>PUFA01000054.1:5060000-6452500 GCA_003508835.1 Eonycteris spelaea | reverse complement strand
GCAGCTGAGAGATGTTGCAGTCAGGCTATCTCTACACCTAGAATAAAGCAGTCTCAAGAAGTCTGAAAACGCCCCAGTAAGTGAGGAAGCCACACACTGGCTTCATCTCCCATCACCTCTCCATTTAGAAAGCACAGCGTTTCTCTGTTCTTATGCATAGTCAGACTTCCTCAACGTGCTGGCAATGTACTTTATGTATGTCTTCTCCTCCCATTCCCTTTTCATTTTTATAATTATTTAATCATGCAATAAATTAAACACAAGAGAGTAATAAAACAGACACCTGGCTACCTACAATCCAAATTTACAAACTGTTATCATTTTGTATAATTTGCTTCAAACTTTTTTTAAAGAATTAAGATATTATTATTGCATGATTCAATTCCCAATCTATTCTTCTCTCACCTTCCCCTGAGAGGTAATCTGCATCCTGAAGTTGGTATAATATCTTTTCCATCCATGTTTCATACTTACACAGTATAAGTTCATTTGCAATGTATAGCATTACTTTTGCTTTTTTAATTTTCAAAAATAGGATCATACTAAAGATATTCTGCAATCTGATATTTTTTACTCAAAATTTTTTCCAGGTAATTCTTTATTCGGTGTTGATAGAGATAGTCAATTCTTTCACATTAACTGTTGAATTGTATTTAAGCACATTATACAAATATTTAATTATTATGTATTGATTCACATTTAATTGGCTTCCAGAATTTTTCTATTACAAGCATTTTAGGTTTTAGTGCTATTTTGAGTTGGATCCTTTATATATAATTATAGTTTTTTAATTGGCACCCATTAATTTATAGGAATGGCAGTAACTTCTAGATGCTAATAGTTTATAGATTCCCTTGGATTTTGTGTGTCGACTATTATAATGTCTTCAAATACTAATATCAGCTCTTACATGCTAATTTTTTTTTTTAAATTGAGGTAACAGTGGTTAATAACATTATATAAGTTTCAGGTGTACAACATTATAATTCAGTATCTGTATAGATATAGTGTGCTCAGCACCAAAGATCTGCTTTCCACCTGTCACCAAATAATTGATCCCCTTTACTCATTTTACCCTCCCCCAACCTCCTTTGCCTCTGGTAACCACTCATCGGTTATCTATATCTATGAGTTTGCTTTTGTTTTGTTTTGTTTGTTCATTTGTTTTATACTTCACATGTGAGTGAATCATATGGTTTTTGTCCTTTTCTGTCTGATTTATTCCACTTAGCATAATACCCACAAGATCCATCCATGTTTTTCCAAATGGCAATATTTCATTTTTATGGCTGACTAGTATTTCATTGTATATAAATATCGCATCTTCTTTATTCATTCATCCATTGGTAGACATTTAGGCTGTTTTCACATCATGGCTATTATAAATAATGCTGCAATAAACACAGGAGTGCATTAATCTTTTTGAATTAATGTTTTCATATTCTTCAGATAAATATCTGAACAGGAATTGCTAGATCATATAGCCTTTCAATTTTTAATTTTTTTAGGAAACTCCATACTGTTTTCCATATTGGCTGCACCAATTTACAATCCCACCAACAGTGTACAATAATTCCCTTTTCTCCACACTCTCTCCAAACCTTGTTATTTCTGGTCTTTTTGATAATAGCCATTTTAACAGGTGTGATGTATGTCATTGTGATTTTGATTTATATTTCCCTAAGTAGTAAAGCTGAATATCTTTTCATGTACCTGTGTGTCTTCCTTGGAAAAATATCTATTCAGATGCTCTACCCATTTTTCCATCAGGTTGGTTTTTGTTTTTGTTTTTCAGTTATATGAGCTCTTTTTCTTAAGGTAGGCCGTATTACTATAAACTTCCCTCTTAGTACTGCTTTTGCTGCAACCCAAATATTTTGGTGTATAGTATTTTCATTTGTCTCTATGTATTTTTTTACTTCTTCTTTTTTTATTTCTTTCATTTATTTATTGACCAAATGGTTGCTCAGTAGCGTGTTATTTAATCCTCGCATATTTGTGATTTTTTTTCCAGCTTTCTTCCTGTGGTTGATTTCTAGTGTCATACTATTGTGGTCAGAAAAGATGCTGGATATAATTTCAATCTTCTTAAATTTATTGAGATTTGTTTTGTGTCCCAGTATATGGTCTACCCTTGAGAATATTCCATGTGCACTTGAGAATAATGTGTATGCTGTTGCTTTTGGATGGAATGTTCTGTATAAATCTATTAAGTCCATCTGGGCTAATGAGTCATTTGAGAGCAATGTTTCCTTTTTGTCTCTGGATGATCTATCCATTGTTGTAAATGGGATGTTAAAAAGCTCCTCTTATTGTTATGTAGCTGAGTATTTCTTCCTTTAGCTCTGTTAATAATTGCTTTATATATCTTAGTACTCCTAAGTTGGGTGAAAATATATTTGTATATGTTATGTCTTCTTGATTAATGTCCCCCTTATCATTATATAATGTTCATCTTTGAACAAATGAAGAGAACGAGGTTAAAATTCTGGGGCAATTGTTATTTACTCATCATCTTTTGGGGTCAATTCTAAAGCAGAAAAAATTTTTGCCAATGTGGGGTCATGGTCAACCATATACCTAAAATTCTAAAGTGTCTGCTTAGAAGAACAGAGAAGGCAAATGTCAAACTGGAGCTAGAGACAGCTAACTTTAAACGGTTCTTTCTGCTTCACATTCCAGGGAAATGATTGGGAAAATATTCAGTATTAACTTTCATAAGAATGAGTTTCCCCACAATAAAGGAGAAATGGCCTTTTATCCACCAACATTCCATAACCAGTAAAAAACATGGTTATGATTGTGCTGTGAATAATAGAGAAGTGGGGTGAATATAGTGGTTTCTACATAGCTGAAACACAAAGTTTGGCCTGAATTTTGAGGTTTGGTGTGATGAATATCTTCCAGTTGTCCTTTCAGATTCACTTTCTGCCCTACTACAAACACAGGAGGCTGACATGCATGGATTTCCTCAAGCGGTTCCATTGATATCTACTTGTGCATTAGGTTCAGACAATGGAAGGCTCCAGTAAGAGAACAGATAGCAGGAGGAAAGTGAAATCAGAGTATTATTCCTCTAGCTCTGCTTTTGATAATTGCTGTTATTGGCTGCTTTCCTTATTGAAGGCCACAGCTCCTGCTGGGCAGCCTTATCCATACTGTTTTTTCTGTCTGGATTCCGGCATATTGGTCCTTCCCTTGAGACTTCAGGCCTAAGTGTAACACTACTTTTATCTATTATTGTTTTCCCTAAATCTTGCCTATACCTTTATTAAACTCTTCAAATAACCCAGATTTACTGTGCTGGACTCTGGCTTCAAACCATATATGTTTCCATGACCTTCTGACATATCTCCCCACCTCCCCAAGACCAAATATTTCCTATTTGTACAGTAAAAGGGACAAGAAGGAGAAGACAGCAGTTTTTTGCCACAGCTTCCAGCATGATTCTTTGAGCATTCCCTACTTGGGGGTTGGTTACACAGGTAGATTACTCTGGGGTAGCAAGACCTCTCAACTTAGATAACAAACCCTAACATCTAGATGTTCTGCCCGTGTAGACTCTACAGTCGGCCACCATTTCTCCGCCCCCCCCCACCCACCCCCATGCCGCTCCGACGAGTGGTGACTAGATAAGGAGTAGACCCAACTGCATATAGCAAGCAAATCATAAACTAGGTCACTAAATCTGAAGAGGCAAGGGGGAAAGTGGGATATGAGACATAGAGCTAAAATGGAGAAATAAGGGAACTCAATAAATTAGGTACTTCAGAATACATACAAGGAAATTGAGCTGGAAAAGTTCCTCAGCATTTTTTTCTATTGTTTCTCGATTTACTTAAGCGGACATAGTGCCTTTAATGGGCTAAAGAAACTAAACAATGTTTTCCCAGAATTTTCCAATTTTCTTCCTATAAATCTAAAATATTTCTCTCAAGCTTCCCCTTAGTGATTTCACACTGAATTCCAGGGAGCCCCAGGTTCCATAGAGATACCACAAGGGGTTGAAAGAGATGAGTAGGTAAGGCTCCCGGTCAAATCTGTCCCCAGTCCTGTCCACTGAAATTGCTCTTTATTTTCCAAATTAGGATCTATATAGCATTTGATTTTTGAAAGGCAGGAGAGAAGAGTCTGTCACTTAAAAAAAGGAATAAAAGAAATGGGAACCACTGTTTCTCTCTCTTCCCTTTGATCCATTTAGTCTCCTTAGGGTTGGCAGGTTCCTAAGGCTAAGGAAAACCTCATGATTCTTTTTTTCCCTATTTCACTGCCTCTCACAGAGTGGAGGCAGAGCTGCAAAATTACTCTGAAGCTGAGCACCTCAAAGTTGAAGCAACCCTATTGGTCACCTCCTGTAATATTTCATTTTGTTACAATAGTCTTCATAAGAGAACAACCCTTCTCTGTTTGAACACTTCCAAGGCTGGGGAGTTCTCTAACAAGACAGACCTTATCATTCAACAGCTCTAATTATTAAAATGTCTGCAGTTATAGGATTCCAAATAATACCTCTGTATAACCTGGGTCATTTTGTCTTCTAGATATATGAAAAAAAAATGAGTCTACATGGCAATATTGCTAATATTTAAAATCAGCTATTAAAGAGTAAGTCTTTTCTCCAATCTAAAATTTTCATTTAAGTTCTTCATCATCCTTACATAAATCCTTGTTTACCATGTCTACTGCAAGAACTAAGGCCAAAACAGGAATAAGTTTGATGTGGTGTGACAAAGAAAAGTAGAACTAACCTGGATAACACACTAGAGCCTAAAAGTTAGTACATTGTTTTGAGTAGACCCATCACACTTAGGGTTCATTTACAGTTTGTGCTGAGTAAATACCAAAATCTGCTTTTAAGCCATGTTCCTCTATTTTGTTCTTAGCCAAAAACCACAAAGACTCTGAATACTAATGTCAAGTTGTCAGGTATTTTTCTCTAAATGTAGGATTCCATATTTACCCCTATCCTATTTCATTCTACCAATTTTGGTACATCACTATAGCTTGTTGAAATCCTTTTTTTAAAATTTTGATTCCATTCTCCAACACAATTTTGTTGCATACCCACAGTTAATGGATCAGAAAGTGAATTTATAGTGCTTTACTTCAAATAGTATCCAAATCATGAAGTTACCAGTCACTTCCATATTGCACCTGTGTAACAGGTTAGTCAAATGTATTAGAAAATGATAAACAATAATCTTCATTAATTGTTGAAAGGAAATGAATAAATAAAACTTAAATTTAAACAAGACCCCATTACATCGACACCCAAAGGAAAGATTCAAATCTCCATTAAAAGAGATAGTTAGGAAACTCTTGATATGATCTTATATAGAGACTATACAAAAAAAAAAAAAAAAAAAAAAAAAAAAAAAAAAAACCTGTTTAAATAAATTGAGTAATGTTTCAGTATACAAAATCAACATATAAAAATGAGTTACATTTATCTAAACTAATAACACAGTATTCAAAAAAGACATTAGGAAAATCATCCCATTTTCAATAGCAATAAAAAGAATAAAACATTTATAAATAAGTTTAAGTAAGGAAGTAAAAGATCGTGCAGTGAAAATATAAAACATTGATGAAAGAAATTGAAGAGGGCACAAATAAATGAAAAGATATCCCATATTCATGAATTGGAATAATTAATATTGTTGAAATACCCATTGTACACAAAGCAAACTACATATTCAATAAAATCCATATCAAAATTTCAATGGCAAAAACAACTGTCCTAAAATTCATATAAAACCACAAAATACACCGAATACTAAAGCAATCTTGAAGAAGAAGGACAAAGATGGAGGCATCGCACCTCTGGGCTTCTAACTATATTACAAAGCTATAGGAGCATAAAAACAACACGTAGAATAAGATACTTAGGAACAAAATCGAGAGCCCAGAAATAAACCCATGAATATACAGTCAACTAATTTTTGACAACAGCACTAAGAATATACAAATGGGGAAAGGGCAGTCTCTTCAATAAACGGTGTTGGGAAAACTAGATATCCACATGCAAAAGAATGAAACTGGACCCCTGTGTTACACGATACACAAAAATCAACTCAAAATGAATTGAAAACTTAAACATTATTTAACCTGAGGAGAATGGGTTCAAGAGGATCTCTTAACTTGTAGCCATGTCTAACAGAAGTGCAGGTAACCTAGGAACCCATCACTTGTGATTGCCATCTGAAGTGGGATGCAGTCTTGTGGGATTGAGCCCTTAAACAGTAGTGTCTGCACTACAGGTATTTAGTGTTAGAATTGAATTAAATTGTAGAACAAAGAACTGTTTTAAACATGACTTCAAAAGAACAGGCAACAAAAGCAAAAATATGTGAATCTACATCAAACTAAAAAGTTTCTTCATAACAAGAGAAACAATCAACAAAATGAAAAGCAACCTATAGAATGGGAGAAAATATTTGCAAACCACCATTTGATAGAGGTTAATATCCAAAATATATAAGGAACTCATAAACTCAATAGCAAAAAAAAAAAAAAAAAAAAAAAAAAAAAAAAGGAACCAAATTATGAAGTGGGTAAAGGATCTGAATAGATGTTTTTCCAAAGAAACATATAAATTGCCAACAGGTATATATGGAAGATGCTTAACATCACTAATCATCAGGAAAATCCATATCAAAACCACAATAAAATATTAACACACTTGTTAAGATGACTATTATTAAAAAGCCAAAAGATAACAAGTATTGGCAAGGATGTGGAGAAAAGGAAATCCTTGCACCCTTGATGAGAATGAAAATTGGCACAGCCATTATTGAAAATAGTATGGAGTTTTCTCAAAAAATTAAAAATAGAACTACCATATGATCCACCTTTTCCACTTTCAGATATATATCCAAAAGGAATGAAATCACGACCTCAAGGGAGTATTTATACCCCTTTGTTCATTACAGCATTATTTACAGCAGTCAAGATATGGTAACAACAGGTGTCCATCAACAGGTAAATGGATAATGAAAATGTGGTATATACATTATAGGAATAATAGTAAGGAGACAAAGAGAAACTCACAATATCTATGTCCCCACAACTTTCCTTAGTTCATTTGTTAGTTGACTATAAGCTAAGTTTCATTATCATAAGAAGATGATTCTTATTTTGATGAAGGCCCAAATTAAAGTAAAAAGACTTCTCAAAACTGACTATGAAAATTGCAGAATTGCAGACTTATAGGCAAAGATAATTACACAAAGCAACCTACCCCACTCTAGCCCTGGTTCCAGTCCAGTTTCATGGTCCACTGTATACAAAGTCTTGCTCTATCACCACACCAACAAATCACCCAAACCTGAAAGAAAAGAACAAAGCAACACGCTTCTTGACTTCAAACTGGAGGGATGGCAAACTGTCTCTATTTCCCTTTACTTCTTATCTGATAGTGAGTAGGCAATTCAAAGAATAAAGTGAATTTAGTGTAGTGTGTGATGATTTAGGCTAAGGAACCCAGCTTGAATTCTCTTCCACAACTTTATTAGCATAAGTTTAGAACACGTTCTTAATTCTTGTGATTGTGAACCCTTGTCTTTAAAATGATGGTAATTACTGTATCCACCTCACATGGTTTTCATGAGGATTAAATGAATTAATAATCAAAAAGTGCATAAATCAATATTTAGCCATTAGTGAGCATTCAATACAATTAGCTATCACTGCTAATTACAGTACAGTACCAGAATGCAGGTAGTTTAAGAAGGGATACTGAGCTTTGTTGACCTGGTAGGTTCCTGAGAACTCACCTTCAGAAAGGTAAATGAAATGAGCTGTGTGTGGTCTTCTAATAACCAGGTAAAAAGCAGGATTTTTGTAGCCCCAGTCAACTCTTCCTTGGGATACTTTTTGCATAGTGTTTGTCCATAATTGATAATTGGCAGGTTATATATAAGGTTTGAAGCAAAGCCGTTACATAAATAAGCTATGTAGTTTTCTCAGAGAGTTTATAAATGTTACTCTTTACATGATAGACCTTTAGAGGATGCCTCGGGTTACTGAGGA
This sequence comes from Eonycteris spelaea, assembly GCA_003508835.1. NCBI lineage: Eukaryota > Metazoa > Chordata > Mammalia > Chiroptera > Pteropodidae > Eonycteris > Eonycteris spelaea. The sequence continues at coordinate 6,444,469 of PUFA01000054.1, read as the reverse complement.
CAATCTCACTATTGGTTCTTGGTACGTTCTTTACGTCTATAATTTTGTGTATCTTCTAATGAAGGTGACAATGTTATGTACCTTAGGCATAGTGGAAGGGAGTCCTGGACTGCAAGTTAGAAATCCAGGGTTCCAATCTGGCGGCTAGTGAGGCTTTGAAGTCACTTAATTTCTCTAGGTCTCAACTTCCAAATGTGTCAAACATGGAATAATATTAAATACTTGCTAATGACGCTTGCAGTAGTAATAGTCTACTACTCTATATAATATACTCCAATATCTAAGGTGTCTGTTTATCATTAATTTATTCACATATTGATTTATTCCTTTACTTAATACTTAACATTTTTCCTTTCCTTTCTTTTTAATATTGCTTTGTTTAAGTTATAAAAATGTTTATTACACACAAAAATTACAAATATTTATGCATCTACCATCCAGATTTAACAGATGTTAATATTTGATCCAGATTTTTTCTTTAAAAAAAATAAAACATACAGATAATAAACCTCATTTCTTTCCTCCCCAGAAATAACCACTATCTTTTAATTAGTCTCTGTTCTCAATATATAATATTGTCCTGAATTTTTTAAATGTGCATAAATAGTATACTATAAATTTCCTTATTTTTGCTGAACTTCATATTTTCCAGGTTTAGTCATATTATCAGCTATGAAATTATACATTCATTCATTTTAACAATGGCTTATTATTCCATTATATGAATATACCACAATTTATCTGTTCCCTGGTGATAGCTGTTAAGATGGTTTCCATCATTTTGCTGTTAAAAATAACATTGGAATAACCAACTGTGTAGAAGTCGCCTTGAGTACATGCATGAGAGTTTCCCTAGGGTAATTACATAGAAGCGAAATTACTTGGTGGCAGGGTATGTTTATATTCAGTTTTTTTAGATAATGTAAAATTGCTCTCCAAAGTGCTTGTGGGTATTTATGCTTTCATCGGTACTATATGATGTCTTGTTTTCCCACATCCTTGCCAATGTGTGTGTTGTAAGACTTAAATTTTTTCAATTCTATAGGTCTAAAATAATATTTTCTTGATTTTTAAAATATATTTATTGGCCATTCAGGTTTCTTCTTTATAAATTTCCTGTTCATATTCTTTGGCCCAACTACCTCATGCTTTTCGGGGTTTTTTGTTGTTGTTGTTCTCATTGATTTGAAGAATGTCTTTGAATAGGTTAAATGCCAATTCTTTTTTTTTTTTTTTTGGTTTAAAGAGTTAGAAATATTTTCTAATTTGTGCCTTGTCTTTTGTTAAGTTTGTTTTTTCACCTCAAAGTTTTTAACTTTATTGTAATTAAATCTTTCCCTTTGTGACTGGTACTTTTTATACCTTATACAAGAAATCCTTCCTTACTTTGATGTTACAAAGATATATATCTGTATAGTCATCTAAGAGTTTTACAGCATTTTTTTCAACATCTAAGTTTTTAAGCCATATAGGATTTGTTTGCATAGTAAACTAATTTTATTTATTCCACATGAATAGCTAATTGTCCCAGCATTATTTGTTAAATAGCTTATCCTTTCTCCATTGACTGGTATTGCCATCACTCTCATTCACAAAGTTTCCATTAGGTGTTGGTCTATTCCACTGGTGTGCTGGGTTAACCCTGTTTTAATTACTGCATTTAGAGCAACTCGACAGCTAGCATGGTAAAAATTATTTTTATTCTTTTTCTTTAAAGTTGTCTTAACTATTCTTGACTTTTCACTCATTCATATGAGTTTTACAATCACTTTGTCAATTTCAACAAAAAAAAGTGTCAAGATAATATTTGGATTGACATTGAATTTATAGGTAGAATTGAGCAGAATTATTATCATAATAATATTGAAACTTCCCAACTACATGCCAACATACCTATATAGATCTTTATTCTTGTTTTTAATATGTTTGGTAATACTTTCCATAGGTTTTTTCCCATTTTTTGCTAATATATTCCTATTTACTTTATAATTCTTGTTCTGTTGTGTGTATAGAATCTTTTCCCAAAATTACAGTTCATTTTGCTGCTGCCAAAGTTGAGGAGGCATGTCATTAAATTTTTATGTATTGATTCTTAACTTGCAATTGTGTTGTCCTCTATGCTAATATTTTTGTCTATTTTAGAATCTCTTGAATTTTCTATTTAGGAAATAACATCATCTACCTATAATGAAAATTCAGTATTTTTCTTTTCTATACCTTGCCTTTTATATTACTTCTTGTCTTATTATTCTGGATGAGATCTCTAATACAACACTGAGTAGAGGGGGTGAGCAGAGTGTACTTGTCATTTTGCTGGTTCCAGAGAAAGGAAAGGAGGAAGGAAGGAAGGAAGGAGGAAGGAAGGAAGGAAGGAAGGAAGGAAGGAAGGAAGGAAGGAAGGAAGGAAGGAAGGAAGAAAGGAAGGAGGGAAGGAAGGAAAGAATAGTGAAAAATAGCATGGTTTTCAAAAAAATAATAATAATCACCAGTCATCTGAAATAAGAATGCAAACTGTTGCTGATTTTGTGTTAAGCATCACCTAATTCTTTGAGGTAAGGGTCTTACCCGAGTAATATGTGGCCCAGTCTCAGTGGTGACATAAGAGGGCTTAATAGCTATACATTCTCTTTAGCTAGGATGACCATATATTCTGGTTTGCTTATGAGAGACCTGGCTTATGCATTTCTATGGGCGTATTAGTTAATATTGCAACACTCCACCTTAAAAGACATTCTGGTTTGCACTATCAGCTGTATGAGAAATCTCACGAGCCATTCTGGTCAGTATGTTAAAATTGTTCACTAACTTGACTCCCCTGTTAAAAAGTGAACTCTTCAAGGGTAGAGCCCCTACCCTTATTACTTATTTGTTTTTGTGTACCAAATTTTTATCCCAGTGACTGGCACTTAATAGGTGCTCAATATTTCAAGAATGAATAAATAAAGTGCTACCCAAAGAGTCCTTCTTTGACCATTTTAATTAATGAAAGTACCTCTGGGAATGACATTCTGTGCCATTTATGAGCACCTGAATGAAATGCTTAGGATTGGATCATAGGATAGACCTCCAATCCCACCTCACTCCCACCCCCAACCAGGGAGGAGGAGTATGAGAGCTACATGAGAAAGTACTTTTAAAAAGCTGATATAGAAAGAACAGAGACAAACTATGTGCTTCACAGTTTGGGGCTGAGGCTAACTTTGAGCCTACCTTCTTTATGATGCCATTATTAAAAAGCACCATAGTAAAAATAATTCATCTAGCCCTTTGAGTCTTAAGGAGTTCCAGGTCTTAGCCCTAGAGTCATTCCCTCTGCTGTGGGAACATCTGTCGGGAAGGACACACTCTTTTCTGTACTCTGTTCAGTTCTTCAGAGAGAATCATAGATCTATCACTGGAAGTGGTCTTGGACTGTCTAGTTCCAATCTCATCCTGAAACATAAAATTAGCTCAGACAGGTTGAGCAATTGGCCAAACCCACAGAGCTAGTTTATGTCAGGAGCCAGTCCACGTAAAGAAGAACTCTCTATAGTGTTCCTCCTGTCCTCAAATATTATTTTTAAATTTAATTTGCATCTCTTTCTTGAGCATTCTGATTTCAGCCCCTTTCCTGCTTTTCAAGACTTACATGGGATTAGGCTTTGCCAGTTGGAAAAGTCATGCTTTGGTCAGTAGAACTCAGATTGCACAAGGAGAGAATTAAGAAGCTCAGTGGCAAAGGAAAGCATTGCAGACCAATTTCTAAATAATTTTAGAAGGACTGAATGGCTTTGGTTCCCTGCTGACTCTCTTAAAAGGGAGGTTGCTTGTCCTGTACACCAATAAAAAGAAGAGTAAAGGGGACCATCTGAACAATGTAGGGTCATAGAGGGAAAGTAATTTCTCACTGAGTAGGGAGAGGGAGAATCATGTGTCCATATTGCACATATTAAATTGACAACAATTTCCCATGTGGCTCTTGAAGCGAAGGCAAACACTTTTCCTTTGTGTGTAACCCCAGCGTAAAAACTGACAGGAACAGATGTTCCATCCATGAATTCTGAAGTCTGGCAGTTAATAAAGGGTCCTGAGACATGGCATAAATGAAGGCAGATTATCTTGGCTGCCCATCCTGTCATGTGGATGGAAAAATGTGCTGGGTGGAAATAAACAGCCTTCAAGAACACTGGGCTGGCTGGAGAAGGTGGTCTCCACGGTGAGTTGGGAGGCTGACCTTTCCCCTCACCTCACTCAAATCTGTCTTTATTAATGACCTTAGGGAGTAAGAAAGAACTTGAAAATGAAATTCACAGATGATTCCAAATGGAGAAATGTGACAAACACCAGCATAAGCAAAGGAATAACCTAAAGGAATTAGGAAAATGGGAAAGGCAGGGACAAAATGCGAATCATCATGGAAAAATGCAAATGGATATGTCTGGGGCAAAATAATCCACAAACCAGATATTCATTGGGCAGAAAATTTTGAAGCACATTTAAGAATAGAAAAGTTTGCTCTAAAATGTTTGCTTCTGACAGTTGCAGAGACCAAGGCGGGGTGGGCAGGCAAGGAGGGAATGGGCTTGGAAGATGGGTGGTCTTTACAGGAGGCCTACTTATAGGGTGAAGTGACCTCATTACAGGTCCTATTCCATCTTTCTCCTCACCCAGTGTGTTCATGGCCCATCCTGATGTCCCTCGGGAATGGTTAAGGCAAAGTGCCTGTCTTGCTGGCACTGTGAATGTGTGTCCAGAGTAAGTAGGTAACATGCCAACCAGCAGGCATCTGCTTCAGAGTGAGCTTTTCAAACGATATTTTTTTTTTTCCTTTCTTCACTTTTATTTTTATTACTTTTTTTTACAGAATAGATTTCACCTGTCAAAGAATATCTAGACTATTCTTTAAAAGAAAATGAGAGAGTGAAAAAGAATTTCTATTAAAGAATGAACATGTCCTATTTATGTCATGCAGAGTAACAAATTTGGGATAATTTTGTCTTTGTTATTTTGATTTGAGGAATTTGTTACCCAAATTCTTCCTTTGAACCTCACTTGCAAAACTTCAACAATTACAAACTGATGATGACCAGAGATTCTCACATTTTCCAAAATAGCCAACATGTTTATTACTTTGGAAATTGCTCTGTTTTGGAAAGTCCTGCCCAAGACCCCGCTGAAGTGTTCTGTATTGATGTAGGCCTTCGGCCGGAGGAATTCTGAAGAAAACCAGAGCCCTCTACTCCTTTTCTATTATAATGGAGTCAGAGGCCTCTGGCACAGGCCTACTTTCCCTAAAAGTTCATCATCTTGTTTTGAGCAGCTCTTCAATTTGAAGAGATAGGTCAGAAATCAAGGTCTTATAACTGTTGACTGAAATCACTCAAGAAAGTATGGGAATATCAGTGCAGGTCCCTAGGAACATTTTTTAATTCTTTGAGTGAATTATCCAGGGGAATTATTCCAAATATATTAGCTAAAATGGCATATTTAAGGCTGCGTATTGGAGACCAGGCTTCTCATTGCAATAGGAAACCATGTAATAAGATTTTGGGGGTTTTATTTAAAGATAGTTTTACATTTTTCTTTAATCACAGTAATTCTCACCAGGGCAGCAGATCAGAATCACCTGAGGAGCTTGTTAACAACTCAGGGCTTGGTGCCATCAAGGATTAGGTTGTGGGATGTGGGGTGGAGCCTGGTGGTCAGATGTGGTGGGAGAGTGGAGAGAGGGATATGTAAGTTGCCGTGTGTAGCTGAAACTTACCAAAGCTACTTGACCTCCTGACTGATGACCTGACCAGGGCCAGTGGACTAAAGAGCATCTAGGTCTAATTACCTTCTGATGAGGAGCTTCAGGGTACAATGGGAGATGCTGTTTCTGGGAGACTGACTTTAAGGCTCACTTGTAAGTCATGGCCTAAGTAGATGACACTTGGTCAGAGGAGGGAACTGTTGTCACATGGCTCTCATTCCCACCCTTGTGATAACCCTGGAAGCCCATTCATGGCCCGTGGCTGGGCTGGCCCAAGCTAGCGTGGGCTCCCAGGGCTGGAGATGTGTTGAGTTGGGTATAGAAGAGGAAGAGAAGGTGAGAGATTATCACTGGGAAGCAAAAATCTGTTGTCAATTCCAATGGGCCAGAAACAAAAGGCAAAACCAAGAGGATCTGAATAAGGGCGGACATTGCAATTAATGTGAGAACGAAGTTAGGCATAAAGAAGTGCTCAATTTTGTGATTAATAGTGAGTGTGTTTTCCAGCCATTGACTTGGGAGTGCTTAGGTGGGCATGACTAATTTAGAAGTTCAGGGTAAAAACAACTGCAATTGACTGCATTTCTTGGCTGAAATCCCAGTTCTGCCTCTATCAGTCCCACTAAGAATGTCCTGACTGATAGGAAACTTTGGACCTTCATGGGTGAAGAAGTGACATGTCTAGCAGGGTCAATCCCAAGTGGCCTAATCTCCAGGAAGTGACCCCTTTAACGTCAGAGTTCACACTCCAGGACCAGTCAAGGCAGGAATGAGTAGACCTGGTTACTAGAACAGGTGACCAGCTGGGAAGAATATGGGAGCCAAGAAGGTTCAGTGGGTTCACCCTCAGAGCTGGCAGTCATTTGGACTGAGGCATGGCAGGAGCAAAATGATGGTAGGTGGAAGCAGCCAGAAAAAAGGTAGAAGCTGAGACTATAAGGGGCATGAGAAATCAAATGCAGCCTCCAGCTGGAGGCTGCTCCATCTGCCATTCTTTTCCTTAGTTAGTTTACTTGTAGGTGTTTCCTCTGTCAAGGTTAAAAGCACTAATTATGGCTCTTGACAGATTTACATGCTTTTGTTCTTTCTACAGAAAGGAGGTAATCCTGAGTCTGTCTCAACCATCATGTCTTATTTTCAACACGGCCTGTATGGCTATGCTGATATTTTATATGTGTTTCCTTACTGAGTCTTCCCATTTCCCTACACTGGAATGTTCTCTCCATGGAAGGGGTTGTGACACTTCCCACTATGTTCTTAGTGCATAGCACAGTGCCTGACACATAATTGGCTGTTAACAAAAGTTAGATGAATGGTTTGATACCTTTTGTACTCATACGTTCTGAACAAGAGCTGCTTTTCTGCAATTTGAGACAGTGGTACTCTCCTTGGTACTCTCCTTACAAAATGGACATATGAAGTGCTTTCTTAGAATTTGAAACTACTTTCTTCTCTTTGGCTCTATATTTATTAGTTACCGGTTTTTGTAATGATCCAAACAATCCTCTGCTGATGACCTGTTTCCAGAGACAATGATGACCTAGCAGAAGTGTTTTCTCCTGAGCTTCTGTGTGGAATGAAGGCTTCGATGACACTCAGATTGGCGCTTCCTCTGGGGTGAATTTTTACCTCTTTCAGAGGCAGAGAACATGGTGGGCCTGGGCCCAGACTTTTTAGGTTTGGTTCAGGCTCTACTTCTTACTGGGTGACTGCTTGACTTCTCTTTTCAGTTTCATCACCTATAACATGATAACAACAATACCTATTTCTAGGTTTGATTGTGGAGATTAAATGAGTTAATATGTATAAAGTACTGGACTACAGAAAGCACTACATATTCATCAGCTATCATTATTATTAATGTGACAATTATGGAAAATATGGGCTATGTAATAAAAGTCATTGTTGTACTTATGATTTTTATATCGAAAAAAATTTCATGATGCCCTATACTGCCATTTATGTGTATTTGCTTTGTAGCTTTTACATCACTGGGTAAAAAATTATTAAACAGGAACAACTTTAGAGCTGCTATAGCCAGGAAAGCTATTTAATTGCATTACCAAAAAAAAAATTTTTTTAACTCATGATGTTTCTTTTTGCTTAGTAGAGGAAAACCCTTTTCCCAATGACTCACACCTTGTACAACCTCCTCTCTTGAGTGCGGGTGGAATCTGTGATTTACTTGTAAGCTGTAGAAAATGGCAAATGTGAAGGAATTTTGCAAATGTAATTAAGGTCCGACATCAATTGAGTTTAAGTTAAAAGGGAGATTACATGGCTGGACCTGTAATCAAGTAATAGTCCTTAAAATAGGGACTGGAGCCTCATCCGAGATGACTCTCTTCTGTTGGCCTTGAAGAAGCAAGAGGCTGTGAGTTCCACAGCTGCGAGAATATAAATTCTGCCTTTCCTCGTTCCAGGTTGAGGGAGTGATTTTCCCCTAGTTGAATGTGAAAGTGATTTTCCCCTAGTTGAATCTCTGATGAGAATGTAGCACAGCTGAGGAGGAGGGTCGCCAGCAGCGTTAGCCATGTTCAGACTCTTGATCCGTAGAAAATGAGACCATATGTGTGTGTTGTTTTGAGCCTCTGCGTTTATGATCATTTGTGATGCACCAATAAAAACTAGTACAAAAAAAATGCTGATTATTTGATACAATATATCAAATAATATTCCTTGAGAAAGGCATGATACATATTTTATCTTTTTCTAATGCTTATTAAAATTTCAGGAAAATGTAAAAATGGAGGTGAAAACTATATATTTCCTGAAGTGTCACCTCTGGCTTAACCTCATCAATAGTGAATTAACCCTGCAAAGAGAGTAAAAGTATAAAGTAAATTATATACTTAATTATACTGAGTATAACACTGTATGCAGAGAGAAAAAGAAAGAAACATGAATAATGATTTTTAAAAACCGAATATAGATCCAGTGAGGAAATGACTCTTTTTTCACACCAAGGTGGTCTACAATCCTTTTTATTACACAAATATAGAGATCATAGACAGGAAAGAATACAGATACAGGAGAAAATACTAAGAGAGAAAGCTGTATTGTCAAGCAAAATAAAAAGTAATGCAGGAAGTGAGAATGCTCAGGATTGTGTTGTTAAACTGTTGTGGTAATCAGTTGATAAATATGACATTAAAAGTGCATTTTAAGAATATATATAGACCTCTTGCAACTCAATAATAAAAAACAATTTTTAAATTGGCAAAAAAAGCTTTCATCTCTCTGAAGATATGTAATTGTTCAATAAATATATGGAAAAAAACATTATTAGGGAAATGTAAATCAAAACCACCACTCTACATTAGGATATAGGATGACTATAATCATTAGGATGACTATAATCAAAAAGACAAACAATAAGAAATATTAGCAAGAATGTAAAGAAACAAGAACCCTTATACATTAATGATGGGAATGTAAAATGGTGTAATCACTTTGGAATATTCTGACAGTTCCTCAGAAAGGTAACATAGAGTAACCACATGACCCAGCAATTCCATTCCCAGATATATACCCAAGAGAATTTAAAACGTGTCCGCACACACACGCAAAAAAACTTCTTGTATGAATAGTTTTTATAGCAGCGTTATTCATAATAGCTGAAAAGTGGAAACAATCCAAATGTCCATCTAAGGGATGGATAAAAAATGTTGCATATGCATATAATGGAATATTATTCAGCCATAAAAAGGAATGAAGTACTGATTCATACTACAATATGAATCAACCTTGAAAATACTATCATAAGTGGAAGAAGCTAAATGCAAAATGCTACAAATCATATGATTCTATTTAAATGTCCAGAATAAACAAATTTATAGAGACAGAGTGTAAATTAGTGATTTCCAGGAGTTGAGGGAAGCATAGCATGATTGCTATGGGTATGGAGTTTCTTTTTAGGGTGATGAAAATTATTCTGTAATTAGTGGTAATGGCTATAAAACTTTGTGAATGTACTAAAAAACACTGAATTGTATGTTTGAAAAGGATGAATTTCATAGCATGTGACTTATATCTCAATATTAAAAGTGGATTTTGAGTTACTGCAGATTAAGAGCTCTTAGACAAGAAAGTGACCAGGTCCAATGCCAGTGGCATGAAATATGAACAGCCGCAGGAGGATTAGCAGAGGCTACAAGAAGTTTAGATCGAAACAGATTGGTAGTTACTCTGTTCCTCACCCTAGCCAGACATTTCTCCCAAAACTCCAAGAGCTAGACCTGGACAGACTCCGGACCAATGTCCTGACTGGTCACTACCACAGCAGCCTGTGATGGCCTTCTCCCCTCACCCTGCCCTGGGAATATGCTTCCTTTTCTTTTCTCCAGTTTTCTCCGTCATCATATCAGTCAATGGCAGGATTTTTTTAGGCTTCAGATATTCGGTGCAATAACTCTGAATCACAAATTAAACATGTCTTAGGTTCAGCAAGAAGCCAAAGAACATTGAATGTATAAAGACTAGTCATACTTCTGTGTTGTCTGAGGAAGTATTGTTTTAGTTAGAGGTGACTTCATTAATGAACTCTCTGAATTCCAAATACCTTGTCACTTAAATGTGTCTACATTAATTTAGAGAACCAATGGATATCTAAAAATTAAATACAAGTAATTGAATATTTCTTATTTATAAAATAAATCATACATGATCTATCCTCTCTATAAGCTTTTGGTTAGTTAGGGAGTTAACTCACAGATAATAATACCTGAGGCAGCATGTCACACACAGTGTTAAAAAATATTACTTAATGTCATTCGGGGAAACTATGGCAGATAAAGGGCTGCCATAGTTTAAACTAGACAGCAGTGATTAGGGAAGTTCCTCTGAAGAAAAGAGATTTGAGATGGATCTTGAAATCTGGATTTGATTTACATAACCAGAGAGAGTGGAAAGGGACCTCCAGGCCAGGGGGGATGGCAGGCATAAAGGTATAGAGGCCAGAAAGTTCATGGTGTGTCTTGGAAAGCATGATTTGAGCAGCTTGCCAAGGAAGATTTGCTTTGGGAAGTAAGGGACACAGAAGGCGAGGAGAACCTTTATTTTTTAGAGGGAAGCACAGTGAGAGGTATGTCTGTTGCTTCTTTTGTAAGTTGGGACTAGATTGCAAATGCCCTAGGAAGTTCACCCCTTTAGTTTGCTCTTCTCTCTCATTTCATAGAGGGAAAATGAATCTAAGGCTTCCCAAACCTTGGAATTAACTACATTTAACCAGAAAAGACTTCCCTGCATCCCTGAGAAAGCTTCAGGCAGCACAAACAGAGCACTGTCTAATGTTCATAATGATGTATGTTGAAAGCTTTCTTTGGAAAAGTCTTGAACTGTGGTGGTATATGAGTCCAGTATTTATTCTGTGATGCAATTGTCCTCACACAGGATGCTCTTGATTACCAGCTTTGTCCACAATGATGCCATGCACACACGTTGGTGTGGATATATAGAACAAACAGGTTTTCAGCACTGCTGGCTTATAATTGGCTGCCAGTCAAATTAGCAATCCAACTTGTGCACAGGCAGCTTCACAAATCTCAGACAGAACAGCTTTGTACCGACTGCATCACCTTAAAGAGAAATGTACTGTTTATGATCTTTCTTGGCTTAAGTTCTTGGCATTTTAAGGCCTTTTTCTTCGGAGACATGTAATATGTGGCTATGGCATTAGAGGAACTTGGCTCTTCCATTCTGATCCATGATGGATGCCATGGAATAGTTGGGGGTACGGGTGGGGGTTGAGTATGACCTCCTTAAGCACATGACTATGTGAATATTTCCCCCAAGTTAAAGATTTGTTGTTTATTAAAGAAACTCACTTATCCCTTAGCACAGGAAAATTCTTAACTTACAAAATTGCCCATGGAATATTGGTGTTTTAAACATAGGATGAGGAAATGAGCTATTTTCTCCTACTTTCTATCTTTGATTGCCTTATGATGGTGGTGGTGATGGGCAAAGGGCCATGTGAGTTACTTTCTCCATAAGCAAAGCCTCTGTGAGCCATGGAGATTTTGGGTAGTGTCTCTGGATAGACTATCTGCGTTTCTATCCAAACAAAACTCAGAGCCCCAAGTGGACCAGTCTTCTCTTTGACACCTCATACCAAGAATACTTCTTTATCTACACCTGCACATGTACTTTTTCTCTAGTGAAAATACCCTCCCTTAGTCACATTTCATCTCTTTCATGCTTCAAATCCCATGTCATCCCCTCATGAAGCAGTTGCTTGTTATTTCAGCCAACAGGAATAACCTCCCATCTGATTCCTGCTGGCCCTCCCTCCAGATGCTCTCATGTTTGTATTTGTGTTTTCTTAACTGGATAGTAAACTCCTTGGACACAAGATCCTTGATGGAGTGAACTACAATGATTAGAAGGAAAGTAAAAAAAACTGTGACCTCAGGAGTACAGTGATAGCATTCACACATTTGTTTTGCTTCTGGAAAGAAATATAAGTGATGCAGGCTTTGCAGAAACTGTTACCGTTAGGAGGACATCATCAAATGGCTATCAAAAGAGCCTGGCCTAAGGTACCACATCCTGGTTTCAGAAGCAGATTCTTTGTCCTTCCCAAACGTCTCTGTTAGAAAAACCAGAAATGAAGGGGCTGGAGCCAAGGATACAGCTGATGCAATTGAAGTCACAGTGTTCAGAGGGAGAGAGAGACAAGAACAGCCATATCATCCAGGCTATGTATCCTATATCTATAGGTATGGCATCAGAGGAATTCTCTGTCATGCTTTCATACTTTTAAAGAGCAGGCAGCTGGGACTCTCTTGCTCACCATTATTTTCCCAGTACCCAATAAAGGATCTGGCTCATGTTTAGTAAATACTTGTTAGGTGAATCAAAATTGACATAATGGTGTCATCTATGAGAAAGGAATATGCTAACACTATTGGTAGTTAAGAACAAGTAGGTAGCCCCAAAGAGTGTACTTGAGTTGTGGCTTAAATAAGAGTGACTTTTCTAATCCATCCCCAAGAAAGAGCACAGATGGCCATTTCTGAGCTTTCCCTTGGGGGAACTGAGGTATAGCACAGGCTTGGAAAGGTCAATTAAGTCTCTGTTGAGAACATCAACTGTTTAACCATTGTTTCATGTCTTAGCCCAGAGGTCCCCAACCTTTTTTGGCACTAGGACAGGTGCTCCTATGAGAATCTAATGCCTGATGATCTGAGGTGGAGCTAAGGCAGTGATGCTAGCACTGGGGAGCAGCTGCAAATATATGTGAAGATTTGCTCGCTCACCTGCCGCTCACCCCCTGCTCCATGGCCCAGAGGTTGGGGAACCTTGCCCATGAGACCTAGTGATTTCCAATGAGCCCCATAAGCCTTTGCTTTCCAACTTCAAAGAGAATTAAGCAAATGGTAGTTAGTGTTTAAGTGTTTGGCCTTACCAACAAATATTAAAAAGCTGATTTTTAGAATAAGCCAAAGACACATGATAGCAGCTTACATATCTTTGGTTTGATTGAGATTTAGACCTGCTCTGACATAACCTAGAACTTTTATAGTTGGTATATTTGTGCCTTATAGGGAATTTGAGGCTCAAGAATTGCCGAAGATTTCCTGTGACCCACTTTTACACAAATGTCTTTGTCACTCACAGAAGGCATGGATCCATGAAGCTGGTCAGTGATCTCAGCAGCCAGGTCTCTCAGGAAATTCCAGGTTACCCACAGGCATTTCAAGAGTCCTGGAAATTCTCTAATAGATTAACCCAAACATGCAAGGGCAGTGTTTTAACAGGACCAGATGGGCCCAGAAGGCATGGAGGTATTTATTCTGTTGGACCCCTGTGTGTGCTAAGGGTCCAGGAGGGGAAACCTAGTGCAGTATGGGGCCTTTCTTTGGTGACCAGCAACTCTCTCTGGGGGAGAACTACTTTGCTTGATGCTCTCCCATCCTTCCAGGATGTCCAGAAAGTGTTCTCAGTTGCTGTTTCCGAGGACTCGGCAGGCAGCAAGAGTCAACAAGAATCTCAAAATTCTTCTGATCTCAACTCTGCTGTGTTTCTTGACCCCAGGCTGAATGCATACCTGGGTAGAACAGTGTCTGGAGGGGAGGAGAGCAAGGGATAAGCTCCCCTCGCTGTTGGCTTCACCTCCAACCACAGGAAAATTTTTCTACCATTTCCATTATTTCTGGCTTAGAGCCACACTGTAGGAAGACAGACTTTCGGTTCAGAGAAAAGGAAAGATGGTGCTTGGTGAGGGAGTGAGGCAGGGAGGCAGGAAAGAGACCAGGAAAGCAAGAAGGGAGAAACAAAGACAGGCAGAGAGGGAAGCAGTACGTGCTGGCGGTTAATGGTCAGGGCCAAATGGTCTGGGCAGGTCTCTAAACAGCAACATGTGTATAACAAAGTTAGATTTGTCTAGCTAATCATGAATCGTGTTCAGTCTATACATTTTGACTTAACTACACTATGAGAGAAATTTCTTTTAATTTTATGTCACTCAAAGTAATTTCAATATTCATGAGAGGAAGAGCTATGGATCTTAAAGTTACTTGATACCGAAAGAAAGGAAGAAAAGAAAGAAAGAAGAGAGAAGAGAGAGAGAGGAGGAAGGAAGGAAGGAAGGAAGGAAGGAAGGAAGGAAGGAAGGAAGGAAGGAAGGAAGGAAAAAAAGAAAATCTGGATTTGGCAAAAAAAAAAAATCTGGATTTCTTTTCCCAAATAGCTCCATGACACAGTTCCCACCTCCCATTCCTAAAAATAATAAATAAACACACATATGAACATACTGTCTTGTAGGTACTCAGACTGACAGTGAGTTATGTTCATTTCTGATTCACTTCTTCTTCAGAAAACAGTAATGCAAAGAGTGAAAATTACTGATTATAGGAATCAGTTGCCATCCTCTCTGATTTTAATTTTTTAAGAATCATCATTTACACACTTTGGTGCTAAGATTATTAATGGTTGAAAATTATTTGTGTTCCACCTCAGAAAAGATTGAGACATGCAGCTAAGAGTTAAGACTTGCAGCTCCCACAGCTGACCTTCCCAGATGTTCCAAGAGTAAAAATTGTTGTGATCTAGATGCGGGGCACAGAGTGAGACACTTTCCCCCATCCCCAACAGAACTACAACAGCAAGGAAGTAATGCCATCCTCGGAGTTAAACTATAAAATAAAATCCTAATAAATCAAAGCAGATAGAAGCAAAATTCCAAGGCGCTCTGTGTTGTGGGGGAAAAAAGTGAGAGGAAGGATAGAGAGAGTCATAGTTAAACAGAGGGTAGAGGAGATTCCAGAGTACCAAACATTTTCACCAACAATAAGGGAATGACACACACGTACAATTACACAGAAGAGAGAAGAATGGAAGGCTTGCAGAACAAATAAGGGTACAGAGAATAGCTCCCTCCTGCCCTTGAGGAATTTAAAAATTTCTTCAGATCATGAGTCATCACAGTCTTTCAAAGGGTAAATTTTACGGTTCTTCTCAACACACATCCCACCCTAATGAGACATTTCTGGAAAAGACTATTAAGAACTTAGTCATTAAGATGATTTCTCCTTTTTTCCCCCGTTATAAATTCCCTTATAACAATTGATCTTTTACCAGCAAGATTTACATTGTGATTGCTTCTGTGAGTTTGTAGAAGTTTTAAGTTTAACAAAATTAATCACTATAACATAATAAATAGTAAATAAGGCTTTGAAAATGTAAATCAATGATCATTTTGTATTTATTAATGTTCAAAAAGATTTTCTCTTAACCTCTCACAACTATCTTTGCTATTTAATCAGGGGATTGTGGGGTGCTTCTTGACCTATCCTTAAGTTCTTAAATCCTTTAGGATCCCATTGGTCAGAATTTCCTAATTTACCCAAAAGCCTAGCTAGGGTTAAAACTACAGAGAAAAAAAAAAGAGAGAAGGGCTCAGCACTTAACACCACCTAGTGGAGCGAGGGCTAAGCTTTAAGAATCTTGACAAATGAAACAAACAAAAGGTTCTGGTGCCAGTTCAGTGGGCCAGGGGAATTTTTAAAATATAATTAGAGTCTGTCACCTTTTATCTTGGGTCAGTGGACACATTCGCCCCGTTGACAGCCTGTTTAATCATTTACTCTGTTCACTTGAATGTTAGAGAATTCTTTGGTAGGGACGAGTTCAAATCATTGATTAAAATAAAAAGAAATGAGAGAAAAAATGGTTTTAAAAACTCTTAAGACAATATATTTAAACCTTAATAACCTGTTGATAATGGTGTCATCTTTCTTGCAAAAAATTGGGGGTCCACGGACTCTGTTCTCAGACCCCTGCAGCTTACCCTGTATTCAGTGTCTGAGAGAGGTCCCCCACCAAGCACCATAGCTGATGACTCCCAGGTATGCCTCTCACCTAAGGCCATGTTAGGAAACACCAGAAGGAAAGCTCCAGGATGTCCCAGACCCAGTACATCTTACTTGTTTATCCAGCACCTAGCACAAGAGCTCATAGTAGGCATTCAATAAATATTCATTGGATGGATGGAGGGAGGGAGGGAGGGAGGGAGGGATGGATGGAGGCATGCATGCATGCTATTTCCAGTTGTCTGTCACCAAGTCCATTCACCAAACATTTCTAGACTCAAACTCAGAATCTCCTACCCTCTTGCCCCCCGTGACCCTATTCTATAAAAGCCCCAAATTTGAAACTTGCAATCAGCTTCTGTTTCTCTTTTCTGTGCCCTATACTGGGTCCTACCAGCTTCTCCTTTAATGTATCTGATTCTATTTGTCCCCCTGCCAACAGCCAAGGCTACAGTATGCAATTCAAGTTTTTAATATAGTAATAATAGCTCTCCTTCTGATTTTCTATTTTTTCCTTACTTATATCCAGCAAACTGGCAGAACTTCTTAGCTTCCTGACCTACAATGGCTTTATGTTTATGCTCAGACAAAGCACAGAGGCAGGAGTGTACAAAGGAGAAAACACTGAATGACCCTTCTACCACTGATACCCTGTGATACCCCGGGGAATTGCCTCACCACTCTGAATCTCCATTGCCTCTGTAAGATGTGAGGTTTGGAATAGATGGTTTCCAAATATAAGAACATACTAAAATACCACCATTGGTATCCTGCCAACTCCACAACTTCCTCCATTAATTTCACGTTCCTCATTCATTTTAACTATGTTCCTACCCCTGCTCCATGTAGACTAGTTACCTTCTACTCTTATCAGGCTTCCCAGTCTATACCTATAGGATGATTTCCAGCACTTAATCTGGGCTCATCTGAATTTTTTCTCCACATGATACACTCTACTCCATCTCCTTATCAGTCCAAATTCTGAACCCTTTCAAGGTCCAGCTCACGTTCAGCTTCTCAGAAACCTTCCCGAACTCCCCTTCTATGCAAGTCCCTGCGTCCAAGTGCCACATTTTCTCCCCAAGGCAGATACTCCTAGAGAAGAAGGTCTCGGCAAGACAGTAACAATGAACCTCCAAATGAAGGGGGTGGCAGTAAGTTCTAAACTTCTAAAAGCATGTGCCTAAGTTATTTAAAACCAATTCTTCTTTATTTACATTTTGCTTTAATGTTACATTTATAGGTGGTATATAGAAAAATATATCCTCTTGGTAATTAATGGTGCAAGAATTTTTATTTTCAAGAATAGTGTATGTGTTAAAAGAGATGAGGGGTATACTTTGAGAAGATGAAACCCCAGAGAATATACTCAAGTAATAATAGATGAATTTTTAAATGCCCTCTTAGGATGGTGTTTCCTATTAACTACAGGACTTTCATTTTGCTGAGCACTAAGACAAGTGGAGTATTCCACTGTAACAAGGTATTGAATGGATCTCTCCCTGTTGTCTAGAATTGTTGACATAGTCCTAAGCTTAGAACAATAGAGGAAAGGTAGCCTCACATTCCAAGCAGATGTTTCTCTCTCTCTCTCTCTCTCTCTCTCTCTCTCTCTCTCTCTCTCTCTCCCTTTCTCTCTCTCTCTCTCTCTCTCTCTCTCTCTCTCTCTCTCTCTCTCTCTCACACACACACACACACACACACACAGAGAACTTACTAGAAAACACGAATGCTGGCCCTGTGATCCCTAACCTTCCTACATACTTGCTGCCTATTGAAGAGAAGCATGGAGGCGTATCTGAATGCAGAAACTGGAGCCTACTCCCCACTTACAAGTATGTAAACCTTTTTTTTTTGAGGGAGGAGGAAGGAATCAGATTGAAATTAGATAGTTTCTGATAATTTATAGGACGAATAGGATAGGATGGTGTTTATCAACATGGTCTTGGAATTATATAACCTGGGTTCAAATCACGACTCTGCCATTTACTAGCCAGAGGACCCCAGAGAAATAACTTCATCTTTGTGAGCCTATTTCTTTATCCTTAAAAATGCGGATAATAACATTACCTACTTAGTAAGTTTTTGTAAGGGTTAAAAGAAATGATACTTGTACTGTGCTTAGCACAGAGCTTATTCCTTGGTCAATGAATGTGAGCTGTTATATGTGCCAGACATTTAACCAGCCCAGCAGCAGAAACTCGGCTCAGGAAGGCAATTTCTTCTCCATCTAGAACACAAATATTTATTCTTTATATGAAAAATCCCTTTCTCGTTTCATATGAGATTTTGCTTCCCAAGTAAACAACTTCAAATCTCAAGTATACCCCATAGGCAGCATGCAAAAATGATGAAAACTTGTTTTGCACAGTTTTCCTAAAATTTTCCAGCTAATGGAGGCCCTTCAATGGGAAAACTATTTACTCGGTATTAAGCCATTTCCCCATTCTATCAATAAGCATAGTTATCTTTACATTTCTTCCCAATCGTTGTGTGTTTTACAGGTAGTCATGTGTAGAGCCACATAGATGAAACTCTGAATCAGGAACCACAGGCTCACACAATTTTATTCTTAGGAAGGGGATTGTCCTGTACAGACAAAAATGGCTCTGCTATTGATAATGACATCATTGAGTAACTGTTCTTTTAAGCATCAAGGAATATTGAGTCATGTTCATTATATTTTGCCATGTTACCACTAACTCACATATTGCTTGAGTTAGAGTATATTCCTCTTGGTGCCTGGAATACACAGGCCGGATCTCTCATCTCTAATTTGACTGATCTTGTCACAGATGGTCACTGTGACCTTGGATGTCTTACAACCATCCTCAAACCAACTGAGCTATTGGCTTGGACACTCTTCTGGATGATGCAGGGGCTCCACCTCTGGGATAACAACATCCTATTTCTAAAACGCCTCTGGGAAATTTACAAGGTCATGGTCGTGTTATTTACATGCAAATAGAAAAAGAAAATTAATTCCAGCAGGCCACATTCTAACTACAAATACCAGAAGAAGTTATAAATACACAAGAGGAAAACCAAACAGTCTGTTAGCATTATCTCAGAATGCCTAGAAAAGCGAGCCAACTGCATTAGTGGTTACAAAGAGCTTGGGCAAAATCTTATGGCCCTAGGCATGAGATGTTTTTTTCTTTATGCTAATTTTGTAGACAGTAATTTTTGCCTGACATTGCCATGGTTAAACCAACAAAAGCATGACATATATTTATTTTTAGAACTCCAATTATATTAAAATCATTTCCCTGTGCTGCTCTTAGAGTAGCAGGAAGCCCCAGCTCGGTCTCCAGACTTCCTCAAACATTTTCTCTGACCTCGTTCTTTATAATAGTTAGTTACCAGTAAACACTAAATTATTTAAGTCCCCAACTTCAAGTTCGGTGTGAATTTCAGATCTGACAGCTTTAGAGTAGGGTTCAAAGTCCATCATCATCTTTCAGCCCTGTTATTTTTTAATTTTAAGAATTTCATTTAGCATGCAGATATGAGCATTTTATTAGCCCCAAAAGGGAAGAAATTAAAGCTTTATCTCAAGTTACTTTGCATGGTTTCCCAGAAAACCACCTGCACTGTAGGATGATGTTGGGGAAAAGTTGGACCACAGCACCATCTACTGGTCCCATCTGGGTGTTGCACAGAGAGAGTGAGAAATAACAGGGAACAGCTGAACGCTTCTAAAGAGTGACCTGTAGGCCATTAAAATGCACCAAGCCAGCAATGGTGTCAATGAACTATAACTGAAATACAAAATTGTGAGTGTTGCCATCCCAACAAGCCCAGAACATTGATTGTTGCCAAGCATTAAAATTCACCAATGTGATGTATACCCAGGTACACAAAAAGCTGGCAAGAACATGCAGGTGTTAAAAAGGAAAATGAAAAATCTTTCATAACAATGTGAGAAAACATGTAGTAGATTACTAGCAGGAGGATAAAAGTACAGTGTCAATTGTAGTCATAGGAATATGAAAAAGGAATGAGAAAATGGGAAAACCGGAATGTATAAAAATGGCAACAATATGAATTCTTTTTCTAAAGTCACTTAATATTATATATTGTGTATGCAGTCTCACTTCATTGATGGTGTATTCTATTCACAGGAAATATCCTGCCAAACAGAAACAAGCCAACTGCACCCAAATGACACATGGTGACCACTATCAAGCCAGCTCAACCAACAATTCTTTTTATCTCCTGAATCAGCTGTAGATCGTGTGGGTAAGGACACTCTGGAAGCTGGAATCACCTGAGAGCATTAATCTAGCATTACTGATCACCAGGAGTTTTATCTGCTGATCACTTTGTCCCTGCAACCATCATGCCCAAACCTGATTTACACAGACTCCCTTGGAGAGCTTTTTAAAAACAGATTTCAGGTCCTACTCCCAGAACTATTGCAACAGAGTCTCTAAGGCTGGAGCCCAAGAAATTGCAGGCTCCAAATGCTCCCCAGGGGATTCTAAATGCAACTGTCAGTTCATGAGCTCGCAAGCGGGACCCACTGCCGGATCACAGCTGTATCTTGTTGAGGAGGGTACGCAGATGCAAAATTTTTCATTCCGTCCGGCACTGCTTATAAGAGATGTGGCTTCAGCTCCAGATCATCAAAGGTAAGCCTGCTTTACTACAAAAGTTTGCTTATAGTTAACAGATTTGCTTTTGCAAAGGTAGACTATTTTCAAAGGAACAAATAACCCAATTTGTATATAATCTGTGGCTGCTTTCTTCTCCAAAACCTTTCCTTACGAACTATGAAAGTCAGGATAGTTATAATGTTGACCAAAGTCTGATTCCAGGAAGAAAAATGTGGTGGATGATAAGGACTGGGGTGCTCACAGTTACCCAAAGGAAAATCCCTTCTGGCTTAACACCTGTCTGGGTGACTGGAGCATTTTTGGTGGTGCTGAGCTAGAAGGCTCCTAGTGGACCAAGGCTGGAAACTGGAAACTGGAAGACTAATTAAATGCACTTGCAGCAATTTTGAGTGAATTAATAAATGCCAGAACTAAGATGAGAATTGAAAGGAGGCAAGTTTTCTTCAAAGTAATTCATGAATCCTATTTCCAAGAAAGGGCCTGCCTATATCCCCTTGTCAAAATAGTCTGTCCCACCCTCTGAGTTTATTTCATTCTCACATCCCCATCAGGGTTCACATATCACAATATTAGAGTTCACTGGGTGGTGTGTATCCCAACTTCCTGTCCTTCAGATTCCAATGTCCCCAGGACAGATCTGCGCTCTCACCTTTGCATACCTTTATGCACCTAGAGTGGGACTGTGCTCGCAAATCTATAAATGTTAGCTGAAATTTTTAAAGAAGTTGGTGACTGATTTGGTTAAGGAGTGAGAATGTGTTGCACTGAAGGTATTGATTAGAACCAGCACTTTGTTTTAAACAACAGGAAATGCAATTCCTAATGGTAGAAATTTCAAGGGACATAATAGATGGCCTTAGTAGAGGTTGTCACCAGTGAACTCAGTATTCTTTTGGTTGCGACTCCTTAGCCATGACCTAGAGAGGAATGTGAGCCCAGGACAGTCTTCCCAGAAACACCTTCTGACTGGGCACGAAGCAGAGCTGGGATTACGAGACTTAAGGAAACCTCTAGATTTCCCACCATCTGTCTGAAATCTCACAGCTCACCTTCTGACAATGAAAAAGGAAGGGATGTGCAGAGATAATGGGGGATCTACTAAAACTTTCTGACTCTGCTTTTATTCATGCTCAGAGGTGAAGACAAGAGGAAAATGAAAACTATTACAACTAGGAAATACAGAGTGACAAAACAGATAAAGAATTTTTTATAATCAGAAATATCATTGTTGTTTTCCTGTCAATGAAAATATTTGTGTTACTTGCATATGTATAATTAGTCAATTTCACAGAACACCATTGTCATTTATTTTATTCCGTTTCTCTCCAGAATCTCTGCTAAGCTATAAAACATTTAATTTAGTCCCATTAATCAATCCATAAGCACATACTCTGACCACACACTGTCCTACTATGTGTGCTGTGTACCACAGCTTTACAAAGAGGATGAGCTGATTTCTATCCTAAAGGTCTTCATCCATAACTAATAAGACAAATTTATGAAACTATCAGTGAGTAAAAAACACCACACAGTCTTATTATGTGACATAATCAAACAGGACAGTAGACAATAAGGTATACATTTAAAATACATTAAAAGATCATTTTGAATCATTAGTGTCAGAATGATCTCACTTATAAATTCATACTATAGATATGCCCTTTCTCACATCAAGCAAACCCAAGGTACAGAAAAATTTAGGTTTATACCAGCTATAAATTAGGGAAGGGTAGCTCTGGTTATACAATGAATTCACTTTAAAAGAGGATTTATCACAGCTCCTTTGAAATTTGAGCTCATGGTCCAACTTGAAAGCGGGTCTTGGTGATTAAGAGCAGCACATGCTCCAGAGCCAGAGGGCTGGATTCAATGTGAGCTCTGCTAGTTCTTGCTGCGAGACTTGAGGCAAGTGATGAAATGTCTCTGTGTTTCAGTGTCTGTATTTGTGAAATGGAGATAATGATGGTATGTTTCCATGGGGGAAATTTCAAAGATTAAATGAATTCATGTAAAGTTCTTGGTGCTGTGCCTGGCCCTCATCTGCTGCGGAAAATTAGGCACAACACTGTCAGAACCAGGTGAATGGGAAGCACTGGGACAAGGGGGAAAATTTAGTACTAAATAGAAATTTATGTTCTCCAGAAAGATCACAGCATAAATGTTTATATGTCTTTTCGAAAAACAAACAGATGTTATTCCTTTGGAAGATGCAGGAAGAAATCACAAGTTCTACTTAGATACATATTTTCCCCCTTTTATCTCAGTCTTAAAGTAGATATACTTATTTGGTACCGAATTGATGACAAGATTTTCCCATCCACTTCAGAGTCAATCCTAAGGTAGACAGACAGACAACAGATAATAAAGTGTCCCTCAAACAATTGAGGCTGAATGATAATTATGTCTAATTTCTGTGCATAGAAAAGCCATGTTTTCTGATCTTCTGTGTATCATCAGTAAGCATATGGTTGAAAAAGCAGTGATCATAATAATTATTCTTTTCATTGAAATGAGGCCAATTTAAAGCTAAATATAAAGATGAAGTTAGCAAAAACTTAAGGCAAATGAAATACTGGTTCAGAGAATGTTCTTATGTTGTGATTTTGTCTGGACCTAATATAGTTTAAAAAGGTTCAAATAATTCTAAGGGCTTCCTTATAAATAATAGTGGGTAGAGTTCCAAATAAATAATTTCATAGACATTCTGAATACTGGTTCAAATTCAGTTTATTCTGAATTTTTGTTTCAGTCTCCAATGCTTGTAACTTTTCTTTCATATGTCTTATTCCAGTTAAATTGTCTTTGAAAAATTGGTAGGGGCCTTATCTCATATATTTTTTAAATTTTGTATTCAAATGTAATAAAAATATGGAAAAATGCACAGATCATAAACATACAACTCAATGGATTTTCACAAACTGAACACTGGGTGTAATCAGCACCCGGATCAAGAAACAGAACTTATGAGCAGCCCAGAAGCCCACTTCATGCCTCCCTCAGGTCATTACCCACTTCCCAAGAGCAACCTCTAGCTTGACTTCTAACTACATCGTTTACTGTATTAGTGGCGATTGCTGCATCACAACTAACCAGAAAACTTCAGCTGCACACAAAAACAAGACTTCTTGGTTCACTCACCTGGGGTCCGCTCATCTTGGCTGAGCTCTCCCCCATGTCTAGGGGTGCGCACAGCTGTCCTCCAGTAGGCCAGCCAGAGCATAGCCGTGGTGACGGCAGAGGATGAAAGAAGTGGCAGAATTACGCGAGCCTCCTCTTTATGCAAGATGGGAGCTGACAGAGCCAGGATTCGTGTGAGGCCAGTAAAGTGAGTCATGCAAGTACAGGGCAGCTCCTGTCTTTATTGAAATTTTTGGTATTTTGTTCACCAACAGTTCACCAACTTAATTTTTCGCATTAACTTTGATTTCTTAAAAACACTGCATCGAAATCTTTCTTTTCTTGAGGTTTTTGGGAACCCCTTCAACTTTGCGCCCAGGGTAGATGCCTTACTTGTCTCACCCCAGTCCTGGCCCTGGCGGGGAAATGAGCTTCACATCCCAAGTGAGAGGACCAGCAGTCATATGGCAAAGGGCGCGAATGTTGGAAGATAAAGAGTCAGAGCTAATGAGGTTAATTACCACAATTAGTTTTGGCCATTTGGGGCCATTTAGTAACGGGAATTGTACAATATGTATTCTTTTGAGTTTGGCTTTTCTCTCTCTTAACATTATATTTGTGGAATGCACCCATAGTGTCCCGTGTAGTTGTAAATCATTCAGTCTCATTGCTAAAAAGAACTCCGTTATGTGAAGACACCACCATGCTGCTGGCTATTTTAATAGTCACGATTAAGAGTTGTTATGAATGGTGCTACTTCGAATGATCTAGTATAAGTTTCTGTTAAATACATATGCATCTCTGTTGAGTGTATAGGTAGGAATGAAAATGCTAGATCAGAGTGTGTGCCTATACTCATTTTTAGAGGATACTGCCAGTTTTCTAATGATTGATTCTTTTACCTGTATTTTATTATAAGCCTTGATACCTGGTAGTGTAAGCCTTCCAATTTTTTTCTTTTTCAAGAATCGTCTTGGATAGTCATGGCTTTTGCATTTCTAAATAAATTTTAGAAGTAGCTTGTCAATGTCCACAAGAGAAAAAAACTAATAGAATTTTTATTGGGTTTGCTTTGAATCTATAAACTGACATCATTGCAACATGCTTCCGCATCTTAAATTTTGGTGTCTCATACCTTTGACTATTTACTTTGAATGGAATAGGTAGCCGATAAATACATTGTCGGTACAAAGCTTTAGAATGACTTATATTTTCGGTGACACTACACATTTTACCAATGCCTGAGCTGGTCCTTTTTTTTCCTCTCTGGGCCTTGCATGTGTTCTTTGAATCAAGTAGAATTCCCTTCGAGCCCTCCATCCCTCCTACCTGACAAAATCTAATCTTCCTTAATCACTGAACTCAAATTTCACTGCTCTACCGAGTTAACAGGTCATCTTTGTGGTGCCCCATCAATTCTCCTTTCCCTGACTTTAAATCATCACAATGGATCGTGATGACCTGCTTCGATGCCTATTAAACTTTTGAGTGCTGCCCAGAGCCAGCCTAGCACTCGGTAGCACATGTTGGATAAATGAAAACAGCCATTCTTGTTGGTGGTGGTTGGTTTAGATGGTTTGTTGGTTGGTTTACTTAGTTTTTGTGGGACTTCACTTGAATTTAACGTTAGTCGAAGAAAAAAAAGTAGTATCTTAGATGGCAAAGCAGTGTGTGTCAATCTGATTTTTTGTTTCACTATTCATTTTAATTTGAAAATACTCATTTACCTTTTTCCAGTAAGGTTTTGAAGCAGATACATTGTTTTGCCTGATTCACATCATATCTTCTAACTTAGTTTAAAAGAAAACCATCAACTTTCATTTCAGATACCAGTAACTGGAGTTCGTTCATGAAAAGGCAGTCACACCTCCAATGACCACTAGGTGGCAGTTTCACTGTTAATACTATGATCAGCTTGATAACGTTGGGTGCTGTCATTCAAGAGATGTGAAGTAGGCCAGAGGAATCATGGAGTAAAACTTAACTAGACCTGTTGGCAGAAAAATGAAGCCCAAAATCAGCTCTGGAGAAAAATGGAGTTATAGGGAGTACCGCATGTGGAAAAGGAAAAGAAATGCCATTAGACGTTATTTCACTGAAAAGTTAGCAAAAAGCTGAATTAACCACATCCACAAAATTGGTAAGAAAGATGGATAAGATCGGAGACAGGTCAGATAGGGTTGAAAAGCAAAGGGGTCTCCCGTGAGCCCTTCACAACTGCAGCGCAGCCCCTCAGGAGTGGGGGAAGGGAAAATAGAGAGAGGGCGCGATTCTCGCCCCTGGAACCGGTCTTGAATTCTCCCGGGAGGAAGGAAGTTTAGAGGCTTTAGACGACTCTGGATGGGACACTGCCCAGATGTTTTTAGTTGAAACTGATGTTAGCCCCCAAATTATGCAAGGATCACGCTAAAATTTTGCTCTGTATTTGTGGGGCAGGGGCAGAGGACATGTGTTAATTACCTATTCTGCGCAAGAAACTTTATGGATTTTATTTCATTTAATCCTCACAACAATTTTGTGAATTAGAGAATCTTATCTCCATGTTACAGATAAAAATCCCAAGGCTCCTAGCGCTAATGCATCTTACACAAAGTAAGAGGTTAGGGGATTGAAAGCCAGCACTCTGACTGTTGCCATGACCCCAAGTTGATTCCCAAGGAATCTCACCTCCCTCTCCTGAGAATGAGAGCACCTGCCTCCTCAGGCCGCTGTGGGACGAAGGGAGATGATGCTCATAAAAAGCCCAGTGCAGCATCTGGGACACGGGGTCTTTTCTTACCAGGCTGCACTGTTTTGCCCATGATGATCTCACCTAAAAGTGACATCCTCGCCACCCAAAGAGGAGTCTCTCAGATTATGAGGTCCTGGTGGAGGGGAACCAAGCCAGCGGGCCATGGCAGAACGGAAATGACGGACCTCAGTTGTCTGTGAACCCAAGACTGGTTGGTTCTCCTCTTCTGGGAACCACAAGAAGAACCTCACGGGGCTCCATTTAGTCTGCTGGTTCTGATTCAAAGTTTGATAAGGGACTTTCTGGGCTCTAAGTGTAAATCAGGGCTACGGTTCATCTCCACAGAAACCCGAGGTGGCTCCCAGAAGAGCAAATCCGGGCATTCTGTGGGGCCCATAGGCCACCCATGGACCCTGAGAAAACGGAAAGAACAATGCAGCTGGAGAAGGCTGCAAACGGAAGCGTTAGCCATCTCCCGTCAGCCCTGTGTATTTGTAGATACCATGAATCCCTTGTGGCCTCAAATAGGGAAACTGAGGCCCAGAGGAATCAAGGGATACAGTAAATCCATACCGTGACAGCAAAGGGCACTGAGACAGACCTGGGGAAGCAAGCCCTGGGCAAAGCTGTCCCTCTGAGGCCCTGGTGGTTATGACACAGCACGCACGCATAAGCTTGTGATAGAGTTTCAAGTGTTGCATCCAAAGAACACGAGGAATCCGATGACCTGCTCATGTCTCTTTCCTTGCTGGCGACCCCACAAAGACTGCTGAAAACAAAGACACTCTAGACCAAAGTGCCAGGTGCAGAGGACGCTGTACAATCTGCAAGTTAGTAAACAGTAGGGATCCCGTCTTTGTGAATGGGAACGGCTTCCTTATTTTTCCCCCTGCTGGAGTATGAACCAGGGAGAGAGAGAAAAAGGTTTAAAAGAAAAGCTAACAAGAAGGAGCATGCAGCTTCTTCCTTGCCATCTTCATCACCATCAGTGGCATCAACCCTCAGGCATTGCCCCAAGTTGGGTGGGAAGAAGGCAGGAAGCAGGACTCCCACAAAGGACCTGAGGAGTGGAGAGATTGCAAGCTCCTCTAGGTACAGCTCCCAGACACACCTGTCACAGTGTCATGGGGAGACAGAAAGTGGGGAGAGGGCAAGGCACAGACATGTGGGAGGTGCCAGAAGCCACTTCTGGGCTTCCATGGAGTCAAGTGTTGTAATGGAGGAGCTCCATCAGTTTCTTTGGACCCAGACTGGTCCAGAGGCGTTAGCTAGAACCTGAGACAATTTGCCAGCCCCAAGAGGGCACTAGGAAAAGAGGAGCATGAAGCATGGGTGTGGATCACCTACCCGCGGTGAGGGGCCAGTGCCTGCCTCTCTGAAGCAGCAGAGATGATAGAAAACAGTGGGGAGCCTCCAGCAACATCTGTCCCAGGGCCAGGCAGGTGTGGATGCTGCCAGCAGACACCAGCAAAGACGTAAACCCAGATGTTCCAAGAAGCATATAGGACCAGAAAGATGGCCTCTCTGCCCCTAGAACCAGCCAACCATGAAAAAGGCCTCCTCCACCACTGGCAGCCACCAAGAAAATTGGGGGTGCCAGATGCAAGAAAATTATGTTCAATTAGAAAATATATTCTGCTCTGCAGGCATTTGTATTAGTTTTCTATTGCTGCCATAACAAATTACCATAACTTTAGCAGCTTAAAACACAATATATTATGTCTTAGTTCCGCAGGCCAGAAGTCCCATGAGTCTCACTGGGCTACAGTCAAGGCATTGATCAGCAGGGCTGCACCCCTTTGTGGAGGTTCTAGGGGAGAAAGCACTTCTTTGCTCATTCAGGTATTGGCAGTTCCGTGGGGTTGTAGGACTGAGGTCCCTGTTTCCTTGCTGGCTGTCAGCTGGGGTCACCCTCAGCTCCTAGAAGGCTCCCTTTAGCCCTGGCACATAGCCCCTTACATCTCAGAACCAGCAACAGGGCACCAAATCTTTGTCATACTGCCATCTCTTTGATTCTTCTTCCATAGTCACATTTCTGCTTTTAAGGACTTGTAATTAGAATTGGCCCTCCCTGATAATCCAGGATAACCTCTACATTGCAAGGTCCATGATATTAATCACACCTGCAAAATCCCTTTTGCCACGTAAGATAACATTCACAGGTTCAGGCTTTAGGACATAAATATCTTTAGGGGGTCATAATTCTGTCTACCACACCATTATATATTCAACAAGTATTTACTTAGTGCCTTAATGAGCCAGGTAGGGTCTAGGTACTGACTTAAGTTGCCAGCATTAGGGGCATTAGGCTGGGGAGGGAAGCCAGTTTGGGGTGCAGCACCCTGGGACACCTGTCTTAGGGTCCTCTGCAGCATTCCAGGGGGCGGAATAAAGTGCAGCATAGGTCACACCCCCACTGTCACCCCTTTAACCCCCTTGACTCTCCAACCTTCAGCCCTAAATTGTGCAGCTGCATACCTCTGGAGAGGGTCATTCCAGTTTCCTGGGAAGCAGGAGCTAAGCTCTCCAAGGGACTGAGACAGAAACCTGCTGGATCCAGGTGTGGCCATGGCAGAAAGACCAATAAAAGCATGATAGGACTTGCAGCGTCCCAGAGAGGCCTGGAGGCAGATACTGCTGCTGCTCTTTACCCTGTTTCCTGACCTGGTTTTACAGTCCCTCAAGGGACAAGAGAGGGAAATGCCCAGGGTCCTCTAGGGCCCCTAGTAACTCCAGATCATAAAAGAGAGATGGCAAGAGGTTGATTTTTCACTAGCGGAAGCCCCTTCCGGCTGAGGTTCCCTGGCCTATATTCTGTAGCTCCAGGGCTCATAAGAGCCACCAGCTTTCTGGGTTTTTTCTCAACCACAATCATGATGAGTCAGCACAGAGGTTAGCTCTCAGCCAGGAGGCCACAGCCCTCAGCGGAGCTCCAGGTGGCTCGGCCTCTCAGTCAGCCTGGACCCGGCCTGCCCACCACCACCACCCGCCCCCCGCCCCCTGCTCCTTCTAGTCTTGAGCCTCCCTGATTGACTGACATCCTGGCCAGCCCAAGCAGCAATCCATCTAGCTGAGTGTAGAGCTTCCAAAACCATGGCATGAAAGGCAAAAGTGACTGATAAACCAGAAAAACGGTCATCAGCCCCCTGTAATAAGCACAAGATAGCACTTGGCCAATAGCATCTGAGGATCTTTGCTCTAAGCCAGACTTGAGATAAGAGGGAAGTGGTGTAGGCATTCTGCCTTTTTCCACTCTAGCATCCTTATCCAGAGCCTTCCAGATATAGTCCACAGCACAGCATGACATTCAGGCCAAGCCGACTTCCAATGGCAGGAAGAGCTACCATGAAGGGTGCTCAGTACCCCTCACTTAAATGGCTCTTTACTATTCATACCACAAAACCAAAAATGCCAGTGGTGGTTGTCATTTCTGCTCCTACCACTTAAAATTTGCTGGCAGGGGAAACCTTTAAGGGGTGATGCCTCAGGAAAATGGCATTCCTCTTTTTATCGTTCCCATGCCCCTCTACAGGGCTAAGTCACTGACAACTGCCTTGAGTGACACAAAACAAGCCGATAGCAAGAGGAAACAAGCCCCAGACAAGAGCTCTGTTGCTTGGGAGACAAGGTTACTCTGAAGGTCCCCCAGCCCCACTCACCTCTGCCTAGGTCTTACAGGGTCTATCTCCGCGTTTCTGTTTAAGGACACTGGTCTCCGGCTAAACCTGAGAGTCAGCTTTCCTCTGTGATCATCTCCTGAAGAGCATCATTACAACGTTCAGAGGAATAGATGTCTCTAATCACATGCACACTTTAGCTTTACAAATGGAGTGTGACCGAGAGCTCTGCTGGTGCTTTTTAGCAGGAAGTCACGTTAACAGGAAGGGTCATTTGACCCTCTGCAGTCTCTCATCGCTGATTATAGGCAGATGTGGCTTCTGTTAGTGGTGTTACATAACTTCCCTCTTGTTCCTGATCTACTTTTAGTAAAATGTCCCTGGGAAACTTTGCACCTCCTTAAAATATCCAAGACATGTGTATCTTTATATTTTCCTACCAACTTCCCACATTGCAGCTTCAGTGGGTTCAGAAATAAGTTAATAGTTCAACCATCTGAAAGCCATTACATAAGTTGGCTTCCCAACTCAGAATGAGAGAATCCTGATCTGATCTCCACATTTTTGCACCACACAAAACTGCTGACATCATCTCAACCACCTGACTTTGGGAAGTAGGGACAAATCTCTCTTCACTGTGGTCCCACACCCAGTGTCTTTGCTAGGGACATAAGCTAATCATCATGAACACAGGCAAAGTTGCACATCACAGAACATCTTCAATTCAGGAAATTCAAGAGAGAACTCATTGGCCGAGAGGGTCTGCAAGGCTGTGCACCAGCCACGAATCTACAGAACGTGCCAGTTCTCATCAATGGAAAATGTGAGACAGCTCTCGGAGCATAGGGGAAAATTCCATGTCCTGTCGTGGGGACAGAGATTCATACATAAAGTACTTAAGAAAACAACAGATTTATAATGAACCAGAAACAGGGTGACATTAAAAGGAGGGTTGCTGTCCTGGGGGTTGAAGGTGAGGTCCTTTTAGGTGTGCAGGTGGAGTTAGGCAACACTGTCATTGTGGGAGAGTCTTCTGTGCTCTGCCATAGATCATCTGGGAAACTTCTTGATGGTCACATTACCATTTTGGAAACTTTAACACAGGTTCCAGTCATGTCCTGGGATTGGCCTAAGTTCTACGTGAGCTTGGACACTATACCCTCTGCTCCAGCCCACTAGCCTTCTCACCGTTCTGCCAACATCCCAAGTGTGTTCCCACCTTGGAAGCCTTTCCTGCTATTCCCTATGTCTGCAACATTCCTCCCCCAGCTCTCTGCCTGGCTAGGTTCCTCTTAGCATTCAGGCTTCATCCTAAACTGCTCCCCTCAGAGACTTCTGACGCCATCTCTAAAGTGGCTCATTCACCCCAAGAGTTCACTATCCTGCCATCCTCTCTCATTTTCTTCTCGTCACTGTCTGACACTTTAGGTCCTATTTGCTTATTGTCACCCCACACAAGGGTGAACTTTGTGGGAACAGAGTCTTTATCCATCTGGTTTACTGCTGCATTCCCAGGGCCTCAGATGGTGCCTGGCACATAGTTGGCAGCCAGTGGACATCTGTTGAAGGAATGTCGAAAGGCATATTCAGATGTACATGTTTGAAGGCCTAAGAATTCCCATAGGAGTCGGACTTGTGGGACAGAGCAAGATAATGGTG
This sequence comes from Eonycteris spelaea, assembly GCA_003508835.1. NCBI lineage: Eukaryota > Metazoa > Chordata > Mammalia > Chiroptera > Pteropodidae > Eonycteris > Eonycteris spelaea. The sequence continues at coordinate 6,412,682 of PUFA01000054.1, read as the reverse complement.
GGGGGATCCTCTGGGTTGATGCAGACTCTGGAGGAAGTGAGAATGGGCACTGGACTGGGGCTTGGATGTCCTCCCAAACGGCTGTTACGTTATACTTCACATAATATCTTACCTTATACTTGGCTGAAAGTCAAATATAAGGCCGTGTTCTGTCATTCCCACCCCAACTCCTCCCCAGAGAAGAAGTGCACTGAAGTGCACACTAACTAGGGCCCTCCGAGACAGGGATGGAAACCCCATGGAAAGAGCTTACTTCCAGAGAGCATCCTGGAAGACCTCTTGGAGCATCCACAAATACCACAAAGACGCTGGGTGCCAGACGTCCGCACCTTCAGAGCATCTTCATTCAACTCAGGGCACGACTCCGGGGAGCACCCCAAGTCTGAGAAGTAACTCTTAAGGAGTGCAATTTATGTGAGCCAGAAAATCTGTTTGGTCCCCCCACCCCACGCCCTACTCCCTGGATACAAAACTCCCTGGAGAGGAGGGGGACAGAGAAATCTTTAGAAGAGCAGTGAGACGTGAGGGACAGTCTTGCCCCTGCCACCAGCCAGCCCTGAGACCTTGTCCTGCATGGGGGAAGGGGACTGGGGTAAGGAAGAAAGAAAAAATGGTTTCTCCGTGAGGTCTGGAGATCTGGTGAGCAGGTCGGGTTGGAATTCTTGTAGCTTTCTGAGCCGCAACCCCTGCAGACCTGCCTGCCCTACAAGACACATCACGATTCTCATTTTCCAGGCAAAAAATAAAAGACTCAGAGTGCAATGGACGCTTGTTTGCCCGCTCAATCTCCATCTCCACCCAACCTCCTCTCTGCATTAGAACCCTGATTCTAGGTATCAGGTGGGTGGAGCTCAAGGGCGGCTGAGCCCTTCCTCCAGCACAGGTAAGGGAATCATGATTAGGCTGATCCAGGGGTCTCAACTCTGGCTGCACATTAGAACAATCCAAGTGCCGTTAAGTCAGCCTCTCTGGGAGCGAGTCATAGATTTCAATAGTTACAATGCTCCTCAGTGATTCTCATGTGCGGCAGTGCTGGGACTCACCTGTCTGAACTACAAATGATCATTTCCATCCTCACCAGCATGGAGAGGAAGTGTTCTGGGAGCCTTGAGCAAAGCAGGATTCCCTTCTTTGAAAAATACATGTGTTGTGTTGATGAAACAGGCTGTGCTACCCCTGGAAGTGGGGCCTGAACTGTGGACATCATCTTAGGAACAAATGCCAGCACACTAAGGTTGGCGGAGAAAACGAAGAGGGGAGGGGAGCTGGATACTTGAGATGTGACTGAGCAGATGATTTACCCAGCCTTGGAACATCCCTCTTTCTGGACTTTCTGTGTAAATGAGTTAGTAAAATATGGGTTGGCCAGTGTTAGTTGGGTTGTTCATTACTTGCAGCGGAGAGGCTCCTAAATGATACAGTCCAACAGGAAGCGGCAGACCCAAAGTCAAGCCAGGTCCAGCTCGAAGGCAGCCAATGGAGCAAGGAGAGTCCAAGGGACAATGGGAGGGTATTTGGATCAGATCATTGAATTTCTAAACAGTTTTCAAATAATAAAAAGTAGTTTGTTAAGGTTAATATATTATCTTGATTCTTTTTCTTTTTCTTATTCGTCAGAATCAGAACCCGAAAATGAAGAAGCATATTATCTAGATAGTTAATTGCTGGCTTCTGGTTTAAAAATAATAATAATAATAATAATAATTAGAAAGTCCGGGTTTGAAGTTTGGAAAGTTACCAAAGTTAATAGCTAAAATAGGAACTCTGAATTGTCTTGAATTTTAATAAAATATCTAATAAATCTATTCATCTAGCCAGTAACCTCAGCGACTAAGGAGTCTAACCAGTTTTTCAACTAATTGAGTGTTTAGTAATTTTCCAGTTGAGGCCCCAAGTTGTACATTAAAAAGGCTCCCTTTACTACTACTTTGTCATTACAAAATAATTAAATCTCTAGTGAAAAACAGTTGCCAGAAATACAAGTGCTTCTTGGAAGGTTCTCGTACCACATCCCTTATAGAAAGGTGGTGCACTGCAGCTCACCTACAAAGTTGAGATGGCTAGAAATTTCCACGACAGTACTGAGGAACTGCCTGAAAGTGGTGCTTGAGGGTGATACTAAACAGTGTTTGATCCCACAATTTCAACTTCTGGAAAAAGTCAAGGTTGTCTTTTCTTCCTGATAAAGTTAATCGCCTTAAGTTAACGCACAGCAGAAGACTTTGTGGCATAAAAAGAATAAACAAAATTATTAAAGGTATAATTTGGAGGCTTTGTCAAGAGCTGTGATGATCACACCCTAATGAGTTTAAATGTTCTGAGGCCCAAGTGCTCAGTGACAAGGGTGTCTGGGGTAGGGACAATGCCAGCATCAGTGTTCAGGCTCTGGGGAGGAAAAAGCTTTTTGGTCTGCAGTTACCAGCCTGCTATTCTTTAAAACACGTCTACTTAATGCTTGCCATTTTTTCAAGCATGCTTTCCCCTGATGGTTTCACATGTTCGTTCACACAAGGAAAATATGCTTTTTACACGTTGCCGAATGTTGAAGTTGATGCCTGAGGGAAAGAGTTAGATCCTCACCTTGTCGTGGCTTTCCCTAACTCTGGGTTTGTGAAGCTCCAGAGTAAAAAGCACACTCATCTAGGCAGTACTGGTAGGCCACCAAGTTTGAATTTTCTGCCCTTCTTCCCAAGCCTGCATCCTTATGTGTATGCCACTAAAGTTCTTCCCTCTGAAACCCAATGAAAGTGAGCCTTTGCCCCCCTGGAGAGAAAGTTGCTTCTAGAATAGGAGCTGCTAATACTTTCTCCTCCATCACTTAGGCAGTAATAGACCTCCTACCTTTTGGTTGCATATCACCACCACCCCATGCTCCAGTGCTTTTCCACCTTGAGCTAAGACCAGCATGAAACAGATCTCCCCTGCTTTTAGAAGGTCCCAAACTCTGGGCTAAGGTTGTTCTGGTTCTTGGCTTGTTCTCCTGAAGATTAGGTCAAATCCTCCCTACTGAGGAGAGCTCTTTTGAGGAAGAAATTAGAGTTTGCCTTTTTGCTTAGAGCACCCCATCCCAGGTCTGAGAAGAAAAATTTTTATGGTCTCTTATACCTTTACAGAACCTTGACTGTGCCGGACTATTGTGCAGAAATGTGGCCAAGACAGTGACTGATAGAAATACACACCAAGTAAGCATTGATCTAGCCTCACACCTTCCATGGTTCCTAAAGCTACAGCTTCTCATTTTCACCTCCATAGCCTGATGGCCTGGCCTGATTTACTGCCACTTACCTTCTTGAGTTTCTTTCTCCCAGGGTCAGTCATCTTCCCAGGGTTTCCTACAGAGAGAAGTAGTTCAAAAAGAAGAAAATCAGAAGGCAGACTTGAGGAAAGGTGTTCAGCCACAAAGGAGACTTGAGAAACCAAGTGTCTTTGATTGAGAAGCTCATTCCCTGATTCCACATGCATGTTTTGAGTTAGACAGATGTCAACACAATCCCCAATGTTTTTTCTTTCTGATCAATACTTGTTACTCAGACTAACTAGAATAAATAGGTAATTGTATGGGCTCCATTGAAAACAATGACCCACATCTTGATTCTTCTTCGATATGTCCTTTGGAAAAGGCATCCTTTCCAAAGATTCCCATCCGTAAGCAATTTCACAAGAGGAAAGGCCAGCAGAACTCCCATCTGTGCTGGGCATATGACGAGTAATTTTCATTACCTTTATATTAGAAATTCTCTAATATAACTGCATTACCAGTTTGTAGATGAGGAAACTGAAGCTCAAATAAGCTAAATAACTCATGCAAGTTCATTTAGCTTAGGAAGAAGTCAGAGATCTGGGAAGGGAGGTGTAAACCTAATGTCCAGTTTCAGAGCAAACAAGGAAATTTAGGGGTTGGCAGCAAAGGAAATGGCCTGGACAGAAGTGTGAAGAAGTGGTTTTGATCAAGAAATATAGATAGATGTGCGTGGTGGGAGCATAGGGCACTTGACAGTGTGCGAAGGGACATGACCTTGCAGTTGGGTGGTGAAGGAACTTGCATGTCATGCTGAAAAATGGCACTATTCTGTGAGCCAAAGATTTTGAGCAGAGTTTACTAAGAGCTTTGACCAAAATATTTCAAAAATAATTTACTACTTTCAATTGATTTAGTTAATTAACAAAACTCATGAGACGGGATAACACCACTATTGCCCCATTGTATGGATTATTAAACCAAGGCAGAGAAATTCAATGACGTGCTTAGGATCATAGATTGTCAGTCATTAAGAAAACCTGTGCCCTAATCGTCCAACTCCTGGTCCTGAATTCTGTCCCTAACAATGACCTAATGTTCGACTCCAAGAAAACTGCCAGCCTGGGCACATTTACCCTGCGCTGAAAATACAAAGACCCCTAGCCCCACCCCCTCTCTCAGGGCCTCCTTACACTACATTGTCTCTGTGCATGCACTTCACAGTTTAGCAGAAAAATTTCTGCCACTCTCAGTCTTTTCTGGGTTTGTAGGTGCAAATTCTTCATATAGTGAGAAGGAAAATTCAGAATCTAGCTGACCTTTTTCACTCTAAATTACCTTTTGCACTTTCCCTGTTGAGGCCAGAGCAAAAAATATACAATTTCTCTTTAGCAAATTGCATTTCAAGAAGTTTACAGCATTTCACCTAACAAGATACACTTCACTTTGGTATCTTCACTCTTCAGCATACACTTTAACCCAATAACGCTGAGCAGATCCTTTGAAGATTCTAAGAACCTTCTCACAGGAAAGGGTGGCTTAGGGGCCTCTGGCTGTTCTCTCTGGGTTCTCTTGAGCTCAGAGTTTTGAAGTGTGGGTGTGGCCAAGAAAAATTGGTTGGGGGAGGCGGAAGGGTGTGAGGAGTGGCAATCTAGGGAACCAGACATGAAAAACCTTGGTTAGCCAAATATACATGGCTATATCCCCAGCCCCCCACACAGTAGAATAAACATTGTTTGTCAATTATGGTTCTATATCACTAACTAAGCAAAGAAGAAAGGATGGGGTGCAGGGAAGGCAGCGTTGAGAGACAATATGACTCCTTAGCAATACCAGTGATGTTAGCATTTAGGAGCTAGGAGTCAGGGTGTGGGATAGAACAGTGTCAGTCATAGAAACCTGCTGTGAAAGCCAGGGCTCTGGGTACAGCAGCTTAGAGCCAACCCCTGATTCCATTCCTTCTAGCTGCATGACTTTGAACAAATTATAGAACCTTCTGGAGATCATAGCAACATCTACCGCAGAAAGCATCCATGAGGACTGAGGGATAAACCGTATAGAAGCATGTAGCCTGGTACCTGGCACATCCCCGTGAGTTATTATTCATTAAAAATTCAGGATTGTCCCTCTTGATTCCAAAAAGTCTGTTATCTCAGTGGACTGTCTCTTAGAGATTTTTCTTCATTGTTTCTAGACATGGTACTTGCAAGGCATATGTACATATTTGTAATTCTCGTTCACCACCTTATCCACATCCAGTTAATCAGTTCCTCGTGAACAAAGCAGACTTCTCAGCCTGCTGTACAGTCAGTCAAAAGGTTGCACTGCTTGCTCCTGCTCTCCTTGCTGTTTAACTAAGTTTTGTTTCTTATTTTCTGGGAAATGTCTTTTGCCTCAGTTTCCTTCTCTCCAGAGCCAGCAGGAGGGCACCACAGTTTCTCTCTCACTAAGCATATAATGGGGCATCCTGGGGAGATAATGGATTCCTGAGACCAAGGGGCCATTTACAGGGAAGAGCCCAGAGTCTCCGGGTCAGGAGTGAGAGCGCAGAAACCTCGCTAATGCACTCCTTCCATTACTGTTCTCCAATTTTTCCTGTCTCCCACTATTACCTTCAATTAAGCTTTGCTTTTTAAAAGCCTCCATCTGCCCCCAGGGTCATTAGCTTTCATCTGGCACAGCAGTTAGCAGCCACAGCTGGCCCTGGCGCTTCTCAGAAATCTCAAAGTTGGGGGCCAGATAATTTTTTAGAAAGCTCCTTAACATGGTTCTTCACCTTGAATGTTTTCAGCTTTGACAAAAGCCACTTGAACATGGAGCCTGACTAAGTGATGTACTAGAGGGAAAAAAAGTCTCTAGCTTTATCTGTTTCAGTGAGTTCATTTTGCAAGTAATTTAGCAGCTATGGGTCGATTTTTAAATTTTATTGGCTATTTTAACTCATTTTGTCTCCTAACAACTCTGAAAACCCAGGCTACACCAAAAGCTCTTCACCAGCCAAATTGGGGAGGGGGTAGAACTGGGGCAGGGTCAGAACTCATGGAACATCAGAACTACCCTATGGCATCCAGACATTCTTGCTCTACCATATTTTTCTACTAAAATCTTGGAACAGTTCTCTTTTCCAATACCGTTTCACTTCCCCCACACTCCTGCTTGCAGCTCCTCCTCCCATCCCACCCCTCAAAAGAATTGAAGTCGGAGTCCTGGGTCTTCTCTACATAATTTAAAAGTAACGGCTCCTGTAATATGTATATACTGCCACCAGATGGCAACAGAGGTCACAGTTCTATTAGAATACTTTGTGCCAGAGATCTTGCAGGAAATTAAAAAATCTGTGATGAACAAAGAGGAGTCCCCGCCCCCCCCCCCCCCAAACTAAATGTAGCAAGACAGACGTTAAGCAAAATATTATAAATAGTTAAATTACAGTGCTGGAAGGCAGTTCCCAGAGGCTAAGGCTGGGAGTGGACAGAGACAGCAAAGCTCACTGCGTGTTGCACGGTTTCTCCACTCTCTCCGGCCACCTTGCAGTTAGGTGGGGCCTCGTTACTAGTTCAGAGCAATGGGATATGAGTGGAAATCACGTGTGACACTTTGGAGCAAAGCAGCGAACAGTGAGCATAATTTCTCCATGCTTCTCTCTTCCTTTGCTGTGACAACTGGTGACATGACAGGCAGTAGGGCCTCTGTTGACCTGAACCCCTGAGTGACTACACAGAGCAGAGCCATCACTAACCCCCATGCTGCTTGATCCCGGACCTCCACTCCTCATGTTGGATGGCTAGCATAAATCTTCATTGAATTAAGCCATAGGGATTTGGGGGTTAATTTGTTTCTGAAGCATAACCAAGCAAGTATGTTAGTCTAAGGACTAAATTTCCAGTTGCACAGATGGAACTAAGCGGTCTTTTTCCTCTAAGTGGGTGGGTCTTTGCACCAGAAGCACAGACTTGTGAAGATGGAGAAAAACAAACTCAAACTGCATTGCCACCTCCAATCCTCCTGAGGGCAGTGGGAAGAAAGGAGCGCTTCCCTAACAAAAGAGGCTGTGTATGGGTATCGTTTCTTACCACTACAAGCAGGACACTAAGCTGATGATAACAGACCGGAAGGGTATGATTATTCCAGCAGGCCTGGGGTCAGGCCAGAGAAGGGCAGATCTCTGGGCGGCAGGAGTAACTCACAGACTGTGTCTCAGGCAGGCCACAGAGATGGCTCTGAGGTTTCTCTAGCAGCCACAAACGTAATGAAAATCATGAGGCATTTAGTGGCTAGGCTAACCAGGCACCTGTATCCCACCAGCTGGCTTTCTTTTCAGTTACGTTTGTTTGCTTGTTTGTTGGGGTTTATTCTGAAATAATTTCACACTTATAGGGAAAAATAAAGAATAGTAGAAAGAACACCATTTACCCTTCACCCAGATTCACTAGGTTATGTAAAAAGGATTTCTAAAAACCAGTTGATCTCTCATATCAAACATAGTTTAATGCCTAAACTCAAAACTTCAATATTAAATTTAATAAGCCACTTTTATATTTAAGACTTGCAAAATATATAGAGTAGCCTTAATATATAAAGAGTTACTTCAAATTCATAAAAAAAAAAGTAACACCCTTTGGAAAAATAGGCAAAGGTCATGTGTAGCCAGTTGACAAAAGAAGTAGAATTGACAAGCTGTGGAAGAAGTCAAACTCTCTTGTAATTAAGTATGAATTGAAACCTCATTTCCCACCTCTCAGACTAACAAAGCTTTACATGAATGATAATACTTGTGTCGGAGACAGTATGAAGAAATGGGCACTCTCATACAATAGTGCTGGTTCTGGAAATTGGTGCAATCTTCTGTTCTGATTGGTTTATCAGTCAAAAAATAGCATAAAAAATTTTATTGTGCTTACCTTTTAACACAGCCATTTTAATTCTAGGAACTGATCTGTGGAAACAGGCAAATAAGTGTCCCTTACCCACCCCTGAAAAGAAGGGTATTCATTACAACATTATCAGAGGAAATATCAAAAAGTAGAGACTTTGGCTAAAGAAATAATGGTGCTTCATACAAAGCCCTAACACTGCATACAGAGCACTTACTGAATGCTAGGCTCTCTTCTTCACACTTCACGTATATTAATGAACCCATCTAATCCTCCCAACAAATAGGTACCACAGTTACCATCAGCATTTTACAGATGATTGAAACCAAAGTACAGAGAGGCTCACTACCTCATTCCAGGTCATAAAGCGAGTAAGTGTGAAGCTAACATTGGCACCTAGGCATCTGGCCGCAGAGTCTGTCCTATTAGACATAGGCTATCCAGCCTCTCATATGGTGTGTAAGCCTCTCTCCGCAGCCACTAAAATAACAAAATAGTTTGCATTCACTGTTGTGGAAAAGTGCTCATAATGCAGGAATACAGCGGAGATGTTGCACTTTCGGCCCCAGACCACTGCAATGAAGCATGTATGACAGCAAAGCAAGTTGTAATCTTTTGCTGATGGAGAGTCTTGCCTTCGGCTTTGTAAAAAACACAACATCTGTGAGGCATAGTAAATACAAGCACAATAAAACAAGGCATGGTTATATATGAATGAGAAAAATAGATTATGAAATATTACATACAGTGTGAAACCATTTTTTAAAAAGGAATTATGCACACATTTATGTAAGAATGTATAAAATATATTCTGCAATCCAAAAATTAGCAGTTTTAAGATTTGAGGGGATTTTTGCTTCCTCTGTTTCTCTTTGTTTTCTAAGTTTTCTGCAATGACTGTGTAATTCTTGTAATATAAAAAATTCAGTGATTTTTTTCCCCACTACCCAATCCTGCTTTCTTTTCATCCTTTCTTTGGATATCGGTTCCACGGATTCTCCCTAATTAACATCGCATACACTAAACTCTGTCTCAGAGTCAGCTTCCCAGAGAACTTAACCTGTGAACGTTGGTGCCAGGAGTGATCCAAGAAAGCAGGCAATAAAATGATTTTTAGGAGCTAGGTCACTCACCACCCAGCTGGCAATGAGAACCCCATCCCTGGAGGTAGCTGGAGCACAAACAGCCCCTGATCCAATTAAAAATTCCCCGTGGTGAACGAGGATAATGCATAGGAGGAAGGGAATGCAATAGCTGGTGCTATGTATCTGGTGTCAGAAAATTATCAGGGAAAGAGTAACTTTGCAACACTGTTGAAGTTCTGCAAAAAGAATAGAGCTGAACGACAGGCTGAGAGCAATTAACAGGCCATTGGAAGCCAAACGACAGAGCCAGAGAGGCTTTCCTCACCTGCAGAGGGAGGGCAGGGAAAGTGGAGACACAGGCCCAGGCCCAGGCCCAGCTCCAGGCCTTCATACAAAGTTCAGTGAAATGTTAAAACTCTTGATCAAGGCAGGTCTGTTATGCCAAAGTCAGGGATTTGGTTGAGAATATGAATCCTGACTCATAGGATAGAATGTCTGGGTTGATTTGGCCCAAACTCTTAAAGACAATGCAGAGGCCTCTGCCTTCTGGTCTAGCCACTTGGACTGTAACTAGGATTAAGTTGCACCCTCACCCAGCTATAGACATGGTAATCCCGATAAGAAAGAAAAGGGACTCCACCCCAAAAGGAGCTGCCAGACCTATCTAGCAGGTACACATATGAGACTGGATTTGAGGGGACTTAATCAAGGAGGCTAGAACATAATGCTGAATAAGAGGAAGCTTATTGACTTGCGCACACTCTGAAATATAGATTTTAGCATCCTGGCAAGGACCCCAAGAAATAGTACATACTTGCTACTGAGCTGTTTCCTAGATGCATGGAAAGAGCAATGGTCCTCGATAAGTGAGGGTGAAATGCCAAAATTACCATAGTAGATGCTGGATGAAGGGGTTGAAAGACTCAGAGAAGTGGGCATACTGGAATAAATATCCTACATTAGGCCAGACTACCCACCAAGTGACTATATTCCACAAGAGAGCCTTAAGTATACTGGTGAGAGTCACACCAGCATCACTAAGAGGTTCAGTGGTGGCTCTCTGTAGACCGCTGGCAATAGTAAGAAAGGCCATTGCAGAACTAAGCTAATTGATAGTGATAGAGATGATAGGAACCCTCACCCAAAACAGTAACCATATAATGGCGCCTAACTGTCAGAAACCAGATGAATCTAATTATCATAATGAGTGGCAAGGTTGAAATAATAGCCAGAGGGCATGGCTGAGGCAGTTACAGAAATAGTTAATAGGACACTGGTACCCCTGTGGGCAAAACAGATGGGATTCAACAAAGGCACTCTTCAACTTACCTTCAGAGGAAACCAAAAATGGATGAACAAGAAACTGAGGGCCACTGCCCCGGTAAAAGTCCAAGATCCCATGCCCAGTTACTGGACCTAACAGAATTTGGACTCAGAGCCCAATGACGGAAGGAGAGGCTGGGTTCCCAGAAGGAAGGACTTTCAGAAGAAAATCTACAAATGCCCAATTACTCATGAAAAGCTGCTGATTTTCAGTTACCATTAGAAAAAATGCAAATTAAAACCATGATGAGACACCATTTCATACCCACTAAAATGGCTATTATTAAAAATACTAACAGTACCAAATACTAGGCAAACTGTGTAGTGTTTGATTTAAGAATCAAAACTCAGTCTCATAATCATCAGATGGTAGACCTACCATAGCCAAAGCTCCTCATCAGAGGCTAATACTGTCCTTCCCCAGGCCCAGAGAAATGTGCAAAGAATTCGGATTATGGATACTTTTCCTCATGGCTTATTTATTCATTCATTCGTTTATTCATTTTAAAAACCATTAATCCCACCATGAAGATATATAACCTCTGAAAACATTTTATGCGTAACCTTCTGTATTCATTTCTGTGCTGTACAAACTATCCAGAATCTTACTTCTTTTAGATAATTTAAAATTCGCAGAAAAATCAAGGAAATAATACAGAGGATTTTCATATATCACTCACTCAATTTCCCCTGCTAATATCTTACATTAGTGTGGTATATTTGTTATAAGTAATGAACCAATATTTATACATTATTATTAACTGAAGTTCATTTTTATTCAGGTCTCAATTTTCCCTAATGTCCTTTTTCTGTTTCAGGATACCATACAAGGTGCCACATGATATTTAGGTGTAATGTCTCCTTAGGCTCTTCTTATCTATGGCAGTTTCTCGGACTTTCCTTGTTTTTGATGACCTTGACAGTTTTGATGACCTTGACAGTTTTGCTGGTCAGGTGTATCATGGGATGCCCCTGTATTGGCATTTGCCTGACTTTTTCCTTGTGGTAAGGCTGGGGTTATGAGACTTCCTTGGCTTTTTTCCATATCCTGTTTTGGGGAACTTTGAAAATGATCCCAGTCATATACTAAAGAGAGTTCTATTTCTGGAAAACCTCAGTTTCTTACTGCTTTAGAGTGTTGAACTAATGTTCAAATTCTGAGTAGAGTAGAAATAGTCGAAAGAAAAGTATTGGAATATGTACTTTTAAAAAAGACCTACTCTTTGCACTGCCATACCAACAAAGAAACCTAGCAACTATCATTAGCCTTTATGTGATTAGCATTTGTTTGAGTGGAATGGCACTGTTTTCTCCAGTGCAAGGGCACATAAGTCTTATTCCAGCTTAATAAAAATATTTTCCTAATCGCTTTATAATCCTTGCAATTTAATAAAATACCAAGGAGCAATTTGTTTTCATGAAGGCGATTGGCATTGAAATGTTACTTGTGCTTGAGATTTTGTTGTTCTTTTTTTCTTTTAATACACAGAAGTCGATTCACATGATGGAGAAGGCAAATTTGTATATGCTTAATTGACTAACAAGAAAAAAGCTGGCAGCTGCTCTTCTTGGTATACATTTGCAGCACTTCTGTTGTCTTATAAATACCTCAAGCTAAACAAATAACAGTTTGAGGAAAAAAGGTGTCTTGCTATATGAAAAATGTCTGAGTTTTTTCCCTTGGAAGTATAACTACATACAGTAAAATACACAGATCAGTGACCAATTTGCTGAGTTTTGACAACTGTACACCCATTACACTCTACCTCAAACAAAACAAGGAACGTTTCCATCACTGATTTGTTTTATTCATACTTAGTTTTTGTATAAATGGAATCATACTGTTTGTAATCTTTTGCATCTAGCTTCTTTTCATTGAACATAATATTTGACATTAACTAGCCAGAATAGCAATGTAATGCCCTGCTCAAGGGAGATCATAGCCCACTGGCCTCTATGGTAGGCAGGCCCATCTGTAATATTTATTCCTGCAGGACAACTCTCTTTAGGTGGGACACTGACAATCTAGAGTGTCTCCAGAGGAAGAGTCTAGAAGTCAGTTAAGACTGAGAAGCAGAGGAGAAAATTCAGACCAAGAAAACAGACTTTTATGAGAAAAATGAGCAAAGAAGGGACAAGAAAACGGTCACAAAACATTAGAAAGATTGTCATCTGAAAGAAGGAATAGATTCTGTGTGTGTAGTTCCAGAGTTAGAAATTACTGGGAGACAGTTTTCAGCTCTATGTAAAGAGAAGCATCTTCAACAGCAGGTCATTGAGGTACCTTGAACAACAGTTTCTCATCAGAGAGACTGTTCAAAAGAGGCTAATAGCTTCTGATCATGGATGCTATCAAAACAAATCCCAATTAGGTAGGAGAGGACATCTTCTCACAAAGGACTTGTGGTTTTTGATTTAGACAAAGCTGGATTTTGACTCCACTTCACACTAGTTGGTCAAACGCTCTAGATTGTCAGTGTCCCACCTAAAGAGAGTTGTCCTGCAGGAATCAATATTATTTTGTACATTTCACATTGGCAACAAGGTCATATGGTTTTCACTCCAAATATCTCAGAACCAGCTGCTTCCATGAAAACTAAGGTTGAGTAGTCAGGACCCAGGGTGAAATCTGTGTTCTTATTTCACAGTATTCTCTATGAGAAAGAGTTCTCCCTGCCTCGTTCCCCAAGGACCCTGCCACAGGCAGTGTGATATCTTCATCCCTAACAAACATAAACAGGGTATCCATGAGAGCAAATGTTACTAAAGTGTTTGCCTTATCCTCCTTCAAGGTCCAGCTTGCAATAAGGTCCAGATTAAAAATCAGAGCTCTGTAAATCTTCTGCAAGTTGTCTTCAGTGAGTTGGATAAATACAAAAGAGGAAGTGATGAGAAGAGAGGAAATGTTTATAAGAAAAGGTGACTGTCCTTCAGGTAGCAAAAGGTCTTCTTAATCTGCCTCCAGCATCACACACTCTTCCTCCCCTATCTCCCCAGCACATTGCCAGTTAGCCAAAGTCCAGCCACTTGCTTTAGATACCTGAATGCAGGCTTCAACTCAAGCAACTGTCCTCAGAAGAGAAAAAAGCAGAGGAAATAAGTTGATCATCATCTATCAGACCCCAAGTTGGCCTCTTATTCACTTTCTACAAAATACCAACTTAACAAGGCATCTTCATTGTCTTCGTAGTCAGTCCCTTTGCATATTTCCTCCCCAAGCTACTTTTAAGCTCCAATCTATCAGAAAAAAAAAAAATATTTCAAACATCTATACCATGTATGGAACTTTCCCTTCTTTCTTTTTCAAAACCACCATCTTTGAGAAAGCCTGCCAAAGAATCTCACCCACTTGCTTCACTCCCCTAACTCCTCACCTCTCACAATTTTGTAAACAGCCAGGGTATTGCTGGTGTGACCTGAATTATATATTGCCTCATAAGCAGAACAAAGTCATTTTTAGAGATACATGTAATGTTTAATAATATTGGCTCAACAAAAACCTTTATTTTTTGATCTACAGACATTTGATAATGTGATCTTTAGGGTGGAAGCAGAAAGGCCTCCCACATTCCAGCCCTAAGTTGTTCACCGAGAGCATGCATTTCCAATGCATCGTTCAAGGAGGCTTGGTCTCTCTCTGGTGGCTCTCTGGGCCAAGAAAGATCTGATTCTTGTAGTGGCTCCTTCCTCCCACAATATTTGCATAAGGCTCTACCCCAACCACACCCCTAAAGGAAAACTAATGGGCAGGACAGGGCTAAATAAGCATTCAGATGGGCATGCAAAATAGCTAAAGCAACTGTGGCTTTTCAGAGCTGAGTCTGCTTTCAGAGACCATATATCTGGCCCATTCACTCAGAAAGGGGAAGTGGCTTACCCAAAGCCTCCCTGTTGATGAGGGCAGAGCTCTGGCACGAACCCACATTTCCCAACTTGTGTGCATAACTTACCTTAAGCAAGGAGCTAAATATGGATAAAGAAAGGTCATTGTTTCAGTGGGAAACTGATGTAACACAAAAATTTGGAATTTACTTGGTCAATGACTAGGTTTCTCATCTGTGAAACGGAATGTTAATACCTCACTTGAGGCTCTTGTAAAGGATGAAAAGGACGTAATGCATGTAGATGGCCTACTGTTCATTGACATTCACTACGTCAAGTTTTCTTTGCCTTTTGTAGTAATATAGCCATCCTTATAGTAATATAGCCAGTCTGACATTCATTCCAGGTTTACTCTCACCCCCCAAATATAGCAAAAATTGCCTCAAATATTTGAAATATTAAGCTTAGCTAACTCTACATGCAACATAAAATCTTCTTTCAAGTGAATAATTTTTAAGTTATTTTTCTAGATTGTCTGGGCCCAAGTCAAAGTTACAGGAAATTTTCTAAAGCACTTTGTGGCTCTTAACTGCTGTTGGAAACATCTGTGGTTTGTTTTTTCACCTTTGAAGAAGATATGGCCTTATTATTTTACATCTTATACAGCATAAAATACATTGGCATATTGGCTAGAGGTAGCACACATGAAAAAAAATCCTGTCCGAGTGATACCTGGATGGAAACTTCCCTGAGTGTCTCTTGCCTTCATTTGCAAATCTACTTGTAGAGTATGAAGACTCTGCCAGCATTGTGAGGGGATGATTGGGAGAGCAAAAACACTGCTTTGTTGGTAGGAGGTGAGAAATAGTAGGAGTCAGAGAGATCTGCAGTCATCCTTTGGGTGAGGTGAATGGCTGGAGCCTTGCCTGGCCTTTGGGACACTCCCACTGGTTTCCTGGCTGAGCAGTGACTCAGGAGGCATGGAGGAGGTGAGGCCTTCAGCAGCTAATGACCTAATATGCCATCAGGCAAGACCAAGTAAGTGGGCCTCTTCTCCCCCATGTTCCCACCCCCAATAAGCACAGGGGCACACGAGTCCCCAAGCTGCAGCCTATCCTCTTATGACTTCCCCTTCAAGCTGCTTGGGGCTCTTCATAACCTGATTTCACTTCTAAAAAACGTGTTGTGGGGGAGGAAACAGCCAGAGAAATCTGGCCTAGCTCTATATTGCCATCCCTCCCCACTCCAGATGGTTTTAGTTGTGAAAGTTTACATTCTGGGATTTAGATATGTTTATATTCTGCCTTGAAAAGCTACTGTGCTCCACGTCCCCTCTATCCCTAGTCCTTCAGAAAAACCCCACTGTGCACTCAGGGAGACCCTCGATTTGTGCTGTTCTCTCAAGCATAGGGCTGTCTACTTTGTCTCATCCTCCTGCATATGTTATCGCTTTTTAATGCTGACCCTAAGAAGCATGTACTATTATCCTTATTTTAGGGAGGGAAAACAAAAACTTTAGATAGATTACTTTCTCAGAAATAGGATTCTCATTAGGTTACCCATTCTATAATAATCGCTCCATAAATGGAATCTTCCATTAAAAGGGATTTTTATTTTCTATCTTAAGAAAATAAATTGATGCCATGGACTTATGTTTACAGCAATGCAATGACATTCTTGACTGCCTATGCAAAATCTATTGCCATCTTCCATTTCCCTAATATGACCCCAACTTTGTTTTTTATACCACATAGCCCACATCTCTTAGGGAGACTGATCCCACTCTCAGGTCCAAGAGGAGACAGACTGATATAAGAATGAACCCATACCTCTTGTCAGTGATTGGTTCAGAAATGGCCATGGGACCCAATTCTGGCTGATAGGACATGAGGAGAGATTTGATGGGGTCTTCTAAAAACTTTCTTCTTACTCTTAAGAAAGAACCACACATAGTGATTCTCTCTTCCAAGGAAGCAGACAGCTACAATTACTACTGGCAGCCTTCTTGCTATAGAAGAGGAGTTTAGGGTGAAGACAATACTGTGAATCTCACAGAAGACACATAAAAATAATAAGATATCACTTAATGATATCATTAGATAGTGAATCGACCAACCTTGAAGGTAACCTTCTATCCTGACCTTCCTGACTAATAAGCAAATAAATTTCCATATGATGTTAATAGATTTTATTTAGCTTTTCTATTCTTTACAGCTGAAAGCATCTTTAGTTGATGCTGGGATCTGTCACATCTCCTCTATCCACATAACTTTGCATTTATCATTCACATCTTGAATGATGGTTAAGAGGCATCACAGAACTGTTAGTCAACAAACAAAAGTTGGGTTTGGATGTAGTTTGGTGTAATGCATTAAGGTTAGCCACAATTTTTTTGTCATTGGGAGGCCATGAAGAGTTAGAGTCAATTTCTCCTTTTCTTGAGTATGCACTGGCCACATGACCTATTGTTACCAAAAAAAAAAAAAAATGCAGTGGAAGTAACATTGATAATGTCTGAGGCTGGACCTTAAGAGATTTTCAGTCTGAAACATGTCACTTGGAACACTCCCTCCTAGACCCTAGGTACCCTGTAAGACACCCACCTACCATATGACTACCACACTATGAAGAAGCCCAAGCTACCCATGAGGGAGGGAGGAGAGAGAGCAGGGAACCTGTGAAGTAGCCCTGAGGTGCCAGACATGTGATAAAACCTTCTTAAGCGCAGCCAAGTAAACACGAGTAGATGTCATAAAGAACTAAAGAACTGCATAGCTAGCCCTACCCAAATTCATGACTCACAGATAAAATGCTTGGTGTTTTAAGCCACTGATTTTGGTGGTGGTTTTTTATTCAGTAGATAACTGACACATGAGGAAAATATAGATTCTCCTTTTTAACAAGCTTCAATAACAAACAAAAAGCTTTCTGCAGAACCCTTGCCTGTCTAGAAATTTCATTTATCAGGACACTCCATTCTCTAAGTGCCTCAGTGAATTCTGCTTTTAAGAGTGTGTGACCCTATAATAAGACGTGCATATGTAGCATCTGAATGTCTGTGAGTAAGGATGCCATGGTTCTACCCCATTCCTTCCTGTTCTCCTCCACCTTAATCAGATTTTGTGTTCTCAGCAAAATTCTCGAAAGACTAAACAAAATGATAGAATGATAGACAACTAAGGAGAGGCTACTTTCTTGATCTTGTGTGCATTCTACATCTATACACACACACACTGCACACACATACACATGCACACGTGCACGTGCAAACACACACACATACACACACAGGTCTCCCAATTGCAAGTTCTGATCAGTTCCTAGTCACTGTACTTGGCTTAGTAGGACAGCAATCGTTGAAGCATTTGTGCCATAAAGTCAGTAGGATTTGAATTAGCCATCAGTTCTTTTTAAGCTGGGATGACATTTTGAGTTAAATTGATTTTAACTAGGGATTTATGACAGGAAAGGAATAGTTCTAATTAAATAAGTATTAGCCTCAAACAGTGTGAATAATGACCCGTTGGAAGTTTCTCAGTCCCCTAATAGCTAATTAACAGCTCATAACTGGGTTCCCTTTGTGTCCCAAGGCAAGTGTGAAAAGGAGGCCTTGAATGATTAATGAGATCAGCTCAAACCAGATTAAAAATGAAAATTGGCTTTATGGACCCCAGACCTGCAAATCCACTCCACGTGAAGTGAAGGGATTATTTTTACGGCATCCTGGGTAATCACTGTGGGAACAGAGAGAGCACAGCCAAAGGCATTGATCTGTTCATGTCCTCCTGGTGACCCCTTTCACAGCAGCCTGGACAGAGGACAGAACAGCCAGCTGTGAGGGAAATGGCCTCACCATTGTCATGGTGTCTGCAGGTTTTGAGAGGGAAAGCCAAATAGCCTTTGTAAAAACTTGCTTTTCCTGTGTCGTGTTTGTATTTCAGATATATATTAAAGCAGGCAGACAGCAAATTAGAAGCCAGTAAATACCAAATTCCATCTCTGCAATTTTGTATTAGAATGTGTTAGAAAAACTTCTCCCTTCCTCAGAACTGAAGACTGGCTCTTCATCATTAAATGAGATCGTGCTTGGCTCTCTTGAGGCAATAGTAAGCCTGTGCACGCCACTTCCCACATAACACTTCCTCTAGCACTTAAACAGAAATGTTTTGAATAGGCAGTCGTGGACTCTAGAGAAAACGCTGCATGTATTTTCAGAAGCCCCTCTCTGCTGGGAATAACCACATCCCATTTATGGAGCTGATAATTGTAGTCATACTGGCTAAGCCCTCAGCAGTCCCCTGTTTGTACCACCACTGCCCTTCAGAAACTTTAAAATAGTGCACAGAGCCAATAGAATACCATTCAGTGCCTGTGAATTGCTCTTAGTCATGGTGGGGTAGTGGTGGGCAGAGGCTCCCATATTACCATGAAATTTAAATTTCTCTCAGAGCAGCCAGCCCACTCCTACCCCACATTGTTCTAAGTGCGAGCCGGAGGAAGGCCACAGTTATGGGGGTATTGATTTGGGATCACCACAGAGAAATTGTAGATCTTCATCACATGGCTTACCCACAAACAACACAGTATATGTAGAGGGTAGTGAAGGAACAACTTCCTTTCTGAGTTTATAGATGAAATTTATGATCTGCCATAGTCAGGAAATGGGATGCTTCCTGTTTAACCAGATAGATTGCCACTGTTCAAAAACTTAGAATTATATTGAATTGAATCCTTATTTGATTGTTTTTAAAAGCCAGTGGAGACCGTTGCGCTTTCAGTTTTCTGTAATAATCCCTATCAAAAAGTAAAATAAGAGCTAATCAATAGAGCAAAAGATTGGGTTACCAATTTTACCAGCCTGAGTGTGTTATGCCTTCCAGTATCCTTAGTTTCCTTCCTACCATTTACCGTGGCCAGGATAGAACCAGGGCAAGGTTGCAGAATTGTTTTTACCTCTCCTCTGAGAATATTCCCGCTAATCTGTGCTCCTTACTGACCACATCAAAAAATGAATTGGAAACCAGAAACAATCAGACCTGATACTGGACAACACAAAACCAAATCCACATCTAAAAACAATATATATATATATATGAAGGACATCTAGCCTTTACCTAATCCTTGCTAGGCTTAAGGCAACCTATTTGGTTTACTGCCAAGAAAGGTGTTAACTCTCAAGGGAGGTAGAGACACACTAGATATCAGTTAATTAACACTCCCTCAAGGTGAATAAAAGTACTCTGCTAGGCTGGAAAGAATTTCATTTTCTCCCAAACCCGTGACTTGGAACTGACACTTCAAAATTGTCAACAGTAATTTGGGGAAGGAAATGTGTCTCTTTAGTTATTTAATCAGTGGAGTGTACTAAGCACACTTCAGTGCCTAACTCTGTCCGCATAAGCTTCTGCAGGAAGATGAGAATGATTTGTCTGCCCCTGAGGGGCAGGTCAGGTATAGAGTTATAAAACCAGCACAGATTATATTGTAAAGAATACAGGTAACCCATGGAAAGTAATATTCCATTAGCATAATTGTGTGTGTATGGAGTAAGAATGACTAAAGGATGGTAGTCTTTTAAATTTTACGTAGGTCTTCAAAGATGAGGGTATTTCAGAATAGAGTATTGGTGGAAGTGGTGACTGAGGCTTAACACCAGAGAGGGATGAGCAAGTAAACCCTGTGCAGGGTCTGACCAGAAAATTCTATAGAGTAAGAACGTTTAAGAGGTCCATGGTTTCGAAGAACAAGAAACAAGGAGGAAATTGTAGTATTTAAAGTTATAAAAATAATGAAGAGAAAAACAAAAATCAATAGCATTAGTATCAAAAATTGGAAAAGGCCTGGGGAGTGAGTGAGAATGATCTAAATCCTCACCTTTCATAGAAAGATCGATATTGTCTAAAGTGAAGCAATCAAAAAAAGACAACCATTAGCACATTATTTCGAGAGATGACCCCAAGAACAGCTGCCATGATCAAGCATTAAAAGAAGGGGACCAAGACGAGGAGGAGTCAAAACGTGTCGATCATCATTTTTAATTTTGCTGTATTGACTGATGTTTTACCAATAGACAGCGGCAGCACCTGATGTTGTTCCAGGGGCTTTTAGAATGTCATGGCCTGTTTCACCATCGCTGTGGCGACCTCCCCAGTATCCTAGGTATGGCCAGGGGAAAAGAATAAATTCTTCAAAATCCAGAACTTAGTTAAAAAAAAAAGAAAAGAAAAGAAAAGAAAAGAAAGAGAGAGAGGGGGGGGGGGCTTCAGGCATTCTTTCTATATTATTTGTTTTAAACAAATCTTGATACAGGGTGCCTCGTGACTAACAGTATATTTTGAAGCCTTCACTCTTATTTCACTTTTCAGGGTTATTGGTTGTTCCCAGATAGTAAAATTGGGCACTTTCATTTAGAGGAAAAATCTGCAGCATATCTGGGGGACTTGGATATATTATTCCAAAATCCTTTATCCTGACTGATAGAACACTAAATCCAAAATGAATCTGATTTTTTTATTTTTTCCAGGTGTACAAAAAGTTGTGATATTTGGTTTTTAATCATTCTCTTACCTCCACCCCCCCTATATTATATTCCCAAATGATAAAATTCTTTGATTTAAGAGTTCATTTTAAAGGTCATCTGGTCTACTTCTCTTATTTTGAAAAGGAGCAACACAGGGTCTCAAAGGGCTCTGTGATTTGCCCAAGGGCATAAACAAATTAATAAACCTACCTCTTTCACGGGCATTTGATGCCTACACTTCCCTTCCATGGGTCCTTTTCTCCCAACCCCAATGAAATCCTAGGAAGAAAGTTCTTAAGAACAGTAAAAAATTACCTTCACCACAATAAAGAGGTGAATCAATACCAAAAATTCTCTCCCACCCATTCCTTTATATGTGCTTCATCTTAAAGCATCGTTTTTATTCTCTGAAGGAAAAACAGCCTTTAAGGGTCGGATATTCTTAATTCAGTCACTGTAGAAAGGGTGAGGTAAAAAGGAGCTCTCTGAGGATAATAACAATGAGAACAAAAGCTTTTCCAAATTATGCAATACATTATAATTATGCCATAAAATTTCTCTTCAGCTGAAGGTGTCAATGGAGAGCATTATGATTTTTAAATAGTTCTGTTCTTGATGGGAATTCACAAGCATTTGAGGTGTTTGTGTGTGTGCATACATATTTTAGGCAAACCATGGCACTATAAGCATTCATCTAGAGCTCTGGTATCCTTTCCTCAGTAATAAAAAAAAAATTAATAAAAAAGAGGAGGAGAGGGGAGGGAGGAAAGGACAGTCTAGATGTACATGAAGGCATTGTCCTTATGGTGGGGTCTGTAGCTCTAAATTCCACACATCTGAGGAGGTCTAAGGTTTCCCAAAGCTATTTGGTTTGAATGTTTTTGCTCTATGCTCTGTGTCCATCCGCAGATGAAGCTACGGAGGAATAAGCAGTTGAATATGTTCCAAAAGTGAATAGAAAACAATGCTAGAAGCAAAGAAAGCAAAGTATGCGAAAGAATAAAGTATTGATATTATCTCTGAGGACAGCATTTTTGGAAGTATGAAAAAGTAAATACTTATCTATAAAATTGAGGAAGTAATGGTTTTAGCACGCTGGCTCTTGCCATGTCTATATAAGGAGTTCATGATTTACGAAGATATTTTTAAGTGTCGTTCAGAGTTTTAAATTCCTATCTTAAGATCACCCATTTTTCTCTGCCTTTCTTTAAACTTCAAATCAACTATTTGTTGTTATTAATGTTTTTGTTTTTACATATCAATGATTCCCAGCCTGGGAACTCAAATTAGAATCCCCTGAAGAAACTTAAAAAAAAAAAAAAAGCCCCCTGCCGCCCCCATCTCGCTAAGAGCAAATTGTATAAGAATCTCTAAGTCTGGGCATCGGTATTTCGAAAAGCTCCCTTGATGTTTCTAATGTGCAGCCATGAACCCCTCCTGTTATAGATCGTATAAGACCACTCTGTAGACACTTCAGTAAAAATCAGTTTTGCCCACTAATTTAGACGAAAGTTCTGGATGTGTAACGGGTCCCATATGGGACATGACACCAAGTGGTGCCTATTCTAAGACCTGCAGATGTCATTAAATGACACTAGAATTTTTAGAAAATTCCAGAATTTAGTTACTTCAAGTCTGTGACCATTTTCTGATATGGACAATGCACTCTGGTTTATGCTACATTTCTACCTCATTGCGTCATTTCCTAAGACAGTCTTTTGTTAAAATCTTTTTCCAGACTGACCACAAGCTCTTCCCATTCACAATGGCCCTGGAACTCCTTTTGCAAAATAGGGCTGCTCTAGCCAGATGTATCTGGCAAGAGAGAAATGCCTCCCTTCCCGGAGTCTAGGTTTTAGAACTAGACTAGAGATGCTTTGCTTCAAGAAGGGCATGAGCTCATGGATATCGGTTGCCACTTTCAGTAGCATTTCTCTCTAACCGAGTCTGCACTGAGTGCAGGATGGGAGACTCTGAGATTAGGCGGGGGTAGAGGGCAAAGAGGACAGTGCTGCGGACTGAGGGCAGCAGCATGTAACGGTGACCTATGAGTGACATTCTATGTGTGGATGACCGTGGAAACCTGAACTTTAAATATTTGTACTAGAATATTTCTTTATATATAAATATATAATATATATTATATATGTACATATATACACACATACAAATGTATATTTGTGTTATATATAATTATATATACACATATAATTTCTTGGGAAATTATATCAGGGTTCTTGGTCACTTTCAACAGAAACTAATGTTAACGTAAAACGAAAAATAATTTTTTAGAAGAATATTGAATACATGAGAAAATTGGCAGAAAAGATGAGAAAAAGGCTCAAAAAATATAAGCAAGGCGTGCTCTCTGTGGTGTTTTGGTGATGCCATTGCTTCTGGACATTTGCTCATTACTGCTGTCCTCTCTGCCACTGCACACGCACCACTAGGATTGCTGCGGGACTCTAGATTATTCCACACTTGTAATAACCCTGACTGGGCCACCAAAAGTATATGTCTTTGCGAATGCAAATAGGAGCTGGCAACATCAGCATGAGCACAGGTAATAGATGGCAAGTTCTCTGAACTCAATGGATAAACCACGTTCATCTCTCTACCATTAAACAGTGCCTTGAATGAAAAAATGGTGCTGCTCTGTTAATACTTACAAATTTAAAAAATAAAGAAATGGATTAGTATAACATGAGATGACACGGCATGAAATGCAGGCAACGAGTGATAAGAACAGAATATTTTCCCAGAATAATTTCTGTGAAAGTTTTTAGTCTTACTTCTAAAACTTAGGAGTGTGAGACAGTGGTTAATCATTTACTTCGTCTAGGCCTCAAGTTCCTCCGTGGTGAAATAAGCACAGCCACCACCCTGCCCCTGTCATTGGGTTGTTTCAAGACTAGAATAAGTTCTTGAAAGGCAGAAGTGCCGTATTTTCTAAGGTAGAACTCTATGGGGTATAAATAATTTTCTTCTGAAGAATACAAATCCAAGATCTTCAAGCAACCCTCCTCACCAAGCTTCAGAGTCTCAAACAAAGACATTGCCTGCCTTAGAGTAGCCTATATGCTTATTGCTTCTACCTTAGTGATGCAATGTTGATTTCTTGGGGGAAGTGTCATTCTTAGATATGTGGACATGGGCACCATGAAAAGAGAAGAGTGGGACAATTTACAAGAGGTTTATTTCCCAGGATGTTTGAACAATTTAACTCCTTCATACATATTACAAGCCAGACCTCAGCTGAGACATTCAGCCTGATAACTTGACTTCTGCAGGAGTTGAGCATTTAGGGGAAAACATTTGGTATATGTATTCAATATCGAAGGACTACGAAAGTCATGAGCTGGGGCTCCTTGAGGACAGAGAATTTTTCTTTTATGTGGGTATTTTTCTCCCAAGCATCTTAAGTAATTTCTAGCACATGATAAGTATTTAGTAAATGCTGCTGAATTAACTAATGAATAAGGAATTAGTTATGTAAATATATATGGAATGGTATAATACATTTCCTTAGCCCAAACTGCTAATACACTGTGTGAGCTCACAAAAAAAAACTGTTAAAGAATTAGCTGGTAGATGAAAAATAAACAAAAAATTAAAGGTTCAAGGAGCCCTCATCCTCATCCCTTCCCCTATCATCCTCAATCCAGTCTAAAATGCCACTCTGAGCTACCACTGGTATTTCTGCGTGTTATATCACCCCTAGCACTGATTTAAAAGAAACAATTTCCCTATGCATCTCACCTCTTCCTGGGGAGAAACAAGCACCGCCTGTTGCCCAGGGTTATAAGAGCAGAAGAATGGAAAATATTTTCAAAAGATACAAAATTCATTTTAGCATCCTATATTTGTTTTACACCTTATGCTTTTTAAAAATAGACTTTATTCTTAGAGCAGTTTTAGGCTTATGACAAAATCAAGAAGGTGCAGAAATTTCGCATATACTCCCTTCTTTGACACATGCACAGTCTCCCCCACTATCAGCATCCCTCACCAGAGTGGTACATTTGTTACAATTGATGAACCTACATTGACACATCATTATCACCCAAAGACCAGTTTTCCATCAGAGTTCACTCTTGGTGTTGTACACTTTATGGATTGGACAGATGTTAACTTGTATAGATTTAATACTTGTATGCAAATGTGCACCTTAGATATTTTTAAAAATATGTTTACTGTATCATTTCTCAGCAATTCTCAAAACAAGCTATGAAGTGGGTAGAATTTTTATCTACATTGAAATGTATAGACCAGTAAAGTGGCTTATCCACCATTATAAATGAAAAGAACCTGGACAAGTCCCCTTGTCACCACAGTGAGGGGTCTTTCAATCCCTCTCTGTCAGTCACTATCTGTGACTTTATTGTACGCCATAAAGGGCTCAGGTGAGTCTGCCTTCAGTCACCATACCAGGCCTGAAAGCCCTTAACTAGGGACTAAGGCCGAGACTCAAGTCTAAAAGCATTACTCACAAATAAACTACAGAAAAGGTTCTATTTCTGAATTGCTCTTTTGGGAAGGGAAGTTAAATGAAATGTAATTTTCTTTTCTTTCTTTCTTTTTTCTTTTTTTTTTTTTCTTTCTTTTTTTCTTTTGCAAACTTCATCAGGTGAGATATTCTGCACTGCAGAAGGAGCTGGGAAAAGAAAGGAGGAGGGAAAACTGACAGAGTACAAGAATAGAACATTCTAATTAAAAGCTATATAGTGAGAACTTTTCAGAGCTTTTAAGGGGGAGTACCTTTCCTTCAAAAGAAATGTAAAGTGGAAAATTCAGAGAGCAACAATAGATGTTGGTATAGGGATTCAACTGGACAAAATGTGGCTGACTTGCATACATCACACTTAGAGATTCTGGCCGCTCAAATTATCTTTGGCCCCTGGATCCTCTACGACTCAAACTTCATGAAAAAGGTGACATGAATAAAGGAGAAAAGAGCCTATGCATGTCATCAACCCATCAGCAGAGACAAAAGACATGGTCATCTTGACGTTCAAAG
Organism: Eonycteris spelaea; assembly: GCA_003508835.1. Classification (NCBI taxonomy): domain Eukaryota; kingdom Metazoa; phylum Chordata; class Mammalia; order Chiroptera; family Pteropodidae; genus Eonycteris; species Eonycteris spelaea. The sequence continues at coordinate 6,386,803 of PUFA01000054.1, read as the reverse complement.
GGTTATTAACAACTTGAGAAAGTGAAGAGAAGCACATATGAAACAGAACAATTCAAGCCCATAAGTAATAACACTTTGAAATATAGATAGGACCAAAGTTCTCTGATAGGAAGTGCATGTACTCTGAAAGGAGGGTGACACTGGAATCTATGTCAGATAATCATGTGTCCTGAGGAAAGGGTGGAATTTTTATGAGGAGAAAGAGTTGATGGTAGCTGATCTATTTTTCAATAATAGTAACAAATGGACTTATCTGTTCTCACATGAATAGATTTATCAGTTAGTAAAGACTAGATAATATAGATCTCACAAAATGTACAAATGCCATAAAAATTATTTTGTAAATCATCCATGGACTTAAAATAATAACTTTAGTACAAATTCACTACAAGAAAATGGCAGGGCTGACATCTCCTGGCAAAAGCTCTTCATAAGCTTCTGGCAGATGTCAACAAATTTTTTGAAATTAATAAAGAAGAAAAAGCTTGGAATATATTATTACTATCACTATTATTAACAAGAAACCATGTTCCTAAGTGAATATTTTCCCTGGAGAGATAAGCTAATATTAAAATGTAGACATCATAATTATTATATTTTAAAATATTTTATTTTTATCATTTTTAGAATTTCTCTCATTTCTATATAATGTCTTAGAGCAGTTATATGTATATATTTTAAGGTATCAGTAAATACATGTATTGGGAGATAAGCTCAAAAATGCTGTGCTGGTAGGGATATGCAATCAGGAAAGCAGAGACCACTAGTTTAATTATGAAGCAGAAGACATTCCAAGAGAAATAAACCAGTAGGGGCCAAGGTCAGAGAGATTTTCATAGAATTTGGCTTTGAGGATGGAGGTGCATAGAGAAGTTGCATCCAGATGAAAGAATAAAGTGTCATCAAAGGCATAAATAAAAGAATTTTAGATAGCAGATCTAAATGATCTGGGGGCTGGCACTGAGGAGGTATAAAGGCTTAGTAGTTCAGTGTGGGATATGCCTGCCTCCTAAAAACAGGAAGTTAGGAAGTCTCCCAGACTTTTACTTCTTCCAGTCTCACCCTACACTCTCTCCCTTAGCTCTGTCTTTCTATATACTCAGCTGTCTTCTCTGTAGATGGGCCACAGACATATCTTTATATCCAGGCTGATTTTCCCAGGTACCAGCTGGTTATCTTCTCAAATCTCTATGACTTGTCAAAGTTCACAAGTTTAAGAAATTTTATTAACCTGAAAGAACCTCCTTACCAATCTACATCTTCAAACAGCCTTTCAGTCAACCAGAGGGATCAGTTGAACTAGTATCTATTTATTGTTCCAAACCTATATTTTACACCTGTTTAAAGAACTATAAGCAATTAGTCATTCAACAAATATTTATTAAGTACCTACGATGTGCCAGGTCCTGATAAAGGCACTCAGGTTACATCATAGAAAAACACACACACAAAGACCGCTGACACAGAGTAGCAAGGACATCCAAATTTAAGAAAATAAACAAACCTATAGGTAAAACCTATAGATGTCAGTGTCTACAAATTAACTGATCTCTGATTTGTCTGAGCTATTTTAGCAATAGCATCTTTTACTTTACAGGGGCAATATGCTGGGGGAGGGGTTGTTTGTTTGTCTATTTGTTTGTTTTTGGAGTCAGACCAATCTGGGTTCAAACCTAAACTCCATCACTAATAAGCTAATCTATAGGAAAGTTATTTGAACTCTGTTTTCTCATCTGAAAACTGGGCATAAAAATACAAAATGGAATGTTGTAGGTTTCTATGAAATAAAATTTATAAGTACACATGGTTGGTGCTCAATGAAAGTTAGTTTCTCTTTCTTCAGTAAGCATGCTCATGTTGGCTTCACTGAGAAATGGTATGTGTTTAACATGAATAAGTCAAATTGAAAGGACAGCTCAGGATGGAGGATGTGAGAGAAGTCCTCCCAAACCACCGCTGCCTCTCTATGGAAGTGTCTCTACCTTCCAGTCAGAATTCACTGTTCCCAGACCCACAATATTATTTATGGACAATAACAATTCTTAATATGGTAGTTTCTATACCTCCATCTCTACACTTTTGAAGGCAGTATCTTATCATGCTTCGTGTTCCTTTCAACACCCAATATGGGACTAACCACAAATACAGGCCTCGCTGAATTCAGGTAGCAATTGAACACATCAGTGAAATGTCTTGTTTATTGTGTTCCAGCAAATATTCTATATGACTAGAGGAGAGATTTGTGGGATAGGTTCTGTGTTAGCTATCTGGGGCTGTCACAACAAAATAACAGAGACTTAAACATGGCCTTTTCTCTGTGGGTGTGGAGAGGACTCTCTTTCTCTTACAAGTCCTATAGGATTAGACTCCACCTCTACTTCAACCTCATTTGACCTTAAATATCTCCTTAAAGGCCCTGTCTCCAAATAAAGTCACATCGAGAGTTAAAGCTTCAACATATGAATTGGGAGATTGGGGAGATACAATTTAGACCCAGCCTACCACAAGTCCCTAGCTTTAAAAAAAGGGATTTGTAAGAAAAAGAACAAAAAGAAAAAAAGAAATAATAAAAAGAAAGAAAGAAAAGAAAGGGATCTGTGATCCCTGATCTCATGAAACTCACATCTATCTTTATCAAGATTTGAAGATAGAGCTAGAAATGAAGAGAAAAGTCAGAATATAATGAGGAGCTCCTGATTCCACCAATAGGCAAATTGTGTCACAAGGACAAAAAAAAAAAAAAACATTAATCAGCAAATTAGGAGTCCAGAGCTAAATGCCAACCAGGCCATTGACTTATAATGTACTAATCTCAGGCAATGCATCTAAACTCGCTACTTAATTTTCTTTTCTCTAAATGAGGTTAAGACTTCTTGCTGCAAAAATGATGATTCTGTAATTCAAAAATTAACAAGGCAATATTTTCCATTTTAAATCATTTCCTTCACCCTTATTAACATCTTCACACTCACAGCCTGTGAAAATGTATTTGGTCTTGGTTATTTTTACATTATTTAATACTTGGGAGGATTTTGCTCCCCAAACACAAGTAATTTTTTTGTATCTACTTTCCCTCCTTAACAATGCCTGGTAGCTGAGGAGAAGTTCTTGCTGCATCTCTGATTTTTTGCCAGAGGAAGAAAAAATACTGCTGCTCCTATTTGAACCTCATCTACCTAAAAATGTGTCTTTCTGGGTCTTCCCTTCCACAAAGGCACACATTTACAGGCAATATTTTCTTAACAAAACAGATGTGGCTAGGCTTCTTTATGAAGTTCAACATGATACTATTCTAGTCCCTAGATATAATTTAAGTAAATGGCACAACAACCAATCAAGTTCAAAAAGACAGTGAGTTAGAAGTCCTGTTCACCAAGCTTCCACTGCTCAGCTTGCCTTTTGGGTACATTGTGGAATTGTACTTCCTGGTCACTTTGGGGTTGGGGTAGCGAAGAAACTAGTTCTAGCCACTGAAGGGAAGTGACTTGTGTCACTTTGGGGTCCATCATTTAGTTCTGAAACCATTCAGAGAACTCTTCTTTTTTTTATCTTGGTGACTAGGTTTCAGAAAGTAACTGGTCTGTCACATTGGATCAGGAGCAAGGATGCAGAGCAGAGTCTCCCCCATCACCCCAAACCCCCCTTCACCAACCCAGGCTGGACATGCAGCATGAGTGAGAAATAAAGTTTTCTTGAATAAAGCCACCAACCTTTTGGGGTTCTTTATGACTGAAGCAAAACCCAGTCTAACCAGACCAATAAAGATAGCAACTATCATCACTTCTGACCCTTTCCCACACCCTTATATTCTTCTGAAGGAGACAGTCTCTCTACATTGGACACTACAGCTCCATGCACATGTTTGCTCAAGCACATACCACTAAACTTTAGAAGAGAGAATAGACTCTCAAGATCTGTTAAAACACATGTGTTTATAGCTCAGTAGTCTGGATTCAAATTTAAAGTGCTAAAAGCCTTCATAATTTGAGGGCCCTTGTTCTAGACCTGCACTGTCTAACATGGTATTTACTAGTCACATGTGCTATTGAGCATTTGAAACGTAGGTAGTACACCTGAGGAACCAAATTTTTTATTTAATTTTGATTAATTCAACATTAAAATTTATGTGGAATATCTCAAACGCTGCTTATATTGATCATATGTTGAAATGACGTTTCAAATATATTGGGCTAAATAAAATATATTAGTAAAATTAACTTATCTATTTCTTCTTACCTTTTTAAATGTGGCTATTAGAGAATTTAAACTTATATATGTGGTTCACATCATATTTCTACTGAACAGAGCTGGTCCAGAACCTAATCCTCAGGGTCGCAACTCTTTATTCAAATCCTGCTTCTAGCTCCAGTCCCATGTAGAACTGTGCTGTCAACTCCTGTTAGTTTCTAGAGGAGTAAGTTGTCCCTCTATGGCCCTAGAAATCCTCAATTAGCTAGGGATTGAAAAGAGTGTTTTCCCTGCTTCACCAAGTCCTGAAGAATTCATCCCTCAGAATTCCACTGTGATTCCCTCTGTCTTGTCCTCTCTAGCTCTTCCTCTTTGATTTGCTGTATAGAGGTTTCCTGTTTCCCTGTGTGTCCTGTTCCCAGAACTACCCACCCCCTCCAGATTTTCCTGTTTAGACTTTATTAGAGTCACCATTTGCATGATGATTCTATCAATCTAGGACATTGCCACAATCTTCTCCCTAAACAAGACAATTATGAAAGACCTCCATATTTGTTTATGTCTTAATCCTGGGCTTTTTGTGCAAAGTGGGGGTAAAAGAGTGCCTTTAAGCTCACCATTGGATTTTAGGAAAGGAGAGCATTTACTCCTACCTTTTTATGCAGAGATTTGACTTAATCTGTATTTTCCTTAGGTGAGTCTCAGAAAATAGTTCTTTCCTTCCTTGATGCATTGTTCCTGTTAGAATGGCCAATTAGAGAGTGAAAGACTTCTGAAGCTGGACCACCTTGACATTTAGTGACATCAATCTAGCATTTGTCCACAGATTTCTCTGAAGCTCTTACAGTCTCTTGCTCTTGACAATGAGCATTTAAAAGATCTTGGATAGTTTAAATCCAGGTCATTAGAACAAGCTTACATAAGCTGCTAGAGTCTAGGGAGGAGCTAGCACAATGAAGGTTTAGATTCCTTCCATTACCTGACTTTGCATCAGATATTTAACTGGCCTTTGGTGCTTGGTACCCCTTTGGAGCTGCCCTTCTGAATGTCAAATGACTGACACTATGTCATGTTCTTCAAAGACAGGTAAAAAGTCCCCCCACATGGCCTATCATCTACCAAAGGCCCACTGAAGCTGTTATCATTTTCAGAGCCTGCAAAGATCAAACAATTTTACAGTTGCTCAGACAGCCACAGAAAAACTCCACCCCCCTCCCCAACCTAACTTCCTGACCCCAAAACCCAGAGTCTAATTACTGAGCCAATAGCTTTAAGTTTGGGGTTTTGGCAGATTCAGAAAGCCAGGCTGTAAGAAAGTGGTTTCCAGACAAGGGTAGAGGATGATGCATGAGAGGTCCTACAGTTTACTTACCTTTAATCTATTGGTTCTTCTAATCTACATGCTGCTTTGCATACACTTTTCAGTTTGAGTACCTTCTCATTCCAACTTTTAAAGTTAATTAGTTTAGGGATTAAAGTCAGGGAGTCATCTATTTTGTGAATTAATCAGCAGGGCAAGACCTGAATGCACTTGCATGGTCTCTGTTCCAAACTCGGGGCTTCTAGAATACAGAGGCTGACACATGGCAGAGATTCAGATTAAAATAGGTTGCACTCGGCTTTGGGACAAATAATGTTGACTTGTGAATAAATAAGTGAATGATATGGATGAATATTTTTATGTTGAACGATATCACCAAGCTTCTGACCTAAACTCAATGATCTGACTCCATATTACTTAAACCTCAATCTTAGAGGCTAGAACTACCCAACATGCAGTGGATTGACAAGCTAGACTCCCTTGGCCTTGATCTTTGCATGTAAGTGCAAGTTTTACTCAAATCAAAGGTATTTTGTTTTTTTGCAGGGGAGTGTGGAAACCCAGGGCATTTAACAGTGAGATTTTTATGCATGATTTAAGTGCATTTAGGGGTGTAGACTGCTATGTTTTTGCATATATGAGTATGTAGCCACTCACATGATATAATTTTAGAATCCAGAGCATACCCACTACCCATACTACCTGCCATTCATGAATCACTGATGCCTGAAATGCCCTACTAAGTAATTTGGCTGAAGGCTAAGAATATCCTCAGACAAGGATGATACATTAAAGCTCATTAATTATCTATACTATAGATGATTCCATAGTATCTTTGTACCGTAGTGTAAATGCATTTTATCAAACCTTTTCTAAGAGCTATTTTGAGAGAAGAAGAGAGGTTTAAGGTGCCAGGGGAAGTAATAGAGAGAGAGAAAAAATGGTGCCACAAATTTTCCTAGCATCTCTTCACTGGGCCACCTCTGGGTGGAAATGGGAATTGGGGAAGCAGAGAGAGAGAGGAGGAAAGGAATTGGGCAGGCAAGAATGACCCTCGGTTCTTCTTTCTCTTTCCTGCTCAGATGCCCTTCACTCTAGCTTGCTTGTTGCTGGAGTGTAGAGGCCAGACCAGGGAAGTTTATCTTTGTCACCTGCAAGGGAAGGAGGTGTGGTTTTATTTTAACTTCAGCTTCCTTTGCTTCTTGGGTGCAGCCCTCACAAGTGCTAACTTGCTCTGCCTATGGGAGCTGAATAGTTGCTACTTGAGCCCATGTATTTTGACAGAGAGGAAAAAAAAACTATCCCTTTGAAGTGAAGGTGGGTGAAAGAGAAAGCCACATTAAACGACCAGCCAATGTTAAATTTGGGCTTGCTCCTATTTGTAAGAGATTTAAATATACCTAGGCCATTTTCTGCTGTTACACTTTTTTACTTAGTAGTTTGTCCCATTTCTAAGCAGCCCCATATAAGGCACTTACTTCGACTCTTTTATACCTGCCAAGAACTTTGATATCAGTTATCTAAAGGCTCAGGGACCCTAAAAACTCCCATTAGTAGCTTGAGGACTCTGACCCCAGCTAGGGAAGAAGATCTGAATTCAAACATGACAAACATAATGAAGAACTATTTATCCTGCCCCACCCACCTGACACACGCCCCAATTAAACCAAACTAAACCCACACTTGAGGGGTGTGTCCCCCAAGGTGCTTACTCAAAGATAAGTTAATTTAGTTGTTGTGAGAGAATTATAAAGTGTACTTGCTTGACATGGGGTGGGTGTTTACAACTCAGGAGAGTATCTTGATTTGCTTCTGATAGTTGGGCAAGTTATAGAGCCATGGATCTCTTTGTAAGAAATAAAATCTTTTCCGTGTTTTATAGGAACAAGTTATTAAATACTGCACTTGAAATGAAAAAACAAATGGGAACAGATATCAGTAAAGAGTGGGTTAAGTATAATATGGTGTAACCATAAATAAAAAACTGAACAGTTGCAAAAAAAATGAGGAAGCTCTCTGGGCACTGGTATGGAACAATCACCAAGAGGTATTATTAAGTGATAAAAAAGCAATGTACAAAACAGTGTGGATTGTCTGCTGCTACTATAAAAAATGTCTCCTCATTTTTGTACACACATAGATTATCTAGGATTCATAAGAGAAGACATATTCTATACTGTCTCCCAGCATTTCAGAATGTTCAAGCCCCAGACACCCTCAGGGACCCATATGTTAAGGGATTATTAATTGCCAGGCAGTGTCTGAAGTAAATAAAACCCAGACATACTCCAATTGTAAAGAATAACCCAATAAACATTCAGCTACAATAATCCTTGTCCTTCTTATTTCATCTATGACCCCACCTATTGCTAAACTACCTCACTGTACCCCTACCTCAACATATGCAAATTTAGGATTATTTTGAAGGAAATCACAGACATCATATCATTTCAGCCACAGACACTTCAATATTAAGCTTAAAAAATATAAGGACTAAGTTTTTGAAACTAACGGCAATATCTGTGTTATGGTCCCCAAATCAATAGCCATTCTTTAAAATCATCAAAATCAAGACTACGTTCACTCTCATAGGACTAGGAAAATGTGAACACTAACTAAATTTTATTTTTAATTTTAGAATCTATCTGTTCAAATCAAGATGTAAACAAGGTACATTGGCATTTGATTAATATTGACTTTAAGGCTATTTTAATCTACATGGGGTTTTTAAATTTTATTTCTTGCACAAACTAGGTTGTTTGACCTGGAGAGATTCTCACCTTCTGAGTTTGGCTGATTGCTTTCTCACAGTTTTGTTTCAGTTTTGTCCATTCAACTTCCTCTGTAAATTGACTTTTGATCTAGAAGCTTAGTTTGATTCAGATTTAATCTTTTTTTACAAGAATATTTCGTAGGTGTTATTGTGTGCAGCCATCAGGAGGCATGTGTTTTCTGTTATCTCTCTTTTAGTGATATTAGCAGCCATTGATGGTAATTACCTAGATCCATTATTTCAATTAGGAGTTGCAAAATATTCCCATCCCCATTCTGTCATTCTTCCTAATTAGCGGGAATACTCCTATAGAGAGAGAAATTTGCTCATTCACTATATGGTTACCCCAAGATAGAGTTTTCATATGAAACGAAGAATAAATGTTTAACCTTTTCCACCACTTATGAATAATTTAGGATAATAATTTGGTTCTTCAGCATCCTCTAAAGATGGCCAACTAGCTTCATGAATTCATGGGTTTTAACATACCTGATGTATTTTAATTCATTGTATTTTTAGCTTTTCTGACACTCAAATGGCTCTATATTTGGCCAATGGAAAGCTCTTCAAGTTGGTTCCTGAGAAATTTTGACACAAGCCTAATCATCTTTGATAACTTCATTGCATTCTGGTATGACGAGATATTCAGGTTCCTCTTGTCTACTGCCTTCAGACCTGGAACATCCATTTACCAAAATCCCTGGTTTCTTTTACTGGATAATGGTATTTAGATGCTGCAAGCCAGGCACAAGGGGTGTTTATTGCTATTGGGTTGACTTTTATATTAATAGACCAGAGAAGGAGTATTTTTTAAATAAATTATAGGTTCATACTGATATTCTTAACCTAACTTTAGAATTATATGGTTTTGCTTGTGTGATTTTGTATCCTTTTTTCTCTTACATGAAAATCTAAGTTTCTAGTCCTTTTAACATGATCATTTATTTGTTTAATACTAATATACACATATCTACATATATACACATATATATGTACATACATATATGTACATATATATGTATGTATATATATCGCCATTTTAGGTAACAATACAAACAAAACCATCATTAAATTTTTGTTTGGTTATTACTGTTTGTTGGTTTGCAGTTCTTTTTATTTTCAGAGTTTACCACACTAGGGCTGTGTAGACACATGACTGTTTTAAATCTCATTTTTTTTTTAGAAATTACTTCTCTAGTTTTGATTTAATTTTTTTATAATTATATAAGACATTTATATTGTACCATTGTTATATCTACAAAATAAAGTACATTCAGAAAAATCTAACTTCCATTTCTACTCCTTTACTCCCCTCCTTCTTTTTCCTTTAATTATTTTATTTTATGGTTCCTTAAATATTAGCAAGTACACACAGAGACACTCATACCACCCTTCCTTAGATAAATGTTAGAATACTATATACACTTTTCTTTAATTTTTTTCACTGAACATCTTTTTGAGCTGATCACTCCATAGCAGTACATAGAGATAACCCCCTTTCTGTCTACAGCCGTGTAGTATTCTACTGGGAAGATGTTCCATAGTTTATTCAACTAGTTTCTAATTTTTTGCTATTGCAGTATAAACAATTCTTCAAAATATAGTCTTATATCAAAGTCTTTACACTTGTACAACATGTTTTTGGGTTGATGTCTAGAGGTTGAATTTCTGGACCAAAGGGCAATTACATATATAATTTTACTGGATATGTCAAATTCCCATCCACTGGCTTTGTACCATTTTGTATTCCTATTAGTAATGTATGAGATTGCCTATTTCTCTATAGCCTCAGCAACTAAATATTTTATCAATCTTTTAGATTGTTGTTAATTTGATAGGTGAAAAAAATGTATCTCAGTGAAGTTTTCACATATATTTCTGTCATAATAGGTAAGGTTGAGCATCTTTTCATATGTTTAAGGGTCATTTTCCTTTTTCTGTGAACTGTCTTCTCATATTTCCAGCTCATTTTTCATAGGTGTGTTGGCCTTTTTTTTCTATGTTTTTAGTAACTCTTTTACATTGAGCTAGGAGCTCTTTGTGACATAAAGTGCAAATAATTCTTTTCCGTTTTAATAAACTTTAAATATATATTTTGAAATCCTCAGATAAAAACACTAAATCACAAAAGAGTTAATTAAGGAAGCTCCCAAAGGCCATGAAAAAAGCCTACACATTTCACTAATAACAAAGTGTAGGGTATAGGTGCGCAGTAATTAATTATGAAAGGTATGTCTCTCGTCCCTGATTCTCCACGTCAAACTTTGGATAGCTACACATGTTCGTTCAAAGCACCAGATTCTAGGTAAGCCTAGATAATCTATGATGTGTCACCTCAATGCTTGGTGCCTTTGGTTTTCCATTTCTGTAAAACACCTAACAGAATATGCTGTTTCCATTTCTGCCAAGTTCATTTACTCAACAGACATTTCTAGATACCTTCCTTTTAGAGTGTAGCAGTCAGGCAAGGTCTCTCTGAGAAGGTGATATTTGAACCAAGACCTAGAAAGAGAGGCCAGCCATTGTGCAGATCTAGGGAACAGATTTCCGGGCAGAGGAAACATCAAGTGCTAAGTTGCTTAGAGAGAAAAAGCTTAAAATGTTTGAAAGCCTAGCATTAGGAAACATCGTGCATGAAGGGACAAATGTGGTGGATGAGCTGGACAGCAGGGTCCAGATTATATAGGCCTTTCTAGCTTACAGTTAGAAGTTTGGGTTTAACCAGCTTCTACTCTTGCCTCTGGATGAGTTCAATTTTTTGTTTGTTTGTTTGTTCATTTCCCCCATGACTTAATTATTTTCATTCCATCCTTCTCGCCTTCTACAACATTAGCACTCACTCTTTTTACCACCCATTCTCTACCTTGGCCTCTGAGATTTGAAGCACATTCTTGTTCTCCTGGCACTACGCAGCTCTTCCTGGAGGAAACAAGCAGTGAGGATGTTGCCAGTTAACGTACACAAGCACTTCATTTAGCACAGTTCCATAAGAGGCAATTTATTTTTCTGCACAGAAGGGAAGTACACGTTCACTCACACTAACACACATTCTTAGTCTTTGCCCAATACAAATCAGTAACAATCCCTTGTACAAGTGGTTTCTTGTGAAAAGTTTATCCACATCCTTTGTAAGTTTCTGGTTGGAGTTGTATTTATCTTTTGCACTCTCTGTAAATTCTTAGAACATTACCGTATACTCAATAAGTATCAGTGTCTGCTTGTTTATTAATTAAACTTTCCTTGGAGTTCAGCTATTGCAGGCAGTACCAACCATTAGAGAAGCCAAGAAAACTATTCAAAATAAACATTTCCCGTGCTTTATCACCTATCAGCCCTGCTCCCCTTCAGCCCCCCACTGCTAATAATAAACAAGTGTCTCCAACCTTAGGAAAACCTGCAGCATCTGGAAAAGGCAGTGAAAAGTTAAATGAATCATTATAAAACAATTTACAGACCTACCAGGAGACAGACACTAGGACGGATTTCAAATGGAGTCTTTTTTAATAGAGTTTGTTTTTTAATAGCTGCTTGTTTAATTTGGGGATAAGTAATATGTATTCTGCTTGAGATATATGTTCCTAATCACAATTTTATCTTTGGCTACAAATGATATTCCTTTTCCTCTTGATGACTATTTCTAACTTAGTAACTTAATTCTCATTCAGCAGATACTTATTCTCACACACAGTTGAAGTATTTAAAAAGAACCCTAAAATATAAATGTTTTCCTTGGATCCATTAACATTTAATGAATGCCTACTAGATGCCTGTACTTTCACAAACACTATTTTACTTCCTCCTAGAGTAGTTTAGCTTTTCATTCAGTACTTACAAGTGCCAGCACCATGAAAATGCTGGGTATATTTATCAGTCAGATAGACTTGCTTACGTTGTGATAACAAACAATCCCTCATGATAGCTCTTAAAACAAAGTTTATGTCATACTCACACTAAATGTGCCCATGGATTGCCTGTGGGATCTGCTCACCATCTTCATCATCCTCACTTGGGGTCCTAGGCTGACAGAGGAAGTAACACACCTGTACTACTTGCCGGTCAGCCAAGGAACAGCGCCAGAGTCTAGAAGGTTCTCCCACTGATAGTTAACTTCTCTGGCCCAGGACTGACACTGATCACTTTCACACATAACTCATTGGCCAGAACTAGTCACATAACTTCAGGAGTGTCAGGAAGTACAATCCTACCACATGCCCACAAGCAGAGAGCTAGAAATAGATCAGCATAAGATAGATGATTAAAATTACATGGTTCTTGCCTTTGCTGGAGCAATCAGTCCAGTTGGGGACACAGATACATAAACAAAAATTTTCAAATACTGTGCACTAAGTTCCAAAACTGAAGTCTGCACAGAGGGAGGGTGGTAAATCCAAGGTGGCGGTATAGAGGGTAGTAAAGTCTACCTATGAAGGTAGCAGTTGAATGAATAGTGAATTGTAGGTGAGATCTAGCAAGTGAAGGGGGCAGAGGATAGGTTAGCGCTCTAGGCATCTGTAGGCAAGGCAGAGGCAAGAGATAGCTCTATTAGTATAGAATAAGAAGTAGGGAATTGGTGCAACATTGCTGAGTGTACAGTGCTAGGCCAGGAAAGACAGAGGTGAGACTGTAGGTATAGGCAGGGGCCAGACCATGCCATTGTAGGGAGTTCGAGACTTATCCTAGAAGAGAGGGAGCTATTGATATATTTTAAGCAGGGAAGTACTATGGTTGATGTGTCATCTCTTGGGACGTATATAGTTCAGTGTTCCCCCTACAATTCTTCAAAAGTAAAAGAGCAAGAGGGTACTTAGAGAAATATTATGAAATCAACCCAAATTAGATCAAAGCCGAGAAATGGAAAGTAACCATGAAGAGAGAACATCTCTCAAGCCTTAGCCAGCAGGAACCTCTATTAACCAATTTGGGAGTAGAGAGACTGAAAAGGTGTTGTTCAGCCTTAAAAGCCTAAAAATGATATTCACAGGGTTAAGTAGAAATTCTGCTCATCCAGCTCTGTCAAGAGGAGAGAGAAACTTCACAAATTGTGAAACAGCTGCCTCAGGTGTTATATCAGAGCATGATGCTGTTAAACAAAAACGTTGTTTAAATAATGCCACTTGGTCTAATGCAGTGCTCACTAAGCAAATTTCTCCTTAGGATTTCTCTTCCAACTTTATGTAAGCCTAAGAAAGTGTCCATCACACAGGAATTTTTTAGGTCCCTGAAACTGTGAATCAATTTGCTGACAAACCCAAATTTTGAGCCTGAAAACTCCAGGTGTATGGTAGAATCACCAAGATAATGTTAAGCCGTGAAATCTTATAAAAAAAAAAAAAAACTTTATCAACAGACATACTGCATTACCCAGTGGATATGAGATCTAATTAATCTATTAATGTATTTTTCAATTTTTTGAATATAAAATATTTCAAATATACAAAAGTACAAAAATCATATAGCAGCTATCCACACACATGTCACCAGATTTTACCATATCGATACTCAGCTATATTTCTTTTCTTTTTTAGGAATAACAGAACTGTTCTGTGTTTTCAACCAACATAAATATAGTATATGCTCTTTTATAACTGTCCTTTTTTCTCAACATTATCTTCAACAGATGTATCTATATCATATCAGAAAATACAATTCATTCATTTTTAATTGCTATATTATAGTAGTTCTCAATCCTGCTGCACATTAAAATCTTTTGGGGAACTTTGAAAAAAAAATGATCTCTGAAATCCATCCCTGTCAATTCAATGTAAGTAGTCAACTTTCGTAAATGCTACAGTTGCCCTGAAAATTAATGTATATTTTCTAATTGAAGGATACAGGTTTTATAAGCATCCATCAGATCTATTATATTAATTGTATTAGTCAAAATTCCTATGTCCTTGTTTTTTATATTCTTCATCTAGAAATTTCTAAGCAATATATGTGATAAAATTTCCTTCTGGTGTTGCTTATTTATCAGTTTTTCCTTGAAGTTCTTCTATTTAGGGGTTATGTACTTTGATACTCTATTGTAATATCGTCCTCAAAATTTCCTTTTTATTGCATTTTATTCTAACGATCTTCATTTATAACAACTTTGGGGGTTGTTTTCAAGTCTGTTTCATTTGGTATTAAGGTAGTGATCCCAGCTTTTTTTGCGTTGTTGTTTCTATGGCATCTCTTTACCATCATTTTATTTTCAACTTTTTTGTGATATTACGTTTTAGTTATATATTTTGAAACCATCATATATCTAGCTGATAAGGTCGTGAGGTTTTAAAATAAAATCTGAGACTTCATATTTGAACTGGTGAATTTAGTCCATTTTTATTTATCATTATTGCTGATACATTTGGCTGTTTCTATGTCTATAATTTTATTTTGTGCTTTCTATCCTTTTTCACAGCTACTTTGTTTTTGTAAATTCTGTTAGATTTATCATGTTTTCTGTTTTTTTTTTTTTTTTTTTGCCGCCTTCTGATTTTGAAGTTACATTTTTTTTCTATATTGAGGATTACTCTTAAAATTCTACATACATAATTAATCAACAAAATCTAAATTTAACCTAATTTCCTCACACATAATAGACACTAGAACTTTTTAGCTCGGTAAATCCTCTGCAATCCTACACATTATATTTTCTTTTACTTCAGTTACCCTTGAAATTACATCCTCATAATCATCATTATTTTGCTGATGCCATTATTGCTATTGTGTATGTAATTGACTATCAATTTTTCACTAGATTTCATATCACTTATTATGCATTTTTAACTCCTGGATCATGTAGGCAATATATTTTAGATATCAAGTCTATGTCAGGTATAGCTCTGTGGTCTCATTTTTTCGGGTCAGATTTTTTTTTTTTTTCACTAAGATCCATATAGACATAGAAAGGTTTCCTTTTTGAGTCTTTGGCCACTGTGTAAACTTTTGCCTATTTTGTCCTTTCACTGACAGTACAGCCTAAGCCTCTAAATGTCTTGGCTTTTGCAAATACCTCAAATTCACTCACCATATCATGCAAATTCTAGCTTCTTATTTCACACGCTATGGTCGTTAAAGCCTAAAGCCCATAATCCCACACCGAGGGCAGCGGTTGTCATCTTACTCATCAGGCTTTCAGTTCCCTCTTCATTTCTGGGATCTAGGAATTTCCCTTTTTTTTTTTTTTTGGTAGGCTGAGCTATAAATTTCAAAAAATTTTTATAAATTTGATTTAGCTTTTCTTAGAATATATAGTGGGAGAGTTTCTTTTCTTCTTTCTTTTTTACCAGAAGCTACTAATTTCTATGTAGTTGTGAGTGTGTATATATATTCGTATATGTATATATGTATTTGTATATGTTTTCTATGTACTTTTACATATTTTCTATGTATTCCATATATTTATACATTCATGTATGTATATATTTATATAAAAACATATAAAAATGACATGTATACAACATATATACACAACTGCAACAATTGCACATAAACTCCCACAATTGTATATGATCTATTTTCTATAATAAATTCTTTACTATAATATAATGATATAGAATTGCTCATAGTGGTTTCTGCTTATTTGAACCTCAACTGCTACAAAATTTGGTACTGGGAGTGTTTTGGTTAGTTGCTTCCAAATGTGCCATGGAACTTGGAGAATGAAAATGATGAAATCAGAACTTTAAATTCCAGCTTAAGATCTGCATAAGGAGCCTAAAATATATGACTTCCTAATAGAATCCTTTATCTCTTACAGCCTTAGGGCCAAGAGTTCCAAAACAAATCTCAATGTCAACTCTCTTAGGAGGCTAAATTATAATGCAAATTGACATTCCTGCCTTAGAAAATTTCTCATATTAAAGTCAGAGTATTAATTGGCAATGAGTAGGAATCTTAATAATTGTATGGCGATTTGTGGTCAAATTCAAAGAAGATAGGCAACTTGAACCTCTAAACTCTGATAAGCCTCTTTATCAAAAGAAGCAGTCCTTTCTCTCCTGTCTAAAAAGGTTAGTCTCCTTTTGTCTGAAGAACCTATAATCACCTCCCCTGAAATATTTTGCCTTGCAAGAAACTGCTCATCTTCCTTAGGATCTAATCTTCCCACCTTTTACCACTGCTTCAACTAGACTCAAGTCCCAGCAGATCCAAGAGGGCAAGGTACAAAGTGTGACTCATAAGGAGATATAATAAACACTAACGGAATTGGATGACTTTGCCCATTTACGTCAAAAGAAATATAAATAACAAGCAATTCCTAGGCTTGAGTTAGTTCACAGACCCAGAACCTCCTGAATGAAGAAGGGTCCCTTGAGTAAGGACCCTGCTACACAGACAAAAAATTTATATTGTAAATCTTCTTCCTAACTTTCCCCCAAAGGTACCCATGGCCATTTATCAAGGTGACTACACATTGGAGAAGGAAAAATAATCAGACTTTGATGATAGCTGGGTGATAAATGGAGTTGTAGCTCAAGACTGTCTCATAATAGTCACAGTGGGTACCCTAACCTCCAACAAAGTCATCATCAAATGCCACTGAGATTTTGTGGTTGTTTGTTATGCAACATTAGTGTGGTAACAGATAACTGACATAGCTGATTTAAGAAAATTTATGGGAGGCTAAATCAAAAGGCCTGATTTTTAGATGTGATAAGTTGCATTAGTTCGATTTACAGATTATGAGACTGAAAGATAAGGAAAAGACAATTTACTTTTCCAAGGTCACAAAGGGACAATATTAGAAGGTGTCTAGTTGGCATTCTCTAGTGTGATAACATGTAAAAATTAAGCTGTAATTAATTACATTGCAAGGAGGTTGTCATGCCCCATTTGACTAATAGGCATTTGCAAAGTAGGTGGTAGGAAATTAAAAATTATGTTCTTTCTTTACATTTTGCCATAGACTGACTACCATTTAACCATCATGTTCATTGTTGCCTATCTCTGTCTCTACTTCTCCACCTAGTATCTCACAAAATACTACTAATGTATATCATAGCATGCCCAAAACTAGGAGTCACCTTTTCTTTTAGGATGAAGTAATGGGGTCCAAGCTAGGCTGTGTGCATAGACAGAGTATGGGCCCAACTACAAGGTATGATTTTCAGAAGTACAAGAAACTCAACTTGTCTTGACTGAACACCTCTGCTGGATCTCCTAAGTACCTGCTCTCTACCTTAAATCACTCCTTGGGTTCCTCTATTAAAAGGAGCTGGTAACATTAAATATTCCTTGAAATGTGTAACATAAAATACAGATGTGAAAGATGTTCTGCTACTAGGGGAGGTTGGGAGAAAGGGAAAGTGTGGAGAAAGGCCAACTCCAGTGTGGTCAATAGAAGAGAAGCCCAAGTAGATAGGCAACCCTTCTGCCTGGAGTCAGGGTGACCTTTGAGGCGCCCCTTGGGAGGGATAAAGGAAGTTTTGGAAGTAGGTTTATCTACTTCTTCATTTGAAGGAAGCTGGTGGCCTCTTTCTAGGAGTCAGAATGGGATACGATCAATTTCAAGGAGTCAAGAACATAAGTAGTTAAACAGTTAAAACAATTAATGGATTAACAATTGGAAGAACTGGTACTGGTCTCCAACTTGACCACAAATTAACTGTATGACCTTGAGCAGTTCACCCCTCACTTCTTATCCTCCAGGTGATAACCCTCAGAGGACCTCTCCTGCATTCACATTATAAAATGCCTGCTGGCAGGGCCTCTGTAGACAAGAAACACAACAGAAATGTGTTTTTTTTTTTTTTAAATCCCAGCAAGTCTCAATGTTAACTGCAGTTTATGAGTAGAAGTGTTGTGTTTAGCTGTCAAATCAACCACATCTGGCACTAACAGAACCCAACTCCTTATCACTCACGCTAATGTGCACGTGACTCTTGGGGTCTTTGCCATCACTGGCATTGGCAGTCCTCATTGACTTAACGGCACCGTTTCCAAAGAAGATTACTGCAAAGCTATCTTTCCTGTGGTGGTAAAGGTAGCAGGTGGTTGTGGTTTCAGAATAGGTCTTTGTACTCAACCCCTTGCTTGCTCAAACTTATCTTCAAATCATATCAGTCTCCTGGATGACTGAAGCTCTGAATCCTACCACCAGTTGTAAGACCTGTCACCTCACACCACACCAAAAATATTGTTTCTAATCCTTTTTGATCCCAGGCTTTAGAGCTTAGAGTTTGCTATCCAGCTTTCAAAGATCTTTGTAAATTCTTTGCAAATGCTGACTGATTCCCTAAAAAGACCAGTAAGGAAATCTCTATAGGAAAGAGTTTTTCCATATGACAAAACTGAGACATGGAGACCATGAATTTCCCTTCAATATATTACAAGTTGGCTTGAGACCAGATCACATGGCACTAAAGCAACATAATGCTCTCTTTATGTCTCTAAGCCTCTCACACTTGGAAATCCCTGATCCACTAAAAATTTCCCAGACTCTATCTTCACAGCTAAGAATATAAACTTTGTAATTCTGTCAGACAGCCATGGACTATGCTAGTCTCATCCAATGACCATTTCATATTAACAAGTATTTATTAGGCTTTTTTTTTTTTTAAGGATACTCCTACTTGCAAGAAGCATACACATCTTTGTACTAACATGTAGGAATGATCATCACAATCAGTCTTTGGTAACACAAGACTCCTCCCAGCTAATATGTTAATGTATAGAAAATACCAGATGGATCCAAAATTTACTAGCCAACTTGTGACTTCAGAATGATGAGGAAAGTCTTCCAAATCTGTCCTACTTGGAATACTCATTTTAACTCATACTAAGTTTCTAGTAGAAACTGCAAATATTTATCAGAGAACCTTTGGCTCTACACCAAGAAAGTTTCCCTTGGGCAACCTCTGGACTTCATCTGAGAGTATATTTACCAAAGAAACCCTCAGATAACCCATACTCCCTAACTTTAGAGAAAATGGCTGGAGTGGGGCCAATAAAAGGAAAAGAAATTATCTGCCTATATGCAAAGGGAATGCCTAGCTGGCATTTGGACCGCAGATTTGCCCAGCCTCCTATGGAGTAACTTGCATTTCTTTTACAGATCCAGGAGTGAATAATGAGATCTGGCTGGAAATTTAATCAAGTTAGTTCAACCTTTCTAACCAATAGGCTTCCAGGCTTAATGCAGACATAAATCTTCACCAGGAGACTTTCTCTCCCCACGTATTCCCTTGGTAAACAGACAAGTTATTTCAGGAGATAATCTCAAGCTGGAACCCATCTTCTCCTTTCATTGTCACTGCCCATGCCCTAATCCAGGCCCTTGGCACATCCCATACGGACTCATGCAAAGTTTCCTACCTGAACTTTGGCCTCTAATCTTTCCCTCCTTCATTCATTCTCTGCATTGTCACCAAAGTAGTCTTTCCAAAATGACATGTCATGACTGCCCTACAGAATAAACTTTAAACTCTATAAATTGGTACTCAAAGCCCTTCCAAACACAGTCATGACCTGGATTTCCAATCTCATCAATCATTTCCAATCTTCATGTTTCCTTTTCTCTTGACATTCCTAAGGGTATAACATTAATCATTTATTGTCATCTTCATTCTATGTAACACCTTAAATTCAGTGTCTTGAAACAACATTTACTCTCAGGCTCCCAGATCTACAAATTGGCTGGAGAGGCTCTATTAATGTGTGCCCCTTATGGGGCCCAGGCTCAAAGGGCATCAACTCCCAGGGAAGGAGCTACTATTTCTTCTTCATGGAGGAGAATAGAAGTGCCAAAAAGGTAAGCAGAAACACACAATACATCTTAAGGCCTAGGTGGCTAAGAATATACATACTGTCGTATTTGTCCACATTTCATTGTCTGAAGCAAGTTACATGGCCAAGTTCAATATCAGTTGAGAGGGAAATATGTTCTATGTGTAGTATGAGAAACTGCAATAACATATAGCAAAAGGCATTGATAAAAATAAAGGTAAACAGGAAAAATATTTCTTGCTGCATAAAAAAATTATTCTTAACACTGCAAATATATATTATCTCACAGCTTCTATGGGCCAGGAATCCAAGAGCAGCTTAGTTAGGTGGTACTAGCTCAGTGTCTCTCATGAAGTTTCAATTAAGCTGTCAGTCAGAGCTGCAGTTGTCTGAGGCTTGAAGGCTGAAGGATGTGCTTCTAAGATGACTCCCATGATTGTTGGAAAATATGTTCTTCTCCATGTGGACCTCTCCAAAAGCTACCCGAGTGTCCCCACAACTTGGCAGCCAGATTCCCCAGAGTGGGTGATCCAAAAAGAAGAGAAATCCCGAGACAGAACATCTGAATTTTATAACTTTTCCTCAGAGATGACATAGCATCATATCTCCCATATTCTATTGGTCATACAGACAAACACTTTTACATTGTGGGTTTGAAAACCAGGAAGCAGAGATCACTGTGGGCCATCTCAAAAGCTGGATATCACATTTTGATTTAAAATACCTTATTTAGTTATCCCCAGAAACTGCCAAACTGTTACCACAGTTCAGTATTGTTGGATCTAAACTATTACAGCTAACCCAGCAATAGCAGTTGCACAGAAATCTTTGTCAAAACATTAATTTTTATACCAAAGATAGTAGCTATAAATATCAATGGATTTTCATCTTTTGGCTTTTGTTTTACATACCTGTCTTCCTGTCCATTAGCATTCTTCACACTGATACATACCCATTACCTGACTCTTCATCCCCCAGTTAACAAGACAAACTCGCCAATATTACTCTTTCTGTTAAGCCAGGGCATTTCTCCCATCGGATCCCCCACAGTACTCTGTATGCACTTCAATTAAAAGCCCTTAACCCACTGTAAAGTATGTGTCTTCTTCTCAGTGTCCTTCACTGACTATGAGAGTTCCAAGGTCAAGTACTTGATATAATAGCAAGTAAAGAAACTTTGGAAGATTGTATGAGAAGGACAGGAGAAATGGAGAGAACATGGGGCCCTATCCTGACAGGCTTTCAAAACATTCTGTCTGCTGGTTAAGTTCCTTTGATGTGCCAGCAAATGTTAAATGCTTTCATAGTCATCATCTCATCAAATTCTTCAATAATCTAGTAAATAAGAACTATTTTGAGAGGGTTTGGTTTAAAAGCTCATAAAAGTTCAATTATTTTTCAAGGAAGTGTAAAACCAGGATTTCATCCTTCAATCTTGCATTCCAAGGATATGCTTTTCATTCCACTCCGTTCAGCCTGTGCAGGGTAGAACCCCAGTGCTTTTACTGTACTGAACAGTGTATCCACTATGTACTAGAACTAGTTCTCTCACTTAATGATCTTGCTGTGTCAGTACCTGAAAGTTGCTAATTAAGATAGTCCTGACAGACTATTCTCTTTTCACTTGTGACCCGATTAGGGTTACAGAACAAACTCGCAGCCAGATGAGCCTTGATTCTCTCCCTTTCATCTAAGAGGGTTAGTTGTGTCTGGAGATGTAGGCACTTTACAAAGGAGACTGGAGAAACACAGAGCTCTACAGGCAGAAAGATACACTCACACATGGAGGACCTGATCCAGGCACCTCACTGCAGATGTCCATCCCTGGAGCCAGGCAGAAAGCCCTGTAGCTTTGACATCTAAAGGTCACATCTCCTAAGAAGTCGTGAGGAGGACATGAATGGTATGCATGAAAATATTGAGACTTCTTTGAGAAACCTGGTGTATAAATTCAAGGTAGCATTCTCATATTTTCGAAAGCCATTATTTATGTTAATTTATTTTTCTTCCAGCCAGCTACTTAGGCACATATGTATATACAAAAATAAAAATAAATAAATATACAATAATACATGGATAAATATACACGTAAGTATAGTGTTATTTTAATTATAAATTGAATCATGTCACAGATGTGGGCAGGAGACATTGCAGTCTCTTCATTCTTTTTTCTTTTTTGCCAGGTTCCGCCTCCACACCTCATACCCCTAGAGTGCTAAAAACCTAGAAGGTATTCTTCTGTATCTGTATTTTTCTCCATGTTCACGTACACACTCGTACATATACTAAAAATGGGTCATTATTTACAGTAAGGAAATCACATTATTCAAGCTTTTCAACATCATGCATTTCTCAATCAACAATATGCCAATATGTCGTAGAATTCCCAAGTCAAATGGTACAACATAATTCTAAATTCTTCTTTTGAAAGTTGCACAATATGTGGTGATGAGATAGGTGCATAATTTTTTTTATCTATTTTCCTCTTAATGGCACTTACTTGTTTCCAGATTTTCTTAGCACTACAAACAAGGTTGCAATAAGATCTACAGGAGGAAATCAATCCACATTTTGGTGTTTTACTTCTGTGGGATATATACCCAGCAAACGGATTGCTGGTTCAGAGGGAATATGTATTTTGGTTCTTGGAAATTGTTTTCAGTCTGATGGGACTAAAGAAATAGCTTATTGTTACCCAATCACTAGTAAGAGCGAGCTCTTCTTCAGGTATTTGTTACCATTTTCATTTTTCCCTAGTGAATTGTTTTTCCAATATCCTTTGCCTTATTTTCATTGGATGGTTGTTTTATTAACTTATGAGAGCTCTTCAAATATTATAACAAAATCTTGCATTGTCTTCTACATTGGAGCTATATTTTTCCATATTTATTCTTTCAAGATATTATTTATGGTCTCTCTTGACTTCACTGTTATTTTTTAATATACGTGTATATTTTGTGTATTCTTATATAGCCTCTGGCTTTCCTGTCTTTGTTAAGTATCCTCTATCCTAGATTATTCATGAAGTTCTCTAGATTTTATTGTATTATTTTTTATCATTTATACTTTACTCCATCTGAAATTTGATTTTTGAACATATAGTAAGATAGAGCCTAATTTTATCTTTATCTGGATAAAGAAACAATTGTGCCAGCACCGCTTACTTAAAAATCCATCATTTCCTCCTTGAATCACTTTTGACATATATAAAATCTTCTCATATGCTTCAATTGTTCTCTAGATTTTTAATTCTGTTAGGCTGGTATATTTCTCTTTTTCTTTGACACAAATCATATTATATGATTGAAAATTGCTCTAATATCTGGTAAAGCAAATCCAACTCAAAAAAAGCCCTTCCTTTTTTTATGTTTGATTTTAATTTTTTTAATTTATTTATTTAAATTAGTTTCAAGTATATAATACATTGGTTAGACATATATATAGTTCATAAAACAATCCCCCTCAATTGCTCCTTCCTTTTTTATTCACATTTTTCTAGCTATTCTTGGGCATTTTTTTTTTGATGTAATGTTTAAGATTTTATCCAGTTCCAAGGAGAAAATATTTTGAGATTCTCATTAAAATTTTATTAAATTTTTACATTAGTTTTAGAAGATTTATTTATAATTCTAAGCTTTTCTATCCAAGAACAAATTATGTCTATAAATCTTTTATAATTGTTATTGCTACTGAGAATGGGATGTTTTCTCTATGTGCATTTTAGGTGCATGTGGTTCTATGGTGGAAAGCCAATGATCTCTATGCATTTGTCTTATAGACAGCCACCTACTTAATTCTTTCATTAATTCTAGCATTTTTTACTAGACACTCTGATTTCCAAATACATGATTGCAGATGGATCAAATGATTATATCTTTTCCAAAGTTTATACAAAATTATTTCATCACTACATTACATTCACTGGAATCTCAAAGCCAAAATTAAATAACAACATTGATGACAGGTAATCCCATCTAGTTTAACTGAAATGGTTTTAGCAAGTTTATGTAATTTAGAAAAAGGGTTCAGTCACTATCTAGACCCTCGTTTCCCAAATACTCTTCCCTTATTGAGACCTGCCTAAGAATTTCTCAGGAAATGGCATGTTATCACCTTCCTATAGATCCATATAGAAGGGAGACTCAAAAGAAGAGGTGATCAGGAGTCCTAAGAGTGGTGGAGCTCCTTCTCCCCTCCACGGATGAGGGGCTGCTTTATGGAACATCACACTGTACACAAGAAAGCAGAGCACAGGAAGCATCTGTGCACTAATAAGAACCTTTCCACCTGCCACCAAGTCTCCAGGTTCTCTCCTTCCCCCAATTACAGGATCACTTACTTTCTATCAAACTCTTCTTCACTTTGTCCCAAATCAAACTTTTCATTCTACAAACTTGGGCATGCAAAGCCTAGTCCCATTCCAGCTCACTGCAGGCTTTCTCTTCCATAACTCTCAAGACTCCTGAAGTCCCAGTTTTCCTCCAGGTGAGACCCACTGAGCATGGGTTTCATAGGTCTCACTTTTTATTACTGCCCAATAACAAGTCCCCACATTAACAGACACATTACTACAGAACACAGTAATATTATCTGGCCACCCAAGGACTGCACAGGAGGATCATCAACTATCAGTAAAGAACTAACTTTCTAGGGCAAGATTTCTCAACCTTGGCACTATGGACATTTGGGGCTGGATAATTCTTTGTTGTGGAGGGCTGTCCTATGCAAATGTAGAATGTGTAGCAGCGTCCCTGGACTCTTTAAATGCTAGCATCCCCATTTCAAGACATGACAACCAAAAATGTCTCCAAACATTACCAAATGTTCCCTGGTAGGGGTAGGGGTGCAAAGTCATCCCAGTTGAGAATCATTGCCCTAAGCTATATGCCCTGATGCATGCTGCCTAGAGTTGCCTGTGTATGAAATAATTCACTTGTAAATTATTGCCCGTAAGTTGAAGCATCTGCCCTGTCAGTTTCAAATTGGAACTTTTTGAAACTACTGCTTCTTTTTATTCAAAGAGTCTTAGTACATATGGCTCACTTCTTTGGACTGGCAGTCACCCAGTCTTCTTGTTGAAGGTTGATGGCTCAGAGATCCTGTAAGTTAATTTTGTGTGTGCTACAGTGGGGTCAGTTCACACCAGTGTTATCTATTTTTACTTGCAAGAGTAGTATTATTTTTATTTAGCCTTCTGACATATCACTCAGCATAAAGATATTTATACTTTAGTTCCTTGCTGATAAAGATAAAATATATGCAGCTTTCAGAATTGTAATTTTCAAAAACAAATCAGTTTTTCCCCAAGCAGCTCGACACTGAAGTTTGGTTGATGACATCCCAGTAAACAACCTACAAACAAACTCTTGACTCTAGAAATAAGTAGGAGCTATTTTTAGGCAAGAAATGATTTTCAAGTGGGTAGATCAGAGGAAAAAACAAGCTAAGAAAAGTCAGCAAGGAAACTCCCATTCACTCAGTACCTTGAAGTAAGGAACTGTAGGTCCACTCGCCAAAATGGAAAGTCTGTGTCACTATTACTAATGGAGGAATGATGTTTTGGCTAATTTTCAGCTTGTTGAAAACGTCAGCTCATTTTGTTTGACACAACCACAGACTCAAAACATAAAACCTGAAGACATTTCCTTAAGACTGAGGAAACAAAGGGATTTCAACAAGATCTTGGCACCATCTGAGGAAAGAGTGCAGATAGGCAATATATAAAATGGAGCCACTTTCACCAAGTTGCTAAAATTGTTAATATTATGAGGGTTGAGAAATGAGGAAAGACCCCATACTTGTTTGAATTAGCCTGAGAACTTAATTTTTTTGAAATTTGCAGTCCCACGTCAATGCCTGGATATGAATCTGCACCTCCAGGTAACCCTCTAGTTACCCACTGAAGGACTCACATGTATATCCACCT
This sequence comes from Eonycteris spelaea, assembly GCA_003508835.1. NCBI lineage: Eukaryota > Metazoa > Chordata > Mammalia > Chiroptera > Pteropodidae > Eonycteris > Eonycteris spelaea. The sequence goes on along the minus strand of PUFA01000054.1, from coordinate 6,360,886 downwards.
GACATCTACTATCTATTCAGACCATGGGACATGACCAGACCAACTGGGCACCCATCTTCCAGACCACTTGGCACATCATCCTGACTGCTTATCATCTGACCGATAACCATCTTGGACAAATCCTAGGGCTAAGAATGGAAGACTGATAATTCTCAAGGATATAATTTTTACTCTAGGAACTTTAACTTTTCTCTTTTCTTTGGAACACTTTTGGGTTTTTGCCTAGCTGTGTTTCCAGTTTGTAAACTCTAAGACCCTGAATAAATCTCTGTCATTTATTTCTAGCAAAGTCTTCAGATTCATTTTAAGTTCATCTGACACATCCATCAGATGACATGTATCCTAGCAACAAGGATACTGGTAAAAGACCATCTGCCACAAATGTGAGGTTTCCCACTCTAGCACTGTTTGAGGTAGGTCTCTATGTGCATGTGCATTTAAAGGTCCTCAGCATCCTGAAAGCCTGTCATGTCACTGCTGCTCTCTTTTTTACTAAAGATTAGAAGACTTTGACTTGTCCTTAGAGAAAGTCTAGTTCAGGACAGGAGACTTGGTTGTAAGCAGCTCTGAAGTCAAAGAAACAGTGTACTGAAAGGGGCAATATGGTGGGCTCTGCAAAATCAAAGGATGGTTCCTGAGGAAGCTGAGCTGTTTGGTCGTTGGCCAGAGATGATGACGGTCTCCTTCACAATCAGCCCTTTGGGCCATGTGTCTCACGGCCTGTGGATCTTATGGCTCCTAACTTCACTGAAATTTAGGACAAAAGCTCAAGGCAAAGAGCTACAGCTAGTTGATGGGAAAACTGTGGCTTGTGGTTCTCAGAGGACAAGGACAGACTTCTATGGTAGTGATCTAATCATCTAAGACCTTTATCTAGGCTATAAAGGCATGCCTCATTATATTGTGTTTTGCTCTGTTGTGCTTTGCATATATTCATTTTTACAATTGAAGGTGTATGGCAACCCTACATTGAGCAAGTCTATTGGTGCCATTTTTCCAACAGCATTCGTTCACTTCATATCACTGTGTCACATTTTGGAAATGTTCACAATATTTAAGGCTATTTCATTACTATTGTATTTGTTATGGTCATCTCTGATCAGTGGTCTTGGATGTTGCTGTTGTAATTGTAAATGGGGATACCACAATCATACCTGTATAAGACAGCAAACTTGATAAATAAATGTTGCGTGTGTTCTGACTGCTCCTGAGACACAATAATATTACAATTAGACTAGTTTATAACCCTACAATGGCTTCTAAATGTACAAGTAAAAGGAAGAGTTGCATGTCTCTCACCTTACGTCAAAAGCTAGAAATGATTAAGCTTAGTGACAAAAGCATGTCAAAAGCTGAGATAAGCCAAAAGTGAGGCCTCTTGTGCTAAACATTTAGCCAACTTGTGAATGCAAAGAAAAACTTTTTGAAGGAAAATAAAAGTGCTACTCCAGTGAACACACAAATAATAAGCAAAACAGCCTTATTGCAGACATGGAGAAAATTTTAGTGATCTGGTTAGAAGATCAAACCTACCACAACATTCCCTTAAGCTAAAGCCTAATCCAGAGCAAGCCCCTAACTTTATTCAATTATATGAAGGCTGAGAGAGGCAAGGAAGCTACACAATAAAGTCTGAAGCTAGCAGAGGTTGGGTCATGAGGTTTAAGATAAGAAGCCCTCTCCAAAACATAAAAGTATAAATGAAGCAGCAAGTGCTGATATAGAGGCTTCAGCAAGTTATCCAGAAGGCTAGCTAAGATAATTCATGAAAGTGGTCACACTAAACAACAGATTTTCAGTGGAGATGAAAAAGGCTTATATTTGAAGATGTCATTTAGGACTTTCATAGCCAGAGAGAAGTTAATGACTGGCTTCAAAACTTTAGGCTGACTCTCTTGTTAGGGGGCTAATGCAGCTGGTGACTTTAAGTTTTGAAGCCAATGTTCATTTACCATTCTAAAAATCCTAGGTCACTTAAGAATTATGTTAAATCTATTCTGCCTGTGCTTTATAAATGGAACAACAAAGCCTGGATGACAATATATCTGTTCACAACATTTTGCTGGGTATTTCAAGCCCACTGATGCCTATTGTTCAGGAAAAAGAAAAGATTTCTTTCAAAATATTACCTCTCATTGACAATGCATCTGGTCACCCAAGAGTTCTGATGGAGATGTACAACCAGGTTAATTTTGTTTCCATACCGCCAACACAACATCCACTCACAGCCCGTGAATCAAAGAGTAATTTTGAATTTCATGTCTTTTTATTTAAGAAATACATTTTGTAAGGCTATAGCTCCCATAGAAAGCAATTTCTCTGAGGGATCTGAGCAAAGTAAATTGAAAATCTTCTGGAAAGAATTCACCTTTCTGGATGCCTCTAAGAATATTTGTGATTCATGGGAAGAGGTCAAAATAACAATATTAACAGGAGTTTGGAAAAAGTTGACTCCAACCCTCATGAATGACGCTGAGGGGTTCAAGACTTCAGTGGAGGAAATAACTGCAGATGTGGTAGAAATAGCAAGAAGACTAGAATTATAAATGGAGCTTGAAGATGTGAGTGAATAGCTAAAATCTCACAATAAAACCTTAATGAATGAGGAGTTGCTTCTTATTGATGAACAAAAAAGGTGGTTTCTTGAGATGGAATCTACCATCTCCTGGTGAAGATGCTGTGAATACTGTTTAAATGACAACAGAGGATTTAGAATATTACATAAAGTTAATTGATAAAGCAGCAGCTTGGATTGACTCCAATTTTGAAAGAGGTTTAACTGTGGGTAAAATTCTATTAGAGCATCACATGCTTCAGAAAAATCATTCATGAAACAAAGAGTCGATCAAAGTGGCAAATTTCATTGTCTTATTTGAGGAAATTGTTACAGCCACCCTAACCTTCAGGAACCGCCACCCTGATCAATCAGCAACCATCAATATTGAAGCAAAACCAAGAGAAATTAGACTCACTGAAGGCTCAGATGATGGTTAGTATTTTTCAGCATTAAAGTATTTTGAAATTAAGTTATGTAGATTGATTTATTTAGACATAATGCTATTGCACACTAATAGACTACAGTATGGTGTAAATGTAACTCATGTTTATTGGGAAACTGAAAACTTCATGTGATGCTTTATCATGGTATTTGTTTCATTGCAGCTGTCTGGAACCAAACTTATAAAATCTCCAAGGCATGCCTGTATAGATATTGTCAGTCTTGACCAAGGATCAGCAAACTTGTTCTGTAAAGAGTAAGGTAGTAAATATTTTAGGCTTTTCATTCCATAAGTCTCTGTCACAGTTACTCATCTCTGCCAGTGTAGCACAAAGTGGCCTAGACAATATGTAAAAGAATGGATATGGCTGTCTCCAAATAAAACTGTACTTACAAAAATAGGTGGTGGGCCAAATTTGGCCCTTGGGCCATAGTTTGCCAACTCCTGATCTTGAGGAAAGACATCAAACACAGCTAATTCTCCCTATTTGAAAAGGCCACTCCACATCTTTCTGGGTTCATTGTCTCTTCTTTCTTAATGCCTCCTGACCCCAGTCTTCTCCTTCTCCAATAAATATTTTGCACTGCTGACAATATTATCTTCTTGGAATACATGTTAATCCATACCTCAAAAATCTTCCATAATTCCTCAATGCTGAGAGTAAAAAACCTAAATTCCTCAATACAGCCTCCAAATCCCACCACTCTGCCTTCATATACACATCCTGAGCTCCTGCATGGTGGCCAAGGTGCCACTCTGTTAACATGCCAGGCAGTGACTGCCTCCAAACTCTGTCTAGACATTTCTCTGTCTCGTACAACCATCCCCACAGTTTCGACCTGCCAGCCATTCTCATTTTTAAACTGTCACTGTAAATTCACCTTCCCAGTGACACCTTTCCTTTCTGTCTACTGTAAATGATATGCCCCTTCATGGGCTCTCATGAAATTTATTACATCCCTCTCTTAGAACAGTATGCTTTGAATTAAAGTTGTTTCCATTTGCTGTCCCCATTCAATAAATCATGTGCTTCCTAATCATCCCTTGTTTACTTTTATATATGCCACAGTATGTTCGATTCCATCATTTGATCATTAACCCTTTAACAAATATGTTTTGCGCACCTACTATATGTTTTGGTGTGAAATCAGTGCTGGGAAAACAGCCATAAACTAGACAATGTCCCTGCCTTCAGGCTGACATAAGAGTGGGAAAAGTCAGTATAAATAAACAAACCAACATATAAGATCATTTCAGATAGCGAAAAACACCATTTGAAAAACACAGGGAAATTTGTTAGGATGAGTGAGGGTGTGAAAAGGTGCAAAGCTACTTTTGCTATGGGGAACAAGGAGGGCCCTCTGAAATGATATTTGGACAGATACCAAGTATTCATTATGAAGTAAATATTGAAATGATGAGAAGCAACCACTTATGCAAAGCTCTGCACATAGAAAGTACTTTTAAGTGTCTCTTAAAATAATTGAAAATATTCATGTAATTGAATAAATTATAGTACAGTTTTAAAAGAACAAGGCAGGTATATCTATATGTGCAGATATGAAAAGTTATCTAAGGTATACTATTTAGTGAAAATAAAGGCAACTTAAAGAAGGGTGTAAAAGGTTTTTTCATTTTGAAATTTAAGAAATTCAGATTTATATATATGTTAATCCATGCCCAAGAAATTTCTGGAAAGATGTACAAGTCAAAGTTAAGAGTGGTAACTTCTAGGGGTGATAATGAGGGATTATAATACTTTTGCTTTCTGTTTTACACCTGTCTGTAAGTTTGAAAATTTTACAAGCATGCATCCCTTCTATAATTTTACACAAAAAAATAATCTATTTCTCATGGAAAAATATTCCCCTTTATGAACCTTCTTTAGTTTTTTTCAGTCTGTAACTGGTGGATGAATTTTCCCTGACATAGTGGGAAAGAATTCTCATTCTCATTATTAGTATTGAAATGTTTATCTCTCTCTCCTCACCGCTGGGGGCCAGCATCCTAACCCCTTCAATAACCATGTCTGTCTGTCTCTGTCTGTATGTGTCTGTCTATCTGTCTGTCTCTCTTTTTTCTCTCTCTCACATACATGCACATGCACACACAGCTGCCCCCCCTCACAATTCATCAAGCACATCTTTTTTGATAAACCACGATGCCCTGAAGCATTGATTGAGATTCACTGTTCAACTAAACAGGCTATGATTGAGAGATAAAATACAGGACGCCCAGTTAAGTTTGAGTTTCAGATAAACAGAGAACAATTTTTTAATGTAAGTAGGTGCCAAATATTTCATACTAGAAAATTATACTAAACAATTATTCTTTGTTCATCTGAGATTTAAGTTTAACTGGGTATCCTGTTTTTTATTTGCTAAGTCTGACAACCCTAAAACAGGTATAAGTTCTGAATGACAAATGCTAAATTCTTAATAAAGAATATTAGCTCTTCTCCATGAACACTTGCTCCACGGAGTTAGAAGAATAATGGTTCATTTTTCCAGCCCTGGCTCTGTCTGAACATAATTCTCATGGTTCTCTTTTCATTGCCTTCTCAAAAATTTATCTACGCATAATAGGGCTTGTTTGTATATTTCAGTATTTATTCTATTGTCCTTTCTTGAACCTGTCTACATTCGTGCTGCCTTAGTTAGAGAGTCCAGCAGAGAGAGCTCTGGTTCTCACACAGATCCACGTCTTCATGATGACAGACACAATGCTCCAGAGCCAGAACTCTGTTTTCTCTTGGGCAGTGATGCTGAGCCCTAACTGCACATTACAATCGCCCAGGAAACTTTCCAAATGTACCTACGCCTGGATCACATACCAGATAAATTAATGCAGAATCTGAAGTGGGGCCCTATCTTTAATACATTCTAAAGTTCAACCAGCATGGTAAACAATTGCCTTAACACCTAGGCCATCTGTACCCCACCCTCAAGCTTCAAGTCCCAAACTACAGTGTCTCTCAAACTTTTTGTGCACACAGATAAGCTTGGGATGCTGTTAAAATACAGATTCTGGTTCCATAGTTCTGGAGTGGGGCCTGAGAGTCTGCATCATTTATAACAAGCTCCCAGGTGATGCTAATGCTGCTGGTTCTTGAGACATACTTTGAGGAGCAAGGCCATTAAAAAATACACACACACACACACACACACACACACACACACACACACACACACACCTCTCCAGGACTGAAACACCTTAAAATCAAAGTCATTGCCACTTTTTACTTTAAAATTCATATAATAGGCAAAATACATATTGTAATGAGACTAGTAATAACTCTTTGGATCCACAGTCATCCTAAGACTAGCACCATATGTGCATTCCAGTTTCAAGTAGCAACTTCCCTGGATTCATTTCCTATCCGTGGGAAGCTAAAGAGAAAATAACACTGGTTCGAGTTTTAGCACTTAGATTTTTTTCAGATACAAATAGAAACCTCAGGCTAAAACTTCTTGTACAAAGGTCACAAAACCCCGACAGATTTGTCAGACTTGGCTGTGGGATGATTTATCTCTCAACTATTTACAAATAGGAGTGACAACATCTTAGTGGACCAGCTGAGTGATATGCTCTCTGGAGGCAAGAAAATGGGACAGGTGGCCTCAAGACGGCCCTGCAGTCTTAAAGGGGTATTACTCCACACTGCCCTCCTACCCTGCCCCAAAGCAGTCTCAGGTGACTTTCCAAGTAAAGATTTCCATATGTAGAAGATAGGAGTGAAGCTCTAAGCTCCAAGGTTCTGGTTTGAATCTCTGCTCTTTCACTGACCAGCTCTGTGACCTAGGACAAGTTATGTCACCTACTTTCAGCCTTACATCCCTCAGGTCTGTTCCAGTAAAAAAGGACTACAAATGGACATTTAGATGAAGCTATAGGTAAAGTGTTTGGTTAGCACAGTGCCTGGCACTTTAGTAATATTTAATCTTAGCTGCCAATTGTTATGGGTTCTCTCCATCTCTAAGTGAGATGGAAATACTAGCCTTGATGTCACTTACAGAGAGAAGCTGAATTGCTGCATTCAAGTACAGGACAACACACAAAGTCTTGTGTCCTCTGGCGCACTGGACTTGGTTTTGGTTTTAGCCTGTGTGAAGAACAGCAATTGGTGCCCACAAAGAAATAATAATTACATCATAGCTGCATACATTTAAGAAACCATTTCAGGCTCGAAGGCAAACAACATCCAGCAGATTTTTTCCCCATTTCATGGAAAAGGAAGTCTCTTGTGACCAGAGCTATTTCCTACTAAAGCCAAGGAAGAAGGGATTAGGGGCAGCTCGAGTTACTCCATGCACCCTTTATAGGAGCAGACACTTAGAGTGTGATGCTATTAGCAGGGTCTGCAAATGGCAGGGGAGAGGAGCCAGGGAAAAGAAAAGTGCCATAGCTTTTTAATATGGATGAGAAGCTGCCTGCTCTTTCCTAAGCAAATGAGGAACAAGAAAAGCAAGAAATATAACCCTATTTACAGGTAGTCTCTGGAATAGAGGGGTAAACAGTAGAGGCGATGTTGAGCAGAGCCATGTTTCAGTGCAAAACTTACCAGTATTGAGTCTGGCTTCTGGGAGACAATCTCTGATTTATTTCAGCAAAGAGACCATAAAAAATGTAAAAATAGCATATAACCCTTGAAATACCAGTGTCAGCCCCAAAGAACAGCTTCCAGAGATGAGGAGTGGGTGGACTTCCAGAGACACAGGCTCAGAATCTAACTTTAGCCTGAACTTTCTGAAGCTGCTTAGCAGTTCCGGGGAGAGGATTTGGCGTGAAGGCAGCTAAGAATAGCAGCTCAAATCAGACTGTGGAATTAGATGAGTTTCTATCAGCCACGTATCCCCCCAATTTCTTTTCTCCTCCCCAGCCTCAGTGGGACATGAATGAACAATCATAACCCAGGTGAGTTGGAGTTATGACACGGGGCTTAGACCCATAACAGTGGTGACAAGAACTGACATTTATTGAGTGATTAGGACTCACAGGCCTATGTTCAGCACTTCACATAGATCAATTCATTTCTTTCTTTTTCTTGTTTTGTTTAATTTTGTGTGTGTGTGTGTGATTTTATGTCAGAAGATAATTTTTTAAATCCCCATCCCCTCACACCCTCCCTTTTGGCAACCATCAGCTTGTTCTCTGTATCTATGGTTCTGTTTCTGTTTTGCTTTGTTTATTCATTTATTTTGCCTTTCTAGATTCCACATGTGAGATCATTCAGTATTTATCTTTCCCTGTATGACCTATTTCACTTTGCATAATACCCTCTAAGTCAATCCATGTCATCACAAATGGCAAGATTTCATTTTGTTTTGGCTGACCAATATTCCATTGTGTATATAAATACACCACATCTTCTTTTTCCATTCATCTATCAATGGACATCTAGGTTGCTTCCACATCTTGACTATTGTAAATAACGCTGCAATAAACATAGAGGTACATGCATCATTTTTAATTAATGTTTTTGTTTTCTTTGGATAAATACCCAGCAGTGGAATTGATGGATCATATGGCAGCCCTATTTTTAATTTTTTGAGGAACCTCCATACTGTTTTCCATAGTGGCTGCACCAATTTACAGTCCACCAACAGTGCACGAGGGTTCCCTTTTCTCTACATCCTCACCAGCACTTGCTATTTGTTGATTTATGGATTATAGCCATTCTGACAAGTGTGAGGTGATACCACATTGTTGTTTTAATTGGCATTTCCCTGAGGATTAGCAATGTTGAGCATCTTTTCATATTTCACTTAATGCACCCCTATACTAGAAACCTCCATTTTACAAATGGGGATATCATATTTAAAAATACCAGGAAACTACTCCAGGGTCACTCAGCCAATTAAATGGTGGAGCTTAACAAAAAAAGAAAAGTGCTAGGAAAGGTTTTGGAAGATCTAGGACCTTGTCAAAGAAGGGAGACTTTCAAGTACAGAAAGGGCTAAATAATGAGGAAACACTCTACAATAAATGAATAGAGTTTTTTTTTTTTATTGTAGAAAAGGGCAAGGAAATGATTCTATCTGTGGAGGGGGAAACTTCTGGATTGAGAAACTGTAAAATAAATACTCATTATTGAGGAACAATGAGAAAATAGCTAATTTAATTTAAAATTTTTTAAAAATCAGCGGTTTTGTGCACTCCAGGTACGTCACAAAGAACTAATTCTTTAGGACATTAATAAATACAATTGAATACTCTGAGGAAATATTGCGCTAAATGGAGTCAAACAGGTTTCTTTACTGGAGGAGTTCTAAAGAGCTTTAAATTAGCCAATATACATTGTGACTCTCTAGAAGTGGAATATAGTAGGTGGCATTTCCCAAACTTATTGGACCAGAAACCTTTTTCAAATTAGTCTTTTCTCAAATATGCATAGGGAAAGTCTGAGGTTTTTTAAGATAATTTAAGTATGGACTTAAGTATGGACTCCTTCCTGGAGGCTGGGGACTGGCTTTGCTACTCAAAATCAAAGTGTAGTCCGTGTACTTCGTCATCAGTATAAGCATCACTTAGGAGCTGGTGAGAAACGCAGAATCTCAATTCCATCCAGACCTGGAGAATCAGAAACTGTCTTTTAACAGTATACCCCTGACAATTTATTTGCGGATTACAGCTTGGGAAGCTCAAAATTTCTTCAAGCCTTGGAGTTTTGTTACATAAAATTCCATAGCAACACCAGCCAACAATAACCGTATGCTGCATAACAAACCACCCCAAAATTTACTGCCTTGAAACAGTAATGATTCACTTCTCATGATTCTGTACATTGACGTGGCTCCATTAGTAGATTCTTCTGTTTCAAGTGGCATAGGTTGGAGTCAATCACTAGGCTGCATTTATGGGCTGGATTAAAAGGTCTAAGGTTTCACTCAGATTTCTGGTGTCTCGGTACTCCTCCCTGGGGCTTCTCTACTTGGGCTTCCTCAAAGCATGGTATTCTCAGGGTTTTGGACTTCTCGTATAGCAGCTGACTTCCAAGATGAACAGATGCTGCCAATTCTCTTAAGGCCTGGGCTTCGAAGTCTAAGAACATCACTTCTGCTACCTTCTATTTATCAGTCAAAACAAATCACAAGGCCAGTTAGATTCAAGGAGAGGAGAAATGGTCTCTACCTCTTGATGGGTGAAGTAGCATGCATATACAAGGAGGGAAGGGATTGGTGTTGGCCATCTTTGGAGACGGCCTACTATACTGCAACTCTTGGGTGATATTTGATGCTGTGCATGGGAACTCTCTAAACTCTAAGTGCTTAAAAAGTATTCTAATGTGTGTGTTCTACAGACTCTTTCTCTGAAGTAAACAGACCCTTTAACCCACTCTACAAAGGAAAGGTATATCTCATTCCTGGAGCATGTCAGTGCCAGAGGGATGAGAGAATGGTTTAAATTTTACCATTTATCAATACCAATCAAAACTATTTATTCTGGACCTACTATATGCCAAGAACTTATGTCTGGGTATATAGCAGTGTGCAATACAGTCACGAGCATACTCTCTGAAGCTTACTTTCTAGAGGTAGGAAACAGTCAATAAACTAGTAAACCATTAAATAAACACAATAATTTTAGAAAGTGATAAAGACTACGAGGAAAATAAAATAGGGCAATATATTGTAAGTGACTTCCTGAGTTAATTTAGGTTAGGAGGTCAAAAGTTCTCATGGAGGATGTCATTGGACCGAGGCCCAAAGGGGAGAAGGAGACAGCCATTCAAAGAACTGAGGTCAAAGTGGCCAAGGATGCAAGTACAAACCCCAGAGGCAGGGACATGCTATACGTGCTCAAGGGACAGAAGGAAAGCCATTGTGACTGGAACACATTCCATAAGGGGAAGGTAGCCTGAGATGAGGCTCAAGAAATAGTTAGGAACCAGGCTTTGTAGGGCTCTGTAAACCAGACTAGGAATACAATAACAGTAACTGCATTGGAAAACTACTGGACAGTTTAATGCAAGAAGTGATGCAAATTGATTTGCATTTTTATAACAAGACTGTGGCTGCTGTGTGAGAGACAGATGGCAGAAGAAGAGGATCAGAAGCAGGGAGACAGTTAGGAAGCTAATTCAACAATGTAGGTGAGAGAAAATGGTCATGTGCACTAAGGTCGAGCTCTGAGTGCTGACGGGCCGTGGGGAATGTCCCCGTCCCCTCTGTCCTCTTATCATCAGGGAAATGCAGTCAGACATCCTTGGAGCCCCTGGGGTTCCACTCACACAGTAAACTATTGCCCTGGGTGTCTGTCTTTTTTATTTTATTGGGGTTTAAGAGATGAGGGATTAAATAGAATTTTCCTACATATCTTTTTATACCTAGAAATGTGTGACTGTGATACACTTTATTTCCTTCTGTAATCTTCCCAAGACCTGACCCTAAACCCAAATGGTCAGAATTGGCAGAAGGTGAGGATATTACCACCATAAACTCTGGTAGTAGTGATGACACCAGATGATTAATATGAGTTATCTGTGTTCATGTTTCAAATATTTTGGCAAAGTCATCCCTTTCAAGCCTTCTGAGATTAAGTAGGAAGAAGCTGCTACATGCTTCCTGTTTCCCAACTTGAACCCAGAATGTTCATACATGGATTAATTAGTGCCCACCCCAACCCCATAGTTACTCCTGAGTTGCAACCACACTAAGTGACAAAGTTTATATTTACTGTTTCTAAGATCTTTTAAATTCTTTACATGTTTCAACTTTGGATTTTGCAAGCCATGAGCATGATGTTACATGTTTAATTTTCTGAAATAACCCCGATTTTAATATATGTATTCTTTTCAATAAAGGTGATTCATTTAGGCATAACAAAACAAATTTCATATTTATACCGTTGTAGTTTCAAGTAAGTACCAAAATCAGAAACAGCTACTTATAATGCCCTGTTTTCAATTTTTTTTTTCTGAAATACAATCATCATCAATAACCTCTGCCTCTGAGAAAGTTGTATGAAGAGTAATTTCATACACCATTGACTCCTTCAAAATAAAGCATTCATTGCACACCCACTATGTGCCAGGTTTGTGCCATTTGCCCTCAAGAAACTCACAATCTAATACTGTTTCAACCATGAAATTCTAATCAATTAAGAACTTAATAAATGACTTTTGGTCATCATAAGTAATTTCTTTCTATTCTGTTGGATAGAAGTTGTAACAAATAGCCTAGGGAAATGACATGACAAGGAGAGAGGCAGGAGTACAGGAGGATATAGCAACAACTCACTTATTTCTGCCGCCATTATTTCCCCCAAAACTCTTTTAAGGTTTACAGAGAAGGGGTTTAGAACAGGCTTTCCCAAAGTGTGCTGATTTGGTGTGTGAATTATTATTGAGCTGAAAGCAATTGAGACCTGTGGGCTCACAAGAAACTTTTATCTCCCCCTTAAAGAACTTAAATTACAGGTCTTGACCGTGATAAGAGTTATCACCAGAAATAATTTTGTATGACCTATATATAGAGCAGGGAAAAGTTTAATTTTCTGAACATCTGTTCTTCTTATTGTCCTGCAGTGACCCTCCAAAGCCCCAAGTGCTTTACTCATCTTTAGCTCAAAATGCTATAAATACCCCATTTTCCTTTCTGTCTCAGAACTTCTCGTGTAAGTGAAGCTTTCGTATGTACATATGTAATTCAATTTGGTCATTATCTCTTCTTAATCTGTCTCATGTCATTTGACTATTAGACCTAGAACCTAGAGGGGTAGTAAAAGTTTCTTCTTCCTCTCACAGCAACTAAGAGAACAGCAGTTTGGGACCTCAGCCCTAATGCCCATCTATCACAGACTGATAAAAGAAAAGGGATTCAGTTTTTTTCCAGGAGATCATCACTACAAGATAAGAATGACATTAATCTAGTATAATGATAAGCATAATCATATCAGTATTACACAAAGCTTTCCTCAGGTCCCTGAGAATTTTTCAATAAGGAAAGATCAATGGCAAAGGCAGCAGCCAGGGTGTAGAGCCTTGTAAATAGCTGTTGTTTATTTTTACTTTGGAATTCCTCTGGGTTTCAGAGTTGTTTTTCAATGAGATTTTCTCCCTAGTAGGTGGTTGTCGGGAGGCCAGAGAAACAAAGGAAATAATGAATTTTAGCCACTCAGGGCACGTTTCCAACCAGTGGCAGCTCCTGGCTGAGGAGCTAGAATCCAATAAGTTCTCTGCAAAATGCCTGGTATAGGACATTCCCTAATTCTATAAAATTCTGATGAATAATAATCCTGTATCCTGCTCCATCTCACAACACAGTCTCACGCACAGAGGAGGAGGGGCTTAAACACACAGAAAGAGAAATAAAAAACAAAACAGTGTAGAATAAAATAATAGTATGTTGGTTTCTCTATTGCCTATGTATCTAGTTCAAAGGAGCTCTATTTAATAGCTGGGAGTGTCCCTCCTGAAACAGCTATTTAAACATCCAAGAACTGAGACATCGGCTCTCAGTGGGCAACTGAAAGGGAGGTCAGACTGTGATGTGCGGGGCACCTATGAAGTAACAAATGGAACAAAAGCAAAGATAGAAATAAAAAGAAAAGCAGAGCCGCTCCACAACTCCTGAGGCAAGAGATTCGAGGATCAAGTGAGCTGATGGCACCTGGAGATGTTAGAAGTCTCAGCCTCAGTGGGAAGGAGTAGGAGGGGCCAGCGAAGTGGATCCTTAAGTCTAGTTGAGAGTAAGGAAGCTCTGCTAACCCCACCTCAGCCCTGACCTGAGCACAGGGAACCCCGCGCAGTCTGACACCTGGGCTTTGTTGAGTAAGGAGAATGAGACTTAAAGGAGAAGGAGAACAGGCAGTGAGACACAATTCACTCTTATACAGAGAGGTGAACATTCGGACATCCAAGCAAACAGTAAGAAAAGAAACCCAATTTTTAATACAAAGAGATACACAAAAAACTCACTGCTGACCCCTTTTAAACGAATGGGTTGTGTCCAATGGAGAACTCTACAAAGGCAGGGATGTCTCTCTACCTCCTTAGCATTTACATCTAGAAGGCCACTTGCTCTTAATAATCCTTATGTTATCTCTTTTATGAGATAAGTGCCCGAGGGCAGGAACCATGTCTCTTTCATCTCTGTATCTCCACAGCGTAGATAGAGCACAGTAGTTTGTACACAAAGCTTTTTGTTTCTTGAATGATTAATCATGGAGGAAAGCTATTCCCATAGACTTCCTAAGAGGGTCCTCATCCTTCCTCACTCAATCTATACTTTACTCCAAAAGCAGATTAACCTTCATAACATATAACTTTAAGTATATCCTGCTTTTACTCAAAACTTGCCATGGTTCCCTCGTGAACACAAAGTCCACTGTCAATGGCTGATATGCATGCTCAACGCTATGCCAGTCTTATCTCTCACCATCTCCCCTTAAACACCCTCTGCTTCCTGCCTTTAATCTGCACCATTCTCTAATTCCAAATACTCTCCATACTTCTTCAAATGGTACCTTTACTCATACATTCCTTCTGCCTGGAATAACAGCAGTAAGAAGACCAGACTAGGAGTCTGGACATTCGGCTTGAAATCCTACCTCTATTAGTTCATTAGCTATGTGACCTATGACAGTTTTTTTTTTTTTAACCACGGAGTCTCATTTCCCCATCTTTAAAATTAGAGCTGATATTAACCTCACAGAGCTGTCATAAAGAGAGATAAAATTAGATAATGTTTGTGAAACCACTAAGCACAGTAGGTGCCCAATCAACATTTATTCTTTCTCTTTGTGATCCTTCAAGCTTGAACACAGATGTTACTTCATTATTGTGGTTAGAAGAGCCTCTTCCCCACACCAACTTGAGCAAGTAGTTATGGAGGATGTTCATGCAACAGTGAGGGAGGTTCCATCTCCAGGTCAGCTACATCCCTCTGGAAGCAGATGGCACAGCCACATGCCCTCTGCACAGAAACCTAGAGTAATAGAGCTAGACAATCCTTACAGATGATCTAATTAGATCTCCTATTTTATGGATAAGGAAATTGAGGCCCTACTCATTAAAGAGCCAAGACTGAACACTTGCCTTTTGTTCTTTGCTCTTCACTATGACACAAATAAAGAGCTTTCTAAGAAGTGTCTAGTCCACTGCCTTGTTCCAGGCAGGCATGCACCTTCCACTGACTCAACACTTACCAGGCTCCTACAAAATGTCAGGTCCACACCTGTAAGGAGGATAACAAAAATGCCTGAGACAGACACCATACCACCCTTAGGATTCACAGCCTAGCTAGGGAGGAGTTATGTGTTCAAGCAATTGCCATGCAGTGTGAGAACTGCATTCATTCCGCTATAGGAGCACTAAGGACTTGGTGACGTTCCCTGGGAAAGCAGAAAAATATTCACAAAGAAAGAGACAGATGAGCTGGGCCTTGAAAAATAACTAGCTCTTTAAGTGTCAGGTGTCGGGAAGGGCATTCCCATTTGGTCATTTATTTTCACTGTGCAAACAATTACAATAGCATATGCTAGAGGTAAGCCCACACCTATATCCACTGGTGACTATCTTCTCGTCACAACAGAAAGCTGGCTCCATGAAAAGCAGCCAATAACTGTCCCAAGCTGGGCCAGGGTCAGGGAGTCAAATGCCAGTAACCCAACATCTTCCCTAATTTATGTCTTACACAGATGACGTCCAAGGGTCTCCCATCACCTCCTTTATTGCTGGATTTAGGTAAGCCTAGATAAGAGAAATCAGAATGTCAGGTATGAGAGTTTTCATCCAGAAAGAAAGGAAGGAAGGGAGGGAGAGAGGGAGGGAGGGAAAGACAGATAGACAGACAGACAGACAGAAAAACAAAGGCAAACTTGAAACATCTTAAGTGAGAAATAAATGGATAACCTCTCAAAAGAAAAGATATTTTCGCATAATGGGCTAGTTGCATCTGCCAGGAAGCAGATGCCAAGACCCAGTTAGTAAGCTAAGAGATTTATTGGAGGTAAGATCTATGAAAGAGAAAGAAGAGAGAAATCAGGAGTTTGTAGAGAAAGGCTCAGGCAATGATAGATATCTGATGCCCATAGTGGAGAAATGACTGACCCTTGGTACCACACTGAACTCAGTCACCATTAGGGCTGCCTGGGGAAATGGCAAACCAAAGCTGCAGCAGGTGCCAGAGGAACCCCCTGCTGACAGCAAGCCCCACAGCAGTTTCTCTTTCACAGGGAGATCTGAACATCACATCTCTGTGGCTGCTGAACCCAT
This sequence comes from Eonycteris spelaea, assembly GCA_003508835.1. Lineage (NCBI taxonomy): Eukaryota > Metazoa > Chordata > Mammalia > Chiroptera > Pteropodidae > Eonycteris > Eonycteris spelaea. Next base: position 6,344,671 of record PUFA01000054.1, on the reverse strand, counting down.
GCATCATCCTAGAGTAGAGAATTTAGAGGAGAATTTACTGTGCTGATAGAAATGTGTTCTAGGTATGTGTGATGTAAACCTTGATCTTAAGATAATAAATTAATTATAGGCTCTATTTATAGTTAATTATTGGTGTACCTGGCAGGAAAAACTCAATCACTGATGTTTATCACTGGTCTGGGTTGAGGGTAAAGCTTTGCTCCTGGAGCTCTTACTCCTCTAGGAACCAAATTCTTTGCTTAAGGAAGCCACTCAACTGTCTGATCACTAAGTGAAAAGAAGTAAAAGTCGACATTGTCAGCCAAATAGAGAGAAAGGGGAAGAAACTAGGAATACGGTCATGCACCACATAACAACATTTGAGACAATGATGGACCACTTATGTGATGGTGGTGTGCCATATAGCCTAGGTGTATAGTAGGCTGTACCATCTAGGTTTGTGTATGTACACTCTATGGTGTTCACACAATGATGAAATTACCTAATGACAATGCATTTCTCAGAACGTGTCCCCACCATTAAGTGACACATGACAGTAATGCACTAGACCTTAAGCTCTGTGAGTACAGGATCCCATCAGTCTTTTCCCCTAGTGAATGGCCAACTGCTCCCAGTGTCTGGCACATGGAAGCCCTCAATAAATATGAAATGAACAAATGAGTGAACAGATGAAAGTTCTCTCTTGTATTTATCTCTGCGTTTAGCTTCTTAGTCATCTTTTGATTTTGTTTTCTATATTTCCTTTATGTGCCATTCTGTATCCATGGGGCTTTGGTGGTAGTGAACAGAATCATAGTTTCTGTAGAAAATAATTTATTTCAGGGCTTATAGAATCAGTGGAAGAGCTGAAGAAGCAAACACTAGGTTGAGCTGTCAGGAAAGACTCCAGAAGCACAATGTAGAACTGGCCCAAGGGAGATGCCTCTTCTCTAACCAGGAAACTACCTCCCCTTAACTACACAGCAACCAGGATGTTGCTAAGATCAGGAATCTTCCACTGCAGCCAGCTCCAGATCATACCACACCCGCTACAATATAAATGAATGCCCTACCCTCTTCCTCTCACCACCCATAAAAATGATAGTCTCTGGAAAGGCCAGATGCTTCCACATGCTTATTGGTCCTCCGAAGCACCTGAAGCATGGCCCCATATCTGTCTTTCAAATTTATGAGAGTCCCACTGATTAGTCTAACTTGAATCAGGTCAGAAGCTTTGCTTCCATGGAGTTGAGAAAATGTAGATTTTAGACTTCTAGTCTCTGTAGGATAAAAGAAAGCACTTTAGAAGGAGGGGCAGAATGAATTGAATGATATCTACACTTTTGAGAAATCACAAAGAAGTTCATCCTCTGTTATTACAATGGCCAACTAGGCAAATTCAGGTCATCCTAAGGTAAGAGTGGAAATCTTCATTTGTAAAGATATTTGAAACAACTTTATTTTTCTCTGGAGATAAAAAAAAGAAAAAGAAATCATTGGTCATCAGTTTCCTTCCACAAAGAGACATCATCTGTGGGCTTTGGCTCCCTGGAAGCTCTACCCTATTCAGAATGCCATGAAGTCCCTGATGTCACCCTGTAACTGTGACATTTTTTAGGTCAAATGGTTAACAATCCTTAGCTAGTTCATAGCAACCCCAAATCACAACTTCTAGGGTTGACTTTTGGTCCTCTTGTGATGTCTATGTCTCTATGTAGAGAGTTCTGGTATGATTACTATAATTTTGTTGACATTACTCAGTAAAAAGATATTTATTGGACACTCACTGTAGGCCAAGCACTATTTCCATAGGAACGTTGAGTGAGTATGACTCGTGATATACTCAGAACTGTTCTTGTCTCTCATTGTCTCTTAATGGTTTTTCAGTGGGTTAATATTCTCTGCCCCTGGATTAAAAACCCTAGCAGATGTTGTGGCTTTTCCACTCATTTTGGGGTAGTAGAACAGTACTGGAGTCACTTTAAGTCACAAAGACATTTCACTTCGGTCATAATAATGTCCAGTCCCATGTAATAATCAAGAGGCTGAATTTGACTTAGTATTGAATCCTCTGTCCTCAGGTCTGCCTCAGGCTGGGAGCCCATAGCAAGAAAGGGGTCTTGATACTTAAGCTCTCCTCTTCCTATTACAACCTTCCCCACTCCTTCACTGTCACACCCAAAAGGAGAAGGGAGAGGTGAGGGGTTAGGACAGTACTTACTTGAGCTCTGTCCTCTTTGGGCTTAGCACATGGCTAGAGCCAGTACCCTCAGGTAGTACACTCTCACAAAGTGTTTTTGTAGTTTTTCATGGGTCTTCTGCTAGACTCATCTCTCCTGCGGCCCCTGCGACCTGGTGAATACATCTTTATTCTTGGTAGCCTCTTACAGCTCCTCATCTGCTGGGCATTAGGCAACGTACCTCTGGCCCTTTCCAATGGACTTTCTCCTCTCCTCTGGAAATAAGACCTGTCCTATTGGACAAGTCCAAAGATGGCTTTACCTCATCTCTCTCCCCTGTGGCCTTCATCTAGTCCATAGGAAATGGGGCAACATTTATGACATTCTTGCCCTGGAAAGTCCTTGATCTTGCTGAGGGGACCGACAGGCATGAAATGTGTCCTCAGGGTTACTTCTTTTGTAAATCTGCAGAGTGTGGTAGTGAGTTTTGTTTTCCACTCCCTTTGATAACCGATAACTATTGCATTGATACCTCAGTCAAAACAGAGGCACAAATAGTTCTGTTGTAGCCTCCTGCAACACGTTTTCTAATGCCCCTTCCCAGAGATTGTCCCAGCTCCCTCTTATACAGTGAGTCCCTCAGCAATAGAAATCATGCTTACTTCATTCTCTTCATCATTATCTATCCCCTTCACATCCATTAAGATCCAGCTCATCTTGACCTCCTTTGATGAAGCATGAAGTCTTCCTAGAATTTTCTGTTTAAAATTACTCAATCTTTCCCTGTCAAGTGTGCCTCTTCTGTGAAGCCCCGACCCACCTGCACACTCTCCTTAGAGCTCTCTTAGGACCTTTACATACAGCTATGACTACACTTTGTGTTCTTTTTGCCTAACTGTTTGCCTTATCTTGTACCCTGTGAACTCTTCAGGAAGAGAGTGCCTACATTTTGGCCAATTCGTAGCTCTAGTTAACTCATATCATATCATACTTAGTTAGCTCATGCCTCTGGTACCATACTCTACCCATCAATTCATCCAACATGGGTTTATTGAATAACTACCATAAGTACCAAGTACACCAGGGTGAACAAGATAGATGGGGCTCTTGACTTCATGGCACTTGAAGGACCCCAAGTGCATTCGTGGCACTTCATTAAACCCCCCTCACTGAGGTCCTTGTCTGTGCTGGGCTCCTCACAGGTACTTCCCAGAGAACAGGCACAGTAAGATTCTCAACTACTTAACATGAACGTCCAGCATGCTTCTACACAATTGCCACAACTATTTCTGGAGAACTCTGACTTGTCCCACTCACCTGGACTCACCCATTCGGTAACATGGTTTATTCAAAAGAAGACCTACTAAGTGTCCTAAAAGTCTGTTATTGTGGAATATTTAATGCTTCATGAGAAATCTTATGCTCCCCAGAGGTATGTGTCCTTCCCCATGAGTTACCTGAGCACACACATGCCCTGGGCTCCCCAGCAATGACACCAGGTCTGTGCATGCAGAGGGGGAGAAAAAATATGCTTACACAGCAAGTCTTCCTGTCTTCACTTTTAATCAGAGAGCATGGCTCATTGATGTTCTAGGTTATGGGGCTACTGTTTTTTTGCACTGCTTTATGTGGGGGGAAGGAAGGACAATAACAATAAGGCAAGTGAAATCTGAACATTGGAGGTGAAGAATATGAGTCTGAATCTGTCAGTGCTAACAAACACTATGCGTCAAACTCATGGACATCAACAGCCTCCTCATAAAAGGCAATCTAAAGATAAAGGGCCTGTAAAGACCCTTCTACCCAAAGAATATTTTTCCCTTCACTCTACATCACAAAGCAAGAATATCTCACCATGAAACGCCACTTAAAGTAAGATGTCTCTAGAAGTTCTTTGTTTAGATAGCTGTGAAGGACAGTGAGCATCAAAAACTCCATTGATGGTTGTTGACAATACAAGTCCCTGGGATTTGCTATAGCTTTTGCTATACTTGCTATAGGATTTACTCTGCATAAATTCAGTTTGATGAATACCTGTGCTTAATCCCAAAAGACACAAGACAGGGGAGACCTGAGAAGAGAAAAGTTGACAAACCATGTCCAGACTTTGGGTTGACACAGAGAAGAGCTTGTGAAAGCAAAGGTCAGGAGGCCAGGCCTTGAAGGAAGGGATCCCTCAGAAAACACAAACTCCACATCAGATCAATGCATAGGCTACTGGTTTATAGGAATAAGGGAGACAGCAGCCTTGTGTTCAACATTGAGTTACATGTAGCAAAGATGCCAGGCAAATTTTTCTGTTAAAGTCCTAGTTTCTCGGAAGACTTCCTGAGCTAAGACTTCTCTGTCCTCCATAAACCTTTCCTGTAAAAGAGGGTGTCAGTACCACAAAACCAAGTTGTGAGTCAGCTGAGATGACTTCCTGGAGGCCATCACCAAGCCCAAGGCAGGGCTTGGGTTGGACCAAACTGGCTTTTCCAGGTGTCATGACTCAATAAGCCAATCCAGAACTTCCCTAAGAAAATGAAGTATTACTTCAGCAAACACCATTGGTCCTCTCCTCTCATCTGGAGTGGGTTTTTCTGTGTGACACTGACAATGGAGAGTAGGAGTAGAAAAGAGACATTCTCAGAACTAATGAGATTACGTAGCTTGACCACCAGGACCAGCCCCACTACCTTACAAGAGACTGCTGCAAAATTAGTCCAAGATGATGCTGAATCTACAAACATAAATGTAAAATTTAAGCATGATACTCTGCCTCAGCAGTTCTCCCTCTTAGACATGCTGCTCCTATTTCATCAGTCTTATTATTTCACACTCCCCTCACCTACCTCCCCTACAGATGCCATGGAAAGTCCAAATTCCCTGCATTTGCTCCTCTTGGTCCCCTGGTCTGGAACATTTCCCCATTTTGTCTCTCTGTCTCTCTCACACCTTCTAAGATCCAGGTCTAATTTTCAACTGTTCATCAAGACATTCTTAACTACTCTGAACTCCAGAAATCTTAACTGCTCTTGTAATCTATAGTGGCAGTTCTAAAATCTGGGGCAAAGCAAAACTCACTGATGAGCTTTTTAAGTATTTACTGTCACTCTCCTCAGACTGCCTGAATTTGAAATTTGGGGAGTGAGGTTGGAAAATGTGCTTCTTGTTTGTTTGTTTTTTTAATGCTCCCATAGGCCCTCACTTAAGAATCATTGGTCAATAAAGTACCCCGTTATACTTGATATATACTGTCATATTACTTTTTTCACTTGTTTTGAGTTTGCTGCTTCTGTTTATCCTACCAATCTATCAACTCCTTTGGCCATGGCAGGTTTCTCTCTCTCTCTCTTTCCATCTCTCTCTCCAACACAACCATACACACACAGTCCAGTGCAGGATGGAGTACACAGTGAAGATATAACAAATTGTTAATGCTAAATTGCCATACCTGATGAGGAAAGAAGAAAATGAAATAATGGGATAGTAAATTATTTATATCATCTTCTGTTTGTTGTGATTCTCTGAAGAACAAATCCTGCACATGACCCAGATCATTTTCTAAAGAGCTAATCTTAAAAGCGAAGGGTTGTCGCAAAATCCAGAACACTAACAACACCAAATGCTGACAAGGATGTGGAGCAACAGGAACTCCCATTCACTGCTGGTGGAAATGCATAATGGGACAGTTACTTTGAAAGACAGTTTGGCAGTTTCTTACAAAACTAAGCATTTACTTACCATACGATCTAGCAATCACACTCCTTGGTATCTGTTCAAATGAGCTAAAAACTTATGTCCACGCAAAAACCTGAACATGGATATTTTTATCAGCTTTGTTCATAATTAGTTACCAAAACTTGGAAGCAAACAAGGTGTCCTTTAGTAGGTGAATGGAAAAATGAACTGTGATACATCTCTTAAGACATAAAAAGACAGAGAGGAAACGTAAATGTACATTGCTAAGTGAAGGCTTTCTGAAAAGACCGTATGATTTCAACTATATGACGTTCCAGGCAAGGCAAAAACATGAGACAGTAAAAAGATGAGTTGCCAGAGGTTAGGTGGAGGGAGGGGCGATAGGGTGGAACATGGAAGATTCTAGGACGGTGAAACTACTCTGTATGATACTATAATGACGGATACATGTCATTATTAATTTGTCCAAATCCATAGAGTGTTAAACACCACAGTGAACTCTAATGTAAATTAGGACTTTGAGTGATGATGATGTGTCAATGGAAGTTCATCAATTGTAACGAATGGATCACTTTGGAGAATGTTGAAAATAGGAGAAGCTGTGTGTGGGTGGGGGGGGGCAGGTATGCAGGAAATCTCCATGCCTTATGCTCAATTTTGCCGTGAACCTAAAATCGCTCTAAAAAATAAAATCTATTTTTAAAAAATGGGGGAGAGTGTTAGTTATCACTGTGACATTTCCATCAAGTCTCACTCTAGTAAAAGGAGGGTTATAATCAGGATACAGAAATGATGAAATCTTCAAAAAGGAAATTAAGTAAAGTTAGACCACAGAAGAACTGAAAAGCCATTAAAAATATTAATATTGGTTAATAGCTATTATTTTGTGAGTGATGATTATGTGCCAGGCACTATGCTAAGCAATTCATCTGATACATATCATCATTCCTACTTTAAAAATTAGGAAATTGGGAGAGAATTTAAGTAATTAGTTTACATTCACAAATGGTGGAGGTCAGATTCAAACCTAGGCCTATCGGACCCCAGAGCCAGAGCGCTGAACCATTCTTTCCAATGTTTAGCATCATGTGCCTCTCTCAGTAGAAGAGTTGCCTTTATTTTCCTATCTGTTTGCACATGATCCAAAATGGCTGCCTCCTGCCTAGAGCTTTCATAGAGACTAATATCTATGACTCCTAATTCAAATTATTGAGAGAATATGACTAGCCAATGAATTGGCTGGCTTTGAGACAGGTATCCATCCAGAATCCAATCAGCCATAGCTAGTAGCATCACCCTGAACTAAGGGTAGTACCAGCAAATTGCCTGATATGTCCATCATACTACAACATCACTTAGTATCCTTGAAAACAGAACCCTGGAGTAGGCATTGTAAACTTGCTAGTTTCCTCAAATGTAGAATCAGGCTAATAATGGTACATCTCTATGGTGCTGTTGTGAGATTTACAGGAGTTAATCTATGTGAAATGCATAGAACACTGTGTAGCACGTGGTTATTGCTATAAGTAGCATTCTTATTCAAGCTGTACTACAACCACTTTTGTTATGTTTTATCAATATGCTACGTACGCCCTTGATTCCCAACTTAGCTTCTTTGCCTTGATCCACCCCTTTCAAGAACATGTGCCTCAATAAGTGTCAAATTTAATCATCTCTGAAAAACATATTTTCCAGTGCAGGTTTGGTAACACCCTTAGACAACAAAGGGAAATGATTCTGAGGCAGGAAATGTCCAGGTCTATTCTGAAATGACCAAAGCAATGCTAGCCTTTTTCTTTGGGAAGATCGTTTCAAAGCCAGGTCTGAAGAAAGTCGAGCTCACAGAAGTGATAGAAGAGCTCTGCTGCAAATTCTGCCCCAAAGGCACATGTTTTGCTCCACTGGTCCGTGGAAAATGGAAACAATTCATTAATGACCATCGACATCAAGCAATAAAGACTGAGCTTGTCCGGACAGCTTAAGTTAGTTATGTACTTGCATGTTATCCCTAAACATCGCTACCACAGCCATCAGGGGAATTTAAATATTTCCAGAGGATTGCTCTGAATCTCAGCATAGTTCTCCTAGAATCAACTTAAGCAACGCCTTATATAAAAAAGCATTCAGACTTTTGTTGATTTGATAGAAAATAAAGAACCAAGAGAGACAGAGCTGCCATGAAGTGTGATTCAAACAAAATAAGGGATTTCCTTAGCCCTTATGTGATAACAACCACCAACTCACACTTGTTTATTTCAAATTTCTTGTTTCATATTCTCAATGATTGCCCTGCAAGCCAAGTTTCACCACTGTTCTCCAGTTTTACAGATGATAAAATTGAGGCCAAGCAACTTGCTACTACTTGGCACAGCAAGAATATAGAGCTAGAACCCAGGTCTCCTGAGTCATATGTTGTTTCTCTGCCTCCATGATATCTCTGTGATGTGTTCCTGGTGAAACCTATAAAAGGAAATGTCCAAATAGTGAAATCAATTGGTTGAGAAATAATCAGCATCTCTTAAAGTGTGTTCCTTAAATCACTATTGTGTCATGATACTCCATGTATAAGCTTGGGAATCACTGCTCAGATAGTCCATCTTGATTTATAATATACATTAGTTTATTAAAGGTCCTGAAAAATTCTACCAGAAAGAAACCTACTTAATTTATATTAATCCTGTATTCCTCAACCTTATTTGACCATGAAACTCTTTTTTGTGTGTGTTATTTATAAATATCACACAGAGGAATATTCTTTAGAAAATATTTTAGACTGTTAAAACAATTACTCGGTAACATGAGTAAATTAAAAAACTATCTCATTTTATTTTGCCCGATCCCCAATTTCTAAGACCCAAACTAATTTCTAGAAATAATACTAATTCTAGGAAAGATTTCTGGATATGCAGTATGCTATTAGGAATGATATAGGGGGAGATGAAACTTTAAAGAACTGAAGTGGGCTTTAGGAGGGCAGAAAGAGAGTTTCTATCTCCAACCTCCCGCTGGCCTACAGGAACTCCAGGTGGCCTTCTCTCTTCATTTTTTTCTTTCCACCTACATAGCTTTTCATCTATCTACGGCTATGTCAGCAGTGTGAGGAATGAGATCTTTCCCCTTTCCTTTCTCTTCTAGTAGCTTTCCCCACAAAGAGAACTTTCTCTAATCCTCTAGGAGAAACCTGTAGCTTCTCAGAGATCAACATCTTATATATAAAGTGAAAAGGTCACCTTGTGGTTGCCAGGAACAATGACTGGTGGCATTAAGGAAAAGTAAGTTACATGCCTTTCAAAAACCTCTACCAAGCATCAATTACCCAAACAACAGAAATTCACTGCACCAACTGACTGAGCCCTTTCATTATTAAACTACTTTTTCACACCTTCAGATCAGTGGCTACAGCTCTCCAATTACCTAATAAAGAAACTTTCTTTAAAAGAATTCATTTTGACTCTTAATTCCATTTCTTTAACTCTGAAACTCTTGAACCAAGTTGCCAATTTACTACACACATTCCCACTGAGGGAAACAATGAGCTTCCTTGCCTAAAGCCATTCCCTAGAGCAATAGTATCTGAAGATTGTTTTCTTTAGTCTTTGGCCTCCCCCTGTGCCTGGGGAGGGTAGAGGAGATTGGCTACTTTCTGCAAAGCTCCAACGTGGCCTTGGCCTCCCAGAGACCTTTCTCTTAGATTCTCCTCTAAGATTTCTTCTTCACTACCAACGCAGTTCTTCCAGGAAAAGGTCTCAAAGTTCAAGACAACATGCCCCAGAGTTCAGTGCCTCCTCCAGCCCGCAGGCTGTGGACTCACTTCCTTAGTGGCCTGGACTTCTCACCACAAACAGGGAATGTGTTTATTCTAGAAGCTGAGTAATGGATCCACAGCCCCACTTACACCTTCCTTGCCTCCTCTGCTATCTCCGGGGACCCTGAGGCAGACATTTCCCAGGAATGTAGTGTGTTCCTTCACAGTTCCTCTCTGAGCACTTGTGCCTGGAGCAGAAATCATCTTACTCCTTTGTTTGGTCAGAACTGTGTGGCCAACACTGAGCACTTTGAGTCACCTTTCTGGAAAGTCCAGGATGCTATCATCTCTTTCATCTCTATCTCGCCCTGGTAATGCCCTTTGTACCTCTTATATCACTCTACCTAGGTTAAAAATAGTACTTTTCCTAAAGGTTAAGAAGAACACTTTTCTTAATTAATGCTGTTATTTATTTAAATAATAACAAAACGGAGCATATGTAAAATGTACGTGTTTTATAAATATTGTTACTATTTTATAAATATAATTAATGTTAATAAACTCAAATAACAATGCTATGAGATGGGCACTATTATTATCTCCATTTTACAGATTAAAAAACCGAGGAGAAGGGAAAACTAAATTTCCTTTACAGCCAGCATAGTGAGTGGGAAAGCTTGTTTTAGTTTTTTATTTCTAGACTCTTTGTCCTTGTGTCCCTCACTGAGAGGTGTTACTTCCTCTGGAAAATATTCTCTCTCTCTCTCTCTCTCTCTCTCTCTCTCCCTCCCTCCCTCCCTCCCTCACACACACACACACACACACACACACACACACACACAGTTAAAAAATGATCCTGACACTTGTTAAAAAGTTAAGGAAGACTTTGTTCAAGACTGTTGCAACAGGGGTGTTATGGCAGGGAAGAGAGATCAGGCTCAACTCCAAACACGACAAGGACAAGTAGGGATTTATCCCCAGGAAGCAGAATTAGAGAATCAGTAATGGAAAAGTACTAAGAACAGATATCAAAGGTTGGAGGATCCTTGCTGAATTGGCTTAAAAGGGTTCTTGCTGAAGGTAGGCCAAGGACTTAGATATCAAAGATGGGTGATGAGGAACTTGATCAGATATCAATGGTAGAAGGATTCTTGCTAAAATGACTTAGCATGATTTTTGATAAAACTTCTCTAAACAAACCTGAGACAGGTCAAGGGCCAAGGTCAAGTTCTGGGTGAGAAGAGGGTTCAGAGAGAGAAGCCTGACTGAAGTTTGGCCAAGGAGAATTTGTGACCACACATGCATGCACACATGCACCAGAATTGCCCTCCCACAGCCCCCCAGTGTCATTCTTTTTCTAAGGGATTGGGGCAAGTTAGTGGTCAGAATGCCCGAGTCTTAAATATTGCCTCCCCCTTGCTCCACCTCTTCATCCCTGAGCCCTAGGATACATAAGGATAGGTTGTGCAGGCATTCCTCTTTTCTTGGAGCTCCCTGAGAAAATGTCATGAGATGGGGAAAGGCAAAACAGAACAACCATTCTGGGCCCATCACTGGCACCAGGCCTCAGTGGGCCCAGCCAGGTGGAGGAAAGGCAGGAAGGCAAAAAAGACGAAGCCAGCATGCTGCCCTGTGCAGGTTTCAAGGAGAACTAAACACATTTTAACTGGTTTTCAACTACCCAATCAATGATGTTGCAAGAGGAGAAAGTCACGCTAACAGGTATTTCCTGCCATGATTTCAAAGGACGTATAGCACCCCTGCAATTTAAGCACACAGTAGCGTCAAGAAAACCCCCAAAAACTTTGAAATGAGCAAAACAATTATTGAGTATCCTTTTGGTGGACTAGATGTCTGGAGGACCCTTCCAGGGTTTTCTGATGCATTAGGGTGTTTGTGCCTTTCTTGGTCCTCATCTATTTTGCAACTCTGTAGAGACAGACTTCAACTTGTAGAGAACTGATAGTCATGCCAATGATTTCTGTTCATAAAAAAGCAATAAATTTTGTCCTGTGAAATTACAGTTAATTCTCACCATATGACACAGGTTATTTTTGCATCTATTAGTAAATTAAAATCAGCATTTCTGATTGTCTATATAAATGACTAGTCTTCGGTTTTCCTTTGAACTAACTGTAATATCTCAATATAAATGAGTTAAAATATTTGACATGTGTTCATCCTACATTTGTATGAGAGTCATTGTTTTACCTTTTTAGAAAATTATTCTCCAAAAATAGAGGTTCCAAAATTTGATAGCTAACAATAAAATCCTTTCTCACTCCTCTGTTCTCAGCTGCGACCCTAAAATTAGCCCCGATGCCAGATCATGCTGACTCTCAAAAAGAGATGGCTTTAAAAAGTAAATATATAAAGTTTTAAAAGTTTTTTCCTTGAAAGGGGACTAGGACTCATAAACCATCTTTAATTTGTCAGTAGAGACTTACTGGGGCTCTGAGGCTGCACCTGGGCCATATCAACTAGCAGTTTTGTCCAAAGAAAGGATGTGAGGAGTGTGTCTGCAAATATGCCTAGGGGAGCTTGGACAAAATCTTCTTAAAGAGAGGGGTGGAGAAAACCAAACTAAAGAAAGCAAGAGGATTTTAACTTATATTACTTAAGTTACTTAAGAAATGGGATTTCTTTAGTTTTTTATACAGTCCCACTTACCTACTTTTGCTTTTGTTGCTTATGCTTTTAGTGTCACATACAAAAATCATTGCCAAGACCAGTGGAATATTATTTGGCCTTTAAAAATAAGGAAATCCTGCCATATGTAACTACATGAATGGGCCTGGAGGATATCATGCTAAGTGAAATAATTAACTCACAGAAGGACAAATACTGCGTGATTCCACATATAAAAGGTATCTAAAATAGTCAAACTCATGGAAACAGTAAAATGGTGGTTGCCAGGGGCCAGAGAGAAAGAAAACAGGGTTGCCATGGGTTTAAAGTTTCAATTATATAAGATAAATAAGTTCTAGCAAATTGCTGTACAACACTGTGCATGTAGTCAACAATACTGTATTGGACACAAAAAAGTTTTGTTAAGAGGGTAGATTTCATGTTACATGTTCTTGCTGCAATAAATAAATAAATAAACCAATTGATTAATTATAGCAACAGACAACAAACTTGGGGAAAAAAAGAACTGGGACTCTTTAGAACCCAACTTTTCTCTATAATGTTATTAGCTCAAACATGACAACATAGACCAGAATGTGGCTATAATGATCTGGAGGTGGGCACCGACATTACTCAGCAGCTATTCCATTCCATGCCCGTTTCTGGTCTCCTTCATACTACTTTACAGAAGAAAAGGGTCAGAGACGGTGAGCAGTACCTGGCCCACCATCACACAACTAACTGCCCGCCTCGCCACACCTTGCTTCTCCCACATCCCTGTTCTTCACTACAGACGAAAGCAGACCAGAAACACAGCCACCAGGGCAAATAGATTTGTGTCATTAAATAAGGGACAGAAAGGAGCCCCAAGGATCAGCTGGTTTCCAAGCATGGTTCAAAGACCACCTGCATCAGAATCACCTTGGAGAGCTTGTCAAAAATGCAGATTCCTGTTCTCCACTCCTAAATGATTCTGAATCAGTTGGTGATTCGTATGAACTTTAAGGTTTTTAAGTCATTAAATTTTAGTACTAATATCAAAAAGATGGGGCAAGTTGCTTATGCTCCACAGGCTTTAAAAACCAGTCATGGCGGCATCATAACTGGGCTCAGGTATCCCTACCTGCAGGCTCTCCCCATCGTGCCTACCGCCTCTAAGGCTCAGCGAATGTACAGAAGCGAAAGTAGCTTGGTAAAAGTATTTTGCTCTTCACCATCTGTTTACCATTTTCAAACCATCTGTTCCTTCTCATGAGCTGTTTTGACTATTAACTCACCAGAAGGTGGTGAATAGAGCTGGATTCTGGACCTAGAATACTGCGATTTAAATTCTGACTTTGCCATTTCCTAGCTTTGAATCCCTGGGCAAGTTACTTAACCTCTTTACGCCTCAGTTTTCTCATCTATAATAATAGCATTTACTATTATTGTTGTGAGAGATATACTAATTAGTACGACTTGTGACGGTTTAACTAACAATTTGAGTTGTGAGAAACAAATAATACCTAGGTAAAGAATTTAAAACAGAGTCTGGTATGTGATAAATGCTCAGTATGAACTGTCACCCTTATTATTTTTGGTATCTCTCCTGTGATTATTCCTTTAGAGAGGAGGAGGGTTTAACAATTTAGCTATCATAGGTATAACCCTGAGAGGCAATTTCCCAGCTACAGTCTTAGCCCACTAGCCCTTAACTCTTTCACTTGCCCATATCAGTCAAGGTCACTGTCCTTGAAGTTCTTCCCAGGTTCAGGTTCAGTGAGAACTGAGCTAGTGCAGAACCGTATGAGGCAGGAGCCCAGTCATGCCTCTGTGACTATGGTGTATATCATTGAAAGTTACTTTTCCCTTGGTTAGCTTTTGGTAGAATTAAAGGTGCATTTTATATTCCATCCTCTGACAAAAATTAGAGAGGCATCTACTAAAACACTACACAGGCTCCTCAGATATGAAATCTGAGACATCCTCTCTCACCCCAGTTGGATCTTGTTCTTATATAGCCCACCCCAGCTTTCCTCCCAGATCCCCAGTTAAGGGACTCTCTTAGAGTGAAGCTAAGATTAATTCAGCACAACGTGTTACAGAAAGAGAGAACTAGATTTCCTTAGCATTTATAGCACGAATCTTGTCTCTTTAAAAGAAGATGACATTAAGAAGTGGTAACTACCAAACCAAAGTCTGTCATTTAAATAAAGAGCAAGCATTCCTTACACAGAGCTGAGTGTGTTGAAGTATGCCCTAAAAATGAGAATCACTTTAGATAATTATTCTTGCTTTTAAGAGAACTCATGAGACCCACCATGCACACTGTGTTGGAAAGTCATTAAAACTGCTGGAACATGTCATTTTACATTGTTCCTTACTACAGAACTCTTAAACAACCCAGAGGTAGCACAGATCAGTAAATATCATGAGTCTCTGAGATGCTGCCTACTTATTAAACAGCAAGTGTGTGTCCTATGATGTCCTGGGCACTAGAAATCACAAGTGACATATGAGACTGCTCTGAATGGCCACTTGCTGTCTGTCTGAATTGGAGTAAATCATGCAAATCTCTTTGAAGTTTAGTGTCCTCTTCTGGGACATAGGGAGTGTGCTTTTTTTAGGTGTAAGTTATAGAAAAAGCATGACTCGAGAGCTTTAACAATTATGGGAAGTCCCATTTCATATAACAGCGAGTGTGCAGTTGTGCCAGGAACCAGGGTACCTGTATCTGCTTTGCTTGGCTCTGGCCTCATCCCTCTGTGTTGGCTTCCTTAACAGCTATAGAAATTCCAGGCAAACATCCAGACAGCACAACATCAGAGTAAGGAAGAGGAATCTCTTTTCCTGTGTTCTCTTTTTCATCAATGAGGAAATCTTCCCCTACCTTCCACCCCCACCCAGCCAGGCTTTCCCTCATGCTTAAATGGGGTCCCTTGACCACCTCTGAACCACTGGCTGGTGTTGAATACCATAATTGGTTTAAACTATTCAGTACTTACCCCTGGGCTGAGAGCAAAATTACTTCCCTAAGAACAGGATGATAGGAGGGCAAACAACTAAATACTATAAGCAGAACTTTGCAAACAAGGAGGAAGAAGGAGTAGCTGGCTAGAGTGTAGGCAACAGAGAGTGTTTATTACACCGCTCCACCAAATTCTTGTGGTGAATAGATGAGATTGTGAGTTAAAATGGTCCACTCAGTGCCTGGCACATGGGGATAATAATAGCAGGTGACTTTTTGGAATGACAATTTACATGGACTCTCTGATTTAATTGGTACCCTGTGAGGTAGCACTATTATTATGCCCATGTTACAGATGAGGTGACTATAGCACGGCTAAGTTAAGTAACTTGACCAAGGCAAGTCTGCATTGAAACTCAAGCTGTCTGACTTCAAAGCTCAACTCTTAAATACCCATTCTCTCAGATTTACCACACTAAAATGGTAGTGCAGTCTATCACCCCATCTCTTCCTTAATCTCAAGAAACATGTAAATTTTGAGTTCAATGGGATTTACACAAATGAAAAATTAGAGAACAATACAATATAGCAGCTCTCAATAATCTCAGTAGAATAATAGAAGGAAGGAATAACCAATGTGCTGAGTGCAGGGGAGAGTAGGGGTGATGCTGTCAGAGAGGCAGCAGGAGCTGGGCTCGGGGGAGGTGTGAGTTTGGGGAGGCAGTGGAGAGCATGCCAGACTGGTGTAGCAGCTTGTAATTTTCAAGAATAAAAAGCTACTCTTATGTGACTTGAGCAACAAGAGAGAGAAGCACAGCAGGGCTGCAGACACATTTGACTTTAGGAGAGACTCTGAAGGCTGTTTAACCTTGGACTTCTGAGCTGCATTATAGTAGACTTCATGAGTCATAAAACGTTTGTTCAAAGGAAACCCAATCCCACCGAGAAACTCTAGAATTTTCCTAATGTTCTCTTAGAATTACTGTAAATAGGCCCAATTTAGAGCATCGTTAACTTCCAAGATATTGGTGGAAGGCCTGGAATTTCCCCGCCCCCCACCCCCACCCAAACCATGGCAAGATCTCCTGTAGGTTTGGGTTGGAGGAAAGGTGGTGCTAGAGTTCAAACTCAAGATAATTATATACGTATTCTCCTCTCCCTCAGCCCTTTATCTCCCCAGGGACTACACCTTCATGTCTTCAGTTTGGGTGCCCAGTCTCCTGAATGACTCTGGAGATTTGGACCTAAATCTCACATTCTTATGAAGAGTGCCCTGAGTTTCCCGCAGAGGACAGTAGACCTCTGTTGAACCCTAGATGGTATTTCCCAGAGGAATTTGACATGAGAAAGAGGGTTTCTCTTTATACTTACAACACTTCCTACAGCACTAACTTTCATGCCAAGAGAGGACCTCCAAGGACGAGTTCTGGGCAAGGTTTCAGGTCATGTTCTGTTCCTAAATTGATGTGTTTAAATCAAATGGATGTATTTACATCTAGAATCTTGTCTGTTGTCAGGTTCTTGTTCATCATCTTTTACCTGTTTCATCTCAAAATAACTCCCTAAATTCCTCAGCAATATGATAGTTAGGCAACAAGTAACTCTCTAGGTTAATACGGTATATCCAAGCTGAGGAAGGATGGTGTTTGGAGTCAGAGACTGAGTTCCAGTCACAGCATTGTCACTCAGTGCTGGGCCCTCTGGACCCAGGACTAAACTTGAGAGGCAAAGACCTCATGTGCAGGACACCACAATGCCCATCCCCACTGAGTGAACAAAGTCTGACGAAGGTACTTAGATTGTTGCTTGGCACATACTGGAGTTTTAAATGTTACTTTCTTCCTCCCCTCTGACCTTTTACCTTTATAAGGGGGAGGGAGGGAAGCTTCAAATGCAGTAAAAACAAAACAGCATTTGTATAGTTTTCAGGATGCCTGATTATGCCACTAAGTTACTGTGTGCCCTGGGGTAAGAAACTTACCTTCTCTGGTTCTCAGCTGCAAAAAGATGAGGTTGGATCTGATATTCCCAAAGTTACCTATACAGCTAAAATTATATTTTATTATACACTGTCTATATTCCCCAAGTTCTGAGTCACAGGAATTCCCCCAATTCATCTGTCATATCCAGTCTCTCCAGTTGTCTCCCTCAAGTGGGTGTAGCTCAGTTTCTTCCCTTTCGACTTGGCCAGTATCCCTTGCTTCTGACCTGTTGTGAAGTGGCTGTTATCTAAGATTAACAAGTGTCTACTGGACCATTTAGGGAGCAGGCACCATGGAACACCGGTGATATGATTCAGACCCATCTAGACAGCTAGCAATTCAATCAAGAGCCTGATAGCAAAGATGTCAGTAGAAAGGAATATGAAGTCACTCACCCTTGGTTTGCAAAGTGTGTGCCTCAGAGACCTGGAGTTTCCTCAGAGCCCTTGTAGCTGAGGGAATTGGGAGGCAGAAACAGACCAACCCAGGCCCATTCCGGAGTGGGTTCATCTCTGATCTACTACCTTCCAGGTTTCTGCTAGAAGAGTCTACTGGCAAGAAAGAAAGAAAGAAAGAAAGAAAGAAAGAAAGAAAGAAAGAGAGAGGAGAGAGAGAGAGAGAGAGAGAGAGAGAGAGAGAGAGAGAGAAAAAGAAAGAAAGAAAGAAAGAAAGAAAGAAAGAAAGAAAGAAAGAAAGAGAAGAAGGAAGGAAGGAAGGAAGGAAGGAAGGAAGGAAGGAAGGAAGGAAGGAGGAGGAAGGAAGGAAGGAAGGAAGAAGGAAAGAAAGAAAGAAAGAAAGAAAGAAAGAAAGAAAGAAAGAAGAGAAGAAAGAAAGAAAGAGAGAGAGAGAAAGAAAGAAGAAAGAAAAGAAAAGAAAGAAAGAAAAGAAGAGAAAAGAAAAAGAAAACAAACAAAACAGAAAAAAAATTGAAAGTCACCAATTTCATCTTATCCTTTCATTTTACAGATAAGGAAACTGTACTTCATACTTTAAAAGCCTCTGAATGACTCCCATACCCTTTAGATCCAGCAATTCCACTTTCAGGTAAGTTTTATCCTAAGAAACTATTTATGGATTTGTGAAAGTTTCAAGAAGATTCATTATACTATGGTTTAAAATAGAGAAAAAATTGGAAACACCAGCAAGGGAAGAGTAATTGAACAAATATTGGTACATCTCCAAACATAGATTACTTGGAAGTTCCATAAATCATAGAAGGAAATAACTTGTATAAAAAAAACATGTTTGTAAGATATTGTAATATATTGTTAGGTGGAACACACACACACATTTGTTCTGCCTCTAAGATCTCTAGTCTTTTCATAAGAAGACTTTCTGGAAGCCTCTAAATGGGGCATCATTGTGCCCACAATCATCTACAGGCCACCTGTGGCATTCACATGTCCTTTCTCTCACCAGCTCGCTCTCATGCACAACCTCTACTACTGCTACCATAAGAATAAGCATGCCCATGTGACACTGCTACTGCCAGATGCTTCATTGCTTCCATTCCTGGTACATCAGAAGTCTGCGGGGTTCTTGGCAAAAACAAGTAACTCTGAACCACATTTTCCCTTGATCCTAAAGTAGCCCTGCATGTGCCCAGAGCCACGTAGTCATTATTAAATGGTTCCATCCATTTCTTGCCATCACTACCTATCCAGCTGGTCTCAAGTCCAGTTCTTCAGGTAGAACTAGGATAGACATCACAGAACCTTTTATTCTCTCTTCCTACTTTTACCTTTCTTTCTCTCTCTCTCTCTCTCCTCTCTCTCTCTCTCTCTCTCACACACACACACACACACACACACACACACACACACAAAACCCTCCTCACTATTACTCAATTTATAACAGTAAGCATTAAACATTCTATGTACATAAATGGAGGCAAATGGATAGTGAAATTTGTTTTGAGGTTGGGAAGGTGTGATGGGCAGAATGATGCCCCACCCCAAATGTCTATCTCCTAATCCCTGGAATCTGTGAATTTGCTAATTTACAT
The DNA here is from genome assembly GCA_003508835.1 of Eonycteris spelaea. NCBI lineage: Eukaryota > Metazoa > Chordata > Mammalia > Chiroptera > Pteropodidae > Eonycteris > Eonycteris spelaea. Next base: position 6,325,521 of record PUFA01000054.1, on the reverse strand, counting down.
GACAAAAGGACTTTGTAGGTGACGAGGAAAGATTTTGAGATGTGAAGATTATCTTGGTAGGCCCAACGTAAGTAATCAGATATGAGGCAAGAGGGACAAAGTAAGAAACAGGAGATGTGATAATGGAGGTAGAGATTGGAGCATTGTGTTTTGAAGATGGAAGGAGGGACCCACAGCCAAGAAGTGCTTCTAAAAACTGGAAAGACTGAGGAAACTGATTCTTCCCTGGAGCCTCCAGAAGGAACTTAGCCCTGTCAGTATCTTGCTTTTAGCTCCGCAGGACTCCTTTCAGACTTCTGACCTGCTGACCAGTAAGGTTATAAATTTGTGGTTTTTAAGTCACTAAATTTGAGTAATTGTTACAGTAGCAGTTGGAAACTAATACTGGAGGGCAGGAATATATATTATTCTTACTCTAGGAGCAGCCAAATTATCCTATTGTATAATGGTTGGGGTAAGGGTAGGATTTTTGTTTTGTTTTTGTTTACCTATATTTTTTACCTTTACTAAAATGAACACAACTTTTGTAATAAAATGAAAAGTTGTTATTCTCTAAAAGAGGGCTCTGGTGAATCATTATATGAAAATTCTAAAAGGGAGCAAGTCTGGAGTTAGGCATCTGCAGCTTAGGGGGAGATTCTGGCAAGTAGTCTAAAGCCCACTGATTCGTCCAAGGCAACAATGTCCAGGAACTTTTGAGAGATGGCTACATCAGCACTCAGGAACAGCAGGCTGGCCCAAAAACGAACTGAGAGAATGAATTTAGAAGTGAGCAGGCACAGAAAGAAGAAAAAAAACTGAAAAAAAAATTCAGCTAAAAAAAAACCCAAAATATTACATGAAAGTGAATCTTCAAACACTTTACACATCTGTGAAGGAGGCAGACAGAGCAAAGGTCAATAACTGGCCTCCGCAGAGCAAATGCCTGACACAGCAGGATGTTCATAGGTCTTCTTTTAGCAGACTCTTTAGGGTTTCTCCCACCTGGACATTCTACCCCAGTCCTCCCAAGAAGGAGCTTTTTCTGCAGATTTTTCCTACCCTTTTCTTTCCCACCAAAATACCTATGCTTATTCTAAGGACAAATGTCATAAACATGTCATTAAGTCAATGTCTTGGGGGGAAAAAGAAAGTAGGAACACTCTAGAACCAATTCTGCCCCAGAGAAATGCAAGCCACATATGCCATTTCAAATCTTCTGGTGGTCACATTAAAAAAAAAATAGACAAAACTAATTTTTATAATATATTTTATTTATCTCAATGTAGCCAAAATATTATTTCAACATTTAACCAACATTACGATTATACTGAGATATTTTACATTCTTTATTTCATGCTATGTCTTCAGAATTTGATGTATATTTTATACTTAAAGCACAACCCGATTTGGACTACCTACATTTCAAGTGCTCAGTAGCACTTGAACTAGCTCATTCTAGATTTAAAAAAACTTAAGAGACCTAATGATCAAGGTCAGTGAGTGATTCTAATTTGAATCCTAGTTCTAAAGAAAGAGCTATAAAAGACAATTACACAACATTCGAATGGACAATTGAGAACATTAGAATAGGAACTAGACAAGTGGAAAAACTTGCATATGGACCAGTTATTAGAAATTATTATGGATTATTGTTAGTTATAAGTGAAATATGGGTATGTGGAAGAATGTCTTTACACTTAAGCTGAAGTAGTTAGGGGTAAATTCTCATGATGTCTCAAAATTATTCTTGAAAATAATATTTTTAAAAGAAAGCAAATATGGCAAACTGTTAATAATTATTGAATCTAAGTGGAAAGTAGATGGATGTTCTATATACTATTTTTCAACTTTTCTCTATGTCTGAAATTCATAATAAAAACTCAGGAAAAACACACATACACACACACATGCCTGAGACTCCATTCCAAATGGACTATTTATCTGTGAAGACTGTTAATCTGCTGAACTAATTGTGCTAAAATATTTTAGGGTAGAATATTCTATGGAGGAGGGCATGGTTAGTGGTAAGAACACTAAATCTGAAGACAAACAATCAAGATTCCAATTCTAGGTTTACCTTTTACTAGTTACCTAATCTGAGTAGTCCTAGTTTGGAAGGCTTCAATTCCTACATATAAATATACACACATATACATATATAAAATCATATATTATCATATGTTTTAATATAATACATATTATGTTACCTTACATAATATATATATACCAGATTAAATGTTACCTTATATAATCTATTATATATAATCTTATATAATAGATGCACTATATTATATAACCTTATATAATATATATAAATATGATGTTACATATATATGATGTTAGATTGCTTCACAAAGGACAACCAGTATGGCCTTTTAAAGGGAACTTTGATTGTCGAAGTTTCTTACTATAGGAATTCCAGGCCTTGAAGCCAGTGAGTGAGGAACCTATTTTTGTTTGGAGGAAACTGATGATATCATTTTAGTATCTGTCTACTTGATTCACAATACTTGTATCCTGAAAAGAGAAAGTATCTCTGAAACCCCTGTCCACATGCTCCTGAGAAAGACTTTGCCTTGCCTTTGTCAGCACCGCTTCTCCAAGGTGGGTAAGCAGAAACACCAGTGAGAGATGAATGGGCAGGCTGGCTCTATTGAAATGGCTTTGGAACTATGATGTGTCGAATAATATCTGAAAACAGAAAATTCCAAATAATGTGGAAAGAAGTCATTGCTGTGGACAAGGAGCACTTGACATCCACAAAAATACTTGTTTTTGGAGAGTGTCCATTTATCCTCAGAGGACCATAGTCAGTACAAGACAAAGAGAAATCAGACATGTGCTGTCTGCATCTGTCATTTTAAAGTCGGCCTCAGAGGAGTTAGGCAATTTGTCAGCATCAAAGGGCTGAGTAGGAAAGACTCTACTAACTAGACTAAAAACTCCTAGAGAGCTTTGCATGTCTGTTCTCCCTAAAGGTTGGTTAAATTGGGTTAAATTTTTTTACTCATTGCCAGAGTCAGGAATAGAATGTAGATCTCTTGTTCTAAGACACGAACCTCAAAATTCATTTATTATTCCCAAATATAAACACCATGCAAATGTGAAAAGAACCATCTACCTCAGAAATTCTGTTCAGATGGGCTCCGTTTCTTATTCTGCCAAAGATCTTGGTATTTATGATGCAGTTATGCTAGCCTCCTCCCCCTTTGTTTTTCATGCTGTGAAGTCTCTCTTTCTTGCTTTTACTTAAATTCAAAATTCTGATATGATTTTTTTTTCCCTTTTCCATGTAAGTAAATTCTTTTTCCCTTAATCATTGCCTTGGGTCTGCTTCCTTAAATTCTTTTGGCACCGAAATTTATTATCATAGCACACAACCCTGCATGGTGCACACACTCAGACACATAAAAACACATGCGCCTTAGACTCACACATTTGAACATCACACTTAAACGCCAGAGATTCTTAGATGGCCCTCAAAAAGTCATGGGCTTGTAAGTCATTTCAAACCTTATAACATTATGACATCGAGTTAAATTTCTCAGGTTTGAACCACCTGATGTGAAAAAGGCCAATGGCATGGTTTGGTTTGGTTTGGTTTTGTCTCATGTATAGAATACATAGACATGGAATTTTGTTTTATTCTTTAACTTCATAGGATATATATTAATTAAAGATTCTTTTAGAATGCTGCTCAGTCTACTTTGTCAAGCGGCTCTGTAATTAGTAGTAGCAGTGTTAAAAACGTGTTTGCTTCTTCAAAGGTAGTTTTCTTCTAGCCAGCTAACTATTTACTCTTACAATCACATGTTTAGGCTTAATAAAGTTTCTTCATATACGTATTTTAAAAATGGTAAGCCTCATGCCGTACCTCTGGAATTACTAATCCCGGAACGTGTTGAGCTAGGATTAATGATGCCTTATTATATCACTTATCTAATTGAAGAGCACGGAGTTCAGTCAAAATTAAGTGAGGTGAACAGTATCAGACACACTGCCAACTAGAGCACCACTGAGCAAGGTTTCAGAAGTGAGTGATTTGTCTAATGTGTTAAGTAAAGAAACAGAGTTAAAATGGCAACCTAACACTAAATGTTTACTTCAAAGCTGAAGAAAACTCTGCACAACTCAAAGTCTGACAGCTCCTGAACCCTCTCCAGGCCCTACTCCCATTGAAACTAGTTTATGAATTTCCTGGCTGGGGCAGCTCCAGAGAAGGAGAGGAGAGATGACTAAACAAACCTCTGAGACCATCTGGCCCTTCCAGAAATTCATCAGAATTTCTGATCAATATTCTTAGGAATTTTTTTTCTCAGCAAAACAAGTTAGAAATTCAGAAGATTTTTAACACTTATAATTATAATAGAAACATATACAAGTCCCTCGTTAAAAATCACAAGTGACATATTCAAGGTCAACAATAAAAGTGCTCTTAGGTATCAAGTACTTGCTTCCCTAAAGACCAGGTATAGCACAGAGTAAGGGTTGCAGTGGGGATAATTTCTAGGATATAGGCAATTTTGATATGTCATTTTATTTGTGTTTTATTCCATGGATTTCTGCCCTTTTTAAATGAAAAAAATAACTCAGCAGAGAGGGAGCATAGAAAAATAAAATTGTGTAATGCGGATCAATTACAAAGGCTAATCAGACATTTCAGATAACATCTGCTAGGAACCAGGAAAAAAATGACATGAAGAAAGGAAAAGACAGATGTTTTACCACCTGTGACATAATCTTTTCAAGAAAGACTCAGTAATGTTTTGGCTAAGAAACCAAGCTAGACTTTGAAGACATGATGCAATTTTCAATTTGTTAATGACTCATCCTGTAGGCCAAGACAAGTTACTTAATTCTGTGCTTTGGGAAAGACTCATGTGAGCAATGAACAAAGAACAGGGGTGGAAAGTCCTCTGCAAACTAAGAGGAACCACCTGTCTACTGAAATTCAGGAAGGTTTGGGATTTCCCTCTTCTCAACCCTGAAAGTCTAGAACTGCTCTGTTTTAGACAGTTCCCTGGTTGTGAAGGGTCAGTCTAAAATATTTCTAGGGAACTCTCCCAACCAGAAATCTCCCCTAGGGAACCAGTCCGTCTTTAAATGTCCATAGGGTCCATGGAGGCCTCAGAGTGCTGGGCCTTCCAGGCCATGCCCAGAATAGGATTCGCTTCTTGAGGTCCATACCACAATTGATAAAACCCTCCTGAGTCCTCCAGATGAGTTGAACCTTCTTAAGAAACAACTAGACCTCAACAGCTTTCAAATGAAGTATAAAACAAAACAAACAAACAAAACAGACATAGGGAAGAAGGAAACTAGTAAACTGAAGTGATTTTATGTTTGATTGTTACCTGTAACTACAGCCAAGCCCCTCATGAAACACAAAAATGAGAGTAAGAACAAATAAGTCAGGAAAGGGTTACCTATTTCTTTTCCTTCCAGATAAACTTTATACTAAGCAATGAGCACTTCATATCCTTCAATGGTGGCTGACCTCCCAAACCGAGTGCCTTGCATTCCAGACAGCACAGTTTCGTGTGCTTTCTCCCTGTAAAATGAGCAGTCTTGGTTCAGTGAGGGATGAAACTCTGAATACCAGGGACTGAAAGGACTTTTGTTTTAGACGGTCTTTTGAAACCTTAATTTTTCTTTAGCTCTGGTCCTATTCATCTCACTCAACAATGACTTACTGTTCGGAAAGAACGGCATCTGCTGAAAACATTGGGCCTTGAGAATTTGAATCTAAAGCCACCACTGACTCAGAAGTCTATCCTATGTTTGGGACGTCCACAAGCTTAGTAAAGTTATAGTGTAAAAAATATTAAGATGGTTATCTATCTTAGACAGCTCAAACTTCTGGCCCCAAGTGATAAAGACAAAAGCACAAGTCTGAGCAGGGGGGAAATTTTTCTCCAGAGAATGGGTAGGGTGAGACATAGTTAAATAATTTTTTAGGAACGGGACCTATTGTGCTTCTTTGTAAGAGAAGCTAGAAAGTAGGTGAGCTATCCTATTTGCTGCATCTCCATTTCTTTCCTTATCTCTAGTACTCTGTCTGTTTTATAGGCATCCTGGATAGTTGCCCAACTGACCCTTCCTTCATGTACTCCAGTGTTTGTGAGGACAAGCTTTGTTATGCACACTTGGAGCTGACAGAGTTGCCACGCATCCTTTTAAGTAGAAGATAAAATAAAAATTGCTCCTCAAATGTTCTGGAAGAATACAAGGAAAAGTGAGACCCTGATGAAATAGCAGGAAGTAGAAGTCTATGTGTCGCCTGTGAGTCTTCCTGAGAGGCTGGTGACCAGGAAGAAAAGCAGCACTGCTGAATCGGAACTTCCTAGCATGTGATTTGCCCTGTATTGAGAGGAAGGCATGTATGAGACCCTTTTTCTTCAGTGCCCAGATCTGCATCAGAAGCTGTAAACAGGCTCAGTAGGGTAACAGATAGGAAGACACTGAGAACACTGGGTTTCTGGGATGTTACAGGAAGGGATGGCTCAGAATGGAAACCTGAAGGGCTGGACAAAATAATCCTTGTTTGAATAGATATACCAAACATCTGAATTTATATCGGCACCTTAGAAAAATAATCATACCTTTTAAAAGTAGATTTTGAAATTGGAGTACAATCGCATTAATAGCTCAGTCATGAGAAGTGTTTTAAAAGTATATAGTAGTCCCCCTTTATCCAAGGGTTTGCTTTCTGCAGTTTCGGTTACCCACAGTCAACTGCAGTCTGAACATATTAAATGGACAATTCCACCTCACTTCATCACATCACATCGGCATTGTATCATCTCACATCATCACAAGAAGAAGGGTGAGTATACAGTACAATAAGATATTTTGAGAGAAAGAGAGAGACTTCATTCATATAACTTATCATGGTGTATTGTAATTACATTACATTATTCCTTATTGTTGTTGCTCTCTTACTGTGCCTAATTTCTAAATTAAACTTTGTCATAGGTATGTATTCATAGGAAAAATAGTATATGCAGGGTTATGTACTATCCGTGGTTTTAGACATCCACTGGGGGGGCCTTGGATCATATCCTTCAGGATAAGGGAACTACTGTCATAGTGAATTAACACTCATGTTAAATAAATAACCCTAACCTCTTGTGTAGTAAAAAAAAAAAAAAAAAAAAAAAAGCCCTAAGAAATAATACTTGAATCACTCAATCTAATAAAATCCCCATTTCTTATAGAAAAGGACCAAGTCCCCTAAAACAGAATCATGGAGGAGAGAATACAGCAGAAACCATGTTTTTAGCCCAATCTGTTAAGGAAACATTTACATGTGTAGACACACACACACACACAAACACACACACACACACACAGGTTATGGTACCTGTCATATGAGAACTGATATATAAAGAACTTATATATATACTCACACAACATAGTCACAACCAACATATTAATAACACATTGACAACATTTATACTTTCACTTTTAAAATGAAAGTGAAAACTTGGAGTAGGACCTAAAGAAGCCTTAAGTCAGTGGCTCTCCCTCCCCTGACCAGTGGCCAAGTCTTTTTAGAGATCATTGTAGTTTGAGCTAGGCTGAGGAGTAGCTATAGCTAGACCAAAATTGTGACTTCTATGATGGTCAAGTTTGTCCCTTGTGGTTGATAAGACAGCTGAAAGGTTAGCACTTCATTGAGACAATCAACAATATAGTAAGTGTAGATTACTTACCCTCTTTACCTCACCCAGACTTTCTTAATGGGTAATATCCAACAAGCTCCATTAGGCTGGGTGCCAAACCTAATATATTATGAGCAGACAGTGTAGCAAAATGGTGATAAGTATGCACTCCAGACTCACAATGACTTGAAACCCAGCTTCGCCTTTCACTAGCTATGCATCCTCAGGTGAGTTACTTAACTTTTTCTGAGCCTTAAATCTCTTACCTATAAAGCGGAGACAACAATGGCAAATCATCATAAAGTTTTTTGTGAGGAAGAAATGAAATGATGTATACTGATTTCTTTCTTGGCACAGTGCTTGACATGTAGGAATTACCCAATATTTTGGCCCATGTAATTATCATGAGGAATTTAGAGTAAATAGAAATACAGAAAAAAAAGTAAAAAGCATGGCTTTTGAGCATAGGCTTTAGCTCAGCATAGCTTAACATGCAAGTCAGCCCATTTTTTGTTTGTTTGTTTGTTTGTTTGTTTGTTTGTTTGTTTTGCCAATGACCAAAAGTAGTCTAGCCTACTTTCTGTAATAGCCCAGGGCTGTCATGTCCTTTCTGGCTGGGCCTCTGGGTCTAATAGCTAGCTCCAAGTACAAGTCTAACATAGAAGCAGCAGGTCACTCCCTGGTACAGGACAAGTACTCCTTAGTCACAGTGCCAACAGCTAGTCAGTCAGGAAGTACTACTTTTTGGCTCCTCTGAGCTGGCCCCTCTGGTCTTGAAAGACCCTTCATAGCCCCTAGTTTAAAGGTCATGTGTTTATCTGTCCCCCCAGGCAAGGCTTCACTTTTCATGTCATTTTTCACCTTCTTGCTCTCCAGGCAATCTTTCACGTTCCTCTTTACTGCTTATCCCAGAGGGACAGAGAGAGAGAGCTCCCCTTCGAAACTCACATTTCCTCTTCTTCTGTGCCATTTCTCACCAGCCAGAATCCACAAACTCTCCTGGGGCCAAGAAAAAGGACTTTATATTTTATGAAGGAGCCAGCCAACCTCCTAGGGCCAACTAATCCAGGAGGTACAGGTGCCTAGACCCCACAGTACCTATAGGGGCCCACAAAAATGTTTTAATTTAATCCCTTTTGAAATCAGAAGCAACATGAATATGAAAAGAATGAACATATAATAATGAATCCGGCCTGACTTATACTTATCTTTATGCCAACACAATCATAAAACATTTGAATATAATTTTATGGAGGAAGGAGCCCACAAATGTCAAAATATGGCCCTTGCACTCCTGCTGAGTTTAGAGAGGCCCTAAGTGAAGATGCCTGAGGCAAACTCACCCTCTCCCACTCCCACTTTTCACTGCTACCTCTGGCTCAACCCATTTACTTCCCCTGGCTGGTACAGGACAAAAGTCACAGTGACTTAGATTTTTAAGAGGATTTTTTTTTAATTGCCAACATCAATTATATATAACTTATCTATTTCCATACTAAGTCTAAACCAGATTTCTACACACACCCAAGCCAAATACAAACTAACAACCTCAAAGCAATAAAACCACAGCAGGGTAGCACCTGCATGGGCTAAATTAAGATCCAACATGAAGTAACCTTCCTCAGGGAGCAAAACCTCGCTTCTGGAGCACTTGAAAATCACACATAAATGGGTACTAACTGGATTTATCACAAGAAGGCAATGCTTTCAATAATTAATTTAATTTAAAATCTGTTAAACTGAACACTTGGTTTACTATCTTGATTGGCCATTAGGTCTCCGTCATACTTAAGAAGCCACAATGCAGACCTCTCTTGCTGCACACTTTGTTTAGAGTTAAGTGTTCTCAGTTTGATACAAAGTACAAAAACACCAAACAACAACAGCAAAAAACCACAACACACTACAAAAGACAGTTTTTCTTTTACAGTAAATTTTGGCTATCATTTGGATGTACACTGAGTCAGTTGCCAGTTATACACTGGGGCAGATCAATCTTGATCGATACCTGTAGCAAATTTAAGCTTTCAGTCTTGTTTTTCAATCAATGCATTTCTAATTTTCATAATGCTGTCTTGGGTGTGACTTTGTTATTTGCGAAACACAAATTCTGTACACAGGGAACACACATGCCCACAGGGTTAAGACACACCCTCCTTAGTAGGTTCATAGTGCCTCACTTCTTATTTCTAAAGCCAGAAGAAAATAAGATGATTATCCCAATTTATGCTTTCCTAAGGCTGCTACAAGTGTTTTACTCCCTAGTCCCATGACCGAGAATCAGAGTGAATACAAAGATACTTACACCCTATAATATGGGGTGAGGAAGACTGGGCTTTGGCACAAAGGAGTGGGATAGGGTATTAGAACTCCACTGCCAAAATCAAGAGGTAAAATGCCTGTAAATTGCATGTGAAATGCCCTGGTTTAGTATTTCTGAAATTTAAGTTAAGTATGACCCATTTTAAAAGAAAAAAATTCTTCTAGATCCTTAAGGATGCATCAGCAGATGATCTCAGTTTGAGAAGCATCCACCTGTGTTAATTTTGAATTGATCTTTCTCCACTGCTCACATGCAAGTGTATCTATTAATACTTAGGCGTTTCCTTTCAATGCTATGCTTATCATAGTACTTTTTAAAATACATATTAAACAGTTTTTGTACCTGGAAAAACACATTGTTGGTCTAGTCCAGGCCATTTGAATCTTTCTATGAACTGTTCCCCGCTCCGCCTTCCCAGCTTTTAACTATGTGTCTTTGCTAGTGTTAAATTATTAAGTAGCATTAATGCTAGTGTGGTACTTGGGTGCACACTAGGAGTTTTTTTTAAGTGGTTGCATTAAACTAGTTTTAGAATTTAAATTATTGCTGTTTGATCGCATGGCCAGCCATTTGAAAAGAAGCCCAGTGCTGAATTGTAATTAACTCCAGCCTCTTTTCAGCTACACGCATCTCAAGCACCCAAAGGCAAATGTGAGGAGTGTTGTTAATTGAATCTCATCTAAAGTAGAGTGAGAGTTTTGAGGAGCCTGCAGGGGACTTCAAGGTGTGAAGCCTCTCGGATTCTGCAAAGGTAGTAAGATTAAGTTAGATTCGAGGACTTTATTTATATATTGGCTGGGGTATCAGAATTAAGTTTCTAGTTCAGCAAAGCACACTGCTCTTCCTCTTCCTTACCTCTGTATCCTCCTTTTCTCTGAAACACTCACTTCTCACCCCTCATTTCTATTTGGCTCACTATTTACTTCACCCTTTACATCTTAACCTACACCTCACTTCCGCTGAGAAGTTGGCTTCATCAACCAAGAACTAGGGGAGGAGTCACTTAGATGTGATCACATAGCACTTAAGTTTCCTGAAACACTCACCATGTATGCCTGCATCCTGGCACAGAGTAATCACTCAAAACATTAACACGTCTTCCGTGGTTACCACGCGCTAGGCAGAGACCATGTCCGTATAATCATTAGCAAAGTTCCATGATGTAGGCCCTGTTTGTACCCATTTTTATAGACATGAAACAGGAGGCCTTGAAAAGTTAGCTTACTCAGTGTCACATTACCAGGCAGCTTAGGACTGAAAATCGAAATCAATCTTAACACCAGAGCTCACACTTTTAACTAGTGTGCCATTCTGCCTCCCAAATATTTATGAAAAAATACCATTTGAGATTTTTTGATAAAGCAAATTCATTGGCAACTTATCTTTGTTGGCCACAGCCTCCAGCTTTTTAAAGCTTTTCAGGCTGGAACTGGAAAGCAGGAAGTTTTTGCCATAATGATTCAAAATAGGATTTATTTATTGAATAGTTGCTTGCACATAACACAAAAATAAAAATTACAAAAGGGGAAGCTATGAAAAGTAAAATTCCCCCCATACTCAGAGCCACCTAGTTCCCACTTCCTGAGGTAACTATGGAGATCTCTTGTTATCATGAGAGGTGGACCTAGAGCTATACTTTGTAAACTATGATGCCAACCCAGTAATGGATTTCTTTAGTGAGTCCCGACTAGTGTTTATTCTTAAATGTCATTTAAAAAAATTTTTTTTAAAGATTTGAAAGGATCAGTGCAAACCACAGGTAATAAGGGCAAATATTGTTTCACAAAGCTTGTGTTTCAGTTTTACATATAGCATAAATATACGTGTTCAAAAGAGTTTGAAAGCCACCGACCTGGTAGACCCATCCAGCTGGAAATTATGAAGGCTACTTCCACTGAGAACCTTCTGCTTTTACTTCCCAAGAGTCTCTTTGGAACTCAGCAGCCTGAATGACCCTGTAAAACAGAAGTCAGAATCTGTTCCTCATCTGTTCAAATCCCTCAAGGGACTCTTATCTCACAAGGAGTGAGAGCCACGAGAAGACATTATTTCTATTCGTTGTATCAGCATCCTGGAAAAAAATGATGAAATTAAATTTGATCAAATTTGGAAAGAATATTGAGGCCAATCTAACTGAAAATATGGGCTCTGTGACACATACATATGAATTGGGGGTGGGGAGCTCTGTGAAAGGATTTCACAGACATAGGCAGCATCCTTCAAGAATGACTATTCAACAAGAATGGACAGTCCCATTTAGGGGCTATATGTAGGATGATCTAAAAATGTAATTTATATGACATTCATAAAATTCCCTTTGGAGAATTCTGGGGGTACCTCGAGGAGACAGAACACTCTCCAGAAAAGCTGGCCCATAGGCAGAGAGACTCCCAGAGAGGCCTACTGCTACATCTAGGAGATGATGCCCAGGACAAAAAAACAAGTAGTCATGCAAACACAAGCCCCAAATCTATAGACATCGAGCAAAAGGAGCTGCTTCTTCTATGGGCAATTTCTCTAGCCTTGTCCATGGTGAGTAGCATCAGGGACTTACAGTATTCAATGTGCTGCTGTGTGGGGCAGCCAGTCACAATCATAAAATAATGAAGCCAATTCTCCCTGTCTCAGAAATAGCAGCAACACTCAGCAGGAGAGAAAAGGTTGGTGTCACATCCCCTCCCTTCTTTCCCTCTCCATCTCTCTCCACTCTCCTCTAGAGCTGTGAGCCCCTAAATATGGCAGCTTTGTCCTCACAGGGCCATTTGGGGGCCCCAACTGGGATATGACATGGTGTCCCCATGAAGACAGGGGTAACCCAACTCTGAAGTGGCAGCCCCTGGAAATCAGGGTGTAAAACCATGGCTTATTTCTTTATTTTTTGACTTGGTTACTGTTTGTTAGACATGTAAGCTCCTATGAACCAGAATCTTGTCTCTCTCATCCTCTACCAGATTCTGAATGACAAGGACAGCATCAGACACTAAGTAAACACCTAGTGAATATCACTGTAAATGAGTGAATAAATAGTAGACAACGGAGTGGAAGCTATGGCAGCCAATAGGCTCTCCAAGCACAACCAGTCATCAGGCAGATTCTGAAAGGTGAGTCTGCACCCCTCTGCATCTGAGAGGCAACCCTGTGTGTGCCCTCTAAGGTGACTTGCCAGTTTGACATGCATTTATCATACCTGTGCCAGGAGGAAAAGAGTTGGCAGGCAGAAGGACATACATGAGCGAAAGCACTGAGGCTTGCAAGGGCATAGGACACAGCAATTACCAGGAGTGACCAAGGTGTAACCTAAGAGGTCAGGTGCCTGGGAGGGCATGGCTGGAGGCTAAGCTAAACAGGTAAGGTGCAACTGTGAAGATGCACAATGTTAAGTGTTCACTTTATTCCGTAGGCAACTGGGGATTCCTTGGCAGTTTGGAAGCAGAGACATGACATGACCAGGTAACTCTGAAAGCAATATGAAAGAAGAATCAGAGAAGAGGAGGTTCTGTAATTAGGGAGGCCAGGTATGAGGCTGTTACACATATCCAGGTTCTGAGATAATGGGGGCCAAGACCAACATGTGGCCATGAAGATGGAGAGGAAGCCCTGTGACATAATTAAAGGAGGTGGTGACCAGTTGGAAATGTGGATGTAGTTGTTAGATATCAAGGTTGGAATTTCAGACATGAGAGTAATATAGGTCCTGTTGAAGTTTGGAAAGAAACAAAAACACCTAATTTGAGTAGTGGATCATTTAGAAATTCAGATGAAAGCAGGTGTTTTAATTCCAGAGGCTTCACAATATTCACCAAAATCCATGTAAAAGTCCTGGACATCAGTTAATAATGCCTGATTGAAAAAGAAGAATGACAAAGAGTCCCAAGGAGTGACCTTACCCAAAGGGTGGGCAGAGTGAGACAATGGTCCCCCACCTTTCTCAGCTGCCACAGAGACACTGCCCATCAAAGAGGTTAGAGAAACAAAAGAGAAAGTAAGGGAGTACAGGAGAAAAGAACTTTGTTCTTGAGGTCAAAGATGCCTTAGACAACAGCAGGGAGACTAACCACATGGCAGAAGATGAAGAAAGATGGAGCTAACTTCTAATTTTTCAGATGTCTGGAAAAAACAAACTGCTCAAGTAGGAACAGCCAGAAAGCTCATCAAGGAGCTCGGATGGGAGGTTGGGGGAGCAGAGAAACAGAATCAGGTGCAAGTGGAGTGCTGAGCTCTCAGAAAGCTAGAGAAGAAAAAGCTTCTAGACCAGAGCAGGCCTCTTACTTTAGAAAACTCAGCAAGACTCGTTTCCTAAATGAACTAATAATTTCTGTACTTATATACATAATGGACTGCAGGTTGGTCTATCCAACTGCCTATACATATGTGCCTAGTATTGTTTATATACACCAAATAGCCGATCTATCTACATATATACATTACACATAATTATGCATATACATAAAGGTATATGTTTATCCGTTTGGCACATATACATATGCATATATAGTATAAGTCTGGATGAGTATCATTATTTAATATTTATTAAACATTCACATGCCCTTTCTATACATTGGCTATGACTGAGAACTTGGTTCTTTCTATCACCCCAGTGTTCATGGGGGTTCTCTAGAGACATTTCTTTCTGGTCTCAATATCAAGAATTGATCTTCTCTTGAGCAATTTTCTTCCTGGTTTTTTTTTTTTTTTACCTTGCATGTGACAGGAATTGAATTTTAAATAAGGCTTCCTTTGGAACTTGCCTGCCAGAAATCTAGGGGACAAGTTTTTGTCCTACTTGTAGCAAGTGCATTGGACCTATCGGGTGCATTTTTAGAAAAAAAAAAACTTTCTTACTCCATTTTATGTACTTTATTTTTCACTTTTCATTTCACACACTTTTATAGGTTATGTACCTTTGTAAGCTCTCTTGAATTTTTTTTTTTTTAGGATGAGATGACATACAAATATAAAGAAATGTATAAATGAAGTCACAGATGGAGGCTTTAAGGACCAAAACATGGCTGAGGCCTGTTATTGTAGCTGGAGCTATGGCACGTGACAATGATAATGGGTGTGTTCTCAGAACAGTGCAGCCCTGATTACAGGGAGTCAGATCTCAGCCCAGTCGTAGTTCTCTTTGCTGTTTACTAGTCTCGTAATGGGAGACATGGTATTCTCTAAACCTTAATTTTCTCATCTTTAAAATAGTGACCTCGGTATTTGGGGGGAAATAGATTAAGGCAATGTATAGAAAGCACTTGGCACAACAGAATCAACATTAGCTATCATTGTTATCGTCACTTGCAAGCAGGACTAGGCCACCATTCGTGGCCAGGTCTGCTATAAGAAAGTTCTCCCCACATGACCTACACCCACAGACTCAGCAGCTGTCTCTCGCCCAATGGATCACGCCTCCAGAGCGCACCTCCACACCTGCAGCCTCTTGCAGAGTATAGCGCCTGTAACTCCAACCCAGTCTTGCAAACTGCTACCAAGAAGACACTCAAAGGCACAGGCTAAGACAAATCCACAACTGTGTGTTAGTTCCTTAACCCACCCCTTGCTTTGCGCTGATGTATATAAAAGAGGCCAGCAAGTGGACAAGGGATCCATCCTCAGCAGCCAGAACTGAAATGCAGGACTGCAGGGCGCCGGGATACCCCCAAGAGCAGCTGAGCAAAGCCGATTGCGTCTAGCGCACACCTGCTCTCAGGCGTGGGTTGGGTGGGATCCAGTGCACCCGGAGCCTCCCCGGCCCTCCAGCTAGCTCCCCTTCGGACGGCACCCTTGGGCAGGGAGAGGTATCTGGCAGCGACAAAAAGCGAGGACTGCGAGAGGCGCTGGCCTCCGGGTACTACCGAGTACTGGGGGCAGGTTTCAGAGAAGAGCTGCTGAAAAGCGCCGCACACTTCCTACAGCCGATAACATCAGCGTGTGTGTCAGGTGGTTCGTGCAGGAGATTGGGAGTGCGCGCGCGCGAGCGGGTGAGAGCTCATAAAGTTTGTGCCTGCGGGTGCGCGGCGAGCGGGCTCGCCCGGCTCGAGAGCGGCGGGTGGCGGCCGGGAGGTGAAGAGGCCCGGGGCGTAGGGCCTCGCAGGCGGCGGCAGCGGTGGTGATGAGCTGCACCCCGCCGAGCCGTCCGGACGCGCCAGGTGAGGCGGCTCCAGGAGCACGGCGGTGGCCATGGGCACCCTGGGGAAGGCGAGAGAGGCTCCGCGGTGAGTAGGAGCCCGAGTCCTCGGGAGCGCGTTTCCTTCCTTGGGTTGGGGGCCACTGCGCGGGCGCCCCCCCCACCCGAAACCTCTCGGGGTTGGGAAGTGGGGCGGTCGACACCAGCGCCGCCTCCTCTTACGGGAAGTTGCCGGTCGGGGTGCTGGCGGCGGCAGGCCGAGGTCTCGGCTGAAGTCCGGGGACAGGCGCACAAGGGACAGACGCGCAAGGGACGGACACGCCTGGAGCGCCCAGCGCGTCGCGTCGGGGAAGTGGGGGAAGGAGCTGCCTTGTGCGGTCCGCGCAGCCCGAGTTCGCCCGGCGAACTCCACAATTGCACTGACCGGTCTCTTCGCCGCCACGCTCCGGGGGCTCCCACTCTCGGACTCTTCCCCGTCGCCCGCACCTGCTGCGGGCGCGGGGCTCGGGCAACGCCACCTGGCGGTCTCTCCTGGCCCTGAAGAAGTCGGGAGGGCCTAGAAAGGCCAGCTGCGCTGGCGGCGAGCATGCAGAGGTCAGAGAAACATAAGACCTTCAGGGTGGAAACTCTCTTCCACGTCACTGTGATTCCAGAGAGCTGTGTTAACAGGGTCTTGGGTGACAGAAGATTAAGGAAGAGTAACAGTGAGTGAAACGGCTCTTGGCAGGAGAAAGAGGCCTGGAAGGGCCAGGCAGCTTAGGGTTTGTGCCCCAAAGAGTCAGAACAGGACAACTGCCTGGACAATGGCATGGACTCAGCAAAGGGCTGGACGCTTTGTGCACTTCCCACCGCCATCCACATGGACTCTAGTGCGACTGCACCGTGCCCAGCCTGCACAAGTGTGCCCAGGAGAGTCAGGAGCTTTGCTCATCTGGACCTCTGGAGCTAAAGTTTCTTGGCCCATTATGCACTCCCTACTCCGCCCTGTACCCCAGAAGGTCCAGCACTATACCTTTCCCTAGACTGAAGGAAGGGGCTTCAGTAAGTTAAACTGAGTCTATGTTATGGGGGTGGGGAGAGGACAGGACTGAAAGGAATCCTCACTAGAAGCCAGTAAAAGCCACCTACTGCTGCAAAGAAAGTTGTTGCAGATTCCATAAGTTCAACCTTAAAATATGACCTCTTCCGAGGTACCTGTGCCTGGAGAGGATTTCACTTGAACCAGTCCCAAGTTTTGACAATCTCCTTTAGCAAACTTGAAGGGGTCTTGGCCAATTTTAGCCTCAAAAAACACCTTCAAGTTAATTTTTCTCTTGCCACCTCCCTTTTTAATTCACAAGGGAACTGGCCAGGAAACACTTGGCTACTGTCGTTTAAAAATATGCCTTGGCAGACTAGAGTCTGTTCGTCAATGGATTAAAACACCCTCAAGACCTGCCTATAATGAAGTGTTTTATAAATCCTTATCTACAGCCATTTCACCTGAAGAGACAGAGCAATCTGAAGGTTTGTCACAAAGCAGTCAGCCAAGAGACTGCCCAATGGAAAAGCTGAGTTTACTGGTTTATGGTGCCGATACCTCCATCTTCCTAGACCTCTCAGGCTGCAATTTGATTTTTAGTAATTTCTTTCTCCCTGGCTTCTCATGCCAAGCTGTTTGAGTCTCTCTGGGCTCCATACTTCCCAGACTGCATCTCTCACCCTCCCTCCTCTTCCACCCTAAATACTCCCTTCAAGATCTTTCTCCTTGAATCTACCCAGGTCCCTCCTAGTTTTGGTAAAAACCATCTCACCTTGTGAACCAGTGGTTTGCCCTACTGCTAACACTAAGCACCATTACTAGAATTAGAACTAGGGCAGTTTTCAGAGTCCTCAACGGTCAATGTCACCAACTGAGAAAGAAAATGGAATTTTCCTTGGCCCCACCAGCTGAAAGACTGAGGTAGACACCTCCCGGCCCCAGAAGGAAGAGCTGTGTGTGTAAACCCAGCCTCTAGTTGCAGGTGCCTTTTCTCCAGGGGCCAGGAAGAAATCATGTGGAAGGCATAAGAGAAAAAGAGACTTGTACAGAGGACATTATTTTCCTTTCCCAACTCTGCCTTGAGTGGAGGTCTTAACAGTAAGAAGGCAGTGGCAAGGCAGAAAGCTGATTAATCCCAACACCTGACGACCAGCCCCAGGTTTAGAGAGTTGTCAGTGCTTCCTGGAAGGGGAGGGAGCCCAGCTGGGGAGCATTGCGTAGTCATAGGAGGCCTGGCCTCTACCTGTCTGGGCACCTGGGCTGGTCACATTGCCCTTCCGAGCCTAGCGTTCTGCACCTCTAGGTGAAGGCTTTGGAAAATGAACCATGAAGAGTCCATCCAGCTCTGGGGTCTGAGAACTGTTCCAGAGGCCGCAGAAAAAGTAGGGCCTGAGATTCAGCCCTTGTTATCAGTTGTGCTTTTGGAGGATGTTACTTGTCAGTTGATCTTTTCAGCCTCTCTTGCTCATTCTGATGTAGAGAAAGGTGCACGATTCCGGGTTCAGTAAATATTTATTAAACAAATAGAGGCCCAGTCCAAATCCCAGATGTAGCACATATGACTTGTACGGTCTTGGCTATTGCCAGTTAGCCTCTTTTAGTCTCAGTTTCAGCATCATGAAATAGAGCTATCTTTCTGGGTCATAAGTTTTAAAGCCTCTTTAAATCCATAACAGGGCCTGCCATGTCATAGGTACTCAATTCATGGTGGCCATTATTATTTCCTCTCATTTTCAGATACTGATAGGATCCTGGGGCTATCACAGGGCCTGGGTGAAAATCAGTAATGGCCAAAAGAAATATAATCAAATTCTGTAACACCAGCCCGATCTTTCAGAAATCACTGCCTTGGGTTAGCAGATTCCCAGCAGCTAATTGCTGATTTGATTTCACTGGGCCCACC
The DNA here is from genome assembly GCA_003508835.1 of Eonycteris spelaea. NCBI lineage: Eukaryota > Metazoa > Chordata > Mammalia > Chiroptera > Pteropodidae > Eonycteris > Eonycteris spelaea. The sequence goes on along the minus strand of PUFA01000054.1, from coordinate 6,306,510 downwards.
CGAGGTCAACAGAGCCCAGCAGCTACTGTCAGCCCGGCGCCCTGGAGATAGTTTGAAATGGAACAAGAAGGGCAAGTCGTTCTGTCCGCAAGTCTGGCTGTGTACTGAGTCCCCCCATAGCTTGGGAGTCTTTTCACAGGCTGGTTTCCCAAATTCCACATGTGCCCCAGCCTTTTATTTTGACATCATTATTTCTTAAGCCCCTTCTACATGATATTATATCCTACTTGAGAAGCTTTCCCCAACATTCCACCCAGAACTGGTTGTCCCTCCTCTGAGAGCATCACAATTTCTTACCTTTGACACAGGACGTTCAATTAAGATTTAAAGAGTTCTCTTTTCATTGTCTGGGTTCTCCAACTAGATTTTCGTATTAAGGAACTTCTAGATGACCTTTATACAATGACAACTAACATAACGAGGATGTTTTACAGTTTACAAAGTGCCCTTTGTAAGAGACTATATCACTGGTCCTTTCTGGCCTATCACAGTGTCTTACTCATGGAATAAGCACTTATTAATTGATGCCATCATGTGTTTGTCAAAATATATAGTGAGTAAACTTATGGATCCAAAGTATATTTCTTTATTTTTTCTTGACCCCTCTTTGTAAACTATGAAATAACTAAAACACAGTAAGGGGAGGAGACTTAACTATATACTCAAAGAAGTTATGGGCAACAACATCCATCACTATTAAACCTTCAAAGATTATAGAAATATGTCTGTGTATGCATGTGATAACCCTTTTAATGGAAGAGAAAACAAAATGCTTAACCTTCATATATCATTTTGCAAATGATTTACACTGAAAGGTCATTACCAAAGATAAAGCTAGGTGAGAGTGGACAAAGGTGACCTATCAGACTCCTGTGCCATTTTCAGATCCAGGATTGTCCTTCTGCATTTCAGTTCTGAAGTAAAGCTCTCATAAGCTGTTTTTCCCTTTTTCTTTTTTTTTCCCCAGTAGGTAAGGACTCAAATAAGGATTTAATAGAATACTGTTTAATGATAAAAATGACTCCTAATGATTATCTGTATTACCAATACTGAAAAGCAGAATCTTAAAACCAGCCAAGATTTGTGAAAAAGGCAGGACTATCTTAAAATCTAAATACCACTCTCACCCCCTGTGCACAGGTCCTCAGTCATTCCCCGCCCCCCCACCAAAGTCCTTAGAGATGTTTCCAAGGTTGCCTGACCTCCAGCATCTCTGGGTTTTGTTCAAGATGAATGAATTTAGCTGAAGGTGAGACGACCTGAAACTTAATTCGTAAGACCCAAGTCAGTGCCCTTTAGCCTAAAATTTAAAGTTACTGCCAGGAGTTGAGGACTGCCAAGATTGTCCTGCCTCTGCCTTTCCTCTTCAGGAAATGGAGACAGCAGGCCAAAGCAATCCTGACCCCAGGAGGACGAGCCCTAGTTGCAACCCTAAAATCTCACCTTGTTATTTGCTTGGGAGATATCTCTTTAACAGCCAACCAGTCCGTTTGGTGCATTTGCCAAGTGGGAGGGGTATATCTTCTATCTGCCCAGCTCCCAGGATTAATTGTCTTTACTCCTTTCTTCTTCAGTCTGCCTTCGGAGTGTGGAGCTGCCACTTTGTTCGTCCCCTGGATGCTCAGCTTGCACTCATTGCCTCTTTTCTTCCCCAGGAAACCTCATGGCTGCAGAACTGCCCCTAAAGCAAAACTAGAGGCGAAGCCAGCCGGCAGCGCCTTCCCCTCCCATCCCAGCCTGGCCCAGATCACCCAGTTCAGAATGATGGTGTCTCTGGGACATCTAGCCAAAGGAGCCAGCCTGGACGACCTCATCGACAGCTGCATTCAGTCTTTTGGTGAGTAGGCTAACTGCCCACATGCATAAAAATCTCTATATTACTTTGTTCTTCCTTAAAAAGTGCTTTATAGAATAGCAACCTAGATTGTGTTTTGGCTTTAAAAATAGCTTTTGAGCCTTTGAAATGTTGGAGACAGTGTGCAGCGCCTGTGGCACATGATTGTGTGGGTGTAATAGGTCGTGATGAGAAGTGTGATTTCAAGTGAGAAAAGTTACTGAGGAGAGTTCGTATTTCCATTTTTCTTAGGATGGAGGTTTTTCTCGTGACGAAAAATATCATAAAATGCTATTGAGCATCTGGTGCTTTGACTTTTTTTTTTGTCCTTATGTTCTTGGGGCACATAAAGATAAGATTACATGAGCAAACACTGTTATCAAGCAGAAATTTGAAAGTCCTTGAATCATTTGGACAAAAAGGTCTTAGTAATTCCCTTTATAATCTGGAGGGTAATTGTGGCAGAATAGGAAAGGATTGGGTAATGCCAGAATGTCTGACTGGAAGAGACTGGTTAACATGCATTTGATTGAAGGTCAAAGATCTGGGAAAGAAACATGCAGACACACGTTGGCAGTGAATTACCTAGATGCTGCGCTCCGTCATCACCTTTACGCACCATGAAGGGTGCACAGCTTAGTGCAGCTGACAAGCAATTATCTGCAAAAATGCCCTATTTTAAAATTTTTCTAAGCACTGTCTTTTAATTATTTGTGAAACGGTGATTGAAAGGTACTAAATATTTGCTCCCCTTCAAAAAAGGAATGATTCAAATTGATGAAAAATCCATAGATTTCCTGCATCTCTGTTCCCCTTTGCATCCCCCTTTTTAAACGCCTCTGTCTCCCACCATAAAACAGATGAGCGCTGGTGGCCCAGCTGGTGCCCCAGAGCCTCTGGGGAGTGTAGGGGAGGCTTGATCAGATCCTGGGTAGCACGACATACATGCAGATCTGTTAGAACTCAGAACTAGAGATTACTGGCTGGACTGGTTTAGTGCTTGATCAGATCTTGTTTATAGAATTGGGAAAGACTTGACATTTCAGGGAATACTCATTTAGTACACTTTAGTATGACATTGGTTTAAAACAATCATTCTCAACTGTTAGTGCAGAATCACATGGAGGTTTTTTTGGTTGGTTTGTTTTTTATAACACAGATTCCTGGGCCCCACCCTCAGAGTTTCTGCTCTGGTAGGTCTGGGGCGGGGTCCAAGATTTTACATTTCAACAAGTTCCCAGGTGATGCTAATGCAGCTGATCCAAGAAACCCACTTTGCTTTTTTGCTTGTTGTAGACTTTTTAACTTGGGTAAGAGCATTTTTTTTTATTGCTAGTTTAACGTAAAGTTTAATTTCTATTTATTTACACTTTAATGTTTCAGTTAAGGATGCATTCAGGAGCAGAATGAATGGTTTTCTATTTCAGAATAATCTCAGAAAATACGTATGAGAGGAGAAACACTAGGAGATGGTGGAGGCTAGTAAAAGTACAGCTGTGAGGAGCTGTTATTCATCCCGCACTTTCACCTAGTTCCCAACTTGAATAAACCCAAGTTCCTCGCATAGGCGTGGCAGTCCTATTTACTGGTCTTTAGCAGGATGCCGCGACTATTTCATGAAAAGGATTTTTATTCCTTTTCCGGTTCACCATTGAGAAAACGGGGACCAACAATGTATTTATCATGCCTTCTTTCTTCCTCCCATGCCAATCCTATAAGTGCTGGCTGAATTCAGGGCTGTTTTCCTCACCTTCAACTAATCATGACATCAACCTGAAAAATACATTATGCGTTCTGAAGTCCTTCCAGGAAAGAACGGAACCTAACCCACTCCCCTCAACAAATCCTCCCAAGGGCAAAAGATACATTGCTTCCTGGAATATGTTGAACTAAAGAAGTAATTTAAAATCCCAGCCCTGTCAAAATCCCACTTAGTCTAAAAGTCTTTTTATCCATTATCAAGAAGCATCGATTAAACCCCTAATGGCATTTGATTCCATACTGGGCACCGCACAAGGAGAATGACAGGGATTGAAACCCTGTTTCATTATTCGAGTTTAGAATACTTGCAAAATGCACCATTTAGGAAGAAAATTGATACAAAAGACAGGGCAATAATAAACTAAGTGCAGGAAGAGTAAATTTTTTACACCATTTGGAGTTTGCATAAATTCACTTCAAGGATGAGGGCATAGATTAAGGAGAACCGCCACTGTTTATTCACACCCCTCTCATGGGAATGCTGCTGGAAGGCGGGAAGGTCAGATCTCAGGGCTTTGCGTGTTTTGTGCTGCCAAGTTTCCTGCCACAGAATTAACATGAAAGGGGCAAAAATGTAGGCACCCTATGTCTGGAGGGAACGGGAGATATGATTTCGCCTATGATTTCGACTCGTTGGTTATCAGTTGATGTGTCTAGGAGGGGACGGGAGTGGAAACGGAGCCACAGAGGTAAGTGGGGCTGGGTAGCAGACAAAGAACACCCAGAGCAAAATGCGTGCTTGTGCTCCTTCCTGTGGGTCTCCCCAGAGGCGATTGGAGAACAGAACGGAGTGAGGCTCAGGTTTCTCTTGAACTTTATCTTTCTGGTTATCCCTCAGGCTTGTGTAGAAGAGTTTTGCTTTGGAATAAAGCAATCTAGCTTAGCTTTTTGTTCATGAGTTTAGATGTCTCGTTTTAATACCCATGAAAAAAAAAAAAAGAAGGAAATAGTACAGAAGTGTGGGGAAACTGTTCTTATTTTTTGGTACTATCTTGTTTAAAACCCTGATTTCAGCTACCCCTCCCTTCGAAACTTTAAAACCCGATTTCAGCTACCCCTCCCTCCTAGCTTTGAAAAAAAGGAAGAGGGGGTGAAAAACTGTTTTGAACAGAAACGCTAATTACTTTCTTGTACTTTCCTAGCCTCACCTCACCTTCATGCATTTGTTTTGAGGGGGTTTGAATTGCCTAGAGCTCTGCTGTCCAATATGATAGCCACTAGCCTTCTGTGGCGATTTACATATACATTTCAATAAATTAAAATTAAATCAAGTGTTAAATTTAGTTCCTAAGCCTCAGTAGTTATATTTCAATTGCCAATAGCCACGAGTGGTAGCTGCCTCTGGACAGAGTAAAGAGAAAATGTTTCCATCCCATCGTCACAGAAAGTCTCTTGGGTAGTGCCGAACAGGGTAGATGGCTGACTTGAAGGGGGAAAGCAACAGACAGATCTGGAAACTGGGATCTGCATTTTTTTTTTTTAGCATCTCTAAATAATACTCTGAATGCTTCCTAAGGCATCTCGGACATTTGGCAGTCCTTATTGATGGTTTTCTCTTTAGTATTATTAACCATTAATTACCACCCACACTGTTCTCAAAGGAAGGACTTATTACAGTGCTTTTAAGAATGGGTGATCAGCACGTACAAATTAAGGGTACTCTTAAAGGTCTCTAGCAAGCCTCCCAGTGTCACACACAAGGTTACAGATCTGTGATTAGAAACTCAGAGCCTTGAGTCATAGTTCATTGCTTTAACTGTGAAACAACCTACTCCTACCTTCTGTTTTAATCAGAGGTCATGCATTACATTCTCAGCATGTTGTTGCTGGTTAAGCCCCTCTTCAGCTGAGCATAACGAGGCAAATCATTATAACCTGGTACATTTATGTCACATGTATGTGAATCACACCATCTGTTTCAGAGGTAGAAAAGACCTATGAGATCATCTGGGCTTTTTTTTTTTTTTTTCTTTAACGTTTTCACTTCGTAATAGGGCTGCCAAGCATTTGGGACCAAATAGGAGGCTTCATATGTCCAAATTCACAAAGCTCTTCTCTTGTCCCCTTCTGAATGCAGACAACTTCTAACAGCATCAGAAAGAAAACTGCATACCTGTCCCACAAAGGGACCCTCAGCAAGCAACCCTCCTGCTCTCAGGTGGGGCGTGGGAGGAAACTCTAGGTCTGTCTTACCTCTCAGTGTGAAAGGGAACACAGCTTAGTATCTTATATTTAGAATATTGTTTATTTTTTCTTAGAGTTCCATATGTATTGATTTTCTTTTAAGCTCAAAACAACTCTGAAATAGGTCAGGTATTATTATCTCCTTCATTGGACAAATGAGAAAATAAATCAAGCCTCTGAGAACTGAAACAACTTGCTTCATGTCTTTAGCCTAAAGAGAAAACACACTGCTCCCGTGCTTCTTCCTCTGCCCCAGCAGCCTTGTGCAGCCCGAGCTGGGGCATGCTGGGTCCCCCTCCTAGGACAGGCCTCTCTTCGCTCACTGGAGACCTACATGCCACACAGGACGGGCTTGCACATTGAGCCTACATTCTGCAGGCATAATCTCCCCCAGATTAGAAATTAAATGCCATGAAATATAAGAAATATTTATTGGACCCCATCTATACCAGATGTCTCCCTGAAATTCTCTCTTGAACAAAGTGTTGATTCAAATTACCACATATTTTGTGCTAACGCCATCCAAAGACCTACTGAACTAGAAATACTCACGAGGTAATGGGGATATTTCCCACACCATGGAGCAGCTGTGTATACTTCAGCTTATTAAAAGTAAAACAGTATACGGTGTTTTTTTAAGTTGGAGCCATGAAACCAAACACATGCTTGTTGGGACCACACACAGTTCCTCCATGACAAAGAGAAAATTAGGTATTCCTCAGCATTCTGAAACTTAGTCTGTGTGCCAAAGCGAGGTGCCCAGAGGCAATGGAGTACAAGACCAGAAGCCCTAGGCCATGACATCGAAGGGCACTGGGACCCAAGAATAGGCAGCTGCAAGGAACAAAGCCAAAGCCTTAGCCACTGTTGATGACAGGCCCTTTGGGAAGAAGACCACAGCTGTCCTAGTTGCCTCCTCAACGGAACCCCTCGTTATGGGGCATCATGACCACAAGGTTTCACATGTCAAGGGTGGTGCTCCGAGCACCCATGTTTTAAGGCTTCTGGCATCAGAGTAGCTCCCAGGCAGGCCTGTTCTTAGCTCTCCGGAGTGAATTGGCATTCTGTGATCAAGATGCTATTTATTCTAAGGAGCTTCTTTGCTGCATCTTTGACAGCCTGGCGTCACCTGGTGCCCCGGGCTGGCATGTCTGCCTTCTCATGGGTGTGAGTTACAGTGACTGCCAGTCCTGTGAAAGGAGGAGATGGGAAACCGTCTTCGCTGTCATCTATGCTCTCCTGTGTGGGGGGTGTTTATAGCAGACCTCTCTCTGTAATAGAGAACAGAGGGGGTTCATAAAAGTGTTGATGCATGAGGTTGACAGCCCCTCAGGAATTCTGAGCATTTTAGATCAGTAAGTCCATCCAGCGGGATGAGAATGACTGCTGAGAGAAAGAGACAAAGACAGGGAGACAGACAGTAGACTGATGGTGGCTGGACACTTACCCTGGACTCTGTAGGCTGCTGGGCCTTTTACTGAATCGGTGCCCTTGATTTTCACAACAACCCTGTGAGGTGGATATTATTCTGCTCTTTTAATTAATAGGACATTGAAACTCAGGGACATTAAAGAACCTGTGGAAATTGAACCAACTCATTAGTGGTAGAGGCACTGAGCTCGGAGCGCTGGTCAGTCTCTCTCTGAGGCTCACGTCTTTCTGCTCTGCCAGAGGCTCTCCAGCTTGACATGCGCAGTAATCATTGGGGCGGGGGGGGGGGGGTTCAACCTTCAGACTCCCGAGGCTCCACTCAAGAGATTTCCGTTCAGCCGGCAGCCACAGTGGTTTGGATGGAGGTGTCCCATGAGCTGATTTTGAGAAATACCGTCCTGTGACGTACTTTTCTCCTTGGATGTTAGAGCATTTTCTTGGGCCCTCTGGGAAAGCATGGAAAACCTGAAGAGAACATACTCTCTGAGAAGCAGTCGAGCAAATAAGGTTTTCAACTATATGGACTAGAAAGACACATGGTGAAGCCAGCTCCTGGGCACCTCTAAAGCTATCCAGCCAGATCTGATTAGAGAGAGGCCTGCCCCTGAGCAGGTTTGCAACCCTGAGCCCAGTGCTACCAGATTTTCCAGCATTTCTATCTCTTCTCAACTACAGAAACACCCTTCAAAACTTCCAGCCCGTTAATCTTTGGGCATGGAAATAAGTAGGCTGTGGGTGTCAGTTATTACTACAGTTGGGTGCTTTGTACTAAAAGGCAGCATGCCTGTTCTGCATTTCCACCTTTAAACCGCAATCAGATCAGTTTATTGCAGTGCTGTAAGTCCTTGCTCCCTAATGTATGCCTGTCCCCCAAGGATCAGAGACCTAGAAGTAGTGGATTAGCTCGGGGGGAACTGGAGAGGTGCTACCTCTAAGTACTTCCCTGAAAGTGTACTTTTCCAACAGATTTTTTAAGGCCGTAGGGTTGGCATGAAGGTTATTGAGTCTGCAATGGAAACACATTAGGAAATAACATGAAAGCCAAAGCTGTGTGTTCAATAATTGACTGAAACAGCAGTGACTGGGCAGTGAGACCATTGGAGAAGGTCATCTGAAGTGCAGGCCCCACCCACAGACCCACCTCCTGATGGTAGGACCTGCCCCATTCTGCCTGGAGCAGTTACACATGCTGGACCTCTGCCTTGCTCTGTGGGTAGTTTGGTCTACGGCCCAGTTGGGGTTGTCCTAGAATGGGTGGGAGGAAAACAGCAGGGAGGTAGGTAGCAAGAGTGTAAGCAGGGCCAGCTTCACGGGCACACGGCCTGTGCAGACACACAGGGCACCACACTTGATTGAATGCTGTCACAATCTAGAAGATCTTAATCCGCAAGAACAGGTTGTTAAATTTTCAGAAATTTGCAAGCCAGTTAAGCACAGCCATCATTAAAAATTAATGTATAAACTTACAAGATAAATCCTCAAAACTCATTTCCTAATGCCACATTTTACTCTCATCTATGCTCTTGAGCTACGTCTGTTTTATCTGTACGGCATGAATGCTCCAACGGTGAGCTATGGTTTGTCCATCTCTTCTAAGCTCCATGTTCGGTGAAGTCATGCTAGTAGCTTGCGTTTGCCTATGTTGGGAGTATTTACATCATGGAAATAGATAAACACTGCTAAACAGGGCTTCCTCTTAAACGCCACCCCTGAAGAGTCTATTGTTAAGTGTTTACCAACACACCACTTTCCCCAGCTAAGCAAAGTGTTGAGGTGGGAAGGGGAAGCTAAAACTGGAAATTTAATTTTGTGTCACCTAATTAAGAAAAGGTAATATTTGCTGTTTTGCTCCTTTCATCTAACGTGTCTTATAAAATAACTCTCCATGTGTTCTTCAAAGAAAGGAACATTATACCTTAGAGATAAGGACATCAAATATCAGTGAAGCTGAGAAATTTTCTTAAAGAAGTGACAATGGAGCTTTAAAACTGAGATTCTTATTCTGGCATCACATTATCACTGTTTCTGTGTTTTGTTTGATTTTTTAATTTACCTCCTCTAAAAATTCTCCATGACTTAACTGGTCCTTATTTCTGACCAACCAAACCTTAACTCTGTGAACTTCTGTTCTTCATGTATTATATGCTGTCTCTATTTCTAATTCCATCTGTTTAATCATTTGCCTTCTTTTCCTACTACATGGTAACAGGTACTATTGATATATCTATACAACCAAGCTTCTGTTGAGTATGTTTTCATAAGTGTGTTTGCTAGCTACATTTCCAATTGTGTGGACTGTCTGCTCATATCCTTTGCCTATTTATCACTTGCTGGTTAATGCTTTTTATTATTATAGGTTTGCAAAAGCTTTCTATGTTATAAACCTATTAACTCTGAATATCACTTGCTACAGATATTTTTTTCCTCATTCTCATTTCCATTTTTATACTGGCTTTGGGATTTTAATGTATAGAAATTTTACATTTAAATTTAGCCATATTTCTTGTCATCTTTTTCTTTATTAACTCTAAACTTGGAAAATAAATCTCTATTCCAGAGATTTGGTGAATATTTCATTCTCATTTTAATTAGTTTTATTAAATCCAGCCTGTGATATGGAGCAATTCTTTAATCCACTGTTATGGATGATCAGTAAAAGATTTTTCTGGAGAAAAAGAAGACTTCAGTTTTGTTTCTGAGATTGTCATTGGCTTAAAACCGGAGAGCACTTGGATAGTCACCTTGTCACTCAGAGCTTCACTTTCCCCTCACCATGATCATGCCAAAATGATTTCTGAGACTGAAAATATCTGGGAGAAGGTGTAATGGGGTTTCAATCATGATGTTGAGTGTGAGTTTGAAGAAAGTCCTTTAGGAATTTGTAAATTTAAAGAAAGAAAGAATTTTTTATCTATTTGAAGAGCAAATATCCTTTAGGTGGAAAATTAGAAAACAAACCAAATTTAAATCCATTATTTCTAAATTATAAATATATACATCAAGTCTATATTCTTACATATTTTTATTATAGTAATATGTACATAACAAAATTTATCACTTACATAGATTTTTAAAATAGTTTTAGTAATAGTTTTGAGTATTTACTATGAATAACAATATTCGTTTTAATATATTTATATACATATTATTTAATCCCACTTTTTTGTAAGTTCTTATATTTACAAAGATCTAACTGTAACCCAGCTCTCATATTTACCTTTTAAATTTTAATAACTTTAAAAATTATTCATGTACACTATAGAAAACTTAAAAAATACAGACTAGCAAAAAGAAGAAAATTGCAGTCATTCATTCTACCACCAAGAGCAGGGTGAGCAGTATCAACATTGTTGGGAATATTTTCCTAGATTCTCTCTTGTGCATATTTACATGGACTATAATCACATTAACTTTTTTTTATGGTAGATTCACTATAATTAACTCTGCTTTCCATAATTCACAACTTAAACGATTCTCTTAAAATCAGTATTAGTATTTATAAAGAGGTGTGCTAGCACAGAAAGTGGCTATTCTATCCTAAAATTGATTTTAAAAAGATAATTCTGGCATAATCCCTTCAAATATGGAACATAAAAAGTGAAGGTTGCTTGGCAACTAAAATGGTTGTAATGAGGAATTAAAGACATTATAAGAAGAGTAGCTACTTGTTTCTTTCCAAGGCCAAATGCTAAGTATATCACCATGTGATTATAGTTATAATAATTGAAGGAAATAAAAAATGCTTCTATTAAAATTCTAGGTGTGGTCTTTTTAATATATATGGGAAGCCAGATGGATTTTGTGGAAGAGAAGCTTTGCTTTCAGAAACAATGAAAAAACCTTGTGTCCCTATTAACTTTAAGAGACTCTTAAGAAGTAGCAACTGGGAAAAGATACATAGCAGATACAGAAAGATACTGCAGTTTGGTACATCTGTGATTCTTCTTCAGAACAGAAGAGATAGTGGGCAGTGCTGTGGGGGAGACCATGTTGTCTACTTTTTTTTTTTTTCCAGAGAGTAGTCAAGGACCCTAGGGAAATTGCTGAGGTTCTTACCAAAATCTTCAGGCAGAAGACGCTGCCAGGATGGAGCTTGGATTGGAGAGACATCAGTGATTAATTGAAATAGACAAAAGGAATAGGGACTAGAGGCACTCTTCTTGAGGGGAGAGGGAAACAGAGCTTACCAGTTTTGTAGTGAGAGAATGGAATAACAGGAGCAGTGAGGCAGTGATGAAGTCATCTGGGAATTTCTAGGGTGGAGGGGCAAAGGTAACTATGCCTGGCTTCCCTTCCTTGATCTCTCTGAATTGCTGTCCAGGACTTGTTTATGTAATCTTGTGAACAGCCCCATTTTAAAAGGGTGCCCAGGAAATATAGGAAGCCAAAAAAAATGTCCAAGCATTATCATTGATGATTCTATCTTGTTAGAGTGTAGTTACAGTTTACAGAGCATCCTTAAATCTGATATGAGCAGTTAATCATTTTGGTTAATTTTACGTTTACTTATTTAATGCCGAATGCATGTGAGCTTTTAAATGCTTCCTTTCCTTCTTCCTCCCTAATTCGTTAGCATCATGGGTTCAGAGTTACTCCATCCAAACCTGTCTTTGTGGGTTCGTCATTTTTTTCCACTCGCACACAGTTCAGGCCACATAGCAGGTCACTCCAGCTTCTGATGTACTGCTTCCCAGAAGTTAGCTGTAGTGTACGTGATACTGGCTCCTGGACTCTATCTTCAGTTATTGCCACGGATGGGCTGAGCACTTAGGGTTCACTTGACTATTTGGCATTGCTTTAAGCCCCAAAGAGCAATCCACACTGTGCCTGTGGTTTCCCAACCCTCTCTGTCCCCAGTAGCTGAGTCCCGTTACCTGGTCAGCAACCACCAGAATCTACATGAGATGGACTTAGCTTCAGGTGACTGAGAAAGTGTGCCCTCAAAAATGCAAGAGAGATGGAGGAGGACCTCTCACAAAAAGGCACAAGGGAGATTTCAACTCGTCATAGTGTATGAATCTTTTTTCTAAAACTTGTGTATGTGTGTATAAGTACATTATTATATAATCATAGGTACTTGGAGATTTGTATGCTGACTGGATGGTTGATATTAGGAATTGCTATCAGTTTTGTTTTAGGCATGTTAATGATGCATTGGGTTTTGGGGGGGTGAGTTCTTATTTTTAGAAATATATACTGAAATAGTTATGAAATATCATCTTCGGCAGTTGCTTTAAAATAACATGAGATGAGGGAGTGGATGGGGGTCTAGATGACTCAAAGTTGGCCATATGCTGATCATTGTTGAAGTTGGGTGGGTCCGTGGAGGTTTCTTATGCTCTTTTGGCTGCTGTGGCATGTGCTTATAATCTTTTTCCTTTAAAAAATATTTTCAGTAACTGTTGACATATAATATTATTAGTTTCTGATGTAAAGCATAATGATTAGACATTCATATAACTTGCGAAGTGATCACTCCAATAAATCTAGTACCCATCTGATACCATAGTTGTTATTATTTTTTAATTAACCAATACCCTTATTGAGATATAATTCACACACTATATAATTCATCCATTTAAGCATGCATTTCAGTGTTTTCTCGTGTATTCACAGAATTCTGCAAATAGAATCACAATCTAATTTATATCCTTTTGTGTCTTTTGAAATTCAATTTCTTGGGGTGACATTGGTTAATAAAATTATACAGGTTTCCAGTGTGCAATTCTGTAATTTCTCATCTGTGTGTTGAATTGTGTGTTCGCCACCCAAATCCAAAATCTTCCCATCACCATGGATTTGATGCCCTCTATCCCTTTCTGCCTCCCTGCCTTTCCCTCTGCTAACCACTAAACTGTTGTCCATGTCTGAATTTTTGCTTGTTTGTCTTGATAACTTGTTGCTTTCAGTTTCATGCCCCACATATGAATGGAATCGTATAGTTCTAATCTTTTTAAATAATATTTGTTACTTTTAATTTATAGTTGGCATGAAATATATTAGTTTCAGGTGTGCGACAGTGTACACTAATACAGTATTATTGACTATATTCCTTAAGCTGTGCTTTATATCTCCATGACTATTTCATAACTACGATTTTGTACTTCTTAATCCCTTCCCCCTTTTTCACCTGTCCCCTTCACCCCCCTCCCATCTGGTAAACCTCAAAATGGTCGCTGTATCTGTGAATTTGTTTCTGGTTTTTTGTTTTTTGTTTTTTGTTTATTTTGTTCTTTAGATTCTACATGTAAGTGAATCACATGACATCTGTCATATCTGACTGGTTCCCTTTTATTATTTCCATCTCCATTTTTATGTTTTTTATCTCTTTGTTAAAGTCCTCCCTGAGTGCATCTACTCTTTCCCTAAGTTCACTGAGCATCCTTATAACCAGTGTTCTGAACTCTGCATCCAGTAGATTGCTTGTTTCTACTTCGTTTAGTACTTTTTCTGGAGCTTTGTTGTGTTCTTTCATCTGGGACATGTTTCTTTGTCTCCCCATTTTGGCTGCCGCCCTATGTTTGTTTCTATGTATTAGGTAGGGCTCCTAAGTCTCCCAGTCTTAGTAGAGTGGCTTTATGTAGTAGGTGTCCTTCGGGGCCTAGTGTTGCAGTTTTTCTTTGTCACCTGAGCTGGGCGCCAAGGTGTGTCCTTTGTATGGGTTGTATGTGCCCTCCTGTTGTAGTTGAACCTTGAATGCTGTTTTCATGTCAGTAGGTAGGATTGACTCTTGGGCTGATTGGTTGTGAGGATTGGCCAGGGAGGGGCCAACCCTATGGATCAGGATTCACCTCAGCAGGGCTCTTGTGCTTGCCTAGTCTCCCCTTCAGGTGTGTTCTCCTCAGATGCAGCTTGAGGGTGTTCCAACTCCTAGGTCAGGCTGAACAGGCCACCGAGTGTGCTGGCCTAAGGGCCTTCTAGGAGGGGCCCGGCTGCAGGCCAAGTTCACCTACAGCCTGTGCACTTCTGGTTTCACCTGGTAAGAGTCGCCAAGCAATTCTCAGATGAGTGCTACCCATTCTGGGTTTACAGGTGCCTCGAGAGGTCAAGACAGAAACCAAGGCTGGCTGCTGCTAGTGCCAGGCCTGGCACAGCTCAGTAAGAGCTAGGAGGCACCCAAGGCCAGATGCTGCTGCTTTGGGGTTTGTGAGCCTTTGAGAGACTTTAGGAGAGTACACAGCATGAGCCAAGACAGGCTATTAGTATGGAATAAATCACTGGAGATAGCTTGGGTAGGCCTGTAAGTTGAGAGAGGCAGAGTCTCAGGAGATCAGCTGGGCAGAGTGACCTGTGTCATCAAGGTTGATGAAGACTCAGATATGGCAGCCTCCTGCGTCTGTAGTCTGGGAGCAGGGAAGGCTCAACCAAGGAAAGCTGGATACTGACAGCGCTTCTATTTGGGAGAAGGCCACCCTCCAGTCCTAGCCCTGAAGCCCAACAACTCTATCTCCCTATATGTCCCTGGCACTCCTTGAGCAGGTGCGCCAGCACTGGAGCTCAGAGCAAGTGAGTCCATCAGCAAATAAGTCCATACACCAGCCCTTTAAGAGGAATGTCTGCAGTTTCTGCAGCCCTCCATCTCACTTAGCTACACTCTCTGCTGGTTTTTCAGAGCCAGAGGTCGTAGGGAGTTCTCTTCCTGGCACTGGAACCCTGGGCTGGGTGGGGAGTCCAGAGTGGGGCCAGAACCCCTCACTCCTCAGGGAGGGAAGGGAGCTCTGGAGCCAAGATAACCCTCCTTATTCTCAACCACCACACGTGCAGTTGTAGGACTGGGCCATTTCATGCCTCTGCCTCTTCTACCCGCCTCAAGGTGACCGCTTATGCATGTCCCCAGTTGTATGACTTCCATTCAGCCAGACATCAGGTGATTCCCAGTGATGGTCGCTCTGTAGTTTCATTATAATTTTGGTGTGGTTGTGAGAGGAGGCAAGCACAGCATCTACCTTCTACACCATCTTGGCTGGTCTCAGTAGTTAATGACTATATTCACTATGCTGTACATACCCTTGACTCTTTTTATAACTGCCAATATGTACTTCTCAATCCCTTTCACCTTTGTCATCCATCACCCTAAACCCCCTCCAATTTGGCGACCCTCAATTGTTCTCTTTATGAGTTTGTTTGTTTCATTTAATTTTTTACATTCCACATATAAGTGTATTTGTCTTTCTCTGACTTATTTCACTTAGCATAATACCCTCTAGGTTTATCCGTGTTGTCGCAAATGGCAAGGTTTCATTCTATTTCGTTGCTGAAAGATATTCCATTGTATATGTGTACCACACCCTTTATTTATTTGTCTATCAGTGGACACTTAGGTTGCTTCCATATCTTGGTTATTAAAAATAATGCTGCATTGAACATAGGGGTGCATATATCTTTTCAAATTAGTGTTTTGAGTTTCTCTGGAAAATTCTCCAGACATAGAATTGCTGGGTCATAGTTCTATTCTTAATTTTTTGAGGAACCTTTATACTATATTCCATAGTGGCTGCACCAATTTACAATCAAACCTGTAATGCACAAGGGTTTCCTTTTCTCCACATCCTCCCAACATTTGTTATTTGTTATTGATTCATTAATGGGAGCTATTCTGACAGGTGTGAGGTAATATCTCATTGTGGTTTTAATATGCATTTCCCTTATGATTAATGATGTTGAGCATCTTTTCATATGTCTGTTGGCCACTTGGGAGAAATGTGTATTCAAGTTCTCTGCCCATTTTCTAATTCTTTTTTGGTGTTAAGTTGTTTGAATTCCTTATGTATTTTGGATATCTATATATTGGCTGTATCATTGGTTAATATTTTCTCCCCTTTAGTAGGTTGTATTTTCATTTGTTGCTGGTTTCCTTCACTATGCTAAAACTTTTTAGTTTGATGTAGTCTTTTTTTTCTTTTGTTTTTCCCTTACCCAAGGAGACATATTAAAATATATATGTTACTGAGAGCAATGTCAAAGAATTTACTGCCTGCTTTCTTCTAGGAGTTTTATGGTTTCAGATCTTTAATCCATTTTGACTTTATTCTTGTATATGGTATAAGGAAGTGGTCTAGTTTCTTTTTTTTTTTTTTTTTACATCTATCTGTTTAGTTTTCCAAGTACCATGTATTGAAGAGACTGTCTTTCCCCATTGTGTTGTATTCTTTTCTACTTTGTCATAGATTAGTTCATCATATAGGCATGGGTTTATTTCTGGGCTCTATTCTATTCCATTAATTTATGTGTCTGTTTTTATTCCAGTAGCATGGTGTTTTGATTACCATAACCTTGTAGTATAGATTGATATTAGATAACAAGATACCTTCAACTTTGTTCTTCTTTCTTAAGATGCTTTAGCTATTTCAGGTATGTTGTGGTTCCAGATAAATTTTAGATTATTCTAGTTCTGTGAAAAATGCCAGTGGTATTTTGATAGGGGTTGCATTGAATCCGTAGATTATTTAGGATGGTATAAACATTTTAATGCTAGTAATTTTTCCTATTCATGAGCATGATATATCCTTTCATTTATTTGTATTTTCTTCAGTTTCATTCTTCAATGTCTTGTAGTTTTCTGAGTACAGGCCTTTTACCTCCTTGGTTAAATTTATTCTTAGCTACTTTATTCTTTTGGATGCAGTTGTAAATGGGATTGTTTTCTTAATTTCTCTCTCTGATAGCTCAGAATTTATGTATAAAGATGCAACTGATTTCTGAATATGAATGTTGTATCCTGCTTCTTTACCAAATTCATTGATCAGTTCTGATAGTTTTTTGGTGGAATCTTTAGAAGTTGCTTTATTAATATCATGTCACCTGCAAATAATAAAAGTTTTACTTGTTTTCCAATTTGGATACTTTTATTTTGTTTTCTTGTCTAATTGCTGTGGCCAGGACTTCCATTTGTGTGTTAAATAACTGGTGAAAATGGACATCCTTTTCTTGTTCCAAATCTTAAAGAAAAAGCTTTCAGCTTTTCATCATGATATTAGCCATGAGTTTGTCATATATCACCTTTATTATGGGGAGATATGTTCTATCTACCCCCACTTTCCTGAGAGTTTTTATCATAAAAGGATGTTGGATTTTGTCACATATTTTTTCTACATCTATTGATATGATCATATGATTTTTGTCCTTCATTTTGTTTATGTTTTGTGTCATGTTACTTGATTTGCAGATGTTGAACCAATCTTGCATCCCAGGAATAAATCAATTGATCATAGTGTATGATCTTTTAAATGTATTGTTGAATTCAGTTTGCTACTATTTTGTAGAGGACTTTTGCATCTATATTAATTAGGGATATAAACATATAATTTTCTTTTTTGTAATGTCTTTGAGTGGTTTAGCTATTGGAGTAATGCTAGCCTCATAAAAGGAGTTTGGGAGCCTTCCCTTCTCTCCAATTTTTTTTTTTTAGAATAGTTTGAGAAAGATAGTTCCTTTGAATATTTGGTAAAATTCACCTGTGAAGCCATGTGGTCCTCAACTTTGTTGAAAATTTTGATTGCTGATTCAATTTCATTTCTAGTTTGTTGGGAGTATTTTTTTTATTGCTGGTTCAATTTAGCTTCTAGTGATCAGTCTGTTCTGATTTTTTTGTTTCTTCCTAACTCACTCTTGGAAGATTGTATGTTTCTAGGATTTTATCCATTTCTTCTAGGTTGCTCAATTTGTTGGCATATAATTGTAGCATTTTCTTCTAATCTTTTGTATTTCTGTGGTGTCAGTTGTCACTTTTCTGATTTTATTTATTTGGACCCACACTCTTTTTCTTAATGAATTTCCCTAAAGGTTTATCAAGCAGATCTTTGCCTTTCATCACTTTATCTTTTCAAAGAACTGGCTCTTGGTTTCATGGATCTTTTCCATTGTTTTTTAGACTATATTTTGTTTATTTCTGCCCTGATCTTTATTATTTTCTTCTTTCTTTCTACTCACTTTGGGACTTTTCTTTTTTTTTTTTTTTGTAATTTCTTTAGGTGTAAGTTTAGATTGTTTTTGATTCTTTTTTGTTTCCTAATATAGGCCTATATTCCTGTGAATTTTCCTCTTAAAACTGCTTGGCTGTGTTCCATAGATTTTGGGTCATTCTGTTTTCATTTTCATTTGTGTCAACGTATCTTTTGATTTCTTCCTTGATCTCATTGTTAACCCATTCATTATTTAATAGTGTGTTTCTTTAGCGTCCATGTTGTGTTTTTGTTTTCTTCTTGTAATTTTTTTCTAGTTTCATATCATTGTGGTCAAAGAAAATGCTTGTTATGATTTCATTCTTAAATTTCTTGAGACTTGTTTTGAGACCTGACATGTGGTCTATCCTGGGAAATGTTCCATGTATATTTGAAAAAAAAAAAAAAGTATATTCTTCTGCTTTGGGGTGAAATGCTCTAAAAATATCAATTAAGTCCCTCTGGTCTGATGTGTTAGTTAAGGCCACCGTTGGTTGATTTTTTGTCTGAATGATCTATCCATTTATGTAAGTGGGGTGTTGCAGACTCCTACCATTATTTTCTTACCATTGATCTCTCCCTTTATATCCATCATTATTTGCTTTATATATTTAGGTGTCCTCACATTGGGTTTGTAAATGTTTGTGAGAGTTGTATCTTCCAGTTGGTTTGATCTATTTATTATTATGCAATGACCTTCTTTGTTCGTTCTTTTGGCCTTTGTTTTGAAGTCTATTTCATCTGATGTAAATACTGTTACTCCAGCCATTTTTGTTTCCATTTGCATGAAATTTCTTCTTCCATTCCTTTGCATTCAGTCTGTATATGTGTTTTGCTCTGATGTGGGTCTTGTGTAGGTAGCATATGTACAGGTCTTTTTATTGGAGCCTTTTACATTTAAAGTAATTACTGATATGTTTGCAGTGATTGCCATTTTATTAATTATTTTTATTGCTTTTGTGATTCTCTGTTCCTTTTTATTCCCTCTTGCTTATTTTCTTGTATGCTTATGACTTTGTACAGAGTTGTGTTTGGATTCCTTTCACTTTATTTTTTAAATATCTCTTTTAGATTTTTAGTTTGTGATTACCATGTGCTTTGCCTATATCAAGCTATGTTTATGGAAGTCTGTTTTAAGTTGATGATCACTGAAGTTCAAACACATTCTAAAATTACTGCAATGTTTTCTCATCCCCTCTATTTGTTTTTTGTCATTTTTTTACTTCTTGTGTGTGTTATGTGTGTTTGTGTGTATCTCTTAATTGTTGTAATTACACATGATCTTCTGACTTTACTTTGGCCTTTTAGCCTTTGTACTAGCTTTATAGTTGGCTGAGCCACTGCTTTTGCTAAGTGTTTGCCCTTGTTAATGAGAATTTTTTCCTTTCCTATATTTTCTTATTCATATTTTTGACCTATTTTCTTTAAAAAATCACTTTAACATTTCTTGTAATAATGGTTTAGTGGTGATCAACTCCTGTAGCTTTTTCTTATCTGGGAAACTCTTTATCTTTCCTTTGATTCTAAATGATAGCCTTGCTGGGTAGAGAAATCTTGGTTGCAGGTCTTTTTGCTTTTCATCACACTGAATATTTTATGCTAAGCCTTTTTGGCCTGCTAAATTTCTGTTGAGAAATCAGCTGGTAATCTGATGGGCGCTCCCTAACTGCGTTTTTCTTGCTACTATTAAGGTTCTCTCTTTGTCTTTACCTTTGGCATTTTAATCATGATTTATTGTGGTGTGGAGCTTTTTGGGTTATCTTCTCTGAGACTTTTTGTACTTCCTGGACTTCTACATCTGTTTCCTTCACCACGTTTAGGAAGTTTTCTGTTACTATTTTTTCAAATAAGTTTTTAATCACTTGCTCTTCTCTCTCTTCCTTCTCGTACCCCTATGATGTAAATGTTGGTATGTTTGATGTTGTCCCAGAGGTCCGTTATCTTATTTATTTATTCATTCATTCATTCATTCATTTATTTTGCTGTTCCAATTGGCTATTTTCTGCCAATTGGTTTGTAGACACTGAGCCAATCTTGCATCCCAAGAATAAATTCCAATTGATCATTGTGTGTGATTGTTTAAATACATTGCTAAAATTGAACCCCTGTCATCCAAATTTTTGATTCAGTCTTCTGCTTCATATAACTTGCTTTGATTCTCTCTAATGTATTCTTCAGTTATTATTTTTTTAATTTCCAGCTGGTTCTTTTTATGTTTTTTATCTCTTTTTTGTTTTCTATCTCTTTATTGAAGTTCTCACTGAGTTCATTTATTCTTTCCCAAAGTTCATTGAGCATTCCTATAACTAGTGTTTTGAACTCTACATCTGGTTGATTTCTTATCTCCATTTTAATTTTTTTTCTGGATTTTTGTCCCGTTCTTTCATTTGAGATATGTGTCTTTGTCCCTTTATTTTGGCTGACTTCCTGTGTTTATTTCTATGTAGTAGATAGATCAGCTATGTCTATTGGTCTTGTAGAAGGTGTACTGTGGGACCCAATGATGCAGTCTCACCGGTCATCTGAGCTGGGTGCTCCAGGGATGTCCCTTGTATGGGTTGTGTGTGCCCTCCTGTTGTAGTTGAGCCTCAGTTGCTCTTGGCATGTCAGTGGTAGAGTTGAGCCTCAGGCTGACGGACTGTGAGGCCTGGATGTGACCATGACAGGAAAGCTGTTGTGTGAGGGCTGATCCTATGGAGCAGGAGAACTTTAGCAGGGCTCTGGTGCTAGTCGAGTCCACTCTTGGGGTGTGTCATTTATGGAGCTCATTGGACTGTGCTCTGATGTGCTCTGAAGCCAGCCACTGGGTGTGTTGGTTCTAGAATGTCTTGAGAAGAGTTCTGATGTGGGCCCCAGTCAGCCATGTCTTGTGCCAGGCTTAAGACCCTGGTAGAAGCTACAGATCGATCTGCAGTTGGTTGCCACTTGGATTGGGCATGGAGGTGCTTAGGATCGGCTATACTATCAACCGAGGCTGGCTGCCCTTATGCTGGGCTTGGGACCCTTTGTTTGGTGCCATGATCTGAGCTGAGGCCAGCCCCCCACTTATGTCTGGCTTGTGGGCACTTAGTTTAATCTGCGTTTAAGCCAAGACTGGCCACCCTGTATGCCAGTCTTGGGGCTACCTAATGGGAGGTGCAATGCAAGTTGAGACGGGTCACTGCTTGTGCCAGGCGTAAGGATGCTTAGCAAAAGGTTCAGGGCACATAAGGCCTACTACTGCTTATTTGGTGTTTTTTAACCTTTGAGAGATTTTAGGAAAGCCTTTAGCATTAACCAAGCAGGCTACTTGTGTGAAGTACCTGCTGGAAGAGGCTTTGGTGAGCATGTGAGTTGGGCGGGGTGGAGTCTTAGGGAACCACCAAGGCAGGGCAAATGGTATTAACCAGGTTAATGGAGAAAACAGATTTCCTGCCCCCCTTCACTCTCTAGCTGAGTACGAGGAGGGTTCAACAAAGGAACAATGGTGCCTGGAAGTACTTTCGACCCCAGAGAGGGCTGCCCTGACCCCTGGCCCTGAAGCTAGTCAATCTAGTTCCTCCCATATGTCCCTGGTGCTTTTCGAACTGCTGTCCCTATGATGGAGCTTAGAGTGAGTGAGTTTGTAAGCAAGCGAGTATGTGTGCAGGCCCCTCAAGAGGATCACTTCCGTCTCCAGCTGCCCTCTGTCTCAGGTGTAGTCTCACATGTTTTCACAGCCAGGTGTTAGATTGACTCCTATTCTCAGCACTTGTGTCCCAGTTCAGGAAGCCTGATGTGGGGCTGGGACCCCTTACTCCTCAGGGGAGACTTCAGCAGCTGAAATGTCCCTCCCAATTCTTATTCACGACGCCATGGTGTGGGACCTGCCTATTCTGTATCTCCACACTTCCTATCAATCTTAGTGTGGCTTCTTATATCCTTAATTATAGAAATCCTATTCGGCTTGACTTCAGGTGGTTCTCAATGACGGTTGTTCTATAATTTAGTTGGAATTTTGATGTGGTCATTGGGAGAGGTGATGACAATGTTTACTTACTCTGACATCTTGACTGGAAAGTGTCCTCAAGACCTAAGGAAACAGATGATTACAAATTACAGAAAATTCAAAGGAACCTATTGTTCTCATTTTCTTGGACAATGAAATAGAGTGCCATGTTTGTATTAAAAAGGGGAGAGAAGAGTAAAAAATAAAAATTGGATATTTTGGATACATACAACTGAAATAATCTATTCATGTCCTATACTTGACATCCCACATCAAATTCAGCCCATTCCCTGCTCAACACTGAGATGTTGCATTTCTGGTGTCTAGAAAGACAAAACTAAAACTGGAAACTTTAAACTTCAATTCTATTGTCAAAGATGGAGTTGGAGTTAAGAGAGAAAATGTGCTTTCCTCCTTGCCCCACCTCACCCACACACACACACCCAGTTATGAGCAGGGAAAGGCCAAACACGTGATGCCGATTTCAGCAAGGCAGTGAACCGATTACAGAAGGGACCATGGTAGGTCACATAGCATCATGGTCTTTGGAATCCAATCTTGAATCTCCGTTTACCGAATATTGGCCTTAGGCAAATTATTTTACTGCTGTTTTCTCATTTACAAAATGGATAATCTGGAAAAAAAATTTATCAGCACTAGAAAAATTATTTCAATTTATTTTTAATTGTAAGTGACATACAACATTATATTAGTTTCAGGTGTACGACATAGGATTTCAACAATTATATACTTTACAAAGTGATCACCACAATAAATCTAGTAATTATCAATCACCAGGCATACTAATTACGGTATTACTGACTGTGTTCTCTATGCTCTACATTAATCCCTATAACTTATTTTATAACTGAAATTTGTAGTTATTAATCCCATTTCCCTTTTCTCCCAACTCCTACCCCTACACACTGGTAACCATCAGTTTGTTCTCTGTATCTATGAGTTTGTTTCTATTTCCTTTTGTTTGTTGCTTTGTTTTGTTTTTAGATTCTACACATAAGTGAAATACTGTATTGTCTTTGTCTTATTTAACTTACCATAATACTTTACAGATCTATTCATGTTGCAAATGGCAAGATTTTATTTTCTTTATGGCTGAGGGATATTACATTGTATATATGTACCACATCTTCTTTATTCATTTGTCTATCAGTGGACATTTAGGTTGCTTTTATATCTCAGAAAATGTAAACAATTCTTCAGTGAACATATGTGTGCATATATCTTTTTGAATTTTCATTTTCATTTTCTTCAGATAAATACCAGAAGTGGAATTTGTGAATTGTACAGAAGTTTTATTTTTAATTTTTTGTTTGAGGGATTTCTATACTGTATTCCATAGCGGCTGCACCAATTTAAATCTTACCAACATTTGTGCCCAAGAGTTCCCTTTTCTTCACATGCTTACCAACATTTGTTATTTGTTGTCTTTTTTTGATAATAGCCATTCTAGCAGGTGTGAGATAATATTCATTGTGGTTTTGCTTTGCAT
This sequence comes from Eonycteris spelaea, assembly GCA_003508835.1. Taxonomy (NCBI): domain Eukaryota; kingdom Metazoa; phylum Chordata; class Mammalia; order Chiroptera; family Pteropodidae; genus Eonycteris; species Eonycteris spelaea. The sequence goes on along the minus strand of PUFA01000054.1, from coordinate 6,282,883 downwards.
GTCCCTGATGATTAGTGATGTCGAACACATTTTCATATGTCTGTTGGACATCTTTATGTCTTATTTGGAGAAATGTCTATTCAGGTTCTCTGGTCATCATTAATTGGATTTTTTGAATGTTGAGTTGTATGAGTGAGTTCTTTATATATTTTGGATATAACTCCACATTGAATGTATTGTTTGAAAATACTGTCTCTCATTCAGTAGAATGTCTTTTCATCTTGTTGATAGTTTCTTTCAGTGTGCAAAAGTTTTTTAATGTATCCCATTTGTTTATTTTTGTTTCTTTTGCCTGAGGAGTTATATAGCCCCCCCCAAAAAAAAATTGTAAGACTGATGTCAAAGAGTTTACTGCCTATGTTTTCTTCTAGGAGTTTTATCATTTCAGGTCTTACATTTAAGTCTTCAATCCATTTTTATATTCTTTTGTTTTATTGTTAGTTTCAAGTATACAGTATATTGGTTAGACATTTATATGGTTTATGAAATGATCCCCCTAATTGCTCTTTCTCTCCTCTGGCTCTACATCTACCCATTATATTAATGCTGACTGCATTTTTGCATATGGTACATAAGAAAGTGGTCTAGTTTCTTCTTCTTTTTTTTTTTTTTTTACATCTGTCCAGTTTTCCCAACATGATTTATTGAAGAGCCTTTCTTTCCCCTATTACATATGCTTGCCTTCTTTCTCTAGATTAGTTGACCATATGGATGTGGGTTTATTTCTAGGCTCTTTATTCTGTTCCATTAATCTATGTGTCTGTTTTGGTGTTTTGACTACAATAGCCTTGTAGCATAGTTTGATATCAGATAGTGTGATACCGTCAACTTTGTTCTTCTTTCTCAAGATGCTTTAGGGCATTTTGTGATTCCATATAAATTTTAGGATTATTTATTCTAGTTCTGTGAAAAAATGCCAGTGGCATTTTAATAGGGATTTTAATAGTGATTGCATTGAATCTGTAGATTGCTTAGGGTTGTATGGATGGTTTAACGCTATTAATTTTTCCTATCCATGATTACAGTATATCCTTTTATTTACTTGTGCCTTCTTCTATTTTGTCAATATTTTATACTTTTACTTCCTTGGTTAAATGTATTCCTAGCTATTTTATTCTTTTTTGACGCAATCGTAAATGGATTGTTTTCCAAATTTTTCTTTCTGCTAGTTAGTTATTTGCATATAGAAACACAACAGATTTCTTTATGTTAATTTTGTATCGTGACACTTTACTGAATTCATTTATTAATTCTAAGAGTTTTTTTGGTGGAATCTTTCAGGTTTCCTATATATAGTATCATGTCATCTGCAAAAAGTGACAGTTATACTTCCCTCCTTTCCAGTTTGGATACCTTTTATTGCTTTTTCTTGTCCAATTGCTGTGGCTAGGATTTCCAGTACTATGTTAAATAAGAGTGGTCAGGTTGGGCATCCTTGTCTTGCTCCTGATCTTAGAGAAACAGCTTTCCGTTTTTTGTCATTGAGTATGATGTTAGCCATGCATTTGTCACATATGGCCTTTATTATATTGAGGTATTTTCCATATATACCGACTTTGTTGAGGACTTTTCAAATCATAAATGAATGTTGGATTTTTTTTTCAAATTCTTTTTCTGCATCTATTGACAAGATATATTTTGCATCCTTTTTTTATGTGGTGTATCACTGATTGTTTTGTGGGTATTGAACCATTCTTGCATCCCTGGAATAAATCCCATTTAATTATGGCGTGTGATCGTTTTACTGTATTGCTGAAATCAGTGTGCTAAGCTTTTTTGAGGGTTTTTGCATCTGTGTTCATCAGAGATACTGTCCTGTAATTTTCTTTTTGTTTTAGTGCCTTTGTCTGGTTTTGGTATCAGAGTAATTAATGCTTTTCGTATAGAATGAGTTTTAGAAGCTTTCTTTCTTCAATTTTTTTTTAAAATAGTTTGAGAAGAATAGTTATTAATTCTTTTTTGAATGCTTGGTAAAATTCACCTGTAAAGCCATCAGGTCCTGTATTTTTGTTTGATGGGAGTTTTTGATTACTGATACAATTTCATTTCTAATGACCAGTCCACATTTTCTGTTTTTCCTGATTCAGTCTCAGAAGATTATTTGCTTCTTGAAATTTATCCATTCCTTCTAGGTTGTCCAATTTGTTGGCATGTAGTTGTTCATGGTATTGTCTTATAATCCATTGTATTTCTGGGGTGTCAGTTGTCATTTTTCTTTCATTTGATTTTATTTATTTGGGCCCTCTTTTTTTCTTGATGAGTCTAGCTAAAATTTTGTTGATTTTATTTATCATTTCAAAGAACTAGCTCGTAGTTTCGTTGATTTTTTAAATTGTTTTTAAGTCTCATTTTTTCTGCTCCAATCTTTATTATTTCCTTCTGTCTACTCACTTTAAGCTTTGTTTGCTTTCTATTTCATTCCTCTAGGTGTAAGTTTAGATTACTTGAACTTTTTCTTATTTCTTGAGGTAAGCCTGTATTCGAATGTTCTGTTTCCATTTTCATTTGTTTCAATATATTATTTTTTTATTTCCTCCTTGATTTCTTCGTTAACACATTGATTGTTTAGTAGCCTGTTGTTTAGCCTCTATGTGTTTTTTTCTAGTTTTCTCTTGTAATTGATTTCTAGTTTTATACTGTTGTGATTAGAGAAGATGCTTGATAGGATTTTAGTCATCTTAAATTTACTGAGACTTGATTTGTGGCCAAACATGGGCTATACTGGAAATGTTTCATGTGCGCTTGAAAAGAAAGTATATTCTGCTCATTTGGAATGTTCTGAGAATATCTATTAAGTCCGTCTAGTCTAATGTGTCATTTAAGGTCACTCTTTCCTTGATTTTCTATTTGGATGGTCTATCCATTGATGTAAGTGGGCTGTTAAAGTCTTCTACTGTTATTTAATACCATTGATCTCTCCCTTTGTTAATATTTGCTTTATGTATTTAGGTGCTCTTACACTGGGTATGTAGGAGTTTATAAATGTTATATCCTCTTGTTAGATTGATCTGTCATATAATACCCTTCTTTGTGTCTTGTTACAGTCTTTGTTTTAAATTCTACTTCATCTGATATAAGTGTTGCTAATTCAGCTTTCTTTTTTCCCATTTGTATGAAATATCTTTTTCCATCCCTTCACTTTTAATATGATTGTGTCTTTCAATCTGAAGTGAGTCTGTTGTGGGCAGCATATGAGTGGATCTTTTTGTTTTTGTTGTTGTTGTTTTGTTTTGTTTTTATAATACATTCAGCCACCCTATGTCTTTTCATAGAAGCATTTAGTCCATTTACATTTAAGGTTACTATGGACAGGTGTGTACTAATTGCCATTTTATTCATTGTTTTCTGGTTGTTTTTGTAGTTCTTCCCTGTTCTTTTCTTCTCTTGCTCTCTTTTCTAATACATTGATGACTTTAGTGATTTGTTTGGGTTTCTTTTTCTTATGTTTGTGTATCTTATAGGTTTTTATTTTGTGGTTACCATAACATTTATATATAACAAACTATGTTTGTAGCAGCCTATTATAAATTTATTACGTTTTAAGTTCATGCACGTTCTGAGGGCACCACATTTTTTACTCAACCTCCCCCACATTTATATTTTTGACATCATGCTTTACATTGTGTGTAAACTTATTACTTAACTTATTACTGTAGTTACACAAGCTCTTACTACTTTTGTCTTTCAACTTTAACTTTTGTCTTTGCAATTATCCCATCTACAAAAAAAGATAATGTGGAAAATTTTAAAGATCATTTAAATTTGGGTGAAAATTAAATTAGATTGTCTTAGTTTGGATTTTCCCCAGAAGCAGGTCCTGAGACAAGGATTTCAACACAAATACTTATTTTGGAAGATGATATCAGGGAAAACTGGTAGAGGAATATAAAAGGCAACTTATAAAGATGCATTGTCAAGTGAGTTATTACTCTGGAGTCAGGATGGAAGAGTTCATTCAGTCCCACTCAAGGCAAACAAGCTGGATTATTTGTATACGAAGTTCCATCAGTCATTGATTAAAGGCTACTTTTAAGGGGTGTTAATTCTCTAGCATTTTTGGCCTGTCTTGTACACAAGTTGGGGTGGGGTGAGAAAGCCAGAGAAAGTTGAGTGGGTGTACACTATAATGTTAAGGCCTGAGAATATATGGCTGGGGCAGTGACAGGCTCTGCTATAAAGTCAAAAAGTAAATGCAAAATAAATGCTCAATAAATGTGAAGTGGGCAAATATAGGCTATATTTAAAAAATCCATGTAAATTGATTTATAGCTGGTTAATTTTCATACTCAAAGTGCATGCATACAGATGTGAACATAGATGGATGTCATTCGGCAGGTATAAGCATTTATGAGTGGCTCTGGACATTTTCATCAGGCTTAAACACAATTTATTTTTTTTAGACCACCGATGGAAAGAGTAAGTACATTCAATAAAAATCAAAATTCAAGAAGATCAGTAAGGTAAAACAAAGGACTTTGACAAACAACACATCAGTAGGAACAAATGCCTAACATTTAAGTTTAAAAATATTGATTCATACATGTTCTGCATGAAAAAAAAAATTGGATTGTAATTCTTGTGGAAAAAAAAACCAAAAGATTTTAGTAGATTGTAAATTCAATATAAGCCAATAGTGCCACATGTCTTCTAAAAAGTTAAAATAATTTGAGATTGCATTAGTAGAAACAGACTTACCAGGTTAGGGGACTAAAACCTCAGTTGTATTCTGAAGTCTAGTCCTAATGCTGGTACATAGTAACTATTTGCCCTTAGCAAGTTTCTTAATGTTTTTAAGACTCAGCATTAGTACATTTTTTTCTGTATTGTTGCAAAGTTGGTACCTTAGTAGAAAAAAAGGATTTATGTAAAATATCAAAATGCTATTAAACAGTAGATATGCAAAAATGGTAACAATTATTATTACTATAGACTTGCTTGTTAGGGTACCACTTCCTCATATCAATAATGCAAACCATGAAAGGATCCAAAATTGCATCATGGAGATACAAGATGTGATATCTGGTTGGGATGCTATGTCAAAAACATTTCCAGGATATTGTCATAATAAACACAAGCAGGTGTGAACCTAGTAGGTAGTATTATAATTTTAAATGTTATATTATTTCGATGTATATTTATATCTGTTCAGTAAATAAGACCCAAAAAAGTAACTCATTTTTCAAAATACTAGAACAATGACAGAAATCCAACATGAACTTTATTATGGAATTTATTAGAAGGAAATACAGGTATTTCATATAACTAAAGCACAAGAAGAGTATAAGATACCTGTAAGCCTTGGGAACATCCAAAATTAGGGACTAGAACACCATTAGGAGACTCTAGCATGTATTTCAGTCTCTCTCTCTCTTCTGTCTCTGCTTCTGATTGTTACCTAATCATTCTCTTTCCTCTCCATGGACAGAGAATATGGCACCAACAGATGCAAATCCTGCATCTCTAATCATTAGAGATGTAATATTTTTTAAGTTCAATGAAAAAATTTCCGGGGAAGGACTTTGATTGATTTAAACAGGGGCAGGTAGCTAATGCTTGAACCAATCAACTGCGATCATATGGGTAGAGCAATTTAAGAAAGGAACATTTCTCTCGAATCAAATGATGGATTTTGGGAAAGGGATATTTCCCAAAGGAAGGCTGATGTTCTGGACATCAAGATCTTACACTAAAATAGTACAGAGGAGATAAATAGTTAAGATATGATATAGAAATAAAATCAATGAGGATATAAGATGGCAGCAAAGAAGACAAATAGGCGGCTTTTTCTCTCTTCTTGGTATTAACATATGTTAAGGTGTTAAGCATAAAAGAGGATGAGTTATTTATCTCTAAGAGGACAGATAAAGTGTAAGTAGATTCAAATTTCAGCAAAAACAGTGCAACTTCCCATTTATAAAGATATTAAACATCAAAACAGGAACTTCCAATTCTGGCCATAGTGGAATATTGGGTATAATTATTTTCCTGCTATAAACAACTATAAAACTGGACAAAATATGTGAAACAACTATTTTAAGGTACTAAAAACAGAACAGACTTGTGATTGTGGATAAAAAGAAAGGGTACAAAGTAAACTCAACATACATCTTTCCCTTCTGCCTAGGGGCACCTTACAAATTCTGGTACAAGGAACTAGATACTGGAGAGTAGGATCTTGCCTGGCAGAGGAAATGAAGTTTGTGTTTAGGAGTTCTGGGGTAGCTGCCATTTGTGGAATAAGAAACTGAAAAATCACCTTTAATCTTTGGCCAAATATAACTGTATATGAATATGGTAAGACTCCATGACACCAAAGACAAGGCATGTGAGTCAGAGGAAATCTCATATTCTGGAAATATCACAGTTCCAGTCGGCCAGAATGGAGAGATGCAATGCCTTGGGCATTGAGTTGGGACATGAAGAAGACTGAAACATAAGAGTTTAGCTACTCTAGGCCTAGAATAAGGGCTACTCTTAACCCAGGTTAACAAAGCCTAAATTCAAGCCTTGATCAATTTAAGGCTCAAGTAAATTAAATGCTTCTATAAAGAAACATGATTCAAATTCTCAATATTGTATCCACGATGCCTAGCATGTAATATAAAATTACAAGACATAAACAAGGAGAATGTGACCCATAACTAGAAGGAAAAAGGTCAATAGAAATGGACCCAGAGTTCACACAAAGGTTGGAATTAGTCAATAAGGAATTTAACACTGCTATTATAAATATGTTGAAGGATTTAAAGTAATGTAAACAGATGAGTATTTTCAACAGAGAAGCAGAAACAATAAAAAGAACCAAATAGAAATCTTAGAAGTTAAAATAAAATATGCCAAAAGGAAAAATGTGCCAAATGGGCTTAATAGTACATTGGTCACTGAAAAAGAAAAGATGGTATGTCAACGACTCAGGAAAAAAAGATTAAAAAAAAAAAACAACCCTAGAGTTTCAGGCAATGCAACTGTAGATCAAATGGAAATGAAAGAACCTGAAAAAGCCAAAACAATCTTGAAAAAGAAGAGTGAAGTTTGAAAATTCATACTACTGATGTCGAGATTTACTATAAAGCTATAATACGACCATATAAGGATAGACAAGTATATTAGTGGAACAGAATGGTGAGTTCAGAAATAAATCCACATATATAGGCAATTAATCTTCAACAAAAGTTCCAAAGCAAGTCATTAGAAAAAGGAATGTCCCTTCAACACATAGTGATGGAACAACTGAAACCCATGAAAAAATGACTGTGACCTGCATTTCATACCATACACAAAAATAATCTGAGATTAATCAGAGACCAGAATATAAAGTTAAAGCAATAAGGCTTCTGGAAGGTAATATATGTGAATATTTTTGCAAACTTGAGGTAGGTATTTTTAGACAAGATACAAAGGACTTAACCATAAGTGATGTATTTATAAGTTGGACTTCATAAAAACCAAAAAAGTTTTGTTCATCAAAAGAATCATTAAAGAAATGAATGGCCAAGCCATAGAATGGGAGAAAACACTTGGCAATATATGACTTCGACAGGAACTTTTATTCAAAATAATAAAGAGCTCCTGCAGCCTAATAATAAAAATAAGCAATATAGTTAAAAATGGACAAAATAGTTGAATACACATATCACAAAGGAAGATATGTAAATGCAAAGAAACATAAAAGTTCTCAACATTATTAGGCACTAGAGAATATGAATTATAATCACAATAAGATAATGTTGTACACCCACTGAAAAGGCTAACATTAAAAGACTCATAATACCAACTGTTGGTGAGAATGTGTATCGTCTGGAACTCTTAAGCATTATGGATGGGATTGTAAAATGATACAATCACTTTGGAGAACTGCTTAGCAGTTTCTTATAAAGTTAATATATACACCTACCCTGTGACCCATCAATTCCACTTCTAGGTATTTATGCAAGAGGAAGGAAAACATACATATGCAATATGATTTGTACAAGAATGTCCATAGCAGCTTTAGCCATAAAAATTCACAATTGGAACAATCCTTATGTACTCGACATGAAAAAGAATAAACAAAATATTATGTGTACAACAGAATACCTACTCATCAATGAAAATGAATAAGCCACTTGATATAGTTAACACTGGTTAATCTCAAAAACTATTTTTCATGAAAGAAGCGTTACACACACACAAAAATACTATATGTTCCAATTATATGAAGTTCTAAAACAGGTAAAACTAATGTGATCATAAAAATAAGAATAATGGCTTTATGGTGGGGTGGGATGGAAGAACAGACTGGGAGATTAGGAAACATACTGGGACTTAGAAATATTCTAGATCTTGAAAGGGGTTTGGGTTACATAGATGTAAGTATGTGTCAAAAGACAGCAAACTACATATTGAGCCATTTGCCTTTCCCTGTACGCAGTGAGATAGAAAAAGTTATTTAGACAAACACATCAAAAGAGGCTGTCAGAAAAACTGGTGGAAGTTCCTTCTGTAGGAACTTTAAGTGATGGGAAATCTCTTTCACAACCATGCCCATGTGGTAGAGCTTGCCAGAAGGCAAATCAAGACTTTTCAAGGTAGCAGCAGATGACAAGTGAAGATGACTAACTTCTGTTTCACCTCTGGTTTAATTCTTTGAGTTCCTCTGTGATGTGTGGGATCAAGTTTGTGAAGGCAAAGATCTGAGAGACAAAATGTTTAATAACTCAGAAACCAGAGCCCCCTTCTGATGTCTCACGGGGCAAGGATGGGAGATACACAAAACCCTGCAAAAAGAATGTCCTGATTTAATGAGTTGACTTGCTACTAATGAAATATTCTTTGGAACACCCCAAGAACTAAAGAGGTGAAATGGCAAATCACTTGAAGTTTTATTCATAAGGCCATGCCAGGCCAGAAGAGGGGTTCGTTGAAATTTACCAAGAACCCACACATTTTAATCATCCTTTTAAGTCTGTTTCGATTGTTTTACCAGAGTTGCTGAAATACTAAAATAACTAGCATCATCGTCTTTCTGTAGGTCCTCTCTCTGGCAGAAGTGTTATTAGCAGTAAGAGACCCAAGAGTTAGATGGCGGGAAAGGGAAGAAGTGTTTTAATATCCTGGATAAAATGCATCTGTGCAAACAGTGAAAAACGGGTGATCCAGAGGATTGAGCTATTGGTGTCCTTTCATTAATGCCTGCAAAGTGATAGGCCCCAGTGGGCACTTTCATGGATACCAGAGGCGGAAGGGATAGAAAAGACTTCTCAGCCACCATAGGCAAAGACTCTTGTCCAGGAGAGCCTGTGAAGGCCACAGAGGAACTGACATTTTTATTTTGTAGCGTATGAGCAACCAAGGTCTCTGGTTTCAGGAAAAAATATCAGAATGCAGGCCCAGGAGAGAAGGGAGTTTTGCCGATGTACAGTAGGAAACTTCCTGTGGCCCAGACCAATTACCTTTGATCATGGTCCTCTGGCTCATCCCAGATTGATCTCTCATGGTGTTCCATAAATTAAGACTAACCAAGCCCCAAGGAGTCTGTAATATTGGCACCAAATCCCCTATTTATTAATTACTTTCCTTTTATCTAGCCCTGAAAACAACTGGAAGACTTCCACTGAATTCTGAAATTGGAAGTGTCTTCCTGGATTCAGTAGCTCATAGACCTATTCCAGGGCAAGAAATAAACTAATTGTTCTAATCAGCCCAAGCAAACTTGACTAATCATCAAATCCCAGGAGAGATTATGAAAGATACAATTTTTTTGCCCCATCCCTAAATATCATGATGTGATAGGAATAAGATAACTACTTGGAATTTTTTGGTGGGGAGGTGGTTTGGGGATTTTTTTTTTTTTAAGTTACCCAGAAAGTCTTGAAAAGTCAGTCAGATTTAATATATTAATTTGTTTCTGGATAAGCCTGACTATGTTCATCCTGAGGTATAAAATGATTTTTTTCACCCCTGAAACTTTCTATTAATATTAAGGCCTCCCTATTAGAAAAAGGAAAAAGATTACCCACCGAATCCCCAAATTTTCCCTGTTGTGAATTTTGTTCATTATGTTATCTCCTCTCAGAATGACTATTATTATACAAATATGACTTGGAGAACATTGAAGTCTCTCATACCTTAACAGATCTTTCTTATAGTTTCCACAGTCAACCACGAGGTCTGTGGAAAGGTGGGAAGTAAAGGGAAAATCACACCAAGTGGGGAAAGCACTGAAGTCCTTACCTACTTCACAGTCTACTCTAGACCTATCTCACTGGCTACAGGGTTATAATTTTACTTAATTCACAAGTGTGTATCAGGAGCAGATGTGCTAGCTGGTGCATATGAGGGACCAAAGATGAAATAACAGTATTTATTCCACTGTGATAAAACTTAGCCAAGCAGGTGAAGCCAAAGCCTTGCCAACTCTCAGCCTCATCCTTGCTGACTTCTTGTACATTTTGGCCGTCTGACTTTATCCGAAAGTGAGTGCTCCGTGTCTCTGTGACAGACCTGGGAAGCCCTAGAGTCATTGCTCTTCATTATCAGGGATGGCCTTCCCTGTGGCTGCTCAGCTTCTAAAGCAGGCAGGGAAGGGTATGGACAGGGAAGGAAATTAAAGGTTAAGATGCTAATGCTGGCATAGTGAGGGAGGAAAAATAATAACTGCATTTGGTCGAGCTTTCTAAAAACAAAATTAGTTGAGATCTGCAAAAGTCAACCTTTATGTCATACTCTGACATAACTTCACTGTAGCAACAAGCACTCATGCGTGCACAAGCTTGCACGTGCTCTCACACACTCTCGCTCCCTCTCCCTCCCTCTCCCTTTCCCTCCCCTCCCCTCCTCCTTAGCCTTCCTGTGGTGGCTGTATCTCTTGAGGGGCTATGCGGCTAGGGAAAGATACACAAGTAGAAATTAAAATAAGGTTCAAGGGTTTTGTTTTTTTTTTTAAATGATCCACCTTGAAAAGAACCCTTAGGGCTGAGGTTGTAACATGCAACAACCTGACAATTTGAACAGAAGACTAAGTGAATGAATACTGCTTTTCTTTTCCTGTAGGCCATCGGTTTTTGTAGAATTTTAAGATAAAGATCAGAGTCAGAGCAACTCCCAATTTAGCATGTAATGTTCCCATATGGACCTACATTTCCACACTTATTTGCCTACCCAACAAGTGCTTTCTCATTCAACCAAACTAGACTTTACAACCTTTCCCCAATACACTTAAACCATCTCATCTGAAAGTAGAAACCATTTCTTCCCCCGCCCAGAATACTTTTACCTTCATCTTAGTCTATCAAAATTTGACCCCTCCTTCAAGCCCCACCTTAAATGCCACCTCTTCATGAAGGTTGAGCCGTTTCTTTTAGTCAAATCTGGCTTTCCTGGACGTTCTCCACACTGCCTTACAGGTCCTTGCTGTATTTTCTACCATATTGTAGCTGGTAGCTGCTGCCCATTTACTGGGACAGGATCCTGGTTATCTTTGCATGCACACACACAGTACCTAACAGAGTTCTTTGAACAAAGAACCTTGTACTTGTGAGACCAGTCAAGCCTGGAACTCCAACTCTGCCTCTTGGTGGTAGTAGTATCCATGAACCAATTGTTTATCCAGGGTGATATTCAAAATATTTAATAACTGGTATGGCACAGACCCCCATCAATCTGAACAGATGCCATTTGGACAGACTGAACATCAGCCCTGTAGTCTTCCTCATCTGCTGAATAGATATGGTCCTTCCTACCTCATAAGGATATTGTGATGATCAAACAAGATCATGCATGTGAAAATATTTTGTAAATGGAAGTGTTATACAAATGTAAGTCAGGGTTGTTTAGTGGTATTTTCAGGGCTTGTGTGTGGGCTTGGTTTTCCTGCCCTCAGCATTCCCCTCTGCTCTGCTCAGAGCAGGCTCTCAGGAGCTGACCAAGGACTTGTCGACAAGTCTAAGAGGACACAACAAATTGGAAACTCTTAGAAACAAACTGTTAGATCCCACAGAAACTCAGGATATTAGCTTCTTCAAGCAATACTCCTTACCTGTTAAGTCCTAAAAATGTAGTTTTTCAATAGATAAACTTTGGAAGATCTACTCAAAAAACCATGGAAAAGGCTTTTTGAACTTGAATCTAAGCTTTTCTCACTTGAGACATCCTATTCTATTGCACGATGACCTTAAAATTCAGGGTCCTAAAGACATTTGAGAATCTCTGTCAGTGTGTCAAGGGGCAGATCTGTCTAGATCTGTAAATGGAATTAAATGCCAGTGACGCTAACACACATTGAAAGAAGAGTACAATTCTTAGTTCCTGCTTTGTCCTTATAGTTTCTCGACTCATCTTTTCACCTTCTTAAAAACTGTGCTAATTTCCTCACCATCTACTCCCTACATCCTTTCACATCTCCAGATACAAATTCTTAGCTATTTCTTTCAAAAGTGTTTAACTCTTAACTTGTATTAAGTGAGCAGTAACTGTTTTGTGTTTATCAACGGTTGGCAGTGGATGTCTGTCTTTACATACTGTAATTTAAGTAAAGGAAATGGCCCCAGTGTCATGTTTACAGAAGAGGACTAGAGATTATAGGGAACCGATAAGAAGTAGACACACCCTTTCCGTTATCCTTCGAGGATCCCCATTTAAAAGGTCATGCACGTCTATCATAGACTAAAAACCCTAGAATCATAATGATAAAGTAACCAGGACAATAATTTGCAGCCCTGTTTCCTGCCACTTCCTAGCTGTGGGACCACTAATGAGTTGTTTTACCTCTCTTGAGTCTATTTCCTCATGTGTGAAGCAGAAACACCTACCACGCAGAGCTGTGGTAAAAATTAGAGTGTCTATAACATAGCCTCGCCCCTATCTGGCACATGGAATGCTCTACAGGGTGATGGTGATTACTGCTGGTATTTTCATTCAGCATGCAGGCTGGCTCCAACCCTCAAGTGCTGAGGGAAAGGACGTGCCTTTAATGTTCACAGCTCTTAGAATGAGAAGCAGTGAGATACCATGGAAAGGGTGGAGCTTGAGTCAAAAGACCAAAACCCAGGTCCCAACACATCACTCATCAGCTATGTGGCATTAGGTAGGTCACTTCACCTCACTCTCTGTTTCTTCTCTAAAATAATACCCACCCCACAGAGTTGTCTTGCTCAAATGAGCCAAAGTGACGCAGAGGGTAGCCAATGAGAAAGCACCATTAAATGGACATTACTAGTGCTTTATCAACAGAGTCAGGTGTTTTGTGGGCCCATGCGACAACTGTCAGACAGCCTAGATATTTGGGACCCACAAATCAACCAGAAATTACAGTGATTTGGACTCAGTTCAGGACCTTGTTCTCCCCAAAAGATATATAAGCTTTCTTATCTTGGCTGATCTCCTGATTATCTCTCTGCTGGGAGGGATGGGGGGCAGGACATTGTCAAGCTCTCATTCTGCAAATGAGCAAATCGAGGCTCAGAAATGTCCAGAGCTTTCCCAAGGCTGTGCGGCCTGGGTTTGAATCCTAGGTCTGCCACTTAATAGCTAAACTTGGGAAAGTTACCTTACCTCTCCTTTTGCCTCTATTTCCTCATCACCAGATAACAGTAATGCCACCTGTCTTGTAGGTCAGCACATGTAAAGAGTCTCTGGTGCACAGGAAGCCTACCATGTGTGTTAACGAAGAGAGAGCAGCAGAGAAAGACATAGGGAGAGAGAATCAGGCTGATGTTTGAATATGTTTCATTTCTTCCCATCAGATGCAGCATTTCCTCTATCACTACCAATCTTTCTCCTGGTTCTTCCATCTCCCAATTGGTATCACTATTATGAGCTTCAGTGTGGTGTTTGGGCTGTTTCTGTAAGATGCTGACACAGCACTAATTCCTGACTTGGGTTGTGTCGAAACATTCTTATTTGCTCTTGGCTCCTTAGTATAGGGCACTTTCTTTCAGGTACTGAGATTCCTTACCCACCCATGCAGGCCTCCTCTCAGAGTTGCTCCCCGAGGCCTCGTGCAGATTTCTCTCCAGCACCTCAGTAAACTCTAAGAAATCCTTCCGTCTTAAGGGTCTGAGGAGAGGGTGCATTTAAAACCTGGGATTGGAAATAGGTTTTGAAGGCCCCCACTAGCTCCGCCATGGAGCGGGACCATGCTTGAGGGGAAGCCGGGTTCAATCTCACTGGCACAGACGGTGTCACTAGGCACAGTGGCCTGCCATTCTTTGAGTTGTAGTTAGAGTCAATGTTTTGTGAAAAATAAGTTTTATTTGGAATAGTTAAAGCAAAGAGAAAGACGAAATAGTGCCCCAAATCCAGTAAGAGAAATATGAACAATTCACTGTTGTAGTCAGTTGACTAAGCATTTTTTCTGTTTTTAATCAAATGTAATCTAATCCTAATGACAACTGAAGAAGGGGAGAAGAGACTTTCAGAATAACTTCTATCTGATTAAAAAGACTTTGCTCAGTTACTTGTACCACAATGGTGATATGACGATGTTTCTGGTACAGGACCGTTCGCTGCAGAGCGTTATAAGCCAAGGACAGTTTTTATGGTAACAGCATAAGACTGCACTCGATGTAGTGCTATCGTGTGTCAATATACACCAACTGCTTCAGTACTGTTAAGACCTGGAACGAGGTTATCTAGGCAGGTAGGTGTGTTAGGATCAAGTCGCACGTTGAGAAGAACTTTCTGAAGGAGGCTGACTTTGAGGCTAACCAGCCTCAGCTAGACCTTGTGTTATTTCACTGCATATTTGGAAAGTTCCCTCGAGTTGCTTCTTAATACCTTTTTCAGCTTGTCAACAAATATGCAAAAAAGGCACAGAATTTAACACAAGAATGAAGCCACAGGAATGTGCTCCAGTGAGCGGGAAAAGCATTCGTTGCCCTAGATTTTCTCCCCTGTTTTCATTTGTTTCTTCGGGTCCACTCCCCCTTTGCTAGCCTCTCTCCCAGCCATGGGCTGGCAGTGCTCTGTGTCCTCTGGCAAACTGGGACAGGGCCCTGCTGCCCGTTTGCCCCCTACCAGGCACATTTCTATGTTGCCGTGGTGGGGAATTATCACTGTGTGTGAGCCAAGTAGGCTGCGTCAGCAAAGAATCAAATCACAGCTTAATTTCCCAGCCAGATGATTTGATTGTTCCCAGAGGAGTTTGATGGGCCCCAGAGAAGCAGCCGGGTATTCAGTGGGTGCTACCCTCTAACAGTGTCTCTGAGAGTTTGAGGTCATAGTGTCCTCGATGTCCCAGAGTCGATCACTGAGTCTGCCCAGGACCTGTCACACCTCTCTCTCCCCTTGTCTTTTAGTGCCAGCCCAGCCTCCCAACCCTCATCCCCAGAACTGTGTCCAGTTTGCAAAACCGAAGAGGACAGCTGACCTTGTGACTTCTCAGCCCCTGATTCTTCAGACATGACAGGTCTGGTCGAGGTGGCAGTCCCCAAGGAAGACCAGCTGTCTTGCACAGCAGAGGCAACACAGCTAAAAGCTCTTTTTTACTCGAGGCAGTTCATGCACTTGGTTAGACGTGTGTAGATTAGTCGCTCATCCAGAAAATCTAGGTCATCCTCTGCCAGAGCCTCACACTCCAGCAGAAAAGCCATGCCCAGGGAGGCATGTTCCTGTCCAGGTCTGCTTTAGCTGAGGATGGAGCAAGTGGCTGCGGCAGGGAGGAGGGGGAGATGGGCCAGCACAGGGGCTGTGCGCCCACAGGGGACTTGTTTTCACCCACGTGGCCACTGGCTCACAGGCTTTCTGGTTTCTAGTCATCCTAGCTAAATGGTGCCAGTAATAACTGCTTTGTGTTAATGCCGTTAAAAGTAGTGGCTTTCAAAGTTCAGACCTGCAGAGAGATTTTTAGACCACATGTAACATAATTGCAGTGAGCAGGTGAAGAGGTTGGTCCATATGGGGTAGGGCTTCTTGGGGAGAAAAAGAGAGGTGGGAGGTGGGCAGGGAGATTAGCTTTGCGGCACATGTGGATGAAAGTTAGAGCCCTTCTCAGTAGAACTAGTCTTCACCCCACTCATCTCATAATCCCTGAGGAGAAGCAGGTACATTGTGAAGAGCCCTGGGCTGGGTGTCAGATGGACATCCCTGTCCAGGAGCCTCCACTCATCAGGCCTGGGACCATGGCCAAGGCACGGTACCTCAGTTTCCTCATCTTTAAAGTGGAGCCCATGGGCCCTGCTACTGCACACAGTTGTGCAACTTGGGTGTTCAACACAGATAATTCTGTTTGTTGAAAATGAGTGCTATAAAAACATAATGTACTGCTATCAAGTGTTCTCATCTAGGGAGAATAATAGTTCTCCAGGGCTGGCTGGCTTCGGAGATGGCTTTTGGGTGCAAGCACATGTTTTGTGCCCGTGTCTGTACCTAGGTGTTGTGCTACCTGAAACCCTGTCCCTCCTCCTGCTCCAGCGCTCTGACCCAGCAGGACAGTAAATAAGTATCAACAGAAGGAAGGGAGGAAAGCACAGGTGCTTTTTTTCACCTAGTGTCTCCCCAGTTGGCCTCTCTGGGACAGGTGTCAAAGGAAGCTTAATGAGACCAAATCCCCTTTATGGAGGGGTGGGTTAGCCAGGTTTCCCTTCTCTGATTCCCTGTCTTTGGCCATCATCACCCGCCAGGGGTTTGGAAGGAGCAGAGAGAAGAGGTGGGCCTGACCAGCCTCTTTTTCACTTAAAAAAAAAACAAAAACAAAAAAAAACAAAAACAAAAACAAAAAACTCTGCTTAAAGGCCTGTTGCAGAATTTTGAAATCGCAGATCATGGTTAAATGGAGGCTTGTGAATTGTCCATGTCATGATGTCCCCTGGCCATTGCAAATAGATGATGAAAAGCTAATTGTAACTAAGATACTCAGAGCTCCTGGACACTGTACTGGACCAAGGAATAGAAAGTATTCTAGCTAGACTACATTTTCCTCACTTGTCAGGCCCTGCACCATCAGCCTGAGTATGATGTACCAGGTTATCACAGAGGGGACAAGAGCAGGGCTAAATTTAAAGGAACTGGGGACTTCCTTTCTCCCAAATTTCACCTTATATTAAAATTTTTGTCCTTGGGTTAGAGCGCTAACCACTCCAAGAAGTTGCTATTGCAATGCAGATATTCGTCTTTGAAGTCCTTCTCTTTGCCAGAGGAATTTGTAGATCTGCATAACTGCTCAGTCACCAGGGAAGGCCCAGGGGGCATGAGATTCAGAGTGAAATGAGGAGTACAGTAGTTTCAGGAGCACCTGGGAACAAGGACACCACATAGGAAGGAGGACAACAAGGTGTTGAGCAGGCACCAGCCTTTTTGACCTGAGGTCCACTGACCAGACCTACAACTGTGGCTTGTTTGAGCCACTGCATCTGGATGGAAGCTAACTGCGAGCATCAGTCCCCAGCTCCACATCCAGGGAGTTCACATCGATAGCTTGGGATTGGCCATAGTGAGAGTGTTTACACTACAGAAATCTGCAAACACTGCAAATCAGGAACACCTCCTCCGTGTCACCCCAGGAGAGCTGTTCTTTAAACTCTTACAATGTACCACTGGCAACAGCCATACAGATTCTTACACTTGCCCTGGAAAGTGAGACACCATCTTTAGCAAAACAGTTGCTTTTCCCCAATCGTTCTCCTCCCGCATCTTGAGGGGCCAGGGACAGAAACAACGTCCAGGTGGTGTCTGACACATGTTCTAAGCTGCTCAGGTAGAAGTTCTTAGAAGTCTACGTATCACCACATTCTTTCTTCACATGTACTTCCTGCCCCAGTTGTAACTGTTGGCACCAAAACACAAAATAAAACAAATAGCAACACGCTAGTGAACTTATTTTCAGCTTGCCGATTTTTGTGCGCTCTCCGAACAGCATTTAATGAATGTAATAGTCTTGCTGTCAAGTAGGTTTTTGTTTCTTTCAAACATTTACCTTGTTGTTATACATTCAGAATTCTGTGTTCTTCCTGGAGCCCATCTTCTGGTTTCTGGAGATGCTGACCTCCATTCACCACTTCAGCCCTGCTGTAGGCTCTAGATCCAGCACGGTTTTCCGATGCTAGCTTTCCAATACCATTTTCTGGTCCCTGGTTTTCACATACCTGTTATTTTGTGTTATGCCCCCAACACTGACAGCCTCTCTACCCTCAGCATACCAGTTTCTGATGTTCTGCCTTTGGTACATTCAAATCCTTTCAGACATCAAGAGATTTCCATGGAAACCAAGACAAAGGAGAAGAAAAGGCTCTGTTCTGGAGTTGCTCTGGTGTTAGACATGTTTTATGTCCATTTCACAGCGAGTCACTTCTGCCTCATCCCCCAGACAAGCCTTTACTGTAGGAAGGTCACCCCGCCTCTTGTCAGCACCAGGCGGGGCCTGGAATGCAGCCACTTGCACCTTTGCTCTCACAGGATTCTAATCATCAGGGAGCAGTTCATCTCTCTTAGAGGCAAATAGCTCACTTAAGGCTAAACCACAGAAAGGAAAAAAAGTGTGCAGGAAGAGGGCTGGACCATATGGCCTCTTGCATCTTGAAGTTCTGGGTCACCTCACCACGGTTATCAAAAGATACTTCCTGAACCACCACACTGGATAGTGTCTCTCCCTTCTCCGAACTTTGCCACCGTTCTGCATAAACTTCCATGGCTTCAGTCTGCACAGTTACTGCCTGATATTATTAGGTTTCTTGGATGTGTGTCTTATTTTCCAATTAGACTGTGAACTCCTCAATGATGAACTTTCTTATAGCTCTTCAGATTTCCTTGGGGACCCAGGGCAGTGCCTTGTACAGAGTAGATTGTCAATATTGGTTAATTGTGTTCAAAATTGTTTTTAACTAAAGTAGAATGAAAAGTTGCTAGAATATTTAGGGAGCTGTATCCCCTCATTGGAAAGGTACAATCAGAGACTAGATAGCCACCCGTGACACTTTTAGGAGAAACTAATGCATCAGATGGAAGGTCAAGATAGAAAATGTATGAAGTGTTTTCTGCCCCAGATTCTGTGATTTCATGAAGTATAGTTTTTGTCGCCATGAGTCTAATGAAGAAAAATGGGTGGTTGCTTCATAGACAAATGACTCCTAGAAGCTGCATTACTTTTCTCTGTGGAGCAAAAGGTTCACAGGTTGGGGTGGGTCTTCTGTATACTTCTCTAGCAGCATACATGACTCCCCAGGTCAAGTGACAGAGTATATAACATTGACATTTTGTACCTCACTCAGGTTTCAGTCCTTTAAAAAAAAGTCTTCCCCTGAAGTGTGAGGAGGAGCAGATGGCAGTGAGAAATGTATTGCACATTTTACTTATTAGAATTTTTAGTATGACACCCTGCATTTCTAAAAAGCCTCAAGATGCAAACAAAATGAAATTATTCATTGAAATATTTAAATCAGCTTACAGCAATTATATCAAACTATCAAAATAACACCCAGCAGCCTGGAAGGTAGATTCCCTTTGAACCACCCACTTTGAAATCTGACTTTCAAAGTAGGTTTTTCCCATCAAAAAGGAAGAAGTGGATGCTCTGTGAGATGAGGGCAGACAGGGGTTGCATCCTGGATGAGGTCATGTGGAGGAGGTTCAAGGTCACATGGGGGACAGTTGGTGGTGGGAATGAAGGCAAGCGAATACTCAAGACATTCTCCCGTTGAGAAAGTGGTGTGGTTCTGGACCTAGGTACAGAGGTGCTTCTTCTGTCATCCTGTCTCTGCCTCCCCTTGCTGAGTAAGTCATCCCCTCCTAGCCTTATCATTTACCAGCCCTTACTTCAGAGAAAGAATGTGAAGATTAACAAGCCACAGTGGGGAAACATCACAGAACTGGAAGAGGGGGTGCAAGGTAAAAGTGGAGCATGAATATGGTTGTGATTCTTAAGCAGAGCATCCTACTTATCTTAAAGGCAATGTCAATTGTCAATATCCATCAACCAAGGCTTCCATGAGTATGTCAGAAATCACCAGAGTACAAAAGCTAGTCTTCCAAATGTGCATTGGTACCAGTCTAATATCCCAGTGGCACCTCTCAGATTTGTAGCCATAAGGATTGGAAGAGATCTTAAGCTCAACCACTTTAGCCCCCTGCTTAACACTTGAATTCCTTATCGGCCAAGTGTAGTGGAAAGAGTATGGGTTTGGGAATCAGACAGACCTGGAGCCAGATTCTGGTGCCTCCACTCAACGTCTCTTTGACCTGAAACAAATTACCTAATCTCTCCATGCTTTAATTCCCTCAGCTATAAATTATGAACAATACCAACATGGCAGAGTTGTGAGAATTAGAAATTACATTGTTAAAGCGCTTAGTACAGCCCCTGGTATTTAGTAGGATTTCAATAACTAATAGCTGCTCTGCCAGTCACAATCCTGCTTCATAAATGTCCCTTTCCAGCCTCCTGTTGGATGCCTCTGTGCTGAACATGCTTCCCTCGTTGGACAGTCCTAGTGCTTAGCAGCTTCTGCCACATGTTGTGTCCTGTTCTCTTTCCTATAACTTCTGTTCATACTCCGTGGTTCTTTCTTTTGTGGCCCCACTGAACATGTGTAAACCTTCTCCCACAAGTAACAGTCCAAATATTCAGAGACAATTCTAATCTCTTTTCTGAGTCTTCTGCCTAGTAAATCCATTCAGACCCTTGAATCTTTCCTTATGTGAACTGGTTTTGATCTCACCCAAGGTGCTTCTAAGCCCCTTCCCTAATATATGAGCATCCATGGGAAGATGCTAGCCAGCCACAAAGAGTGGAAATCACAAGTCCGAGATTCTGTCCATACTAAATAAGCCTGCAACTGTGTCCATAGCTCCTTTGAACGTTCTGTTGCATACCCTACAAATATATTTCACAGTTTCTCCCACGTGTTACAGTAGGGTATGGGAATATGAACACTAGTACTTCTATGAGGCAAGCTGCACTATAAAAACTATTTTCAGATGCTGACTTGAAAAGTTACTTCCCCATAATTGCAGTAGATTTGATTGGATTATTTCCCACCCCCAGTTTTTAATCTCCTCTGTGTTAGTAAACTTTTCTACTTTGTCTGGACAGGCAGCAGTGTGACTTGCTTTGGCCGACAGAATAAGCCAGAGGTGACAGCATGCCAGTTCCAAGCCTAGGCGTAAGATGCTTTGGATATTTCCAGTTGACCTTTGGTGCCTTGCCATCACCACAAGAGAACATATCTCAGCTAGCCCACTGACCCAAGGGAGCCTACATCAGCCAACCCCCAGCCAACCAGTCTCAGACGCTAGAGAAAAAATAAACGAGTTTTACGGTAGCTTGTTATGCAGACTTTTTGTGGTAAGAGATTATAGAAATCGTGTGGGCCAGAAAACAGAGATAGCAATACTAACCCTACCTCACCAGAGTATAAGTTTAGAAGAATTTAATGAAAGATTTACAAAACTATAACCAGGCTGCTGAGTACTTTTTATAACAATGATTTGTCAAGTTGTAAATTGAGTTTACGTTGTAAACTGGAGCCAAGAAGAAAATAAGTATGTATGTTATATTTCATCAATGAAATAGCTAATGCTTAAACTCAATATCCAAAGGTACATGAAAAGTTAAGGGGTTTTCTATTTGATACAGTCCACTCACTTACTCAACAAATGTTTAATGAATGCCTACCATGCACTGTTCTAGGGCCTGGAGAGAGAAGCTTGTGGGGAGAAAAAAACAAACAGGACAAGACTCAGGTCACATGAAGCTTATATTCTAGTGGAGACTCAGAAAAGAAAAATGAAATGAAAAAGATAACTTCAGATCATGATATGTAATGTGAAGAAACTCAAGGAGGGAAATAGCTACCTCAGGTGGTTTAAGGAAGACTTCCGTGGGTTGCAACATGAGACCTGGATCACATAAATGGGCCAAAGGAAGAAAGACCACCTTGAAGGAAATAACAAGTGCAAAGGCCAGGAGGTAGGAATAAACTTGGAGAGTTTGAGGCATAAATAGAAGTGTGGAGAGAAGCGATATGGTATGAAATGGAATGGCAAATATTGAAGGGGCCAGAACATGTGGCGATCCGTTGGCCGTAGTAAGGAGCTTGTGCTTTATTACAAGTATCATGGAATCCATTAAAACGTATTAAGCACACGACCTGTTGTAAAAATGTTAGGAGCTCAGTTGCTTCTGGCTTCTGTGTGAAGAACGGACTGCAGGTGGGCAAGAGTGGAAGCAGGAAGGTCAGTTAGGGTATTGCATTGTGGTCATGGCTACAACTAGTGTGATGAAGAGAAATGCACAGGTTTGTGATATAGTTTGGATTTAGAATCAAGACTTGCTGATGGATTGGATGAGAGGGAAAGTGAAAAGAAGAATGACCTGTAGGTTTTTGTTTGGGGGCTGAGAGGATGGTTGGCGTACCATTTTCCAAGATGTGGAAGAGTAGAGGAAGAATGAAATGGTGGAGGGAGAGGTCAGAGTTTTATTTGGATGAGTTGAGTTTAAAATTACACATCTGAGTGGATCTGCCAAGTAGGATGTTGGACGTACTAATCGGGTACTCAGGGATGAAGATGCAAGTTCGGCAGTTACAGATAGTATTTTAGCTGAATGACTAGATGAGTTCAAAAAAAAAAAAAGTTATATGTTTTTAATGTCAAATTTAAGAAGTTTTAAATTTTTGAAATTGTTAGAAAAAGAAGTGGGAGGAATAAGCCACAGAGCATGGTGACATTTAAAAGCTCAGCAGAGGAAGAGGAGACAGAAGAAGAGCTTGAGGGAGAAGCTATGAGAGTGTGATGTTATGGAAGCCAAGAGAAGAAAGTGTTCCAGGAAAGAGAGAGTTGTCGACGTGGGTTGAGTCGCCTGCAACTTGAGTCATAAAGTAAGATGAGGACAGAGGCCTAAACTATTGGATTTGGCAATGTGGAGCTGCTTGGGGACCTTGAAACTAAAACGTGTAGTGGAATAATAGAGTTAGAAGTCAAACCAGAATGGTTGAAAATGAATGAGAGGTGAGAAATTGATGACAGTGAGGTTTTACCAAAAGAACAGAGGAACAGAGCGGTAGCTAGAGAGGATGATAGTGTGAGGCTTTATTTCTTTTTGTTTTATATAGGAGATCCTGGGGCATGTCCAAATGCCAATGGAAGTAATCCAGGAGAGACAGAGAAAAGTGGACAATGCAGGAGAGAAAGTGGACAAAGGCAGAGTAAAAGGTCCTTGAGAAAGGCAGAGGCCCGGGGCACAGTGGAAGCATAAGCCACTCTGAGGCCCTCCGTGGAAACGGGAAGGCAGGCAGTAAAAGTCATAGAGTGTGGGTAAATTGGTGCATTTGGTGATGGGAAGGTGAGCGGTCCTGTCAGTTTACTGACATTTTCTCGCTGAACTATGATTTTAGGTCATCCTTTGAGAATGAGCTAGGACTTCTCAATGCTGAGCCCCAAATGCACTATGTCCTTCGTTTATCATTTGGTCCACTTGGAAGAAATGGAAAAGACAACACCTTTTATACAGTATATTTTAAAGAGCTATCAAATGATAGAGCAATTCTTTATTATTTTATTCTTTCATTTGGTATTTTACCCTGAATTATTCGAGTTCCCAGCGGGAAATAGAATTCACATAGTTTGTTTAAATGAAGACCCTTCACTGATGGAACGATATGCAGAGAGGAGAGTGGAACTAAGAGAGCTGCACCTAGGGACCGTCAGCAGCCAGTCATTGCCACCCTCAGGGGCACAGGGCCAAGGGAGACACGAAGTGTCAGATCCCAGTGAGAGCTGGAGCCATGAGGGAGGGGCCGACCAGTGTGGTCTCTCATCAGAGAGACCTGTAGCTGCTATCAGGGAAGTGGCACGAAAGCAGAGAGGGAATGAGAAAGAAAGATCCTGACTCCTTCCTCCTCTCCTCTCTCTCCTCTCCTCTCTCTCTTGTGCTGATGCCTCCCAGTGGCTGAACCCAGCTGGAAGCCGGCTGGCAATGCTGATGCAGTGCATGGGAAGGACGGAGACTAGATCTGGCAGCAAATAACCAGCAAGCCCCTCATGCTTCATGCTGTAGCTGTTGAAAAGATTTTGACAACTACTTTAAGGGACATCTTTGTACCCAATGCCAGTATATAGAATGTGTCTTATAATTTGCTACCAGCCAGGATTTGGAAAACCTAGCTAACCGTGCCCTTTGATACAAATCATCATGGATACTTATAAACCCACCCATCGTCTCAAAATCTAATGTTTGCCCATAGTCTTCCTCCTCTACTTTCATCCAGAGGCATACTGCCCATAAAACTAGGGACGTTTATGTTTCAGGGCCTCTCCACGGCCATGGGAGAGCTCTAGAAGTATATTCAGATGGCATATGCTTCTGTAAAAATTACAAAAGTTAGGCAATCTAGTAAGACCATAACCATTTTTACTCTGACTTCAGAAAGAACCTCCTGAACCCTGGCAATCCTGTGTACTTTAGGCCCCACAAATCTGAATGTGCTCGTGCTTTCGAAAGAGACTCAAGCGTACCGTTGCGAATTTTATCCCTTTCCCAAGAGTCTACCATTTTTTTTCAGGTGGGGTGATTAGCGAGCATCAAAATGGACATTTTTGGAATAGGAGACTTCAACAGGAAGATAAAAGCAAAAAAGGGAGGACGTATGGTGCTACAGGCAGTGCGTGGGAGAAAAGCACGGTGCCTGAAGAACCCACAGTCTGGCCACGCACCCTTGAGTAGTGGAGGGTTGTCGGGCTCTACCCGGTGACTGACTTCTCACTGCTGGGGACTCGCTCAGATGCTGCTCTTTATGTTTGCAGATGCAGATGGCAACCTGTGTCGAAGTAACCAACTGTTGCAAGTCATGCTGACCATGCACCGAATTATCATTTCCTCTGCCGAACTGCTCCAAAAAGTTGTCACTCTATATCCTTTTAGCAATGACGGGAAATCCCAAAATGGGATTCCTTCTGAAGTATGTTGAAATTTGAAGTGTGCTTTCATTTTGGTTAATTTGGAATAACCCTGAGTGGTAAATGGGTTCATATGTCCTTTCAGGGTATGCGGTGTGTGTGTGTACATCGGTATGTATCTGTGTGTGTCTTCTGTTGGGAGGGACAATATTATTGATGCCGATTGCTCTGGGCAGTAGTCAAAGAAATCAACATGGAAATTGTCTTCTTCAGTGCCTGTGGCTAGGAGAAATACCTTTCACATAGAATAGCCAAAATTCATATCTATCCTGTGCAAATTGACAAGCATGTAAGCATGACTCAAATGATGAACTGCATTCTGGCTTTTCCATCCAATTATGCACTCTTCTTCAGGTTCTGAAAAAAAAAGCTTCCTAATGCCACAGCATCTGGAGAGTCTGCTGATGCCTGTTAGCTTCAGGCAGCAAACACTACAGGGTGTGAACTGAGTGGGGTGGAGAAAGCACTTGACTTCTCCCTCTCCTTGATGACACTGTAAGCTGTGACCCCCTAAGAGAAAGGGCTGTAGGTGGGGTGAGACTGTTTAGCACCTGAAGCCCAGGTCCCTAGCACTGAGTCATGACTTGTGGCTCTTCTAATCTTTTACTACTCTCCCAGATCTCTCCCTTTTCATCTTCTGGCACACTGATAAAAATAAAAGCCACCAGGCCTGAATCTTTTCTCTAAACCTACTTGTAAATCTTTACCTCTTATCTCAAAGGAGGTGTTTCCAGTTGGCATTCCAAGGGCAGAGCGTTGGGAGAGGTCCACGTCAGAAGAGGTGCAGGTAATAAGTGGGTGTCCCATTGGCAGAGAATTTTAGAACCGTAATAAAACTGACTCAAAGGCTGTCTGCTTTTTATTAACTTGATAGACCAGCAATTCTAAACAATGGCAGGGATTAAACACTTCTCACTAGAAAAATTGTTTGTTGGTCTAAGGACTAAATTGTACCTGGGGTGCCTGCCCTTGGTACCACCCGCCAGCTGCCAGCCCACATGGTGAACTCACCCATCTCCCCTACCTTCTCTCTCCCACTTCTTACAGAATCTTACCCATCAGTGTTCTCCCCTCTCTCCTCTACTTTTAAACTCTGACTCTTCGATGGCACCTGCCCCTCAGCCTAAAACACATTCAAGTCTCCCCAGCCTAAAAATAAACTCTCAACCTTGCCTCCCCTTCATTCCATTGTTAGGGTTAGAAATTTGATGTGCAAACTTCTTAAAATAGCCTACACTCAGTATCTCCAGTCTCTCAACTCCCACTCACTCCTTAATTCAACTGTGGCCTGTACTCCTGTAACTCAAAATTTCCTCTGATGTCACCAGTGACCTCCTAGTTGCCAAGACCAATGGCTTTTTTTCCCATCCTTGCTTATGTTGACCTCCCAGAAGCACTGGGCGTCGTTGACAAGCCCTTGCCTCTGCAGACTCTCCCTCCAGGGCTTGCGGGATTGCACCTTCCTGGCTCTCCTTCCTCCTGGGCCATCTCTCCTCTACCTTTTCATCTAGCATCTTCTTTGAGCACCTCTAAAATACAAGGATAACATCCTGTTTTTACCTCACTCTACTTCCTTCCCTGGGTGACTTCTCACCAGCATTGTCACTGCCATTCCTCTGTGTGGATGGCTTCCAAGTCTGTATTTCTCTAACGCAAACCATATTTTAAAAAATGTTTACACTAGTTTGTCTTGCAGACACTTGAATCTTAATATAGTCAAAGCTTAACTCATTAACACTCCCACCCCCCCACCCAACTACTACCCCATTAGTTTTGCTTTGACATCTGTATTTTCATTTTCATTTTCAGTTAACGGTGTCATTACCCATTCAGTTGCCTAAACCAGAAACATCAGAAGCGCTCTCGACTCTGATCTGGCCTCTTCTCCCTGTTCCCATGCCACTGCGTTCATTCGGGCCCCCATGGTTTCCTAGGCCTCAGTCTCATACATGCTTCTCCCTCCTGTTCATGATCTACTTCTGAGGTTACTTTCCTAAAACAAATCAGGTAGCTCATTGCTTCAGAGCCTCTGCACTGCAAGGATGATGTCAGAGTCCTCGGTTGCCAGGAAGTGGCCCTCCACAGTCTGACCCTGGTGTGTCTCCTGCTGCGTCCTGCAGCTCCCGGACCCCTTTCCCTCCATGACGAACTTCTCAGTGCGCTGGACCGTACTGGGGCCCCTTAAAGTTCCTGCGCCTTCTCCTCCCTCTTTGCCTGGCAGACTCTTTCCAGACCCTCTGTGCAGTCTTTCCTGACCTTTCCAACCCCTCCTTTAAAAAATACATCTAGTGTTTTAAAATAGTATTATGGATTGAAAATCTTTAATTCCTGTGACTTTAGTTTTGTATGGCTTAAGTCATGTCTCTTATGTCCCTGGCCTGGATGTAATCTGCTTTGGAAAGCTTTTCATCTATGATTGCAGAAGGTGTGAAGTACTTTAACTCTGTTAGCTGAATAAATTGATCTACCTAAACTTCAGTCTGTAAGTTTTGAAATGTTATAGCTATATACTCTGGTCTTTATAGATGACTATTCATAAGTAAACTGCAAAACATTTGTGTCTAGTTTTGCAAGGGTACTGAAAAACTAAATTACGAGTTACTTTAAGAAAAAATCTATTTTTAGCATATATTTAAAAATACATGTACCATATTGTAAATTACCTTTTTTTATATCCTCCACACTAGACTGTGTGTCCCTCAAGGGCAGAAACCAAGGCTTATTATCTATCTCTGTTTCTCTAGAACTTAGCTTAGTGGTCATCTCATGGTAGGACACAATGAGCGTTTTATTATTGTGGGTGTGAAACACTCAGATACTTTTTCTGCATCTGTCAGGACTTTGAGGTGAGAAATCTGGGCTTTGCTCAGGTCTGTGTAGGAGGAAGGGATTCCAAGAAGGGAATATGAGCAAGACTCTGTCATTGAAACCCAAGTTAAACATTGAAGGCAAGACGATCCTTTTTTCACACTTATTTTCTCTGTTCTGTCTTGAGAGTAATAGAATTGTTAAATAAGCTCAGAAGGTTTTCTGGTTTTCCACTGTCAGAGTAATTTGAAAACATGCTTTGAATAGTTCAGATGCCTGAAAACTACAGTCAGAACTGACCTGATATTTTTACAGTCACAGGACCAGCTGCGAAGTGAGGGGAAAGGTGTGGAGCCTAAACTTCTAGCCACAAGGCCTTTTTCTCAGGTCGGGAAACGCCTGAGCCTCTTATTACTGGCCTGTTATGAGTGCAGGCTTCATCTCTTCAAGTGAGCAGCCTGATTTCTGGCTGCCTTTGCTAAGGCATAGGGGCTCGCATGACCTTGGGAGGCTCTGCCCTTCTGACTGGCATTCTGCCTGCCCCGCAGGCTCAGTGTTTTTTGTGCTTTCATCATTAAAAAAGGGAACAAAAATTTCAACAAGCAGATCAAACGATAAAAATACAAACTCTAAGATGTATTTATCTAGAACGTACCTTTAGCTGTATCTCTTTGGATTGCGGGGATGCATTTTCTTAGCGATGTGGCATAAAGACATGTGAGGTCATCTCATCCTCACTCCTACCTTTTATACCCAAACACAGGCAGGTGTCAGAACCTGTTACTTCATGAAGTCTGCTAGTTGCCTGGGCTTATTTTTATTTTGATTGCCTTTGTTGATGTGTGCGTGGTTTTGTGTTTTTGATTTTGTTTTGTTTTGGTGCCCTCCAGGTCAGATTTTATAGGCAGTAAATCTATTAAAATTTAGGTTTTTGAAAATAGTCATTTTACTATAAGTACAAATTGCACAACCACAGTTTTTCTTTAGGGTTTCAAGTTTAGCTTGCAAATCTTATTATTCTTTCTATAAGTCTTGCATGTTCCACCATTTTTAAGGGGCCTTCAAAAATGTTTTGTTAATTTGGAGAATGCTAATTAAATACTTCCAATGGTTTTAAACAACAATTAAGACTTTTACATTTTAGATTTTTAAAAAATACTTCAGAGGCCTTCCTAAATTCTAAATAGTTTTTATAACTCTAGTAGATTAAAGTTATAAGCAGTAAAGCTAACATTATCTTAGATGTTCCAAAGCTATGCATAAACTTAATAAGATTTCAATTTAAAACCACAGGCCTAAAGCATTTAATTATATATTCCAAATTGCAGTTTCAAACCTATCATTCTAATATGCTCTTAAATATTACAGACATATACAAATCTCAAAATGCACAGATTCCTTCCTAATAAAAAAAATCAATAATATGATGGGGACTTTTACTTTGCTATTTTTAATTCTCAGTTTTTCAGGAGTTACAATATGCATGTCCACTAAAGGAAAACTGCTCCCGCCCCAGTTAGTCAGCATCTCTCCTGGCTTCTCCCTGGATCCCTGTCAGGGGCCTGGCTGGAATTCATTCAGCCCTGAGTGGCAATTATTATGGCACAATTTTTAGAAGAGAAAGAGGGTAGAGTCTTGCAGGGCACACTGCCCACACAGCCTGATTCCTCAGTCTGTTGATGGAATATGGTAGGACCCACCTATATTCACCATGAGATTGGACTTTGCATTTCTTTAATTCTTAAATGAACGTTCTTTCCATATATCTCTAGAGACATATGAACTTGATGGAATCTTGCCGTTCTTTCATATTCTTAGGATGGCACCATTCTCATGGAAGTTTAGGATATGGAGCCTTAATGTAATTGTATTTTGGATTATTCACATGGCTTTGTCTGTCACGCCATCACAATTTACAGGGTCAAGCTACCGAATTTATATATCCTATATCCTCTATGTGGATGTTGGCATTTTTGTGTTATTGTTCTTAATAATGACAGTATATCTGAATATTTATTCCTTTCCCTTCTCGTTCATTGCACAAATTGTTTATCGATTTTAAAAGATAAGGGGCTGTTCTTTTAACTTGTCTCAGTTGGACTCATGGTCTTTTGGACATGGGCAAGAAGTCATTTGTCCCTTCTTCACTTTTAGGTCACCTGTGCTGGGGCCCTTCCCTGCAGTTGACTTCTTAGCTCTACTCCTGCAAAGGAAATGCTGTGGCCTCATTCCATAAGCCCTTTCAGCATGGGCTGGATAGTCACCACATCATCCTTCTAGGTGATAATAAGCACACAGCGGCGTACATCAAGTTTGTTTTTCCTATAGCCAGAGAGATGTGAAAACATTTTAATTTAAAAAATTATTTGTTGGGGGTGGGGGTCAGTAGTTTTAGTAAATACTGCCACAGATGAGAAATCGTTTGGCTTCTGTAACAGAGGCTTCCATTTCCCTTAACCACAGCCCACATATCAGGATGCCTTGGCAAGTAATTCACCAGGGCTTTGCCTGAAGATCTGCTATTTTGTAAGGTAATATTTCTGCATGCACTCGGAACTTTGTGGAGTGGGGTGAAATGAAGCAAGGTGACTCTAGCTCTCTCCTTGTCCTCCCCACCTTTCGCTTCCTGACAATCTATGTACTAACCGCCCCTGGGAAGACTGGAAAGGGCGGTTGTTAGTACTGTAAATTCCTTAATAGAGCACAGTCCATTTCTGTTAGTGTGCCTGAACTTAATATTTTATACCAGTCTTTTCCTCAGTCTTACAGCATTTTGGTATCAAAGAACTTAGAGGTTATCATTTGTTTTTATTATTAATTATAAAAGTAATAAAGCTCATATTAGTGCATTTTTCAAATACAGAAAATATACTAATAATCACTCATATTCAACTACCTACTTTGCTATAGCTCCTTTGTCTTTTTTCCAGATTTTTAAAAATATAGTTGAGATCAAAACACATTTAAAATTTTGTGTTCTATAGTTTTAACTTAACTTTATGTTACTCTTTTCTAGTCATTAAAATTTGTGTAAATGTTTTAATGGCCACGTTATATTCTAAGTTATGATAAAGTGTAATTTACAGGTACATTGCCCCACCTTTGGACATTTGGTTTGTCTGGAGTTGTGTTATTTATAATTATCTGTTACACATGATTGTGCCTAAAGCTCTGTCATGGCTCCTTTGATTATGTTATGCCTTATCCTGTCAAAGCATTTAGTGTAAGGAGGGGCAGAGAATTGTCAATGGATTGTTTTCTTCCCTTCCCCCATGCGCCCATCCCAGCTCCCCAGCTCCTTATGTTCTATATATAGAATATATATTCTGTGTTCCCAGAAATAATAGAAGGACAAAACAGTCTGTCTTTTTCTGAGTCGTCTTTGTGGGAAGAACCCACCAAAGTGTGAGTCCTTGCCTACAGTTTTGGACTGTGTTTTTTAACTCCCTCCTTATAGGTACTGGATTACAGAATTCTGGATCATGTTCAAAATGGATGCCAGCTTGACCGACACTATGGAGGAGTTTCAGGAACTGGTGAAAGCTAATGGTGAGGAGTTACACTGCCGCCTGATTGACACAACTCAAATGTGAGTGTCAAGGTTTTGATAAATCTTTCAAAACCACCTCCTCATGAAATACAATCCAGGCTGCTCAGCTAGGCTCTGACTCCCAGCGGTAACTGCTGCTCTCTCACCACCTGGAGAAGGAAGCCCCTCACACAGGCAGGGTCAGATTGCCTCACCAAAGTGAAAAGCTTGACATTTAACAAGCAAACAGAGAAGCCCCCTGGTGATAAAGCTGTGGGTGACTAATATTCAAGAGCAGAAAAAAATATGTCCCAGTCAAAAAGAAATTAGGTAGCAAGATATTGACTGAAATGTATCCAGATCATGAGAAACTGAAAGTGTGGTGACTAAATTCATGCTTCTTCGGCAGCGAATGCCCGGAGGCCTCCAGAACTTGAAAACGGGGAAGGGACTGCTGAAAACTGAATTGAACAGAGAGGGTTTATAACGTGTGTGGATTCCGTGAAAGACTGCCAGAGCTGGAAGAGATCTCAGGAATATTTCACATTATTTATGAGGTTGGCCCACTCTGGAAAAATAAGTGCCTTTCTGGATTTGAGAGAGGAGAGTACACACATTGTACGCTAAGATTTTTAGAATGTGGCCACTTTATGTTGGAATAGTGAAGATCCCAAGGATATAGAATTCTAGAACTGAAGCAAGGTCTAGAGGTCATTTCATCCAACATCCTTGGAAACCGAGGCTCAACAAGGTTGTCGGACTCATCTGGGGTCACATGGCTAGTTTAGTAGCAAAGCAGAAGCTAGACTATGAGGGCCTTCAGTGCACTGCGTCATAGCCATGTAGAAATGTAGAATTTCAAAATCACATTTTGTAGTCCCACATAAATCTATCAATATGGATTTTCTGTAGAGTTCTTTGCTTAGAACTATACAACTTGAAAAATAACAGATTTTCAAGTGAACCATTTTCTCATTTTAAGGACACAGAACCTATCCCCGATGGCAGTTTTCAAATGCAAATCTCCTTGTCCCAATATGCCCCTAGATGACTATCCTCCACCAATATTTGTCATAGTATCTTCTTTAAGAATTAGGATGCTGCCTGGCCAGATATATTTGAGAATGGTGAGTTGAGCTTGCCTTTTACAGTGCACCTCAGAGTCTGTAATATGCTCACTGGCCAAGGGGATCACAGAATTTATAGCATTTCCCAAACTCATTGGAGCACAGAACCCTTCTGTCACACAGGTTCTCAGGAACACTAGTTTGGAACAGATCTGCAACCTGCTCCCTCTCAAAATGGCTGCTTCCCTTTGCTTCCTTAGTGTAGGAAATTGAAACTGAATCACTCAATAAGAAACACATGGCTTGATTACAAGACGGGGGGGGGGACCTCTAGGAGTGGCTAGGCTTCCTTGGTCACTTCTGTGGCTGGGGACATTGAGGAAACACCACAAGTCTGCCCAGAGTGACCACAGATTCCTGTATGACTCTCCTCTGTGTGGTTCTCTGTACTCTTCTGGCATGAAAACTGCCCTCCTACCTTGAGATTGCCAACCAGATGGAGAGTCCCCATCAATCTTATGAGAATGAAGGGACAGACGGTAGACGTGGAGAGCATAGACATGCCCAGGGCTAAGAGACTAGATGAAGAAGTGGGGACCAAAGGCCAGGAAACCATGACCAATGCCTGAGACTCTGCCCCTCCCACGGCCTTAAAAACATTTACCCAGTTCCCATGGCACTTTCAGAAGGTTCACAGAAAACCATCAAGGTTTCTTAGTTGCCACCATACAAAAAATCAATATAAAGAAACTCTGTTAATGTATTGTTTTGGCCAAGGAAAATTAGCTCATGGTTCTTTGTATAATCTTATGGAAAATGTCAGTGGATTTACTTTCATTAAAAAGCAATCTTGGTTTCTTTTCCCCCATCTTCTCTTTTTCACGGTTAACCACAAAAGCAATGCCCGTGACTGGTCCAGAAAACTTACTCAGAGGATAAAATCGAACACCAGCAAGAAACGGAAAGTCTCCCTGCTCTTTGACCATCTGGAACCAGAAGAGCTGTCAGAGCATCTCACCTACCTTGAGTTCAAGTCCTTCCGGAGGATATCCGTATGTACCCAAGGGGCAGGGAAAAAACTTCCCTGGGATTTTTCTGCACATAAGTAGAGACAGCTTCTCTGCCTCCTAACCCTAGAGGCCCTCTCAGTGCTGGCAGGCTTGCCCGTCAGACTTTGTATGGCCTGGAGAACCAGTATACTCTGAATTCCTTTGTCGCTCCTGCTGCACTTCCCCCTCCATCCTCCATGCCCACGCCACCCTACACTCACTCAAGTGACAATACGGTGGGCACACATGCATACCCAAGTGTACACACAGCACACACACACACCTACACACCTTTTACCCCTGCTAATCGTTAGGCTTCCAGAAATTTTTTAAAATTTCCCTACCCCCCCCAAAATGGGGATATCCTCTAAGATATGTCCTAGGTTTTAAATGGCTCAGGGAAACCCCAAAATAAAGTACATGTTACTGGTCTAGCCCAGAATATATCTAAATCCTTGAAGTGGTGCTGACATGGCCCCGCAGTCACCCATGATTCTAAACTATACTGACCCAAACCTGCTCCTTAAAACTCCATATGATACCAAAGAACACTGGCTCCATGTAAGAGAACTTGTCAATATGTCAGATGCCAACAGACCCTCACTGGCCAATACGCTTTCCTGAGAACCGATACCTTTACTCAACCCCTAGTCCCACAGAAAGATACAGTCTTTAGCTTTGCTCTAAAAATACAGACTACTTCGTTGCTGGTTGCATTTCTGAAAATGACCTGTGTTCCTGGATTAGGAGCTGGTGGCCTGGAGGAGTGCCTTGAACAAGGTCACACAGCTTATTAGACTGGGTCACATGCCTTCCTCACTCACCTAGCCCCAACTTACTGAGCCTGATTGTATCTGGAAGGAAACCTGAAAACCAGGTTACAGAGGATATTTCATCTTGTCGCCCACAACATTGACATCTGTCCTTTTTTTTCACAAAGCTGTTTGCCCAGTTAACCAGGAACTACCCCCAGCTCCCATTTGGAAATATGCCACCAAGCATTAACCTGCACTATCCCCCATTCTCCTCACTGGCACCCCCAGACAGAACCGCAAGCACAGACTAGAAAGCTCCACCTGGGAAGTTTCCATTTGGCAGTACCTTCCTGTCACGGGGAGGGCCACTGAAAGGAGCCATTTATCACACTGAAAATCTGAGCCCTACTGAGGCCCAGCTGGCAGGGCTGCTCAGAGAGGCCTGCAGGATATCTGTGTGATGCCAGTGCTCAGATCAAGGGAGGCCGAAGAGAAAAATCAGTAGAACAAGCACTCTGAGCCTGTGCTCCCCTGCAGTTGAGGCAGGGTTCTATTTGCAAAAGAAAACATCAGTTCCAACCTTCGTTTCTTTTAAATGCCATGGCCCCCGCATAGAAGACTGTTTGGGGGACTTTTTTGCTTTTCCTACACAGTTCTCAACAGTTTTCCCAAACAATAATTTTCCCTCCAGCGTGGGATCGGACAGAACTTTCTCCCTGCTGTGAATTGAGTGGCATTTGATATCTTGTTTATTATAATACTTTGGGGGTGGGGTATAGAGATTACTGGGATTCTTTAAAAGAAAAACAAGTGAATTCAATATGTTACCTATAGCAGGAGAGGTATACAAATGTATACCCCTGGAATGAGTCATGGGTATTTTTTCAGAACCAGTGAGATTTTTGCTTTATGAGTCTCTGAGGAGTAGTTTTAGTCCTACTTATAGTTGTCTACCCAGTAGTAATCACAACACAGTAAAATAGGGCTTAATTTGTATTTATTTTATTTAGGTTGTGAGTGTTCTCATCAATGTATTACCAGTCAGGCAGAACTGAGGCATGTATATGAAGTAACAACCCCCAACCCCCAACGGAAGCAATCTCAGTGACTTAACAAAGCAAAAGTTTATCTTTCACTCACTAACCTAGCTACAGGGGTTATCAGGAGCCTCTGCTGACCAGTCCCTCAGGGACCCAGATGCGGGAGGCTTCACCTTGACACCAATTTCCACATACTCTGCCGCGGTGGAAAGGCGATAATAGCCGATCATTCACTGGCTCTTGTATCTTTCCTCCAGAGTCACGTCATTTCCACTGACGTGCTACTAGCTAAACTAGGCCACATCATCACACCTGATTTCAGAAGGGAGCTGGAAATAGCTGGGGAGCAGCACCAAAAACTTCCATAGAAACACGTGAACGGGTAGACTGCTCTTCCCTCTTGGTTATCCTAACTGAGCAGGATCGTTTGTGACAGGGACACGACAGCTGTAATCATTACTTACACGGCAACCTGGGACAGTTCCACTTCCATATATGCTCTTTCATCGTCAACCATAGTCAGTGCTATTGTCCAGTTGGGAAACCTTGGTCACAAAATTAGCTAACCAGGTTTTATGTATCCAATTCATTTGGCCTCTGTGCAAGTTAAAAGGGAATCCAAACACGTTTGTTTTAGCATACAGTTAATAATTATCCTATTAGCACCATCTCACATTCATGTAGCTCTGAAAAGTTAAAGTGCTTTCACATATTATCATGTTTGATCTTCATAACGATTCCATGTGCTAGGTAGGTCAGATTTTATCATCCCATTCTTAAGAAAACAGCTGGGGGAAGAGGGTGAGAAGGGAGGTAGGGAGACGGAGAAGAGCGCATTTGGGGTTGAAAAAGATAGTTTTTGTGATTTTTTTTTTTGCCTTTCAGCTGCAGAGCTGAAATTAGTAGAGATCTTTCTTCTGTATTCTTTAGAATTTAGAAGTATCACTATCCCCCACATACAATATTTGGATTAACTGATGTGTTGGATAAACTGGTACACATCCACTTATGCCTAATGACTTTTGGTGTAGAGAGACCATGCTGTGGGTAGAACATGATTTTCTCCCCACCAGTTTTGCCAGCCAAGTAGAGGACATGCAGGAGAGGGCCAAGAGCTCCTCTGTCCCATAGCAGTTCTGAGCCATCAGCCGAGCAGAGGCGACATGCCCCCCAGATCTCCCACAATACCAGAGCAGCAATCCTGATGCGTTTCTTTTCCCCCAGTTCTCCGATTATCAGAATTACCTGGTGAACAGCTGCGTGAAGGAGAACCCCACCATGGAGCGGTCCATTGCCCTGTGCAATGGCATCTCCCAGTGGGTGCAGCTGATGGTGCTCAGCCGCCCCACCCCACAGCTCCGAGCTGAAGTCTTCATCAAGTTTATCCAGGTGGCTCAGGTGAGTGATGGTGCAAGAATTTGGCCTGGGCCGAGGTAAATTATCTCCTCTCCCCAAGGCGAGTCTTTTCCCTCCTGAACCATGGTGATGTTAGTGTGTTTTAAACTGTCCTGAGATCTAGATATGGCAACTTTTCTATTTCCCACACAAGGGCAATATGGTGAGGACCATCTTAGGGGTCAGGATATGGTTTTAGATCTGTTTAGACCTTTAACATTTTTAAGATGCTTATCAGCCTACATTGTTTCCCAAGTTGGGCCTGCATGGTAAAGAAAGGGTAATTCCAAGTTTTCCTGGAGCCGAATTTGTCTTAGTTCTTTCAGCCCATGGTGTGTTAAATGTCTGGATTTAATATTTGAGGGACAATGTGTAAATATTTGATAAGAGGAAAACAGTACAGTAAGTCCTCACTTAAGGTCATCAATAGGTTTTGAACTTAAGCAAAATGACATATAATGAAACCAATTTACCAGAGGCTAAGTGATATAAACAAGTTAGGTTTCTGTGGCAACTTATCAACATTATAACGAAATGACTTTGAAACAATATTATCTGAGGAACTGCATGTTATTTGAGGCTGGCTTAAATTTGAACATGTGTTTGAAATTCACCAGAGATTCTGGCTTCTCTACCCTAATTACTGACCTATATAGAGACTGGAATTGCACAGAAGAATAAGACAAAGTCCTTACCCTCAAATATGTCTGGTTAATTTGGTATGAAGGATATAAAAGATTATACTTAATGATGCCTTTTTCCAGCCCTAGATGGTCCAGACCAGTGTTCCTCCAAGTTGGGCACATGGACCACCTGCTCTGATATTAACTAAAAGCATATTAAAAGCACATCCCTAAGCACAACCCCAGATCCGGGCAATCAGAATATCTGGGCTTGGGTCCAGAAATCTTTGTGTTAAACAAATACTTCAAGTAATTCTTAGAAACCACTGATCTAGATGGTGGCCTAAAGACCAGCACCACAAAGGGAAGGAAGCCTTGCTAGACTTGAGACCTACTAGTCTGAAATGAACAGGAAATTGCAACATCTGAGCACTAGTCTTCGAACAGCATAAGGAAGACCGGGCACAGAGACAAGAGGCAGCCTCTAAACTCACATGTAACTGCTAGGTACAGTGACTTTGTTCTCATCTGTTTTGTGTGTCACAGAACTCCACCAACTACAGAACTTCAATACACTGATGGCTGTGATTGGTGGGCTATGTCACAGCTCAATCTCCAGGCTCAAAGAGACAAGTTCGCACGTCCCACCTGAAATCAATAAGGTCAGTGTGATTGTCTGCTCTGGGGCTCCTTAGCCTCATTCCTAGGACCCACATCAACATTTCATCCTTGAGGGGCCACCCAGGAAGCATTTGCGAACCACACTATCCTGTCAACCAGGCAAAATATGAAGGAAGCAAACCTCAAGAAAACCCA
The DNA here is from genome assembly GCA_003508835.1 of Eonycteris spelaea. NCBI lineage: Eukaryota > Metazoa > Chordata > Mammalia > Chiroptera > Pteropodidae > Eonycteris > Eonycteris spelaea. The sequence goes on along the minus strand of PUFA01000054.1, from coordinate 6,244,937 downwards.
CAGGATGGGGACATCATAGATCTGAGAGTGACTATAATTCAGTCTTGCCTCAGTGTCACTGCTGGTCAGTCGAAATGATGTGCACCTGTTTCCCATGTTCACGTGCCACTGAATATTCAGTCACCGTCTTTAATACTGACTCCCTTGCTCCAAAATGTTTTCCAAAAAGGAATAGTGTTTCAGTATGCATGTCAAGTGGTTATATAGTGACACAGTAAAATCCTAGCTTTCAAAAATGCATCTATTTGACAGACCTGGAGCAGTTACTTCCTGCTGCTGTGGTTCCAGTACAGATGCAAGAAAAAAGGGTCCTCGCACTTTCTGTCTGACTGTGGCAGCCAAGATTGAATGTGGGAATACAACTGAGGAACATTGAGTTTTTACAACTCAGAAGTTACCCTGTAAAGAGTTGAACAACCTGTTTTACTCCAAATAAGAATGTAAAATATGAGTTAAGAAAACAAAACAAAAATAAACCCTAGCTTTCAAGATTCCCTGGAGAATGACATTCTAGATAGTTGAATTTCCCCAGATAATTGGAAATGAGCTTTTCAGGTGCCATTTTGTAATAGTGTTTCATTGAGGGATATTTTTCTTAAATATCCTATGCATTCTTCTACATTCTTAGATTTTACAGAATAGACTTTAATCTTTTATAACATAAGGCTGTTAGAAATATGTTACTATGACATAGCGAAGATATCAGCGCAACTATGTATGGTGTGGGTTAAACTACAACTACTCTGAGCATTTTCATCTCATTTAAGAGGACCAACCAGCCTTCCCTTCCTAAACTCAAACCCCAATCCTCCCAGACTGGAACAGAGATTGTCTGCTCAGGGAGAGATGTCTGCGCCTTGTTGCCCTATGTTTTTCCCAGGTGTTTAGCCTCCTTTTGGGAGTCTCTTATTAATCATCCCTGGTCTCACAATACTGGACTCTGAGGATGCTGCCCCACCCCCCACCACCTATGGTCTGGTCACTTTATAATTCTCTGATAGTTCTGCTGAGACCAGGCAGAACGGAAGAGATTGCCCATGTCTCAGAGGTAATAGAGGGAAACAGTCACAGAGGTTAACATGCCTTTGTGTCTTTTCACTTATTTGGCTTGTTCCTCCTCTTCAGCTTGGGGTCCTCCAAAGCAGTGCTTCCTTGTCTGTAGCTGCTTGCCCCTCAGGGTGCTCTACATAGTGAATTAGTCCAGGGTTGAAGCAAGTGTCCCCCAAGTAGTTTTACCTTCTAAGGAAAAAAAATCTCATTTATGCTGTTAGTCTCATCTGTGAGCACCATCCACACTTCAGTCACCTGCACTGTTTGCTAGAGGTGTGTGTCAAGAGGGCACCCTTACCAACTCAAAGTGACTGAGGGAGGATAACTCTCAAACCTCAAGTTCTTCACTGGGGAGAAATGGTACTTCTTAGGCCACAGTTGTATTAAGAGTTCGCAGCAGTGTTTAAAGTTGTCATTTTGCATTGTAACATGATTGGCAGACAGTCTCGCTGTCTTTGCTTGTGAAAAAACTGGTCATCACACATGGGGAATGAGATTCTGTGAACTGCTTGCTGACTTGAACCCGGCATATTTGAAAAGAGCAACCAGATCTGGCTGCTCCTTTTTTGTGCTGGTCAACAGCTGCCCCTTCCGGGGCCAAGGCAGAGGGTGAGCTCCAAGGAAGAGCTCCAAGGAAGAGCTCCCTGGGCCCTCTGCCTCATTCTCGTGCATATCCTTTGCTAGGAATTGATCTAGTCTGTTCAATCTTTCTAGTTTAGGGTTTTAGTCAGTGAATGGAATGTCACTTGCTTCCTAAACACAGGCCCGTTCTGAAAAACCACTGAGGTAAGGCCTATACAGCATAGCATAAAGAATAAGAAAATTCAATAGACTACGAAGTTCCACACTTAAAACACATGTTTTTCCCCATGCCAGCACATAGCCAGCACTTCTAACATCACATTTCAAATGTTAAATAGTGTGGTATTTCTAGGAGCATTCAGGAGATATTAGGGAAAGGAAATGCATAGCTCAGAGACATCGGAGGGACATTAACTATTCACTATATACTCTTTACTTTTTATATCAGGGACTTATTTTTTAAAAGAAAAATTTTAGTATAAAAATGATAAATATGACCTCATTTAAACTTTTTCAGTTATGTAGCAGAATCGAGTAAAGCACAGTGATGTTTGACATAAACTGGAGTTTTCATTTGGGAGTCATAATCTGCACCTTTTAGATGAATCAGTCAATCCTTGCCCGACAGATTAGAGATGGGATGAATCATAGTACAGGCTGAGAGTAAACAAGGTGGCTATTGCAGGAAATACACTCTGCCTGGAGGGTACCTGTGATTGGGTCTCTTCTGTTTTATAGGTCCTGGGTGAGATGACTGAGCTGCTGTCCTCCTGCAGAAACTATGACAACTACCGGCGAGCCTATGGGGAGTGCACCCACTTTAAGATACCCATCCTGGGGGTGCACCTCAAAGACCTCATCTCCCTATATGAAGCCATGCCCGACTATCTGGAGGATGGGAAGGTGAACGTCCACAAGCTGCTGGCCCTTTACAATCATATCAATGAACTGGTCCAGCTGCAAGAGGTAGCCCCACCCTTGGAGGCCAACAAGGATTTGGTGCACCTGCTGACGGTGAGTCTCACTCAGGAGATGCTTACTAAGCACTTTCTGTGTGCCAGGTGCCAGTCTCTGCATCCTACCGAGTATTAGCTCAGTTAATCTTCATAAAAACTCTATGATGTATCTCCATTTTGTGGATGGGAATACTGAGGCACAAAGACATAACCTGCCAGAAGGCCAAACATTATTAAGCAATGGAGCCTGGATTCAGATCCAGATGGTGGAATCCAGCTGCTCTTAAGCAGTATGCTCTTTGGACCAGAAGTATTTCCTTCTCCCTGCAAAAGCAGCCCCAAGCTTTCTGGAAGGAGCGCAAATCAGGATACAGGCTTGGTAAGAGATGGAGACAGTGTGTACTCGTGAAAAAAGGACAAGGCAGTTTGTAACAAAAAGTAAAACAGGTTCATTATCTGGGTCTTGCCACAACTGGCTTAGATCTCTACTCCTGGAAGCACTTAAACCAAGGGAAGGTGGACACTTGTAGCAGCGCAGGGGGAGACCAGATGACTCCCTTTCAGCCAGACTTGTTCTGTAGTCTCGCCAGTTTGTGACTAGAAACATAACTCTAAGTCCTGTTTCCTCCCCTGTAAAATCAGAGGGATTAGTGTCTGGGATGACTTCCAATTTCTCTTTCACTTCTAAAATTATACAATTTTGAATCTTCTTTTGCAGAATGGAATAACTTTTACAGCCTCTTCCTACATCATGATAAAGCCTCAGGCTTCACTTCCACTTGGTGTCTAATCCTAGACCTTTTGGTAATTAGTCAGGTGACCTTGGCAGTTCTCAGCCTTAGACATCACCACCTGTAGAAAGATGTACAAAATCTTAACTTTTGGGAATCAGAAATCCTGTAATGAAAGCTGTGAACATTCCTCCCAGAAAAATATGCATAATCCATATATGCAAAAATATGCATGTTTTTGCATTCTGAACCTCCTGAAGCCTATTCATAGAGTCTTGGTTAAGAAGGTTATTTCTAAGACCTTTCTCTTCTAAAATTGTACAGTTCTAAAATATATGAAACTCATTAACTCTTAATATCATTTAATACCTATTATTTAAGCTTGGTTCCATTGCTAGAATCAAATTTTAATAGTAGTAGGCCATGCAAACTATCCTTTCAGATCGTTTGTCTGCTTTGGGAGAGAACAAGTAAAGTGCAGACTACCTGAGCAGATAGGGCCTAAGTTCCATATAAAGGCTAAAGGCTTAAATATTATAGTTTAAATGAGAGCATCTTGGGACTTCTCCAAAATTTAAAAACATTTTAAAAGAACTAATGCTTGAGCTATTACAACAGTAAGTTACACACTCCAAACTTTGTGAATTTTAAAAACAAACTACTAAGCACCTAGAAGACTAAACCACTGGAGAGAAAGAACTAAGGAAGAAAGTCGATCAGCCCTGGGCAAGGCAGACAGCACTCTAGCAATTAACCCTGTTCTGCTTTGATCTGCAGTTATCCCTAGATCTCTACTACACTGAGGATGAAATCTATGAGCTTTCCTATGCCCGGGAACCAAGGAACCACAAAGCCCCAGTAAGTCTGTCATATTAAGACTCCTGTAGGTAACAGGTGCTTTACAAGCCACTCATCTGAAGGAATTTTTAATTCCGTTTAATAAGCATATTATGTTTCTACTATGTGCCCAACCTTGTTAGAGAAGTAAAGCTTCAACTCCTGTATGAGAAATAGTTCCAGACCATAAAGAGCTGCGGGTGAAGGGATAAGATTGATGTGTGAATGGTAAATAACTAAATGCCATGAGAGCATCAGAATGAGTAGTGGAATCAATCAGTGGTTTACAGATTAGAGAAGGAGTGACATCTCTCTCCTGTTTTTTATGAAGTGTTCTCACATTGCTGTTTCCTTCTGTGATTTGTTGATGATGATGAGAGCAGTATGTATATTGTCAGAAGCTAAACTTCGGAAGATTTCCAGCTTGGTGGGGAGATAAGCCCCATCATGCTGTAGTCACTGGGGTCAGAGCAATCTTCTGAGTCTTTTGACCCTTTGTGCAGAAAAGTCCTCAAATAGCACACTGTACAGCAGGAGCTGCACAGGTTATCTGGCCCTGCCTCTCCTACTGGCAGGTTTAATCATTTCAGTCTTCCTTCTGAAGGACCAGTAATCCCCAGTGTCCTGGGAAGCTTCTCAGCCTCAAAATAAGTGGTATTCAAGGGGAGAAAATTGCCCCCACATAAGATATTCAGTTGACCTGTTCACGTGGCTAAATTTCATTGTTTCTATAAGGAAGATCAAGTTCTAGCTTCCAATTGTAATTAAAGATGTTCACTGAAAATATCTGGTAGGTTTTCAGGTATTTCAGTGGAAAGGGTGCCTTCTACCATTTTTAGAAGAGATTTTAATTTGGGCCAAATCAAATATTTGAGAATATATTTCATCCCAGCTTGTCTAGGCCTCAGATTTATTTCTTGTCTTCCTGCCTTTTATCTATTTCTCACTTCATTCACATCTCTACTAAATACGAAGTAGAGAACAGAGAGGAAAGTTAAGTAATTCACTTTAATCTTTGTTGATAGCTTTCACAAAAAGTTTAATGGAGAGGAAATTAAAACTCAAGAATTGTAAATTATCTGTAGATGGAAATAATGTATGTGAGGAGTATTTTATAAACTGTAAAGCACAATACTTGTGTTAGCCAAGATTACTGTTCTAAATTCAGTGACATGTGCGCTCTCTGCTCCTTGCCACATAGCATGTGGCAGGAGGTGGGGGTGGGGTTGCAACTGTCAGGTAATGAGAAAGGAAGGAGCTGTAGACTATATTATAGTTATGGGGATGTCTCTGATTATTTTATTTTAGCCACTAACACCTTCAAAGCCACCAGTAGTAGTGGCCTGGGCCTCTGGAATATCTCCCAAACCTGACCCAAAGACTATAAGCAAACATGTCCAGAGGATGGTGGATGTAAGTACAGCTGTTTCAGCAGACGAAAGCAAGGCACTGCCTGGCTTAGTTTTGGATGATGCGGGGTGGGGGGGGGGGACGGGCAGTGGTAGAAATATAAGGTGAGAAACTTGAAACTTGTTCCTACTGTACACAGGGAACCACTTCTCATATTGTGGCTGCAGAACAGAAGTTATATTTTGCCAGCACACTTTGGCCTCATATGGAGGAAGGTATGCCTCCTCTTAAAAGACCTAGCAGGAAGGTATATATTTAAAGGTTGCCAGTTGATCTGAGGGCAGAGAAGTGCTAGAAAAGGTTTGAGTATCAGTAAAGGTAATAAAGAGAATCTAAAAGTGAAAATTTGGGCACTGCTTGATTTAATTCAGTGCTAAATGCCGAGGGAGCAGTACATACATTCATATTTCTACATTCATCCTTGTGGACCATCCAGTGTAACTACAGGAAAGAAAGAGCCAGCAAGTGACAGGACACTGAGTAGTAGAGGACTGAGAGGGGAGGGAGCACATCCAACTGAGCTGTTTAGTAGAAACTTCATTGAGAAGGTGTAATCTAAGCTGAGCAATGAAAGGGCCAAGTAGAAGAACAGCCCTCTATGCAACAATCAGGAGTCTGCCAGCCAGGGTACGGCATAACTGACAGGCTAATGGGTCAAAAACTCCTGGCCGCCCTCCAAATTCTAGTACTAGCCAAGATCTGGGATGTGACCCACGCATCTTTGCAGCAGCTTAAGGAACACGTTTCCTTGTTCCTCTCATCAGGCTGAGGAGAGGCTTTTATCGTTACTCCAGCCCCTTTGCCATTTGGCTAAAGGGAGAAATGACTGGTTTCTCTTTGGTAATTGGAGAAACTCCTTTTTTCACAGTCCGTCTTCAAGAACTATGATCATGACCAGGATGGATACATTTCTCAGGAAGAGTTTGAAAAGATTGCTGCAAGTTTTCCATTTTCTTTCTGTGTGATGGACAAAGACAGGTGAGGATCTATGTACAGGAATATGTGGTCATGAGCCCTTTGGAAAGAAGAGTTTATGGTTGTGTCGCTAGAAGAATCTGTAAACTTGGATGTGTTGTTGCTGTGATAGATCGTTAATGACTATTTGAGCTAAGATACTGAGGCTAAGAGAGCAATCATCAAATGAATGCCTGTCAGGCTTTGGTTTGGACCACAATAGACCATGAAACCAGTTTAGGAACAGTCAACTACAAATTTAAAGAAGTTTAGTTTTCCTTCTTGTTTTGTCCTTACAGATTGTGAGAAACTAGTATTAATTTGCATATTTACTTTTTGCAACATTATATAAGTTTTCATCTTTGTCCTCTATATAAAACTAAATGTATGGTTGGTAGATTCTAGTTATGTATTATGTGCTGTCTGAAGTCAGTAACTGGAGCATAAGGTATTTCTATACACACAATTTCCATCTATTTTCAAGTCCTATAGATAGCGGTCAGTTAAGAAAACCTAGTTTCGCCAAAGAACAACTCCATAAAAATGAGTAATCCCTTCTCACCTACTTATTACATCCTGTTCTTGTATACTTACTAAGAGGGCTCACGTAGGTAATTGTCAGTTAATACTATACTACCGCTGAAGGATAAAAAAGAAAGGTGAGTTTCTAAACCTAGAAGCTACCCTTGCTTGCCCCTTCACATCCTTGTCTGTCATTTGCTGGCAGGGAAGGCCTTATCAGCAGGGACGAGATCACGGCCTACTTCATGAGGGCCAGCTCAATCTACTCTAAGCTCGGCCTGGGCTTTCCTCACAACTTCCAAGAGACAACCTACCTGAAGCCCACTTTCTGTGACAACTGTGCTGGATTTGTAAGTTCTTTGAGTGCTTCATGATTAAACTTGGGGAAGGGTACAAAATCTTAAATGATTAAGCCAGGCACAGATCTCACAATCCTCATCAGCTTATCCTAGTTTAGAGCCTAAGCAAACACGTAAAATAATGCAGTCTGCAAATGCATGATTTATACTTGCATTCATCCTTTCCCATTCCTTCCCGATTTATTTTTCCCTCTGGTGCATTGAAGCCTTAGATAAATGATAAAAAAGTGTTGAATTTGGGATATACTTTTTGAGTCATATTCATATGCTGTTCCAAATGTTAGAAAAAGGAAATGAGACATCCTCACCCCTCCCTGTTTCAAAAGGAACTGTCTTTAAGAAGTCATCTGGGCTCTATCCCACTCCTGACCCCAGCTATCTAGATACTTGTTTAGTTTGGAGTCCTTAAGAAGCCTATTTTCCTATGATGCATCCACTTCAGGCCTGGAGAAGGCCTGGCTCATAAATCCACTATAATGAACTTCTCAAGAACATTTGACTCTTATCTGCACAAAATTTTCCTGTTTTCAATTTAAGGTCAGGAGGGATATGTGAGAGATAAACGAGGTTTCCCTCCCACTTGAGGTATAATGTAGAACGAGGGAAAAATCAAGAATAAATGTCAGTGCGTAGCCTCCTACCAGACAGATGAATGATGTGTGGTGCATTCTGTCTTGTTTGTCTCATAGCTCTGGGGAGTGATCAAACAAGGATATCGATGTAAAGGTAAGGCTCAATTTGGTCGACTGCATTGTTTTCCCTTGTCTTAGGGGTTCTCCTATAAAGCGCAGTTTACCCATAGTAGTTGTCCATTCATTCTACAGCCTCATCCCCAAACTTGCTTCCCTAGACTGCCCCTAAGAGGGACTGCCACCACAAAGTATAGAGAGGAGTGCCTGAGTGACCAGTTATGCAGCTTCCCCTTACAAGATTCTCTCTCTGCCTTGTTTGCTCTAGAAATAGGGATGGCTGGTAGATTATGCTCTAATATGGTCATGGAAATGTGGATTGCAAATGAAAGGTACAGAATCCCTTTGGAAAAAGTGATTAACCAAAGGCCCTTGTCGGCTTCCCTTTTATCAGCAGATATCTCCTTGTGACTAGAAAAATTCAGGAGTAAAAAAAGGAGGCCTTTTACTCTAAGGGAAAAATAATATGGCCTCACAGCTGGAAGCTCCAGAGGGTCTCCTAAGAGTAGGCACCAGGCATGGGATAACCAAGACACCACCTATTCCCAAGGTGCCACTTCCACTTGAAAAGGGAAACAAGACTGAGAGGTCCAGGGGTTGACCATGTGAAAATGCTAGGTTCATTAGGAATATTGGGTATCCTAGCCCCAGAAGATGGGACAGGCATGTGTGACACAAGAATAATGCATAAATGTGGTTTTGAGACCACGGAAGAAAGTGAAAGACTTCCTGACCAGGGTGTTTTTTCCACAGACTGTGGGATGAACTGCCACAAACAATGCAAAGATCTGGTTGTGTTTGAGTGCAAGAAGCGAGCCAAGAACTCAGCAGCATCCACGGAGAACAGCACCTCTGTGGGGCCAACTTCTAACCTTTGCTCCTTGGGAGCCAAAGATCTGCTCCACGGTAAGTAGGCGCTGGAACTTTCCTCTTGTAAAGTTTCCAAGGAAGAAAGTTTACCTTTATCCTTCCCTTTCTTAATAGACACCACCAGCACAGATACTACTGTGGAGACATGCCTGTATACTATGCAGCCTATATTTTAAGAGTTATACATCACCTTTGGGCAACACAATTCTCTCATTTAAAATGTAAATTTTCATGTAAGAAAAGTGGCAGAGAACAGCATAAAGGTCTGGGGCCTCAGTGTGAAGCCTGGAAAGGATCTTGTACTTTTTAAAACTTACCTACTTTTCCTTTCTTAAAATGTACAACTCTCCTCACTTTTATAACACTGTGGTCTCCTGGAACTTTTCCTGCCATTTTAAGAACTCCTTTTCTGTTGCTTTTTTATTTGCTATTCTTTTTGCTCCTAAAAAGATAGAATGCATAAGAATCTATCCCAACCTTTCTGTACGTCTAGGAATTTGACCTAAATAATATAAGTGTTTACAATTTGGGCTGGTAAAAGGAGCATATTGCTACAGAAAAGTTGGAAAATGGAGCTACAAAAATATCACCCATGATATTCCTCCAAAAAAGACAATGTAATTATAAGTTTGAGATTTAGGTAAATACCTAATGTATAATTATGTTCCCCTAAGAAAAAATTAAAACTAGGATCTTTGTAAGCGTTCTCAATCAGATTACAAATGCTAATTAGAGAACTTTTGTTCATGTCCAGAAGTCATTTTGACTACACCAGTCCACTGTCTTGCCTAAAAATTAGTAATGACAATCTATATAAAACATTTTAATAAAATTGCAAAACAAAAAATTACTGCTGAATCTTAGCAGTAAACGTAGATCTAAAACACATCCACTGCTACTGTTTTTCCAGGAACTTAATCCTTTTGGTTAATAACTAGGCTGGGCAAGGGTGTTGGTTCAAAGAATGACTCCTCTTTCAATCAGTATCAAAACAGGGAAATACATTTTGATTACTTGCACACAGCTAGAACTGCCCTCTCACAGTTAAGCTGTGTCCACTGTAAAAAGGGAAAATAGGTGCCACAGAGAAGTCCTACCAGCTGTTGAAGGCCACCTGGTTCAGGACCAAAACTTGAGTGCGGACAGCTCCCAAATCCCAGGGTGCACTGAAGGTATTTATAAGGCATGTCTGTCTATATAATGACCCTGCTCTAATTTATGAAACTTTACAGCATTGATACAGGAGTTTCAATTTTTCTGCAGAAATAAAAATCCCCTAGGAAACTTTTGTGCAAATAGAAAAAGATGCCCTTTCCCCAGGGTGGACGCAGCCTGACACCAGGCTGTCCCTTTGGGTGCCTGAAAATTAGTCCATTTTAGACCTTTGGAATTCCTGTAACAATAAGATCTCATTTGAACCTAATCTTGAGTCTCTGCTTTTCTAGAGTATTAATATGTCACGTATCTTCCCGCAGCACCTGAGGAAGGATCTTTTACATTCCCTAATGGGGAGGCTGTGGAACAAAGTGAGGAAAGTAAGGATCGGACCATCATGCTCATGGGAGTGTCCTCACAGAAGATTTCTGTTCGGCTGAAGAGAACTGTCGCCCACAAGGCCACCCAGACCGAATTACTGTCTTGTGAGAGCCCTTCTGGTCCTTTCACACCATATTCCCCAAGGAAGACAGGCCAGGACACTCTGTATGTGCTTTCCAGTCCCACATCTCCATGCCCTAGTCCAGTCTTGGTCAGAAATCGGGCTTTTGCCAAGTGGGAGAATAAAGACTCCCTCATAAAATCAAAGGAGGAACTCCGTCATCTCAGACTGCCAACTTACCAAGAGCTGGAAAAGGTACTTTTTCAGACTTTCTGAGAGAAGTGGGGCTAAACCAGGGGAGAGCATGTGAACTGAATAGTCAGACGGTCAATTACTAGCAGGATAAAGGAAGGAAAAAAAGGATTCTGGCTTTTTCTCAAAGAAACCAATGGGGACCCTGGTTCACATTACATGAGTAGAACAGGATATACAGGACTCCTTATTACCATAAAGGTACCATTTTAAAGTGTCGGTGCCAGGGCCAAAAACACTGTTCACAACAGGCTCTTTGAGAAAAACGGTTTCTATTGATCAGTTTTACTGTGTTTTACCACACCCTTTTTCTAGATGGAACTTCAAATGAACTTGCCTAAATCCTTCTTCCTTAGAGGTCTTTGCTAATTTAGTCATCAGGATTATGGTTAGAGACATTCATGGTTGCCTAGGTATCTTTTTAAGAGAAGGTAGATGATCTTTGTGCTACCAAGAAAAAAAAAAGTGTGTTATACCTCACCAAAGGAAAAAGCCTCCCTTTTAATATAAATGAGGGAAATCTTTTCTAACATCTCAGGTAGAAAGAACAGCTAATCAGTAGTAGCTGGCCAATGCACAGTTGAATGTAATTACAAAATGGTAACAACTGTGATACTGGGAGCTGCTTTTTTGTTAAGCTCACAATGTCTAATATGGTACTTAATGGAGGCAAAATAGGAGTTTGGGAATATGGTGGCCAAAGGTTTGAGAGGAGGAGATAAGACAGCAGTCAGTTGTTCAAATGCTGAATTCTGTGGAGTCTATTAACTAATGTACTTCTTTTTGTTTAGAGTACAAAACTCGGGTTGCGTTGACTTAGACTTCTTATGGGGACAGTAGTTTCTTACCAATAACAGGCAAGCAAGGATATATTAGATCCTCTTTAATATAAAAGTGAATGATGATAATATTGGAAGAATGACTATCTGCCTTGTTTCAAAACATCCAGGTTGACAATGTTTTTAGAGGCCTCTCAGGACAAATGTAAAACCAATACCCACCTAGGTAGAATTCCTTTAGTAATTCTACGCAGTGAAACTGTACAAGAAGGTCTCAGGATTTCCTGCCTTGTCCTCAATGTTGTACCCTCCCTGTCAGACTCCCAGGAATTGAGTTAGATACACATGAAGAAACCCTTAGTTTGGTACCTGGAACAAAGAATATAATATTAGGAGGTACATATAGAAAAAGAACAGATTTTCTGGATGAGAAAAGTACTCTCTTGCTTAAAAATACTCTAAGCCATGCTTTAAGACTAACGTCCATCGGATGGCAAAACGTGGGTTACACAAAGCCCTCTCTTTTGAGGGGTAGAAACTGCCAAAAGCAACTTTTAAGAAAAATTAATAGAGAGGAAAGAACTTTGGCCTTGAGGACAAAGACTGGCATTTCTAGTTCCAGATATTTCTTACACTAGCTATTAAACTCTATGACCTGTTTGGTGCTCTATAAAATACAGGGCTGGGTTTCCATGTCCTCCCTACTGTTTGCTTCAGATCTTGACATTTACATGTGCATGAAAAGGTAAAATGTAGTTGGTAACAATGACTTCTTGCTGCAAGAAGGTGGTAGAAAGATTTCAGATGCGTTAGGTCCAGAACAATTCCTACCCAGTAATACCAGAGCTCCTAAAGCCTCTCACTATCTTCTCAGTTGACTCTACTTTTATCCTTGTCATAGAGACCTAGGGAAAACAATTCACTATTACATTTTAAAAGAACAAGTCTCACTTTGGAGTTAAGTAAAATGCTTACAATGACTTGTCTATCTGTAATTCAATAGCTCCACCCACAGCTCACCATGTACTTTGTACTTTAACAAAAAGAAGTACATTGGTGATTGACAATACAATATATCTGGACACCTGCTGTTGTCCCATCTCCTCTTTCCAACAATGTTCTAGCAGAGTTGAAAAATAGAATAGGAAACTGGTGTGTTAACCAGTTAATTTATAAAGGCTTAAAAAGTATTACAAAGTGTAATAATGATAAATATATATGCAACCATCACTGCAGCAATGAACTATATTAAGCACATACTAACATCAAAAGGGAGAAATAGACAATACAACACTGAGGATTACTGGTCCTTCAGAAGGAAGACTGAAATGAATAAACCTGCCAGTAGGAGAGGCAATATATAGGTTACCCAGACAGAAAATTAACAATGAGATGTTGGAATTAAACCACACTCTAGGATAAATTGATTTAGCAGCCACATAGAGAAAATTCCATCTAAGAGCAAAAGAACACACATTCTTCTTTAGTGCACAGGGAACATTTTCCAGGATAGATCATATAAGGCACAAAACAAGTGCAGCAAATTTAAAGACTGAAATCATACCAAACTATCTTTCCTGACCACAACGGTATAAAACTAGAGATCAATAAAAGAAAAGCTGGAAAATCTACAAATATGTGGAAACTAAACAACATAATTCTGAACCAATGGGTCAACAAAATCAAAACGGAAATAATCTCAAGACAAATGAAAAAGGAAATACAACATATTAAAACTTACGGGCTGCAGCAAAAGCAATTCTAAGAATAAAGTTTATAGCAATAGTGCATATCTTAAGAATTAGAATGATCTCAGATAACCTAACTTTACACACTTTATACCTCAAGGGACTAAGAAAAGAACAAATTAAGCCCAACGTTAGTAAAGAGTAGGAAATCATAAAGATCAGAGTAGAAAAAATGAAAGAGACAAGAAAAATAAAGACAACAACTAAAAGCTGGTCCTTCAAAAAAGAAAATTGACAAGCCTTTAGCCAGACTAAAACAGAAATGTAAAAGGAGACAATACAACTGTTATTACACAAATACATAAAACGTAAGAAACTGTTATGAACAATTATGTACCAACAAATTAGATAACCTAAAAGAAATGGATAAATTTCTAGAAATACACAACCTACCCAGACAGAATCAGGAAGAAACAGAAATCTGAATAGACTAATAAGAGAATGAAAAACCTCCCAACACAGAAAACCCCCGGAACAAGATGTCTTCGCTAGCAAATTCTACCAAACATTCAAAGAATTAACACCAGTCCTTCTAAAAGTCTTTCAAAACCTGAGGAGGAAAACTTCCAAACTCATGCTATGAGGGCATTACCCAGATACCAAAGCCAGATAAGGATGCCATAAGAAAACTACAGACTAATATCACTTACAAATGTAGATGTTAACATTCTCAAAATATTAGCAAACCTAATTCAAGAACATATAAAAAGGGTTATACACCATGACTAAGTGGAATTAATCCCTGGGTTGCAAGCATGGTTTGACATATGCAAATCAGCAAATGTATTACATCACATTACAATGAAAAGTAACAATCGTGATCTCAATAAATGCAGAAAATGCATCTGACAAAATACAACATCCCTTCATGATAAAAAAAAAACTCAGCAGATTGGGTAAAGAAGGAACATACCTCAACATAGTAAGGGCCATATATAACAAACCCACAGCTAACATTACACTTGATAAAACTTTGAAGTTCTTCTAAAATCAGAAATAGACAAGGAAGCCTTCATAACACTCTTATTCAATATAATACTGGAAGCTTTAGCTAGAGTGATTAAGCAAAAAAAAAAAAAAAAAAGTCATCCAAAATGGGAAAGAAGTAAAACTATCATTAAATGCAGATGAGTTTATATATAGAAAAATCCCAAAGACTCAACCAAAAAAACTGTTGGAAGTTATAGGATACAAAATCAATATACAAAAATCAGCTGCATTTCTATACACTAAAGAAAACATGTGAAAAAGAAAACTATCCCATTTACAACAGCATCAAAAACAATACTTGGACTAAATTAATCAAGGAAATGAAAGATCTATACAATGAAAATGACAAGACTTTGCTGAAAGAAACTGAACACATGAACAAATGGAAGGACACCTGTGTTCATGGATTAGAAGAATTAATATTGTTAAAAAGTCCACGCTACCCAAGGCAATCTACAGGTTCTATGCAATCCTCATCAAAATACTAGTGGCACTCTTCATAAAAATGGAAACAATTTTAAAAACTGTATGGAGCCACAAAGACCCTTAATAACCAAAGAATCCTGATAAAGATAGAGGTATCACACTTCCTGATTCCAAACTATACTATAAAGCTATGGTAATAAAAACAGTATAGTACTGGCACAAAAATATAGACCAATAGAAGAGAAAAGATAATCCAGAATTAAACCCTGCTTACACAGTCAGCTAATATTTGATAAGGGAGGCAAGACCACCCAATGGGGAAAATATCCTCCCTTCAACAAATGTTGGGCGAACTGGAAAAACATGGAGAACAATGAAACTGGACACCTTACACCACTCACAAAAATTAACTCAAAATGGATCAAAAACTTAAACATAAGACCTGATACTAAAAACTCCTGAAGGAAATGTAGGGGAAAAGATCCTTGATACTGGTCTTGGCGATGATTTTTTGAATATGACACCAAAAACACAAACAACAAAAGTAGAAGTCAACAAATGAGACTACATCAAACTTAAAAGCTTTTACACAGCAAAAGAAACAATTAACAAATAAAGGCAAACTACAGAATGCGAGAAAATTTTTGCAAACCATGTATCAGATAAGGGGTTAATATCCAAAATATATAAATAACTCATACAACTCAGTAACAAAAAAAAATCCAATTTTAAAATGGGCAGAACGTAATAGACATTTTTCCAAAGATATACAGATAGCCAAGAGGTATATGAAAAGATGCTCAACATCACTAATCATCAGGGAAATGAAAATCAAAACCACAATGAAATAACACCTGTTAGAATGGCTATCATCAAAAAGACAAGCGAAAACAAGTGCTGATGTGGACAAAAGTAAACCCTTGTGTATTGTTGGTAGGAATGTAACTTGGTACACCCACTGTGGAAAACACTATGGAAGGTCCTCAAAAAATTTTAAATAGAACTACTATATGATCCAGCAATTCAACGTCTGAGTATTTATCGGGAGAACACAAAAACACTAACTCGAAAACAAATGCACTACTATGTTCACTGCAGCATTATTTACAATAACCAAGATTCAGGACAACCTAAGGGTCCACTGATTTGATAAATGAAGAAAATGTGGCATGGAATATTATTCAGCTGTAAAAAAGAATGAAATCTTGTCATCTGTGACAACATAGATGGACCTTAAGCACATTATGCTGAGATAAATCAGAGAAAAACGAATACTGTATTTTATCACTTATATGTAAAATTTTCCAAACTTGTAAAAAGAGTAAAACGGTGGTTACTAGGTGATGGGGTTGGAGGACAGGACAGATGTTTAGGGTACAAACGAAGAACAAATGGTAAATGAACCCTAGAAATGCACAGTACCGGGAGTATAGACAACAATATTGTATTAAAGTCATCATACTTGCTAAGAGACTAGATCTTAATTATTCCAGCCAAAAAGGATGATTATGTAACATGATAGAGGTGTTAATTATAGCTACAATAGCAACCATATTACAAGTATCAAATTAACACGTACACTTTTAATTTACACAATGTGTCAAATATATGTCAATTAAAAAAAAGACTGGAAACCAACTGCTGCCTTATAACTAGATAACTAGATCTCAGTTTAGAGTGAAGAATAAAATCCCTATCTTTATCAAGAGTCTTAGTTTTCGGTGATTTGAATGGGGGAAGAATTTTAAATGAACTATAATATTTCATATTACAATTTTCTGAGACTCTGCTTTCATACCTTAAATCTGACCACAGACTCTGTCTCTGCCAAGTTTAGGTTTCCTGCTTTACAACATCCAAAGATCATTAGTCACCTATTGCTCAGGAATGGTTTATTCTGCCTCTTAGCCACTCACATCTTTGATATGAGTAACAAAAACTAATTGCTGTTTGCACGTGATCATTTGATATTTAACTTACCTCCTATTCAGGGCAAAATACCTGTTTTGAAAATAGTTTTTAATTCTCAGCCACAGTGAATAAGAGATGCCAATCAACTGTAGTACTCCTCATACTGTAACTGATTTTATTATTCATTGTTGCTTTATTAACTTACCTCATTCTCCTTTCCCTTTAGGAAATAAATACCCTGAAAGCAGATAATGATGCTCTAAAGACTCAACTGAAACATGCACAGAAGAAGATAGAAAGCCTCCAGCTTGCGAAAAGCAATCATGTCTTAGCTCAAATGGTACAGGGTAACTATTCTTAGCCCAAACACTCAAGAAGCACAATCTGTAGATAACTGTATCAGAGATCTTTCCTAAACCGATTAACACAAAGACCCAGGGAAACTTAGATAGACCAGCTTTGAAAAGGGTATTTTAAAAAAGAAAATCTCATTACTTTTTTTAATCTAAAAGAATCCTACAGTGTGGTACTGTTTTCTCTTTCAGTCAGTTGAAACAAAGGAGAAGAAAACTGAAAAATGTAAAAGTTTTGCCATTAATACCACAAACTTTTCCCCCTTAAGACTAACAGCAAAAGCATGATTAAAAAAAAAAAATCATGACTAGTTTTCTGACAAGGTAGCTTCTCCTATGTGACCTGTCTGCATCTTCCGTAGAACTAAAATCCCTAGAAAATGAATTTGCTTCCTTCCCCAGGGTTTTCTGTGAACTAAGGGATTTACTTTGTTCCATCCAAAGCTTGCTTATAATATTAAAATACCCATATTCCAAAAATAGATTCACTTTCCTATATTCCAGTATTCTTTATGAATCTGGTTCCCACTTCACTACCTCATAACTAATCAGTTAGCCTTTTCCCCATCCTTCCTCACCACACTCACACACACATGAGGATATCTACCTAGAAGTGAACTTCTAGAGAACACAAATTTTTGCTGAGGGGCTTATTAAACATGACATTATCTAACTACAGATCAACTCATAGTTTTCGTCTCACAACCAGAATAAAGTAGTCAATTAAATACCTGAAAATATGGTTATTACCATCTCAGACATGACTGACTAAAGTAAATAATACAAAAATGTTTGTCCTCATATAATCTACAGTGGCTAGAACTGAGACTTTGTGGCTGTTTTTTAAAACAGTCTATTTAGCTTTTCCTGTACCATCTTTACCTTTTGTGGAAGTAATTGTTTTTGAGCTGAATTTGTGCTTATACTATCTATTAATATTATTTAGATATAAGCTAATTGGACTACGACCTTCAATAACAGCTGACAAACATGTACATATGTATATATACTATGTATATACAATATCAGGCATGCATGTGACTTGGAATTTTGTTTCCTCCATAAAATGTGGAAGTGAATTAAACAACTTTTAGTCATTTACACAAATTCACAAATATAAAGTTCAATTTGTTATAAGATGAAGAATTTGCTCACAATGTAAACTGTAGTATTTGGCAAAATCACAAGTAAGAGTTCTGTAAGTTATCTATTAGTGAAGGTTAATGATAAATGGGCTCATTTCGTGGTCTGGGCAACTGTTCACAAATTTGTCAGACTCTTTATTTCTCTAAAAAAATTTCATACGGTCGTTTTCTTTTTGCGTGGAACTTACCTTCCATGCTTGGAAAGCCTGGTACTAAAATGACTTGAAATTCATAAGTTGACCAACTGCCAAGAATATAATCTCAACAATTAGAAGTTCCAAACCTAGAGCCAATACCACTACCAAGTCTTAATCAGAACACAAAGTACATATATACAAGGTAGCTTCCTTAGAGGATTCAGACCATTTAAGAAGCTTCTTTGATGAAAGACCAGCTCCTATTTGTGTACCTCCTTGTACTGAGCTATAGGGACAAAGCTTGTGACTTGCTTTCAATTAGTGTTTAAAGAATCATTTCACAAATTTACCCATTTCTAAATCTAACCTTAAAAATCCTACAGCAGAGCTGCTTGGGTCTACCACTTGGTATATAAACTTATAGAAGCACTTTGCTACTTAAGTTGTATGGAACGACTTGAGTTTATGATAATATTTAAAATTCATATTCTTCACTATTATTTTCCTCTGATATAGACCAAAGACAGTACAGCTCAGTTTCTTTAAACATAGTCATGTAACACAATTAAATTTTTTCATTCTTCTTACTCACCATCCAAAATACACATTCCAGGTTAGTTTTGTGTGAAAAATCTGTAACCTATTGGAATTCAGAAGATCACAGTCCCCTTAGTCAAATTAACAAGGATAGAGGGTCTCAAACATTCCAGAATTTATCACTGAAATGGATATGAAGGAGTAGCTTCATCACAGGTTTTTACAGTTCAGCAAAGGCCAAGAAGTATAGTATGTAAATTAATATTATTTGTACTGAGCTACATGGAATTAGTGGACTCTTCCAGAAACAACCTGGAACAAAGTTCTCGTTTGTCAAGCCTAGGATACGAATTTTTGTGTCTTCTACTGACTTAAGTTTGAGCATATGTTTATCTGCCAAAACAAGTACAAATTTTGTTTTGTTAAGAGCAATGTCACTTCTCATTTTCTTTGGTAACTGACTTGCCTTTTTACTATTTGTGAATTTCTGTCTAAAGATATATTATGTAAAAGAACTATAAGGAAAAACAAAATGTATAGAATGTAAAGATTTTTTATACCTAATGTAAATTTTCTTTGTGTAATATTTATATGATAAAAGACATTAGGACCCCTATAACACAGATGTCTTGTCTTCTAGTTCACAAATATGTAGAAGCTTCAACTGAATTTTTACCATAATCCACAGCTATGGCCACTCCCCTATCCTATTAACCAGTTTTCCTGGAAGGAAAAACAAAGCAATTATTCAGTATAAGTTTTATACATCTTTTTATAGCATGAAGTAACAGCAGAGAAATATTCAGTCTTGTCCCATCTTATTACATGATGACTTACAGTGATCCCAAATATTAAATCTATAAATATTTAAAACTGAAGGAGACAAATATGAAGTTGCCATTTCCCTGTGGCTTTCATCTTTAATTACACAGTTCTATCTAAGAAAACTAGCAAGAAGAGAAACTTTGAAGCTGTGAGTGAAACTGGTAGAGGATGGTTCAACCCAGTGTACAGTCCACCCAAAGCAATCCATTTGTGCTCATGATTATTTAGTGATTAGAGATAGCCATGATTTTCCATTAATTCCCAGCCAACTTTTGTTTAACCAAACCAATGAAGGGAGAAAAATTCCAATCACTCACATTTCACTGCGAAATTTATCTTCATATATTTGGATGTGGGTTTATCATTTTGGCAATTCATAATACTTCATACAAAATAATGAAGTCACACTGACAACCTAGAGAAGAGATTAAACTGACTCTCCTCCAGCGCTGATTCTCATCCCAAATATCTCTAACCTGTGCCCCTTACAAGGTATAGACAGTATCGTGATCAGAACATTCTCTGGTCACAAATCTTATTTGGGTTATTATACCCTCTTTTGACACGGATATAAGTAATTAAATGTTTTTGGTTTAAAATGCTTTTTTCTTGTTTAGTGAGGCAAGGATTTTTCTGATCTGCAGAACACAAGGGAATAAGTTCAAAGAAAATACCTGATCCCTCTTTTCCTTATTTATAATGGTGTAGTGGTTATGTATGAATTTGACTTATGTTCTTTATATGGTCCAGATGTGAGGTTACTTTCCTTAATCCAAAAACTCCCAGGAAAGACGTATCTATAGATGCTATTAGATACCACAAGCTAGACCAAGACAAGAAAAAGAAAAAAGGGGAGGGATAACAAGGTAATAGGAAAAGTGAAAATGAGAACAAGGTAAGAAAGAATGAAGAGACACACAAAAAAAAACAGGTTGGACTTTAGGAAGCAGTGAAATGCCATTCATCACACACTACATTTGTATTGCACTCAATTTATAAAACATTTTCACATTATGGCCTTTCTCGTGAAGGCCCCAGATTGCTTTACTGCTATTCTAGACATTGCTCAGCACATTCTTATACAAATGAATTTTTTACTGAAGATAATCATAAAAATCCTAGCTTACGGGAAAGAATAAGACATTAGAGTCTAGACCACTCAGCTTTTCATTCAAGCAACATTTATAGGAATGTGATAAGGTGTGATTCCAGCTCCAACGTGATTCAAGGAGCACGTGCTAAACTTGGATAAGATTTCCAGTGCCTCCAGTGGATAATCAAACAGCACTTCAATGAAGGTACAAAGACATCTTACGGAAAATGAAGTTTCTGCCATTATTTGCTATAAACCTTTAGTGATAAAAATTAGAAGTAGTTGTAAACCCCTTCTGTTATCAACTAAAGCTCCCAAAATGAAATGAAGCAGAAATATAAAGACTTTAAATGAATATTTTTGTTTAAACTAATAACTCTTGAAATATTTTACTCCATGTTCTCTGTATATATATATATTTTTAAATTGTTTTCCAGAGTTCATAGCTACTGATAAAAGGGTTTTCCTATTCCTAATCATGGAAAACATTTTTCTCCTACTATCATAAATGAAATTAAGTCTCTCCATTAAATATAAACACTAAAAAATAAGTTTACAAATAACCGAAAACATGTTTTCCTATCCTGAACAAATTTCTTTGAAAGGTTAGCTTGAAAGTACATGGCCAAGACTGCAGCATACTTTTTAAGTTTTAACATTATCTTAAGATTTTATCACAGGGTTTACTGTAAAAAAAAAAAAACAAAACTGCCAAAAATCAAATACATTTGTCCACTGGTACTCAGCTTTCTATCTACTAGGTTGGTTAAAGCACAGAAAGCTGTTATGCACAGGTGCTGACCAGACATTGTGATATAGATTTTACAGTAGGAACTGGAAAAAAAACTGCATTACTTGGCCCACCTCTTACACCATTCACAACAGGACTGCTATAAATTCTCAATGAATTTCACTTGTACTCAAGCATCACATTCCTCATCTCACCAATGAGGACAAATCAATCCGAGACCTCCAGTCATTTCAGCCATAGCACCCAGGGGCTAATGTCATAATTCGAATTCACAATACCTAGTCCCCAAGCCTTTGGTTGCTCCACCCACAAAACCACATATAACCAACCCCTAACCCTGTGTTTCCCAAATCTAGCTGAGAATCAGAATCACCTAGGGATGCCTTAGCCCTACCTCTGTTCTACTGAAACTGTAAATTACTGTTCTAATCCTATATCATACAGCTCAGCCTGCCTTTTGATATTCTGATACCTAAAATGAAGGCCAAAGGATGAAGAGACCAATTTATAGGAATATTTTTATACCATCATGTAAAATTGATATACTTGTGTCCCATTAGAGTAATTCTGACCTCAATTTAACTTTGCTTTGTCAAACAAAATCACAGATTTCAAATCCAATTGGAAAACAAATCAAATATGCATACCAAAAAGTAAACTCAGCCTTCGATTTATGGAACTTTAACAGAAACCTGGTCAGAGGAATAGCTTCCTATAATAGAGAAAACAAGTCATGACAACTACCTACTGAACAAAACCATCGGTCTCCTTCCCTATGTTGTAAAGTAGAATTAACAAACACAAAACACAGCTATAGAAATACAGATGAGGCAACAGTCTAATTAACAAGTGGGGTCATTTATGTATCTCGAACCTGAATAAAATACAGGTCACAATCTAAATTCAATCATGACAATAAAATACTTTCCATTTTCCAAGTTTGATGATAATATTTACATTTTAAAAAATAGTTTTTGCTCATTTTTTTTTGTTTTTTAAAAAGATATAACATGCTCAAGGGTACACAGAATATGGGGAAAAAATCATCACTATGTCTAAAGGATCAAATGGTTGTATAAAACAATGCTCTTACATATTAACCCAACTAAGAATCTAACATGGTGTTTACTTCAAAGATGACATTCAAGTATGTTACTTTGAACACTATGCCTAATGTATCTCTCAAGAAGTAAGCATTGCTAATTTTTGTAGTTTTTAATATCTTCTATACCCACCACCACCTCCTCCATATGGATCTCCATAACCTCTTCCACCGTAGCCCCTCTTCCACCATAGCCCCCTCTTCCACCATAATCTCCCCTCCCACCATAATCTCCCCTGCCCTGGAAACCTCCTCCTCTGCCACCACCTCCCCCACTTCACCCCACCCACCTCCCCTCCCCACTACCACCACCCTCCTCCACCTCCCCAGCCACCTCTTCCACCCCACCACCTCCTCTACCACCACCTCCACCGCCCCACCCACCCCTTCCGCCGCCTTCTTGTCTCTTTTGCCAAGGTGGCATTTCAGGGGGTGGTGGTTCAATTTCATTTGGCCGTCCTCCCCTGTCAGGCACTCTTCCCATCAGCACCTGTGTAAAAAACATTTTCTTTCACTTTCTCATATTTTAGAAGTTAAAATTTACTTAAAGGATTTAAGTGATATTGAGGTTACTATTCTAATAAAGAAACAGAAGCCAAATATTTAAGGACATGAAAGTAACAGACATGGTAATATGAATTAATATTGAAAATATGTGATGTATGACAAATTCCTCACAATGTGGTATTATTTTTAAACAACCCAGGGAAATACTTCTGAAACTTAAGGGCTTGTTAATTTTCTCATTTAAATTCGTTTAGCAAATTCTATAACAAATGTGGTACCTATCACACTAAGAAATTTTTTTAACAAAACATTTTCAAGTACATAAACTATATACTTTAATTAAATTCATATCCATTTATACAACAAAAACTCTGAACTTTCCATTGCCACTGATTTTGTAATGAGCTATGCAATAAAAGATTATATTTCTAAGCACATTTTATTTCAACAAAGTATAAAATATATAACATGGATACAATGAAATCAAGATGAATATAATAATACTATAATCCAAGGTATGACTGACTGCAAGGAGAGACAGATTCTCAATGAACTATTTCTTTTTAACGAGAAACTTAAGCTAACTTTCAATGATGATAGTAATTATTATAAAGAAAATAAAAACTTGATATACCTCCTTAACTATGTTTTACAATACTTTGAAGGATAAACCAGGGAAGAGTATGGTTTAAGCCCCAAGGTCCTGTAGCAAGGACCTCCTTTATATATTCATGAACGCAGACAGACAGACAAAAGTGAGGAAGGTGGCCCTCCACCCACCACAGCCAAGGAAAAGCCAATAGCTTACCAGTCTCTTTAGGGAAGAAGGTAAAACCGTAACTGCCTCAATTAAAATGACCTATGAATCAGGTTCTACTTCCACTGATCATCTAATCAAAATTATGTTTTAGTAATTTATGACAGACAAGAAGTACAACATCCTCACTGTGGGGCAAGATTCGAACGAAGTATGTCAAACATTCTTTTAAAGTCAGCAATAATGCCCTAATTATCCAATCCCCAAAACAGCTTTTCTTGGTTGTTATTCTCAGTGGTCTCTCCACCAAACAAGCTATGTTGGTGGGTATATGGAAAGCTGCTGCAAGAACTGATCATAAGATTTCCCTCAGATAATCAGACTATAAAAAATAAACTCAAAAAAGAGATGGGAAATTTCACTTAAAGAAGTAGAACTCTTGATCCAACTAGACTGTAACCTGATGCAAGACATTAACATATTTCAAGACAGAACATTTTCAGAAGATAGGCTGATATTAAAATGGAAGCAGAGAGGCATAAACACTGCTGTCTAACTGAGCAATAATTAGGTAAATTGACTTTATACACAACCATCCCTCAGGTAAGGAATCATATATTAAGGATAACTTTCTCCCCATGCTGAGTGAGAAACAACATTTTAAAATTACCCAAATGCCCTAACTCCTGAATTTTTCCTCTTTTGTAATATAGTCTGGGTCTAAATGAAGAGTACATGCTAGCTAACAAACATTCTAGATCAGTTTACTGTTGTTGCTGCCATTAAAGTATAAAATTCAGACTCTCTGAACTTAAGACCTGTCAAAGAAATGGTTCTATGCTCTGAATCAGGAAACAGACCCCCTCACCCCAAGAGATTCAGTAACTTTCCCAAGGTGATTACTCTAAGTAAATGATAGAGCTACAATGTGAAGCCAGATTTATGACTCCAAAGCACGTGCTCTTCCCTTTATACCAAGGGTATAATAAACCTGTCAATACCTAAAATGATTCCTACGTATTTTCACTAACAATGAATGATTACATTGCTGGAAAGACAAATAATTCTTCAGAAAGCTATTGATCAGAACAATTCTTAAATCCTCTAATTCAGATAAAACTTTGGTTTAATCTATGAACAAAGAAATTCAAATGAACATGCACAGACAAAACATAATTAAGCCTAGATGGAGTGAAGTCTCTCTATCACTCTTTTCTAGGAGTTCACTGAAACAAAAGAAAATGTAAAAACATCAAATAAGGATATTATAAATTCATTCTCCGGTGAGAAAAACCAACCTTATTAATGGCACATGCTGTCTTCTCCCGGCTAGAGCCACTACTTGTTCTAATGATCTTGGATAGATCTTCACGAGCAGCAAGTAGATGTGCCAATGTAATCGTTGTCTTGGGTGACAAAGCATAACGCTTAGGCTGATAAATTCTTGCTATGTCATCTGTTTTCACCTAAATGACAAAAGTGAGGGGAAAAGAAACCAAAGAACATTTCAATGAAAGAGCAATGGCAATCATTTATATTTGATAATTTCTATGTAGAATGAAAAAAGTAGACCAACAGATTCTAAAAGAATATACAACTACCAATAACTCATTAAAAAGTAACACAAAAAAGATTCCAGTCATAATAACAAAAGACAAACCTAAAGATAGCCTTACCAAAATCACATACAAGACCTTTAAGAAAAAAAATTAGTAAATCTTATAAAAACAAAAGGAAAACTTGAATAAATGGAGAGAAATACCAAGTTTCTGGATGGGGACACAGTATTGTCGGTTTTCCCCCAGATTAACTAAAGATTTACAGCAATCTGTTGGAATGGTTTTTGAGCTAAATGTGGGGTGGGGGGCGGGGGGGGGGGAGGAGGTACGGAGATCCAAAGTTAATCCTGAAACTAAATATGTAAAAATGACTTAAAGAATTTTGAAAGAGTTCTACCAGATATTAATATGCAATATGAAATTATTATCACTGTCATAATAGCTAACAGTCACTGAGCACTTATTAAATGTGCCAGAATACTGTTCACTTAATAGTCCTGTCTTTAATCCTGAAAATATCCTTTTAGAATGTGGTTGTTTTTATTACTAATCCTGAAAATACCCTTTTAGAGAGTGGTTGTTTTTATTACCCCCTTTTGCAAATGGAAAGCTTAGTTTCCCCAAAATACAAAGAGAATCCCAGCTTTGCCTACTTAGTAATAAAGATACACTTGATCCCCAAGCATATACAGATAACAGTATACTCTCCTGCCTCAGTCTAATGACATGAAACTTGGGGAGGAAAAAAACAGATTGATGAAACAAAAAAGGCAATTAAGATTCTGAGCCTCATAAATGTATGAATGCAATCAATAAATGATAGAAGAGCATCAAAGACCAGTGAGAAAAGGTATGGATTATTCTTTTAAATGGTGCTGGAATAAACTGTTGGCTATCTGTAAAAATAATAAGGTGCACCATATTGGAATTTCAAATACAGAGTTCACTGTTTAAGGTTTTATTTCATAATGAAAAATTAAACTTTATTACAAAGATTAAAATTTATATATATATCAAAACACGTAAAACAAAATCAAAAGACAACTAGGAAAAATATTTAACAAATACAGCAACTAGTCAACTTCCTTAATATATAAAAAGCTCCATCAAAAGGAAAACAGGAAGACCCTAAGGGGGGAGGGGGAGACAAGAGACAAATAGAAATTCCAAAAAAAAAAAAAAAAAAAAAAAACAGGAAATTCAAATGACTAATAAGCTTATGGAAAGAAGTTAAAACTTTACCAATAATAAAAATAAACAAATTAAAACAATTTAGTCTTTCTTAACCATCAAGTTAGCAATAAAAGTGATAATGTTTTAAATATTAAAGAAACTAAAGTGAAGACAAAATTTCATTTACCTTACTGAGAGGAGTTTAAATCCATACCAATTTCCTAAACAATTTGGCCATGTGAATCAAAAGCATTAAGAGTCATAACCACTGACACAATAAATTTCCATTTAGGAATCCATCATAAGACTATACTTTGATTCATAAATAAAAATTATCCATATTAATATTCCTGATATTTGTTATATAGAAAAAATGTACAAAATAAGAAATTATGGCATCACTATACAATAAAATATAACAGCCATAAAAAGGACACTGAAATGAAGTACTGCTACATGAGATGACATGGATGAACCTTGAAACCATTATGCTAAGAAAACAGACACAAAAAGCCACATATTATATGGTTCTGCTTATATGAAATGTCCAGATTAGGCAAATCCAAAGACACAGAAAACAGATCACAGTAGTGGCTGCCAGGGAAGTGAGAGTGTGTTGGGAATGACTGCTAATGGGTGCATGTTTCTTTTTGGGATGATGGAAATGTTCTGGAATTAAATAGTGGTAATGATTGCAGAATACAGTGAATATACTTAAAACCACTTAATTATACATTTTAAGATGGTGGATTATAGCTCCAAAAATTAAAAATTTTAAAAAGGGTATGGAAATAGAACTTTTAGAGAGGAGACAGTAATCACAATAGAGTCTGTAAAAAAAGAAAACTATAACATTATACTGTCTAATTCAATACTAGCAAAATAATTTAAAAGAAAGCAGATTAACCATACTCACAAAAGTGTATAATCTTTTTGGAAGGTAACTCTGGAATATACATCAAAAGCACTAAAATCATGCAAACTCTTTGATTAAGAAATTCTACCTGACCCTGAATCTTGAGAAAGAAAAAACAAAAGTTGGTGGCATCACACTCTGACTTCAAACTATATTACAAAGCTATGGTAATCAAACAGTATGATACTGTCATAGTAACAGACACAGATCAATGGAACAGAGTAGAGACTCCAGAAATAAACCCACATATGTCTGGTCAATTAATTTATGACAAAGGGGATAAGAATATACAATGGGGGAAAGGACAGTCTCTTCAATAAATGGTGTTGGGAAAACCAAACAACATGCAAAAGAATGAAAGTGGACCCATCTTACACCATACACAAAAATAACTTAAAATGGATTAAAGACCTTAAAATGGAATATATGACCTGAAACTAAAACTTCAAGAAAAAAACACAGGCTGTACGCTCCCTGACATCAGTCTTGGCAATGATTTTTTTGGATTTCACACCAAAACCAAATTCAACAAAAGCAAAAATATATGACTGGGACTACATTAAACTAAAAAGCTTCTGCACAGCAAAGGAAACCAACGATAAAATGAAAAGTCAACCTAATGAATGGAAGAAAATATTTACAAATCATATATTTGATAAGGGGTTAATATCTAAAATATATAAATAACTCATACAACTCAACAGCAAAAAAAAAAAACTGATTAAAAAATGGGCAGAGGATCAAATGTACATTTTTCTAAAGAGCATATAAAGATGGCCAACAGGTACATAAAAAGGTGCTAAACATCGCTAATCATCAGGAAAATGCGAATTAAAGCCACAATGAGATACCACCTAACACCTATTAAAATGGCAATCATTAAAAAGTGAAGAAATACCAAGTGTTGGTGAGGCTGTTGAGAAAGGGAACCCTTTGTGCACTGATGGAGGTTAATGTAAATTGGTACAGCCACTAGAAAATAATACAGAGGTTTGCAAAAAAATTAAAAATACAACTATTATATGATTCAGCAATTCCACTTCTAAGCAAAACAGAAACAAAAACAATAACTTGAAAAGATATATGTGCCCCCTTATTCACTGCAGCATTATTCACAATAGCCAAGATGGTAACAACTTGTGTCCATCAATGAATAAATGTATAAAGAAAATGTGATGCACACAAACACATATATGCAGGAATATTATTGAGTCATAAAAAAATAAAATCTTGCCATATGCAACAACATGGATATATCTTGAGAGTACTGTGCTAAGTGAAATAAATACCATATGATCTCACTTTTATATGGAATCTAAAAAAAAAAAGAAAAAAGAATAAAAAAAAACCCAAACATAACCAAGCTTATAGACACTAAGAACAGACTGGTGGCTGTCAGATGTGAGGAATGGGGAATATGTGAAATGGGTGAAGGGAGTCAATGGTACAAACTTAGTTATAAAATAAAGTAAGTCATGGGGATGTAATGTACAGTATGATGACTATAGTTAATAATACTGTATTGCATATTTGAAAGTTGCTAAGAAAATAAATCTTAAAAAGTTCTCACAAAAAACAATTCTGTAACTATGGTGAATGCTAACTAGACTTTTGGTGATCATTTTGCAATATATATAAATATCAAATAATTATGGTGTACACCTAAAACTAATATATGTCAATTATAACTCAATTTTAAAAGAAATTTTAGAAACATATTATGGACATGTACAAAAATTTAGCTGCCAAGGATTTCATTAAAGGGTCAAATAAGGAATTAAAGGAAACCTCAAAGTCAATTAATAGACTATATAAAATTTTCTGTAAAGTTTTATAATGCTGTAGAATAAATGTCTGATGAGTCATTCAATGTCAGACATATGAAACAGGGGATAATATAACAAGAAAACTCAAGGTATAAATGCATATACTTATGTAATCAATTAGAAAGGCTGAAATGAAAGGCCTAAATTGATCCATAGCCTAAGAAAAAAACATTTCTAAAATCTCCCCAGACTAAGGAGAAAAGAATAAGGAGAAAAGAATAAAAATACAACTTCCTTTGTCCTAAAACATGATGAAAAAAGATGAAGAAAATAAAATATGACGGTATTTCCTAAAGGCATATTTTCTCGAAGTCACCAAGTTTAAGGGCAGTAAAGAGTCAACATGCCCATAAGTCCATGCCACTCTAAATGTTCAAAGAAAAGAACATGTCAAAACTGTTTTGTATTTCTCTGTAAATTTAAGGCTAACACTGAAAATATCCTCTAAGTTACTACATTAAGATACATAAATATACTACCTTCATAGTTGTTCTTATATTCCTAAATTCTGTTTTCTCATTAAAATTCTAACAGGTTAAACTGATGACCCGACATGTACAAAACTTAACCTAGTAAGTTTCCAGAGGTCAGTAAAGCTAGTATCTCCCATACATCTGAACTCTATTGCATTTCTTGAGGCCAGCAATCATGTCATCTACTTCTTTTGTAACCCACAGCTTAACAGCATCTCAGTTTCTTGCATACAACAGTTATTCCAATAACATGGATGCTCACATACTTCTGGAGTTTATCCTAGTGCACATGCAGAAAAGAAACAGGCTTTAACCATCTGAGAAGCTGATTAGGTATCACAGACATGGAAATCTTCCAAAAATGTTCTATACCTAATCATAGAGGGTACTGAAATGCTCATCCAGAACCTGGTACATCATAGTGCTTGACATATATGGGATGCTAAATAAATGTTTGTTGAAAGTAAACACATAAACGACAGTGTTCAACTATGCCTTACAACTATTCAATTACTGTGCTTAAAAAAAAAAAAATTGTTCCCTGAAATAATAGATTTCACCAGCAACTCTGTTCTAAGCACTCTTCAATTTTCTGTATCTGTTTGCCAGGTGTCTGGAGGTGACTGTATAGTACATGAGGGAGTATTTCTACGTAAATAAGTCAGAATGACCAAACTACATTATTAAAAGGTATATGCATACTACAACAAAGAAAATGGAAAACAGGAATACAGATGAGAAAGGAACCAACATCTTAGAAAATGAAATCTGGAGGCAAAAAAAAAAAAGGTTAACTCAAGTCTATTTGTCAAACAGTCTATTCCTTCAACCATTGGTGCCATATTGCCACTCCACCTCCCCTGACCAAAGAAAGAAAAGTGTATAGAAAAAATGAGGTTTCTCTTCTTGAAAAAATGAGCAGCTTCAGAGAAAAGACTTCTACAAATCAGCATTAGGAATTTTCATAGCACCATAGCCAGCTCCAAAGACTCATATCAACAATCCCAATCACTGACTGTAGTTCCCCAGTTTTTCAGTGTCTTGCTCCTTAATATGGACAACCAGTAACCATCGTGCATTTGAAGAAAGTCACGACAAGAGAGAAACCAAGAAAAACAAACAAAGAATTACTCTGGAGGAAACAAGAATAATGGAAAGCCAAAAAAAAAAAAAAAGTAGTTTTTAAAAATTGTTCATCCTCATTCAGAAAGATAGCATATCCATAAAAGAAAAAATATTTTTAAAACCCTCTACAATCAAAAAGAATTTTTAGATAAAAATGATGGCAGAAACGAAAATTCAATACCAAGGAAATTTCCAAGAAAGTAAAATCCAAAAGAGAGAATGAGAAAATAAAGCAACATAAATGGATCCATCAAAGATGTCCAACACCTGACCGACAAGAGTTTCAGAAAGAAAAACACAGGAAACAAAAGGGAAGAAATTAATTTAAAAAATATAAAAGCTAAGAGTCTACAGATTTAAAGGTCCACTTAGTATTTACAATAATGAAATAAAAAATACCCAAACTGACATCTACTGTGAAATTTCAGACTCCAAGGATAAAGAGTCCAAAAGCTTCTAGAGAAAAATAAAAGGTCATCCAAAAGCATAGAAAATGACAAGTTTCTCAACAGTAGTACTAAATACCAAAAAACAATGAAGCAAATACCTTCAATAGTCAGAGAAAAATATTTTCAACCTAGAATTTTATGTCTACCCAATCAAATGCGACAGCAGAATAAACATTTTCAGCATACAAGGATTCAGAAAAATCACTCCTATGTACCCTTTGTTAGGAAGTTACTTGTGGATTTACTGTAGCAGAATGAGGAAATAAACAATAAAAGAGGCGACAATTCGATCCAAGAAATAGATATAGCCAAGCAAACAGCACAGATTTACTATAATAAGATGACACGTTTCGAGGGAAAGTATACAGAAAATGGAAAATTCATTAGCCTATCCGATTTTAAAAGTATATTTAAAAAGAAAAAGCAGCAGCAGCATATGATAGAAAACCTAATACAAGAAAAAATAACACCTAATTAGAAGGAAGATGAGACATCTGGTAAACTGAATAATGGCCACCCAAAGATGTCTACATCCTAATCTCTGGAACCTGTGAATGTTACCTTGCAGATGCAGATTAAGGATCTTGATAGAAAAATTACTCTGGATTACGTGAGTGGGCCAAGTGTAATCATAAAGATCCTTGTAAAAGAGACATAAGAGGGTCAGACAGGGGAAGGCAAAGTGACACTAAAAGCAGAGGAAGAAAGATTAGAGGATCCTACACTACTAGTTTTGAAGATGGAGGGTGAGATAAAGAGCCAAGGTACATAGGTGACATCTGGAAGCTAGGAAATGCAAGAAAACAGATTCTCCCCTTACGTATCTGGAAGGAATGCAATCCTGCCAATACCTTCATTTTAGGACTTCTGTTCTCTAGAACTGTTAAGAGAATAAATGTGTATTATATAAGCCACTAAGTTTGCAGTAATTTGTTACAACAACCATAGGAAACCAATACAAGACACCACACGGAAAGAGAGACCACATAAGAGCCAAGAAGACAACCAAAGCACCCCAGCAGACACCAGAACCCAGACATGTGAGACAAGTATCTTGGATGTTCCAGCCCAGTCCAGGTACCAGCTGAATAAAGCTGCATAAGTGCTGATACGAGATGGGGCAGAAAAACTGCCCAGTTAATCCAAAGAGTATAATAATATTAACAGCAGAGAGTAACATACACTAGATTTACCCTCCCACTTGAAACAACTATAAAACTGGATAACCCATGTGAAACAGGGATTTTTTTTTTCCCAGACACTGGACATCAAGGACCATAGGACAGTGACCCCTGAAAACAGAGGGAGCAAATGATTTCCTAAAATTGTCCCAGCTTACTGTTAGGAGAGTTTCCAGTCTATGATGCAAGGTAGGACAAAGCTTGAGTACAGGTTAGATGCATAAAATGGGTGCGATAGAAGACAGATCTCTAGAAAGCTGTATGAAGAGATTCATATTTAGAGATGCCCACATCCTCCAAATCCCTCTTCAACTGTACCACACTCCATAGCCGTAAGATACTTTTAAGAAGACTTATTCAGGCATCAGTACTATCAATACCTATTTCTATGTCTGTCTTTCTTGACCAGTTGCTCACTTTATTTATCTTACTGTCTCATATGATGCCTTGTTTTATACATATCCTTGAATAAATCAGTTATCTATGAGTTTAAAATAATGTGAAAGATTTGGGTAGAAATGAAAAAGTTTGAAAAAACGGATTTATACAAGACCAGGATCATTATATAAGACCAGCAGTTGGCCTGGGCATATTCTTCCAATAGAGTGATAAAGTACAAATGTGGCATAGTTACATAACAGACAAGAAAGACTGAAGAACTGTCACAGAGTACCACCTACAGGACACAGATGGCAAAACAGCCCTACCTTTGCTCTATCAGACCATCCGAAGGACTGCACTGTGAACATCCAATCGTTTCATCAACATCCGCCGGCGGCACTCATATTCACAGGAAAGAGCATCGTTGATTCTTTCCAGTTGTTCCTAAACAATGGGGCAACAAATATCATAAGTTTTAGATTCTTTCATTATGCATGGAAATTTAAAAATTGTGGTCAGTACTTCCTATTGATTCAAAAAATACTGTACCCAATGACTATTTTCTGATCCATGAGACTTTAACAATAAATTATTCAAATAATAAAGAGTATCTGATAGAACATTTATGATATTCAGAAGATATAAAACATATAAATTAAACTCTAAAACTGGTAGAATTTACCTTATCTTCAATCAAATGTGTTAAGCAAAACATCTACTTGCTAAGTCGTCTGAACCAATAAGGAGAGAAAATACCAGTAACTTCCAATCTTATTGGCTTTAAGCTACTATCTGTTTCAAATCACAACTATGCTAACATAATGGGCACCATAAATACTCTTGGCCAAGTAGTTTCAAAATCAATAAGCTGATCAAAAAAATGTCTGGACCTATACTCTAGAATATCGATCCATTTTAATTCTCCAAAATAACACATGCTACAACATATTGTAAAATCTAGATGTCCATTTGTAAAATTAAGTCATATTCGCTAACTGAATTATATAAATCTAATAATAAAAAGAGGGGGGACTTACCGCCTGTTCCAGATTTAAATCAATTTTCAGCAGTGGTTTTCCCACATGATTTTTCTGGACTTTTGAGAGAATATCTTTCACCTAAAAGTAAATATAAAAGATTGTGAAATTATATATCCCTAATTTAAAGCAATCTTACTCTTGCTTTAAATGTTATTTTGAATGTTAGATAATAAAATGTTAAAGTGAAATAACTAAAATATACCTTTACATATTGGGAAAGAATATCACTACTATTCAGAATATCTTTTTCAAAGAAGTATTAGTTTAAATTAATTCACACATTACTTTTCCAGAATAAGAAATAAGGTACATAGACAAAGTAGCTACTAAAAGGTTTTACTATGAGAATCTGTATGATTTTGGATTTTCTTAAGATGGCACTCTCTTACATCCTGGTAAATTCTCAAAAGGATTAACATATTTGATGAGCACATGATTTTTCTCAAGTAATTACTATCTACACATTCCAATTATTAAGTATTCTGGTTTCACTGTTCAGCAAGACAACATAGACGAACAAGCCTTCTCAATTAGTCTCTATATATACATTTCATTCCTTTTGCAAAGCTACTAATTTATATTACCTGAAACAGTTTTACTCTGGTGAGATAGTAGGCACTCTCTTTTGCTTTAGCAATATAGGGGTCATTCCAATAAGTCATTTATCCTGAAGGAAATGACTAAGAAATGATAGCCTAAGTTGGGTTCACCCAAACTGGAGAATCCTTTACTATCTAAAGAAACTATTTCAAAACTGAATGAAATATTTATAGTGTCTTAGTTATAAGGTAACTAAGGAAAACAATCAGGGACAGCTTAGATTTTGAGGGGTATGAAGCTTATTTAATGTTGGAGGGCACTCTCTTTAAAAGAATTAAAAATTATGAAAACGAAATTAGTATGAAGACTAGTGGTGATAGGGAGTGACTGTAAAGAGGCACAAGGTTTCTTTTGAAGGTGATGGAAAGGTGATGGGAATGTTCTAAAATTAGATTTCGATGATGGCTGTACTCTGCAAATACACTAAAATTCATTGAACTGCACACTTTGAATGGGTGAATTTTACGGCCTGTAAATTATATCCTGAGAAAGCTGTTTTTAAAAAATTAGCTTAGAAAGAACTTGTGCAAATGAGGAGTCTCAAACCTTAAGCTTTATTAGCTTCATAGCAAATCTACCTCTACAACAATTACTGATACAATTCTTACATGTTATAATTATTAACTTATTCTGTTAAAATATTCCTTTTGTATAGATTCACCAATTATCGTAAATACCTCCAATTTAATTATTTCATATATTACTAAAAGTTTTAGTTGTAACTCCTCACTCAAGAGGAATTCTGAATGAATATTTGCAGTTTCTTACTTGTAATCACATTCTCAGGATTTCAACATTAGATAACAGTTTTAATAAGTTTGTGATAGTGAGGGAGTAAAGAGTATAGATTCTGGAGATTGACTACTTGGGTTCAAAACTCAGATCCACCACTACTTAGAAATCTGCTTGTCTAATTCATTCATTAAACTTTTCAGTACCTCAGTTTCCTCATATAGCTGTTGTAGATAATAGTACCTAACTCATTATACATGATCTAAGAAGGCAATAAGTTGTTACATATAAACGTTTAGGACAGTAAATGCTATATGTGCTATTATTGCTATTATTATTACTACAATTACTTTAGATTCACATTTAAATAGCTTCGAGTTAGAAAATGATAATTTTTTTCCCAATGTTCTCTTCTGCACATATGGAAATTTCTGATAGAAACTGAATGGAGAAGGAAGTCCTTTTAGGTAAATTATTTAGCCACAATGACCATAGTAACAACTACCTTATAATTAGCCTGCCAGCATTGGAATACTGGTGTGATAGCCTGCTTTAAGTAGGGAAAAGAGAGGTTTGGGGATATTGCTAATACTAACTGAAATCCCTAAAAAGAAAAAAGCCTCTCTGGTAAATATGTGAAAGCACTGGGAGATTAGGAAGAGTCCATAATTTTGCCTCAATTTGAAATAGCCCCAAACATTTCGGCCAACCCCAGATCATTCTTAATCCAGAGGAAAAGAGAAAAAACTCTGAAGAATAACTTGTTACCCCAGACCGTATTTTTGAGCTGGGATTCACAGATATTCTTCGGTTTGCAAGTTCTCCTCATACCTCAAAAAAAGTTTTAATATTGTGTTTTCATCTTAATGATACTAAAATTCCCTCAAGTAAAGACAAATCTTTTTCTTTAGTTCATAAATTATCAATGCAAAAAGTACTTTATTCAAGGACTTAGTTTAGTGTGCCTAAAAGTGGAGTTTTAGTACCTATTTTTGAAAGTGAGAATTTTTTCTTTAAAATGAATCCTGTATTATTACCTAGAGAGTTTCTACAAAACCTAGGAATTAGGCAAAAATTTTATCTTGAGAGCAGCATTCTAACATATGTCTTGACTAGGAAAAGCAGTTTAATAACTGAAAAAAATTTAAAAACTTGAGGCACACAGTTTGTGGCTGTTTTTATACCATCAGGGTACTTACTCATTTACTCATTCACTATACAACAAACATTTGCTAAACACTCATCCACCAGAAATTGTGCTTGTTCACTACCAAAGACAACCACATTGCAATTCCATTAATGTGCATTTTTAAAATTTTAGTCTGCCTTTAACTTTATAGGTTAATCCACTTTTTTCTCCATAATGTATAATGAATTTCAATCTTGTTTAGAAAAAGAATTCTTATATTTGCAAAGTGATTTCTATCACAACAACTCTCACAAAGCCTAAGGGCACTCACTAAGATGTGATTATTGAGTATTAGCTATAAGCAAATTAGGTCACAAACATATTAACTCTACATCTAAAATTTAGTTTCCATGAAGATAAACTTCTCCTGAAATGGGATGAATATCTTATACTTAAAGGAAATATTTACATGTTAGCACTTAGTTGCATTTGGGGAAAGAAAAATAAAACAAATACAATACCTTTGACTCCACTTGGCCTAGCATAAGCGGAATGTCAGAAGTTGTTGACTTAGGAATATCAAGGGTATCACAGATAGAGTGAATTTCCTGATAAATTTCACTATTTTTATCCAGTTGAGAATTTTTACGTTTCTTGTTCTGTAATATCTGTAAAGCTTGAAGCTCTGTACTTAAAAATACTATAATAAGAAAAGGGAAAAACAAATAATGTTAAAATCCACACAAACTCCTTAAAAACTCCACTTTGGGGCATATATTCAAAGGAATCAAAATCGGGATCTCAAAGAGATCTGCACTACCATGTTCACTGAAGTACTGTTCACAATAACAAGATACAGAAACAACCTAGGCATTGTCTGATAGATAAAATGTGGTATATACATAAAATAGAACTTTATTCAGCCTTAAGAAAGAAAGAAATCCATTTGCGACAACATGGATGAACCTGGGGGACGCTGGGCAAAATAAAAATGTAGTTAAAGAAGCACAAATACTACAAATGATTTTTATGAGAAATCTAAATTCGTCAAATTTATAAAGCAGAAAGTAGAATGGTGGTTGCCAGGGGTGGGGAAAGAGGGAGAAACAGGGAGTTATTAAACATAACATTTTTAAGAACCAATGATCTGTTTGAATAAGTTTTGAAATAAGAAGGACCGTGGCATAGTCCTCAAAAGCCCAGGTGGATACATGTTGGTCACTTATACAAGATGAATAAGGCCTAGAGATCTACTACTTTGTAGTACAGTGCCTATAGTTAATAGTACTGTACTGTATACTTAAAAATACTAAGAAGGTAGATCTCACATTGTTTTCTTTTCACAAAAAGAAATAAAGAGGAAAGAGAGACAGGCAGACAGACAGAGCCTACCCACAAAGAGTTTAAAGTTCAGTAGGAGAAACACGACAGCAAATCACTAATTTAAGAATGAATATGTAAAACTCTGATAAAATAGTCTCACTTATATACACAGAGTACTCAAGCCAGGGGAGAATGTATAGCTCTAACTGATCTATTAGTAGAGAGTAATCAAAATAATGTTTGCCTTCAAGATATACCACCCCAGGCTATTCACGATTTCACTTTACTGTCACCATTTCATTTAACCCTTTCAACAGACATATTAAGAAAATTACTCAAAAATCTTAGGTGGTTATTTATAGCCTTGTTTTAAATTAATTCTCACTACAGTAGTTAAAATATTGGGGTTTTGTTTTTATTTAAGTTAATAATCACACACTCCACAATTTAATAGTGTCAACTTCAGCTGAGCAAAAAAATATCTGAGAAATTTTAAAAGTACAGGTGCCTGGGTCCTACCCTGAGAGATTCTGAATCAGTAGATCTGAAGTAGAAGTAGGACATGTGTGGTATATTTTATAACCAAGGTGATTCTCATGGGCAGAGAGGATTGAAAGCCACCGATTTAAAGTCTTCCATGCAATTTACACATGTCACACAATCTAAAGGGCCCACAGAAAGTTAAGACCAACATGTATCAAACTGTGCTTCTGTGGACTATGCCAAGGTCCCTCTGGTTTTAAAATCTCATTAGAACAAATTACCCATTCAAAAATTTATATTTTGGACAGAACCTTGGCTGAAGTCTGCCTTTGTTCCTCGGAGACATGCACTATGTAACAGTAACAACAAGAGTTCAGTCTAGTACTTAAAATGGCTAATCCATGCAGATGGTAAAAAATACTGTGAAGTCTTCCCACCATGATCCTCACATTCCCCTTCCCTTGAGGCAATCAGCATTATTAGTTTATCTTTTTAGTCATATGTGTATGTATATTTAGTATATGTATCTACCATCTACATACTTTTGTAGAAACAAGGCATACTATACATGTTCCCTATTTTCATTTTTTATTTACCAATTTATCTTAGAGATCATCCCGTATAAGCACATTTGATGTGTTTTCATTCTAATGGCTATATTGTGGCATCATTACAAAGATGTACCATTCCTACAAACAGTGCCATAATGAATGTCCTTTTCATCTATCTCTGTACACTTGGGGAAATAAATATGTATTTCTAGACATGGGATTGCCAAGTTCAAAAGGCACGTGAATTTTAATTGTGATACTAATAATATGCTTTTCCAAAAGGTTGTACTAATCATTCCTCCACACTCTAACACCTATTATATATGAGAATGCTAACTCCCCTAAATTTGTATTATTAATTTTTTCGGTTGGTATTTGCTGAACTGTTAAATGAAAAAAATATATTATCCTCTCATTTTACTTTTTTAACTCTGAGGGATACTGTGCATTTTCTCATGATTAAAAGTAATTTTTAAAAAACTTTTTTCTGTAGAATTCCTGTTCATGTCTTACGTACTTTACATATTTTATCGGTGAGTTTTCTTTTTCTTCTTGATTTATAAAAGCTCTCCATATAGTAAGGAATTTGGCCCTTTTTATTTTATACAGGTTACTAACACTTCCAAGAACATGTAGCTTCTTTGTATGTTTTAAAGATAGTCTAACTAAAGAAAAAGATGGAGTGGATGCTAAGATTGTGAACTGGTATAACCTTTCTGGAGAAAACTACGGTGATATATACCTAGACCGCAGACTTTTGTTTTTAATGTTCATAATCTTGGTCTAACTAATCCAGAATTATGAGCAAATAAATTTACAATGGAAAAAATCCAAGTACCCTCAAATTTGAAATCTATTAAGTGCTTCCATAGCATACACTGTTATACAGCCAATTTAAATTATTATTTTTTTTTAAATAAGTGATGGGAAAATGTTCACATTCACTGAGGAGGAAGTAGTGAAGGAACTGCATTTTTACAGGATCTCAATCTTATTTAAATGTGTATATACAAAGGAAAAAAAAGAAAAAAATACACCAAAAATTTAGTCATGATTCTCTCTGGGGAGTGAGATTATAAATGGTTTTCTTCTTTATAATTTAATCTATTTCATAAGATTTCTATGATGAGCATGCAACACATAACATATAACATAAAATCTACCATTCTATTTTTAAGTGTACATTATCATTAAGTACATTCAAAGTGTTGTGCGACCATTACCCCCATCCATCTCCAGAATCTTTTCACCTTCCCAACTGAAACTGTACACATTTAACACTAACTCCCCACCTTACTCGGCCTCCAAAGCAAGTTTCCATAATCAGAAGAAAAAAACTATACCAATTTCTCTTATATATCCTCTTTACTTTTACCAGAAGCCTGTATTACTATTATTGCTGAACTTCTTAGCAGGTAAAACAAAAATGAATTACCTCTCATTAACTGAAAGAGTATGCAAGTTCCTCAAAGCCATGCTTCTTAGAATCCTTTGTCTCAAAATACCCAGGGGTTACTCTGACCTCCAATTAATAACAATGGTTCAGG
This sequence comes from Eonycteris spelaea, assembly GCA_003508835.1. Taxonomy (NCBI): domain Eukaryota; kingdom Metazoa; phylum Chordata; class Mammalia; order Chiroptera; family Pteropodidae; genus Eonycteris; species Eonycteris spelaea. Next base: position 6,204,579 of record PUFA01000054.1, on the reverse strand, counting down.
AAATCAGTGACTCACACTGAATGAAAGGAAGGTGAGGAAACAGTGCAAGAAAGGGAGGGGGCATAATTTTTATCCGCCCCCCTCCACACACAAACAAGGTCATTCAAATATCGAAACTCCTATCATCATCATTGGTTAAATACAAACAAGTAATTTCAGCTCAAATAAAACAAACATTGCCAACACCAGCATCTAGAAGGAATTTATCTTTGTATAAATAGTACAACCTAATAAAAATCTTCAACAATAGAAAATATTAGAAATTTTTTTCAAAGTCACTGTTTGTACAAGTTTCAAAATAGCATGAAATTAAATTGAATTAAAATTTTTTTGAAGGGACTCAATGCAAATCAATGAACTATTTATGGTAATTGTTTAGATATAGGATAATTTATACTCCAAATTCATCCCTAATGAAAATAGGCCAGACTCACTAAAATTCAAGTGGCCTAAAGGATGTTTTATTTTTTAAACTAATCTATCCCTAATGCCTAGAGCAGTTTCTCATACAATAGTAAGTAATCAATAAAATTTTTGAACCCACTATTCAGTGCCTATCACTAAAACAAGATTTAATAATCTGCTCAGCAGCCTAGTTTCAGAGTGTTTTAAGATTAAGTAAGACTTTGGAGATCACCAACTTTTTTGCCTTCTAGTCATAAATACTAAGAGATGAATTAGGCAAAAGAAATTACTAAAATACTAATAAATCACAAACACAGGAAATTCTATATTAGCCAAATAAATCAAAACTGTTAGAAATATTATAAAGTACATCAGAATTTGTTATATACAAAATGCTTCATTAATGAAATTTCATAAATCTTGAAAATAACAAAAACCAAGTTGAACACATGCATTTAAATGTTCAAAGAAAGATAACTTACACAGAAGTTTCAAACAGTCATCTTTCTTTTTTAAACGGTCTTTAATATCTCCTGATATGAGTACAGAATACGGACATGCCATTTCTTTTAAAAAACCACTTATCTCAAGCTGGAAGCTTTCTAGATCATCTCTCCCTTTAAAAAAAAAAAAAAGAAATCATAAGTTATTGAATAATTACTGATACTATAAAATCTACTATACTATAAAATCTACCACTAGTTGATTTCAATTTTACATTCAATTTTACTTTTTCACTTTGACATTAGATCCTTATGTGTAATCCCAAAGCTTAGGTAAAGGTACCCAAACAATTTCCACATATAGAAAGCAACACTTAAATTCAGAAACATAAGTATCAATTTAAGAACATAAGTATCTAATCATGAAATATTTTTATATTTAAATCCCTGATAAGTATTGTCCAATAAACTTTCCATCAAAGTAGGTAAAATGGAAATATTTTATGTAACAAAATATTAAAAATTATTATAGCTATAATTAATTGGCTTCAGAGCAAATGATCCATTTCTATTGTATTTCTACAGATTCAGATAATAAATGCAACCACCTAATTATGCCTAACTGCTTACCCTTCTTTCATAATCTAATTTTGTAGAAGCCTGTATCAAGTTTTGAATTTAGCTTATTTACTCCACATCACATAAATTCTATTAGATTTGGCAAGGAAAAAAAACAATTTAAAAGGACAGCTTCAAAAGAGAAGGCACTTTGTCCCCTAGCAAAATGCCCAATAATTTTTATTTTTTAAATTTTATTAAACTATTTGAAATTCTACCAAAGACCCACAAAAACTCCAGTTACCAAGATAGTAATGAATTAAACTTTACGAATTAGTGCAGGAGTTTTTTTATAAAAGTATTCCTCTGTGAATCCATGTCCTGAGTTACAGGTTTAGTAATACAATTTAAACTAGGGATTACATGTACTTTAAAAAACCAAAAAACAAAGGAACTTTTAATTCAAAATAAGCAGTATTTAAAAATCAAACTTTTTAGATAACCAAATTCAGACTCTACTTTTTCTAAAGAATACTAAGGTTAAGACAACAGATAAACAGTAATTGTTTATAATTTCATACAAATTTAAGAATTCGGGGTTAATACAAAATGTACTCCAAAGATATTTAATATAACATACTGAAGTTCTTCACACTGATTTTTCTTTGTACAGTGGGCATACTGCAGATGAAACTGTAAATCATAAGCTATCATTTCATTTTACTATTAAACAGAAAGTAAATAAAACACAATGCCAATACCAGCTGAAGTGATACTTTCTTCCAAATTGCACAATGATTTTATTTGAGAGCCTAACCAAACACAGAGCTCTGAAAATTCAGGTGAAGATAGTCCATCCTCAGCTGCCTTGGTAAGGGCTTGCTCTTCTAACAGTGGTCCCCTATACCTAGAAAGGAAGACATAAAAGGTTAAAAGAAAAAAGAAAAAAGAAACCCTAATAGTCTTTATCACAGCCTACTGCCTGTTTCTGTAAATAAAGTTTTATTGGAACACGGCCAATAAATGTATCCATTTACGGACTGTCTCCAGGTGCTTTCACACTGCAATGGCAAAGTTGAGTAGTTGTGCCAGAGACATTAAGGCCAGGAAAATCTAAAATTTTTACTATCTGGTCTGCTATAGAAATAGTTTGCCAATTTCTGCTCTATGTAGCCTACATTCGGCTTTTTTCTATATTTTAACACTTTAAAAAGTAAAATTATCAATTTTAAGAGAAATATTACATATAACACAAAGTCAAATACAGCAGTCTAATAACTACACTAGTTACAAAATAAGAAAAAGGAAATATAGTGAAAAAGATCAGGCAAATTTTAAGTTAAAAAAATTAAAGCTGAAAAAGATCTGAGATCATTTTAACCTAGCCCATGTATAATTTTACTTTTAAAACAGTGCCACAAAGTATATTTGAATAGAAATCTTAAATTTTAAATCATTTTATATATTTATCTTAGTTGGATTAGATACCAGTTTTTCTACTTTTGTTGTTCTGCAACTGATCTTTTTTCACATTATAAACTTAAATATTTTAACATATTTGGTAGGTTTTAATCCATTGCAGTTATTTTTCTTTTGATATTCAAACTGCCCTATCTCTGGTTAATGGGAGGCCATTCATATTAGCCAATGAGACCTCTGATTTATCCCCAGTATTCTTTGAAAACTTTCTCTGTTTTCTATGACCAAGAATGGTTCCTTGCCCTAATACACAATAATCAGCCATTTCTCCACAAAACGTGATTATTTTTTAATGGTAGTTAAGGGTAACTCAACTTGGTCTAAAACTTAGTTACTTTATCTGTATCTTTTTAAGAGAAATTACATCAACAGTTCACATTGCTATTTCCTATTCAAATTTAGAACTGTGGGTTTGGGGGGGGTTTTAATTTATTTTTGTCTTACACTATTATCCATTTTCTCTTACAATGAAAATTCTGGTTTCTAATGATATTTACATAATCTCAGTAAAAACAAATATAAATTACATATAGTTTCAAAATTATTACTAACACTAATGTTTACTGAAAACAATGTTTTTATTTTAGACTATATTCTAGTTGGATGTATAAAAAAACAATTCCTTCCCATGTGATTAAATACCTATTCAACATATTGAGAGACCTTTGTTTCATTTTGCTTTTAATTTTTTTGTTCTGATTTTCTTAATTATGTTTATAATTATGAAAAACATCTATATAGTTTCAAAGTCTAATTTACAAAACAAAGTACATTCAGAACAGATCTAGTTTACAATCTTAATCTTGTTCCCTCTACTCTGTTCCATCCCTCCCCCATAAGTAATTATATTTATTAGTTTTGGTTTGTCATTCAATAACATTTTAAAATATAACATAAATACTTGTCCTTTATTTAGATAAAAGGTAGCCTACTACATACTGTTGTATTCATTGTTTTAAATACACATACACTTACATACAGTATTTATATGTACTAGAGATCAGTAGAGCTACTACTCCACCTTTATTGTTGTATAGTTCTCCACCGCCTTAGATACACCATATTTTATTCACTATGCTCCCACTGAAGGACATTGGGGCTGTGTGCAGTGTTTTCTATTACTAAGAAATTCGCCAAATTTTTGTCAGTGTATATCTGGGATAGCTTCCTAGAGATGGAATTGTTAGGGTAAAGGGTAAGTGGATATGTAACTTTGCTAGATACTATTAAATTTTGCTCTACAGGAGTGGTACATAAAGGTATAAGAGTATCCACCCATTCCCCATAACTCAAAGTTGTCAAACACCTGGATTTATGACCATTTTTGTATCTCGGCATATAGTTTTAATTTACATTTCTCTTATGAATAAGACTATCTTTTCATATGTTTAAGGTCATTTGCATTTCTTTTTCTCTGAATTCTCTGGTCAGATCTAATGAAGATTATTTCCAAATCTCCATTTTGCACATAAGAAATTAAGAGTTAATGATGTTAGGATACCTGCTATTTTATAATTCATTTAATCTTTACAACAATGCTTTGACGTTAATATTATCCTAATTCTGTAAGATTAGAAAGTAAATGACAATGAGATTTAAATCCAGATTGACCCCAAGTGCTCCATGTGAACTCTTAACTTCTGTCTACAATAAGAAAGAAACTAAACACATAATCTGGCCAGGTAATGCGGCCAAGGCAGGCAGAACTGGGACTAGACTGCCGTCTCTGCAACTCCAGTCAGGACTGGTTCCTTTGTGTTTACTTTTCCTCTGTCTTACGATGCCTTTCATTGAGATTTAATAGTAAACATCTTATTTCCCTCAACTTGCTTTCATTTCTGCAATTATCAATAAACCCTTGAATAAATTTAATTCATATAGTTTTTAAGTTATTTTTTACTAAAATGCAACTATAAAATTCAACAAAAATTGATTAAATCGCCAAAAAAAATTCTAAATTTAGAGGGCAAAGAAACCCCACAATCCTTAATGCCTCAGCTTACCAAATCGGGTAAAAAAGAAAAAAAGAAACACATTTAACAAACCTAACATCTAAAAAACAATCATTATAGCAACTAACATTTATGAACTGCTCTTAGGCCAGTGCTATGTGCATTATGTATATTACCTCATTTAATTACCACAATGTCCTAAAAGAAAGGTGCTAGTATTATGCTCTTAGTTTGTCCTATAAATTTTTATTTAATTAGGAAAATACTACTCTTATTCCAAACACTAGGGATATACCGCCCCTAGGCCCAGAATCCCCAGGAGTCCTCCATACACTGGAACCATAGCTGCTGGTCTGACACTACTTCAAGATGGGTGATCCAACCTTCAGTGTTGTTAAGGCCATTAGTGAACCTCCACAAAGATACAGCCAAGGCCTAATTTACTTTATTTTCTATTTTCATCAGCCGACATAAAAATGTGAGATCCATTTTCTCCCCCTATCATTTACCCACCCTAGTGGCTTGCCTCTGATCCAGCTTTCCACTTCTCTGTATTTCCCAAACTCTTCCATTATGTTCCATCCTTGAACAAACAAACTCCTATATTGCCAACCTGTTCTCAAAAAAGATTATTCCTACCACCTCTAGCTTTGGCTATTTTACTCTCTCAAGTTCCATAAAATCATATGGGTTTGTCTTCCTTGCTTCCCAATACAGCATTCATATCATCGCTCCCCATTATCTTATAAATATCTTCTGCTCTCTCCAGGCTCAGGCCAGTGAGATTTGCCACCCTCTTTCTCTTGTGATTTTCATCAATCAGCCTCTTGGATATTCCCCAACATTCCCTGTGCTCAGTTTTTCCTTTCCATCCTCATTTTTTGGCATTATTAAGTTTTCTTCAAAGTCCACATATATACCCTATCCAATACCCTGAGCTCTCGACTCCCTAACTTCCTCTTTTTTAACCTTTGCCACCTGTCCATGAACTACCCCCTGGACCTTGCCATCACCTAGAACTACTCCACCTCTGAAATCACTAATTCACACGTCACTCCTCGACCACAACCTACATTTAATCCTTCCAGTTTCTTCTTCTGACCACTCAACTTATACCTACTCTGTTATCAATCCCTACCTCCATTCCATTGGTCCCTCTATATTCTCTGTATTCACTAGTTCCCTGCTGTCTTCACTTTCTTCCCTTCAATTTAGATTCAAGGGGTATCATTTCATTTCAGTGCTCAATAAACACCTACTGAAGAAATGAATCCATAATACTGTTATCTCCTTCAGCTCTAATATCCAATCAATCACTAAGTCCTGTAATATACTTCTTTCCATATCCACTGCCACTAAGAAACCAACACTTCTTGGCTAGACTACTAACTAAATTCTCCAATCTACTCTGACCTTGATGACAGAGGTACTTTTCTAACTAAACATCTAACAACTCCTTTTATTTAAAATCCTTCAATCATGTCCCACTGTTATGATGAAGAACAAAATTACAACATAGTCTAAAAGTGCTGCATGTTCCTGGTCCTCACTAATTCTCCAATCCAACTGCCACCACTCTGGTCTTTGCTCCTCAGCCTCCAGCCACACCAGTCTCCTTCCAGTTATTCTAATACAGCATGCTCTTTTCCAATTGAAGGTTTTTCATATTTTGTTCTCACTATAAGGATTACCTTTGTCCTCCTTTCTTATCCAACCTCACCTAGTTAACTCCTATTTACTATTCCTATTTTCAACACAAATGTCACTTCCTCAGGAATCTATTGCTAACACAAGACTACATAGGTCCTCCTATCCTGTTATGCCACCCTGATTATTTCCTTTAAACCACTTTTATAGTTAATAAAATAAATGTTGTGTAATCATGTCTCTCCACTAAACTGTAAGCTCCACAGGGAGAGGGAACTAAGTCTATTTTGCTCACCACTGATTTCACAGAACAGTGTCCAATATAGAGTTGTGCTCAATAAATACATGAATAAACTTCTCTCCACAATGGTGGTCTTCAACCTAAGTCTGTGAAGCTTTTTAAAAAACATGCAGGCCTATACAGCACCCCTGAAAGATCATGATCCAGTCAGTTTGTAGTATATACCAGACTAGAACATTTTTTTGCAAGCTTCATGCATTTTGATGCACAATCAGGGTTGAGATCCATTGTTTCTATAGAAATCATACACTGTAGAACTGGAAGAGACTTCTGAAATAATCTGTTCCAGTCTGCTCCTTTCACAGATGAGGAAACTAAGTTATTTCTACCCTGTTTTCATTTATAATTATATCACTAAATTGTTCTTCACATAGATTTTCCTTTTTAATTCCCTTCCTTTCATTTCTATTTATCTAACTAAAGTACTTCCTCTAATAGCCTAAATGTTTTTAATCACAATAGAAAATGCATTATTCACTACCTCCATGAACAGTATTTTTAAAGTGTTCAGTTATAACATACTGTAAGTAAACAGCTACTCTTTTCTCACATTTCATTATCATTACAGGAAAAATTTAAACTTTAAAATATTGTCCTTAGTTATTCTAGGAAAAAATCAACTCTAAAGTATGCAAACTGTTACACTTTTTTATATTAAATAACTCTGAAAACTAGGTCTCCTTGATAAAACAAAAATTACAGCAAACTTTTATTTTTCAAAACACCTATAATATAAATAAATTCAAGGATGAAGAAAAAAAAACACTGATTTAACCTTTTCATTAACTATTTACAGAATCCCACTCTTCTTATCTGGAGTACTTAAGAGCCCAAACTGAGGCCTAAACACTTCAATTAAGTATTTTAACTTCTTGTTTTGGTTTATTCCTTAACCAAGTTAATCGAAATTTCCAAGGGATATCACAAAAGTGAAAATGCCCCCTAAATAATTGCTGGCTCTGTTTCTTTCATTTGGCAAACAACTTATCCTGGCTCTACTAAGTCCAAGACTCTATATAACACTGGGTCACTGCAAAGTTTAAGGGTCATCAGGGTCCAAAAAATCAGTTCATACAGTAGCAAGTGCAGCTTTAGGAGGAAAAAAAACGGGGAGTGGGAGTTCAAGCTTCACAATAGCACTATCCCATTCAAGAAACTCCAGCGTGTGACAAGGCAAAACAATTGTGCCAGATGGCTCAAATCGCTTAACGTGTATTTTTTGACAACTATCTGGGCCCTATGCTTACCCCTGTGCACTCTCTTCTTTGAACTTTTCTTCTTATTCATTACCCCATTCATTCAGCCAGTATTTTTGTGCTAGGCACCACTATAGAATGGTGCTTGTAACAAGACAGGTAAGACACCTTTTTTCTGGAGCTGACTGAGGGTGGGGGCGAGAGCAGGATGGGGGCATTAAACGGACAAATGCACAGGGCAAGCTAATCTGGGATAGGACAATGGCTGTCAAGTAAAATAAGATAAAGCTGAGAGACCACGTTGGTATTTATTGCTCCCCATACCTAGAAGTATTACCACCATCCCAGTTCTCATAGCACTTCCACTCTAAATTGTAAAAATACCAGCACACTCTTTGTAAGCCCCCCCGACTATGTAAACTACTAGTAACCTGAAATTCTTTTCCTGTCTAGCACACAAATATGCATTCAAGAAACCTATTATATCAAGTAAATATGTTAACGCATGAATGAAATAGTTGGATGAATGGACTAGCTAGCACTGAACTAAAAACATTTACTTCGGTCAAGGAAGAGAGATTCTCTTCCGGGCCCTAATTAAGCACAGGTTGTACACCATAGCAGACAACAGTCGCTGGCCGCAGTCCAGAGTTCCAGCACCTCCCCCTGGGCGCGACAACTATGTTCAAACAAAAATACCACCCGCGGGGTAGGGACATGTTTTCCAGAGGACTGAAGCTAGCTTGGCTGCTCCGCGCCATTGCCGCAGTACCCGCTGCGGAATTCCGAGGCGAGGAGTTTGGAAGAGGGGGCCACGCGCCTCAGCTCTCCGGCCGTACTCCACCCCCAACCCCACAAGGGATTTCTCTCCACCTCCCTTCTTAACTCCCGTCGGCGCCGGAGGGAGTGAGGCAGAGAAAGAGGCCTTGCACCGAGCTGCCCAAACCCAGAGTCGACCATATGAGGAGGAGACTGCAGCAGCCAAGCGAGGAGAGCTACATTTGGAGGAAAAGACAGCCCCAGGAACACTCACCCCAGCGCTCTAGTGTGTCCAGCACGTCCCCCTCCATCGTAGGTTCGGGACCCGGCTCCGGCCCTCTCATGGTCCTTCGGCCCAAAGCTGTTCACTGCTCTAAGGAGCCGCCGGAAACTGGCGTTACCGCACCAAGGTTCCGGTCGGGGTCTCGACCAGGACTGCTTAGGACCTCCTCTGACTGAGGGCGCAAAGGTTCCAGGCCTGGAGGCGATCAGTGGTGGTTGCCTAAAACGGCTTTATGTAACAATAACAACTTTTAGGTAATAATATATAATAATAGTAATAAAAAGACTTGTGTTAAGTCTTTCTGTGTGTTGAAATCGATCTTAGCAACATCGTGATTCTACCCAAGTTCTTAATCTGACTCCTGGACCTCTCTTTTTATGAAAAATTCTGAAATAATTATCAAGCTAAAATTAGTAATAATATGTACCTATACATAAATTTTTAAATCAATATACACGGCAATGCTCCAAGTTTAAGAAATAAAGGAAATTTGTAAAAATAATATTGTTTCATTATGAAATGTAAATCAAACGAAGTGATCAGATGTTTGCACCTACCTGTAGAACCTTCTTAAACACACATACAGACTATGTTTGTATTGCTGACAAATATAATTGAGTCGTATAAGAAACAAGATACTGTGAGCAAAGTATAGTTGTGATTTTTCAAAAATTGTGACTAATGCTCCATAAAGTTCCAAACAAAACACAATATTCCCTTTGTGTATATTTACGGAGAGTACTGTCTATCTAAATGATAGGAGAGAAATATGTTCTGAAAGGTTATTGCCTCCCTCCAAAGTTTAAGAGTCATAGAAAGTGCTAGTCCAGTAATCTTTGGCAAAAATTTCCTGTAAAAAAAATCAAATAGAAATGAGGTAACTGTTCATTAAGGTTGATCTTGAGTGTTCTGATGCTGTTTTTCCTTAAAAATAAGTAAAAAACAAAACTGAGGCACTGAAAAAAAAGATTGAAAATTTTTTTTAAAGTATGATAGTTATATGGGAAAGGTAAAAAGAGTCTAAAATAATATTGGAATAATTGGACTTCAACAAGGAGACCACTGAGAAACAGGGCAGAGGCAAGAATTTCTGAGAAAAGGTATCAAGCCATTGATTTAAAAGCTCTACTAACCCTAAACAAAATAAATAAAATCACAATTTAAGAATATTAGTAAAAAATGCTGAAAAGATAAAAGGGAAATCTTAAAATCAAGAAAAAAAATTCAAACTTCGACAATCCATACACTGACTTCTCAAGTGAAACAATGAAAACAAGAAAGTGAAATGACATATTAACATGAATAACTCTAAATTTCAGAATTTTATGCACGGTGGAAATATTCTTAAGAAATGAAGGAAAAAGAAAGACATCTTTAGATACATAAAAAGTGATATACATTGTACATCCAGCAGACCCACATAAGAAATATTAAAGAGTTTCTTCAATAAAAAGAAAATGATCCCACAATAATGCAAAAGGAAATGAATAGTACTGCTAGAAAGTTTAAATATGTGAGTAAAATTCAATGTTATTACTGTTCAAAACAGTAATAGTAATGTCTTGTGAAATTTAAAAGATAAAGAGAATTCAAGAGGGGAAGATAACAAAGGGTTAAAGAATTATAAGGTTCTTCTAATGTCTATGAAGTGGTAAAAAACTAATTTATAGCAAAAAAGTTGCATATCACCCTCATTACGATATTCACTAAAGAAATAATCATGTATAACAAACAACTAAGGGGAAAATAGAAAAATATTTAAATCTTAAAAAGGCAAAAAAAAAGAAGGAAAGAAAGAAAAGAAACCATAAGATAGCTGGGTAGAAATATTAATATCAGAAAAAAATAGCTACTAATGCAAAAAGTATCAGAGGCATAAATAGGGACATTTCATAATGATAAAAGTGTCAACACCACAGGAAGCTATAAACCACCCTAAATGTCAGCTTAATAACCAGCCTCAAAATTATAAATTAAAGAACTTAAAGGAGAATTAGGCAAATCCAAAATTATAGACAAAGATTTTAAACACATATCTTTCACTAACTGATGTAACAGTCAAAAAAAAATTAGTATACATACATGAGACTTGGAAACATGATCTATAATTTGATCTAAATGATATATAGATCACTGCTCCCCAAAACTTCAGAATATACATTTTTCAATAAATAGTTGGCTTCACACTGTACCTGAAAGTCTCATTACAAAGGCAGAAAGCATAAAAAAGCATGTTCTCTAATTACAGTAGAATTAAACTAAGAGCTGAAGATCCCAGAGCAGCCTCCATGGTGATGAAGCCTTCAGACTGTAGGAGCAAGGAATGCAAGCTGTCTCTACAAACCACTTAATAGCACGAGCTATTGTTAGGGCCACTCTGGCCAGGATACAATGTATCTGTGTGGCTCTGGACAGTGCGTAAACTAAATCTAGTCCAGTTCAGCCCTTGCTGTATTCAGACACACTTGATATTCGCTTATTTCTGGGACTTCTTCCTGACAGGAAAGAAAGAAGACCAATCTAAGGTGGTGGATGCTGTAACCTTCTTAGAAGACAACAAAATGGTCAGCAACCCCTGCTGGAGTCCTTCATGGTACAGTTAGTCCAAGCTATAATACAGGCCTATCACTTCCTCCTCTATACCTATATATATTTTCCAATCTTGGCCAGAATTTCAGTTAATCTGAGTGACACCCATATTTGCAGAAATTATCCATTTGAAGTCATAATAGGAACAGAGCAACAAGAGGTGCCCCAGTAAGATCTTCGGTTTCAAACAAATTCCTGCCTCTGCGTGTGGTAGCAACAACCTGAATGTTCATGTCAAATAGGTTTGTCTGTAAAGTATTCTTTGCCTATAAGTTCACCAGCATAAGGAGCCCAACCTTGTAAAAAAGACAATTGCCACAGTCGACATCCTCCCACCCTGGAAGTCAGGGCCTCTAAGCCATAAGAGCCTAAAGTTTTAGAAATAGCATATTCTACAAGTGCATCCTTGGGAGTAAAGGAGAGGGAGCCAATGCTACTTTCTCTCCTTCCTAGGTCCATGTTTTCTAGCTCATGAGCACAACTATCATAAGTCATCTGTTGATTCAGCTCATATACCTTAACCTGGAGATCAGCACGTTGATCTGCAGGATGTTGAGCCTAAGCTTATGCCTTTCCTAAGTCTTCAATAGCCATTATGCCATTCTATCTAGACAGCTGATTCTCATAAGGTAAGTCCATAAAATAGTAAGTAGCACCTGTAAATATTTTGCTGTTTCACCCATTGTCTCATCATCTTTGCCATAAAAATGAATTCCCTATTTCAAGGCAATGTTGTCATAGGTGAGACATCCTGTTGAACCCGCAATTGATGAAGCTAGCAGAAAAACTATGGGCGGGAAAGGCAAACTCTTAATCCAGAATCACAACCCTCTCCAAGATGGAATGTAACCAACCTTGCACCAGGAAGCTGGCTGGAATTTCTAAAGAAAAAGCTATGTTCAGCTCTGTTGCTGGCATGTTAGCATTCAGTAGTGCAATAATGTGTGGTACTTCCATATATTTGCCTTCCTTTTTTGCCTCACTTCATTCTTCCATTTTCCTTCCCTAAGACTGCACTTACTAATAATGGATAGCACCCCAGCTTTTGCTCAAACTGTTTTCAGGGAACACAGCTAGGACAATTGACAGCATTAAGTGCTCTACTGTGTACCTGACACTGTTTTTAAATACTTTACCTGATTTACTCACTTTTAAAGTAAACTTTTAAAAGAATTAAAGCAAATATAAATACAGACAAGAAACATTAATTAGTCAACTTTAGTGAAGGGAAATTCAGGTTGTTGAGTCAATGCAGAAGTCATCCTTGCCACCATGGCCTCTCTGTTATGGGCCTTTTAGGAAAGCTCTGAGGTGGCTGAGGATAGAGTCTGGCTGACATTGATGGGCTGGATCAACTTGCCCTCCTAATTGTTGTATGTATTTTCTGCACTAGATATACTCTCATCGGCCTTAAGATGAAATACAAAGATCCATCTTTGGGGCCCATTCCTTTATATCTAACCATGGACCTCTCCCCTAGACCTTCAAATTTTCCATTCAAGCCATTTGCTTTCCCAAGAGTCAATGTATAGCCATACCTCCAATAAGGTGAACTGCGAGATAAAACTGCCCTATGACAGTTTCCAGGCTGGGGAAAAGAGAGGGTATTTTATCTGCTTAGCTCCCTCTGTATCTCCCCACTGGCCAAAATTTTCCCTGCTCTCAAGGTTGTGCCATTTTCCCCCTTTGACAGGTTATCTGGGTGCCAGATCCCACGCCCCAAGTCTGGGTTTCTCCAAGTGCAGAAGTGACAGAAGGAGCCCCAAACTCCAGATGTGTATGGCTGTGTGACAATGACAAAGGAAGAGGATTTAAAACTATTAGAGCAAGAAAACGTTGGCCTCAGAGGCCCAAGAGGAGTCAGGTAGTTGCAGCAGTGGGTGAGGTGAAACAAGCAGCTAACAGTCCAGGGAAAAATCTGAGGAGGCACATAAAATCTGTGTCCAACATACACATGACTCAAAAGGCCATGCCTGATCTGGCTTTTGCATACCCCTCCAAACCCATCTACAAACACTCTCTCACATTGTTCACTATACTGGCCTCTAATCCGTTTCTCTGTTGAGCTGTGTCCCACATTTCTAGAGTGCTCAGAAAATATTTGTGAAATGCAAGCCATGGCCAATGCAAACTTAGTATCCAGGTAATATATTGTTTTGGATTCTGTGAATATTCTACTAAAACTTGTAGCCTTAATGTTACCTGTTATCAGGAGGTATCAACATCTGTGGCAATTTCTAGATTCATCAAGAAAATATCAGTAATAGTGCAAGACATCATTAAGCAGCTACTGATTGTTTGATTAGAAGAATGATGGTCCATGTATCCAGGACCAAATACCTAATGTGCAGGTCCCAGTACAAAATGAAAAGGTTTAAAATTAAGAAACTTCAAGATAGCAACAACAGAGCATTAAACCAAGCATGAGCTCTGCTAAGAGCAGGTTTGCAGCTGCACAGGTCACATGCCCATAAAGCTGGCCCTCCTTGTACCCACCAAAAGGCCACGAAGAATTTGTGACTTCCAGCATTGAATTAGGAGGCTCTATGGTAAAACTGTAAATCCTTTGAGCCCTCCCAGACTATATTATATGTATAGGAAAATCCAAAGAGAGTTTCTACTGGGCATTATACAAACTAGAGAAAACAGTTAGTAGATATTCACTCTTCTCAACATAAGCTCTTTGGGCCCCTGAACAAAAGAAGCAAGATTTCTTGAAAGGTATAAGTGTGAGGCTATACCCTTGACCAATATACAGCTACTATGTCTGGAGGTGGGTAGTTCTATTTGTTCCCTGATACTGCCTGTAATGTGATAATGTCCCAGCAGAACTGAGCCAGACCTCAACTTGGCAGCTGGAACATTATATACTAAATGGCCTTGTGAATGGACTCATCTAGGACTAAATATTCTGTTTGAAATAATGCTATCCTCATTTTTAAGATAAGATTTCTTAAGCTGGAAAAAGACATTACTGTGAATCCCAGAGACAAGAGGGTGGCCCCATAAACTGATGCAACGTTACGTATGGTATCAAGATAAATTAACTGCTGTTAACAACCCAAATCTCAGTAGAATAAAATACAGTTGTGTCTAGCTCATGTCATAGTCTGATGAGGTATTTGGTGGGAGGGGGGTCATATTGTAGTTCCACAGATGGTCATAACAATGACATTAATACCATATGCTCTTTGGGCAAAATGACTTTGCCACTCCCCCCTCAAGAGGTAGTATCCCTGTTAAATCAAGGCAGGTGTAATGACTACTTCAATCTATAGAATATGGTGGAAATGATACTGTGCCAATCCAGGTATAGTCAGTTCTTAACTGGCTGGCTACTTCCATTTCCTGCCTCTTTGAATGCCCTCTGATGGGATGCTTCCTCTCGGAACCAGGCTCCAGGCTAGGAGAATCTAGAGCTACCTGGAGAAGCCAACGTAGGCACTCCAGTTGATAGTTCCAGCTGGATTTCCAGCAGATAGCCAGCATCATCTGCCAATATAAGTGTACTTCTTTTGGTCATCCATCCCAGTGATCCATCAAATAACTACAATTCTATCCAAAATGGCCTGCAATTGCATGAGAGATCTCAATTGGTAAAAACTAGCTAAGCTTAGACAACTCACAGAATCATGAGATAATAATACAGTTGTTTAAGCCACTAAGTTTTAAGGTGGTTTTATTAGGCAGCATTTGGGGACTTAAGATCCTTTCTGTGACTGCCATTTTTGACACATGGCACCCAAAGTCAACATATAAAGGAAAATGAGAGAATAGAGGATTATTACAAAGAGTTTTATGGTAAATCTAAAAGAAAGCACAACACTTTCTGTCCACATTGCACAGATTAAATTACTCCTACATTATCCTAACCTATCTGCAGGGAAGCTAAGAATATAGTCTTTCTGTGTGCCTAGAAAAGAAAATAAATGGTTGAAGACATCACAATTTTTTCTACCACAATACATTTTTTAAAAGACTTATCTCCCAGTTAGAAACATCTGGCAGGGAGTATCTGATCCCACTTGCTGGTTAGATATACTCTCTCATTATTGGCTCTTTCCTGGAAATTGTTTTTTCTAGCACTAGAGATTATAATTTGGCCTGTGCTGTTGTATCACCCTCCACATCTCAGAAATTTCTATTGCTTAGAAATATAAGTTGCAACAAAATATAAAATAAAACAAATCAACAAAAACTTAGCTCAATTGGAAACCAAAAGAAAATGTCTTCTTATCAATAGACTAAGAGAGACCTTTATATAAAAATCTTTCTGGAGAAAAAGCAGACTACACTTCCATTAATGCCCAGGCAAAGAAATCATCCATTAAATACCATGAACAACCAAGGTAACAAATCAGCTCAGAAAGAAAAAGTCCCAGAAAATAAGCTTAAAAAATATGAAATATGTGACTTAACTGAGAATTTGGGATGGTACTTCTGAAAAAATCAATGAGATTCAAAATAACTCATATCAACAAATTTCAGGAATTGAAAAAACAACTAAGATCAGCAGAATGAATATTTTAGCAAGGAGATTGAAACCCTCAAGAAAAAACCAAGTAAACTTCTGGAGATGAAGAACACACTAAAAGAGATGAAAAATGAAACAGCAAACTTGAGAACAAGAGTCAGCCAAGGAGGAAAGGATCAGTGATATAGAATACAGAAATCTAGAAATATATCAGAAGGAAGGCAAGAGAACCGAAGAATGAAAAATAATGAAAGAGAAATGCAAGGACTAGCTGATACCATTAGGAAAGGAAACATAAGAAAAATGTGTGTTCTTGAAGAGGGGAGAAAGAAGCAGTGATTAGAAAGCATTTTTGGACAGATAGTTAAGGAAAATTTTCCAAATCTAAGGAATGAGCTAGAGCCTGGAATTCATGAAGTCAACAGAACACTCAATTATCTCAACCCAAAAAGGTCTGCTCGCGAGACACATTGTACTTAAAATTATCAAAAATCAAATGACAAAGAAAGAATGCTCAGGGAAGCCAGGGAAAAGAAGATGGTAACCTATAAAGGAAACTCATTAGATTATCGTCAGACAAACCTTATAAGCACAAACCTTATAAACCAGAAAAGAGTGGAATCAAATATTCAAACTATTAAATGGAAGGAACTACCAACCAAAAACAATGTATCCAGCTAAGCTCTCCTTTAGATATGAAGGAGAAATAAAACCTTTCCAGGCATACAAAATTGAGAGAATTCTCCACTATGAGGCCTGCATTGTAGGAAATACTGAAAAGGGTCAGTTCACCTAAAACAAAATGACAAAAAAAAATACATAATTACGAGAAAGGTGACTAGCAGGCAGATAGAAGCAGAGGAGTGCAATCCTTATTAAGAACAGGGTATTATATAAGCTTAAACAATAAGAGATTTGCTATTGCAAGATAATGAACATTCAGCATACATAGGGACAAATTGAGACAATGATGACTGAAAAGAGGAGATTCAAAGATCCAAATTCTCAAAGGGGAATGGAGATAAGGCATGTGCAGAAGAAAAAGGACTGCTCGCTCGCTCGCTCTCTCTCTCTCTCTCTCTCTCTCTCTCTCTCTATATATATATATATATTATTATCTCCATTATATTTATATATATATTTATAAATATATATATTTATCTCCATTTATATTTATATATATTTATATATAAATATATATAAAGGGGAATGGAGATAAGGCATGTGCAGAAGAAAAAGGGACTGCTCTCTCTCTATATATATATCTTATCTCCATTTATATTTATATATATATATTTATATATATAAAAACTGTCCTATACATATACATAATGGTAACCACACACCAAAGATTCAGCGCTGAAGTATATAACATAAAAAAGAAAGATTAGAGGGAAAATCCACAAAACCCAACCAGAATATTAAACAAAACAAACAAAAAAACATGAAGACAAGGAGCAATGGAAACACCGAGCTACCAGAAAGCAAAAGATTATTTCAATAATCACCTAAATGTAAATGGATTGAACTCACCAATAAAAAGGCACAGAGTTGCAGAATGGATCAAAAACAAAACCCAACCATATGCTGCCTCCAGGAGACACATCTCAGGTCCAAAGATAAATATAGACTCAAAGTGAAAGGGTAGAAAATAATATTTCAAGCAAATGGCATTCAGAGAAAAGCGGGAGTAGCAGTGCTAATATCAAATGAAATAGACTTCAAAATAAAAAAGGTAAAGAAAGATACTGAGGGACACTTCATAATGATAAAGGGAATCGTACACCAAGAAGACATAACATTCCCAATCAGGGAGCCCGAAATATATAAAGCAATTCTAACAGAACTAAAGAGAGAAACAGCCCAACACACTCTCATAGTAGGAGACCCACTGTCAGATATGGACAGATCATCCAAACAAAAAATCAATAAGGAAATAACATCCTTAAATGACACTTTACCAACTGGACATAATCAACATTTACAGAGCCTTTCACCCCAAAAAAAGGCTGCTTATACATTCTTCTCTAGTGCACATGGAACATTCTCAAGGATTGACCACATACTGGGACACAGAGATAGCCTCAACAAATATGAGGGTTAAAATCATACCAACCATATTCTCTGATCATAATGCTTTGAAACTGGAGATTAATTGTAAAAAAAAAAAAAAAAAAAAAAGGGCGGGAAGTACCACAGATACATGGAGATTAAACGACATACTACTGAAGAATAATTGGGTTAAAGAAGAAATTAAAAAAGAGATCAAGAGATACATAGAAATGAAATGATAATTATAGCACAACATATCAAAACTTTTGGGTAACAGCAAAAGCAGTTAAAAGAAGACAGTTCATATCATTATAGGTCCTCAAAAAACAAGAACAAGCCCAAATAAACAACCTAACACTTCCTCTTAAAAACTAGAAAAGGAGGAACAAATGAAGCCTAGAATCAACAGAAGGAAAGAAATAATCAAAATTAGAGTAGAATTAAATGAAATTGAAAACAAAATAGAAAAAATAAATGCAACAAAGAGCTGGTTTTTTGAGAAGTTAAATAAAATCGACAAAATCCTGGCTAGATTCACTAAAGAAAAAAGATAAAGGACAGAAATAAACAAAAACAGGAATGAAAGAGGAGAAATTATGACAGACATAGCAGAAATACAAAGGAGCATAACGAGAATACTATGAAAAAGTATATAGCACCAAATTTAATAATCTAGAATAAATGGACAATACTTAGAAAGATACAACCTTCCCAGACTGAATCAAGACCTGGAAAACCTAAACAGACTGATCAGCAGTATGGAAATTGAAACAATCATCAAAACCTACCAAAAAGTAAAAGTCCGGGACCAGGTGGCTTCACCAGCGAATTCTATCAAAATTCAAAGAGGATTTAATACCTATTCTCCTTGAACTCTTCCAAAAAATCAAAGAGGAGGCAAACTTCTTAACTCACTTAATAAGGCCAATATTACCCTGATACCAAAACCTGGTAAAGATAACACACAAAAAATAAAACTACAGACCAATATCTCTCATGAACACAGATGTAAAAATCCTAAATAAGATACTAGTGGATCGAATATAGGAAACATTAAAAAGATTATACACCACGATCAAGTGGCTTCATCCCAGGGGCACAGGGTTGGTTCGACAGATGTTAATTGATTAAGGTGATACACCACATAAACAAAAAATAATCACATGATCATATCAATAGGCTTTTTCAATAGAAAAAGCCTTTGACAAGATACAGCATTCATTTATGATCAAAAACACAACAAAAGTGTTACAGAAGGAAAGTACCTTAGCATAATAAAGGCCATATATGACAAACCCTCAGCCAACATCATACTTAATGGTGAAAAACTAGAAAGCCTTTCCTCTAAGATCAGGAATAAGACAAGGCTGTCCACTAATACCACTGTTACTCAGCGTAACATTGGAGGTCCTAGCAAGTGCAATCAGGCAAGAGAAAGATAGAAAAGGCATCCATATAGGAAACGAAGAAGTCAAACTATCACTATTTGTGGATGACATGATTCTCTATATTAAAAAAACCCTAAAGACTCCACAAAAACACTACTAGAAATGATAAGCAAATACAGTAAAGTTTCTAGATACAAAATCAATGTTCAAAACTCAATAGCGTTCCTAACTCTAATAACGAAGTGTCAGAAAAAGAAGTGGAAAAAATTATTCCTTTTGCAATTGCAACAAAAAGAATAAAATACCTAGTAATAAATCTAACAAAACATGTGAAGGACCTATATAAAATAAAAAAAAACTATAAGACCTAGAAAAAGAAACAAGAAGATACAAAGAAATGGAAAAATATTCCATGTTCTTAGATCGGAAAAATCAACATAGTTAAAACAACCTTATTACCTTAAGCATTATACAGGTTTAATGCAATCCCCATCAAAATCCCATTGGCATTTTTTTAAAGAAGTAGAACAAAAAATCATCAGATTTTGTAGGGAAGAACAAAAGATCCCAAATTGCCAAAAGCCATCCTGAGAAAAAAGAACGAGTCTGGAGGCATCATTCTGCCTGACTTCAAATTATACTACAAAGTGACAGTAATCAAAATGGCATGGTATTGGCAGCAAAACAGGACACCAGACCAGTGGAACAGAATCAAGAGTTCAGAAGTAACTATACACACACACACACACCACACACACACACACACACACACACACACACATACATTATATAATATATATATATATACACACACACACACACACATACATACATACATACACACACACACACACACACAGGCAAATAATTTTCGACAAAAGAACCAAACCATACAGTGGAGAAAGGAAAGCTTCTTCTAAAATGGTGCTGGGAAAACTGGAAAGCCACCAGCAAAAGAATGAAACTAAACTGTTGTCTATCACCACACACCAAAATGAACTCAAAATGGATTAAAGACCTGAATATAAGACCGGAATCAATAAAATGCATAAAAGAAAGCATAGGAACTAAACTCAAGGACCTTGGACTTAAAGAGATTTTATGAATTTGACCTCAAAAGCAAGGGAAGAAACAAAAATAAATGAATGAGACTACATAAACTAAAAAGCTTCTGTCGCAAAAGAAACTGTCAACAAATAAAGGACAACCATCGAATGGGAAAATATATTTGCAAGCAATACCTCAATGAGGGCCTAATATCCAAAATATACAAGAATAACTGTACAACTCAATAACAACAACAACAAACAATTCATCAAAAAATGGGCAGAGGACCTAACAGACACTTCTCCCAAGAGACATACAAAT
This sequence comes from Eonycteris spelaea, assembly GCA_003508835.1. Lineage (NCBI taxonomy): Eukaryota > Metazoa > Chordata > Mammalia > Chiroptera > Pteropodidae > Eonycteris > Eonycteris spelaea. The sequence continues at coordinate 6,183,685 of PUFA01000054.1, read as the reverse complement.
AGCCAACAAACATATGAAAAGATGCTCAACATCACTAGCTATTAGGGAAATGCAATCAAAACTACAATGAGATACCATCTAACACCTATTAGAATATTGTTACCAACAGGACAAGTAATAACAAAGTGTTGGAGAGGATGCAGAGAAAAGGAAGCCTCATACACTGCTGGGGGACTGCAAATTGGTACAGCCACTATGGAAAACAGCATGGAGGTTTCATAAAACTAAACTTGATCTACCATATGATCCAGCAATCCCTCTACTGGGTATTTTTACCCCAAAAACTTGAAATCCCAAAGATTGAAACCCATATTCAAAAAGATATTTGCACATTGATATCATGGCAGCATTATTCACAGTGGCCAGAACATGCAAGCAACCGAAGTGTCCTATGATAGATGATTGTCTAAAGAAGCTTGGTACATATGTGCAATGGGATATTACTTAGCCACAAGAGGAGATGAAATATTCCATTTGTGACAATGTGGACGGATCTTGAGATAATCATGCTAAGAGAAATAAGCCAGACAGAAAAAGTTGAAAACCATATGGTACCACTTATATGTGGGATATAAACCTAAAAGCAACAAATGAACAGGACAAACAGACTCATAGACATGGACAACAGACTAGTGTTTACCAGAGGGGAGGAGGGAGGGGTAGGGGAAGGTAGATGGGGTAAAAGGGGTCAAATATGTGGTGACAGAAAGAAATCTAACTACGATGGTGAACACACAACGCAATATATCTATGTCTTACTGTTGAATTTTACACCTGAAACTTACTGGATTTTGTTAACCAATGTCACCATAATAAAAATTTAAATAATAAAAATAAAATCATAAGATCACTTGAATAGATGCAGAAAAAGCATTGGACAAACTTCAGCATCCATTTTAAAAAATTTTAGGCAAAGTAGAAATAGAGGAACATACCTCAACATAATTAAGGTCACATATGACAAACCCACAGTTACCATCATACTCAACAGTGAAAAACTGAAAGCTTTTCATCTAAGAACAAGACAAGGATGTTCACATTCACCACTGTTATTCAACATAGTATTAGAAGTCCTAGATACAGCATTCAAACAAAAAAAGGAAAGAAAAAAAGGTATCCGAAGGAGAAAAAAGAAATGAAACTCATTATTGCAGATGATATGATACTGTAGATAGAGAATCCTAAAGATTCCACCAAAAAAGTATTAGAACTGATAAATGAATTCACTAATGTAGCAGGATACAAAATTAATATTCAGAAATTGGTTGCATTTTATACACCAATAGCAAACCATAAGAAAAATTAAGAAAATAATCCCACTTACAACTGCATCAAAAAGAATACAATACCTAGGAATAAAATTTAACCAAGGAGGAAAAGACCTGTGATCAGAAAATAATGCATTAAAAAAGAAATTGAAAAAGATTCAAATAAATGGAAGAATATACTGTGCTCATGGATAGGAAAAATTAGCACCATTGAAACGTCAATACTACCCAAGCAATCTACAGATTAATGTAATCCCTATCAAAATACCACTGGAATTTTTCACAGGAGTAGAACAAATAATCCTAAAATTTATATGGAACCGTAAAATATCCCCAAAAGTCAAGGCAATCTTGAGAAAAAAAGAACAAAGTTGGAGGGATCACACTACCTGATATTAAACTATACTACAAGGCTATGGTAATCAAAGCAGCATGGTACTGGCATAAAAAACAGACACATAGCTCAATGGAACAGAATAGAGAACCCAGAAATAAACATATGCCTCTATGGTCAATTAATCTATGACAAAGGAGGCAAGAATATACAACAGGGAAAATATATGCTTTTCTTTAAATAATGTTGAGAAATCTGGACACATACATGCAAAAAATATATGAAAGTAGACCCCTTTCTTATACCATATACAAGAATGAAGTCAAATGGATTAAAAACTTAAAAGCAAGACTTGAAACCATAAAACTCCTAGAAGAAAACAAGACTAGTAAACTCTTTGATATAGCTCTTAGTAATATTTTTTTGAATATGTCTCCTTGGGCAACAAAACAGCAAAACATTTTTTAAATGGAACTACATCAAACGAAAAGGATTTTGCACAGAAAAGTAAACCATCAACAAAACAAAAAGACATCCTACTAAATGGGAGGAGCTATTCGCCAATGATACATCCAATGCGAGATTAATATCCAAAATAAAAGGAACTCACCAAAAAACCAACCAATCTAACTAAATTAGCAGAGGACCCGAATAGACATTTTTTTAATGAAACATACAAATATGAAAAGATGCCCAATGCCAGTAATCATCAGAGAAATGCAAATTACAACCAAAATGAGACATCACCTCACACCTTTCAGAATGGCTATCACTATATCAACAAACAAGTGTTGGCGAGGATGTGGAGAAAGGAAATATTGGTGGGACTGTAAATTGGTAAAACCACTATGGAAAACAGTATGGAGGTTCTTCAAAAAAATTAAAAATAGAACTACCATATGACCCAGCCATTCCATTTCTGGGTATTTATGTGAAGAAATCCAAAACACTAATTCAAAAAGATATAAGCCCTCCTATGTTCATTGAAGCATTATTTACAATTGCCAAGATATGGAAGCAACCTAAATGTCCATCAATAGACAAATGGATAAAGATATATACATATATACAATAGAATATCAGCCACAAAAAAGAATGAAATCTTACCATTTGCAACAAAATAGATGGACATAGAGGTTATTATGCTAAGTGAAGTAAGTCAGAGAAAGGCAAATACCATATGATTTCACTTATACGTGGAATCTAAAATTAAATGGAGATGCAGCTGAGGAAGAAGGGAAAAAATGGCATAGATGATAGAGGTTCTGTTCATCCCTCTGTTGACCAAATCAAAGTTGTGATGGAAACAAGGAACAGCAGCAAGGAAAAATCGCCTGGGATCTTGATACACAAGCCACACAACTAGGGAGAAATATAAGAAATCACCCTGCAACAGCAGAAGATAGGACAGGGTGAGGACACTGGGCTGCCAGGTTTCAAGTGCTGAGTCAGACAGAGGCTGAGGCAGTGGCAATAGCAGAAGCCTCTTAAAGAGGCTGCGTGCACAAGCAGATTTTCACGGTGACGGACCTGCTTGCTCTGAGCACCAGTGCCAATTTGGCTGCACGTAGGGCATCAGGGACTTACAAGAAGACACTGTCAGAGTAGAGGCTGAAGCGAGGCTCGTTCTGTACATAAGTGCTTGGAGTCTCCATTGTCTCCTGTTGAGCCCTCCACATTCCCAGTGTGCTACATACAGCACCACCATAGCCATGACACCATTGAACTGGATAACAGAGGTCGCTCTGCCCAGAGGATTCCCTGAAACTCCACCTCCTCCATCTTGCGGCCCCACCTAAACCACATCCAGGTGTAATCCTCAGAGAGTCAAGTGCTCCTTGCTGAGCAGTGCCTAAACTCACACTGGAGACAGTTGGCCTCGGTTTCTGGTGTGGCCTTTTGAGGCAACTATAAACACAGCATCTATAGATTGCTTGCTGAATCTTAACAGGTAACCCCAGAGGGTAGAGGCTTGGGCTAAGTTTGGCCTACAGCTGAGCCCCTCTAGGACTGTGCCACTGGACACCTACTTCACAAATCCACGCTAGTAAGAACGAGAGACTTGGGAGCTTTGCTTAGTACATAGAAACAGACACGCAAAGGCAGCCAAAATGGGAAGACAAAGAAGCAGAAACTGTATGAAAGAAGAAACAGAGATCCAGATATAAGGGAGTCAAGTCATCTAACAGATGCAGAGTTCAAAACACTGGTTATAAAGATGCTCAATGAACTTTTGGGAAGTGTAGATAAATTCAGTGAGAACTTCAACAAAGAAAAAAAAAATAAAAATGGAAATTATAAAATGAAGGACACATTATCTGAGATGAGAAGCATATTAAATGGAATAAACAAAGGAATAAACAAAGTGAATAAAGGATCAAAATGCCCTACCTAGAGGATGGGAAAGCCAAGGCACATGATCAGAATGGCAAGAGAAGATGCCAAGACTATAAAAATAATTTAAGGAGCATATAGGACACTATTAAGGGTCCAAATATCCGTCTGATTCAGTGTAACTGAAGAAAATCAAGATGTTGAACAGCTGTTTGAAGAAATAATGATGGAAAACTTCCCTAACCTGGTGAAGGAAATGACATAAGACTCCAGGAAGCTCAGAGAATCCCAAAACCAGGGATCCAAAGAGGCCCACACCAAGACACATCATAATTAAAATGCCAAAGGTTAAATACAAAGAAAGAATATTAAAAGCAGCAAGAGAAAAAAAAGATAGTTACCTATAAGTAAATACCCCTAAGGACTGCAGATTTCTCAAAAGAAACTGCAGGACAGAAGGGCTTGGCAAAAAATACTCAACAGGATGTAGACCCAGGATCTACATCCAAGGATACTTTATCCAGCAAAGCTATCATTTAGAGTTGAAGGACAGATAAAAGATTCCCAGACAAAAATAAGCTAAAGAATTTATCACCACCAAGCCAGTATTACAGGAAATGTTGGAGGGACTTCTTTAGGAAGAAAAAATAAAAAGACTCACTTCAGATAAGAGAATACACCAGACTAAAAGGAAGGGGATGGAAAAAGATACTGCTTTGATGGACCTAGAAGGTATTTAAGTCAAAGATAAACACTATATGATTTCACTTACATGTGGAATCTAAGGAACAAAAAGAACAAACTAATCAATAACAGACTCACAAAATATAGTGGACAATTTGGTGATGGACAGAGGAGAGAGGGGGTTGGGAGAATGGGGTGAAGGGTTAAAGAAGTACAAATTAGTAGCTAATAGATGGTCATGGGGATGGAGAGCATGGCATAGGGAACGCAGTTAGCATCAATACGTTGAATGGAGGTGTCGAGAGGGAGGAGAAATTGGGGGGGGATCGTTTTACGAATTATATAGATACCTAACCAATGTAACCAATAAATTAAAAAAAAAAAAAAAAAAGAAATCCTCTTCATTCCAGCCTCCTCTGTTAATCAGTTAGGACTGTCATAGGATAGAGAGTTGGAAAAGGCTGAAAAAAAACCCAGAGCAGAATGGTGGGAATAATAATTCCTGAAAAACTAAAAGTGGTTAAGATAATGATCCAGGGAGGAGAGGAGGGTGCAGGAGGTTATGTCTACCTAACCACTCCATCCCCATGTCCAAGACAAAAGCATCAAGATATTAGGGAGTGGAGCCCCTAATAGAAGAAAAGGGATTATAAATATCTGGGAGCTGGTAGAACAAAGCTGAGATTTTCTTGAAGACATTCAGAAGCCCATTTGGAGATGATAAAATCCATAGAAAGGAGTCTAAGGGCTACATCTTAGTTTGAACCATCAACTTTCCTTCTAGCTTGTCCAGCTCCATTAATCAGAAAGAGTTAGGAGTTAAAAATCTATGCCAGGTGGACATGGACAATAGACTAGTGGTTACCAGAGGGGAGAGAGGAGGAAGACAGGGTAAAGGAGGTCTAATTTGTGGTGACAGGAAGAAATCTAACTATAGGTGAACACACAGTGTAAATATATGTATGTATATGTGTGTGTGTGTATATGCATATGCCTTGAAGTGTACAGCTGAAATCTATTGCATTTCGTTAACCAATGTCACCATAAAAATAATCAAATTTAAATTAAAAAATCTATGTTGGGGCCCACTATTTTGCAACGAGGGCCATGTCTAGAGCATTGTGGAATTTGTGCCTTAAGAAACGATGAAGGAGAAAAGGTGAGGACCACAGGAGTCCTTATAGGCAGCCTCCCGGTCTTCTGCTTCCTGAAGAATGGTAATATTAACAGAAACTAGGGACTTTCCAGTGACCAAGGCAGAGGGAGTGAATAAAATAAAATACAGATTTGTAAACACCCCCTCAGAGCTCTGGGGTTTCCTTAGACCCCTTTTAGCTGAAGAGAAGATGCAGCTAACCGGAGAACTCCACCTCCCACACCAGCACCAACTAAAGCAATTCCAGTTTATTTTTTGTTCTTAGAGTTTATAGATAAAACTAGCATTTCTTTAAACAAAGATTTCTAACTTAAACATTTTTTGAGAACTACTACTGCAAAGCATTCCAGATGCATTTTCGCTCCCAGCTTTTTGGTGTTATTTGATTAATACGAAAATAGGAATTTGACTCACTTCACCTGTGATGGCCCAGAAGCAGAGATGCCCACCGCTGAGAACCACCTGGAAAGCTTTCTACACAGATACATTCAGGCTCTGTCCTTAGAGATTCTGATCCAGTTAAAGAGATGAGGCTTAGGAAACATGGATTTGAACTGCGTGGGTCTGCTTGTACACATATTTTTCAATAAACATGTACAATACTGTAAATGTATTTTTTCTTCCTTATGATTTTATTAATAACATTTTCTTTCTCTAGCTTACTTTATTGTAAGAATATATATGTAACATACAAAATATGTGTTAACCAATTGTTATCCGTAAGGCTTCCAGTCAATACTAGACTATTAGTAGTTAAATTTTGGGAGAGTCAAAGTTATATGAGGATTTTTGACTGTATGGGGGTCAAAACCCCTACTCCCTGCTTTGTCCAAGGTTCAACTATATTTTAAAGTTCAGATGATTCTAATGAAGAGTAAGCCTTCGAAACTACTACTGTACTAAATATTTACATATTTTGAATTGAAACAACAGTGTAAATCAGCTAAATTCCCCTATAAGTTATAGATTAAAAAGTTTTTAAATAAAATTTTAAAATATATTTCAAAAATGTAGGGGAGAGAAGGGGAAGTTAAGGAGATGTAATGAGGTACCTTTCATGATGCTCGTCTTTCCAATTCTCCTCAAAATATGCACGTGCATATCCGTCTCTCTCCAACTGGTCTTCACATACAACTTTTATGTCTGCGTTCATTATGCATTTAATACTTCGCCTTTCCTGTTTTTTTCCCGTCTAAGCCACTGCTCCAGCAACCAAGCCATTGCGGAGTCTCGTTCTTGTTACCTAGGCCAGTGACGCTCCTGCCTGAACCTGGTTTTTATAGGTTACTCAGGTGATTCACGTGATCAGCCAGATTTGGGAACTGCAGCCTAAGTACTGTTTTCAACAACCTACCATGTTCTTGCCGGTCTTAACGCTCCCGTGGCGCGTCCCTTCCAGGTGAATGATATTAAAGGTAACAAACTCTATTCCTTTGGAAGACCTTGAAACTAATCAACAAAATATTAGTTTCACAATCTGAAACACATTTCTTCACACAGATATTGATAAAGTTGTGCAAATATCTAAGCCCTGAATAAATGCATGATTTAAAACCTATTTCCCCATACATAAAAGAAGGGAAAAGACCTTATGAGTAGGTTTGTGAGGATAGAGGGATTTGAGTTATGAAGTTTCCTGCACTGAGTTAGGAATAATGTGAACTTAATTCAGATTGATTATTAAAAGCACTTGTTTACATTTCACTGGATAGTTTTAATCTGATTGAATTTGTAACTGGAAATTCTGTAAAGGTAGCAGGTTCTGAATTAAAAGTATTGCTCAAAAATAAGCAAATGCTATTATGTATTGACTTAAATTTTACCCAGCCAGCAGTAACTTTGAAAATACCTTTTGGGGAGATGTATGTCTTACACTTTTTAGAGCAAAGTGAAAGTCTGATTGGAAAGACTTCGTTTAGGGTTTTTTGTGTGAGTGTTCGTGAAGGCTTAATATGTCTAAATAAACATTTTTCAGTTTCTAAGAAATAGAAGAAGAGATTAACTTTAGCAACAAATATATAATTTGATTCCCTCAAGTGAAATAGCCACTGAATTCAGGAAGAAAAGAAAAAGTACGAGGATTTAAAAAATTCCATGCTAAATAAGAAATATCTTGAGACTGCCAGTGATGGAAAACATCTGATAGAATTTAGGCAAGTTATATAAAGATATATACTAATCAAGTTCTAAAACTGAGACATGGGTCAGATTAAAGCATAACTGGTAATAGATCATGATTATTAACTAATAACTGTATTTCCTTAATTATAATGTAACACTGCTTGTGAGATGTACTATAGATCTAACAGTGGTTTTTATGCAGGGGATGTATATATAGATTTTAAGATTTTCAAGATATCAAAAAGTGTATATAATAAAAACCAAAAAATAGGATAATTTGCTCATAAATGAATAGTCCTTAATAAGACATGTCGACTTTTAGCAAGTTCTCATTTAAATGATAATTTATTTGATGAGTGAAGTTTTTAACTTGCTTTGCTGAAATTTTTAAAAAGTGGTGTTTTTCTAAGCTGAAACAGTAATTGTTGCTGTGCAGTTAAAAAAATACACATTGCCAAAATAGATAAATTGTACTTCCTCAAAATTAAAAATTTTTGTGCACCAAAGGATAGTATCAAGAAAGTGAAAAGACAACCCACTTGTATCGAGTATATCAAGAACTCTGACAACTCAATAATAAAAATACAAATAACCCAATTAAAAAAATGGGCAAATTATGTGAGTAGGTATTTCTTCAAGAAGATGTACAAATGGTTAATAAGCACATGAAAAGATGCCAGACGTTATTAATCACCAGGGAAATGTGAATGAAAACCAGAGCTACTAGGATGGCTGTAATAAAAAAGTCAATTAATGAATTTGGCAAGAATGCAGAGAAAGAGGAACCCTCACACCTTTCTGGTGGAAATGGAAAATGGTGCAGCCACTTTGGAAAACAGTCTAGCAGTTCCTCAAAAAGGTAAGCAGACCTGGCAATCCCATTCCTATGTATACTCCCAAGAGCAATGAAAACATCTCCATACAAATACTCATGTGAATGTTCATAGTGGCATTGTTCATATCCAAAAAGTGAAAATAACTCAAATGTCCATCAACTGATGGATAAAGAAAATGTGGTATATCCATATAATAGAATATTATTTGCTTTTAAAGAGAAAGAATAATATATGTATAGATGAACCTTGAAAATATGCTAAGTGAAAAAAGTCAGTCATAAAAGGCTATGTATTGTGATTCTGCTTATATAAAATATCTAGAACAAGTAAATCTATAAAGACAAAAAATATATTAGTGGTTGCTTAAAGCTGGGGCAAGGGGTTGTGGTGGATTTAGGAGTGATATCTAAAAGGTACAGGGTTTCTTTTTCAGGTGATGACAATAGTTTAAAATTAATTGTGGTGATGTTTGCACAACTCTGTGAAGGTATTAAAATACATTGAATTGTACACTTTAAATGGGTGAATTGTGTATGTGTGCAATATTTCAATACAACTGTTAATTCCCCCCAACTAATAGTAAAATATGGAAATTTGTTTTGCCTAAAGCAAAAACAGAGCTGAAAATCAATACCCTCTGTCCCCTAAAAATGCCTTCTCCTGATTTTTTCAATCCTAAAGATACACAATTCATTCAACAGCCCATGCTGGAAACCCTGCCCCTTTCCCTGAGCTCGCTTTTCACAGCCAAGCTAATTTCTGGGTGTATCATGGTCAAAGAAACACAGTCCCGCAACCAAAACAGAATTTCAAAGTAACCGAAGTTCTTCACTGAGTTTCTCAAAAAATGTGGAGGAGATACACAGTTCCCAGTAACACTCTTAGAAAATCCCCCATTCTTTTTCTGTCTTCTTTCGTGCCTCACGGCTTCTCCAGCATCCACTTGCCCTGTATCCTCCCCACCCCCCCCAAATTCCTCTTCACGCTCTTCTCTTTGTATGACTTTGTTCCCTCTTTACTCTAAGGCCTGCATTTTAAACGCTTTACAGAACCCATCTAATGATGCCAGAACCTTTTCCAAAAGGCTGATGTGGTAGAGAAACTGAGTAGGCAAAGCCAATACTCTCTTGAAAAGGTGTAGGCAAAGAAAGGCTTCTAAGGATGGAGATCTTGTTATGTTAGTTCATTAGGGGAATTTGTTTAACAGGGACATAGCTGCCCAGAGTGTTCACTGCACAACCCACACCACTCAATAGACAAAGCTCCGACTCCCTGGCCTCACACTTCCATATGGAGAAATTTCCATTAGTTTCTGGGCTCTCTGGACTCCTTTACTCACCTCTGTGCAGGCATGAGTTATCTAATCCATGCAATTGTAGGAGCCTGATGTGCCCATCAGCCACTTCCGCTTTGTTTTTTTTCAGTTTTGCTTCCCCACAGGGAGTGTCCATTCTATTTGTTCTTTGCCTTATGAGGGAGGCCCTGCAGCTGTCCAGGTGCCAACGTCTGCATATGTAAGTCTAATTCGTGGATGATGTATTAATAAACCACAGATTTAAAGTCCACTGTCCAATTAGCTTCATTAGATTAAAAAGGTGACTTTTTAATCCTCATTTTTATAAATCCTTTTTATACCTCTCACCTGTTCCCAAACTCTGGTGAGGAAGAAAAGGGTGTTATATACTGACTCTTAAAACTCTACCATAGTATTTCAGCTTTTCCTTCAATTCCATTAGCCACCATAGTTAATAATTTGTTTTTAGCATAAGTTAATTTCTGTTGTTTGTAATCAAGCGGAGCAAATGGAAACATCACTCAAAAATATTTAACTAAAACTAATTTATAATCAAATCAACACTAACTTAGGAGTACATGTTATAGGATAATATTTAGAGGCATTTAAAAGGAAAAAATGCCTTTATTAAGAGTCCTTTAGATGCACCTATAACTTTAAAATACTCTGGAGCCAAAGTCCTATGTAAATTATACTGTTGACCGCAGGGCTCATTTTTCATCCCATTTTATAATCCTATTATTATTAACTTGGGATACCAGGTTCTTCCTAAATTATAGCCAGTTCTATTCACTATTGTTTTGTGGTTTATTTCAAATTTATTGCAAGACAAATATAATGATCACTAAACTAGAAGGTATGATTAAAGTTTCTGAAAGTAGGTTGATTTTGCCTCAAGTCTATATGCAATATCATTAAAATATACTTTTTTCCTTCTTCAAAAGAAATAGTATCAAATTATTCCTTGCTCTGATAAAATCATTATATAAAGCTATTTTCTGAGAACTAAGTAATTTTCATGTCATTCTAAAGTGCACACTTAAAAAGAATTATATTAGGTAAGGTTTAGCACTGTGGAAATGAAGAAATCTCTCAAAACAGAATTAGTATTTTTATATCTGAAATGAGTAAAAGCGTAAGTATGTTGCAGGTATTTCCTTAGTCCATTCTTTGTGTACAATTTGTGACAAATGTTCATGATGCTTTCTTGAAATACTGAGATAGATGTTGGCCCAATTACTTAGAGTGATGAGGTCATGTGGCATTGTTTAATGCCAATCAGGAGTGAGACAAAATGGAGAAGCATCTGAAAGGACACTTTAGATAAGGGATCACAGAAGAATTTTGGAGAAATTTCCGAGTCTTTTTATATGCAGACACTAGGAAGCTCAAGTGTTCACAAGCAGGGAATGTTAAATTACTGATTACCATGCAGATTTTGGCAGCAATAAGCAAACTCCATTTTTCCAGCCCCTCAAATCATCCTCACCCACTTGCTGATTCCACCAGACATCCTGTGTCGGCTGTTTGGCTTGACATTGTGTCAATTGTTAAAACACGGATGGGACTGATAACGGTTTAGGAACTTGGGACTGATAATGGTTTAGGAACTTGGCATAGTTTAAAGAACCTATTTCAGTCCTAGCTCAATCACATGCTAGCTAGGCTACAGAAACACCTGAGGCAGAGATTTAGGTTCTAGCGATACATGCCACGGTACTGATTATTTTATAAGAACTCTTTGAAAGAAGCCAACCTTCCCAGCATTCTGCTCCACAAAGAAAGTTTCAGACTCTCACAGAAAAAGCTTCCTGTGTGACAGGCCACTTTGAGACCAATCCTTTCAGATCACAGCTTGACTCTGAGGAGGGCTGGGACCATCTCAAAGACCTAGACCTTATCATCCCTGAGTCAATGCCAGACTTGTGCACTAATCTAATGTCCTTGCTGCTTTAGGGTAATTTTGTTTCAAAGGACCTTTAGCCAGAGTCCATCTCAGTGGTCCATAACAGCAGGGCTCCCTAATGTTGACTCTTTCAGGGTATAGGATTTGGGATATTAGTTCCTCCTAGCCTAGGAGGCCCTGACTGGTCTCCTTATGTCAGTTGGTCCTCCTCCCCAGGGGCTTTGCTTTCTGGTTCAGGCTGCTTCCCAGTTTTCAAAGAGCAACAGCAAACTGCAGCATCTGGTAAAATGGAAGAACTATATCAGAAAATGCAGAGAACATTGTCATGATCTGGTGACATAGGTTACTAGACAGTAGTAGGTAGTCTTTCTATTCTCACTACTCTCATCCATTTTAGCAAGGTACCAGTGAGAGTGGAGCAGAAGATCAAGACAATGCCAGACCAATCAGTAGAGAGGGATACAGAAAGAGAGCCATGGAAACCCAGGGGTGGAGCATCTTGTTTAGGAAAAGTAATGCCTGGCAATGATCTGAGATCCATGTGATGGAGTAGAAGAGGAAAGGAAGATTAAGGGGGTAGCATGAGGTGCTGGTGTTGAAGGAGCATGCATGAGATAGTCTAGCACAAGAAGGAAACAATTTCCTCAATGGAGACTCGGCTAGAAGCTACAGTTCAGTTGCACTGATTATAGGCCTCTATTGAAATTTTTATTGTTCAAATAAAAGTTAATTGGCTCATAAGAATGGAATAATTTAAAATTTAGAGTTAGAATCTAACTCTAAAATTTAGAGTTAGAATCACAGATTCTTATAAGACTTGGCAAGGACCTTAAGAGTTTATCTAGTTCTCTACTAACTCCCTGTGACCTTTTCTGTACACCATCCCCGACAAAGCTACCATACTCCCTCAAATGGCAGCACCTGTTGACTCTTAGATCATATTATCCGATTGCTAGGCTCTCTATAAGACTCCAAAATAGATGGACTCGATGTCCCCACACCATTACTATTTACAGGTCTACAATCCTGGATTAAAACAATGTCACAATCTATGAGTGTTCATGGTCTATGCTGATAGCTTTCAGTTTGTCCCCAGAAGGGTGGAAAACAGGAATACTTTTTATTAAACAGTGTTCACCTCTTCAAGGACTATTTTCAAGTATTAAGTGATTCTAAATGGGGCGTATACCAAGGGAAATAATGCATTTTCCCTATGAAACCAGAGTTGAGATGGGGTGTCATATACAAAACTAGTACGTATTCGTCATTGTATTCGGTCAACACATTAAGCACATACTACATTCAAGACTTTATGCTCAGAGACAAAGGAGTCCAGTACTCCCTGGGCTAGTGTACAATTCAACAGAAGACATTTCTAGGGCCCTAGGGCCTCTAAGATACACTCAAATCACTTGAAAAGGTTAAAAGAACTGCTTAGTTCTCTTACAGCATCAGGGCTTTGGAGCACAGGTGAACAGACATGTGCTTAGAGCTGGCTTTCCTAGGGGTTGACCATTGGAGGTGCTGGGTCCTAAACCCGCACCTTCAGTGTCTCTGTGTACCTGACCCCATTCGTGTTCTCTTGGGCAGAATATGGGAAGGATTTATTTAAAGAGAGCAGGAACTAACAATAAGAGGAAATGAAGAATCTCAATGATCTATTATTTCTATGCTTCACGACCTTTTTCATTTAAAGCCATGCAATATGAAACAAAAAGCCCCGGATACAACTGATTTCAAAGACGTGCAGAACTTTGATGTGATTCTCTAATTCAAACACACGGGAGCCACCAGCTGGCAGGCGGCACAGCCCAACTGAATAAGGACGACACTCGCTGCAGAGCCACTAGGGGGAAACCGCAGCCCCAGGAGCAGAGGGAAACTCCGGCACGCCCAAGGAAGCCACAGGAAGGCTGCTTGTGGCCACTAATTTGTCCTTTAAAATTCTTAACCCATGGATTTCTGCCTCTTCTCTCCAACACCTACTAACAGGTGAGCGTGCAGTGCTGTATTTATACATTAAGAACAATCATTAAAAATAAGAGGATATTAAATGATAGAAGCTGATTGTAATTGAGGGCTCCATGGAAGGAAGGGGCAGGACATTAGGGTCTCATCTCAATCTGCCCTTTTAAATCTGTCATAATTTTATCATGAACACAAAATAAGAGATAAACAGAGTATAAACTGCTCTACACATCGCTGATGGGAGAAAACGGTCGGTGGAGCAGTAGGATCACAATGAAGTGTAGTCATGGTCTGGCCTTGCCTCACCTGCATCAAAACCTTAAATTAAATAAAGCAGACTGTTAACTACAGACCGGCAAAGGCAATGTTTTCAGAGGTGAGAGGCATTTCTATTAGTCACGTCTTTGTTGGTCCAAGAATGAGACCTGCCTCTCCCTATAGGAACAGCACCTAGCCATTAATGCTCAATATGCAGTGGGCCCAACTTTCAGAAAATTCAAAAAAAATATGAGATTAGCCAAAACCTATAAAACAACAAAATACCTTGCAAACAAGCCAATATTACAGCAGCACTATCGCTTTTTAAAAGGATGTACCTACTGTGCAATTTCATTTGAAAGAAATCTTCCTAGTGCATTTAAAAATGGTAAAATTACAAAAATTTTATAAATGTTTTCAGCAATGTATTTTCAGCATACTGAATTATACTAATAACAGAAAAAAGCATCATCTTTACAAGCAATCACTGCCATTACCATTAATTTTTATTTGAAGGTTAGATTTATGTGCTATATAATTATCTCATAATGGTGGTATTAAAATATTAGATGTAAGACAGCATTAAAATTTAAATTTGGGAAGGAAAATGCCAATCAGTTGTTTAAAAACTATGGTGGACACGTTAACGTCAATGAGAACAAAATTTCTACAATTGTTTTCTCCTTTGTGCCTAAATATTTAATACTTTGACTATTTAACTATTTAAATGCAAAAATTTTCATTGTATTGCTGAACTGGAAATTGCTGAGATCTTCAAAAATATCATTTATGAAGGAAAAATTTTGCACAATCCTTATACTAATTAAAGCTACGGATATACATTTTTCAGGGACTGTTTAAGCCTTCAGACTGAGGGTAACATGGCCGTAAGAAAAGATGGAATACGTAGAAGCTGAAAAGCCCATCAACCCCAAAACAGCATCTGTTCTTCTCGCCCCCCAGGCAACCAGAGTGCCAAGCCAAGAATGCTTTTGGCAGCGAATTTGTAGGGTCTAAGCTTTGCACAGGAATGACCTAGAGCAGCGGTCTTCCATTGGCCTGTGGAAGGCTGAGCATCCAGCAGATGGTCCTGCAAGTCTTTCATGGGCAAGGAGAGTCATATTGAGCAGCTGGGTCCCAAGCCTCCTGCCTTCAATCCAACCCAAGCAGCTTCATCTGTTTATATATTGGGCTTCTGAGTACAATTTTATCTGAAGAAAGTTTTTGCTGCTAAACACACACACACACACACACACACACACACACACACACGAATCAGAAGATTTGAAAGTGCTGAAAGTTTATCTTTGGGTGGTTTTTATTTTTTGAATCATCAGTGGTTGCTTTCCTATTTTTGCTTTCTGCATCTTCTAAATTTTCAACAATGAAGAAGTATTACTTTTGTAATTAACACATACACAAAGTTATATTAAACTAAAGAATAAGCTTTGCCTACTTCTCCAAAAAAAAGTGCTGAAAACAGGCTTTCTGTTGGGATCGTAGCATTTTGAGTGTGAGTTGCAATTTTCAAACATAAAGCACAGCTGTTTTGTCTCTTATCCTGAAGCTGTGAAAAGGGGAAAGATTTCGAAAGTGGGAACAGGAAAAGACTATTGAGAAAAGTGGCTGCTATTTTTAGGCTAAAGTCTCCCTGGCAACACTGTTCTCAGAAGCTTTGTCTTCCGAGGGGGACTTAGTAAGGTTTATGAGTCATGGGACCCAAATCAACAGAGACCAGGAGAGATCTGAGACCAAGCAGAGTCAAAGCAGGTCAGAAAGAAGTGACAGACAGATGGCTTACCGCATTCAGTGCTGTCTAGAGGTCAGGAGAGCCATGTGGCCCACAGAGATCTGCAAGAAGATAGGAACAGAGAGGTCACTGAGTCTCTGCCATGCAGGTTCCTGAGATGAGAGCGGGCCAAAGACCTCAGGGACTGTGGCTAAAGACAAGTGTAGCTTCAAAGAACGGTTACAAAGGGCAGAAGGTGAGCTTAGTCAGTAGTTGGCCAGAACAGGAAAACTGCTGCACTATAAAAAACAGGTGGTGGAAATTGGGAATAAAGGATTTAGAGGTGATAAACTCTAAAGCTACCTCCATCATAAAAACACTAAGCCAGTGCAATTTTAGAATTGAATCCGACAGATAAAAGAATAGTCATAGTTTTCCAGACTAGATCACAGATGTTCCCTCCCCAATTGGCTAAAGAAAATCTTGAATGTATGAATGCAATGAGACAGAGATGTTAGAGATTCAAAAAACAAAAACTAGAAACTTGCATCAGAAAAAGATATATATATATAATATATAATAGGAATAGGTCTGAAGCCAGTAGAGAGCCGAGTACTCTTCACAATCAGCATACACCTAGAGTAATGGTTCTCAGTGTGGTCCCCAGACCAGCAGCACCAGCAGTACCTGAAAGCTTGTTGGAAATGCAAATTCCCAGCCCTGCCTCAGACCTACTGAATCCCTAGGAGTGAGCCCCGGGAATCTATGCTTTACCAAGCCCACGGGTGATTCCGATGCACACTGAAGTGTGAGAATCACTGAGCTATAAGCATTAAAATCACCAGGAAAAGCTACCTACCAAACCAAGTAAGGCATAGCGAGTCATCGATAGAGGATAATACTAAATACAGCCAATCGAGGACTGAGATTCAGCAGTAAGCCACCCTTGGCTAGAATGCGTACCAATCTCCTCATCCTAGTTTTAGTCACAACTATTTGTTGCCTGGGCTATATATAATAGCTCGGTGACCATCTGTCCTGGTTTGGCCTGGGGAGTCCTGGCTTGAATCTGTTGTCCTGGTCTAATGAAAAGAAGTCTCCCTTTCACTCTCAAAATTGTCCAGATTTTAAATATGGTTCCCCGGTAATAGCCTCCTGCCCATTTTCCCTGCTTTCACTCTCACCCATCTCCAATATGTTCTCTTCCCAGAAGCTAAAAATATAAATCATTCATGTCACCCATCCTCTACAAAACCTTTCAATGACTTTTCTTTGCTGAGATACAACTCACAGGCCTCACAATGGCCCACAGCACTTAACCTTCCATCTTCATTCATTCCTTATTCTCACTTGCTTTCTTTGTTCCAAGAACATTAGCCTCCTGTTGATACCTTCACAAGCCAAGTTCATCAGACCTCAAGGTTTCTGCACATGCTGCTGATCCTTCTTCCTGTATTGTGCCCAATCTCCATCCCTCTTCCAATGTCAGGTAGTCTATTTTCATTTAATAATATTTCAAGTGATTTCTCAAATATTCTTTGAAGATATTATTTTAATAACTGCATAATTTCCTATCATATGGATTTGACATAATTTACTTAACCACTACCTAATATTACTGACTAATATTGTTCTCTATTTTTTTGCTGTTATTTGTAAAGCTGTTTTTGAATCAGTCATGCTTGGTTTCTGGTTGCAACCAACTCAAACTACCTCAGTACAAAAAGGAAATTTATTGGAATGATATAAAGGTTTTCCTATAAATAAAATAAGAGTTAAACAATGAAATTGCAGAAAAGGCAGGGTTAGAGAAATAATTGAGACCAAAAGTACAAATGTTGCCAGGATACACTGGATAAGTAAGGCAGATGCCAGGACACACTGGATAAGCAGGCAGATGGATGGATGGGTGGATGGATAGATGGATGGTTGGATGGATGGATGGATAATTAGATAGGCAAAAGATAGAATATACATGTGTATACATATGCACATACATATATATACATGCATATATGTATATATACACACATATTGAAACTCTCATTTGTCTCTTCTTTCCTCTGTGCAGTATTACTCTTTCTCACTAGAATAGACTCATCCCCTTGCCAATACTCTCAAACCATGGCTCCCAACACCAGAGAGAGATACTGATTCATACTCTCTAGTCCCAGGTTCAAAATTCCCCTAGGAAGGAGTCTCATTGGCTCAGCTTGGGCCATGTGTCCTTTCTTGGGTCAATTGGCTATAGCCGCATTTATACAAACACCATCACTGCCAAGGAAGATGAAACCTAGCAAAAGGGTCTGTTCTTCCTAAAACAGGAACAGAGCAAACACAATTATAGACACTGCTACAGATAAATTGTAAGGATATGGTGGAGAAGATTTTTTTAATCGCATGCATATTTTTAAATAATTTAATAAAGATATAAAAGAAAATGATTTTGAAAGTCCATAATTTCGATCTCTTAAAATCTCATTTCTGATAACCTTTTCAAATATCTTTCCACATGTATATATAGTTTTATATTTGCATTCAAATTAAATATAAAACCATATATTATGGCTTTAAGCCATTTAACATTTTATTCAATATTTTTTCATACTTCTGCATTCTTTCTTGATTTTTCTTTTTATCTCACTATAAAAATAATATTTGATCACTGTACTATGACTCCTACTAATAATGGCTAACACTTTTATGGGACTTCTATGTGCCGGATACTTCCTACACACATTATGTACACGATACATTTAATTTTGGTCCATCTGCCTGATTCTGGACCTTATGAGGTAGGTGCAATTATCATCGCTGTTTCTTTAGAAGAGGAAACTGAGGCACAGAGATGTTAAGCAACATGTGATAGTAAGTGGCAGAGCCAGTATTCGACCCTGGAGATTAGCTCTAGATTCACAAGAGCAACAGAGGAAGGAAAGACAC
Organism: Eonycteris spelaea; assembly: GCA_003508835.1. Lineage (NCBI taxonomy): Eukaryota > Metazoa > Chordata > Mammalia > Chiroptera > Pteropodidae > Eonycteris > Eonycteris spelaea. The sequence goes on along the minus strand of PUFA01000054.1, from coordinate 6,164,854 downwards.
CACATAAGATCCTGACTCCCTGTCTACGTACATTTTGCTGTATCTTCCTCCAATCCTTTTCTTAATTCGCAGTCTTCTTCTGACACCGCTGAAGTTATAACATGAGATAGATGGCAAATATTTGGCAAGTATTGCATCACTCCCTACCCTGACCCCCATCCCCTCCCATGTCCACTTTCATTCACGGTATTCTTTCCCACTGAGCCCAGACATCTCAAAATCTATCTGAAAAAAAAAAAAAGTCACACACAATCAATTCTAGTTGATATACAAGATAAAACTATATATAATTTCTGACTATATATCATGATTTCCTCGTGTTGTTAAAAACCTTTTAAAACATTACTTTTCAGGCAAAATGACTTGTTCGTTTCCTAAAGATAATCATTTTAGTCACTCACTTTAGTTGTTTAGTCGTTTACCATTATAAATTGCGGGTATATCAAAATAACATATAATACTGTAAGGAATAACACATTTTATTTTTATTTCTATTTTCTCCCCTTAGTATAGGTTCCAATAAATAGCATAAATGTCAGAGCTTTTCTATCACAACTTCCCCAATACTCATTTTTTACATTTATTTCTCAGGCAGCTGCATGGTTTGGGGTGCAGAAAAGGGGGGTGTGAGTTGATGCAAAGGGAAGAAGGGGGATGCTTCTTCCTGACTCCTGATGTCACCGGTGGAACACTCCTGGCCCCTTTTCCCATCCTCTCACTCGCTTTTCCCTAGATAGGAGTTGAACAGTGACTGATATGACCAGCAACTTTGGGCTAAAACTTAGATCTGTTTGGCAGTGCCTCATCCTTTCTGATCCAAGCCTGCCTTCAGGAAGCATCTCTTCTGCTTGGCCCCTCCATGCTGGATACTCCTCAGAACAGACACCCATGTGGAGAAGACACTTGTGGGTACAGCTATCTAGGCCTAGGGTTTAGTTAGGAAATCCAGTAGTCCATAGGTATGTAAGGTACAGTCTCCAATATAAGCTTTATCAGCTAACTAAGGGGAATATTTTGGCCCCTCTTCCCAACTTCTGACTATTTCTAATTTAGTTCAGAACTTGGGCAGAGATGATGGGTGCTATTTACTGAACTCTAAGCCCTCAGTAAGTTGAAATAGTTAAGGTATTTTTCATGCTGTTTTCTAAAATCTAACATATGTAAACTATCTCTATATTTTTGTACAGTTGTGGTGTGTATAAACTTACTTGCTTTCAACCAGTTTGCCTCGCAACTTTGGCAATTTTGCTACATTTTCATCTGGATTTTGCTTTATAAGTGAAAGTTCTGTGGCCAGCCGGGTGCTCTTTCTTTGTAGGTAATTTTTACCCTGCATGAATGTTTTTTAAATCATTTTTTAAAGTCACTGTTTTTACAAATTTCAATTTATGCCTAAAGATTATTCTCCCTTCATTGATTTTGTCTGAAATGTGGTAAACTAGTTCTATTTACATATCATATTTATTTGTTTTGAATTTTTAAGCTTAGGAAAATTCTCTTTGATCATGGTTTGTTTCCAATTTTTTTTAATCATCAGAAGCATCTGTTATTGGTGGGTTAGACCTCCAATTCCTATCCTCCACGTTAATCATTTTCATCTCTTTGTACTCCCTGCATTTTTGAGAATCTTCTCAATTTTTCTTCCACATCTCTGATCCAATTTTTACCATGTTTAACTCTGTTCCTTACTGCTTCTATACAATGCTTAGCATATATGTGAACATTAAATGTTTCCTGAATAACAAATGAATGATTACTGTGGAATTTTACTTTTTTCTGTCTGTTCTTATTCTCCTTTCATGTACCTCTTTCTATTTAATGCCATTGTCTTTTCATGTCAGCTATACTTTCTTTCTAGTTTTTTTATACCCATTTCATAATGTCATGTCTTTCTGCATCCTAAGAGCACACCAAACAATTTTCTCCTGGTTCTTATGATAAACAAACCATTTTTCAGATGTCTGTACTTTCTCTGGTATTTAGAATGATGCTTTCTTCCTTTTACTTGGCGATATTTCTCCTACCCCCCACCCCAAGACCCACACTTCACTCTGTCTTCTCATCCCAGAATGAAGTGAGCTCTGTTCAGATGTTGTGTTGGCTAATACCTACATAGAACCCACACTTTGCACTCGGCCCTGCTCCAAGTGGGGTGGTGGACTGAGTTACTTTCTCAGAAATATGTCTGATGTCCATGTATGAAGAGTTGATGAGCAAAATTTTTAGCTAGTACCCAATTTCTAGCAGGAGTTTATTTAATAGGAGTATGCTAGAATGAAATAGAATCTTGCCCTGCCCCACTGTGTGATTCTCAGATGCTCTGAACAGATGGAATTCATAAAGCATGACAGTCCCCATGTGCCGACAATACTTGTCGATTGCTCCCACCGCTGTGCTTTACTTGTGGGAATCAAACCTCCCAGGATGAAATTCCGTTTTCCCTTACTTCCTGCCCAGTTGTTTCCTGAAAGTGTTTTATTCTGCTGAATACAGAAAGAGAGAGAGAGAAAAAAAAAGGTACAGATGGGAAACAGAGACAACACTGGTTGCTTCAAGAGAAAGCACCAACACAGGGGAAGGAAGACTGCCCATTTTTTCATTTGGTACAGATCTTCTGTGACAGACAAAAAGGTGGTTTGCCTTGTCTTTGTTCTGGTTGGCATAACACAGAATAAACAGATCTCCAATCATGTTTTCCAGATCAGCTTCTTAGGCTTTATAATTGCTGTAAAATTCTCCCAGATGCTGGCACAGGGTTAATCAATCGTCATCCAACATTTGGTGATGGTTTTCAAAGTGTAGGTTCCTAGAGTCAGAAAGGCTTCCATTTGCCTCCCGGCTCCTCTACTCACCAGCCTTTTGACCTTGGGAAAGTTATTTCACATCTCCCAGCCTGATTTTCTTATCTGTAAAATGAGGATAATAATAGTATTCACTCTATCAGGATGTTGTATGAAATAACTGGGTTAAGCCTTTGTCATAAAGTAAATGCAGAAACTCTTAGTATTATTGTAAGTTTTTGGTGCTATAATGTTTTCATAATAACTACATAGATATTATCAACGAATTTTTATTCTTCTTCCACAATTAATGAATATTCATTTTATGATTCTAGGAAGATATTGTCAAACAAAAAGAAAAAAGTTAAATCACCTAGAATCCTACCATTCAGAGGAACCACTATGACATTTTGTATGCTTTTTCGGTTTCTTCCCATGAGTGTACTACTGTGTGGTGGTGGAGGGGAGGTGTGAGTGTGTGTAAACAAAAGCAAGCTATTACTATTTTCCAACCTATTTCTTCATTGTTTTCCGCACACCTTTTTAATGTTACTATTATTTGACACAGTTCTAATGGCTGCATCATATGCCATACATGGATATGTCATAGCTCATTTTGTTTAACCTATCATTGAACATTTAGGGTTCCAAGAATTATGTTACTATAAGCAACACAGAATGAATATTCTTATACATTTTTCCTCTTCAGCTATGTTTAATTTCTTAAATAAATAAATTCCTAAAAGTGGAAGTATTGGAGCAAATTACACATAAGTTTTGTAGGTGCTTCTTACAAGTGTCAAATTACCCTCCACAAATTCATAGCAATTGCCAAATGTATTACCTTCAAAAACAAAAAATAACTTTTTTTTAGTGTAACTGTTAGTAAGAATGAACATTTTAATGTTTCTTGGCAATTTAAATTTCTTTCTCCCCTTTCTGGAAATTGCCTATGTTCATTGTTTTTCTGTTTTTAACGAGGCATTTTTTTTTCCATTGATTTCAAGAGAGCTCTTTATTTAATAAACATTTAATCCCTTATCAGTAATAGATATTTCTTTACTAAATGTTTGGTACCATTCACTGGTGATGTTATATTAGCCAGTGGTTTTTTGGTTTTCTTTGTGGGAAGGTTTTTAATTACAGATTCAATTTTTTCAATAGGTATAGGACTTCTCTGATTTTCTAAATTTTTTAAATAAGATTTGGTAAACCATGTTTTCCTGGCAATTTGTGCAGATCATCTAAAATTCCAAATTATTTGCTAGAAAAAAATTTGTAGTATCCTTTTTGATATTTCTAGCTTATAAGATATATACTAATATCCATTTTTGCATTCCTATTGTTAGTAATTTGTGATATCTCTCTTTTTTCTCTTCGTCTTGCCAGGAGACTCTCCACCTTATTAGTCACTTTGTTTTTACAGGTGTTTGTACCAGTACTATACTGATTTACAAAAGCTTTATATTGTTATGTGAATCTATCCTTTTCTTTCCTTGTGATTACTTTCCTATTTTTGCCTCAAAATCAGATATTGATCTGTATTTTCTTTTAGTTGTTTTTATTTCTTTTGTAGTTGTTATTAAATTAAAAATTGTAAATAAAATAATATATGCACATATTTAAAGAAAATAGACACCTCAGAAAGGTGTAATATGAAAAAATTCTCTCCCTCTTCACCCCCACTCCCAGTTTCACTTTGCAGAACTCTTGTAATGAGTTTTTGTGTAAACTTCCACAATGTATTTATGCACAGACCAGTGTGTGTGTGTGTACTACATATAATATATATTAACACATTTTGAGACCAGCAGTTCTAAACACTATATATGTATTTATATGTTGTTGTATTAGATACTTGCTTGTAAGCATAATGAATTTGTTCTTCTAAATTAGTGATTCTCAAACTTTAACATGCATCAGAATCATCTGCGAGGTTTATTAAAACACAGATGGCTGGGTGCTACCCCCCAGAGTTTCTAATTCAGTAGGTCTTGGGAGGGGCCAGATTATTTGCATCTTTAACAAGTTCCTTAGTGTTCAGATCCTGCTAGTCTGAGACCACTTTTTAAGGATCACTGCTCTAAATAATTATTTCAGAGCTCCAGAGTGAAGACCCCATTCAAGTGTATTTAATGAAGAACAATAGAACCTGGGATGAGTGGTCACTGACATGGTATGACCCACTCAGGAATTCCCTCTACTATGAATGCCAGCCAGCCCCCTTTCTACACAGACACCACTTGCAAAACTGACATCCAAGCGGGGAGTGCCTTCATTTATTTCCTAATAATACGACCTCGTTGTATAGTCACGTTACCAGAGAGACAGGAATTTAAGCCATTACATGAGACCACATCATTTTCAATGGTTGCAGGGGAGAGCTCCGTAGGGCAACTGTGTGCAAAGTGCAGTCCTGAGATCTACATCAGCATCGCCAGAGACACTCACTTGACAGAATCTGAACACGGGACCCAGGGAACCTGCATTTTTAAAAAGCACCCAACGCAATTTTTCCCTACCCTCCTTCGCGTTTTATAACTCTGGTCTGAGGAACAGAGCAGACAGCAAGACCACCAGGACAAAGGTTAAGGAAACTTGTAGAAGTAGGGAGTGGCAAAACAAAAAGGAAAAAAGAAACTGAAACAAGGGCCTGCCTACCACCCACCCCCAACTGCCATTTATTAGGTACCTCCTAATTACCTAGCATTCGTTTAGACACTTCATATACGTTACCTGCTTTTATCGCACAAACCATGATAAAAACGAGGCTGCAGAGTTGAAGGAAGAACTGGTAAGTGGTGGCACTGAGATCTGAACCCATGTTTCACTCCATTGCCTATGTTCTTTTTCTATTTCACACTGCCTCCTTCAGCATTTCACCTGAGTGAAAAAGGAGGTGGATGAGTGTGCTCCCACATGGACTGTCCCTTGAGTGGGAAGGTGGTGATAATGGCGGAACTGTTGGTGCTCATTACGTGGATGTGCCAAGTGATGAAGAGGATAAGAATGACTGAGTCACTGGTGAATGGTGATATGGAGAGCTCAAGTAGAGTTTTCAGCGTGAATTGCTCAACTTGGCCACTGGCAATGCCTCATTTCTCAGACAACTCTTCAGTCAACCATCCTGTGAGTCACCATCACAAAAAATCCGAGGGTGATTATGCCACCAGGCCCTACGAACAGCAAAGCATTGGAGTCTGGGAAGGCCCCAAACTAACACTGCCAAGATCCCCTTCCTTCTGATTTTTAAGCCCATGTGTGCTTCTTGGAAAATTTAATCCACATGTTTTGGGATTTACACTTAACCCATCAAAATGCAGTTTCATAAGAGCCATTTGATGTCTCTTTCTTTTTAAAACATAAGCCTCTAAAAGCACATTCTTTCCTACCCTTATCCCCAATTTCTGAAGCTGGAAGTTGTATTTTGTCAATAAAAACTAAGCCTAGAATCTGAAAACAGTCAACCTCAGGCCTAACCTACCCTATGAAAAGTGACAAGTTTAAAGTCTGGACAAATATGTTCTCTTGTTTCCCAGAAAAGTGCCCTTGCAGCTGTGGGAAGAAAGCCCACCATGCTGCAGATTCGGCCTCCTCTACAGACAGCCCTCGCCTGGCATGGGAACACAAAGATGTATTCCAGACCCTTGTTTTTAATTCAAAGAGCTCTACCCGCTTTTCTCAGGGTGGCATTCTGCAAGCCCAACTTACTGATTCATTCCAGTGAAATCCACAGGACATTAAACCATGATGAATAGACTCCAAACTGTTTCCGTCTCACTCTCATAGAAGTGTTTCTCTGGGAAGAGCATCCTAACCTCTGCCAAGTGCTCATCACCCACAGTCTCTCCAGGGACACCTGAAATAGAAGGAAAATAGTGAGCATACCAATAGCACAGTTCTAAGCAGGGAAAGAGTAATTCTATTCAAATCCAGCATTCATAATTTATTTCATACGTTCTATTTCCTTTTTGCTTTGCTAGGTTGGTTGTAATTGCCATATGGCTTTCCAACTTGGGGCTACCATGATATTACCAGCATCTAACGGACTGTTTTCAGCTGACCTTCAAAAGCAAACCCAAGTAATTCAGGGTGAACTGTTCCCTAAAGATTCCATTTTAAGTTAAAAGGAATACATTGATAGAAAACAATATGGTGATGCCTCAAGAAATTAAAAATATAATTACCGTATGATTTAGCAATTCCATTTTTAGGCATATATCCAGAAGAATTGAAAATGGAATCTCAAAGAGATATTGTACACCAATGTTCACAACAAAGGCAATGATAGAAGCACCCAGTGTCCATTGACAGATAAATGGATAAACAAAATGTGGTACACACAGACACACGCATACACACGCACACACACAGAGAATGGAATATTACTGAGCTTTAAAAGGAAGGGAATTCTGACACATGCTACAACATGGATGAACCTTGAGGATATTATGCTAAGTGAAATAAGCCAGTCACAAAAAGAACAAATACTGTCTGAATTAAATTAGATGAGGTGCCGAGAATAGAAAAATTTGTAGAGACAGAAAGTAGGATGGTGGTTGTCATGGGCTGGGGAAAGGAGAATGGAGAGTTATTGTTAATGAGTTTACAGTTTCAATTTTGCAAGATGAAAAGAATTCTGGAGATTTACAGTGGTGATGGTTGCATAACACTGTGAATGTACTTAACACCACTGAACCGCACACTTCAAAATGGTTAGAATGATAAATTTTATCTTAATGTCTATTTTATTACAATTTTTTAAAAAAGATTAAGTTAACCCAAGCAGGTGAAGAGTGATTAGATTTGAGGTGATTTTTATAACTTATCAGCATCTGCTTTGGGAAGTTTAATCTTGTTTTATCTCCCACGTTGGAAATCATTTTTGAATGGATAGGAATACTAATGTGTTCCATGGTTTTTATTGTATCTTCATGGTTATCATTGTTATTTCTTACCCTTAATATTAATGCACAACTGGTAAAGCCTCCGTGAGAAACTCTAAGAAGTAATCGGTTGAATAGTTTATTTTCCTCCCAAGCAAGAGGAATCAGAGCCTTCCAGAATAGGGTGCCAGAGTGAAGTCAGATTTTTAAATGTTATCCCTCAAAACCAAAGAAAAATAATCTCAAAATAAGTAAAATCAAGTAAGAAATACAGGAGCACAAACTCATGCTATACTCTTTAAAAAGTGGTGATCAGAAAAAGATCTATTCAGAAGCTGACTTAATACTTCTGCTTTACCCCTCCAACATAACCCCCCACAACAACAGTGGAGAAAAAAAGGAGTGGAATGATATCCCTGAATCAACAAGGTTAGAGGTGGGTTGTGCTTTTATTTTATGCATGTCATCCTTTAAAACATAGTTATACTCTAGAGTTATGGCACAGGATGATAATCAACCCCTTGATTCCCTCTAACTTGGACTTTTGACCTTCACCCATAACATTTCAATAAAGCAAGAATTCAGACGGCCCTTGTGAAAATGGAGAGAGATGTCATGCAGAGAGTGAGAATCAGGGCAAAGCAATTGCAAAATAGCTATAGTTTCCAGTGTCAGAAATTGGGGTGCGGGGTGGGCAGGGGAGTGGGAAACAAATTTAACAATGATTTTTTAAAAAGAGAGAAGGGGAAGATGCAGAAAAGTTAGAGAAGAAAAATGTATGAGACTACAAGAGGGTCTTTAGAGACTTACGTGCTGAAGAGGAAGGAAACAGGTCAAAGAAATTGTGAGAGAAGGTTTTGATCACAGATTGAATACTGGGTGACAAGCACATGAGTTGTTACACTCACCTTGTGATTATCTGTCTGGAAAGTCGAAGTACAAACCAGAGGACTTGAAAGCTGATCAGGGAAAGCTTTTAGTGGAAATATGAGAATTTGGATCTTTGCCATGGGAGAGGTTCAGGGAAGAATGATGAGAGGATCCCTGAGCTATTGTCTATCATACAACCAGAATAACACCTCAGCCCTCCCACAGTGAGTTCCATCTTGAATACCATATGCAGAAACCACAAGCTCCTTTTGATTCTCAACCACTGCCTGACCAAACAGGAAGCTTGTCCTAATGTCTACAGAATTCAAACTGTTTGTGAAAGGTGGAAGTCTTGCCAGCACACAATGAGTCAGCTGCCGTCAACCAGAGGCGTGAGTTAGGGCAACCACTTTGGACAATATGTTATTTTGGAAGTGAGGATTTCTTTTACAACATTTGAGCCTGGGAACATGGTGTGCTTTATATAAAGCAGAAAATAAATAAAAGATTTCAAGGAATTCCTCTCCCACATGACCAATTCGAAAACCCAAGTACTGACAAACCCAAGTACTAAATAAATTCAATGAGCATGCATTAGCTCCTACTTTAAAAATACAATACACATGAAATCATTTTAGAAGTTTTTCTCCTAAAAAGGGAAGTCACTGAAATGGAAACTGGCCACAATAAATTTATTTTTTATCAAGTATATGCACTGCCTCTCCTATATTCCCTAGATATATAGGAAAGTTGTTAAGAGAGTAAATCCTAAGAGTTCTCATTGCAAGGAGAACTTTTTTCCTTTTCTTTTTATTGTATCTATATGAGATGATAGATGTGAACTATTGTGGTAATCATTTCACAATATATGTAAATGAAACCATCATGCTGTATACCTTAAAGTGATGTATGTCAATTATTTCTCAATAGAACTGGAAAAAATAAAAAGAATATGTAATAGACAATATGTAAAGAAATGAGCAAGCTTGTGTTCCAATAAAACTTAATTTACTTACTACATTATGTATTACTTTATGCATGTCTGTCTATATTTTATGGGTGATGGGTAGGCTGGATTTGTTTGACTCACAAGCAACAGTTTGCCTTTTTCTCTCTAGAAGAACTGAATTCTCCAGACTCTAAATCCTGTTCTTTTTTTCTCTAGGCTAAGTTAAAAATAAGTAAATAAAGCACAAATCCTGGAGTGAATCTCCATACTAACTAGTTGTGCTCATAAGCATGGACTCAAAAGAAAGAAAAACATCATCCTTGAGCCAGAGCTTCCATTTACCATCCATTCCTCACATCTCCATTAATCTACAAATGATAAGTGCATGGCATCTTCACATCACTCTGTTCCATGACATAGATACCATTAAAAAGAGCACATCCCAACTGTAAATAAACATGACCTCTAAATCAAGTTGAAAAGGGGGAGGAGGAAGGAAAGGCGTTTCTCGGAAACTCTACAAAGGAAGACATTGTACTTGGTCCTGGGCAGAATTGTTTTTCAGTCAGTCTTTTGGTTTTAAATACTTGATGCTTCTAATTAACTTGGGTTAATAAATTAATTCACCAAAAAATAAAAAGTTAATAGAGATAGTAATATGTAATATTTAATGAACCTTTAATTTAGTTCATGTCAGGCACTCTGATACAGCATGCGATATATCACATTGAATCCTCGTAAAACCCAGCTTACCCAAACACCCCACTTGACAAATGGTAGCAGGCGGATTGAGGAAGAAGACCAGAATTCAAACCAAATTGGCAATGTTTACCATTTTCTTTCCCCTCTCTAGTATCACCAGACCTGAACTCAACACAGTTCAAAACCCGGAAATAGGCATTGGTCTGAACAGAGTTCTAGATGAAGCCCCCTAGATTTGGCTCAGGGACAGGAAAGAGAACTCTTCAGCTCAGAGAGGACGTAGAGGACCCCCTCTCCATTTTCTTGCCCCCCGTAATCCATGGTAGAGGTTGCAGAGGCTACAATTCAACAGGTGCCAGCACTACAAGAGAATGGAGATTTCCTCTCCAGTTGGTGAAACTGTGATCTCAAAAGAGTGTGGTGAACTTGGATGCCAGTTTTATTCTTTGTCTCCAATCTTCCACCTCTTGGCCCTGTGGATGGCAAAGTAGGGTAACTAAAGCCACAAGATTCTGGCCAGAGGACAAAAGAGTAGAGCCCAGGGAACCAAAATGTATAGGAAAATTACATAGATGAACGAGCCCTGGAGATGTGAACCTATAAAGTCTTTTTGTGAACTACTGGCCTCACCTCTAGTGTGCCCACACGGGTCCGATCCTAATGGGCATACCAAAGACTTTGAGAACAGGACTAACAATTGACCACTACTCCGATCGCAGGCCAACCACTGGATAGTGCACATGCAGGGAAGACAGCAGGTGTGACTATAAAGAGTTAGCAGGAGGGAATTTTTCCTGATGTGAAACCGTTCTGCATCCTGACTGTGGTGGTGGTAACATGAACCTATGCAGACATTAAAATTCATAACACTCTATACTTAAAAAAAAACTATCTGGTAGGACAATTAAAAAAACAGAATTAACAACAACAAAATCAGTGAGATTGTGTTATCTCTCACATTTCTTAGACGTAAGCATCAGAATTTACTCTGGCTAACTTAGGCAGAAGATGCTTTTTAAAAAATTTTTATCTTTAGAAGACTAATATTGATTGGCTCAAGGATTGACAAGTGGGGCAAAGATCTAGGACTGGGAAGGTGATGCTGTAGAAACCTCTGGCTAGCACTGGGTGCTCAGTGCACAATAGCCACTCACATCTATCTGCCCCTTTGGCTTCCATACAGATTCCCAGAATGGGCAGGGGGACAACTGTACACAAGAGGAGTGCAAAAATAAATAAATAAAATACTATTACTAGCCCCTCCAACAGATAAGAAAACTGAGGTGTGCAGACTTTCTATAGCTTCTCTGAATTCACACGATTTACCAAGGCTCAAAACTTGGGCTCCCAACCACTACGCAATGATCCCTGAAAATGCCTCCAACCATGTTGCCCATCTAAAAACAAAGAAGAGAAGTAATTTGAAGCAGAAACTCCAACTTCCTCTTGGCTCTGCAATTCAAGGGAATGCTAACCCAGCTGTTTGTTTTTCTTTTTAACAGTTTGTTTTGTCTTTGAAATATAAACACTGAAACTTTTTAGTGTATGCACTGCCTCTGATCTATTCCCTAGAGCACTAGCATACAAACTTTTTTAATCACATACCCATCAGCAAATATTTTTGAGCATTACCCTTAAAATACACATTTATTTACAAGTTATATATATTACTATATTTATATATTGTGTGTATTCTAAAGAGCATCTAAAAGAGATGAAATAATATTTTTAAATAACATTAAAAGCAAAAAATCATTTTTATTTCATTAAGAAATTATTAATGTGAGCAATGCTACTGAATATGTTTCAAACATCTGATCCTAAATTCAGCTTGATTTTAATGGAAGCTATACTTAGAAAACATTTACAAAGATATGTAAATCTAAATGAAAGATGTACATCATTAGCTATGCTGATTAAACTGTGGTGCTTACTATTTAAACCTCATCTACTAATTATAAAAAAAAGTTTTTTTGTGTGTGTGTTGGAGGGGGTGAGTGGAAGAATTTCGTTAGTAAATTTCCACTTTTGCTGCTATTGGGTAAACAACAGGAAGATGTTAAGTTTTTGTATTTTCAACACATGGCTTCAAGACTCACTGAAATTTTTTAGCTAGAAAAATTTAAATAGGTTAGAAAACCATGATACTTAGTTTTTTTAAAAAATTATTTATCTATTTATTTGTTTATTTATTTATCCCCCTCCCTCTTTAATGGCCCCTCTCCCCGCTCCCCGCGGCCCCCCCCCCACACACACAACTTCCATCCCTGACCTATGGATGTTGCCATTTCCCCTTAAGAACTGGATCTCTGAAGCAGGGCATCTCCTCCCATGCGCTTGCATGTACCCGAGGCTTGGTGCACCTGAGGTATAGTCCATGGCTCCACCTGGAGTGTGAACCCAGGACCTTCTGCATGTAAAGCAGATGTGCTAACCACTACATTATGGAGCCACCCCCAATGATACCTAATTTTTAACTGCTGTTCAGATGAGAGATTTTATAAGTGCCAACCTGACATCATTTACAATAACAAAATCTTGAGACGATGGAAATGTTTTTCAAACATTTATTTTAAAAATTCTCCATAGCACAAATTTCTTTTAAAAAATGCTTCCTTGCTAACTGATAAAATCATCTTTACCTTGAAGAAACAGATCAAGAACATTTATTGTTTTTTAAAAAATCTGCTAGGACACATCTTCGGCCATGCTACCCTGAACAAGCCCAATCCCCTCTGATCTTGGAAGCTAACTAAGCAGGGTTGGGCCTGGTTAGTACTTGGATGGGAGACCACCTAGGAAGACCAGGTGCTGTAGGCGTAAAAAATTAAATATAAGGGATTGTAAGCTGACAAGGTCTTTGCAATCTGTGAGGTCAACCAAGGGTTTCCTCGCCTAAAAAAAAAAAAAAAAAAAGCTGCTAGGACGCCTACTATCGATAACTGTATGATATCAGAGAAAACATCAGCAAATTTGGTATATTTCACCTTTCCTAAAACAGATCTTGTACTTCATCTTTCCCTTTCAATGGAATTCTGGTTCCAGCTTTGGTGGTCTATATTGTTTAGGAATTATTTTTTCATTTAAAACAACAAAAAAAAATTTTAAAGCTGTTTGAAGGTATTAGAGAGCTACTAAGGTGGACCAAGACCCAAGAGAGAGGTGAGCCCAGAGAGGTAAGCCTAGCATTACAAGTTGCTCTTCCCTTGTAGGGAACTGCCCATCTAAAATGTAATGGACAAAAGGCTCAACGAGCTTTCAATAGATTCATAAGCCTAGGGGAACAAAAACCGGAGGAGGAGCCCTGGTAAATATTTCAGGGACTAAACCTAGAAGTAAGGTGAACTAAAAATAAATCATCTCTCTCAAGGATTGAAGCCTACTTCAAAACATGTCAATCCCTGTTTGAATCACGGGGATCTGCAATTGTTAGCATCCCTAGCCTAAAAAACTGCCTAAACAAAAGTAAATCTTCTTAGAGGAAGATAACAATCCAGAGCTTTAGACTATTTCTTCAATGCCAAGATCTCAATAAAAAATAACCAGGTATAAAAGAAAACAAAAATAACCGAAAATCAAGAGAAGAAAAACACACACTAGATCAAATGCACAAGGAAGCCAAGTAATGAAATTATCTGATACAACCCTAAAATATACATGATCAATATGTTCAAGTAATTAAGAGACAGTCTGGAAATGGTGATAGAGATTGAAGCATGAAGAAGTAAAAGGTTAGAAAATAAAGAAAGGAGATATTTAATTTGTGATATATATGTAAAAACATCTATAATTAGAAAGAAAGTTGGGCAAAAGAAACACTTGGAAAAATGACAGAATTTTTCATAACTGATGGTCGACATTAAGCTACAGATTTAAGTATGCTGACACAGGAAACGAGCAAATTTCTCTGAGATACAAAGTTATCTCATTGATTACATCTTATGGCTCTGCAAATTCCTGGCTTTACCCATTTTTGGAGCAATAGCTTGCTTATGAATCAGGTAGAGGATTAATTTCATATATGATGCTATATTTGTAACTCCAGAATCCTTTATTTATTCTGGTCAAAGCAGCCACTCTATTTAGTGGTTACATGTATACAAATTTTCTACAAATATTGATATTTGTTAGCTTTAAAATATCATGTATTATTGAATATGAACATAGTTTTTATATTTCATTATTGAAAAATTCCAGGAATTACAATATACTTTAATATATTAGGGCCACCTTACCTTTTCATTGAATTCAGGTGTCAGCAAACTTTTTCTATAAAGGACCAGATAGTAAATATTTTGGGCCTTGAGGGCCACTTATAGTCTGTCATAACTACTCAATCTGCCATTGTAGCATGAAAGTAGCCACAGACAATACATAAATGAATGAGTAAGGCTCTGTTCCAGTAGTATATCATGCACAGAAATAAGCAAAGGGCTAGTTTGATAATCGGGCCATAATTTGCCCATCTTCTGATTTGACTGGATAGCAACACTTCCATTCTACATGTTTTCTTATATTTGTACCTTCATATTATCAACAATGATTTATTTTTTCCAACAGTATCTCCTAACCACCTCATTTCTTCAACAGAAATTTGAAAGGCAGAAAAAAGGAATTGAGAGACAGAAGAGACATACTAACTAATTAAAACATCTGAATCTGAATTGTATATGGGTCCTTATTCAAACAAGCAAACTGTAAAAAACAAATTATGATACAAACAAAGAAATATGATGTGAACATCAACTTGGATGTTTGCTGATAGTAAGCAATTACCATTGTTTTTAACTTTATGATAATAGTATTGCTTATATTTTTATAGTAGTCTATATCTTCAAGAGAAACACACTGAAATATTTCTAGATGAGATTAAATGTAATCCCTTTAGAATTTTCTTTAGAACATTTGAGGTGGGGGAGAAAGTTAAGGTATATATAAATAAGATTAGCCATGAGCTAATTATTGAAGATGGGTGATTTCCATATTGAGTGCTTTATCTTTTTCTTCTTATTCCATCTACTTTGTTTGGTTTAAAATATTTTATAACAAAACTTTTTTAAAACACTAGTATGCTGTCTCAAATACAAGGCCTCCACATATGGTATTCACAGGGCACCAATCAGGCTAAGAGGACAAGTGGTGACAGAAGTCCTGCCCTGGCTGGCCCCTCTTGCCTAGCCATTTGCCTTGGAAGGCAGTGGTGTCAGCAGGAAGGAGAAACATTTTTTAATGGTTCACTTGGGTCATCTTTTTGCTATTCGTAGTGGGACATCATCCTTTAAAAATCTGCGTACAGGTGACTATTAGGGGGCTCAGTTAGGGGTGGCACTCAAGAGGTAGTATCACTGAGGACAACGTCTTCTCTAATTTGGAGAACTGCAAATGGAGCCAGCAGCAGAAGACAGGTAAGACTCCATGAGAACAGCACCTATCGCATTTTTCCAAGACACAGCAACATTAGAAGGGGACCCGGTTCACACAAGCTCATAACCACTAGGAGGTGCGTTAGACTCACTGCAGCCTCACTGATAGGCGGGGATAAAAGGCATTCTCAGTTCAAGCAGGACCTTTGGACAAAGCTCTAAGCATTCATCTTGCAATTATATTCAAGCCTGTCTAAGGTGGAGATAGCCTCAGGAAACACTAGCTTACATAACACAAGCATACATACCACCTTGCCCCAAAGCACTCATAAATTCTTGATACCCTCAGGATGCTGGCTAATATCTCACAGGTAGCTATCCACTGATTTCAACCAGCTCTGTTAACCTGTATATTCCCAGCCTAAATTCATGTTCATTAGGTAACTAAATATTAGCAGCCTAGCCTTCAATAGGTACATTTCAAATTGATGATTGCCTTTTTTTTCAGGTCATTATTGTTTCACAATGGCTAAAAATGTATTGAAATTGCAGGTGGTCAGTTGATTGGAAGTCAGCCTCACACACTGCCGCACACACGGTATCCTTCTCAATGCCCCAACTTATACTCAAGCACAGCCGCACAGCCTCCCACAGGTTCCCAGGCTGCATGTGTCTAGCAGAAGAAAATGCCGGTTCTCAGACTTGCTGCATGGGGAGCCTGACTCCTCGGTTTCCTCCCTGGTGATTTCCCGACTTGGCTTCTGCAGGAAACAGATCTGCTTTTCTCCCAAAGGAGGCCAAATGTCATAACAGAGGAAAAGGCTGCTAGCAACGAGGGGCCCAGAATGAGAGAGCAGGGGAAAGGTTAGACCCAAGAACCTGAACAGATCATTTTACTGGAATGGAGGAAAATAAAAATTTTTCTAAAGCTGATTCATTTACTCCAGATAGTTCTTGTTCCCATGTCTCTGCATTCCTTCCTGTATTCCGTCTCCCACCCCATTTATCCCCTTCATTACTAGTTCTGGAAATCAATGAGTGATAGGTTAGCATGGTGCTCATCCCATGGTGTCACCTAGCAACATGATGTTCGTAAATAGCTACAATCATCTCTTCTCCAAAAACAGCTCAAACTTCTTTTAAAGACATCAGGAAAAATGCTTAGCTCTTTCAGAGCTAGTGTGAATGTCCCCTTGTCTCCTATTCCCAGCCTTTCTCTTCCCCTTCTCAGTTTGACCTCCCAGCATGTTTATTGTTTATCCTCTGCCTTTTTTTAAATGCACATTTCCTTCTACAGGGTCACATAACAGCTGCCCATGTAAAAGTCTCCCAGTAGTTTTGTGAACTTCATTCAGCTCAAAAACAACTCAAAAGCCAAAAACATTCCTACTTCATTCTCATTCCTTGCACTTTAACAGAACTCAAACTAAAATTCATAGAATACTAAGGCTGAGAAAGAATCACTTCTAGATAAGTTAAGACCATACTAATCAGATAAAAATTTTATACTTTTTAAGAGTTTAAATATGCAAACACAAAAAAGGGTGCCTTTAAGTAGACCAATACCCAGCAAACCTTAATTAACTCGTAAATCCAACATACGTATTTTGGGTATCTATTATATCTCAAATACTGTCCTAGGTAATGATACAAAGATGAAAAAAGTTCACTGAAAGGTTCACAGTGTAATGAGAAATGTCAGGGTATTCTCCTTGCAGGAGAACTAAATAGCATTCAGGAGAAGCCCCAGTCTTCTAATTCTGTAGTTGTTATAGACGGAGAGTCACAGATGAACAACCTTCAGGTAAAAAGCATGAGGAACCAGCAAAATGCTTGATATCATATAATAGAATTGAGTCTTAGGTTCTTGGTTTGAGTGAGAGGGTGCACACTGGTGTCATGCACTGTGATGGGAGGACTGGGAGGTTTAGGATCAATTGGGGTCCTGTTTGGGCCATGTTAAAGCCACAGCACAGAACCGTGACTGACTCTAGGCCTAATGGGGCAAGGAGAGGAAGGGTAGTCTTATCAGAAGCGAGAAGGAATAGCTGTGGCCAATGGGGAGGGCTGACCTCAGCAGAGAAACATCTAACCCATGGTGAGCAGGCAAAGAGGAAGACAAAAAGATGCATACCCTGAACTCACATTCTCTTCCTGCCTTCGCATGGATTGCCAATGCCTCCCACTGGGCAAACCCAACTGGTGTCCAGAGAGAAGACAGCTTGGTGATGTAGCACATAACGGTCAGCCTCACAGGGCACAGAGCAGGGAAGAGAGGGAAATAAAGTGGACCTGAAGGGGAAAATCAGAAAGATCTAGCACACATGTTGCTGCATTTTCAATGGCATGGAGAGAGCCTGAAATAATCATGCTAAGTGAAATAAGCCAGACAGAAAAAGTTGAAAATCACATGATATCACTTATATGTGGGATATAAACCTAAAAGCAACAAATAGCAGGACAAACAAACAGAGACTCATGGACATGGATTATAGACTAGAGATTACCAGAGGATAGGAGGTAGGGGAGGAGGGGAGGTAGACAGGGTTAAGGGGGTCAAATATAGGTGGTTAGGGGCAGGGTGAAGTGGGTAAAGGGGATCAAATATATGGTAGCTGAAGGAAACTGGACTTTGAGTAGTAAACACACAATAGAATATACAGATGTCAAATTATAATGTTCTCTTGAAAATTATATAATTGTATTGACCAATGTAACCCCAATAAACTTAATTTAAAAAAAATATCCCACACTACATCTGAATGGAAATGTTGAGGGTTTTTTGTTGTTGTTGTTGTTGTTATACAAGTCTGGGAGTCAGGGGAGAGGTCAAAATCAGAGATATAAATTTGGGAGCTCTTCAGTTAATAGATGGTAATTAAAGCCATGTTTCCGGATGAGATCACTCAGAGAAGATAAAAGGGCTGTGGCCAGGGATACAATTTAGCCTCTTATTGGAGAAGGAGGAGGCAACAAAGGGGCCTGGAAAGGAAATGCCCAAGAGTTTAAGGAAAACCAGAGAATGGTAGCTCCAGAGCTAAAAGAAGACTGTTTCAAGAAAGAAAGAAGTGTTGGTCCACTGTCCTGAAAGAGGTTTGTGAGGATGAATAAATAGGGGAATATCTTTCACTTAGACATATAAGAAGAAATACCATGCACAAATGAACGATTCCATTGAATATCACAACTTTAAGGGTACAACAAAAAACCACTTTATTCCCTGTCTCCCAATTGCCTTAATAATCCTGTTGAGTGGGTTAATTTGCCTCACCCACATATATAAAATTTAGGCAAGGCTCATGATTTTTTTGGTCATGCTCAGATATAATTATTTTAATTACATGGCTACCTGAATTTTCTCCCTTTTAGTTTTAAGAACTGGAAAGGCCCTAAGAGCTCAGGAACCAGTGGGTGGATGCCCTCTGTTCATGTGAGACCTCCAAGCAGACAAACCAACATGCAGAACCAATCTTGGGAACCAGGGGAAACAGCTATGTGTCTTACCTGATCTTCAGCAATTGCTACTGCCTCTTTCAATGTTCACTCGCACTCTTGAGTGACCTGCAATACCAAATATACAATGATCTCAGTGCCCCTCTAGGTGGTTACTGTCATCAGGAGAACAGGTCTGATAACTTTGAGTGTTGTCTGGTCCCAGGGTACTTGTGCCTCAAGGGAGGACCAGGGGAAGAGGGCAATGCTTAACACTATTTATTTATTTTAAAACTATTTATTGAGCTCTTACTCTGCTAGGTGTTGGAGATTCGAATGATAAGCAAAAATAAACATGGTCCCTGGTCTCACAGGAGAGGGTGGGTCCAGAAGAACCACTGGGTTTCTAGATTGCTGACTGGTCAGATGGTGATGACAACCACTAATTCATGGAGCAAGGAAAGGCCAGAAAACCATTAGTAATGTAAGGAATGTTCTACTCTTTATACCATCTCTCAACAGAACCCGCTTTCAGTCATTTCTGTCCTTTGTAGTCACCGACAAAACAATCACCAGTTTTGTTCGGGAGATAGTAAGCTACCAAATGCAATGTTTCACTCTTCAGTATGGGCAGAACTTTACATAAAATGCATAAACATTTTCAAAGCATGTTCGCATACAGCGTATTATTTTATCCTCACCAAAATTTCATCAGTTCCCCTAATCATCCTTATTTAAAGATTGGCACATTTACAATCTTGATAGAATTGTGGTGAGTATTTCTGGGCACATCATCAAAAACCTGCAGCTGCTAAATCCATTATGAAATCTCAGAATCTCAGAGGTTTAAGAGAACATTAGCTCTCAGTTACTTCCAAACCACTTATTTTGCTGAGGCCCAAAGAGCTAGCTAGAGGCAAAGCCAGGAATGTAGTCAAATAAAACAAAGTACATATCCAATTAATACTCAAAACTTCTGATAGTTATTACATTACTTTCACATAGGGTTTTTTTTTTTAATGCATGGAAAATTTAAGACTCACCTAAGCCCATCCCCATCACGTGAACATGACCACCCAGTTCTGCTGACAAGTGGTCTTCATCAATTAGCAAGAGGTGTGTGGCTCCACGCAACATGCTGTGTGCACCAAGAGACAGAAAAGACTCAGTCCCCTCACCTCTGTCCTGCCCCACCAGCCCCACCCCTGGGTGGGTATTGATCTGTATTAGAATTCTTGACTGCCCTCTCTCAGAAAGCTGCCTCCAGGACTCCAACAGAGAACCGTAACAGATGAGGAGAAAATCAGAACTGTCTGCTCTTGTAGGGACCCAGGATTGAAGGTGTGCTAGGGTATTGTAAATTGGGTAGACATTTGGAATGTATAGGTTGAGGGGTTTAAGGGCAAGAAGACTGCTAAAAAGAGAGGAGGGGATGATGGGTGGTGTGGTGGTATGAAAATAAACAAACACTCCAAGGTGTGTATGTGTGTGTGTATAATATATGCACACACATACATATACACCTTGGTGTGCTTTATATATAAAATTGACCTCAAAATTCCCAAGACCACAAGGGTCTTCAGGATGAATTTTTGTGACTACTTTACTCTTTAAACTTGTCCTTGATGTTTATTTAAATTTGACTTTTTCTTCAGAAAAATGATGGAGGAAAGAGATGAGAGAATTCCAAACAGAATTTGTCTCAAACTTAAAACATAATCCTCACCCTCATAACTCACTCTTCTTTGGGTCACGAATTAAAAAAATATTCCTTGAATACTCATTAGTGCTAGATTTTGTGCTAAGGTTTGGGGACTTGATATAAACATAGATTAGTCACTCTCCCTGTCTTCAAGGGGACTACAGTCTAGCAGGGGACTCCAACTGGTAAACAGATATACAAAGATGAGTTCATTGGCATGTGAACAAGTACTGGAGTAGGTTCTAGGAGAGACTGTTGGGGGCTGCTTCATAAAAAGATGGCATTTCAGTAAGTTTTAAAAAGTACATGTAATTTGATAGGCAGCCAAGAGCAGAGGGTATAGTGCGTGCAAAGTGCACAGAAACATGGAATCACTGGGAAGAGGTTGTCAGGTAATGGCAGGAGGTGAGAGACCAGATCATGAAGGGCTCCTAGGCCACGCTGAAAAATAGAAGCAATCCATTGTAATATACTCTGTGTATGCTCAGTAGATGCTCATTTTGCTGCAGTCATGGTGAGGAACAAGTAACTTTGAAATCTCAGTGGTTTCCAACAACAAAAGTTATGTCATTCATGCTACATATCAGCAACGAATCCACTGGGTTCAGCAGCTCTGTGCCTCTGAGGTTCTGTTCCAGGTTGCAGGTAGACTATGCCAACCCCAGGTGTCTTCCCAATCTAGAACTCAGGCTGACAGAGAAGCCTCTTTTAAGGCTGCTTTCATGCTCCAATGGCAGAGGCAAGTAGCTGTACTTGTGATGACTGTATGACCCACAAAGCCTAAAATATTTACTATCTGGGCCTTTACAGAAAAAGTTTTTCTAACCCTGCTCTAGAGAACAAGCAGGCTAGATCATAAAAAGTGAGGCAGCTTCTGCGCTGTTGACTGAATACTCAGCTTTGAAAGATGCCGCATCAGCAGCCTGAGTGCCCTGGGGTCGCTGTGTTGTAAGAATGCACAAGGCAGCTGACATGCAGAGTCCCTGAGACTACCTGAGAGTGGTTCCAGACCCACGATTCCAGCACCCCCAAACTCCCACTGCAAGTGCACCATAAATTCCCAAGTCAGAAGTATCCAGCTGAGCCTTTCCTTAATTCTAGACCCACAGAAACATTAAGATGATTGTTTTTTTACTTGAAGCCACTACATTTGGGGGCAATTAGTTATGCAGCAACAGGTAAGTGGAACACTTTTTTTCTTATTCACCACCACAACAGCCTCTTCCTTGCTCCCAGGCATTTGGTAGCCCATTGTTGTCATTTTTAAGTGGTTGAAAAAAAATCAAAATAATATTTCATGACATGTGAAATTCACATATCATTACCCATAAATTAAATGTTCTTGGAACATAGCTACCCATAAAAACCATCCTTAGTCTGCAGGCTATGTAAGGCCAGCCTTGGCCCACAAGCTGTAGTTTGGCAATCCCTGTCTCACTGGTAAGATACTCAGTAGGGTATGTCCACTGGCAACTGGAAACACAGGTTATATACTCATAAGAAATATCTGGGCAGAATTATAGAGTTAGGTGTCACTTGCATACGGGTGGCAGCAACAACCCCCCACATCTACGAGATTTCCCCAGTAAGTGTGCATTGAGGAGGAAGCAAAGATATCCTGGGATGGAATCTTTGGGACTTCGGCATTCAAAGCATGATTAAAGATGAGGAGCCAATGAAGAAAGGGGAGAGGACCACAGCCCAGGTCCTCTTTCACCTTTTTCTCCACTCTAATTTTATTTATCTTCTCGTCCCTCCATTTCTCAACCCCAACCTCCCAACCCCGGAGACTATTTTCAAAGTTAGAGGTAGAGAGCAAGCATGTAATACTTGAAATTCAGAGGAAGGTATTCTTCATACTCCTTTCTGTCCCATTCATTCAGGCAAAAAAAAAAAAAAAAAAAAAAAAAAAAACCATATCAACTTTGCGAAATCATATGTTATTTAAATACTAGGTAGCATTACTGCATGTTGATTTTCTTAAAGAAAGCTGGTATAATAGATATTTATAAACCATAATAATTTACCATGTAGAGAAACAGACCAACAAATTTAACCATATAAATTACTATTTGAAAACATTATTTTCTGTACCTTACTGAGAAGGAAAATACATTTCTCTAGAGGAGGCATTAAATTGAAGCCTTTGGGAAAGAGAATGAGAGTTGCTTAACTATATTTTCTCTATTTCTCCATTTCTTTCTCTGAAATCTGTTCAGAACTTCTTCAGAGGAGAGACCCTAACACTGAGTAAATAACTGAAGTAATGAGAGTATTTTTTATTTCATGTTGGGAGGGGGTGAGGAATGATAGCTGTCTTGGCACATAAAAGGTCTGTGCAGAACAGGCAGTAATATTTGAGAGTTAAGTATTAGACGGGCGCACAGATAATTTCGCAAACTGAGGCCAGGATAAAAACAACAGAGAAGCAGCAGAGTGTCAGGATGCAGCCTAAAAGAAGCAAGACAGAAGCAGCTAAATCACGTGACAAGTTCTGGGAAGATAGATTTGTAACTGTGGAGTGGGAATATGGGAGGCAGGAAGGGATCTGAGCTTCTGTGATTCAATTACTGTTTCCAAGTGGCTTTCAATAACATGTAGCCAATCATTCATGTATTCAGCAAATATTTAGTGAACTTCTAAGCTGAGATAGAAATAAAAATAAAGAGTATACTGTGAGGCTGAAGGATAAGCAACATTTAAATAACATTTCGTCCCTGCCCAAGTGAAATTATACTTTGTTAGGGAAGTTTGATATATAAATAGAAGGACTGCTCTGGACTGAGAACATAAAATTTCTATTGACCTCCATTCGATGACTAAAATTAGTAAAGGCAGAAGCCCTGACTAAGGAAACTATAATTTAAAAACTCAGTTTGCTTGTGGTGCTGAGAGCCAAGGACCAAGAGGTCGGCACCTTTAAGAAAACACCTTTATGAGTATTTTTTCTTGTTATGCAAGTTAGGTGCTGGGGACCCCTCTGGAGAACTAAAGCTTTCAAGTCTAGTAATGTAAGAGGGTTACCTCCTTTATGGACAGTGGAAATCTTCCTGTAACTGTTTTGCTATTTTAGAGGTTACTTTGGAATTTGTAGCATAAATATTTACCAGTCTGCCTTTAAGTGATAGTATTTCATTTATAGTCTAAGAACTTTATAATTCCATGTCTTCTTTCTGAGCTTTTGTGCTATTGTCATATATTTTATTTCCATATCTGTTAGAAATCACATACTATCTTGTTTTTAGTTTTGGATAAACAGCCAATATTCTTTTTAAAAGAACTGAATATGAGTAAAGCATTTATTTAATCATGTGGTTAATACTTCTGGTGCTCTTCATTCCTTTATTTAGATCCAGATTTCTATCTGGTATCATTTTCGTTGTGGCAGAAAGACTTTTTTTTTTACATATAGTGCAGTCTGGGTCTGCTCATAATGAATTCTTTCAGCTTCCATATATCTGAATAAGTCTTTACTTTTGTTTTTGAAATGTTTTTGTTGACTATAGAACCGGGATATTCTTTATTTGTCCCTAGCTTATTTTATCCCTAGCTTACCTGATCCAATTTTATCAATGGCTTATTAATTTTATTAATTTTTTCAAAATCAGCAGTTGGCTCTGTTGATCTTCTATATTGCATGTTTTCTAGTTTATTAAATTCCAATCTTTTCTTATTTCCTTCCTTTATAAACTTTATTTATACTATTATTTTTTCTAACTTTCCGTATTGACTCTTCAGTAGCTCATTAGTTTTAAGACTTTCTTCCTCTTTAACATTAGAATTTAAAGTTATAACATTCTCTCCAAATACTGTTTTAGCTGCATCTTACATGTTTTTTTGATATTTGATGTCATTTTTATTATGGTTCTGATCTAAAGAATCTTACCTTTTTATTAAGCCCCTCTTTGAACCAGTTACTTAGCACTGTGGGTCTAATGTTTCTTATATATTTTTTCTAATAATCTTTTTGTTTCTAACTTCATTGAGATCAGATGTGTCTATAACTAATTTTTTAAACTTGTTAAAATTTGTTTCATGGCCCAACATATCGTCAAATTTTGTAAAATTACTAAGTGTGTTTGAAAATAATCTATATTCTGCAATTTTAGGGTACATGTGTTCATAGATCAAGCTTATTAACTATGTAATTAATAACCCTGAGTCCCACAAAACAAAAATTGAAAGTCAAGGCAAGATCATCTATATACCAATTTCACATCTTTAAACCTGGTTGCTTCTCAAAACTATATTCATAAAGTACTCACTTAACTTCTCTGCTTGGATGTCTAATACTCCTATCAAATGTGAAGTGGACTTCCTTCCTTCCCCTGCCAAGACATGTTCCTTCCCCAAGCTTGCCAACATCAATCTTTCTCCAGACTTAGGCCTAAATTATTCTTTCACTGATTCCTCCTCCTATCCTTTGATATCTCCTCCAAAATGTATGTAAAATCTGTCCACTTCTTTTCATCCTCACTACCACCACCCTGATCCAAAAATAGTAATTTACCAAGATTACAATAGCCTAATTGACTTTCCTGATTTCTGTTTTGCCTCCCTCCTTCCCAACCAGTTCTCCATATAGTTGTCAGAATCATCTCTGAGAATTGTATATTATAAAATGTCAATGCCCTACTTAAAACCCCCCCTATCATTTCTTCTCACACTTAGAATAAAATCAAAACTCCTTACCTTGGTTTACAAAGCCAGTTAAGATCTGGCTTCTGACTGCTTCCCCATGCTCACTCTGCTTCTATTCTGGTCTTCTAGCGCTTCATGTAACCCACAAAGCTTGTTCCCACCTTAGCGCCTGCATTAGACAGGATAGGGTAGGTTATGCTGCTGCAATAAACAATACGCAATCATACAAGTATCCAGGGGAAGAGGGCAATGCTTAACACTATTTATTTATTTTAAAACTATTTATTGAGCAACTGCTGTCTGTGAGGTTGACTCAGTAATTGAGGCTGTGTCAGTCTTGACTTTCCACCATTTCAATAGGTGGCCTCATCCATAACTATGTGGTAGAGGAAGAGTACTAGCGATTCTTACATCAGCCTGGAAATTATTTCTATCACATCTTTTCACTGCCCATTTCCAGAACGAGTGAAAAATCCCACCTACCTGTAAGATGTTGAGAAAGTATATTTCTGTATGCCAAGGAGAAGCAAGTCCGATATAAGTATAACAAAGTCTACCACATAACTGTTCCCTGTTTCTAAAATGTACTTCCCTCTAATTTTCACATTTGGGTTTCATTTCAAAAGTCACTATCTTAGGCTATCATTGGCCACCCAGGTACTTCCTATTGCAACTAAATATTAATTTTCTGTATATAACTTTCAACTCTCTGATTTGGTTGTTTCTTGAACTCACTCTCCTTTCTGGAATATAATCCCCATCAAAGCAGGTAGCTTGTCTGTACTGCTCACTCTTGAATCCCCTTAATAAATATTGGTTGAATAATAATCACTCATCAATGCAAGTCTGATTGTGGTACCCCCTCCCATTAATGGATTTTTATAATCTGCATGATAAAGTTTAAACTCTCTGGCATGACACATGAAGGAAAGCTCAAAAAAGGTAGAGAAACACCCGATGCTGGATAAGCACTAACAATCTCTGCCTTAATCAGGTCATCAATTATTCCTTTAATCTTTTCTATCCACAAAAAGAACACAATCCATTCTCAAGTGAGGCAACCTGGAGTGACATCCTATTGTTCCAATCAGCTTAATGTCCTGGATCTCCAAGTGATCTTTGTATTTTTCTCCTTCGAGACATGTTTCTTCTCCACAGATCTGTGAGCCGAGTCAATTCATTTGTCCCGCCTTCCAACACATCTAATATACTATGCTGAAGCAAGAATGGGATAACTATGATAAAACCTCTCATTTGAAAAGAGAAAGAATAGCAAATATAAAGCAATCAATAGTCTATAGTTGTTCTCCCACCTGAGACACACCAGGAAGGTCTCCTATCCTAAGCATGGAAAAGAATCCTTGATTAGCCTGATTCTGCTGAGAAAAATTCCTTTATCCATTGTTTTCTATGACCCAATGCTCTGCCTTTTGAGAGGTATGGTAATTTTCTGTGGCTGTCATAACAAATTACCACAAACTTCGGGGCTTGAAAAAAATAAGAGCTCTAGAGGCCAAGTTTTCAATTCGAATCACTGGGCTGGAATCAAGGTGTCAGCAGGGCTGTGCTCCCTCTGGAGACTCAGGGTGAGGGAGAACCCTTTCCTTCCTCTTTTAGCTTCTGGTGGCCACCAGCATTCCTTGACTTGGGGCTGCAGCTCTCCAATCTTCCAATCTCTCCCTGCTCCATCTTTACATTGTTTTTTCATGTGTGTGTATACACTCTTTTTCTTATAAGGACCTTTGTAATTGTATTTAGGGTCCACCTGAGTAATCAAAGATAATCTATCTCCAGACCCTTAAATTAGTCATACCTGCAGAGATCATTTTTTTGATATAAAGTAACATTTACAGGTTCCAGGGATTAAGATCTGCTATCTTTGGGGGCTACTATTCAGCCTACTGCAGAAGTTATTCCTTTTTTAAATCTTCTATCTGACATGGGACTTTGGAGGCTACACAGCTTCCTCAGCCTGCTTCTTGCTGCTGAAAGTTTACTGGTTCAAGGATTATTTTGGTCTTAAACACTATTTTCCAGAGTTTTTGTTCTTGATTCAGTTTTATGATTTTCTGAATCAGATGACTTCTAGAGAAGCAAAGGGGGGGTTAAAAATTAGATACTACAACTAATAAGTGATAATAATTGAATTCTGGTTAAAAACACTATCATGAATTATTAGGTTTACTCATTAAAAATTGCAGAAAATTAAGTCTAAAAAAATCATTGATATAGAAGAAAGTAATTTTTAAATCCTGAAAAGGAGAAATTCTCTATCAAGATACACAGATTAAACCTACACTGTCATCAGAAGTACAGATTTTAATCAACTGCAAATCAAACCACATAAAGTAATAGATGGGTGCCAGCACTAAAGCAAACAGACTGAATGTTGCTCTGTTACCAGGAAACAAGTGAAGACCTCTTTGTCAGAAGGTAAGGTATTGCAGAAATATGCTACAGAGGCTCAGTCTGACCAACCAGTCCGTCATTTTCTTCACATGTCTTCAAAGCATAGACTTTACATATTTAAGTGGCTTTGACATTGATGGCAGTCATGAAGCTAATCCTACAGACTGTCCTTGGATAAGTGACTACGACTTGAGTGTCACTAGTGGGTAAGAACAGGTCAGTGAAGATAATAAGAGAAAATGCAGACTAAAGAGAGAAAATACAAAGGCAGGAATTTGAGAGGAAAAAAGACAGATTGAGCAAAAGCAATAGAGTAATAGAAATCAAAGTGGAAGACTGATCGGGGACTTAAGGACACAATGGAAGAAAGCACCACAAAGACAGAATGGGCGCCAGGAAAAGTGGGGGAGTCAGAAAGAACGGAGTTTGAACTTAAGCCCCCACATTTAATTAAGAACTGATGTAAGTTTCTTAATTTCTGTATGCCCTCAGTTTCTTCATCGGTGAAACCGAAGTAATATCTACTTCACAAAGTTTTCGAGGAAATAATAGCGTGTATGTTCAACAGTGCCTAGTACTGGTAACAGGTATATAATAAATGTTCTCATTCCTCCTTACTTGTTCACAAAGTACAAGTGGTAAGGAAAGATAGAGTAAGAGAAATAATTGCCAAATTATGAAAAAAAATGTAATAACAATTCTGAAACTACGATAGGCGAAGATAAATATTCGATGAACATAAGGTAATAAACCAGCTCTAAAAATAAAAGATCTAGGCCACATGGTTAGTGTAAAAGCCATTTTTCTAATTCTCATGAGTTAGAAGGAAAGGAATATACATGAGTGTTGCATAGTGGGGGGGGGGAGAAGTAACAAGAAAAGATCTAGGATGAAAGAGTGGAAGCAGGAAGCTATTAGAAAAGTCTAAGAAATGATGGTAGTGGTGCTCATGGTGAGAACTGTACAGATTTGCAATCAATCGTTGAGTCTCTTGATGACAAAAGACTAACTTGGAGAAGCTATGTAAATTATGATAATTTCTTGTAATAAGGCAACAGCAAGTAGAGCAGATTTAGAGCGGAAATCAAGAGTTGTTTTGGATTTATTAAAATTGAAATGGAACCAATGTTACCCAATAAACTTAATAAAAAATAAAATAAAATTGAAATGGGAGAGATCCAAGCAGAGATGTCATGTAGATGATCTAAATGAGGTTACCAGCAGTATATTTATGACAGGTAATTAGGATTGAATGAGATCCCTTAAGAGGAGAATATTGTTTAAAAAAAGAATTACTGTGCCCTGAGAAATTCCAACTAACAGAGATTGAACAGAAAAGGATCTAGCAAAGAATGATGGAGAAACCAGTCAAATAGGAGGAAACCAGATTAGCATAGTGCCAAGGAAGTGAAGAATGTGTCATAAGGTGCTCAGTGAGGTGATGTCTAAGAAACATCCACCAGACTTAGAAACATGGAAGGAGTAATGAACTTTGCTGAGAGCATTTCAGTAGAATGGTTGGGACAAAGCTTGAGGTAATACAACATCTGAAACTAGAATTGGGTTTTCTATTTAAAAAAAAAAAAATGCCATGTAGCAGCTAGAGCGTGAAATGTCCCTTTTCAAAACCTTCCTATATCAGCCTCAGAATAAAACCTGAACCCTTTCCTATGACCTACAAGTCTCAAGATCTGGCACCTGCTGTTATCTGTTGAGTTTACCTCCTTTTGTGAGCTGCCTCACTCTGCCCTCTAGACAAACTTGCCTTCTTGCTATTCCTTAAACAAGCCAAACTTCTTTCTATTCAGAGCCTTTGCATTTTTGATCTTCCTTTAACTCAGATGATTGTTTTCCCACTTATTTGCATTACCTTCCTTGACTACTATATCTAAATTGGTACCTGCCAAACATCCTTGAAGTAGTCAGTCTTGCTTGGAGATGTGACCTTCAAAAGGGAAATTCTATACCAGGTAGGCTATTTTTGATTTCGCTTTAGGGAAAAATGATTTGTAAAAAAGCAAAGAAAATCTTTTTAATAAGGACTTACCTGCTTAAGTATTGATGTACTTAAAATGCTATTGGTAATAAGATTTCAAATGTTTCCACTAATGGACTCTTTTCTTTCACCTAAACTCTCAGAAAACCACGACCACTACAAGTAGACAATGAGCTTATATTACATAAAAAAGGGGAATGGGTTTGAGGAAAGGTGAATATATATACACACAACTTAGTTTATCATTTTTGTAAGTTTGTACTTTATAGTTCAAGTTCATTCAGTTCCTCATTTTGACCATGAACCATTGATTTAGTCTAAATCTGGGGTATCTCAAGCGGAAGATATCAACTTTTTATCACCATTTTGTTGCAGGCTTAAGTTATTTTCATCTTCCAAACATATTTAAAATGTAGACCACCTTTTATTAAAAATAAAGATCTCCAAGTGATTCAATGTCAAATCTCCAATGCTAGATGTGTGAGATAACTTCTACCAGGATAGTGATAGTAAGAACAGATAAAGGAACACTGACAGATTTGAGGGACACTTAGGAAATAGGACTACAGAAAACTGAGAACCGATGGAGAAAAATGAGGGAAAATGAGATATTAAGGATGATGACCAGGTTTCTGGCTTATTGACTGCTGGATGGGCAGTGGTGTCACCAGCCAATCATCCAGAGAAGAGAGAAAAAAGATTTGAAGAATAAGAAAATTCAGCTTGGGGAATATTGAATTTGAGGTTCCTGCCAGAGATGTACTCTAGGTAGTTGGATGTATGAGTTTGAAGTATTATTAAATGAGTGAATGAATGACTTTGCACTACTGTCTTAGCCTCCTTAGGCTTGTTTCTACATTTGTAACATAAGGGTGTTGTACCAATAATCTCTAACATGCTTCACAGTCGTAAAATGTCAATGAACTCAGCTTTATCAGTAATCTTAATTGGGGTTGCATCTCTATTTCTTTCTTAAATCTTTGGCGTATCATTGGCGTATCATGTTGTGTTCATTTTACTTTGTCAATTTAACAAGAACTTTAATTGTTAACTAGCTGGGAGCTCATGAATTCATACAACTTTGTTTTCTCTTAAATTTTAAGAGACAGTGAAACACTGGTTTCCATAACCAATAAAAAGACACAAATTTAAGATGGCTGGCCTTTCTTGAGAATATAAGAATTTTTAAAATAAATATAATGTACTGTTAAAATTCCTTCTCAATGTTTTCTTCCTCTCATAGATTTGGAGAAGTTGGAGACGATATACCTGTAACAGGGAAAAGAAGGTAGGAAAATACAGAAGGCACAAAGGGGGTTTATGTTTCACAAGTAGAATCCATATGAGCTTCTCTATCACAATATATTTTTTCACAATTAAAAAAACATTTAGTATCTTGCAATTTGGCAATGCAAAATTAAGAAGTAATGTTAACAAAAGTTAGTTATACAGGTCTCCTTAAGTTTTATTGTCCAGAAAGGAATTATCTTATTTCAATATTAGAAATTCTGGAATTATTCTTATCCAACTTCTTTCCTAACTCCACACAACCTCTAGGTTGTGAATTATTTCTAGGTTAAAACTGAGTTTGAGGGAATAGGGTATACTAACCTGATCACTGTGATACATGTGCAAGAAATAGCTCTGCTACTAAATTTAACTCTGGTTCAAAGACAGGCTGTATGGAATAACTGACATGTGAATGCTGGCTATTTTGAAAAAGGGAGTATAAAATACAGTAAAAGACTCATTTGAGAGCACTGTTTTCTACTGCCTCAAAAGGAAGTATTGCTTTGGTGAAAAAGAATCCCTCCAACTCAAAATCTTTAGAGAAATGTCACCAGTTGAGTTAACTGAACAATACCACACATTGAACTGTATATATCTTCAGTGCTTTCTATTGGATTGACACACAATTGATACATATAGAAGCATTATCCCAATTTTACAGATCTCCACAGACCATACTGTGGATGGTACACAACCTAGTAAGAGAGATAAAAAAGGGGGCCCGCAAATGAAACAAATGTGAGTGGGAATTAAATTATTCCCCTATAATATTATTTTTTAAAAAAAAATTGCATTTTAACAAAAAAATGTTTATTCTATGAAGTACATCTATAATAACAGAAGGCAAAACTGGACTGTGACTAGAAACAAGAGCATTGGAGTAAGCAGAATATATAGTTCAAATCCTGGTGCCTCTTTTGTGATTTTGGGAATTATTTTTTACCATCCTGAAGCCTAAATTTCCTCTTTAGAAAAAGAAAGAGGATAATACTTACATTATAAGGTTATTTAAAATACATAACAAAAACAAAGATTGCTAAACAAAACACCATTTCAACTCTGATTTTGCAGTCAGACTTTTATTAGGAATATATTTAAGCCATCATTTCAAGGGTCTAAAACTGCAAATCTTAAGAGCATTATCTTTAAAGACGTCAACTCCAGCTTTCGTATTATTAATATTGTTGTTTTTTTAAGGACTACTGTGTGCATACTATATTGATGACCAAGGAGAAACCCTAGTTTTAATTTCTCTAATGTAAAAACTATCCTACTTACTTGTGGGTATTAACTTGATGTGAAGAATATAGAGCAAATTTCTGAAAACCTGTAAATAAGCAAATGAGATTACATTTCATAATTCATGGTAAAGGTATAAAGAGTTCATTCTTAATTTTTCAAACAAATACAATTATAATAGCAATCCAAAAGTTATTCTGGTGTTGAAATACACTATTAGTTTTTGAGTAGTGTCCTAACCATTTTTCATTTAGAATATTAGCTATCTTTGTTTATGTTACAATGTAAGCAACACTGAAACTGATTAGGACACACACAAAAAATTAGCAGTCTTGGGTTAAAAATTTCCCACATATTATTTAAAGTGGTTAATCTAGACTTAGCTGTAACATATCCCCAAACTAATAAATGTATTAGGTAACAGACTATTAAAAAAATCTGGATACAATCAAGGATGAATAAATAAGTCATTTAAGATGAACCACACATGAACTTTCAGTTAAAATATACCTTTAAGAATTATGAGCAAAAGCGTCAACTTCTATTCATTTCTCTTCTGGTAATTATTATCTCTTATGTGATAGTTTTATCCTCTAAAAGAGTAAGAAAAAGTCCTTTCATATTTCATGACAGGTTTAATCAGGTAATTAAAACAAATTATTTGATATTATCGGATATGTCCAATTACATGGGTATGATGTAACAAAAACAGTGACAAACTTATATATGCATATTTACATTATATACCCAAAACTATCAAGCTAGTCAACTATATCTAAGGAGATACATTATGACATGAATTAAACAATATTTCATTGCTTATTATGCAGTCAAGCTTTTAATGGAAATAATATACAAGTGAGGCACTTTTGAGGTCAAGAATAGAAAGCAAATGACACTACATACTGGCAATGTTCACAAAAATCTATGTGTATCTTTAATACAAAAGCTTTTCAACTAGATTATTTTTGAAAAATTGCAAAACTAGCAACTTATGCATTTTAAGGAGCTTTCAGACACAATGGCTAACATCAGTGTATCAAAGCATATGAAAGTTTTATAACCACCTGGCTGCTTGGCAAACAGTACCTTAATACCTTAAAGCCCTTTTTTATTTTTCTTTTTTTGTTTATATAAATCACCTCAGGTTGTGATTTATGTTTTGACTTACTGCAAAACACCTTATGGTGCTATTATTATTGTGGTTTATAGACCAATTTAAGTGCAACAATAACTTAAGTTTCTACTGCTTTCCCTTATACTTAGAAATATGCTCCTAGAGGTCAAATTAAGAATGAGAATATTTAGTGAAGAATCTGTGTCTTCCAGGTAACTAAGGTTTTCAAAGTTTTATGTAGAAAAATGTTACACTTAATGTATCTCTGGGCTAAAATTAAAAACCCAATCTTAAACATATTCCAAAATGTAAACGAGACCAAAAATATTTTTCAAAAACATCCTAAAGTTTCTTTAAATTGCCCATGTGGACAAAGTACATGTTTGCTGTACTTTGGAGACTTATATGGATATTAAGAAACATCTCTGTGCTATTCAATTAAATGATGGTGGGATTAGGGAGGGAGGGCGCAATAAAAGGAAAAGACTTACCTAAGATATCGCATGGCACTATAACATGAATTAAAAGTGCAATTGTATTACTTCAAAGTTCATATTAGGCACTGCTGAATAACCAATAAAAATAGGTAGTTTCAAGTTTTCCCCTTTAAATTTTAACCCCTGCCCCAGTATCCCAGAGACATATACACACACTCTCTCTGAAGTTGTCTTGATGTATTACAGGTGATATTTATTTAAATTTTCCCTGACTAGTCATGGGAAGAAAAATAAGAATACCATTTTGGTAATGGCTTGAGCAAGTTAAAAGAATTGGTTGTATAAATGCTTGGGCACATTCATTAA
Organism: Eonycteris spelaea; assembly: GCA_003508835.1. NCBI lineage: Eukaryota > Metazoa > Chordata > Mammalia > Chiroptera > Pteropodidae > Eonycteris > Eonycteris spelaea. The sequence goes on along the minus strand of PUFA01000054.1, from coordinate 6,130,675 downwards.
CTTTGACTGCCAGTTCCAAATATCAATAAATATTCTAAAACAGGATACATGAGAAAAAAGTGCTAAAATCTTTCTGAAACCAACAAGATACATTAGGGAAAAGATTCCTTTTAGAATTCCTTTGAGATATTTCTTACTTCAGCTTGCTCGGTTTGGAGGTGGCCACTACTTAAATAGCCCTTTACTGGTAAAGGGGATGGAACCCTGTCAGACCCCAACTGCCACCTTATTTCTCTGGCCTACAAATCATCCAGTAGGTGGTGCCGAAGTTCCACATCTCATGTTTTTTCAGCAGTCAAATGTCCCCCCCACCCCCAACTCTATCCCACCCGTCTCTTCCTTCAAGGCAGGAGAAAAATCATTTACGAGATACCAAGTCTGAACACAACAAGCCATCAGTCATGCCATCTAGATGATTTCACTTTCAATAGTCACTATCCCTTAAGCAGTTTTGTTTACCCATTTGCTTATACTACCAGATTAAAAACAAAGAGGTTTTAGAGGAAAAGCCAATTGGCAGTGCCAAATCTGTATGTAGAGTTAAAAAATGTCCCTAAACAAACCTATACATGTTTAAGAACATGAAATTTAAACTACCCATTAGTTTTCACATAAGCATTCTAATTTAATCAAGAGAAATTTTCCACATAGGGATTCAGATAATGTTAATATATTATCAGTTAGTCTTCTAGACCAATTTGGAAACTGGGTATGTTAACTATAAAGATCCAAGGTGAAATAAAAACCATTTTATTATCACCATAGTTTTTAATGAAGAAACTTGTTTAAAATTGTAAAGGAAAAAATGGGGATGGGACGGCAAAATCTTAGCAGCAAAGTGGTTAAACAATTTGAAAATATTAATGCACAAACATTAAAATATTAAAGCATATATGTTGCATATAAAATACAGTACAGAACCAGGAGTTGCACTATACTGATTAGTGCTTAACAGAAAAAATGATTAAATTTGTTCTTCCCAGAAGTATATACACAGTTCATTTCCACAGCATTTCCCTATATAGCCAGCAAGTTATTTTCTTCAGTTAGTCACACCTTGCTCAAACCTGAATTATAAACTCTGCACTTACAAATACGAAAATTGATTCAGAAGGAAAACCAATATTCCCATCCCACCAATAAAAAGTAATTTTGAAAGTTAACAGTCTATTCTGGATAAACAAGTTTAGCTGAAAACTTCAGGGATGAAGATCATCTGGTGTAGCAGCGTCCAAATATATAAACAGTAAAAATAAGACTTAAAACTGCTGCTACAGTGTGTCATGTTTGGATTTAGTTTATCCAATTGATTTTTAGTACAAAACTAGAAATAACCTCTTCTTCATAACATCTATAGTTATCAATATATTTTTCTTCTTTTCAATGTGAAATAATACTTCAAGATGATCTATATACACAATGTCAGTTCTAGCTGTCATATAAATATAAATGCTTTCTTAAAAAAAAAGTATTTTACAGACAGATAGTGTTATATACATTGTTCAGTTTGATCTGGGGCAAAAGAAGACAGCCAACCCAAGCTAAAGTATGAATTAAAAAGAATGATACATAAATGACATTTAAAATCCTGCATAGAAAATGAGCTTCAAATGGTAGTGTGATTTTAATGTTTTTCACTTCTGAAACTTCAAGCCATTAAAAAAAAGGCACGCTTCTTAATTTTATCCGCTAAGGGAAAGTTCTTAAAGAACCCCTTACTTGGTTAGAGTTTAAATGTAACACTTACAATATGAAGGAAGGAAGGGAGGAGGAGGGAGGGAAAGAGGGAAAGAAAGAAAAGAAAGATAGAAAAGAAAAAGAAAAAGAAAAAGAAAAAAGCAATTTGACCCCAAAGTACTTTAAACAATTTGTTGGAACATTTATCCAACTACTTTGTAAATAAAACATCCAGTAATACAATGCTCTGCAAAAGAAATAGATTTATATGTACAAGATATTCCATTTACAATGTTGGATTTAAATACTTTCCTGGGATAGTTTAGTACACACTTTAACATAAAATAATTTTGCTTTAGGCCAGTTTAAATAAAATGCAAGTGAGCAAGTTATTGTTATGTGAATAATAAGCACTGAGGATTAAGCTAAAAAATTAGTAACACAGCTGAACAAATTCTGGTTTAGCAGAATGATAAATGGAGATCTTAGAAGGAAACCTTTACACTAACTATCCAGTTACACTTTTTGCTTTATAAATATTTGTAAATGCAATATAATTTTTTGAAGGAGGAAACTGAAAGAAAACAACTTGCTGGTTGAATACCACAAAAACAAAACAACAACCCCAAAACCTCATTTTTTTCTATAATGTTTACTCAGTCTCTTTTTATATAAAAATAAGTGTTACGTTCCCATCAAAACATTAGACAATTACATCTGTGCTTTAAAAAAAAGTTGGTCACTCAAGGCTATTAGAATATTTTTAAGGATTTTAGATTACCAGAATGTACAGATAGAACTCAATATAAATTGGAGCCAAAGGGAAATGAGGATGAAAGTATCAAATCATTCACATGGAATAAAAACGTTATTAACTAGATGAGTAAAATATTCAAAATATAATGGAATGTGACAGTAGATATATGTACATCTACTTCGGAACTAGGAAGGGGAAGAAAAGTTTAATGTGTCATAATTCGTACCTTATATTTAGTTAAATATAAACATTTGTTATTTATACATAAAACTGCTTTCAAAAAACAATGATTTAGTTGCATTTGTTTTAACTTCTTATAATTTCCAAGTGTTAACTTTTCTTAGATTGAAATCAGCTGTCCCCTAGTGCACTTTTTAGTTCATGTCCTAGAATTCAAACCTTTAAATGTCCCATCACCTAATGCATAAATATACAAAAATGCCAAAAATTAATCCCTTTTAGTTAGATATTTTATGTTCACTTTTTATAGCCAATAACCAGAAATGATTTCCTTTCACAAATACTCTTTACAACCTGTAACAAAACATGCCATGCACTCAAGGGAAAAGTTAGGCATGGCTAGCATTTGTGAAATGCCAAGAACGGACGAGATCTGCTTCCTTCACGTGTGGCCCCAATGACACCAGGCAAGATTTCATATTGCTTGCCAAAAGCTTCCATAAATCCAAGTTAGCTAATTCCTGGAAACAAAGATTTCAAGCTCATTCTGGCACTGGATTCTTTCATCCAGCAGCTTTATGTTTCCCACCACAGCACCCACATGCCTCACCACAACGATGGCACATTCTCAAAGGGACATAGCAGCACATACATGGTACAATGAAAGACAAAGCTACTAGGGCTAACCATCGTAAGCAGAACTTGTCATCGCTAGTGTCACATGAACAGGGATCTGAAAAATCTCCCTCTGAGTCTGACATACAATGATACAACATGCTCTCTGCACAGAGCATGCAACTAACTTGATATATGCATCTTTTAATAGGGTCTGGAGCATCCTGACATTTTCCCCTGCCATTTTCTTCATGATTAAACCTTTCCTGGCAGTATACGCAGCGAGAACGTTCACCATCTTCTTTTCTTCGTTTTGACTTCTTAAATTTTAATGAGGAAGGCTGTGTCTTAAATACCACAGAGTCTTTGAGTGAACTTAACTTAGTCTCATCCCCGTAAGAGTACAGATAGTCTGATTTTTTACTGTCTGGTTTAGAAAACTGAATGTTGGAGTCAGTATCATCTCTCTCCAAGTCATTTTTCCACATGTCAGGATGTCTGTAGTCTGCATAGCGACGTATTAAAATATCTCGAGGGTTTATTCTGACAATCTCATCCTCATCTTGAAAGCTGACATGTCGGATTGATTTCAAAGGGACCTAAAAAAGAAAGAGATGAAAATTGCAATAAGGGCTGTGAAGGCTAATTTTACGTGTCAACTTGGCTGGGCCATAGTGCCCAGATATTTGGTCAAACATTATTCTGATGTTTCAGTATAGATATTTCTTGGATGAGATTAACATTTAAATTGATAACCTACGATGAGCTAAGCATATAATCCACCATGACATAGGTGGACCTCATCGATCAGCTGAAGGCCTTAACAGAAAAAAGGCTGACTGGAACTCTTCCCTGGGTCCCCAGCCTGATTTTGCAACTGTACCTTGCAGATTTTGGAACTGTACCTCTACTATCACATAAGCCAATTCTTTAAAACAAATATCTCTGTATATATACATATCCTATTAGTTCTCTTTGGAGAACCCTGACTCATACAGATTTTGGTGTAGAGAAGTGGGTTGCTGTAACAAATACCTAAAAATGTGGAAATGGTTTTGAAATTGGGTAATGGGCAGAGGCTGAAAGTTCTGAAAAGATGACCACTTGCAAGCCAAGGAGAGAGGGCTCAGAAGAAACCAAATGTGCCACAAAACCTTGTCCCTGAACTTCCAGTTTCCAGATTCACGAGAAAATGAATTTTTGTTGTTTAAGCCACCTAGTCTGTTGCATTTTGTTATGATAGCCCTGGCAAACTAAAACAAAGATATGAGTTTTTAAAGTTTGGCTACGTAGGTCTCTGAAAATAACCTAAAACACACCGTACCACATATACGTACATGTACATGTGGGTGCATGTGCGCATGCGCGTGCACACACACCCACACACACACACACTCTTTTCCCTTCTGTAGATACACTGTTTCCTTGAGGCCAGGGAGCAAAGGAAATCTTGTGAAGATAAATCATATTAGTCTAAATAAAAATGACCCTTCCCTTTACCCACACTGAAGGGCTTATTAGTACTCACATTTGTATCTCCTAGCCCCTGAACACACAGTGACTAATCTACAAGTAAGCACCTAACCCTGGTTGGGGCAAACTTCCATTCCCTAGATGTTTGGTATTGGGGAAAAAACACCTCTAGATCTGGGCTAAAGGTGGAGTGATTAATGCAGTCTATTAAATTTACAATATACAATTCTTATTAGTTTTATCCGGTGATAAATATACACTGTGGCAATCATCCAGATTCAAATCAAAAAATTAGAAGGAATTTAAGTAATAGGATTTATAAGCATGAATGTAGCAAATCCATACACTAATTTTTTTTCTAGTATAATTCAACTATATGGAGAATTAGAAAGACTATAAAATTTCACGAAGATTACTTACCCTATTTTGGGACTTTAAGCTTCCGCCTTCCTTGGATATTTGTCGCTGTACATATTCTATACTTCTGCCCTGAATGTCTAGGCTTGGATGGCTGAACGTTATCTAAAACACAAACAGTTTCTACTTAACTGACAAAAGAATGAATTTCTTATGTTTAATAAAACTACATACATTGTATATTCCAAAATTCCATAGCTTATTAGTAGTAAAGTTTTCCAAAATGATTTAATAAACGGCATTATTTGAGTCTTATTTATTATTTAAACTTAGGTCTTTCCTTATACATTTAAAATTTAAAAAGTAATACAGACTTCTGGTTTCAGGTTCTGCATATAAGGAGCTTGTAAGCTGCCACTCTGTCCTAAGAAGTAAAAAGCTAAACAGGAAAAAAAAAAATCAGCAGCTCTCTTTGGGTCCATAACAGAGAGAAGGACAAAGGGCAAACAAACCAATGCCTCCAAGATTAGAGAGACAGACAAGAGATAAAGGGGAGTAACCACTTAACAGAGCAGACTCATGAGTGGTTCTTGCCATAGAAGCCAGTGCTGGGTTAACGAAAACCAAATTATAATTGATGAGTTGCTGGAAGCTCAGTGTGGACAACGTTGAAAGTTAAAAACTCCAGGGGTACCCAGTCATAGTGAGTCACCCAACTTTTGTGAGTTACCTGAGGAAGCTCAACCAGGTTTCCAAAGTAAATAACAGAAAAATCTCTACAAGCTTCCAGAGGGAAGAAGAAAAAGAACAATTTTGAAATTAGAGAGCACTATTCTTAACAAGGCCTGCCCTCAGGAGAAAACTATTTAACCTGAGCCTGACCTATTGGGAATACTTTTTGCTTCAAAACTGAAAGTAAAAAGGACAAAGACTAAAAGAAAGAAACAAAATATTTAAGAACTGTAAGACAACTACAAGAGGTGTGACATACATGAAATAGAAATACCAGAATGAGGAAAGAACAGAAGAAATATCTGAAATAATAATGCCAGATAAATTAATTTCAGACACCAAACTGCAGATCCAGGAAGCTCAGAAAAGACCAACCAGGATAAATGCCTTCCAAAAGTTCACCTAAGCATAATATTGTCAAACTATAAACAATCCAAAATAAAGGTAAAATCCTAAAAGAAGCCAGAAGAAAATACACCTTATTTAAAAAGAAGCAAAGATGAGAATTACATCTGACTTCTCAGAAATTATGCAAAAAGAAGAGAATGGAGTGGAACATCTATAGTGTTGAGAGGAAAAGCGCACCGCCCAGAATTCTGTACCCTGCAAAATTATCCTTCAAAAGTAAAGACTTAGGCAAAAAAAAAAAAAAAAAAGAGGAAATTTGTTGCCAGTAGACATACTGTGCAAGAAATGTTAACGGAAGTTCTTTAAAGAGAAAGAGTAATTTATAATTTAGGTCAGAAACTTGGATCTACATAAGAATGGAAGAGCGACAAAGAAGAAATAAGTGAAAATAAAAGCCTTTATTTTTCCAATTCTTAATTGATCTAAGAAAAAAGTCTGTTCAAAAAAGAGCAACAATATATTTGATTATGTGTGGCTATGTATGTATGTATGCTTATACACAAAAGGAAATGAACAACAGCAATGATATAAGGTATAGAGAGGAGGAATTAGGATTATTTTGTTATAAGGTACTTGCACTACTTGTAAAGCAGTTCACTATTATTTGAAAATTGACTTGAATTAATTGTAAATATATAATGTGAACTATAGAGCAGCCACTAAAAAAAGTTTTTCAGAAGTCTGATATGCTAAAAAGGAGAGAAAATGGAATTATGTAAAATGTTCAATAAATCCACAAAAGATGAAAGAATTGTAAAACAAAAATAGGAATAAAGAACAAGGGTAACAAATATGATAGATTAATTCAACTGTATTAATATACCAATTTATACCAAAAATATACCAATTAAAAAAGAGATTCTCAGAGTGAATAAAAAAAATAAGACCCAACTAAATGGTGTCTATAAGAAACACTAAATATAAAGACACAGAGTAAATGGAGAGAACAACATATCATGCCAACACTTATCAAAAGAAAGCAGGAGTAGCTATATTAATTTCAGACAGAGCTGACTTCAAAATAATAAAAGTTATCAGTGATGAAGGACATTACATAATGATAAAGGGGCCAAATCTCCAAAAAGGTATAACGATACTTAGCATGTATGTGCTTAACAAAAGTTATGAGACAAAAACTAACAGAACTGAAAGGAGAAACAGATGCAGCACTCACAGCTGGAGACTTCAACACTCCTCCATCAGAAACGAACAGGTCCAACAGGCAGAAAAATCACTACAGACATAACTGAACACAATAACATCACCAATCAAATGGATATAACTGACAACTATAGACTATTTAACCCAGCGACAGCAGAATACACATTCTTCTCAAGCTCAGATGGAAACATTAATCAAGACAAATGACATTCTGGGCTATGAAACAAACTCTAACAAAAAAAAATTTTTTTAATCATATATCTGCTCTCAGACCACAAAGGAATTAAATTAGAAATTGTAACAGAAAGATAACTGGAAAATTTTAAAATACATGTAGATTAAACAACACACTTCTAAACACATGGGTCAAAAAGAAATTGTTAAGAGAAATTAAAAGGTATTTTGAACTAAATGGAAATAAAAACATAACTCAATCAAAGTTCATGGGATACACTGAAGTGTTTAATGAGAAACTGAGAGCATTGAATGCATATATCAGGAAAAAAAAAAACATCTAAAATCACTGATCTAAGTTTCACCGTAGGAAAGAAGAAAAAGATTAAATCTAAAACAAGGAGAAGAAAAGAAATAACAAGAATTAGAATAGAAATCAATACAGAATATTAATGAAACCAAAAACCAGTCCTTTGAAAAGATCAACAATATTGATAAGCTTCTAGCTGGGCTAACTAAAAAGAAGACACAAATTACTAATATCAGAAATGAAATAGGGAGCATCACTATAGATCCAATAGAAATTAAAAAGGATAATAAAAGAATACTATGAATAACTCTATACCCACAAATTTGAAAGCCTAGACGAAATGATCAAGTCCTTGAAAGGCACTATCTGCCAAATTTAATAGACAATCTGAATAAGCCTACATCTACTAAAGAAGATGAATCAATAATCTTTCAGAACAGAAAGCTTCAGATTCAGACAGGTTCACTGGTTAATTCTACCCAACATTTAAGGAACAAATTAAACCATTTGTCTATAATCTCTTTCAGAAGATCTGTCCAAACAGAGGAAATACTTCCTAATTCATTCTATGAAGCCGATATTACCTTAATACTAAAAACAGACAAAAACATTATAAAAAAAAAACCCTACAGACCAGTACCTGAAAACACTGATGCAAAAATCCTCAACAAAAAGTTAGGAAGTTGAATCCAAGAATGTAGAAAAAGAATTATATGCCACAACCACAGGGGATTTATTCTAGCTGGTTTAACATTAAAAATCAATTAGTGTAATCCAACAATAGAATAAAAGAAAAATCACATTTAATGAAGAAGAAAAAGCATTTGACAAAACCCAACAACCATTCAGGACAAAAATTCTCAGTAAACTAGGAGTAACAGAGAACTTCCTCAACTTATAAAGAATATCTACAAAAAAACCTACAACTAACATAATTAATGGTGAGAAACTTGAAGCTTTCCCACTAAGATCAGGTACAAAGCAAGTATGTCCCCTTAACCCCTCCTTTCCTACATCATACTGAGATTTCTAGCATAGGACAAAAAAATAAAAGGTATGATTTAAGGGAAGAAACACAACTGTCTCTATTCACAGATAACATGATCATCTATGTAGAAAATCTAAAAGAACAGACAAAATATCTCCTGAAACAATTAGTGATTACAGCAAGGTTATAGGATAAAAGGTTAATATATAAAAGCTAATCACTTTCCTATAAACCAACAATGAACAAGAGGAATTTGATATTAAAATCACAATACTATTTACATTAGCACCCCCCAAAATGAAATATTTAGGTATAAATCTAACAAAATATGTACAAGATCTATATGAGAAAAACCACAAAACTCTAATGAACAAAATCAGAAAAATAAATAAATGCAGAAATAGTCCCATGTTCATGTATTGGAAGACTCAGTAATGAATGTCAAGTCAGATCTTACCCACATGGTCTGTAGACTCACTACAATACCAATTAAAATCCTGGCAAGCTATTTTGTAAATATTAACAAACTGATTCTGAAGTTTATATAGAGAGCAAAAGACTCAGAATAGCCAGTACAATTTTAAAGAAAAACCATTCTGAGTGCTGACATTACCTGACTTCAAGACTTACCATAAAGATACCTTAATCAAAACAGTATGGTATTGGCAAAAGTATAAACAAATAGATCAGGAGAAGAGAAGAGATGACCATACTTATGGTGATGACTTTTTAGATATAACATCAAAGGCATGATGATACATGAAAGAAATAACTGATAAACTGGACTTCATTAAAATTAAAATAGAATGTCGAGAGAATGAGAAGACAAGCCACAGACTGGGAGAAAATATTTGTAAAAGCTATCTGATAAAGGACTATTATCCAAATATACAAAGAAATCTAAAAAAAAAAAAAAAATCAACAATAAAATGACCAACCTAATTAAAACACGGGCCAAAGACTTCAAAAGATACTTCACCAAGGAAGATATACAGATGGCAAATGAGCACATGAAAAGATGCTCAACACCATTAGCCATCAGGGAAATACAAATTAAAACAATGAGATACCATTACACACCTACAGCAAGTCCTCACTTAACATCGTTGATAGGTTCTCAGAGCTGTAGGAAAACAACTTACAACAAAACCAGTTTTATCATACAATATCAACTTATTGATTGATATAATTTATCAATTGATATAAACAAGAGTTAAGTTCCTAGGGCATCTCATCCAGGTTATAATGAAATGATATTGAACAAAACAATGCTATTTGAGGACCTGCTATATTAGAACGGCCAATATCCAAAACACTGACAACACCAAAAGCAGGAGAGGATGTGGAGCAACAAAACCTCATTCTTTGCTCATGGTAATACAAAATGGTACAGCCACTTTGGAAGACAATTTGGCAGTTTCCTATAAAATAAACGAATTCTTTTTAATATGATTCAGCAATTGTGCTACTTGATATTTACCCAAAGTATTTAAAAACTTATGTCCACACAAAAACCTGTACACGAATGTTTATGGCAACTTTATTCATAATTGACAAAACTTGGAAGCAACCAAGATGTCCTTCAGTGGGTGAATGAATAAACTGTGCTTCATCTAGACAACAGAATATTATTCAGGGTTAAAAAAGAAAGAAAGAAAGAAAGAAAAAAAAGACACAGAGGAAACTTACATATTACTAAGTGAAAGAAACCAATCTTAAAAGGCTAGCTGCATACTACGTGATTCCAACTATATGACATACTGGTAAAGGCAAAACTATGGAGATGAGGAAAAAAAATTAGTAGTTATCAGGGGTTGTGTGAGCGTGTGTGTGAGGAAATGAATAGGTGGAACACTGAGGGGTTTTAGGGTAATGAAAAACTATATGATGATATAATGATGGATACTTGTCATTATACATTTGTCTAAACCCACAGAATAACACCACCAAGCAATGTAAACTATGACTTTGGGTGATTTTGATATCAATGTAGGTAATTGTAACAAATGTACCACTCTGGTGGTACCTTCCACTTTTTGGCTATGTATTTTGGCTATGCACACACATGCATGTATGCATGCACATATGTGGATCTTTAAAATTTTAAATGTAAATAGGATGGCCAGATGGGAAGGTGGCTGGAGAACTAAGTGAAAAAAAAAAGTGAAAGGATTAAATACAAATTGGTAAGTACAAAACAGTCACAGGGATGTGAAGTACAGGGAATATAGTCAATAATACTGTAATAACTACATATAGTGCCGGGGGGGGGGTTCTAGATTAATTGAGGGGGATCGCTTCTTAAGTTATACAAATGTCTCATAACTAGGATATACACCTGAAACTAATATAATATGAATCTCAACTCTAATTGAAAAATCAAAATACATACTTAAAAAAAATAGCACCTTTGTACTGTGCTTTGCTTTTTCATTCTTACTAACCCATCATGGACACTTTTGTATGTTTATACATATAGCTCTACCTTATTTTTTTAATGGCAACTTAATATTCCATTGAATGGATACTTTTAATTTATTTACCTAGTCTTATTAATATACACATAGGCTTTTCCCAGTCTTTTGATGTTATAAACAATATTGCAACAAATATTCTTACACATTTTAATACACATGCCAAGGATAATGTGTATCACAAATTCCTAAAAGTAGAATTGCTGAATTAAAAAGCTGGTATACTTCAATTCAAAAAGGAATTTAAATGCATATATCCAATTTGAACCACCTACTCAGTAGTATTGTAAACAGAGAAGGAAGTTTAGTAAAAACAGTTAAAGACTTTAGAGGTTGTCTCATTCCTGGCCTTGTTTCCTATAGTTTTGAGATTTTACTTTCATTAGCATTCTAATCACATAAAAGCATAAACAAAAGCATTCAAATTTTAATTATGCTATAGAACTATAGGATTCTTGTGGGATGAAGTAAGATTTCTGCATTGAGCTTATTTTCCCCAACCTCTATTATCCATTCTTCTATGCCCAGTCACCTATACCTAGTATAGAAAATTATGAGCCAACACTTCCCACTCAATTTTTCTTTTAGTTTCAATATTCAACAATATACCTGATTTCCTAATAAATACACAGCACTAGTCTCTTTGGAAGGCACAATGAAACAGAAAAACAGCTCCTACCTTACAGGTAGAATGATAAAGCAGTTATACAACTATATTATAAAGAGTTATAAAACTACAACTTAAGGTATATTATGTAAATTATATAACTACATATATACATATACAGCTATATAACTATGCTTTATCATCCCACCTGCAAAATTCTTTAACTACTACTGAAGGTGGAATATGTAAGAATTCAAAAATTACTGGAAGAAGTCACGATGATTAAATGGTCTGGGAAGGCTTCATGAAGGAAAAGGAACTTAAAGTAAACACAGAATACAGAAGGCATTTGTTCAGATTTTTCAAAAGATGAACGAGCATTATAGAAAATAGAGGAAAATTTTTGTTTTCCTGAAATATGTATTTCTTATAACTACAATAACCACAAGTTATATATTAAATGTACATTTCCAAGATTTTTAAAAGTAAAAATGTCATTTTAACTTATTTCTCTAATTCACTCAGAAAAAAAAGTCAAACACATTCACACTTTGAAACTACCGGAGTTAATAGAATCTATAAATATTAATCCTCTCACACGATCTTTATGTGAGAAGACAAGCAATGTTGACTCTTTACACTTATTAAACGCAGACGTTCTAAGATATACCCCAATTCACTACTGCTTTTTAATACCCTAGGAATGTGATGCTGTTGCTATAGGTCCTTAGAAGAATGCATCAGCTGAAAAAGCCATGGGAGATGCTTCTTCAAAGTCGGTCACAAATAAAATTTTTAAAGGATTCCATTTATAATGTTAACAACAACAAAACAGTACAAAGAATAAATCTTATAAAAGATATACAGTATCTTTTCATGAAAAAAATGTAAAGCTCTATTGAGAGATATAGAAGAGCTAAACAAAGAGATATATCATCTTCATGACTAGGAAGGCTAAATTCCACCCCACTTCGCAACCTAATATAGACATTCAGTGCAATTCAAATACAAACTGCAAAAGACTTTTCACCAAACTTGATAAGCTGATTCTAATATTTTTGGAAGAGTAAACAGAAAAACAAAAACAAAAACAAACTAAGAGGAAAAAGAAGGTAGAAGGACTTACTCTACAGATATTAAGTTCTCTTATAGAACTAAAGTAATTCTGTAGTAAAGAAGACAATATGGCACTGGTGTAGGGACAAACAGACCAACAGATTAGAGAAACCAAAAACATCTCAACAAATATGGAAATTTGATAGATGACAGATAAGCAGTCCACATCAGCTCTGAAAAAGGCTCTAACAAATGGTGCTAGAACAATTATTTTTACATGTGGTAAAAATAAAATTGGATCCCTATCACAGAAGAGAAGTCAGTTCAAATAGGTATAGTCAAAACTAACTTTCAGAACAAAATACGACGAAAATCTCTGGAACAAGGATTGGGAGGAGTTTGTTAAAAAACACCAAGAATGATAAATTCAATTGCCTTAAAATTTAGAATGTCTGTTCACTGAACACCATAAAGAAAGTGAGAAACAACCACAAACTAGGAGATCCTGGACACAAATAAAACTCAAAAAGGAGAAGTGACACTGAAAATCTTATTAGTCAGCAAGATTATTATATAAGAACATGTTGTTAAAATTAGTTTGTAAAGGAACAACCATAGCTATTTCTGTAATCTTTCAAATGCTCAACACATCTCTCTTGTACTCACAGAACACATGAATCCTATTGACTTATTTATCTCAGTGCCTCTGTAGCACATCAACCTCAAGAGCTCATTCCTATACACCCAAAGAAACTCTTGCACATATAGCTGGGGACAAGAAAGTTTGTCCTAGCAGCATGCCTAATAGCAACAAAAATATGAAATATCCACTGGCAAAAGAAATATAAATTAAGTGGTAGAACTATCAAGAAAAGAACAGGAATACTAACCAAACAAAATCAAAATTAATGGCAACCTCTAGGATTAAAAAGTGGATAGGAACGGGAGTGTTCCTTTTTGTTGTTTGGTGGTTTCTCAGGTGTTCGTTACATATGTTGTTCTCTATGTATTAAATGTCATAAATCTTTGATCATAAGCTCATTGATACACATGGTCTTATTTCTCTATAGTGAAATGACCTCCAGGAACTTGAAGGTAAGAGAAATTGAGTAAAAGAGCCATAATAGCTTCTAGGCCTATTAGGCTTAAGTAAAACCTGAATGAGAATATAAGCATTTTGAAAGAATGAACCTTTCCATCAAAAGGACTTAAATAGCCCATGGAAGCACAGAAAATGAGTCAAACACAAACACTGACAATGCCTATTTAAGCATTACTAGAGAAAGAAACCTAAGCCAGTCTTAGGTGACAATTCTCTATGGGTCTCATTTCTGCAGATCTAGTGGGCAGGCGCACTGGTCTGCCTTTGTTTCAGACTGTTTTCAAAGATGTGTGTTTAATGGAACTCTTGGAAGGTATAGTGTCTCCCCTGTGACAGTTTGTTTAGTATCCAGTATAACAAAAACACTGTCTCTTCCATGACAAAAAGTCAGGTATTGCCCATTATGAAAGACCTGGGTTCCCTAAGCTCAGGGGTTCCAATGCTGTGATGTTAAAACCACTGTGTGTGCAATATCCACCTGATCAGTTCAGCACAGTTCCCCTGGGACTTGGGAGGCAAGAGGAACCAACACAGACATCAAATTCCCACTACTCTACTGTGCTGTGAGTAGTGAAGTCCTTTGTCTCTGATCAAGTAGTCTCATGTCTTCTGGTAGCATCCATGTAACTAGTTGGCAAATTAACTTGTTAACTTATATAAGTAGGGTTAAATCTTTGACTCTTCATATTTTTTGACAATGAGGAAGTAAGTAGTCTAGTCCTTTTGGCAAGGTTGTTCCTCTTTTGTAGAAAAGGGTCAAAGCATTTAATTACCCTGTTGAACACATTTACGTAGCCAGCTTTTGACAATGATGCAGTAGTATATCATGAAGATTTATTTTATGCAATGTACTAAACAAAATGCTACTAATACTATGAACAACATTGATGGCTTAAATTAAAACTTTAAATTTGGCTTTTTACACATCATTTTCTAAAACTCGATTATTTTAGTCTCTGAAAGATGACTCCAGTTCAAAGAGCATGACAAAATAAGGTTTCTGGTTTGAAAGTTGAGGGCCAGATTCTGTACTATGGAAAAATTCACCCTGTGAGATCTTTTGAGTGACATCCAAATGGACAACGGTACGCAACTCTAACAGTATTGCACTAAATGCAAGCGTGCATTAATTATTCCCGTTAATAAACTTCTGCAATATTTACTAAATGCATAGCTAACATCTTTTGTAGCTTTAAAAGAGAAAACCTATTCCATCTTAATTCCTAATAAACCGAGTTCACTTATTTAAACAACAAATGTGTAAATATCTAGTTATGCAAAATCATACAACATAATCCTTGTTTCTCTATGTCGCATCAATCTTGGAGGTAAGGAGAAGTATTGATAGTATAGCTGGAATTCAGAATCAAATAGTCTGGCTGCCTCTAAAAGCCATATTCAAAGTCCCCATACTAAGAGCTATCTGTCAAACACTGTTCACATCCCTCTCTACCCAGTACTATTTTGTAGTTGTCTACATGGTGACTACTTTAACTACTATTACCATTACTGCCATTTTGGGAGAGGGGTACAGTTCTCCCCAACCCCAACGTCCAACTAATAAAAAAAAAAAAAAAGCTAAAAATTTATAGTTCCTTAAGCCAAAGAAGGTAAGTCAAGTAAATTCCCAGAGTCTAGATGATGAATATTAGTCTACTGTAGTTTGGGTTACAGTCACCAAGTTTTTTCTCCCGGTTCATCTCTATGAACCAGTGACCTACTTCAGGATGTGTGTATCTCCACTCTCTCCTCCACCAAAATGAGTTTCTCTGCCCATCATCAAGATATTAGAACATATTTTATATTTAAAATTGTTAAAGTGGGTACCTCCAGACTTATTTCCTAAGATTCCTGAAAGCTTATAAGCAAATATGACTCCAGATATTGTTTTGATATCCCCAAATTCCTGAATGGGATAAGCAGATTAACTTTTGGCTTTTATTCTTGCTATCATTTTGCTCAAAGTAAAACTGGTCTACAATTACTTTTTTCTTTCTGGTACCAATATTTTAATTATTCTTGCATTTTTAATAAAATTTCATAATAAACTTAGACAAAAATGCATATAGATAATTTTTATCCCCCGCATAAGGAACCTTGTTATGTGGGTTGTGAGGATTAAAATGAATTATGTAAGTGCTTTAGACAGTACCCAGCACATAGTAGGCACCAGCTATGACTAAGACTAACAAACTATAATTAACAAATTTAATGAAGTATAAGGCTGACTGTTTACCATAAAGAGACATATTTTAATCTGAGCTAGAATACAGAGGAGAAAAGGAGGACATTTACTTACCATTTCTAAGTAACGTTAGAATTCCAACAATTCAAAAATTAACAACCTTGGTTCAGGTACTTACTATTCTATGCATTAATTTCTTCACTGATTTTAAAAACTAAAGATATTAGCTTTGCTCAAATGAAATATTGAACTCAAAAGCACTTAGTGAGGCACCAAAGTACTATAAAATTTCCTTATTTTTAACAGTCTTCTCAATTTCTTAAGACAACTACAGAGGAAGAATAAATTATTAAACACAAAAACACATAAACACTTTAACGGCTATTCTGAATGAAAGTCACCCCCCAAAAGTAGAATGATTCCACAAATGAGTGTTGCTTTCAACAGCTTTCAGTAATATTTTTATTTTCCATAAAAGTTAATGAAAAACACTAGGTAGGAATAACAACAGGTTTATTATGCCATCTCACATACCGTTTCTTCTATTACATATTAGAGGGAAAAAAATATCAAGTATATCAGTACAAACTTCAGTTCTAACGTTCTAAGGGAATAGACACTCTTTTGTCTGTTTAATAGAACAACAAATTAAGACAATCAAACATTATCAAAGAAACAAGAGTCTTGTCTTTTGAGAAAAATAAATCCTCCTAAGCCATAGATAACAAAACTAATGTGTTTCAAAAATGGCTGACAGGAAACTGAAAGGTGCTATAAAATCTGATGTGAGTAGGAAAAGTACAACTTTAGTTAAATAAATAATTTAAAACTATCTGATCACAAGAAATACTTAGGATGATCATAAAAAAAATTAGATAACAGGATCCATGCTGTTACTGTGACTCTTGCTGAAACCAATTTTCCTTGAGTGACCCTCAGTTCCTAGAGGGTTAAAAAACTATAATCTTTAATTACTCTGGCCATGGAACTGTGTCCCCCTCTTTCCTCGTTAGGACAATAAATGCCATTGAAGTTTGCTAGTATTTTATCTATGTCTTACTGAGTCTGTAACCCAGTAAGATCATAAATAAGGTAAATGTTTACAGATTGCTTAATTCACTCAGAAGAAAATCAACAGACTTATGTTATCTCTAGAATTAGGTTTGTCCTTAAGCCAGATCGACACATTGACCCACCAGTCAGACCAATTATCATGTCCCCTCCCAAAAAAACCACATATGCTCACGAGCATATCTACGTGCACATGCACACACACATACCCTCTGAGAGTAAGCCAACTACTGGTCCTAAGCCGAGGCAAAGGCTGAAACAGCAAGTGTTCTGATCAGACCGTCTGCTGCACAGTTGCTTTAGCTCTCTACTTGAGGAAAGCTCATCATGTAATCATTTTCAAGGAACCCTAAAGATTTAAGAGGTCAACTTCCATACCAGTTAGGACTGTATGGCTTATTTTACATAAACAAACAACAGCAACAATAAAATGTATTAACTATCTGCTCTGTCCTATAAGCAGCGCAGTAATAACACAATTAGAAGTAGTATCTTAGGACGTATATATTTCTTCAACTTTATCTCTTCAGACTATTTCAAACCATTACGATGTTTAGAAAATTTACTTTTTTCTTTTCATTGTTTTTAGCTTAAATTATCATTTATCTCTCCTCTTATTGCTCTATTTTTGAGAATTTGTTCTTTAAAGAATTGGTTTTATTATTTTCCTTTTTATGCTACTTTTCTTTAAGTTTTTATACTTTTAATTTCCTGATTCACACAAGTTTGGGGATTTTATCTTTATATTCCATATATTCTTCATTAAGAAATATTTATCATTTTTTATCCTCAGTCTCTCAGTTTCTGGTTCAAATTTAGTTTTAAATTTTTAATTTTAATTACATTTAAAACTCCTGTTTTAAAAGTAAAAGTAAACTCCTGTTTTTTATCTACTTTTTCTGGACATTTTAGATTTTATATCTTCTTATGCTGGATGTCAGGACAAGCCATGTCTTTTATAGCCACTAATAATCATGACAGTTTATTTAATCATGAAATGTAAATATAAATACAGGCAGCTACCTGTTCTAAAATGTCTGTGGTTTCTAACACACAACCTTTGGATATTAGGCAAATCTACGCTCTCTGACAAGAACAGGAAGTGGTAGCAGTGTCGTATTGATGGTAATGGAGGTAGTATTCTTCCCCAATCTTCATTCAGATGATGGTATTAACCACCTACTCAACTGCTTGGACCTCACACTCATAAGTCATCCTTGACTATTTTTTCGCTCATATTCCATATCCAATCTATTATCATGTGGTTTTATTTTTTTCGGCTCTTCCTCCACAATGTATCCCAAATTCAACCATTTCTCATCATCTCTACGTAGTCCAAATCACAATATCATTTACCTAGACAAAAACAATAGCCTTCTAAACTGGTATTAATTCTGCTCATGACCATATTCTGTCCATTCTCCACAGAGCAGCCATGTTTTAAAAATGCAAATTAGACCTTTATTAGAGATTAAAAACCTTCCTATAGCTTCCCTTTAACACCAAAAAAAATTCCAAGTCTTCCCGATAGCTTATATTATCTAAACACTACTAAGTTCTCTAACTGTAATTTGCAGTATTACCACCTTAATTCCCTAAACTATAGCTACACAGGCCTGTTTCTCTAAAATACCAAGCTGCTGCTTGGATTATTTCCCCCCATCCCCCCAGATTTTCATATGGTTGTTTCATTTTGAAACTTCATATATCTGCATATAAATATTTCTTCAGAAGCTTTCCCCAATCATGTTACATTTCTGTATAAGTCCCCCCACTATTCTATTTCCCATTATTTTGTTTCATAGCACTTATTACTATCTGAAATAGTATTGGTTTTTAAACTTATTGTCTATCTTCCTCACTAGCATTTATATCCTCCATGAGACTAGGGCTCATATCCTTGTTCACAGCTCTTCCCAGGGTTTAGAATAGAGGTCTGATATATAGGTATTTGAAAATTTATCATATGTATATATATCATATACTTATCAATACATGAATTTGAATGACTTTTTTAACCCCTAAAATAACACTATGGGAGTCTTACTATTGCTATTTACTTATGAGGAGCTTTGTAATTTTAAGTTAAAAAGCCTGTAAGTAAAATTAGATCTGCCTGCATCTACAGTCTGAGATCTTACCCATTACTACAAAAACTTCTATCCAGGGAATAACTTTCCCCTAATGCCTAATTTAAGTAAAATAAGTAAACGAACCTTAAAGAAAAATGGCAGAATAATGAGTCTATGCAAGAAATGTAAAACTCACAGCTCCAATTTACACAAAGCAGCAAGAAGCATCTCCTTCCTCAAAGGCTGCCATGATTAGCCACGTAATTCTCCTCTCGATCAGCCGTAAAGGATGTGGCACTTGACACAAAGGCAGGCCATGTGCTTGTGAGATAGACTAGAACAATAGCTTTCTCTAAAAGTGGCAATGTTGGGAGGAGTGTGTATCATTTTATCTCCTCTCTGTCTAAAATCTGTCCATCCTATAAATCTTGGAATGGACAGCTATGTGAGCTATATAAACCTGCCCTAAGCTGAGCCAATCAGCTTTCTTCTTATAAGAATATGACACTGGTTTATAGAATAGGGATCTAGTATAACCACAGAACCAGCTCAAAATGGTCCTATCCTGTTTTAACATGATACCAAGTTGCTTTTCAGCAACAACAGACCAAAACCACAAGTCATGCAGCTGAAGCATGTGCAGAGGAGAGAACGCTGACCTCCAGCTAGACCCAGAACCAAAGTCTCCCCCGTACTCCACCAGAACCGAAGGACCAGGACATAAATAGAACCTGAACACTAAAACCCTTTCGGAAACAAAGAGTCTGTTGTCCTGAAGCAAAGGATCCATTGTTCAGAAGATCTTGTGTTGATGCCCTTTACCATAAATGGCCAAGCTCCAAAGTCTTCTAATTAAAACTTGACCCATCAGAGCTCTTGCATACCTGTTTCCCTTAGATTCTTAAAAACCTGCCCTGAACCCTGGATCGGGGAGTTTGGGCTTTTGAGTATTAGCTTCTTGTTCTCCTGGGTGGCACCACTCATAATAAAATAGCCAATCTTTCTCTACTGCAATTCTTGGCTTTAGTGTTCAACTTTGCCAGTGCTGGGTGGACGAACTCTCTCTGATCTGTAACTCTAGGTTGGAATATCATGTAGATTAAAGGGCTATGCCTGATATTCTGATAGTCATGACTGTTTAAACTGATGAGGCAACAAAGAACCCAAACTATAGAGAAAAAGAATGAAACAGGTGTGTAACAAGACACAAAGATAAATGATCACATGGGGTATGTGTGGGTAGAACAGAAGAGAGGAGAGGGAGTGGGAAAAGAGAAAAGTTACCTAATACCTTTCAGTTCCCAAAAGTCCTAGCTCTATTTATTCTTAAAATGAATTCTGAGGAATGCCATTCTGTCATTGAAATAGTCTTCTTCCCTTAAGCTAGTTTGAATGGATCTGTTACTTACAACCAAAGGATCTTAAATTAACCAAGTTTCCAATACTGTTTGATAACAAGACTTGACATGAGCTGACTCAAAACACCTTTTGCTTCCAAGGTGAAGCTGTTAACATTTATTCATTTTCTCTCAACAAATGTTCACTGGATGCTTACTCTGTTTCAGAAACTTCTAAGTTTCTGTAAATGTGAACAAACAAAAAAGTACAAATAGAAAAAAATATATATAAAGCCAGGAAGTAATAAGTATTATGAAGAAAAATAAAGCAGAATAAGAATACAGCAATGGCGAGGCTGCTATTTTATTTAGAGTGCTCAGGAAAGGCTTCATGGAAGAGGTGATCTGAAGTGAGAAACTAGCTCTATGAAGACCTGGGGAGAAAGTGTTTCAAATAGAGGAAAGAGATAAATTTATCTGAGGCACAGATGAATTCTTAATACATTTAAAACATGGAAAGTCAGGGTATTTGAGACAGTGAGAAAGATTAATAAAAAATAAATCTGGAGAAGCCAAGAAGGAAATCATCTATATAGAAGCTTTGTTAAAACTCTGAATATTATTTAAAATGAGATTATACACTTTTTGAAAGTTTTGAGCAGGATGGTGATATGATCTAATTTATATCTTTGAACAACTACTTTGGCTACTGTGTGGAAATTGGAGACATGTGTGGGTAAGATGGGTAGAAATACGTAAGAAATTACAGAGGTAAGAACAAGAAATATACTTTGAATGTAGCGCTTACATACAGAATTGCTGACTGATTGGTTAGACACAGTGTCAGAAGAAGTGAGGATGAGTAAGGATGAATTCAAATTTCTGCCCTGAGCAAATGTATAAATGATATACTGAGACAACAAATCCTGGTTAAGTAGAACTAATCAGAGTGAAGGAAAACCAAGAGATAACCCAAAGTGAAGTTGCAATTTTGGGAAAAAAGGGAGGTTGTCTGAATATGTGCTTTTATCACTGTATTTGCCCAGGTGCTTACAATAAGTCCTGACCATCTTGAAACAGCCTGAGAATATATGTTTCTTGCAACCTTTAATAACCTAATCAGATCTATTAACAAAGAACCTTTCACAATCTGTTTTTGACTTGAATATTTCAAACTATATTTATATGCTAGAGTATGGCTGTACTGAGAGTTGCTATTAGAAAAATTCCCAGATAATCTAGAAGGTTTTTCATATTCTCCTCAACTGCCTATCCCCCCAATCCTATTCAAGTCTTTAGGATTAAAAAAAAAAAAGTTAAATTTTAGGCTCATCCAAGAATGCTGGGGTCCACAATTCTTTATAATAAATCTGTAATTCTAAATAAACTTTTCTTTGGCCTTAAAGGCTGAAGTAATGCTACCTCCTTAACCGGTCTACTTGTTAGCCTCCTTTGGCCTTCTACTCTATCATTCTCTATCCTAAATCTTTATCTTCTCTCCTTTATCCCTTCAAATTACAAGCATTTTCATTTCTTGGCCCCACAAACCTCTAAGCTCTTAAAAAAAAA
The DNA here is from genome assembly GCA_003508835.1 of Eonycteris spelaea. Lineage (NCBI taxonomy): Eukaryota > Metazoa > Chordata > Mammalia > Chiroptera > Pteropodidae > Eonycteris > Eonycteris spelaea. The sequence continues at coordinate 6,108,370 of PUFA01000054.1, read as the reverse complement.
AAAAAAAAAAAAAAAAAAAAAAAAGAGACCTTTATAGTCAAACTTTTTGAAAGGAGCCCATAAAAAAGAAATATGCTTCCTCTCCTGTTATGAATGTCTCCTAATCCCATTAAAACTGTGCTGTTACCAATTACTGTTTTAGAGATGAATTCAAATTTTATTGGGTCATTTAACTGCAAGACATTAACTACTCTACCATCTCCTTTCAATTCTTTCCTTCCTAGGCTTCTAAAATATTACCTTTCCCTAATTCTCCTATCTGTGTGACCATTTTTCTTTACCTCACTGTCTTTTAATATTTAGATACCCCAGTGTTCTAGTTTGGAGCACTGTTTTTAACAAAGGAATTCTAACTGTTCTCATAGTTTTAATTTCTATCCTTGAATAATAATTCTCAAATTTTATCTCCAATGCTGATCTCTCCCCTTAAACCTCAGATCTAGAAATATTATTTGAAGAGACACTTGGTGGAGAAATTTCTAAATCTGTTCAAATATAAAAAGGCACAGATTCAGGAAGTTCTGTAAACCCAAACTAGATAAATAACACATTATCTAGACATAACAAAATCAAACAGCTCAAAGCCAAACATAAAAACAGTATTTCTTAATAGCAATGATGGAAAACTATAAGACAATGGTATGACATCTTCTAAAGTGTTAAAAGAAAATAAATCTTAACTTAGACACAACTGTCAGCAAAACATCCATCAAAAATGGAGGAAATAAAAGATGTTTCCAAAAAACAAAAATTGAGATTGACAGCAATAAACAGCGAATAATCCTAGATGGAAGTATGGCAATAAACAAGGGGTTGAAGAATATAAAAATTCATAAATAAGTAGCAAAATATAAATGATTATTAACTGTTTAAAATAATATTTTGTGAGGTTTTTCATATATATAGAAAGAAAGGAGAGCGATAAAGTGAATGAGAATGAATTAAAATTCATGACAACACCACAAAAAGTAAATGAGGGATAAATGGTGTTAAGGTATTATAGGATTCCTGCATTGTCCAGGAAATAGTAAAAATAAATAAATAAATAAAAAATAAATCAATTCTAAGGAGCCAATGATACATACTACAATATATAGAGTAATTAATAAAAATATAGAACTGTATTACTAACTTATAAAGAGGGAAATTAAGTAGTTAAATAAGCAAAGTGAAGAAGGGAAGAAATACACAGAGAATCAACAGGACAGACAGAAAACATAAGATGACTGATTTATAATTAAATTTATCAGTAATTGCAATAAAAGTAAATGAAAACCTCAAAGACACCTGGAGAAAAAAAGTCCAACTATATATGGTTGAAAAAAAACATCATATATATATGATACAGAAATGTTCCAAGTAAAAGGATGGGAAAATATGTACTGTGCTAACCAAAAGAAAATTGATGTAGCCGTACTAACATCACAAAAAGCAAACTTTCAAGCAAGAAGTATTACCAGAGATAAAGAAAGATATTTCATAATTACAAAAAAGCCAATTCAAAAAAAGATAGAGCAATTGCAAAATTATATGCAATGTATAACGACTTTGAAAAGCAAGGGTTGATAGAATTAAAAGATGATTCTACAATCACAGTTGGAGATTTTTAAACATACCTTGCTTAGTTACTGACAAATTTTAAAAAAATGTATAAATATATATAAAATTTGAATGTAAGTTCAAACAGATGTCCAACAACAAACCTGATTTAATATATAAAGAACACTGCATCCAACAACTAAGAATACACATTCTTTTCAAGAGTACTAGCACTTGACCATACGTTGAGTCATTAACCAAACAACAAAAATCTTGAAGGACAAAGTTATAGGACATAACTCCCAGATTCCAGAATTACTATAAAGCTGTATAATAATTTAAAAAGTATGGTAAAGGTGAAAAATAGACAAATATGTTAGGGGAACAGAACAAAGATTAGAAATAGATCCTATTAGTCATGTGACAAGTGCAATACAATTTTAGAAACCACGGACTTATCACTAGATGATGCTAGATCAATTGGCTCCGCAGGCTGTGGAGAGATCTTGACCTAATCTCACACCATTTATAAAGATCAAATGAAAGGAAAAATAGTTAAGCTTCTGAAAGACAATATTAAATATCTCCATGATCTGGTGAGGGTACCCAAAGATTTCTTAAACAGCACATAAAAAACACGAACAAGAGAGGAAAAGATTACTAGGTTGCTTTTATTAAAATTTGAAACTTTTATTCAGCAGAAGACATTACTATGAGGCTGAAAAGGAAACCACAGGATAGAAGATACACCTGCAATATATAAATCCAACAAAGAACTTATTTGTAAAATAAATAAAAAGAATGATTATAAGACAACTCAATATAAGATATGCAAAAACAAAATAACACTTCACAAAACAATTTCTAAATGGTCAAGAAGCATATGAAAAAAGTTGCTCAATATCAGTAATAATCAGGAAAGTATAAATTCACAATATAAGTATTACTTTACTTCCATCAAATGACTAAATGGGGAGAAAAAGAAGACCAATACCAAGTGTTCAGGAAAATTCCCACCACTGACACACCACTTGGGAATTTCTTGTTTTCAAGTAAAACTGACACTCCATAAAAATCCACTGTTTATTAAACTGTGGTTTCTTGTGTGTTCTGGTATGTAACCGTATACCCAGATTTGTGGGGCAACAAACAAGATAAAGTCCAGGTGTTTTTGAGGAACATAAAAAACACAATGATCTGGGCCTTTGACCTATCTTCCTCTTTTCTACCCTCCTCATTGTTTTTTTCCCTAGACTGTGCATGCTTTTATTTATGTTGCTTCCTGTTATGAACTAAATGTTTATGTCCTGCCAAAATTCATATGAAAAACTACGCCCCACCCCCCGTGTGATGATATTTAGAGAGATGAGGCCTTTAGAAAGTAGGTCATAAAGGGTGTGGTCCTGGTCTGATAGAATTAGTGCCTTTATAAGAAAGAGGCAACAGAGTATGCTCACTTTAGTGCTCTCTCTCTCTGCCACATGAGGACACAGAGAAGGCAGCTGTCTGGATTTGATTCATTATAAATCATATTCTCCTAGGTTCCTACTGTTGTTTATTTTGTCTGGGAAAGGGTAGATGGCTTTGATGTTCTTGTCTAACAAATCTGATTTCTATTCATATGAATAATACACTGAAAATTATCTTCTCACCTGATTGGCTTGGCTTTGCAAGTAGACTCTTCTGGCATTCAGATCTTCAAAGGGAGAAGGTCTTGAGCTTCTATAAGGCTCACTGGTAATAACGGTCTCTTGCTGGAAAAGATGATCTTTCACTAGAGTACTGGGAGTATCCTCTTCAGTTGCCTAATGGGAATAATCCCCAAATCATTAGTTGCCAGAATATAAAAAAAAATAAAAAATTAGATTCTTGGCAGGAAGTAGATGGGATAAAGGGGGTCAAATATGTGGTGACAGAAAGAAATCCAACTATGCGAGGCGAACAAACAGTGTTAAATATATATATGCCTTACTGTTAAAGTGTATAGCTGAAACTTACTGGATTTCATTAACTAATGTCACCATAAAAAAGTAAATTAAATAAAAACTTATACATATTTCACTCTCTAACAGATATTTTGCAAATCAGTCAGAACACACCACACCATCACAATGAATAGCAACTCCTAAAATTCAAATGTGCATGATTCTAAGCCAAATCAAAATTTCAAAAAAAAATTTTTAAAGAGATTTTATGAGCAAACTGGGCTTTCTTACAGAAAAGAACTTAGGAAGAATAAGAAGGTGAACTATTCCGTGTGTGAGAGAGCTAATTATAATGAAGCTTTTAATTATAACTAAAGGTGGTATCATACACAGAAAATGAAGAAAACATTAGGAAGAAAATATGAAACAAAACTTTTGCAAGTCAAAAGAAAGGCATGTAACAAGGACTGTGCTATAGTATGTGATAGAGGGGATCAGAAGAAGACAGCAGTCCATGATCTTTTTGAATAATGAATGAATGAATCAAGTAAGCTGAACTTGCTGATTATTTAGAAATATTAAAATCACATAAGACTTAGGTAGGGGATATGCTCAATGACAGTCAGTAAAGATTTGCCTTTAAAATTTCATAAACAATGATTCCTGTGAAATAAATGTTAAATAAGTGAAACTTAGCACACTACAAAATGAAAAGTCCTACACGCATTTTATTTCTTTTCTTTTTCTTTTTTAAAGAAATGAAATAACTATTTGATATAACTTTTCCTATTACCATATAATTATTTGGGGAAAAAAAACAGTGACAGCCAAGTAAAAATGACAGAAACACTTCCACTGGTTCATTCTAAAATAATTTCGAGAAATCATAATAGGGCTAACAATTTTAAAGGTACAAACCTTTATAAGTTTTTAAAATAAAATTTAAAAAAATTAAAAAATTTTGGTGTTACTCCTAAATTTAAGTAATAAAGTTCATTAATGTCTAAGATACTTTAAATTTATAAATCCAAGTTCTAGTCTTTGCTCTGAAACAAAGTTACCTTGTGACATTTAATTTCTTTGGAACCCAGCTGTCTCAATTATCAAATAATTATAATTCCTATACTCTTTTATGACATGGATTGTCATAAAAACTTAGTGAGATGAGTATACCTGTGAAAATATTCTGAAAACTCAAAGTCATTATTTTATTAGGGAATAAGAAATTAAACTTAAAATATATCTGAGAATCTACTGTCACTTAAAACTAAATATATAAAACCCAGTTAATTGCTATATTTAGCTAATTTTCATAATAGTTACCCAAATGTGTTTCAACAGTTAATGCTAAATTATTGGAAAGGAGTTGGCTAAAAACTGGTATCCAGCATACAGTCTTTCAAAATGCATGATCAAAATTTGGAAGAATAAAAACACACTTATTTGTTCCAGAGAGTTCTCAAAACAAATAACTCAAGTAACTGCCAAAAATTAAGCAAACTGAATAGAAGAAAACACCAGGAATAAAAAGATTGAGAGTAAGGGCTTAGGCTGGAACCTTGTCTCATCCATCTAGGTAATAAAATTTAGGCAATTTACTCCTCTGAATCACAATTTCTTTTTATTATAAATTGGGTATAAAATTCATATTAATAATCTCAGGGTTAGTTAAGATACTCGAAGGATTAAAAACTACAAAAGGTGTTTACTATTTTGCTATTAAATAAAAATGTGTACATTTGGGTAACAAATGATTTAGTTTTGCTTAAAAATTTTTTACCAAAATAGCTGAAATTAACCAATTAACTATAAGTATTTTATATCACACAGTGAATTCAACTATACATCTAAATGGGTCTCAGCTAATAAAATAACTAAAATGTCTTTCAGATGTCTGGTATTGTAAAAACAAAAAACAAAAATCCTCACTGTTTGAGAATGCAGTCTACAATCTATAATAAGGCACATACTATGCATGAATTGTGAAAAACAAACATTTTTAGAGAATCCTAAACTGGAAAAGAATATTTTCCTACTATTTAATTATGTATCTTTCGGCAATTATGAATTTAGATGTACATTAAATTGATAAAGTTAAAAAAAAGTGGTGATGAATGGTCATTCTTTCATTGCTAATTCTATATACAAGAATAAAACCTACAACAACCATTCCGAAAAACCACTTCAGTAATACATAGCAAAAGTTTTAAAATATTCACATATTTTAACCACTTCTTGAAATTAGTTTAAAAAAGTATTACATGACAGAAGATTTAGGCACAATATATTTTTCTCAGAATTATTTTTAATAGCAAAAATGAAGAAATAACCTTAATGTCCCAAAATAAGGAATTGGTTAAGTAAATTACTGTATGCCCGGCTAACAGTTTTAAGTGGTCACCTGAAATTGGGTGTATGAATAGTATCTACTATGTGGGGAAATGTTTCGTGTTAAATAGTATATATAATTTTATTTACACACACTATCATAACTATAAAAATATAAATGACTGATTTTTCTACTTGGAACCCTTCAAGGTCTCCCATTATAAAGCTGTGCTGGGAAATCTCGCATATACTGGAGAGTAGAGGAAAGACAATCAGTATTGTCTGAGGAACACTTTCATAAAATACATAATTTACACAATCCACAGAAATGGGCCCTCTCCCCCTAGAAACACTGATGTACAGAATATAAGTTCAATTTTATTTTATAGGGAAAAAACAGACGACAAGTATATGAAAAGATGAACTTCCCTCAGTTAAAGACATCAAAATGTGCTAATTTTCTATATAGATTAGAAAGATGGAAAAGATAAATAATACTCAATGTTAGCAAAAGTTTGTGGAGAAATAGGAATACTTCTATACTGTTGGTGGTAGTACAGTTCTTTGAGAAGGTATATATATAGACATATACACAAATAATCACGGTAGCTCTATTTTTAACAACAAAAAAGACAAAATCATATGGCTATATCAGCAGAGGACTGGGTAAAAAATTATGATATAAATATGATAGAATTCTGTGCAGATATTAAAAAGATCTGTATGCAGCACTCAAGATATTGTTAAATGTGAAAAAGCTAGGTACAGAACTGTCAGTATGGCATGATCCTATCTGTTTAATGGATAGGTGGACAGATATTTTTAAATTTTATATCAGGAAGGATATACACCAAACCACTGATATTTCCTTAAAGAAATATTGTAAAGGACTATACACAAAATAGCATAAAAATAATGAAATATGTATACTTGTCACCCAATATAAGAGAATGTAACCAACACAAGTAACTCCTATGTGTTTTTCCATGTTAACATCTCCGTATCTACCACTTGGAGTGCCAACAGGTAAACAGTATCTTGAAGTTGTATTTTTTCATTTTCTTACTCTTCCTTACAGTTTTCCCACAAGGTATTATCCATAAACTGTAGTTTCAGATCTTCTGAATTTTATTTGACTGATATCATGCTATTTGGGACATTACAGCAATAGCTAATATTTTTACTTCTCTGTAGCAATGATAACTAACACATATTGAGCATTTTCTATGTATCAGACATTGTCCCAAGTATTTTATATGGGTTAACATATTTAATCCCCAAACCCTTGGAGGTAGATAGTATTATCATGTCTCTGTTCTATATGTAGAAGCTAAAGATCAAAGAGACTACATAACTTGACTAAGATGAAACAGTTAATTTTTTGCTATTTCAACATGTTTCTAAGAATATTCTTGTACAACCCTCACGGTACATATGTACAAGAATTTTTATGGTAATATATCCAAGAGTGGAAATGCTGGATTGTAGGATATACATATGGTCCAGTTTACATAATAAAAATTGCTTTCCAAGTTGGTTTTAACAATGTACGCATCCACAAGCAACACTCCAAATTCTCACCAAGACTAGACATTATCACGACTTTCACTCATATATCTGTATGCTATTTTAATTTCTATGATAATTTCTGTCTCACTAAAAATTACATTATTTTCTTTACAAACAAGAAATTTTGAGAATGAACAAAAGAAAAACAATAATTGTTCCAACAAATGAATGAATGTATAGGTTTTACTTTTTACTTATTCCAAAGAGGTTCATTATGGAAAGAATTACTTTTTGTGTACTTTGAACTTTTAATTTATTAAAATTAATTCTTTTGTGAGTGAAGATTTTTTTGTTGTTAAAGAGTTCTTTTATTTTTAGAAATGTATGAAATAGTACATGACAAAGAGACCATTTCCTTACACATCTGCCCACACTGGGCATTATCATTTACCAATCTTCACCAATCTAACTAAAAAAAAATTTTACTGTTATTTTCCAAGAAGAATATCTGTACCATTTCCATAAGTAAAATTAATAACCAAAACATTTCCTTAATTTGGATGTGAAAAGTAAAAAGTTTCCAGGCTTGGTCAAGTCTGGATTTTTTTTACTGGATTATAATCCTTAAAAACAAACTAACAAAAACAATTACTATGGGGATGTGAACACAATCTAAAGTTAGGTGTGGGAAAAGCCAAATATCTTTCACAAGAATAGAAAATTTAATATACAGCATATACAAAGACTGCACATACATTTGCATGATCTTCACCTTTTAAAAAAATTGTCTATAGCAGTTATATGATGCACATTCAATGCTTTTAGTATTGTGCTGCCAGAGGCTCACCTGCATTATCTATAAAGTATCCCACGCAAAGATTAATGTACAATGGAAAACTGTTTCACTCTCAGAGGTTGGTATAATAATTATTCTCCTATGGATGCTAAGAGATTGTTTAGCTCTTTCTTTTTCCAAGACTACTATAGCAATTTTTTTTGTAGAGGCAAAGAGATGTGGGTAAAGCAATAAAGTAATTCAGGCTGTAGAGAAAATGAACACAGACTTTGCTTTTCTCCTCCCTTTGTCCCTTCTCCCTATATTAATTCTGAGGCAGAGGAAATGTCTGAGTTGTTCTGCAAACCTTTTTAACGTATATTTCCCAATAAATAATCAATCAAACATGAAAAAAGTGGTATTACAGTCTACTTATTGCTCAAGAACTTCATTTGTACATCACAAATCAGGTTTGAAAATGTGTAGCTGAGTCATATCTAATAACAGAAGTTAATAATTATACTCAGTTAATTTTAGCATTATGAAAGAATTTTAAATGTTCTTTGATAAAGAAATCTTGTATTTTAGCTCTGCATGTTGAAAATATGACCAAAGCTATTTTTGGCATTTAAAATTATATACTGAAGTTATGCAAACTTAGCACAGTAAAGGAAAAAAAATTACTAACAACTCCACGAGCCCAGCAAAATCATTATTAACATTTTGGAGTAGTATCCAGTAGCAGCAATTCAATGCATTGTCTCCTATTTGTTCATTAGATTTCTTTAGTTACTTTTGATTAGTTTAAGGATATGAATGAACTGACCCTTAAGTTTCTAATTTTGCATCTGTCTGTGAGCTTTGCCTGAAAACATTAATAACATACACATTATTTTTTTTAAGCAACCTGAACATAGTAATCAGTGATGAAACATGAAAGTATAAGACATTTACCAAGATAACATGCCTACTAAAAAACTGAAAACAAGTCCTTCACCCTATCAACAACAGAAAAACAGAAAACTTAAAGCATCTTTCCAATTGAAAGTTTAGTCTGACTTAAAAGTGGATATTAGGTTTTCAGGGATTGTTCATTGTCTCTAAATCTGTTTGTGTTAATAGGCAGTAGTTACATAGTTCTTGATAACTATATAAATCTCTATACAATCTTTTAACTGGAAAATCTACTTCTAGGATTTTATCCTAAGGTCACACTCAGAAATACCAACAAAAATTAATTTAAAAGGCTGTAGAAAATAAAGTAAATATTCAATGAAACATGAATGGTTAAACAGACTGTAGTACAGTTACATGATATAATGGCTAAATCCAAAGACTGTGAAGATAAGACTGTGCGGGTTCAAATTTTATAAGATATACTGCTTAAATTTCCAATTACCACCATCACTCACTATAATCACCAATACAAAAATCTTATCAATAACAATCAAAATGGAAAAGAGATCAATCCCAATGGCATTTTTTAAAAAGATGTATTTAAATACAACATGAAAGAATAAGACAAACATAACAAAAAAAAAAATCTAGGCAAAGGTACCTAAAATATTAATAGCAGTTATGTCTGGCTGGGGACAAATGATTCCTGATTTCTTCTTGATAATTTTCTAACTATTCAAAAATTGTACATAAAGATGTATTTGTCTAAGAGTCAAGAAAAATTTAAATAATGAAAAAATGTTATGCAAAAAGGTTATACAGGTTTTATTTTGTCCCCTCATTAGACAGTAAATAAAACTCAATCTAAAAAGTACTAAGATGTTGGGAACTTAGCTATAGAGTATTACTTAATGTGGGATGGTGATTAAGTCACAGTAATAGAAAATCCATTTTGCTAGTTAAATAAAACCTATCCAGTAGCTTAGAAGTTTTCAGATATAGAGCCTTATTAAAATGTTACCACCTTTGAAAATAAGTACATGAACAATTTATACTCCCTTGCCTAAAGCAAAATTACTTTAAACAAGTTAGTATAAATCACAACCTATTAATCATTTTGGCTCAGAAATGACATTACCTAATTATAAAAAAGAGTAAGTTAGTCAAGTACTACTTCTCACTTCAGATCAACTAGGTATCTTTTCTTCTGCCTCAAAGCATGAAATCTGATCTCTTTTCCTCTTAAAACCTGAAGTGCGTTGCGAAGTGAGTTTTATGGGTTTTGTTACCAATCTAGCATATCTGAACAATTAGAGCTATTGTAACTGACAATTCCAGTGGGGAAGATACTAAAAATGATCTTAAAACAAATATAAACTTGCATTAAAAAACTATCAACAAAAACCCTTAACTGGCTCATTAGTTTAAAAAAAATCAAACTTAAAGGTCATTCCTACCTTATTACTGCTTATGATTTAAAAAATCTTAATTTTAAAGAATTTTCTTCAAAAAAACCTTTCTTGAGTACCAATTATGTATGTGATCAGCACTTTAATAAACATCAGGGATAAAAGATGGGCAAGAAATGATTTTATTAAATTCAAATGTTATGAAACCCTTAAATATAGATATGAAATAGAAGGTAAACATCTTGTTGATTTATGCTAACTGATGAAGATATGGAATTGTTGAAAGCAGAAGGTTGTCCACCAGCAAATAACCAAATGTCTAGCTATTTACTGGCACAGAATAGGTACTCAAATATTTGCTCAATGAATGAATAAATACTCAAAATGGAGAGGATTTCCTCTCTGATATTTAATACCTTTGAGACACTTATGATCTAAATATAGCATAATCATTACCTCCTCAGAGTTTAAAAATTTAGATAGGTTACTATTTAACACCAATTTAATCACCAATAAAGTAAACATGACATAATCATTACCACTAATCAGTCAATTTGTACTCAAAATAATTTCAAAATGTTTATGCCAAACCCATAGGTGAATTATGAAACAAAGATGTACTTTAAACCTAATAAAGTAGCTCAATAAATTAGAATACTTTATACCTCCAATATATTATTCCAAAATAAGAGTGAAAAGCAAAAACTTTGGCATATCATAAGATAATAAGGCAAATTTAAGAGTTTTCTTTGGTAGTTTTAATTCTAGACATTGGTTCTTTTAAAAAATTTTCAAATAGGGTGTTCAGAAAATTTTCTCTCACATATTTGGTAGCATCTCAATACCTCCCCACCCTTTTATAGTATGTGACATGACAATGAGTTGGCTCCAAGTCCTGGCAACTCTATGAATGAGTGATGATGTCCAAATCTTTTTGACTACTTTTTTAAGTTGAATTTTTACCAAATTTACTTTCATCATAGGGAACAATTCAGAATGTTTACCCATTTCCAGGAAATGTTAATTACAAACATGAAATAATATTTAAAAACACAGAAAATATTACGTATTTAAGTGGAAAAAAAATCCAGACTATAGTATAATGGTATCATAACATATGTACATACACATTTATGTGTATAGAAAAAAACCCAAAGTCTATATTTAAAAATAACTATGACGGTTATCATGGATGGTGACAATTTGTTTTTTCTTTAAACTTTGCTGTACGTCTTAAATAAAATAAAAACATTTCTATATTCTGACTGTACATAAAGCATTTTTCCATGTCTTTAGGTCACAACTATTTTTATAATATGAATTACTGATCATTAATACAAGGTATACATACAAATTTAGATTCTTTTAGTGTTATTCTAAAAGTATTAATAGTACTGTAGCAAACTTAAAAAATATATAAAAGTACTAATAAAAAAGCCATGTTGCTCAGAATCCCATAATCTAAAAGTTAACAAAAATATTTAACATTTTAGCTGAGTAATAATGACACCATATAATTTTTATGTTTTTATTACTCAATAACATGGCAAATTCATAAATAATAAAATTGTAATGACTGTGAAAAAAATACCTTAATTAATTCAATCATTCTCATTCTCCTAAATAGCTTCTCATTTTTATCAATATTTTATACACACAGCCTCCCAAAGCTGTGTATAAAATTTTTTTGTGTATCTCTTCTTTAGTGAGATTACTGGAAATTGATTCTCTGGATGAACTGGCATGAATGCTTCTATTTTTAAGGCTCTTTAATACATATTACCAAACTGCTTTCTAGATAAATCTACGAATTTACATGTTCTCTACCAGTGTATCAATCTGTCAGTCTCATGGATAGACACAGTATGGGGTAATATCAATTTTTAAACCTTTGGTCATTGTTAACCAAAATAATGTTAATGTAGACTACCTGCTGATTACCAGCATGATAAAAGAGAAGGATGTCCATATGCTTAACAACTTATAATTCCTTTTCTGTGAATTTTTATAGAAGTACCTTGCCCATGGGATGGGGTATCTGTAATAGTTAATTTAATGTGTCAACTTGTCTAGTCTACAATGCCAAGCTATTTGGTTGAACACCAGTCTAAATGTTGTTGTGAGTCTATGGCCATGCTACCCTGAACAAGCCCAATCCCGTCTGATCTCGAAAGCTAAGCAGGGTCAGGCCTGGTTAGTACTCGGATGGGAGACCACCTAGGAAAACCGGGTGCTGTAGGCGCAAAAAATGAAAAAATAAGGGATTGTAAGCTGACAAGGTCCTTGCAATCTGTGAGGTCAACTAAGGGTTGCCTTGCCTGAAAAAAAAATGTTGTGGTGAAGGTAATTTTCAGATATGACTAACGTTTAAACCTGTAGACTCTAAGGAGATTACCTTCCATAAAGTGGGTGGGCCTCATCTCAAAAACACTTAAATGCCTGAGTTGCCACAAAGAGGAAAGACTGCCTTCCTAATCAAGACTGAAACATCAACTAGTGACAGTCCTTCCAGCATGCATGCCTACCCTGTGGATTTCGGACTTGCCAGCCCCTATAATCTCATGAGCTAATTCCTTCAAAACAAAACGAAATGAAACGAAACCAAAAAACCAGTCAAAACTGAACCAAAACAACTCTCTATAATACGTACTTACATACATACACCCTGTTCATTCTATTTCTCATTATTTTCCAACAAATACAGTGTCAGAAATTTTCTTAAAAATTTATACAAGTTGTTTATTAAGGCTAGTCATCCTCTATATCCTTTATGTTTAGAAATTCCTTTCAGCCGAAATACTTACTTGTAAGTCATCTTCTGCTCCTTCCGTTTCATTTTTTAATGCTGGGCATCCTAAGAAAACAGGTAAAAGTTAATTAAATATAGAATTTTTGTATTAGCTTTGTAGTATGACTAATTGAACATATCATTAGTATACTATAGGAGAATAATCAGAGATCGGTCTGGGGCTGCCTAGCAACAAGTCAGATGCTGACCACTCATACTTGCCCCTCTCTTAGAAGAATAGAGAATAAAGTGATTTCTTCTTCTAGGTAAATTTCCAGTTACTTACCAAAGAGATGTTTTTTGGGTTTTTTTTTTTTTTTTCAAATCATACCATTTCTAGCAAGCCCTGCTCCTGACTTCTCCAAAATACTCAAATTGCTAGACAGAGCATATGCACTTCCCACCTCCAGTGTTTAAGTAATGCCCATGTATGATTTCTCAATTTTTCTAAATACTCTGAACCAGGAAATAGTATTTAGTACCCAGAAATAAGATTTTAGTTGTGTTATTTAGGGAAAAAAAAGCCTTAATCCACTATTGATAGTTAATGGTCATTTGTACTATTGACCATCGTGCATTAATGTCTCTGTATACATTTTCATTATGCTCAATATTTTTAATGTTTAAAAATAACAAGATAGGCTGAGTACTGCAGTCTATTCTTCATGGCTGGTAGTTTATAAACTTCTTTAAACTGTCTTTAAACATAAAACTCAATCTATTTGATCCTAATTTAAGAAGTATGTTGTTATGGGGACATAAGTGTAGGCAAAAATTAAGAAAATAGTCAAGGAAACTTACCTTGAGAAATATCCTCTATAGCTCTTCTAATACCTCTATCAAAAGCCCTAGCATCAGCAGGACTTTGAAAGGTAAGGCCAAATTTCTTGTCATCAATCTTCCAGTGGTGAAATGTTGGAGTGACCTTATTGTAAATGAGGTCTTTTTTAAGCATACATTCCAAAACCACCTGTCAAAAGTTAAATGCCAAAAATTACTATAGATATATCAAACGCATCTAATGTGGCTCTAAAAATACAAACTGAGGTAAGAAAAGAGCTATTATATTTTAATAGGAATATTTCCACTCTATATTAGTACACGTCTTGTTACTTAACCTGTTTCACAAAGTTACTCAATAGCAAAATTAAGATGGGACTAAAGAGGATTCAGATTAAGAAGCACCAGGAATCTGTCTCCTCACCAAGACAACAATTAGACTGGCAGAATCTGTCTGATATAACTATGATGGAAGTTTCGAGTCTGTCAAAGGCTTTTAACTACCAGGAAAAGACATGGACAGTAAATTGTGGTTAATTTCCATCAATTTCAGCTTTTAGAACAGTAAAAGCAACTCATCCTCCACTCCCAGCCACATGGCTAGGAGTAGTGCGTGTGTTCCTGGAACAGCTTGTACACAAATCATAGGAGCCAAGGTGGGTAAAAAGGATCCTGTCCGCCAAACATCAGGTATCTGTGCTCTGATCACTGGCTGCTGCTTCTGATCATAGAGGTGAAGACAAAGAGGAGGGCAGCCACTGCTGTTGTACCTTGCCTCATTATTTCAAGTCCTTCCTTATGAGAATGAAGTGACTTGCAGGGTATTTAAAGAGCCAGTACTTTTTTTTTAATCTGTCATTTTTCACTTTCCCCCATTTTGATGGCCAGACATTAAAAACTAGAACATGCAAAAACAACTACATATATGAGAAAACTAAAAGAGACTATGAATACCTGGGGAAAGACTCAGAAAAGATGAGAAGACTTTTAAGTTCATACCTCAGGCTGATCCTTGGTACAGAGGAAACCAACAACAATTAAAACAAAAACACAAAACAAAGAACAATAATAAAAACAGCAAACCCTGGGGAAAGGAAACAATCTGATTTCCGGAGTTACCACATTATTAGAGTTAAATGCCCAGTGTTCACCGAAAAATCCCAAGGCATACAACAAAATAGTAAAGTAAGGCTGGATGAAAGAAAAATAAAAAACAATCAACAGAAACTGTTCCTGAAAAAGACTTGATGCCAGATCTACTAGACAAAGGTTTTTTTTTTTTAAGTCTTAAACGAATATAATTTTGAACATCTACTATAATTTAAAAAAATTTTAATGTCCTAAAGATGCTCATAGAACTAAATGAAGGCATGGAAAAAATCAAGAAAATGATTTATAAACAAAATGGAAATACTAGTAAAGAGATAAGAAACCTAAAAAGAAACTAAAAAGAAATTCTAGAGTTGAAAAGTATAATAACTGAAATGAAAAATTCAGTAGAGGAATTCAAAAATCAGATTTGAGCAGGAAGAAGAATCATTAAACTTGAACACAGGACAGTCTAAATGATTAATTCTGAGAAACAGAAAGAAAAAAAGAATGAAGAAAAGCAAACTAGCCTAAGAGACCAGTGGGGCACCATAAGAGGGCCAACATACATGCTGTGAGAGTTGCAAAAGGAGAAGAGAAAAAAAAGAGAAGGAGACCATTTGTAGAGACAATGGATGAAACTCCCTAAATTTGATAAAAGACACAGATACAAACATCCAAGCTCAACAAATTCCAAAGTAGATGAACTAAAAGACCATCATACAGGGAATCCAAAATAAGGATAACAGATGACTTCTCTTTGGAAACTTTGGAGGCCAGAACATAGGGCATATATATTCAAAGTGCTAAAAAAAAAACTGTCCACCAAGAATCCTATATAGGCAAAACCATCGTTCAAGAGAGGAAAAAATTAAGTCACTCCCAGATTAACAAAAGTGAGGGAGTTTGTTACTACTAGGTCTTCCCTATGAAAAAAGGTAAAGGGAGTCCTACAAGGTGAAATGAAATGATAGTAGACAGTAACTTGTAGCCATATAAAGAAATAAAGATCTCAATAAAGGTAAAAACATGGACAATTATAGCAGCAGTATTATTTTAACAATGACTTATAATTGCAATTTTTGTTTCTGTACAATTTATGAGAATAATACATTTAAAGAAAAAAAAAGTACTAGCGTGAAAGCCAGTTATTAATATAACTTTGGTTTGCAACCTCAAATATAAAATTCAAAAGACTAATTCATTTAAAAGAATTATTAGTTTATATTTCTGGGCATACAATGTATAAAGTTGTAATTTTGTGACATCAACAACTGAAAGGGGTAAGGATAAAGCTGTAAAGAAGCAGTTTCTGTATGTTCTTAATCTTAAACTGGTATAAATTCAATTAATGTTATAACAAAAATTGGAAATGTAATCTCTATGGTAACTACAAACAAAACTATAGAACATACAAAAATAATGAGAAAAGAATTTAAAGATTTGACTACAATCAAACACAAAAGAAGATAGGAATGTAGGAAATGAGCAATAAAAAAGCTATAAGGCATAATAATAATAATAAAAATACCTCAAGGACAGAAATAAATCCCTCCTTACCAGTAATTATTTTAAATGTAAATGGATTAAACTCTCCAACCAAATGAGATTAGCAGAAATGGATAAAAGCACATGACCCAACTATGTGCTGCCAACCAGGAACTCACCTTAAAGCCAGACATGAACAGGTTCAAAATGAAAGATGAAAAAGATATTCCATGTAAATAAAGAGAGCGGAAGTGGCTTTACTAAAGCAGACAAAATATACTTTAAATCAAAAAGGTCACAAGAGACAAGGGAGGACATTATATATTAATAAAAGGTTCACAAGAACAAGAGACTATAAGAATAAACATTTATGCATCTAATAACATACTATCAAAGCACATGAAGCAAAAACTGGTATTTAAGGGAGAAAGAGCTTGAAGATAATTGAAAACTGCAATGCCCCATTCACAAAAATCAACAGAACCACCAAACAAAAGGAAATTGAGGACTTCGCACAGCAAACCAACTAAACCTAACAGACACATAAAGAACATTACTGAACAACATTTAAATTTAAGAATACGTTTTTTCTTCTGAAGTGCACATGGGACATTTTTCAGGACAGACCATATGGTAGGCCACAAATTAAACCTCAATATATTTAAATATATAGATATTATATAAAGTATCTTCTCTGGCCACAATGGGATGAAGTCACAAATGAATAACAAACAGAAAACTAGAATATTCACAAAACTTAAGAAATTAAACAATTGACTGAAAAAGGTTTAAACCACAAGGGAAATCAGAAAACACTCAGAGAACGAAAACAAAAACAGAGCATTCCAAATTCTGTGGGATGCAGCAAAAGCAGTGCTAAGGTGAAAATGCATAGCTGTAAACATCTATCAAAAAAAAAAAATCTAAAATCGACCATGTAATTTTACAATTTAAGGAACTAGAAACAAATAAACTAAACCCAAAGCTAGCAGAAAGAAGGAAATATTGATGAGAGCAGAGAGAAAAAAGATAGAGAACAGAAAAACAATAGAGAAAAACAATGAAACCAAAAGTTTTAATCTTTCTACACTGAAAAGAAAAGGCAAACCTTTAGCTAGATGGACTAAGAAAAAAAGGGAAGATGCAAATTACAAAAAATTAGAAACGCAAGTATAGGCATTCCTAATGATTCCAGAAATAAAAGGGATTATAAGGGAGTAGTACCATGAACAATCGTATGTCAACAAATTGGATAACACAGGTGAAATGAACAAATTACTAGAAACAAAACAGACCAAGTCAGAAATAAATAAAAAATCTGAATATACCTATAACTACTAAAAATAATGATCAGTAATCATAAATCTCTTAACAAAGGAAAACCCTGAACCTGATGGCTTCACTGGTGAATTATACCAAACATTTAAGGAACTAATACCAAAATTCTCAAACTTTTCCGAAAAATTGAATAGGGGGAACACTTCGGAAAAAACAGAAGTCATTCCATGAAGCTAGCATTATTACTCTGATACCAAAGCTAGATAAAGACAATACAAGAAAACTATAAACCAATATCCCCTATGAACACTGATGCAAAAATTCTCAGCGAATACTAGCAATCCAAGTTTGGCAACATATTAAAAGGATTATATATTCTAAGATCAAATGGGACTGATTTCTAGAAATGCTAAGATGGTGCGACATATGAAAAGTGTTTAATATAATATGCCACGTGAACAGGATGAATGAAAAAAAATACATGAACATCTCAACTGATACAGATAAAGCATTTGATCAAATTCGGCTTCTTTTCATGATAAAAACACTCAACAAACTAGGATTAGAAGGAAAATAACTGAACAGATTAGACAACACCGTCAAGATCATTTAATGGAGGAAAAGAGTCTTTTCAACAAACAGTACTAGGAAAACTAGATATTCTTATGCAAAAGAATGAAGTTGGATTCTAACCTAAATCACATAGAAAAATTAACTCAAATAGATCAAGGGCCTAAAATAAGAACTAAAAAACTAAAAGTCTTAGAAGAAAACACAGGACACTAGATTTGGCAATGATTTTCTTGGATATGATACCAAAGGCACAGGTAACAAAAGAAAAATGATATATACTACTGCTCACTTCTTCAAATTCCATGTGCAGTGATGTCGTAGTGACTGAAATCAGTCGCGGTGGGCACACGTATGTAAATGCTAAAATCACTGCCTTTCCCCCCAGGAGATTCTTAAACCTTTATCAGCGTATTACTGAATATGTGATTTTTGATAGTAAGTATGATTAATTCTGAAATAAGTAACGAAGGTGATTAGATTTTGTCCTGCCTGCTTAGAGGCAAAGTAATAAAACTTCTCAAGAGTTTTATTTCCTATATTTTGATGATTCTACATATATTACAAAACAATCAACATTTACTCAGGGCTTTTATGTGTTTGCACTTTGTTATAGCATTTTGTGCAGATTTATTATTTGTCATAACCATTTTGCAATAACAATGAAATTCACAATTAAATTAAGTTCTGGAATTAAAGTTAAAATTAATGTTATGGATTACTGTAATATTTTTATTGTATTTGTAAACAGTAATATGTATTTCAAAAAACGCTAAATTGAAATTGTTAAAAAGATATAAAAAGTGACTTTGGTCATATAGTTATTCCGTGTAAATCTCACTAAATTAATTTTTTAAAACATAAAAACATTGCTGAATCAATCACTGTTAAATTTTCCAAAGTATTTTCCAACTGTATTCTCTCAGATAAATAATATTTCAAGTGGTCTAAACTCCTTTTTACCAATTGTTTACAAATGGCCTCTATTTTCCAGTGGCTTCTAAAACACAGAAAAATGAGTTTTAAAAATGGGCTTTCGATTACATGAAGAAATGGGAGGGATGATGAACTAGCTCTTTTACTCATGCAAATACCTAAACAAGAATGTGTTCCACCTAAGAGTCATGTGAATGTTGAAGTTACATGCCATACCAACTGGTACAAAAACAACATGCCAACTGATTATGAACTAGATGTCAATATGTGTTAACTTTCATCTGTAAAAGGATATTACGAAACAACATTTTACTGTTATTATATATTTAATGTAGCATAAAAATAATTATCCCTTAAAAATGGCTATCATGGTGGTAGCTTCCATAATTTAGGAACAGGCAGTGAGACTTTAAAAAAAAAAAAAGCAAAAAAAAGGCATGTAATCTACTGGTACAACCACCATTGTTTTTTATAGATAAAACATCTGTCATTCAGCATTTACATAATCTCAAAGCCTCCATGTCCAAAGTATAACAATTTCTCATCTAAGTCACACAATGTATTAGAAAATTGTTTTGCTTCTGACATTAAGTAGCATTAAAAATAAATAAATGCACTCTCATCACATTAAGGACAATGTATAGCAAACTTTATGTACAGCCCACCTCAAATTTAAAAAAAATAAATAAAATTAAAAAGCTGCATTTAAAAAAAAGTAGGTAAAAAAATTCCTCGGGATACTTTTACCCACCATGTGATCAATACTTAATCTGCATTCTTGAAAAAACAAAAATAATTTTAAGGGCCAGAAGGATTCTTAAAAATCACTGAGTTCTGCTACCCCCTCTTTACAATGCCCCTCGATTATATCGGAACGATGTGTTCCAACTTTGGTCCACTGCAGTTTTCACTATACTAATTATGTATCTTAAGATAACAGTAATATTAAGTGGCATGTACTAAGCAGAATTCAATATTTATCATAGTCATGATTAGCATATAATTAGCAACCAGATTACAGAAAATGGCAATTACATTTTTGCCAATAATTACAATCAACTTATCCAACATTAACAGTTGATTTATTTACCCTGAAGGAAAAATAGGGAATGGGATAAATTATCTCTGGCCAATGCAGTAAACTAAAAAGTACTCTATAGACCTGAAATGGTTACAATCTCCCAGAATACATGACCTATTGTTACTCTTAGAGCTTCTTTATAGTCTGGGGTGTGTGGGTGTGTGTGGTGTGTGTGTGTGTGTGTGTGTGTGTGTGTCAGGTAAAAAATGAATAATCCTAAATTCTTTTAAGACTATCCTAAAGGCAAATGCCAGAAGCCATTAAAAATATAATCTGAAAAATATTCTGCATACAGCTGTTGAACCTGAAACATATCTATAATCCTAATTAATAGCTGAATATACCTCTTTCTGTGGTAAAGGAGCTCTAAAGTATATGAATTTCACCAGACTTCCATAGTAACCATGAAAGCCATTTATAAATTTAGAGTAAAGATAAATTAAAAAGTAGATCAGTGGCCCTGCTCTCATTTCTACCCAAAAGAAAATAGTTTACATTAAATTAACAAAAAGAAAAGATATCTGGAGTGTAAATAGCACTTGTAAAGTGAATAGTAAATGTTAAGACTGATTCAACAATAACAACTAAAAAAGAATATGTTGCCAAAGTATTCTGACATCAATAACTCTTAACTGATCCATTAAAAAAACGGCTAGTTAACAAGTAAGAACAAATTAAAGAGTTGTGTTTTAGAATCAACACAGTACTAGAACCTTTTGAACTTGATCACCTGTAAGTGTATTGGGATAAGAGCTAACAGATACTTCTCCAACGAGAAAATACAGATGGCTAACAGACATATGAAAAGATGCTCAAGGTCGCTAATCCTCAGAGAAATGCAAATTAAAACTAGAATGAGATATCACCTCACACCTGTCAGAATGGCTATTATCAATAAATCAAAAAACAAGTGTTGGTGAGGATGTGGAGAAAAGGGAATCCTCATACATTATTGATGGGATTGCAAATTGCTACAGCCGCTATGGAGGTTTTTTTAATTTTTTGGAGGTTTCTCAAAAAATTAAAAATGGATATACCTTTTGACCCAGCCATTGCACTTCTGGGTATTTATCCAAAGAAAATCAAAACAATAATTTGTAAAGATCTATGTACCCCAATATTCATGGCAGCACAATTTACAATAGCCAAGATATAGAGGCAACCTAAGTGCCCATCAACAGATGATTGGATAAAAAAAATTATGGTTCATATACCCAATGGAATATTACTCAGCCATTTAAAGAAAATGAAATCCTACCATTTGCAATGACATGGATGAACCTAGAGGTTATTATGCTCATGGAATAAGTCAGACAGAGAAAGATAAATACCATAGGATTTCACTTAAATGTGGAATCTAAGGACCAAAAAGAACAAACTAATCAAAAACAGAGTCAAAAACATAGTGGACAATTAAGTGACGGACAAAGGGGAGGGGGATTGGTGGACTGGGAGAATGAACTGAAGGGGTAAAGAATTACAAATTAGTAGTTGATAGTTGGTCACAGGGATCGGGAGCATGGCAGAGGGAATGCAGTTAGCATTAATATGATGGCTAGGTGGAGGGCCTGGGGAGGGAGGGAGCAATTGGGGGATCGTTTTATGAACTATACAGATGTCTAACCAATTTACTGTATACTTGAAACTAATTTAAATAAATAAATTTTAAAAAATGAAGTGTCATTTATTATAAACTAAAAAAATATATAATGAAAAGTCTTAAAACTAGAAAAAGCATCAACAAATTCAAAAGCACTTAACTGTTTATAATGATTGCATCAAAAAATTTTTTTTCCAGACTTCTACATACCAAAAGACATGACCAGGTTTGAACAGAATGTAAGTAATGCAAATAGACTGGCTAGAGCCAGCTTTAGGAAGGTGATTATAATAATGGAGCAAAAATACAACTATATAATGGGTATTTGGTAAAATGGCTTTGCATTCCAATACAGATCTACACAGATTTGAGTTGGTTAAGACATATAGGTCTAAATGTTTTCTAGCTAGATAAATACTTTTGGAACCAGGAATTATTTTAATAATATCTCAAATTCTTTCAATCTAGTGGTAACAATTTTTTTCTCTTGTTAAGGTTAAATAGATATTAAGGAAAAAATACAGCTGAACAGGTGAATTCTAAAATTAAGAAAAGAGAAACTACTGTTAGCATAAATATATTAAAATCTGATATAAATTAAGGGCAAGAGGGGAGAGAAGTGGTTTCCCTACAGTACCAGGCTAGGAGTTAAATGAAAAGGGGGAAGAATGTGGTTAATGAGAATAGGTGTTTACATGAATGAAGTGTCCAAAATAAAATAATTAAGGTATAAATAATAGAAGGAGCAAGAAGAGGATACATACACTTGCCAAGAAGAAAACTATTAGTACAGTTTAAGAGGAATTTGAGATAATAATTAAGTTTGTGGGCTTTGCAGCTAAGACCAGCTGGGTCCTGGCCAGTCTCCACCACTCATTATCCATCTCACTTTTCAGAATTAAATGAGGTAACATACAGAGTACTCAAATACTGCCTGACACATAATAAACTTTCAATAAATATTAGAAGCAACGGTGATGTTGGTCTCCAGGTAATGTCACTAGCCCATAATAGAACAGTTGCTATTAGAGACTGGGAGGTCATTCATTATTTAAGGGGAGAGACTTTGAGCATAGGAGGGGGAGGAGTTTGAAAGATAATAAAGGTACTCAGGACCTCAAAGAGCTAGTGAATGGATTCTGAAGAGCTTCAGTTAATGGAGTCTAAAGACCGTGAAAACATTTCAATCTCCAATGTTTTTCTTTCTTCTGAAAGAAATCTAGAGTGTTTATTATAGAGGGGAGAGAAAAAGGAAATGCCACAGTCACTAAATAACTAAAACTTCTGAAGATATATCCCAAGTTATTTTGGGAAATACAGAGCAAAACTCCCATCATAAAATTACTAGACTTGTTTTCCACAAGCATTTAAAATACACTAAGCCAAAAATGGGTACAAGTGCATTTTTGTTTCACTAATAAGAACTAATAATTTGGGAGAGCAGAGTTAAATTAAATATGCACTTTCAAACTACTATGTAGTTTATTATAGTTGCTACCTACAAGCATATAATTATATGTTTATAAATAGTATTATCTAAAAAGTAGTATAGTTTGCAATCGGACCTTAATAATTTTACTAGCAACATTCTGAAATACCTTTGTTTCCAGGAAAAAATATCTTCACTTTGAAATAAAATTCCAAATTCAAATTATTTGATAACCAAAATCAATAACTGGTATTTCAAATAGTTGCCTCATATTATGAACTTTAGTCTCCTGGAAGATATAAAAATTAGTATTCATTCTGAAGGACACCAAGGCATCCTATGAAACTTTAAATTATATTGTTATCAAATAGATATTTTACTAATTATTAATAAAAATGTGTATTTAACACTGTGTTCTGAGCTGAGTGCAATTTAAGAAATTTTTAAAAAAGTAACAAAAGGAACAATGGCAGTGCTTCATGCATAACAACAGTTCAGGTACTACAAAAGGGAAGAAGCCAGTATTTTTAAGTATGTCTGTCATAAAAAGAAAGACTGAGTAACTGCTCTAGATTAAAGGAGAATAAAGACACATGACAGCTAAATGCTACTCGATCTTGTACTGACAGAACAAAAATGTTATAAAAACATTATTAGGGCAGTTGACAAAACTGGAATATAGAATATAAAGTACCGTATTTATGTTAATTACCTAAATAGCATCATTATACTGTGATTATGTAAGAAAATATCTTTGTTCTTAGGAAAATTACACTGAAGTATTAAGGGGTAAAAGGAGAAATGTATGCAACTTACTTCAAATAGTGCAAAAACAAGTATGTGTATGAGTTTATGTACTGGGGAAGGGAGAGAATGATAAAATCAAATGTTAAAAATTGGTGAATTTGAGAAAAGGTGTATGGGAGATCTTCTCTTGCTGAGAGTTGACTCTTTGCAAAGACCAGTGGAATGAAGAAACAAAAGAAGGCACATAAGTACAAACAATCATAATTAGGAATGAAAAGGGACAAAACTAAAAGCACAGCAAAGATTTAGAAATTAATAAATACAATTTAAGGTTTTAGGACCCCAAATTTGGAAAACTAAGTGAAATAACTGATTTCCTAGAATATCTATTACTAAAACAGATTGAAAAGAAAATAGAAAACCATTTGATATCTGTAACCATTAAAGACATTGAATCAGTATAAAGAGAGAGTGAAGAGGATGAGGGAATGGAAGGTAAAAAAACTGGTATTCTTTCAAAACTCAATAGAAAAGAAAAAAAAAAGCAATCCAATGAGAAAAATGGAGGACATGAACAGATAATTTCACTGAAGAAGGTACAAATAATGAAAACCTATTCAACATAAATAACCATTAGGGAAATGCAAATTCAAACCACAATGAGCTACTGCTACACACTGTCAGAATGACTAAAATAAAAAACAGTGACTACACAAAATACTAGCAAGAATGACTGGAAGCTGGATTGCTCATACACTGCTGGTGGAAATGTATTAACATAGTATAGCCACTCTGGGAAAAGCTTGTCAATTTTTTAAAAACTAAACATGTAACTACCTAACAATTGCATTCTTGGTCATTTATCCCTGAGAAATAAAACAACATATAAAACAACATTCGTAGAAAAACCTGAATATTTACTGCAGTTATATTTGCAACAGCCCAAACTGCAAACAACCTAGAGTACCTTCAATGAGTTAACAGTTAAACTTTGGTGCATAGTTATCACAGAATACTAGTCAATAAAAAAAAGGAACAAACTACTGATACACTCAACTACCTGAATGAACCCTCAGGGAACTATGTTGAATGAAAAAAAAAAAAAAACAATCCTGAAAAGTTACATATTACAATCCAATTATATTAACATTTTTGAAATGACAAAATTATAGCAATGGAGAATGGGTGACTGGTTGTCAAGCCAAGAGGGAGGTGGGTGTAGTTATAAAAAAATAACAGAAAAGAGGATTCTTGTGGTTACTGAACTATTTTTGTGTCT
Organism: Eonycteris spelaea; assembly: GCA_003508835.1. Taxonomy (NCBI): domain Eukaryota; kingdom Metazoa; phylum Chordata; class Mammalia; order Chiroptera; family Pteropodidae; genus Eonycteris; species Eonycteris spelaea. Next base: position 6,082,923 of record PUFA01000054.1, on the reverse strand, counting down.
TTTCTATGGTAGCAGATACTGTATAGACCTAAATACACCCAAATGAATACAAGTAAAACTGGGAAAATATAAATATGATGGATTGTATAAATGTGTGACTATATATTCTGGTTGTGATATACTGGTTTGATAAAATGTTATCATTAGGTAACTGGGTAAAAGGAAAACAGGATCTTTTTATATTGTTCCTTATAAGAGCAATTTATAACCTACAATTATCTCAATAAAAAGATCAATTTAAAAAGTCTATGGAACATTTGCAAAACCAGATTTCAGAAAAATTAGTATCAAATTCTGACGGGAACCTAAGAAACATTAAAGACACTTCCTTATGTGATAAAGGACATCTGAAAACAACAGCTAACATCGTGCTTATTTGTGCAACACTATATATGCCACTAAATTCAAACATTCACCAACATTACTGAATATTATTCTGGAAGTTCCAGTTAACACAATACAAACAGAAGGCAAGTTGAATGGATGACCTTTAAAAGATATTCGAAAACACCAAAAAAAAAAGAAATCATATACAATGGTCATAAAAATTTTCATGTAGGAAAAAATGTTTAGAGTTCTGAAAGAATGAGCAAAAATATACCAAAAAAGGAATAAAGACCAATGAGGAAAACCAGTATTAGTAGACAAATAAAAAAGTACAACTGTATAGGAAGTGGTATGGATTGAATTGCATCCTTCTGAAGTCTACAAAGAGAGCTCTCAACAGATACCAAACCAATGAGCACGTAGATCTTGGACTTCCCAGACTCAAGAACAATGAGAAAACAAATTTTGCTTTTTAAGCCACTCAGTCTATGGCTTTTTTTATGGCAGCCCAAGCATAACACCCACCTACCACCACAACATAACACCACACAAACAAAGAACCTCTAGCAAATAAAAGGCACTCACATAGCTATTGATTAATTAAAAGAATATCATCAACCAGTTAATTAAAAGCACACTACATTCAGATGATAATTTAGATTCTAATAGAGCAAAAGTAGTGAAGAAATATTTAGAAAGTTAATAATTAAGATCAATAATTTGAGATCAAAGAGTATGGACTTCAATTTAGCTATTAAGGAACCTATAAACTATTATAACAGTTTAAAGGCAGCTCGAATGTAATGGAAGAGATGTGAAATATATCACAATCAGGTATAAAAGAGAAGCCGCCAAGATAATCCTGATGAGCTTGACAGACCAGATCAATCAATATAAATCAATAATAAAGAATTGAATATTAATTTAAGACCAACCAAACAATAAAGAGGAAGTGTAGTATAGTCAGTAAAGAGAGTATTAAAAGGAAAGTTGTGTTAAGCAGGAAAGTTGTGTTAAGCTGAAGTTTTCTAAAAAGAGGCAAAAAAGCTACTAGGAAGGAAACACAGGACATAACTCTAAATCTTAATTTTTAGGAAACAGCTCCAAAAGAAACATAATAAATATGCTAACAAGGCAAGTTTTTTTCCTCTTCAGGCAATACTGGTAATATTAAAGAATTAACTGTTGTAAAACAACTGCCAAGAGAAAGTCACAAAATTTGTGGTTGTACAAAAGTCATCAATAGCACAATTTATCTTATCAATAAACTGACCCGAAAATTAACAGGTAATTTTGGACTAGGTGAATGCTGTTGTTATTATTATTATCATCATCATTATCATTTCTTCCAATTCCAATCCTTCACATAAAAACCCATTTGCCCAAGGTACTTTCTAACTCAATTTTCCTATTTTCTGTGACTTACCCATAGACAGTAAAAATGAAATTGCTCCTGCCATTAGTTTCCTCAGAACCAACAAGCTAACTGTATACATTCTCTTCTCCACATAAACTCTTGGTATGTTATTCTTATAGTTATTTAATTAATGAAAAAGACAGGTGGGCATTTCCATAAATTCAATGCTTGCTTTGGTGAACCATTAATAACTAAGTAAGGCAAGTTTATTGCAGTGACTGACATTGGGAACAGGCAGATAGATTCAAGACAAAAGAAGTAAGGGACAGATTATAAAAGTTCTTCCCATATACTCCCTATACTCCTTTCCCGTTTTTTTTTAATTGCCTACTACATAAACTTTGGCATAGTACTTATAACTGTCTAGCATACTGTTCATTTTACTATTCATTGTAATATTTCTTTGTCCCTCACTAGAACATATAATCTCTCAAAAATCTGAATTTCTGTTGTTCAGTTACATAGCCCAGCCTAGAATAGTGTCTAGCACACACTATCTTATCGATAGTACATGAAAGACTTGCCTTTAAAAAGAGTATTCTCTTTTAATAATGTAGGATTCAATGAAGTTCCTCTAGTGTAAAGTAAGGTAAAAATTCAGCAACATACTGTCTACTGAAATATGAACGAGTAGTTTTAAATGACTGACAAAAAAATTTTAGACTAGATTTAAAAAGAAAATAGAAAAAGATATTCAAGCCAGAAAAATCTAGTGAAATTAGGGAAAAATAGGAGGCACAAAGTAAAGTAAGCATAAAATTGTAAAGCAAGAAAAGGAGAATAAAAAAATGACAGGAAATGGTAAAATTCTTCAAATGGAACATTTCTGGGTAACAACCAGATTCAGGAAAGCAGCCTGCTGAAATGAAGACCAGAAGGTCAAAACTGTGTAAAAGCAAAGTGGCCAAGAATAATGATGAGGTTCAGATGTGGAAAAGTTGGCTCCAGGAAGGAACTGCTCAGGTCACTAGATGAAAACGAAAGCTAGAGGATGGTAATGTGAATGGTACACAGTGTCAGTACAGGGATTTATTTACATACGTGGGTGACAGAGTAATACTCTGTAAGGAGAATAAGGCACTATAAAAATGTGGACACCATCTCTACTTCCACTCCCACTTTTTTTCTCCCCCTAACTGTGATAGTATGGTGAACAGGAGAACCAGTATCTTTAAAAAGACGGGCTGCTGAATCTTAAAGGGAAAACTAGTTAATGCAATTGGTTTTAGTGGAGGAAGAGCTCTGTAGAAAAACTATGGTTCACAATGGAATAACTCAAAGAGGCACAGTGGGAAAAGCTAAGCAGAAAATTGTTGTTCTGTACTTTTATAAAGTTCAACTCAAGGCAGAAAGATGCTTCCCTGCTCTTTTAAAGATTCCCATGGTGAAAAGGGGATGAGTCTCCTCTTTACTAAAGTTACTCCTCTATCATAACTACTTTATTTTCTTCCTAGAAAACAAATACTCTTAATTTTGTTTTAGGCTCTAATAACTGGGGAAAAAACCCATTTTTAAAATGTGTCATTTTAAACAGAACTATTATTTTACAGGCAACTTCCTAAACTTGAAATGCTTCTGGTTTTCTCTTTCCTCATTTCATTATTACCCCTGTCACTTTTAAAGTTTAGAATAATATCTATCTTATAACTTTGCTCTGACATAGCACAATGCCTTTTTCTTGTTTCCACGTAACATCGTAAGTAATCAGATGTCATAAAAGGTTCTACTGTATCTTTCTATGCAGCCTATTCCATTTTTTGTTGTCTCTTATGTGCTTTTGAAAAGCAATAACTTTAATTAACTTTTACAGCATTTTATTGCTCTTTACATAAAATTATACTTAATTTATTAGATAAAACTGTTTCATAATAAATATTTTAGCAAAATTTTAATGTCATTATTGATGGCTTATTCAGCCACTTATAAAGATGCTACAGGTATATGATAATAATGTTTTAAATTTACATATCACATACGATTCAGCTAAAAATGGTCAAATAATTTAACCCATACATATGGTAAATACTTGGATAAAATATTTGCTTATAAAATAGAAGTGTCATACTAACAGAGAGGAGCTGCTGTTGTATCTAATGAAAAGTGAATGCAAGAGAAAGTTTCTATCATGGGGAATGTGGAGCTCTACAGTAAAGATTATCTATACAAATTAACAGTTAAATTTCAGCTAGCATCTAAAAAAATATGTGATCCAAGATAATACTAACTCACACTAAAGAATTAAAGGAAGAAATCAAGGCTATGAGGAAATGGAGGTTATAACTCATACAGACCAAGAAAGGTGGTTCTCAGAATCTATCCTTCTCAAAGACCATTCCATCCTCTAGTGTTTGGGACAAAGGCACTACACTTTGATTATCTTAGGGTACAACACCAAAGCCTGGTGTTTCTTTTCAATTCCTTCTCAATTGTCAATAAGATATGAAAGCCAACTATACAGAGCAGTGCTTTCCAACTTTTTCCTAAGGCATACTTTAAAAAATAACATTTATAAGGCAACCAGGAAAGAGGATTTGCTATTAGTTAAGAGGCAACCAGCCTGAAGGCTCCAACCACTTTTATTCATGGCACACAGCTTGGGAAGCTCTAATTTAGAGTACCAAAACAGTAACCTATAAACTCTACCATGAAGGTATGAGGTACAGGTTATCTTACTTTATTTCTAGAATTTATCTAAGGTACAGGATTCTAAGATATGACCTACAGACAAATGGATACAGAACAGTTTTTGGCAAATATCTTTTACATGATTAACTATTACATAGGAACAAAATTAAAATGCACCAAGTAGAATTTTAAAGAAAACTATCAACTTGGGAACTTGGTAAATTTATAGACTTGACAGTCACAGAGTTCTTTAAGTGTAGAAAAATAAAAAAACTAAAACCCCAAAAATTAATTAAAATAAACTCAACTGATAAATATATGGAGAGAACTGAAACATTAAAGATTCCCCCAAAGCAGTGACAATGAAAAAGAATATATATTTTAATTCTGTATTGCTTCAGAAGTATCTTAGTCAGAAATCTATTACCCAGCAGAGGGGCAATTAATCCACTTATTTCAATATCATTGTCTTATTTGTCTTGAAACACACAAGACTTTGCCATTTTCAGTTCATAGCCATGCATTATTGCCTCTGTCTTTGATTATACAAGTCCCCACAATCTAAAATGCTTTACTATATAGCTAATCTCTATAAAAATATGTCAACCTTCCAACGGAATTATTTTCCCTTTATATCTACACTGAGATATATTTACCATCCCTGTTTCACAAATAAGCTCCCTCAAAAAGAAATGGTTAGGTGAAACAACAGGTGTTCTGATTCCTAAGTCAGTGCTTCTATCAGAAGAACATATTTTCTTGTTAGTCTATTATGATTCTAAACCCTAGGATTAGATTATGGGCTCTTTTTAAAAATCATGTCATACAGAATAAGTTTGTGATCTTCTTGAATCCCAGGTTCATTCTCACTAGCTTTATGTCCAAGCCATACTCTGAACAACCACCTAATCCATCAGTCTGAGCTGTCTTTGATAACAAGCTTTATTCTCAAATTCTTTTTCCACCTTTGACATTTTTCTTATTTTTCTATCTTTACTATTAAAAAATGTCTTCACTATTAAAATCTACGACTTCTCCAACATTTCCCAGTTATCATTAGCTCACGCGAAATGCATTATACTTTGGATGGATAACTATAAACTCTTTCTCAGAAATCTACGAAGTCTTATTTTAAATAAACATTAGCATATGCCAGCCACCATCTTATCCAAGGCCAGAATCACCTTTAAATATTTAAACCGTTACAGAGGACATATCAAATTTATTAGAGACCCTTCTGAATTTAACTGGGGTTCCTACAATCCTAAAACCACATTCTGATTGAGATACACTTCAGGAGTGAATCATAAACTCACAAAAAACTACAGTTAGAAGGTTTTCAAGAGGATTCAGGATAACTCTCCTTTTAACTGAGGCAGGAACTAGGGTAAGTTAGGCAACTTTCTAAATTACTGAAATAATTCAGCAGTAAAAATATCCAGAAACCAAGGACCAAATTAAAAGTAGGTTTACTAAAAAATGTTCATATATATTAAACATTATTTGAAATTTAAAACATATATTCAATAGAAATATCATGTACGTTAAATAGGCTCACAAACCAGTCCACAAATATATATTCAAAGGAATTCTAGTTATTTTCAAGGGTCTTAAAAGTTTTGGCCCTTTTCTCATTTTTCTTCTAAGTGTTATGCTCTCCTTTTACTTGATATAGGAATAACACTAACATTACTCAGCTTTTCAGATATGATTACAGAGTTGTTTTTTTTAGCTCACAAATGAAATAAAAGAGAAAACTTTCTACACTAATTAAAATGTAAATAGCTAACATTACCAAAGGGTAGGTTCAAATTTAAAAGTACACAGATATAAGAAAACACTCATCTAAATAGAAGATAGTGACAAAAACTAGGCCCACCAGATACTTTTATAAGTCTAGAATAACTAGATTAATAGGAAATGAAGAAAAAGAACTAGGGTGCGTGTCAGCAAAATTTTTCTGTTTAAGGGATCAAATGTTTACAGTCTCTGTTGCAACTACTCAACTCTGTCATTGCAGTGTAAAAGCATCTATAGACAAAATGTAAATGAATAAGCTTGGTGGCTATGTTCCAATCAAACTTTATTTATGGCTCAAACTTACTTTATGGACACTGACATTTGAATTTCATATAATTTTCATGTGTCACACAATTATTACTCTTCTTTATTTTCAATTATTTAAAAGTGCTAAAACCATTCTTAACTCATAGGCCATACGAAAATAGGTGGCAGGCCTAGATTTGGCCTGTGGACTATAGCTTGCCAGTCCAGGGAATAGTGGGAAGAAGGGGAAGCACGGTGTACCTGGTTTGATAACTAGGGGTACTATCCACAAACATTCTTGCATTAAAACTAACCAGAAAAGCAGCTTCCCTCTAACATGTGTTATGTTAATGTCAGTCCCAGTTGCAAAGAAACAGGCTTATTTCACTGTCCTTAAGAGCTCCAGAAATAATCACTGATCCTGGGCAAAAATAATTCTCATAAATGATAGTCCATCTAATCATAATTTAAAGATCATTATTAATACCATTTTGTCCCTGAGTCGCTCTCCGCGGATAAAAAAATCAGCACAGCCATTCTCTTCCTGGTGAGGGACTTTGAAGATAGTAACGCAGCTTAGTCCACTCCCGCCAAGTGGTAACCATCCACCACTTGAGTCATCCCGGGTCATCACCACAGCTCGCACTCGTGCATAACTATTACTAAAATAGATGCAAAGATTACAAATTAGCTTTTCCATTAAACAAAAACCAGCGAAGCTGTCAGTCTTGTTTGAGAAATCAAAGACCACATTAGTTAATGGCTGGTAACTATAGTTTTTACTACTTTCATGATAGTCCACAGTAAGTAACCAACTTGAAAGAGGTCAAAACCCACAAACTAAATTTAAAAGGTTAACCTTTATTTTGAAGACTAACCTCACAATAAAAGGCTACAGAACTCCTATTTCAATTCATCATTTGAATAGTTCAAGCACTTTTGATTGCCATGAAACAAGTCATGAAAAACCCCAGAGACAAACACTGTCAAATTACACAGGCCATCGTCAAATTTGCCTGTATATACTTACCTGCTGCAATATAATCAGGACAAATTACTGCTGTATTTTGGGACATTTAATAGTGACATCTCTAAGTTTCTAACTTTTCTAGAATATATTATAAATAAAATGCTGAAACTCAAATACCACATTATTTCATTTCTTCCAATGACAGGGAATCCAAATCACACAAATCATATAAAAGCAAATGTTCTCTTTCAGTAACTTATCAAGCAAGTTAGTGTGTAGAAACCTTTCATACCTTCTTTTTGGTACACTCCATTTTTAAAGAAACTACATTCTAGTTCAATTCAGAATCATTTCCCAATATTAACCACAATCATTCTTTACATAAAATCAAAGAAATCAGTCTCATATACTAATGTTCTAGACAGCTGACATCTAAGCATTTTAGTTCTAAAACTTTTAATATAGTTATTGATGAAACACTTCCTAAAAATAGTGTACCTTACTGACATCTTAGAAAATTATACTAAATATAACTTAAATTTGTCTTGGTTATTAGCACTATCAAATAAGGGTCAATGTAATAGTTCTGTGCTACTTAGTGTCTCTGTATGTTCTAAGTCTTAGGTTGCCAGTTGTCATTCCTCTTGGCATAGTGTTGCTGTAAAATCTCCCCCTTGCTTTTTCACTTTACATATTTATTTTATTGAGGTATATTTTACACATAATAACAAATACTGAACTTAAATATACAATTCAACAAATTCTGCCAACATAATAATCAAGATATAGAAGATTTTAATGACTCAAGAAAATTCCCTTAAACCTCTTTCCCATCAAACAGGTAACCATCATGGTTCTGATTTCTAATATAAACATTCATTTTGCCTGTTATAAGACTTCATATAAATGGAATCAAACAGAATCACTACTTGCACCCTTTAAGTCTGACTTCTTTCATTAATTATGTTGTATTAGCAGTTCATTCTTTTTTACTGTTAAGTAGTCCTCTCACTGAATAAATATATTACATTTCATTTATTCTTTTATATTAATGTGTATTTGGATTGGTCCTAGTTGTTATTATGAATAAGCTGTTATGAACATTCTGGTACTAGTCTTTTTGTAGACAGATGTTTTATTTATCTTAACTGCCTATGAATAGAATTGATGGGTCACATAGTAGTATATTTAACTCTAAACTAATAAACTAGTTTCCTCAGTAGTTCTTCCTATCAGTAATGTATGATAGTTGCAGTTGTTCCACATTCATGTCAATATTTGGTGCTTTCAAACTTTTAAATTTTATTCATTGTAGTGCGTATGTAGTGGTAACCCACGGTGGTTTTAATGTCCATTCCCCTGACGACTCATGATGCTGCGCATCTCTTCATAACCTTACTGGCCATTTATATACCATCTTTTAAAGTCTTTTGACCATTTTTTTATTGTGCTGTCTTATATTACTGATTTTCAAAAGTTCTTTATATATTCTGACACGTCTTCTGTAAGAGTGTTACACACTTTTAAAGCTGTACTGTGCTGTGATTGAGTGAACAGTCTGTCAAACTTTCTTAAGTTGGATCTTGGCTCAACAACTGACTAGTTGTGTGACCTTGAGAAGTTACAGAACCCACCTTTAATAAATGTAAACAATGCCTGACATAATAAACTATGTAAGTATTAATTATTATTGCAATGAAGAATTTTAAATTGAAGTAGTTATCATCCTGGTAACTGAAAGCCAAGTAGGACCTAGGAAAAAATAAAATTTACATGATCAACTACAATTCTCTACTACTGGGGTCAAAATAATTCTTTAGGTAGAAGCGCTGAAAGTCTTTAGTTTTAGCGATACAACCTAAGCTTTTTATTACTCAGTTATTCAGAGGCTCTAATTCTTGTTTGGGCCCAGTTCTTACCAATAGTCAACTCAGAAACGGTCAATGAAGGTGTGGGTACATAAAGGGTGGGCTGACATAAATATCAAACTAGAATCCTCCCGGGATGGGATGGAACAAGTACTTCTACTATAAACATGATATGCATCCCAAGAAACTGGGGAAGCTTATTACAGTGGGAACCAAGTTGGAGGGATAGAATCAATACTAATTGGTAGTCATAACTTAGACATACTAGGTTCAAATTAAATGTCTATGAACTAAACTCATTCATTTAAAGCTCAACACATCTAAAGTTCAGTTAAGTTAAAGTCACAAAAGTAGAAGTGGGTCAAAATCTAAATTCGAGTTCCCAATTATCATTTAAGTGTCTATTTTACTACGGGACCCTGGCTCTTCCTTCTTATATAATTATGTAATAAACTGGGAAATGTTAAGAATTTTATACTAGATTCCATAAGACTTAGAAGAATCAAGAAGTAAAATACCCAATTTAGAAGCTCAGGGTATATTCTGACTTCAGAATGTGGGAGTAGTTATCCTCTTTAGGGCACAGATTCTTATTTCATTATCTTTGAAACTTACTAATTCTCTCATTTACAGTTTATATGCTTCTCAGGTATATTTTATATTTTAAAAATATTAAAATATGCATAATAAAATATATATTTAAAAACAGTGGTTATTTTAGGATAGTGAAATAAGGTATTTTCCCTTCATTTCTGAGTTTCTTCAAAAATTACTTAGTATTTATGAGTTAAAAGTAATTTAAATAAATTAAGAACCCACATTCTAAACTGTGGCTTTACCCAAGATACTGTAAAAATTATATAACGTTATTTTTAACAGTACATAAATGTTTTAAACAAAAGTACCCCTAACATAATTCCTCTCACTGCCCCCATCTTCTTTTTTTTAGTTATTTTACTTTATAAAAATGTGCCACCTCGACAAGATGTACTGTCCTTTCTAGGAAAATCAGATAAAGATTTCTTTACTGGAAGAGTAAGGTTATGTGATTTACTATTCACCTTAATACAACAAGAGGTTTTAAAGGTGGCCAGTAATTTACATGAACTATTTTTGAATTTCATGTTTTTAACTGTACCAAATACAAGTTTCCCTTATCTATTCAAGTTGATCCTTCAAGCTTTAAAGTATTCCAGAAGCTTACATAAATCTGTAATCCCCTACACCACAGCCTTCACTAATTTATAATTTAACAACTCAGCTTTCAACTTCATGACCTAAGAGTAGACTACTTACCATAAAATTCCTCAAGTTGTTTCAGTAATGGTGTTTTTGTTTTTGTTTTAAGAGGCCTTCATTCTTGCCAAGGTTAATTCCTTCTTTCAGCTGTGTTTTTAATCGCATAACCTCCTTGCCTTCAAATGTTCTTCTCTTTTCCCAAATAAGAGCAGTAACTCTTGTCTAAAACATGCAACCACTCACCAAATACTAAGAGCAGCTCTTACAAACTTTGTCATACTCTGCATTGCAGCATAAAATTTGCACTGATCATCCCTTCCTTAGATAAAAGTGACTTAAGAGCAAGAAACCAATTTGAATTCTTCCATTTAAAGTATTCATAAACTAATTTTCCTGACCATGTAAACAATAGAAGCACAATTTAATGTGGAAAATAAAGAAAAATAAGATTTACCATTACAGAATTAAAAATCCAAAATCTGTTGGATTTTTACTCTCTGGGTTTCATATCTGCAATCAGTGTCTGACACAGCAGTCATTTACAATGACAACTTACTCTTACTGCCAAAAAAAAAAAAAAAACCCTCAGAAATTTCACTCTTGAGCTTCTTTAAAATACTTATTAAAAGGCATTTGTTCCCAGTGATTTATCTAAAGTCAAATGACAGTAATTAGTTCTTTAATATTATTTTCAAAAATACTTCAAGCTCTATTCTTCACTTGATAATGAACTACATAACTTTTCAATCTAGCTTACATTCTAATGAAATGAAGAGTCTCTTGTAAAATGTTGCTTGGTTTCTTTTATTTTATTCAAAATCTAAATTGTACCTTAACTGCTAATCTCTGATCTCATTTGAACAATTATACCAAGTATATTCTTTCACTCACAGTAAGGGAATTAGACAAGTAATGCAGAAGTCCAGGTGAGAGGTAATGTTGGATTGGAATTAGGGTGGTAATAACAGACACAGAGGAATAGACGGATTTGAGTCTATTCTGGAGGACGAAACAAGAGGACTTGTTGATGGGGTTATAACTATAAATAAATATTCTAAGTTATCTAAATTAGCAACCATGAGCTTTGTTTTCTAAATTTTCAACTGGTATTTCAATAAAGTTAAGGCAAAAAGAGAACCAAACACAAAGGTAAATTCTGCCTCATTTATATTGATACATGCAGTTTCTTTTGAAATAGCAATACTGTGTTGTTATATATGATGTAGAATAACTCTCAAGTTATACTTTATTGCATTTAAAGGACAAATGCAAATTATAGTTATATTTTCAAATTTGCATGCTGGCAAGATATTTCTTACCAAAGGGTATAGTTATAAAAATTTTTACAAGGTCTAATAGTTTCAGCTGTCTACACAGAAAGCGGCATTTTTTTTAGTTTCTTTACTCCCTTGTAGAACCCTCCTGCTGTTATTACCAAGCCTATTATATACCTATCAACTGCCTTCTTGCTCTATTCTTTCTTCCTATATTCATCCCAAATTTTCAACTAGGTGTTTGTTCTATTTATCTGCATAAATTCTTTATGTTAGAGATACTAATTCTTTGCTAGTTATGTGAATTATAAATATCTTCTTCCAATCTGGCTTCTTTTACTTTTTTAATGTTGCCTTTGAAGAAAAAAGTTATTTTACCATGGTCAAATATACTTCTTTTCCTTTATGATTTATGCTATTGACTTTTTATAAGATCTCATACATACCTATTTTAAATCTTTTACATCCTACCTTTTTTTAAAAAAAGTCATTTCAGCAAAGAGAACACTCCATTTTCTGTGAAACTAAGAAAGTCCCTAAAATCACCTATGTCAGGCAGAGCAAGTATTCATTATTTATACTGAATTATAGCACACACTAGTCCTTTTCCATTGCCCAGAAGTTAAATCCAATTTGGTCTTTGTTTCTCAGCTATATGATATCTGTTCATGTGATGCTCTGCTCTCCTGGGCACGGCCGCCAAGCCTTCACAAGTGCTGCGTAGTGTTGGTGAATTGAGACCCTGTCTCCATTAATGTCTTCTCGTATCAAGGGCCCATGCTCCTCAAGCATGGATTTGGAGCAGAAAACTTCCCTATCTCACTCCTTAGTAAATCCACATTCTAAACCTTTCTACCCTTCCATGCTTTAAAACTTCCAAGTTTTTTTTTTTAACTTCACTGATATATTTAAGTTACTTCAAATAATGCTCAATTATATCTTCACCAAAAAACTGCCAAATTATTACAACCATGTTGCTAATATATGTCATTTATGTCCTTACCTAAGAAGTTTCCTACCAAAGAGCGTATTTAATATGTACACAGCTTGAAAGTTTAAAAAAAAAAAAAAAAAAGGCACAACAAGGAGAGACTGTGGACAGAGATTACTAAGAAAGTTGTTATGACAAATTTTACATAATAAAATATCTTAATAAATACAAATAGTTACATAGATACTTCTGTTTAAAGCACATTGTCTCAATATCAAACCTATCTAATACGAGAAGCAAGGCAATGTAGTCTGTATTTCCAGGTAACATGTACCCATTTAAAAACTTCGGGAACACTATTACTAAGTTAAGAGAAATGAACAAGCTCTGTGCCAGAAAGGTAAAAGGAAAAAATTACAAGTAAGGACTTTTCACATCTTGGAATCAAACTGCCCTCAACATGGAGTCCAGAAGTGGGGTGGGATGGACAGCAGAGAAAAAGATAGGAGAAAGGAACAAAAAAAAAAAAAGGAGAGAAATACAAAGGAAAGTGTTTTAGAAATGTTAAGTTTAAGAACAGCTATAACATTATAAATAACCAACAGGCAATTAGAAATGTACACAAATTTAGGAAACAGATCTGAGAAAAAACCAGAGCAGTGTAAATAATTTTGTTGGTTTTGTATAGTAATGGCTCTTAAATTGAGGTACCAGGGTAATTAATCCCTGCAGCTGTTGCAATTGTGATAAAGCTATATGAACTATCTTCCCTGAAGAAAAAATATATATGGCTAAAAACTCATATCTGAATACAATTTGGAGGTTCACAGTCCCTTCCAAGAAGTTCACAAACCTGAGATTAAGAACACTTGGTCTAAAGGGCAATGCTGCTCTGCAATAGATTTTTAGTCCTATAATTTATAGACTTATTGAGATGACATTACCTAGTAAATTAGTTACCTGAATGCTGATTAAGTGGAGTTACATTATCCTCTCTCAAGGAAACCACAAATTACACTTTCAAAGGAACAAAATATGTTAAGTAACATTCAGAAAATGAAAACAATAGCAAATAAAAGGTCAGTTAAAGTAGGAAGGGGAGGCAGAAGTGGAAGTCAGAATAAGAGATTTTAAGATGCTACACCGCTTGGCTCTGAAGATGGAAGAAGTCATGAGATAAGGAATTCAGGCCTCCAGAAGCTGGAAAAGGCAAGGAAACAGATTCTTCCCCAGATCCTCTATTCAGAAGGAATGCAGTCCTACCAATATATACCTTGATTTTAGCCCAGTGAGATTATTTGGACTTCTAACCTTCAGACTACAATACTATCAAACAAAATAACTCAAACCCTGAGAGAGAGAGAGAGAGAGAGAGAGAGAGAGAGAGAGAGAGAGAGAGAAAATACTTAGAATCCCTTAAGATTTGTTCAATACAAAAGAATTTATAATATTTTTCCAGAGAGGAATACTTACAGTGACAAAACATCCTATGTTCTCTACAATAATATTTTAAGTAAACATTACCATCCAACTATTAAACATTACTAGAAATTGGATATAAGAGGAGAGGGATGCCTTTAATAGAAGTAGCTTATAATTTATAGTTTTCCCCAGTTGTACAGACTTGTTCAAATATAGCCTGGCATCCCAGCCCTCTCCATATACTTCCACAGAACATACCACAAATCACATCATATGCATGTAATTCTTCTAAAGATACTGCCTCATTTTACTAAACTTGAAGCAGTTGCTCTGTGGAAGGGTAGATGGCAAATAAGGCTTTGTCTGAAAAAAAAGCTGGATATTCTCATGTTGAATATACAAAAATAGGCATGTCCTAAGAGAGGAGATACGAACTTAGAAGACAAACAGGCACAAGAGTCCTCTTGCACCTTAAACAGAGACTTTGAGAAGAAAGATCTGCTTGAGAGGGGTTCCTTGGTGGTAAGGATAAATGATTTTCGTCCTTTGAAAGCATAGGTTTAACAAAGTTACTCTTATAGAAAGAAATCGAGACAAATAATCAAGTTGCTGAAAGACAAAGAATCTTGAAAGCAGCAAGAGAAAAACTATTCATATATGAAGGACTTTCAATAAAATGAAGAGCCAATTTCGCATACAAAACAATGGAGGCCAGAAGCAGTAAGAGCTCATATTTAAAGTGCTAAAAGAAAAAAAAACTGTCAACCAAGAACTATACGCAGCAAAACTATCTTTCAAAAATCAAGGAGAAATTAAGGATTCTCAGATAACTAAAAAACTGAGGAAGTTTGCCAGTAGTAGATCAGCTCTACAAGAAGTGCTAAAAGGAGAACTTCAGGATAAAATGAAAGGACACTAGACAGTTACTCAAAGACATATGAAGAAATAAAGAACTCTGGTAAGGGGTTACTACAAATATAAAACATTAAGGTATTTTTGGTTTGTAACTTCTTTTTGTTTCCAATAATTATAAATCTATATTAACAGGCTCATTAAAGTATAAAGATGTAATCTGTGACGATAACAACATAAAAGGGAGTGAGAGCTATATAGGAAGAGCTTTTATATCCTATTAAGCTAAGCTAGTATCAATTTAAGTTGCTATAAATTTAGGATGTTAATTGTAATCCCCATGGTAACCACTAAGAAAATATCTAAAAATATATAGAGAATAAGAACTTAGAAGAGAATTAAAAATACACTACATCAAAAAATCAAATACATTAAAAAAATGGAGGAAATAAAGAACAGAAAAATATAAAACAAAAAACAAAAGCAAAATACTAAAAGTACTTCATTATCAGTAATGACTTAACATGTAAATGGATTAAACTCTCCAAACAAAAGGCAGAGACTGGCAGAAAGAACTAAAAGGAAACAACCATGACCAAATTATATACTATCTATAAGAGATTCAATTTATATCCAACACCACAAAACAGGCTGAAAAGGAAAAGATGAAAAAAAAGATAGTCCATCAGACAATAACCAAAAGAAAGTCTGGGTTGTTATATTAATAGCAGAGAAGACAGTCTTACTAAAGGTCAATAAATAGTGATAAAAGAATCAATTAGTCAAGTAGTATAGTAAGTATACACATATCTGCACCAAAAAGCAGAAACCAAACTATATGAAGTAAAAACTGATAAGGCAGAAAAAAAACTACAATAATAGTTGAACACTTCAATACCACAGTATTAATAATGAATGTAACATCTATTTTTTAAAAATGAAGTACTGATATGCTACAATGTAGAACCTCGCAAATATTAGCTAAATGAAAGAAGCCATACACATAGATCATGATTACATTTATATGAAATATGCCGAACAAGTTAATCTGTGACAGAAAAGAGATTGGTGGTTGCCAGTGAACTGGCGATAGATAGGGTGAGGGTGGGAAGAAAAGGGGAGTGACTGCTTAATGGATATGTTTTCTGGGCTTTTGGAGTGATAAAATATTTTGGAACTAGAGATGGTGGTCGCACGACAATGTGAATGTTTAAATGCCACTAAATTGTACACTTTAAAATGGTTAAATTTGTGAATTTCATCTCAATTTTTAAAATAACGTGAAATTAATATTAATAGTATATTTAATTAACCCAAAATATCCAATGTATCATTTTAATAATCAATATAAAATGAGATATTTTACATTTTTTTTCATACCAAGTCTTTGAAAATTGGTACACATTTGGTACATAGACAGCACATGTCAATTCTGACTAGTGCTTGATAGTCACATGTAGCTAACAGCTCTCTTATTAGACAGAGAATTTCACAATGATTATAAAAATAAGTTGTTAGGTAAGATTATATTGAAAGAAGATGGTCTAAAAATCTGGAATGTTCACTTGCTATCATACACTTGCAACTAATCCCCAATGCCTACTCTTTTTTTATAAATTAAGTACCGATCTAAGAAATAAATACATAAATATCCCTACCTTTGATTGTACTTTCTCTCCTGGAATGCTCTTTACAGCTACATAAAAGACTGGCATTTAATTCTCATCCTGGTTTCTAGAGGCTATCTTCTTCTGGTGAATTCAATGTATTTATCATTATATTTTTCATTAGGCAATTACTACCTTTAAGATTCTTCTAACATTTTCTATTTAACTTCAAACTTCTCCCATATAGATCTTAAACTTCCCTGTACCACAGATAGTGACTCATATGCAGCAAGGACTTGATGTTCAATATTTACCTTATCTGTTCCATCACAACTTTCTCCCTACAACTAATGAACAATATTTCATATGCAGGTAATGATAATACCAAAAAGATGTCTGCTATATCTACTCTCAATGAGTTGTTTTCAGATAAACAAAAAATCAAAATTCATAAAACCTGAATTAGGTTACTTAGCATCCTTAACTCAAAAACAAACAAACAAACAAACAAACAAACAAATCCCAAAACAGGACAGGAAACAAGCAGGGCAACTTCATACATATATATATAATTTAAAGAAGTGCTTGCTCATTGTATTTCACTTTATTAATATCAGCTGAATATTAATATTGTTTGATTAGAGGTAATCTGTTCATCTTAATATACTGTATAAGAATAAAAATGTATTTTTAAATAATCTGAATTGTAAATCTGAAAAGCACCACTGCTTTTAACAAATAAGATATCCTACAAAAGCATATCATCTAAAATGTCACTGACAGTGGTAGAAAAAATTCTAGTAGCATTTTATTTAAAAAGTGGACTATGATAGAACACTTTTAATCAACACTGAGTATGTATCTGGAGTTGAGACACAGAGCAGGTGAGACTAAAAAAACCTGGAGCCAATTTGTGCTGACAAGAGTAGATTTATTTAAAAATATAAAAGGCAGGACATATGCTCCTCTGAATCAAGCCTTCTGAGGAGAAAGTCTTGGCAGCTGCCAATTAACCAAAAGAACAGAGATCCCTTTGGGGATCAAAACAAAGACACTCTTGATAATATGTCTGCAGTTAGACTAAAATAACTAAGGTTTAGTTTCAACACTAGTTTTTCTTAGTGAGATTTCCTTAACCTCTCAATTCTTCCATATCCAATTATATACATAGTAAATAATAGAGCAAAGAATTAAATGAAGGTCTGAAGAGACAGCCTATGCTTTTTTAAATCACAATTACAACTAATCGAATGCATGATTAATATAGCTCACTGATAAAAAAAATTGCATTTATATGCACTCATCCACTCAAAACAATTACTTTACCTCATTCTTCAGGGTTCCAAGAAGCTGTTGGACTGCTGTAGAGTAAGTTAAAAAGCAATCGCTCTTGCACATGTACATGCACACATACACCCTTGTCTGGATGTAGACACAGTTATACAATTGCCAGTGGGAAATTTAACAGATCTCTGCCCTGCTTATTAAGTTGTTTGAAGTGTACAGACCATGCTTTGAACCAAAAGAGTTTTAATTTTAAATAAAACTGACTTCATTTCAAAGTTGGTTCTGGTTAAGTTACCTTATTTATCTCTCCCACCCCATTAGCTCTAGGTACACAAAATCCTTATAGCCATAGCACAGAGTGCCTCTTCTCAGAGTTCAGAAGTCTTGGAATTTAGTCTATTGTCTCTGATTTGTCTGGCTTGGGTTACTGGATAAATCCCTTAACAAATTACACCTACAGAGAGTCCAACAAAAGGCCTGAAGTGAAGATGGGCTGATTCCCCAAAGTAGAGCTTTTAAAAGAAGAAGAATCAAGGTACGCTTGGCAATCTAAAACAACAGATGGCTATTATAATATTGAGGGAGCATGGGAGTTGATTTTTAAAATCATTTAAAGTAAGTGATACATCATAGAAGAAGACACAAAAATATGCAATATGTGTTATTCTTGCTTGAGCTGGAAGATTACTGAAGATAACTGTAAAGGCCTTGGATATTTTAAAGGAAACTATTCTAGGCTTCTCTGTGGGGGATATCATTAAATTGATATCTAAGAATAATTATATTGAAAAATAGGATCAGGAAAGCTTGGAATAGTCAGGAAGCAGGGACAGAAAGGCAGCTTCAAAGATGTTATTTGAATCCAAATGCTATTTCAAAAATGAAGCCTGGGAATATAGCCTTGTCTTTATAAGACAGATGTAGCAGGCAGAAACCTAGATCTGTTATTTAAACATAATTTAAAGACAGAACAAGTACTATGAAAAGTACGAGAAAAAAGGGTACAAAAATACCGAGTCAAAGATAACCTCCAAGGCCTTAAGTTTTGTAAAGATTCCATCCAGTGGTGCTGCATATAATGTAAAAGATGTAGAAAAGAAGTTCTTGTCAATCTAGAATTAAAGAGTTCAGTTGTCAAGTGTTGCAAGAACACTTAAAGGAAATAACTAAAAAGCCATGGAGAGCTTAAGTAATTCAACACTCCCTGGCACATAATAGATATTTGATAAAAAATCACATGTATAGATTGGATGCCTTTTACAGGCCATATATAATAAACAAAACGTATCCAAAGATAAATAAGGTACAATCCCTGTTCTCACATAATTTATAATACAACTAACCCGAATAAATAGTAAGGGCAATAATTTTTTTTAGCTGCCATCAGAGTTCAGAGGAACAAATGATTATTACTGGTAACAAAAGCTTCAAGAGAATAGGCTGTGTAAAAGACAAGTTGAATATATGACTGAAACTGAGCTTTAGAAGTACTTCTTTTAAGGAAGAAGAGAGGAGTCAGTAATGGGGGTCAGAGAGCTTAAGACAGATGAGAAAATGTGAGGAATAAAATGTAATGAAAGCCAAGTCAATGATTTTGTCTTAAAATGAAAAAAGGAAGCCTAATTTGAATGCAAAAGTACTAAGGAACTGGTATCAATAAATATGGAACACTCATTTCTCCAGCAAGAGAATAATTAAAGCAACAATTCAGATTTTGTTAATATCGCTTTGTTAAGCCAAATCATTTTAAGACACTCTGCATTTTAGAAAGGAATTAATAGCTATTAATAAATGTTTGAATTTTTTCTTTTCATTTCACAGAAGATTCAGATTCAGCCTATTCTAATACCTGTAATATTATCTTGGACCTTAAAGCAGAGGTCAAAACAAATATAAATGAGCAAATATTACTACTTTAAGTGCTTATAACACTTACACTGGTGGGGACCGTGACCATGAATGCAACACTTAACACTCCACATTCCAGCAGCTGCCTAGAATGTAGGCTCAGTATTATAAGAATGTTTACCTTTTAGAGAAGCTGAAAATCCTGCCTATATGAAATCTCCTGATTTCTTAAATACTGGCTCATTTACATGCAGACTGGCTTCACCTGCAGTTTTAACTGAATGTTATTTTTCTTTCGTTTAACAGAAATATAAATTAGTTTTACCCATTTTCATCACTGCATGTATCTATTTAATTAGGAAACGATATAAAATATACATAGCATATTTTAGGATCTCCCAAATGCAAGCAACAAGAGCAATTAGCCAATTAACATTTTATCCTTAATTCCTTAAACTAAATGTCACTTTAATACAAAATACAAAATATAAAACATAACATCCCAACAATTTCATTTAATAATGACCACCCAAGTGACCAGTAATCATGGCCAAACTTGTTCTAGATAAAAATTCCTCTGGTTCAGAGGTTCCTAAATTCACATCTAAGGATTAGCTCTATGAGTACTGTTTGGAGAACTTTTTAAAAACACAGATTCCCATGGTCCACTCCCTGATTCCTAAGGGATGGGCTTAGCAAACCTGTATTTTAGATTTCTGAAGTAGTTCTGATGTCTCACTGTATTTGGGAATAGCTACTTATTCAGAATATTAGGAAACTATAAAACTAATTTTAAATTTGAATGAACAAAAAAGTGATCACTATAAAATTCTGTTCAGAAAAATTTCTTTCCTATCGCTTCAGACAATTAACGGCTAGTTAGTCTAGTCTTGGGATCAAGATAATCTTTAAATTCCAAAGGAAAGCACTAACACGGGAACTCAACAGTCAAGGAAAAAATATTGATTTAAGACAGCTTGGCAATCTAAAATCTTTTAATAGCTCCTGGCCATAACTTATAAACCTACACACCCTCTTGACTATCTCTCCTAGCTCACTCTCTCCAACCAGGACAACATTCTTTCCAGCCCTTAAGCAGTTTCATCCACCCCAGGGCCTCTACACTTCCTGTTTCACTTGGATGTTTGCTCCCCTGAGATAAACTATTGGCTGCCTCCTTATGCATCAGCTAAGTGTCATCAGCTAAGTGTCATGCGTCCTCCTCAAAATGGATTCACCCATCTAAACTAGCCCCAACACCCAGCTTCCCTCCATCCTATTCTGTTACACTCTATTTCTTTTCCTGGTTTTATTTTCCTCATAATGTTTATGACTATCTAAAATTATCTTATTTCTTTAGGTATTTACTGACTCTCCTATTAACAATAGGATTTATGTTCTGTGAGCAGGGACCTTTCTTTCCTTGCTCATTACTGTAATGAATAGAACATTCCCTGAGATGTAGTAAGGGCTCAATATATATGAATTGTTGAGTAAATGAATAGAAAAGCATATAAACTCCCAATCTTATTCTCAATTTATTAATGTGACATATCGATGAGACTCTATAAAGACAATAAAATGTCTTATAAAATTTTAGTCCTAAGCAAGATTAAAATAGAAAAATTTCAGTTCCCCAGCTTCCTCTACCTTCCTCCTCTCAGCTCCCTTCCTCACTCCTCTGTACTCTTATGGTTAGGTAATTTTTACCTGTGTTTAGTAAACATAAAAGGCCCCAGAAGCAACTCTAATTGCATGGAGAAGTGCAAACAAGGAGGTTCTTACAATCCAAGCAAAAAAAAAAAACAAAAGATATATAACTTTTCTCAATTATATGTCATTCTGAGAAGACCACCTGGGATCTCAGAGTGATTTGTCTTTCTAGGAACCAGGAGCATTCTGAAGCCTTAAAGAACTGAAGGTAAGTAGAGGTAAATGAGGAAAAGTAAAGGAAAGGGAAGAATGATTGTCCTGATTATTTTTTTTTTATGCAAAGGGCTCTTATTTCCTCAAGTTCACAAATCCCTTTCTTCAAAGAGTTCACTATCTTAATAACATTATTAAATAGCATTACAGACACTACAAGTAGCAAGAACAAATAAAAATACATAAAAACTAAGAAGAGCAGAATCTTAAATATAAATTTGACAAACTTAATAAATTGGGACAGTATTACTTTTAGTTTATACGTCAAGATTCAAAAGCTAAAAGGGGAACTAAACTGGGACCCGAGAGGCACTGTTTTAGAAAAACACTTTACTACCTTGAATAATGCTTAAAAACCTATAAACGTTACGTCTTTAAATTATTCTTGTAAAGAAATACTAAAAAGATGCTTCTTTACCATGGTAAAGGCTGCTAAAATTCAATAAATATTTCCATAAAAATTCAATAAATATTTTCATACCTTAGAGAAATACCTGAGACATTTCTATTATAGCCAGATATAAGACATTACTGGGAAGGCTTTAGAAATTTTAAGAAATATTATTAAAAGAAGAGAGAGGAAGAGAAACAAAATACAAATATCGATTAAAAAGTATCCTTATTTGCAAATATATAATTGTTTACCAGAAAGAATACGAGCAAATTTATTAGAAACATACAGACTTTCAGTTTCCAACGCAGCCTGTAAAAAGCTTGGAAGCTGCCAACCTGTGCTAAGAACGAGTAAAAAGCTAAATAAAATGAAAAATCAGTAACTCTTCTTAGATCCTTAAGAGAAGTGAAGCCACAGGGCTAACTGCTGCCCCCAAAATTGGAGAGACAAACAAATACAGAGAATCACAACTTACTGGAGCAGATACCCAAGAGAGCAGAGACCTCTGTGGGAAACAGGGCCACAATAGGGAAATCTGATGTTCAACTGACAATTGCTGAAGGCTCAGTGTGGACAACCCTGAGATAAAAAGTCCAAGACGACCCAGTCACCAAAGTGCATCAAACTTTTGTGAATTTTACGACTTGGGAGTTCTACAAACTTCTCACAGTGAATATTGGAGAAAACCTGCCTCATGCTTCCAGAAAGGAAGGGGAAAAGAAAGCATTTTGAAATATATCAGAGCACTGTGTTCTTAAAGTTTGCCCTCAGAATAATTTAACCAGAGCATAACCTCCTGGAGTTTTATCAGCATCTAATTAGTCTAGGGAAAGGGAAATATCCAACTACAGCCCCCTCCAGCCATCCTGTCACACCTAAGAGGGGTTAGGAAGGACATAAAAAGTACTTGAAAATTTCACAATCCGGAGACACATTATCAAAAAAGACTAAAACCTAAGTAAATCCTGGTGATCAAATGTACAGCAATGTAATTATAGTTAACAATACTGTAATATACTTGAAATTTGCTAACAGCGTAGTCTTAAGTGTTCTTACCACACAGAAATAAAAAACAAAGAAAAAGAAAATGTAACTATATGCTGTGGTGGATATATTAATTACATTCATTGTGGTAATTCTTTCACAATGTATACATACACCAAAACATCAAGTGTACACCTTACCTATAAACAATTTGTCATCCTGTCTCAATAAAGCTGGGGGAAAAGACTGAGAACTAATAAAGCACTTCTCATACTCCTACCCTTTATTACCATATTACTAAAGGCCTATTTACAGCAGTTTAGTACAGTAAGTTTGGCGATCAAGAAAAAAATTACAAGGTATACTAAAGGCAAAAAAACACATTTAAAAACAGAGCATAACCAGATAGAAATGTAGGAATTATCAAAGCAAGAATTTAAAACAACTATGATTAATATGCTAAGGGCTCTAATGGATAAAGTAAACAATATGTAAGAAGAGATGGGCAATGAAAGCAGAGATGGGATCCAAAGAAAGAAACAAAAAGAAATGCGAGAGATTAAAAACACTGAAACTAAAATTAAGAATGTCTTTGATGGGCTCATTAGTAGAATGGACATGACTGAGGAAAATATCTGTGTACTTGAAGAAATAAAAGAAATTTCCAAAACTAAAAACCAGAGTTTAAAACAAAACAAAAGACTATCTAAGAACTGCGGGAAAATTACAAAATGTTAACAGACAAGTAATAAAAATACCGGAAGGAAAAGAAACAAATGAAATATTTGAAACAATAAGGACTAAGAATGTACACAAATTATATGAGACAACAAACCAAAGATCCAGGAAGCTCAGAAAAGACCAAGCAGGATAAACGCCCAAAATGTGCATTTAAGCATACTATTTTTCAAACTATACAAATCAAAGGTAAAGGGAAAATTCTGAAAGAAACCAGATAAAAAAATATCTAATTTATAAAGATAAGAATTACATCTGACTTCTCTCAGAAACCATGTAAGCAAGAGGAGATTGAAGTGAAATATTTAAAGCACTGACAAACAAGAAAACAAAAAACACTATGGACTTACAATTCTATACTTTGCAAAATTATTCTTCCAAAGTGAAGGGGATATAAAGACTTTCTCAGGCAAACTAAAATTGAGGGACTGTGCTGCCAGGAAACCTGCCTTAGAAGATGTTAACAGAAGTTCTGTAGAGAAAAAAAAATAATACAGATTAGGAACTTGGATCTACATCAAGGAAGATAATCAACAATGGAATAAGTGAAGGTGAAATAAAAACTTATTTTTCTTATTAACTGATACAACAGATAAGTGTGTTCAAAATAACAATGTGTTCGACATGTTTACGTGTATATAAACATGTGTGTATACATATATGAAACATAAAAATCGAGACATTTTAAATATTTTAATTAAATGAAAATGAAAACAGTTTGTTGAAATTTGTGGGATGCAGCAATAGCAATGCTCAGAGGAAAATTTAAAGCACTGAATGCATATATCAGAAAAGAAACATCTAATATCTGTCTAAATCAGTCATCTAAGCTAACACTTTAGTAAAGTAGAAGAGCAAATGTAACCCAAACAGAATAAAAATTAAAGAAGAAATCAAAGAAATTGAATACAGAATATTGAAAATAGAGAAAAATCATGGACACCAAAAGTGGTTCTAATAAAAGTTTAATAAAGTCTACCCAAGAAAAGAGAGAAAGTACAAATTATTTAAATCAGAAATTAAAAAGGAGGCATTACCAAAGATCCCACAAACATTAAAAGGACAATAAAAGAATACTACGAACAATTCTACGCCCACAAATTTCATATCATACATGAAATAGATTGATTCCTTGAAAGACACAATCTGCCAAAACTCACAAGAAATATATGATCTAAAAGGCCTATAAATCTTCTTTAAAAATTGATTCAATAATTAACCTTCCAAAGCAGAAAGCACCCGGCTTGGGTTTGCAAAGGATGCTCCCAAACATTTAAGGAAGAAATTATACCAATTTTCTACAATCTCTTTCAGAAAATAAGAGAGCATACCTCCTAACTCATTCCATGAGGCCAGTGTTACCCTAATATCAAAACTAGACAAAAACATTGCAAGAAAACTGCAGATCAATATCTTTCATGAACACCGATCCAAAAAAGTCTTCAATCAAATTAACATTTTAATTTTAGTTGAATCCAACAATGTGTAAAAAAAAACTTATACACCACAACCAAGTGAGAATTATCCCAGGTATGCAGGCTGGTTCTCCATTAGTAAATCAATGTAATCTATCACATCAGGTTAAAGGAAAAAAATAACGTAATTTTATCAATAGATGCAAACAAAGCATTTGACAAAACCCAAAACCCATTCAAGGTAAAATCTGTCAGTAAACTAGAAACAGGTAAGTATTATCTTGATTATCTAACCACCTACAGCTAACATCATACTTAATGGGGAGAAACTAGAACTTTCCCACTAAGATCAAAAACAAGGCAAGGAAGTTCCCTCTCACCAGTCTTTTTCAACATCATACTGGATGTTCTAGAAATGCAGTGAAACAAGAAAAGGAAATAAAATGTAGATAGATTTCCTGATGCTGTATTTAAAATTTCTAGCTAATGAAATAGGGAAATAAAAGGTATACAGATTTAGATGGAAGAAACAGTCTTTGTTCACGGATGACATGATAATCTATGCAGAAAATCTGAAAAAACTGACATTAAAAACTTCTGGAATTAAAAAGTGATCATGGCATAGTTGCAGGAAACAAGGTATATACACAAAAACCAATCATTTTCCTCTATTCTAGTAATGAACAAGAGGAATTTAGAATTAAAAACACAATCCTATTTACATAGGCACCTCTAAAAAATAAACAAAAGAGGCAAAAATCTAACAAAATATGTACATCTATAAAAATTACAAATCTTTAGTGAAAGAAATCAAAGAACTAAATAAATGGAAAGATACTCAATATTCATGAATAGAAAGACTCAATACTGTCAAGATGTCAGCTCTTCCCAACTTGATCTATAATTCCAATGAAATTCCAGTAAAAATACAGCAAGTTATTTTGTAGATACTGACAAACTGATTCTTAAGTTTATATGCAGAGGCAAAAGACCACAATATTGAAGGACAACAAAGTTAGAGGAATGACGCTACTTGATGAGAGTTACAGTATCAAGACAGTATGGTATGGGCAAAAGAAAAGATAAATAGATGAATGGAGCAATATAGGGAGCCTAAAAACAGACTCTATAAATGCAGGCAACTGATCAATCCTTTAACAAAAAGGTACTTCAAGCCCACTGTAGTGTTACATGCATAAAAATTAAAAGCTACACAGATGGTCAACCTTTGTCTCAACTTGAAAATACATTGAAAAACTCCCAAATTCACCTGACAGTCTATTCCATTATCAGTCAAATCACATCATTAAGAAATTATCTTTTGTATAAGACAAATATTTACATCCCTTCCCTTTAACCTCCATCCACTGATCCAGTTTTACTCTTAGGAACAAGAGAGTCTAAGTTTACTCCTTATATTTTATCAGGTTTTCAATAATTTGGAGACAGCTATTATTTTTCACTGAATAACTCTTATCCAAGCTCAAATTGACAAGTTCCAGCTTTTCCTCATCTAACTTACTTTGTAAATCTATCATCACCCTGGTAAATAATGAATTTATCATAATGGTTATGATGTGTGTATGTGAAAACAATCACAACTTTTTAGATTTGGATGTTAGATGATAAACTACCATCCATTCTACAATTATATTACTGAATAATGGTCAAGAGTTCACCATGTATTTCTTTTAGTTGTAAGAGATGATAAACAATTTGCACTTATTCATTCTAATTCATTTGGTTTTGCAAACAATTGTTTTTGCTTATAAAAGTAAATGTAGTTTGCAGGTCTACATACAGACTCATTAACTTTATGAATACAGTGCCCAACCAAATGTCCTAAACAATTAAGAATGAAACATCACAATGTTTCATCTCTTATCCCTCTTTAGGTAAAATAAATTTTAATAGCCTAACTGAATTATAATTACCACCAAAAACTAACTCAAAAAAAACCCAAAAAGCAACCTGTGACAAAGATAACAGTGATTAATTTTGAATAAGGATATTGATGACTATTCTTTGCATTTTTGTCTCTTTTAAATTTCTAAAGAATAAACAAATAAGCAACTCACTCAAAAGCTAAAAACCTATTTCTTGCCAAGACCCTAGTTGCTACTAGCATGGAAATCTAAACAATGTGCTTTTAGAGAAGATTTTTCATTGACCTGTTGCTCACGTTAATGAAGGGATTCTGATTAAAAGCATTATTATGCTTATCATACTCCCACAAAGAGGCAAATTAAATTTCTCTTCCAACTTACATTGGCTACGTTTTAGAAACCGGTATTGATTACTGGTATCAATCATTCCTACAAAGGATGATGTCACCAAATAAATTATTTCCTTTAATACAAATTAGGGTTTCCAGGGACATACTATGGAAAAAAAAAAAAAAACTGGCAGTAGAGAGAACAGTGAATTGATAGCCATGAAGCCAAAGTTTCCACTTACAGAGTAACACAAGCTACTGTAATATTTCATCATTCCAGGCCTTAGTACCCTCAACAAAAAATTAGAGACAAGATGCTACTGAATCAAAATCCTTTCTCATTCTAAATTTGATTCCATGAAATACCAGACTTGTAAAATTATCCCAGGTAGTCCACAATAAATGTTTGTGATGTATTATTTAGCATTTATTTTATAGTATGAATTTTTAATGCTTCTCTTCAACAAATTATTGTCATTTTACAGATGAAGTTTTCAAAAGTCCAAGATCACAAAACCGGTTAAGTGTCAAAGCTGAGCCTTCAACTTAGGCAGAACAAACTCGAAAGCCCCCATAAAGGTATACAAAGTAGATTTGTTCACCAAATCCTCAACATCAAAACTAAGGAATATTCTGAAAGCCTGAACAAAATACATGTATAACAGAAACAGTTATTTCACACAGTAAAACATGTAAAAATTGGATTTAAATTCACCTTATGACATTTATTAAACCTTACAAGCTTAAGCAAGTCACTTAATTTAAGTGTCTCTGCTCACTTGAAATATGAGACAAATATCAACTCAAGATGCTATTGTAAGAATTAAAAGCAAAGACGTATCACTTAATGGTTACATAACATTACTGATATAATGAAGTGACAGTGTAAGAGGTACATAAATATTATGTAAATCTAAATACCACATATATTTATACATAAAATATAAATCACTAGACCTTTTAGATTTATGAATAATGAATTTACAAAAGCTACATCACCTACCCTCATGTCTTAACTATAAAGAAGGGAAAAGAAGCCACAGTTAACAAATTTGCAGCACAATGTCCCTCCAAAATATATATGCCCATACATACCACCAATGTCTAGCACACTGCCTCATCCATTGCATATATAAGAAATATTTTTGAATTGCAATGACTATTTTGTTTTGAAATAGCCATACCGATGCTGGCAAATCTTATTCTTAAATATTAGAATTAAATATGCCTTGTCCTTGCCAGAAAAAAACAAATGATAAAATTAATGGAAAAGACAAGTGTAAGGAAGGAATATTATGAAAAGTACACTCAGGATTTAGGACTGGTAAGGTCTGAGTGTATGTATCAAGTCTATCGCTTTTATTTGGGTGTTATGAACAAGACTTTAAACTTTCTGCTTAGTTTTCTTCATCTGTAGTTTTTATCCTAATGCCACGAGCACACCTAGTACCCGGATCATAGTTTCTAAATATAACTTTCCAATAAATGAAAACAGAGTTCCTTAGATAACTAGAAAAAGGACATTAGTGGAACAACCGATGAAACTTGAATAAGGTCAACAATTAATAATTTTATATCAATGCTAATTTTCTGATTTGGCTATGTTAGTTAAATGTTAACAGTTTGGAGAGCCAGCTGAAGAATATATGGTTGAATGGTAAAAGAATGACAGACCAGCATGTTTACATAACCCCTTCACTGCTTCTACCTTGATCTTCACCCACAGACATCTCCAAATTTGAGTACAAATAACTGAGAGGAAAGGGAGAAAAATCAACAGATTCAAGACAAGTTATTGAGGAGTTTAGAACCACAACTGTGTACCTCACTTAAAATGCCCCTTAATCTTCCAATCAGAAAATCTAGGCTGTTTGAGTCATTTATGTTTCTTAGAATGACACATCTCATGCTCTTACATTAAAGCCTAACCCAAAAGAGCTAATTCGTTACAAATTACCCATTTCAAAGCTTTTGCTTAGTTGAAAAAAGTAATTAAAAAAAAAATCAAGTCATAAACATCTCATAAACAATCACATGTAAAATTTTATTTACAATGCTGGTTATAAAAAGACTAAGTTCACAATACTAAACTGATCCTTAGCTATTATTGACATTAAATCTTTTACCTTTCTCACAGTCTATCCTGCCATACAATCTTCAAAGTAAATCAAAAACAATTAAGACTGTAGCTACTTTGTCAGATCACAAAACTATAAAGTTAAGCATAACTCATAAAAATGCCTCTTCAAAATGTAGTTATTTTTACTTTCCATCATTTTCTCAGTCTTTCGGGAACACTATATTTTCCTCTAGCAAGAAATCAGTATGTCCAAGTCCTTCATTACCAAAGATCGAATCATTTGTTTCTAATAACAGATTGAGAACTCCTTGAGGGCAAATATGCAGATTTTATTCATCTACATCCCCAAAGCCTACTGTCTTTAACACCTGGAACACAGTAACCCTCAAATATATTAGTTCTAATTCTTCTCCAGTATATAACAAATGCTCAATAAACGTTTGCCATAGCTATTTCATTCACTATCTTCGTTAATGGCTGCGCCAAACCTAAGAGTAATGTAAAATCCAGGATACGAACTAAAGTTAACTAACAAATGCTGTGATATCCTGATCTCCATCTGGCTGCTTAGATCAGCCTACCACTTCAACACACAAGTGTGATTGACCCTTTTGAGCCCAATGCACTGAGACATTTAACTACCACTAAAATATGCAGTATACACATAATGGATCTGAATCACACTTTTCCCTAAGGAAAAGACTTAAACACTTTTTACAGAATCTAAACACTTTAACATTTGAGGTTTAGATATTATCCTACTTTGCCAAGAAACACGGGTAATTAGGTATTCATTACTGGGTCTAGCACTTTGTCATTCAACAATTATTAAGCAAATTAAGTTCACTTCTATCAATAGAATTATAATTTTAAAATAGTATTTTATCTTAAAAAATTCAGTAACTAAGGTAAAACAAAAAGGTCTCTTGATGAGAAACAAGCAATGAGAAACAAAGGCAACATTAATTTAATGCATAGATTAGGTTAAAATTACAAAATAGTAGAGCCAAAAATGCTAGAACTCATCTGAGCCATCTTACTCATTCTAGCAATGAGAAAACCAAAGTTCTATAAGAGACTCCTTTTTAAAAGAAGGCTGCTACACAACGAACAATGCTAATTCATAATATAAGGATAGTATAATCAACACGCACCATCACAAGCACATAAAGTCCAAGAAACTGATGGGGGCAGGAGGAAAGGGTAAGAGAACATGAATTCATTTTCAAATATGAGCATTTGGAGAGGTAAAATATACCATTAGTCAAGAGGATGGACTCTGCAGCCTGACCTGACCACGTCCGTCATATACTAGCTTCACCTCACAGAGCCTCAATTTCCTCATCTATAAATGGATATAACAGTACCTACCCAAAAGGGTGGTTGTGGGATTAAAGGAATTTATAAATTCATGTTGTCTTTCGAAGTATCTGACACATAATAAACACTCAAAAATTTTAGCAAAACATTATCTTTTATAGAAAAAATGCAAATAAAGACAATAAAGTACAATTTTATATCCATTTTTACATTTCTATTAGTACAAATTAGAACTACATTGGGACACAATTTGGCATTATCCTGTAAACTGAAAATTCATGTCTTGCAATCCAACTATTTTACTCCTACATAATACTCAAGAGAACATTTAGCACATATATATCAGAAGCATATTAATGTTCACAGTAATTATACTCATGATAATACCTAGAAACAACTCAAATACTCATAGACAAGAGTGTCTAAACTATGGTTACTTTGCACAATGGAATATTATATGGCAATGCAAATGAATTAAAAAGTATACCTGAAATGGATACATTTGTATTGAGAGAAAAAAAAATCAAATTCCAGGAGTTGACACTTAAGTAAATGAAATATATTCCTTTTATAGAGTTCAAAAATAATGAGACTTTGTTTAGGCATATATATGTGATTAACTCTATTTTTCAATAGAAATGGAATGGTAAACACACAACTCAAGTTAGAGTAACCTCTGAGAAGTCAAGGGAATATGATAGGTACACATTAGGTAGATGTTAGTTATCAATAATGTCCTGATTCTTGGACTGTACTATGAGTGGGTATTTGTCAAGGAAATAAAAAAATTAAAATAGACTTTAGGGGTTCACGCACAGACCAATGATGACAGTATGAACCAAAAGATTAGCCCAATTCTAGGTACCAAAGGATTTTTTTTTATTGTAGTTGACATATATGATATTAGTTTCAGGTATACAACATAGTAATTCAATATTTGTATATTAATGAAGTGATCACAATAATTCTGCCACTGTACATGGTTATGACAATATTATTGACTATATTCCCTAAGCTTTTATTTTTATTTTATGTATAAACATATACATATGTATGTAATATATATACACACACACATATATATATTACATATATATATATATACATATATATATTTTTTTTTTAGGCAAGGCAACCGTTGGTTGACCTCACAGATTGCAAGGACCTTGACAGCTTACAATCCCTTATATTTTTATTTTTTACACCAACAGCACCTGGTCTTCCTAGGTAGTCTCCCATCCAAGTACTAACCAGGCCTGAACCTGCTTCGCTTTCAAGATCAGACGGCATCGGGCTTGTTCAGGGTAGCGTGGCCACAGACATTCCCTATGCTTTGAATTACATTCCATAATTTATTTTATAACTGGTGCACCAGAGATTTTTTTAAAAAGGATTGAGGGTTAACTATAATCTGCCTTGGAGTGAAGAATTAAATAATTCATGTTTGACATATAGCAAAATGCTTAATACATGTTAGCTGACATTTTACATGTTATGATCAGAAGTTATTACAGAATAAAACGTATTTAAAATTTTAAATCACTTCTCACTCTAAACCAACCTCTTCCCTTTTTGCCAAAGCAGAAACTTTAGCTAAAAAAGACAGACACTGACTCAGCAAACTAGTGGCACAGTAGTGCTCTTGATTCCCTATTAATCCAATTTTTCTGCTAGATAGATATGTCACAACCTTGTTTTTGACATTCACTGCCTTCATCAATTTTCTGCCTTATATGTGTAGCATGTACATTATCCCAAAAATACTGTTCCAAAAGAAGTTTTAATCATTATAGCCAATTAAAAAAAAAAACCTATCATAAGCCATACATATAAATCAGAAAATTAATACAGTAAAAATCATAGTATGGCTCCTCTACCAGAGACTGAGATTGATATTACTACTTTCTATTAAACACACACATACACAATTTTTAACTTAATTAAAACGCAAAAAGTTACTGAGAAAGAAATAACTTGCCAACTTAATTTAATACCATGTCTATGATAAAAGTGAAATTACGTTACATACAAGGGCAAGTTCCACACTTTGGAAAAAGCTGCACTACTTCAAGCTAACTCCTTATTTTAAAAAATTTAACTTTCTTTAACAAATTGGCTAATATCTAATAGAAAACATTATTTTCAAAAATTTGCTGAGATTCAAGAATTAGAAACACTCAGTATCTGTGTTATCCAATACAGAAATCATTAGCTACATATTAGCTATTTAAATTAAATAAAATTTAAAATTTAGTTCTTCAGTCCCTTTTTCAAGTACTCTTTAGCCGAACAGCCACATATTTGTTACCATACAGGATAGCACAGAGGTATTTCTATCAACACAGAAAGTTCTACTGGAAGAGCTGCTTTAAATTGTCAAAGGATTCTGATAAGGCCTAAATGGTAACAAATGAAAATAAGGAAAATTTCAGCAGGAAATAAAAGTATCTTTCAGTAAATAGAAACATTTTGAAAGAACTGTGAGAGAATGAATTAAAAGCTAGTAAAAATATTTTTTTTCTACAATTCCTTTAGTTTGATCATTTCAAAGGCTGAAGATACACTAAAGCAAGTTGGAATTCCTTCCCAACTAAAATGAAAGCATTATTATTACACCTGAGGAATGGATTTAAAAACTTAGAAAATAATGTTAAGAGACTGAGGCCATATCTGAATGCATATTGGCAAACACTGCTTACTGTGTATCAAACACTGTTTTAACACATGAGCTTATAAACACTCTTAATTACATTACTTTCATTAATAAAGCAATAAGGAAAGTATGCTCAAATAATGGACAGAATATCAAATCCATCTTTTAGAAATAAAGGGTCTTGCATAATGAATTATCATTTACCAGCCCCTGATCACTTCAAAATGTTTAGGTTCTCCCCCGCCCCACCGATATGATCTCAAAATCCTTGTGAATTTTTTTTGTTGCAACTAATATTTTTAAAGGAGATTTTCCAGTTCACTTGATACACCAAATTTTCAGACCAATTTTTACTATGCAGAAATTCCTAGAACATCCCAAAATGTAGGTTATATAACCTATGAAGATACTTTATATAACTTCCCAATATACAGGTTATATAACTTTTAATTTATCTAATAGTACTCCTTATACAGATCTCATTTACCTCCCAAAACAGGCCCAGACATTTCAAATCTAAGGCCAAGGTTCATTTTCCTCAGCTTTCTTCCTCTCCTTAAGGTTTAACAAAAATCATTTACTTATCTACCTTCTGCTTTATCTCCCTTTTTATTCCAATCCTCCAGTAAACCCCCTTCCTCCATCAACTTATACAGATAAATCTATTTACATATGCTTTCCATGTAAAAGTAATTTATAGATGGGAAAAAAGGTTACTGTCTTCATTAACACAGATGCTTAGATAACGAAAAAAATCTACTCTAAGTCACATAAGTAAATGGAAAAACTAAGATGAGAATCAGTTTCCTTTTCTACACATCACTGCAGTTTTGTCTTTACAATATTTTAATATAAATAACTGCACAAAAGAAAATTTCTTTCGTGGGTAATTTCTTATCATCTTCCAAGTTTACTACAATGTGATTATATTGTTTCCATATTTTAAGAAGTTTATATTGATCTTTGCTGAATCTGTATGTTCCTACTTTTTGTTTGAAAACGGCAACCACTGTAATTACTCTGCACAATCCTACACTTGTCTCAGGAGCACACCCTGGATGCACTCCAAATACTACCTCTAGAGAGTATACTTCCTCTCAGGAATGGCCCACGTGGGCTAGGGACACATAATGCCATAGGACACAAATAGCAAAGATTCATGGTTAAAGAGTTTCTATTTTTCCTTAACATAAATAATTAAAAACATTTCATATTAGAAAAACTACATTATTGATCAGAATGTAATTATATACTTTTTAAAGGCTGATTTTGGGATGTATTCCCTTATCTTTCAGGGCACTCCAGTGAAGAAATCTGAGAAGCAATGATGTAACGTTTTTATTCTATGATCTAGCTACAGCAATTCAAATCCTGCAATTCCTCACAACCTGACCTTGAAATGCACTCCTCTGAGGATCCTGTACCTTTCAGTATTCTCTTATTTCATGAAATAAGCTGAACACAAATGTAATCTTCAGTACCAGTAAGAGGTACATCCATAGAGAACAACATCCCATATACGGCACTGTAGTTCAGAACATGGGATTTTTAACTGCAAGAGTCGTGACCAGCATTATGTTTTTATATAGGAGTATAAAAGTCAGCCTACGTCATCACAGTTAAGTCTAAGTTTTTTATAAAAGGTTTTCTCTGTGTGTGGGAATCCAAAATGTGCTCAGCTATTAAAGTTGCTTCATTAACAAGCTTTTGAAACCTATTCCTTTTATAATTAGTTGTATTAAACACCAAACACAAAAAATTGGTAGAGCTAGGTCTTTGCTTTACACAGTGCCTTTTCCAACATATATCTACCTCATCAATCAGTCTTTGCTCAGAACATGGAAGAAGATATTCACAATATAGATTTATATTATTTTCTGCTTGTTGGAATTTTTAGATTTTAAGTATTTCTAAAAACATGCTTTTTAACATTTAAACTGAAATACAAATTTTCCAGCAGGTCATTAATCCTTTTTAGAAAGTATCCTTTATCTACAGGCTAAATGAAAATGAGCAGTGATTATTTCATGAACCATAGTACCTTTCTTCTCAAGAACTAAAAGTTCTTTTTAATATTCCCTTATCTCTAATAAAAAAAAATGTTATTGGGAGGGAAGATTAAATTTATTTTAACATTCCTCTGAAGTAGGAACATATTATCCTGGTTTAACAGATGGAGAATCAAGCACAAAGACAGGTTACGTGATTTGCCAGTCTTAATGCAACATTCATCAGTAACCACAGGATCATGTTCATTGTGAACACCAAGTTAACTGTAGAAATTTAATTAGTGAATTTTGTTTTGAAAAGGCCTTTCTAACCACATTAAGACTGATGTACCAAAAGAATGCAAAGCCTTTCATCAAAGAAAATAAAATTTATTTGGATAAAATAAGTCAACATCATGGTTAGCCTCTCAGAAAACCTTAACGTTCTTAATACAATCCAAATTTAGATAATTTATTCACATGTCTATCTTCCCTTCTAATTCCCAACATCTCCAATCCCTGTCAGGGCCATTATTACACGAGATCCTATCATTTCCAATACTCTCAACTCCTCCCAGCTATACTCTTTCCTTTTCTTATCCTCCTCCCCAATACCTTCCTCAAACTCCAACTCCAAAATCCTTATTCCTGTCTCTTTAAACTGCAGAGGCAGATGTCCACATTCATACTCCCACTCCAAGCCGTTCATCCCCCACACACATTAAGTACTTTGGCGTTGGCTCAGGATTCCTCTCCACCTCAACTCCTGATACCAACCCAGCAACTTGAACAGCCACATTGCTGACCTTTTTAAATATCTTAGCAGATCCTGGCTCCTCTACTCCAGCAACCTGTTTCTACTTTAATCTTCCCTCATGTGTCATCACCCTGGAGTCTGTGTTCTTTAATCACAATCTATCTTTCTATTTTTCCCACTTCCACTCCACGTGCTCTTTAACTGTATCAAAACTTCCAATCCCTCAAAACAGCTGTCAACTCTGTATGTCTACTTACCTACTTCGAGCTTAATTTTTTATTTAAAATTAAAATTATCTAGTCTTGTATGAGGTACAGTATGGTATAAATACTCTGCAATTTGAGTCTCAGTTCTACTGCTTACTCCCTTGTGTGGCTATGGGCAACCTACTATAACTTCTCTTGTCTCAGTTATCTCTATCTGTAAACTATTGTTAACACCTAGCTCGCCAAGATTAAATGAGAAGCAGTGAAGTAGTCTGATGGACTCTTTTCCTGGGCCTTAGGGGCTCTACCAATTACCAGTCTTTCCTTATAACTTTTTTTCTTTCTCTCTAGTACTAACACCTCACCCAACAAATAATCTCAACTCCTAACTTCCCCTGAGTATAATCTTACTTTGCCATCGCCATTTCATCACTTCCTATTTTGCCTTTAACACTTCCTCTCTGAACTCTCCTACCTCTCAAGACTTTGTCTTTTGGTGTCTCTTCTTACTCTCCCTTAAAAAATGCTGCTGTTAATCACTATTCAACTTTCCATTACTACTTAATATTCTCCTTGGGCAATTTACCACTGGCTTTCAACTATTATATATGCTGAAGATATCACCTCTAACTCTACCTTCTTAACCTTATTTGGGCACCAAAACTATAATTAAAACTCCTTATGGGGACATTTTCTACCTTGATCCCCAGTAGGTACCCACAATTTAAAAGATCAAAATTGTTATTTTCCCCTTAAAAATCTTCTTTGCCTCTTCCCACTTCATTTAAGCTTCACTGCAGCCCAAATTTAAAATGTTGAAGTCATCCCACACTCTTCCTACTCTTTCCTTCATATCCAGTCATGTAATCATACTTATTGGAAATCTGAACTGCCCCACAAATTCGTCCTCAATAATTCCAAATGCACTATTTCCAGCTGTTTTTTACCATGATTATTACATCCTCCTCATCAACTGAAGTTCATTTTCTCTTCATTCGAACCAATTATCCAAACAAGCCCTAGTATTCAGCTTTCTACACAAATGTGACATCACTCCCTCTCTAAAAATGGTTCTCTACTGCCTACAGGATAAAGACTTAAACTGGCACTTAAGAGTTATGGTGAAAAGTGAGGGACATTAGCCCCAAGAACAAATTTTCTCTGAATGCTTACTGCTTTAACTGAAAAATTAATGGGAATTCTGTTAGAAATTAATGTTATTACTGACCAATTATATAAATTTTCCTCTGCTTTTTAAAAAAAACTTTTGACAAAACGTTTACAGGAGCTTCTGTCACATTCATCTTGTGGGTCTCATGCTCCAAAACCTAGCCATCACCCTTTACCACAAGGTTGCTGATACATAGTAAAGCACAAGTCTAGACTGCTTACAATGTGGCCCACTGACACTTTTCTTATCTCCCCACTACTCCTCCAAACAAGTGTATACAAAAAGCTATTGCTTTTCTTCACTTTCCTTTTCTCCTTTTATGCTTGTTTTTATGCCCCTCCTCCCTCTTTCTTGGAATACCCTTTCCCTTTCCAATTCCCCTCTTCTCTGGCTGATTCCTAAATTGCCAAGTCTTTTCTGAAGTCTTCCTTCACATGTAACTCATACCCTGGCATCCACACCCACATTGAATCACTATCTCCTTGAGCCTTAAAGAACTTCATAAGCAGAGTACTCATCACATTTCAGAGGAATCTGGTACCCTTGCTGGATGGTGAAAGCAGTTATCAGGCTCTACTCATCTTTGTATCTCCAGGGCTGAGGAAAAAAGTCCAGTGCCTAGTATGCACTCAAATGTCACTGACCTGAAATTCTTGAAGAAAAAGTTACTAATGGTATCTGTCCCAAAAAACTGTGAGAAATTCATATATATGATTTAGCCACTAAAATTCTGAAATGTTTTCACATATTAAAGGAGCAAGCCCAGAAATGAACCCTAATTACAATCTCAAAATATCAATGTAATTTACAATAAACAGTAAAAAAAAAAAAAAAAAAGGTTTGATGACTTTATGCCAAAGTTACTAAAACATTGTGATGCAGTGAAAGTTAAGATAACTTTAAAAAGTGGCATCAGAAAAGTCATGATTCACTAAATTTCATCTAAATGTTTGGTAATCCTATCATATGACACTAACAGAGAAGCCATTAACAACTACTGTGTCTTGGCAAAAATGATCTCTAAACGTGAATAAACAAATAGGACATCTCTTATCATATGCAATAGTATCATTAAATACTACCAGGAAGACAATTACTTTCTACATTCCAAGTCATAATAGCCTTCATCCAAATTATAATCCCTGTTATACAGATAAAATTTAGAAAATTATAAAACTGATCAGATTAAAATTTAATTTTTAATTACTCTTGAATTTACTAAAGCTTATTCTTTGCACTCTAAATGTGGAAATATATAATTTTAAATTTGGTATTATATATATAATTATGAACATTACTATGGAGAGAGATTGAAATGTCAATACTGCATTTCTGGCATTTATTAAGATTGTATCCTTTCTCTCCCTTAATCTTCAAATATGACAAACTACATGGATTTTCTATTGTTTGATGCATTCTTCTAATCTCAAGACAAACCCAGTTTAACTGTGAGGCTTTGTTCTGTGTTTAGTTCACTGCATTGGGTTATTTGCTACTTGAAAATTCTCAGCCATTATCTCTTAATAGTTCCTCTCCTTTATCTCTTTTATTGGAAATGTTAGTCATATGTTAGATTTTCATTCTTTCCTTCATGTTTCTTCTCTTTTTATTTTATATCTCTATCTTTGGGTTTAGCCTTCTGGCCTCAGTCTATAGCAGAAGATTTTAACCTTTTTGTGCCATGGACGTCTTTGGCAGTCTGATGAAGCCTACGGCCTCCTTCTCAGAACAATATTAAGTCTTAAAACAAAATACAAAGAATTACAAAAGAAATCAATTTTATTAAAATAATTACCAAAGTATTTTTAATTTTGAAATAGTAATACGAAATATATTAAATATATGTGCTTCTTTATTAACAGTAAAATATAAGTTCTAGCAATGATTTGATAACTATAACTTCAAACTAGTGATGGCTATAAGTGCTATTTTAGGTATCTATAACCACTGAACAGCAACTGTACTATAAGAAAATAAATCTGATTTCTATGGGTGTTATGGGTTGTATTATACCCTGCCAATGATAATTATGATGATGATGATGATGATGATGATGATGATGATGATGATGAAGTCCAAACACCTAGTACCTCAGAAAGTGATCTTATTTGGAAATAGGGTCATTTACAGATGCAATTAGTTAAGAGGAAGTCATACTGGAGTCGGGTGGACTCCTAATCCAATATAACTGGTGTCCTTATAAGACGACCATGAGAAGACACACAGAGAATGCCATGTGATGATGAAGGCAGAGAAGGGAATTAGGCAGATGCAAGCCAAGGAATGCCAAAGTTGCCATCAACCCCAGAAGGAAGTAAGGCAAAGGATTCCCCTACTGATTTCTGAGGGAGCATGGCTCTGTCAACACCTTGATTTGGAGACTTCTCACCTCCAGACCTGTGAGACGATAAACTTCTGTTGTTGTAAGCCATTTAGTTTGTTGTACTTTAAGGCAGCCCTAGGAAACTAATACAACTGCTATCACAAGTAGTTCTAAGTCTGCTGTTTTTCTCATTTCCTTCATTTATGAATGTAGACAAGTTTCAGTTAAAAATTAGTAAAAACGATCTTAATTCTGAGAACTCTA
This sequence comes from Eonycteris spelaea, assembly GCA_003508835.1. Lineage (NCBI taxonomy): Eukaryota > Metazoa > Chordata > Mammalia > Chiroptera > Pteropodidae > Eonycteris > Eonycteris spelaea. Next base: position 6,042,776 of record PUFA01000054.1, on the reverse strand, counting down.
CATGTCTAAAGCAATTTTTAACACCTCAGTCTAAGGTCCATCACTAATGAACTGTATTAACAACAAGCAACAACAACAAAAAATCAATTGATTTTCTTTTTTCATTTCAAACCATTCTGAGTGCCACAAAATTAACATCTTAGGAGTTTTAATGACTTTGGTTCTGGACTATAAAATGAGATGCTACTATGACACAAACTTTGTCATAAATAGTGCAAACTAAATCTAAATATTAAAGAATGAAAACATCATGTGTTAATTTCTTAAACTAATTAAATATACAAGTGTTAGGACATGATTTCTATGAATAACCAAATGAAAAGACTTACATTTTTGGCACATTTTGGCCAATTAAAGCATGAGTCCTGGTATCTTGTTAGCGTAAGTATTCCTCTTACAACTACTCAAGTTGGTGTTTAAACCCAATAGCCTTAAAAAGAGGTTTACAAAGGGCAGTACAAAGTTCTCCATCTGTGATATATATATTATCAAAGACAAATGGCTATTACGCCCAAAATAGGAAAATCTTAAAAGATTATAAACATACCAATTGTTTCCAAACTTTTTATTTTGGTTCTTTAAAACTCATGCTTTTACTTCTGCATCTACTAGATTCTCTATTAGGAGTCTTTCACTTGCTTTAAATATGTCAAAAACAACATAATAAAATTATTCAATTAAAAAATACGTATGTTACAAGTCTTAGAGACTTGCAATGCACCTATCATATTAATAATGGTTATTTAGCACAGGAAGGCCCATACAATGCTGAGTTAAATACTGTCTTTTACAAAGGAGCAAAATGAGGATCACAGAGGTTGTCACTTGCCCAGAATCACAGAATAAATTAGTGACAGGTAGGATACTAAGGCATCTCCCAATTCCGAGTCCAATGTTCTTTACACTGCATAAAGGTTGGTAAAAATTAAATAAATTATCTGCGAATGCCTTCTGTATGATCACAATAATTCTATTTATAATATATTATTTTAAAACAGTCCAGCTGCCCAAAAACAACCTGAAAATTTTTTGTTATTTAAAAAAAATTTTCATTTACCATCCAGCACATTTTAAAAATAGGCAAAAGATCTCATTCCCACCTCCAAAATTTGCAAAATTTTTTCAAATGGAACTGGATAGATATTTCAAGGTATAAGTACTCTCATATACTGCGTTTTCCTTTTCTAGAGAGCAATCTGGCAGAAAGAATAAAATAACTTAAAGTTTGCATTTCTTTTAACTCCATTCCTAGATAATCTCAAGGAAAATGAACAGATTTGGTTAAAGACAGAACTCAGGATCAAATGCAGCATTGTTCAGAAATAACAGATATATCAAACAATGGTAGAATGATTAAAATTAATGCATGTTGACTATAATGTAGCCATTAAAAATTATGTTCTAGAAAATACTTAATGACAGAAGAATACAATATATTAGCTATCTTAGATTCTACTACGTATTTCCATTCTGTTGAGAATACATGCATATACATAAATTATATAATACATGTGTAAAGCATTTATCACAGTGCTTGGGACACAGTAAAAATCCAATAAATGAGTATGATTCATCAACATCATAGGAAATTAAAGGGATTGATTATATATCAGATGTTAAGATGTTATCTTAGTACAAATGCAAATAAATTATTATTATTCACTTAAAAGACCACTTTGTACATTACTTGAAGTAAATTATTATTCTTGCATGAAGGGAATTATTTTTTTAAACTGGCACTTTTAATTCGGTTCAATTCCTACTGAAGGTTAAAGAAGAAAATCACACTTTTACCAACACTTCCCCAAGTCTGACATTGCATAAGACAAAGTCTTACACATAACAGGTCCTTCAATAATTCCTGATTAAATATATACTCATAATTAACCTCTGGGAGCTTTCCATCTCTCTACATAGAGCTCTTATTTCAAATAATAGAGCACTACTACAGGATTTTAAAATGAGGCCTCTAAAAGCTTTACTGGGCTTTACCACAATGGCTAGAAAAGATTAAGGTTTCTCAAGATAGTAGTGATTTTCACTTTTTTTAAAGGTTGAAATCAGGTGGAAAAACAATTGAGTGTTAAGAACCGTTCTACTGCAATTAAATTCCTATTGACTGTGGCTTTAACAAAAGAAAAGGAAAAGGAAAATATGTATATAAGGATTTTACAAATAAAATCCACATTATAGTGCAGTTTTAAACTATGCTAAAAAGGGCACCTGCTATATCTCTTGTTTCTTCATAATATATATAAATATAATATATTACCATTTTAAAACATTATAAAGATGAGAAATATAAATTATCAGAATAAAAGTTACGTTCCAAAGAAGTTCACTTTGTGGTTTAGCTAAGGCACAATATTGGCCCTAATGAAAATAATCACCAGATAAACACATCACTCTCTAACGTAAAAAATTCTTAAAGTAAAACCCCAAGAGTTTGTCCCCACGAAGAGTTAACATCTGACGGCAAAACATTATATGCTAAAACACATTAGTCTTGTCCTACAAAAACTAACATAACAAAGCTCCTTGGGAGTAACTTATTAATAATAAAGTGAGGTAAATTTGTAAAAAAAGAATCCTAAAAGTCTAGGTAAGTGAGGTAATTTCCAAGTTGTCCCATACTAAATACATTTTTTAAAAAAATTTTTTAAAAAGAAATCCTCCCAGTAAAAAAATCCTATTTGTTATTTCAAACATCACATCTTTGGGACTGAACCACTGAAAATATTTACTTATTTTTCGTGTAACAGATGCACTGACTTCACTACACCAAAAACTTGCATTCTCAATATGCCTATGGCAAGTATTACAAAAAGTGCCCACTTAGAAACAATATCTCATACAAGTCAATTCACATTCCGTCGTTTCTCTATTAGCTGCATCCAACAAGAAGGTATTCAGCATTTTATTTTAAATGTGGTATTTTCCCACCTCTAAAATAGAACTTGACGTTTTGATCCAAGCTACTTTCTTAAAAGATACTAGTAAAAACTATCGTCATTCTATTCATAATTTTAGCAGTTTTTCTCCTAAGCGTTATCTGAGATACAGTACTTCTTGATCTCTTTCAAAGTAGGTCTAATCTGCGGAAGGCAGTGAGACAGTGTACTGCACTGTGAATGGACAGCCAGGTATTTTATGAATGGAGGCGATCACGTGATCCCAGCACCTCCCCGAACTGATATTTCCCACATAACTGTGTCAACATTCTGAGAACAGGGGTAGTTGTTTGTGTGTGCGTATGTTTTTGAATTTAACCTGTAACTTCGAATTCTCCTTACTTCCTGAACTCAAAAATCTGCATGCAGACCGACAATAAAGCTTCGAATATTTTCCTTGGAAAATTCTTTTAAGATGTCCAAGGTGATGGATGTTTAATTATTTTTTTATGAATGAAGAGTGTGCTATGCAAATGAGAGCGATTCACAAAAAGGGAGAGAACATGGCGGCCACTTCTGCTTCTAGGCTGCACTGACACTGCAGCAATCTACCTTCTCCCACAGCCGCTCTCATCAGGAGTGTGTTGGGGGGAGGGGAGAAGGAGAAACACTGCTTGGCATTTCTCAAGCTATTTTATGTTAAACAGGCCTAGGTTTTAGACTTAAAGTTCTCTCAAAAAATTCTGACTCGAGGAATGCACTTTATTTAAAGGAATGCATCCTAGGGCTAGCCCTCACTTAACTCTTTCCAACCCTCCTAAGATAAACAAAACTTGAACTGAATTACAAGAAAACGGAAGCTAATATTCTGCATGAAGTTAAATCCCGTCCCAATAAAAAACTGTCATCGTACCATCATTCCTCCAGGCAGCTGTTACATTAAAAAATATTTAAAAGGCAAAGTATTTCGTCTGGAAAGCATAAGGACAGCCAAAATAAAACTTTAACCTAGATAGTCTAGAAGTTAATCAATGAATCATCGACATGTTCGCAATGTAAATAGGTTAAATCAGCATAAATGCTGTATTTTAAAATAGCTGAAGTATAAGAATTAGCATTCAAAAATTCTCTATGCTCCTAATAAACACATGTCCAATGTTCGCAAAGGTAAAATATAATAGTTCAACGTCTCCCACGCTCCATGTATCCTTATCCTATTAAATTCTAAAAATGTTTTCCTAGCCCCATTTTTTTACAAGAATCTTACAGGTCATAAGTTTAAAAAAGATGGGAGGATGGAAGCTAAATCGGTATTTAAGAGTCACTGACTCATCGAATTAAGATTCAAGAGCAGTTTGCTGCAGGAGTGCTCCCACACATCAGTTTCCAAGTGAAACAGCTAGAAAGGAAGCAGGATGGATATTCAGGGTATGCTGATTGGCATGCTAAAGTAAAAAAGGACAGGCCAAAGGTCTTCCAGGCAAAAGGGGTAATTTCTACCCCGCCTCCATCCATCCATATTACTCCATCTCCTGAACATAAAACTGCCATCCAACCTCAACACTCAATACCCTTCCCCAGAATAAAGCAACTAAGGGGGGGGGTGGAGGACGGAGGGAGATAAAGTAGGGTGCTGCTACTAAATAAAATGGCTAAAGAAGTCAAATGTTATCGGCAGGATAGGATGCACCGAACTCTCCCAGGTTGCAAGCCTTCCAGCACCCAAGTCTCGGAGGATCTGGGGGACAGCGGAGGAAGGCGGGGGGGGGGCAGTAATCAAGATCAGTGAGGCTCTTACTCGTTGTCAGAAGTCGCCGTCTCCTCGCTCATCTTTCCCTCACCGTGATCCGATCTGGAGATGGAGGAGCAACAGCAGGCGGAGGAGCGGCAGCAGCAGCACCGCGGGGCAGGAGGCAGCGGCGGCCGGGGGGGCGCGGGGCAGCTCTCAGGGCCTCACCATGGTGGATGCCTCACCCGGAACGGTGCCCCCCCAGCCGGGAACTCCGGCCACCCCCGCAGGGGGGTGGCGGCAACAACCTCCGCCGTGGCGACCCCAGCCTCTTCCCCCGCTTCAGCGCCCAGCCAAAGGATCCGAGGAGGCCGGGGACGGTGGGGGCCGGGGAAAAAGGAGGGGGGCTGCGAAGGCTGACTGGAGAGCTGCTCCTCCGGCCACTGGGGTGGAGTGCGGCGGGTCCGGCCAAGGAGGAGCGGGCGGGCGGAGAACCCTGGAGCAGAGGCGGCGCTTCCCTCAGGGATGCGGCGAGGAGGAAGCAGAGCTCCCCTGGGTGGGGGCCGACAGGGGGAGCCGAGCCCAGGCTCCAGCGGCGCGGCACGGTCCTGCGGGAGCGCACCCCACCATCTCCCGCCTGGCGGCCGGCTGTCCGCTCAGCCCCCGGCGGCGACTGGGACGGTCCCCGGGAACGAGCAGAACCGGCGAGGGGCCTCGCGGCGCGATTCCTCCAGACACGCTCCAGCCGGGACGACTCCAGAAAGGAGGAGGAGGGGGCGGCGGGGAGTGTGTGAGGCGGCGGCAGGGCGAGCCGATCGCCCCCACCCGGCAGGCTGGGAGCAGGCGCTCCCGGGGGACAGGGTCCCAAGAAGCGGCTTGAGAGCGAGGACTGCGGCCGCAGGTCGCCGCCAGCCGGTGCCACCAGCAGCTCAGCCGGCCAGCTCCTCACCTACTCACGCCCGCCAGAGGGGAGCTGCGAGGGGGGCGGCGGAAGCGCTCACGCCGCCCGCTCCTTCCGCCGCCGCCGCTGCCCGAACCGGGGCGCCCGCGGGAGAAGGAGGCGAAGTAGTCCCTGGCGACTTCTCCTGGCCGCCGACTTCCCCGGCGGCCGAAGCGAGCACGGGGTGGGGTTGCCGAGCCGGGTGCCCGGGCTGTGAGGGCGGGTGGGTAGGAGGACCAAAAGCAGCGGCCTCCGGGCGAATCACTGCAACTCGAAGTCGTGTGCAGCATAGCAAGTTTCAGGAAAGTAGTTCCCTCCTCCCTTCATTTCCCAAATCGTTGTCGAGCCACTGAGAGGGGAGAGGGAGGAGGGAGGCGGAGGGATACGCCAGGCACCGTGCTCGGTGTGCGTGCGCGCGCTCCAAACTCTTGGCACGCTGCGAAAGGGCGGGGGTGTGAGCTGCACAGGGAGCTGCTTGGAAGGTTGCATTGTTGCGGCGCGGTACTCCCGGTTACTCGTTTTGGAATATTCTGGTGGTTTGAACGAGGAGACTAGAATGATACTGTGCTCAAGGAGAAAATTGGAGGCTACTCTGTTCTGCTGTGGTGTGTGTGTGTGTGTGTGTGTGTGTGTGTGTGTGTGCGTGTTCCTTGCAGAGCAAAGAATGGAACTGGCATGAGTTCATTAGTTAGTGGGGTTAGAAGAGGGACTACAAAGAGAGCTCCGCCTGCTGTCCCTCTGGTTGCATTGCTGCAGTCTCCTAGCTGCGTGCACAGCGGGATTGTGTGTTTGTGTGTGTTAGAGACAGTGTTAATACCTGGGATTATTCCTGCGCAAGGAATATGCTGTGCAGAGCATTCATCTCGAAAGCTAAAGTGGTTGTTAATGGAGAACGACTTCCATTGAAGCCCGAGGTAGGCGTGTTACATGAATCTGGCGCAGCCAGAAGCACAGGAAATAACTCCCGTTGCGAGTGAGGTTGCATAACTATAGCGCAGAGGATGCCTCTGTGGCACGAACTGCTCTGAACGGAGGCGGAACGAGTATTGAATAGGCAGCTGTCACGTTTGCATTGTTCGAGGACAATGTATGCATTCATCTGAAAATGTTTTTGCACAGAAATCTGCTGGTGTTGTGGGCCGAAGTATTGGGTCTCTCAGACCAGAGGACTCAAGGCTCTACAAATTCTATTATCTCTTCTCTACCTAGAAAGACAACCTATACATGATTGGGCCTGGGGACTGAATCCCAAGCGCTCCCGTTTCTGGCGCATCTCCTTAGGTAATCAGTCTACCTCTGAGCGCAGTGCTCTGCTATTCATTCTCAGCTGTGCGCGACCTGAGAATGAAGGTTGCCTCTCCTTGCGGGGTAGAGCAATTTCTGAGGGAAGAAAGTGGGAGAACCTCCCAAACACGCCAGCATGCCTCTTCTGCCATCTGTCTTCGGAAAGTTTCAGGATTGCTGTTTTCAGGAGCACATACACTGGCCTGTTAACAGTGTTTTGCACATAGTAGGTACTACTACTGCTAACTACTTCAGCTGCTCAGATTTGAATCAAGTCTCATCAGTTATAGTTTGTGTTATAGACAAGTTACTTAAACTCTGTGCCTGTGTAAAATGGGGATAAGAGTAACTAACTCATAGAGCTGTTGTACTGATTAATGAGGTAATGATATACATTAAGCACTTAAAACAGATTAAGAGCTCAATGAGTCCTAGCTCTTAACTATGATTTTGTAAAACGGAGATGGTAGGTAATAAACTCCATGACAAGGTAGTGGCATTTACTCTGAAGGTTTAATGTAAAGCATTCAGTAGCCTTGCTCACTCATTCAGTAAATAACTTGGGTTTTTCTTCTGTATACCACTCTTGCTAGACACTGCCTGGCCCTTAGTAAGCTATCAATAAATGATAGTTTGTGTTGTGATTAAGTACAGGGGAAGTTAGGTCACTTGCAAAGCCTTGTTTTCTTTCAAAGAAGATCCTGTATCTGTTTGAGGTTCAAGTGCATCAGGGAAATTATCAATAGCAGACTTTGGGAGAAGATATGAAAACTGTCTTAACTGTCATGTGCAAGGCACTGCACTGGCCAGCTTCATATATGTTGCTTACCTATAGGGGAAGGTTATGATCAATAGCCCGCATTAATGCTTTTAGATTGTTCCCAGTCCCATGACCAAGACACAGGCACCAAAACAGTTTTTATTTTTAAGCAGTCCTCACTTAATGTCGATGAGGTCTGACTTTAAGGAAAATAACATAACGAAATCGGTTTACCATAGGCTAATTAGTATAAACAAGAGTTAAGTTCCTGTGGCACATCATCAATGTTATAACAAAATGACACTGAGCAAAATAATGTTATTCGAGGAACTGCTGTACACTGCAGGTACTGCTTTAATGCAGATTCCTAGATACCACTCCAGAAATTGATCAGCAGATCTGTAATCTGCTTTTTCAGAAGTATGCCAGGTTCCTCTTAGCCTTTCACAGTCTACTCCCCTTTCCTTGCAGCTAATATCGTTACATCTCTGAACACACTAATTGAAACCTCTATTCCAGCAGAACACAAAAGAGAGTGGCCCAAGCTATATCATATGCTAAGGCAGATAACAGTCAAGGCCAGAGAACTGGCTCAGCTAAGGAAGATGGAGTCAACAAGAATTGAAAAGCTGTGTGAGAAAGTAAATACAGATCACGGTTTCACTTTAAGTTCCAGCAACATTCAGTTGGCTGAGCACTAGTCAAGAAGGATTCTGTGGCCATATCAGGGTCAGGAGGGCAAGGGACTCGTATTTGCTTGACTGTATTTTTCTCAAAGAGGGTTTTGGGAAGGAGGCTGGTCACAGTAGTTGGTGCTCACAGGTGGTTTTGGTACTATTGTCCTCAGTTTAGGAATTAGCCACAGCCACCTGACACTTAACAAAATGTTATAGATGATTAATTATCTAAAACATCCATGACCCAACAGCACAATTGCCAAGTAATTGCCACTGTAGGACAATATCAAAGTTAAGAAGGTACAAGTGGGTTCTGAGTTACAGGTAGGTATCAGACCAGAGTTCACAAGGACAGAAAAGAGGCCTTTTTTCATTAGAGGCACTGGAAGATGGCATGGAGCACTCAAAGACTTTCTCCCTTTTTCCAGACCATTTGGTCCATAGTGATCATCTTTCTTATGAACTCAGCACTTGTCTTTTCAAATTATTTTTGCCTTTATTATTTTATACCTGTATTAATGATTATAACACTCTCTTCCCTTTTTATTTTGCTAATCAACTTTTCATGAGTTTTTTTATTATTATTATTGTTGTGGTTTTCCCAGTTTCATTTTAAGAGACTTGAAGGCAGAAGCAACGTTTCATATTTTTTGGTGTTCTCTTTAGTATTGGTTTTAAGTAATGGAAGCTTTTCAAGTGAATGTATAAAATTTATATGTCTAAAAATGAAGCTATGTTGACTGAAACTATAGTGTAAATCAGGAGTCCCCTTATTAAGACTTGAATACTACTGCAGTTTAGCATTTCACATGCACCATGCCCTGTACTAATAAGTTCTCAGCAGATATATATATACTTGAAAAGCCAAAAGAGGAGACAACCATGCCAACATTTGAGGTGCTAACAGCATATAAAATACATGTATACATTTCCATTTCTAAAACTACTCCTAACAGTAGTTTTTGTGTTTTGTATTTTAAAACTGTAGTTAATACACGCCTAGATCAAAGAGAACACATTTTCATGCTGTACTTTGTTTAATGAATTTTTTTTTTTTTTTAAGTGTAACCAGTCTCTTGGCTAATGAGCTCTGCCTCTCAGTGGAATTACTAAATGGTAACCATGTTTCTAAATAGTTTCCTTGCCTCTGGCATGAGTCTGTTTCTCCATCACTAGGGTTTCCATGTTATTCCAAACTAATACAAAGTATAGAGGAGAAGTATGCTATTTTATTCTTCTCCCAAAGGACTGCAATTGTTGGTCTGGTAGTATCCGGTGAGTGTGAAATCAGTTTACTTTTAATGCTATAACTGCCTTTTACAGGAAGTTTCCACAAGATTACAATGAGTACAAGGGAAATGAGCAGTCTGCGATTTCCTTTTTATTTTCTGTATAATCTTAGCAGGGAGGATGTTTACTAGGCCCCATGCTACTAAATAAAGCACTTCTCCCTAGCCATCATTCTCCCAAATGGCTTTGGCATGCTCTTTTCTTTGAAGGTTATATCCCATTACAACAAATATAACTGAAATATCTGTCACATAAGGTTTCCAAAGCTATGTGCATGCAACACAAATTCAGTATACAACAAAAGTATCCAAGTGGTTCCTTGGATTTTGGTTTAAATATGAATTTGACTTTCCTTTTAGTGAGTAGCAATAATTAGCCATTGTATAGGACTATAAAACTTCTGATGCACCTCAGTAACTAACCTTTTTAACAGTCTGGTCTGCTAGGTATCATTATCAACGCCAGTTTACAGAGAGAATTAGGAACTGAAAATCAAGAGAGGTTAGGTGACTTGTCAGAGGTCACACATTAGTAAGGATTTAGCTAGAGCTCAAACTCAAATTTTTGCCTTCAAAAACTGGTGTGTATGTATTTGTGTTTACATGTGTGTTAATATTATATATAACTTGTCAAAGATGGGATCCCTGGTGGGATATTCTTTCCATTTAGAATCATTACTGAAGATGATGACTTGGCAGTAGAGCCATATTTCAAAGAGAAGATAGAATTCCTTGGCTGTTATAAGCTGCCTTTTGTGGGCTTCAGGTGCATAAATTTCTTTAGATGGGTCAGAGTGTGATATGGAAACCTTTGGAGACTCTTTTGTAAATTGGTAGCTAATCTAAAGCCTTAACAGGAAGACTACTTCCATTAGGAAGCCAAAAAAAACCTGGTTATTTTTTCGTGATACTAGCAGCTTTGATGATCATGGTAACCACTAGCTAGTATCTGTGGTGATTTAAATTTAAATTAATTAAATAAGATTAAAAATTACTCCTTAGTTTTACTAGCCGCATTTCAAGGGTTCAATAACCACAGATGGCTAGTGGCTACCATATTAGATAGTTCAGACGTAGAATGTTTTATCACAGAAAATTCTACTGGGAACTTTAATGTGAAGATGTGTTGCTATAAAGAACACAGGTAGTTATATTGTTATTAATATAAATATCTAACAATGATTATGCTCTCAAATATGTAATTATTGGTTTGAACTGGGGCACTGTATTCCCTCTTTTGACCTCAGTTTGTCTTCAATGCCATCCACTAATGGTAAAAGGAAGGGTAATTTCATAATTAAAGTCTTTGATAAACCTATCTATATCGATAAACACTAATTCATTGACTTATTTTATAAAAATATTTTAAATGCTCCTACTTAGTACTGTAAATCCTTGCTATTGAATGCAGCAAAGCTTCTCCTGGGAGCTTTTTAGAAATGCAGACTCCTGAACTCCACCCCAACCCCATTCACTTATAATCTGCATTTTAACAAATCCCCAGGTGATTTAACTATACATTAAGGTTTAATAAACCTTGTTATGAATAATCTCTCTCTCATAGTGGCCCTTCCTAACCTTGACCAGGTATATTTTTCTTTAGGTTTTTCCACCCTCCAAGTATCTAAAAGTAAGATAGTCCCACCATCATTTCCAGCTTTTGTCCTGGCCCCCATCATTTCCAGCTTTTTTCCTATTCGTATTTCCTTTCAGCCTCTTCTTTCTGGTCCATGATTTAGAACACTGAGGAGCACCTTAGCTCTGTCCTCTAAGTTAAGCCTTGATGCACTCTTAGTTTCTTGCAGTCCTGGAACTCTCCACCAGGGGACCAACCATGCCCTTGAGGGCTGCCTCTTTCCTCCCCACCCCTTCCCATTTTCCTCTTTTCTATCAAATCTTCCTACTTTCATAAAAATCATTCCTTCTTTTTTTTCCAACTCTCTCTTTCTGACCTATTGAAGTATCCCTTCTCTTTCCTCTCTGCAACATCACACTTTAGTAGGGCTTTATCACACTTTGTTAGGCATGTGGAAAGCCTGGTAGTTCTATACAACCCACTCAGGGAGTCTTAAAACTTTGCATTTTGTCATAACTCTGTTTGCTCTACTATGATTTAAAAGCAAAATGAAATTTAAGACCCTCCATTTACATACAACATTGACCCCTCTAGACTTCTACCTGTGTTGGCAGTGTGCATGGGTGTGTATATATAATATATAGCTGAGCATTTATAATGCAAAGAATACAAATGATTAGGTGCTAGAGGAAGGAAGAGCACTATAAAGGAGTGTCCGTATTAGAGGAAGAAGATAGCGGTTATTTTTCTTATCTGAGTTTGTATAACATTTTATATAAATGTTTCCTTTTGATTTTCCAGATCTTCGTAGATATATTGTATGATTTTGGAGACCAGGAAAAAGGTTGTTGCAATAGTCTGTATAAGAGAACAATTTGGGGCTAAAAAAAAAAGAGGATGGATACCAGTACATGTAGGTGCCAAGATACTCGAGGCTATTTTAGCTGCTGGAGGCCTGCTTTCTGGAAACTTGCAATCTAACTGTGGAAAACCAAAAGGAAACATTTAGAAAATACAAGATGTTATATGAATAAATGCCATGACAAGTAATAAAAATAACTGGTGTCATTTTCTCTAATGATACCTTTTTAGCATTCTCAAATATGTCCATTTTGGAATTTTATAATAGCTTTAATATCTTTGTATGAAAACTAAAATATACGCCACGTTGAAAAGTTCTGTGTTTAAAAATTATTACATTCTAAAAACTTCAGTTCCAGTGACATCTGGCCAGTCCTTACCTCACTAGATAAAGATGGTTTTATTCTTCGTAAGATTTAAAATCCTAAGAAGACACTGACTTTCCTTGTACTAGAGAATGCCACCTCAGCCCTAAGCCTTTATCAGAAGCCCATAAACACTTCACACTCTTATTGTCGTCTGGGTCCTAGCCAGTCTTTGTTTATTTCCAGTTTCCTTCCTTTGTTGGATCATCCCAGTCTTCCTTTTGGGTCTCCTGCCAAGTTGTGCCAAGTACTTTGAACAGTCTCTCTTTACTTGTCTTATTGTCCTTGCTCATTTTAAGTACATCTCCCTGGTATTTTCCATAAAGCTTTTTAGAACTGATGTTGGGGGAAAAATGATTTCTACAATCCTATAACATTTGGTCCAGTTTACATCTTAGAAGTGTAGTTAATTCTTGATAAGTTCCATAATACTATTCTTAACTATGTATTTGTCTAATGTCTATAGTTATATATTGTTTGCAAGTTTTTATAAAACCCAAATATATACATATATGTATCAAATTATTTTTGTACAATAACTTGTAAAGCAAGATGTCTGATAGGTGCTAATCAAATATTATTTTATGTAGTACTGCTAATTTATTACTTTAGAAGGACAGTTTTCAATTCCCATTTTCAAATTATGTCTCTGGAGCTTCTATCCATTTAAATGTATAAATGGCACTAGAGATTTTGCCAAACTTTCATTCAAAATTCATAAATTCTATGTGTATAATCTCAGTTTTCCTTTCATGTACCTACAATGTCACATTTCCTTTGAAATCACTTAAAATGTAACTCATTTAATTGTAACAATAATTATTTCTTGGTTCTTTATTCTTTTTCATCGCCTTTACTTCTAAAATTGATCTTTAATAAAACTGAGAGTACAAAGTAAAGGCTAGTGAGAAATTTCAGAAAACTATCATGAGAATTTATTAGAGTGGTGTTTAGGTCCATCTCTCAAAGGATTCATCTTCAGTAGGCTCACGGAAGATACCTATACTAGAAATATTAATTAGTTAATTAATTTTATATGCTAGGTTCAGTAATAGAGGTGAAATTAAAAGCAGTCCTTGACTTCAAGAAACTTATGTGTAGTGAAGATGTAAATTGATAAATTGCCATTCCCATGGTAATTACTCTTTGAACAACTGTTGTTACTTCACATAAATAGAGGATTAACAGTAGCTGAGTTACCATAAAACATCGTGAAACGTAAACAAGAGTAATGAAATGAAAAACCATCCTTGAAAATGGTTTCATGGGTGTGTTCAGGGAGAGTGTGAATTGAAAAAAAAATGTTGATGGTTGTATAACTTCAACCTCTAAAGCAGCAATTAGAGCTGAGAGATTTGATAATTGTTTGCTTCTTTTTTGTGTGTGCACGTTTATAAAATAACAAGGTCAAAATGCTGAAGATTAAACCCCATGAGGATAAAGCTTTCACAGCCACTCCCCCAACCTTCAGCCTATTTAAATATATTACCCTTTTCACCATACCTATGTATCTTTGTTTTCCCTGTCTGTTAGTTACCATCCAGAGACCTGATGAATGTTTATGTAGCTAGCTTGTTTGTTTGTAGTTGTTTTCTGGCAGTTATTTATTATACAGGCCCTTGTGGTATATTTCAGCAATCTCCTAATTAATACTTAAATACTCTGAGAAAATCATCTTTTACATAATGCACCTCATTTTGATTCTCAACTCAAGAGTTGTCTGTGGTTGCTTTTTGTGTACCAAATGCCCAAGGCCACCTGCCCTGCTTCTCATTTCATCCATTCCAATGTAGTTTTCACTGGGCCTTCCATTTCTCTTGTCTCTTCTGAATACATGTAAAAATTTTTGTTGTGTTTATTTGATTTCACAATATGTTCTTAGGTTCCTAGTATATGTTCTGAATATCTAATTAACAAAACAGGGGCCTTGTTCCTTCTTCAGATGTCTAGTATTGTACCCTCGACAATGTTAATAAATAAAAGGTGCCTCCCCAAATTTGAAGGACTCTCATGTAAACCTGGGTCATCATGTGCAATTTAAAACAATAATTTTAAAAGGCCCAAAATAACTAATATCAAGATGAAGAAATCTGAAGATTTAGTCAGTTACCTCAAATCAGATATTGGAGTAGAAATTTTAAATGGACTTTTCATACATCACTAGTAGTCCCCAGATGCACTGCCAAAAATACTCAACTGTCTTTTGGTTCATTTTTAAGTTAAGAATGTTCCTTGTAAAAACTTATAACTCTATAGAAAAGTAGCAAAATAAATGTGAGGACTCCAATTCTACTTGCCTCAAAGGTGACCACTATTAACACTTTAGAATATATCAGTCTTTTCTATATATTTACACACACAATATACACATTTTCATTTATCCTATTTCCTTTTTAACATGCCATGTACATTTTCAATGTTAGTGTTTATTCTTTTAAATATTATTATACAGTATTTTATAATATAAGCATACTATAATCTATTTCTCTTTCTCTCTATAAATAGACATCAATCATTGATTATTTCCAGACTTTGTTTTTTCTATAAGAAACAATGCTTCAGTGAGCATCTTTATACACTCACCTTTGGGCTTATAAAGGTGAAGATTTCTCTCAAAAAAATTTATGTAAGTGAAATCACAAGGTCAAAGAGAAAAACATTTTAAATAATGAAAGATAATGCCCCATTCTCTTCCAAAAACACTCTTTTATTTTTCATTTTTTCATCAAAGTATAGGAGAATACCTTTTTCGCTATATCTTTACTCAAAGTAGTTATTAATCTCTTAATTTTTGCCAATGCAATAGCTCTCTAATGTGGTATCTTACTGTTGTTTTACTTTGCATTTTCCTAATCACTTGGTTTCATTTTGTTATGTTTCTTCTTCAGTGAAGTCCCTAATCCATCTGTTTCTCATTAGTTTCTCTTCACCTCAATTTCCTTAGCTGTACCTTTACCTGAATATTATTGTGAAGTAACTGTTAGGAGAATACTTGTTTATTAAACACTATTATCAATGGGTCACTGTCTTTTCTAAGAAAAATAATAGATAAAAAATAAAGTATTTTGTAGACTTTTCGAAATCATCCTTTCTATATTTGATTTTTATTTTCATTTATGTAATTTTTCAAATTCCCTTTTCTCCAGTCACACAGAAACACTGTATATACATTGCATTCAGGCAGGCAATAACAACATATCAGGGAAAAGTTCAGTTTAACTATTTATATTCTATTACTATAAAATGTACATTTGTTCATAGTATTCCCCAGCATAGCTTCCCCAGCACAAAGGTGTTAAATAAAACGAGCATTATTCCTAAAAGTGTTATGAGACAGATACCTAACTTCTCTTCTCCAGACCAGTAACATAGAATAATCCACTTGATAAATATAAATGTGCAAATGTTGCTGGACTCTTTGATATAAAAGTGTTCTCTGGTGAAGGATGGAAAGATAATTATAATAGCTAACATTTATTGGGTGCGTACTGCATGCCAGGTGCTGTTCCATGTGTTTGTCATACGTGTTCATGCTAATCTCAGTGTGAGATAGTTGCCATTAGTATCATCTCCATTTCAGTGGTGAGGAAGTGAAAGCACCCAAGGTTAAAATAATTTGGCTTGAGTAGTTTTCATTTGAGAAAATAGAGCCCAGGTTCATACTTAGGAGTTCCAGAGCCCCACTCAGAGTCACAATGCAGAACTTCCATGACAAGTGTTTGACTAAAATAGTAACAAAGGGGGAAGAAACAATAAGAAGAAGGACATGAACAAGGGGAAGAGAAGAAGTGAGGGATAAGGAAAAAAAGCGGGGGGAGGATTGTGGAACCAAAATGGCATAGCTGATAGAGGCTCTGTTCATCCCTCTGGTGACCAAATCAAGGAAACATCACCTGGGATCTTGATGAACAAGCTATACAACTAGGGAGAAATCCAAGAAAGCACCCTGCAATGGCAGAAGGTAGAACGGGGCGAGGACATGGGGCTGCCCAGTACTGAGCGCTGAGTGAGACGGAGGTTGCAGTAGCAGCAGCAGGAGCAGAAACCTCTTAAAGGGGCCGCACCTGCGAGCAGATGTTCGCGGTGACGGACCTGCTTGGTCTGAGCACCAGTGCTGATTTGGCTGCACACAGTGGGCACCAGGGACTTACAGGGAGACACTGTTGGAGTGAGGGCCGAGGGACACTCGCTCTGTACAGAATTGCCAGCGGTATCCATTGTTCCTTGTTGAGCCCTACCCCACCACAGTGCGCAGACAGAGCACCTCCATTGCCATGAGGTCATTGGACTGGATAACAGAGGTCATTCCACCCAGAGGATTTCCTGAAACCCTGTCTCCCCCAACTTGCAGCCCCACCCAAGCTACATCCTCAGAGAGTGTATCCTCAGAGAGTCAGGTGCTCCTTGCTGAGCAGCGCCTAGACTCACACTGGAGGCAGCTGGCCTTTATTTCTGGTGTGGCCTTTTGAGGTAATAAGCACAGAATCTGTGAATTGCTTGCTGAATCTTAACTGGTGGCCCTGGAGGGGCAGAGTCTTGGGCTAAATTTAGCTGAGTCCCTCTCAGCACTGTGCCCCTGAGCACCTACTTCACAAATTCACACTAAATAAGACCAGGAGACTTAGGAGCTTTGCTAGTACATAGAAACAGACATGGAAAAGCAGCCAAAATGGAAAGACAAAGAAACAGAAACCATATGAGAAAGAGAACAGAGATCCAGATATGAGGGAGTCAAGTCATCTAACAGATGCAGAGTTCAAAACACTGGTTATAAAGATGCTCAATGAACTTTTGGAAAGGGTAGATGAATTCAGTGAGAACAACAAAGAGATAAAAAACATAAAAATGGAAATAGAAATTATAAAAAAACCAGTCTGAAATGAAGAACACATTATCTGAGATGAGAAGTATATTAAATGGAATAAACAAAGGAAGAAACAAGTGAATAAGAAAAGGATCAAATGCCCTATCTAGAGGATGGGAAAGCCAAGGACACAATCAGAATGGCAAGAGATAAAATGCCAAGACTAAAAATAATTTAAGGAGCATGTGGGACACTATTAAGGGTCCAAATGTCGATCTGATCGGTGTAACTGAAGAAAAATCAAGATGTTGAACAGTTGTTTGAAGAAATAATGATGGAAAACTTCCTAACCTGGTGAAGGAAATGGACATAAACCCCAGGAAGCTCAGAGAATTCCAAAAATCAGGGATCCAAAGAGGCCCACACCAAGATACATCATAATTAAAATGCCAAAGGTTAAATACAAAGAAGATATTAAAAGCAGCAAGAGAAAAATAGATAGTTACTTATAAAGGAAAACCCATAAGAATGGCAGCTGATTTCTCAAAAGAAACTATGCAGGACAGATGGGCTTCGCAAAAAATATTCAACAGGATAAAGATCCAGGATCTACAACCAAGAATACTTTATCCAGCAACGCTATCATTTAGAGTCGAAGGACGGATAAAGAGCTTCCGAACAAAAATAACCTAAAGGAATTTATCACCACCAAGCCAGTTGAAGGGACTTCTTTAAGAAGAAAAAACGTATCAAAAACAAATAAAGAATGGTAACAACTACATTTCTATCAATAAGTATCTCAAATGGAAAAGAATTAAGTGCTCCAACTAAACGAGTAGATGAATTGGGAGGAAAACAAGACCCCTACATGTTGCCTTTAAGAGACTCACTTCAGATTAAAAGACACAGATTAAAAGGAAGGGGATGGAAAAACATCTTGCTTTGATGGACCTAGAAGGTATTTAAGTCAGACAGAGAAAGATAAACACTATATGATTTCACTTATATGCAGAATTTAAGGAAAAAAAGAACAAACTAATCAAAAACAGACTCACAAATATAGTGGACAATTTGGTGATATACAGAGGAAAGGAGTTTGAGGAGCTGGGAGAATGGGGTGAAAGGTTAAAGAAGTACAAATTAGTAGCTGATGGATGGACACGGGGATGGGGAGCACGGCATAGGGAATGCAATTAGAATGACTATGTTGGCTAAGTGGAGGGCCAGGGGATGGAGAGAGCAAATGGGAGCGACTGTTTTACGAACTCTATAGATATCTAACCAATGTACTGTATACTTGAAACTAATTAAAATAAAATTTAAAATAAAAATAAAAGAAAGATGAAGAAAAAGAAAAGGAAGGGATAGAAGAGAAAGAAATGGGGCACATTACCTTCCTACCCTTTGGTGTCACCAACTCAATGGCCAACTAAACGGAGCTTTTCATATCAGCATCAAAGCAATGAAGTACATTGTGGGTCCAGTCTTCTTCATGCTCTCTAAGCCCTTCGCCCAACCACCCCGTCACACCCATATCAAGGCATATTTCCCACTTCAGGACATTGTTTTGCTTTGGTATCTTTGTTTGCTGTACTTCTAAGATTCACAAACACCGTAGCGATGTGGACTCTTGCAAAGAAAGGTGGGATTCATGCCACTCATCTTCTGATTTTTGCTTTTGGCATACTATAAGTTGGAGGCCAAATATTTACAAAATATATTCTTTAAAAAATTCTAAAAGAAACAGCAAAATTTAGATTTTGATTTCAAGTTCATTCTAATTCATGAGACTCACTTCATCTCAGCACAGTAGAAAAGATAATGGGGAATCATTACATGATGGTGGTACTTAACTTGGGTGATTTTGCTCCCCCTGTCCAGCCCCATCCCTGGACATTTGGTGAGTCTGCAGATATAGTCGTTGCCACAAGGAGATGGAGCATACTACCGGCAACTAGTATGTAGACGCTTGGGATGCTACTAAGGATAGCTCCTCCCAACAAAGAACTATTAGGCTCAAAATGTCAGGGGCGCCAAGATTGAGAACCCCTGTTCCATTAGACAGTGCTACCAGGCTCAGGTTAAAGCTCCTCTCCAGTGGGATGAGAATTTGTTCCCTAACAAAAATATAAGGACAACTGGAACTTTTCTTTCCAGCCAAGTTCTACTTTTTCCTTCCAACTTCTTCCTCTCTAGCTTAAGTCCAGGCCAATCATGAAAAAAAGAAAAGAAAAAAAAAAGTACAAAACAAAAACAAAAGTAGTATAAAGGTCTAAGCCAAAATATTTGGGTGTATTCTTGCCAGGATTTTCTACCTCTGGTCATAGACTGTTCTGCAGAAGGATTTTGTTGATGATATTATTTGCATGTTTCTTTGTAAAGACAGGGATTGAAATTAAACTGAGCAGGTGTTGTTAGGATAATAATAGAAGGAAATAAAGGAAAACCTTTGAATCTGCTGAAATTGCCTGAGAAATAATTATTACCCAATAGTTTGACTAGGATACTTAGATGAATCTTTGTTAAGAAAACTTACTTTATAGATTTGAATATTATCTTTTTAATGTGCTTATTGGTGATAACATGTGATATATTTAGAGATTCTAAGAAAATCAAAGTTTAATAATATACTTGAGATTTGTATATTATTTAAAATTTTATGTACCAGATACTCTGCTCAGTCCTGTGTATATTATCTCATGTTAGACTGATACACTCATTTAACAGATATGAAAATTGAAGGTTCAAAAAGGTGAAGCCCTTTGCCCAAGCTTACATAGCTAGTGAGGAGACCAGGATTTCAATTCATGCTCTCTGACTCTGACCAAGTCTCCCTTATTTGTATCATATAATTCTGCTTATCTCATTATCCCTGTTCTGAAGGCCTTTCGAAGAATAGAATATATCCTTATTGGTAATGTAAAAAAAGCATAGCCCAAAATAAAATCAATATATAAAGTATATACATATTCTATAATATTAACATAATCATTATTTTAAAAACACCTAAATAAAATTTTAAAAATGAATGAGATAAAGAGCAAGTCAAAATAAGAGTTCTAATGCTTTACTCCTATACTGCGACAGATCTTCATCTTGTGTGCTTCCTGGGATTCTCCCACCCCCTTTGTAGGTCACTAGTGTTATGGAGTCGATTCTTTGCTGTATGGGTCAAACTAGGAGACCTGCATTATTGGTGCCTCTTCAGTGACTCCATTAGAAATGGCTACTGTCAAATCGGTATTAGATACCAATTCCAGTTCAGAGCCATACTTAAACCAAATGACACAACAGTAACAGGGGAATATGACTTTAATCTATGAGAATAGTGCATGAAGAATATGGCAGGAAGGAGACTTCTGCCTCTTATCATCATCAAGGTAAAAATACAGGGTGGCAAGGCAAATATACAGCACAAGATTGAAAGCTTCCCAGCAATTCATTATGAAGTTCTTTATCTCAGAGTCACAAGGAAATATGCTTATAAATCCTCTCCAGTACTTTGTCCATCATAGTCGCTCAACAAAATACATTCTGGGTCATTCAGAGAAAATGTAAAACTATTATATTATAAAGTAAGAAATCTTGGGGCCATGAATTATATGCAGGAAGGCAAATTCTAAATATACCATTTAGTAGTTAATTTATTTAATTTGACTTAAGATGTCAGTAAACCTTCTATAATTTTTTCTATTTAACTTCTTACCAATACCCTTGCTTCCTCCCTTTGTGTAGATGGAACTCTGTTTCAGGCCTGGGACTAACTTGAAGTGAACAAAATATCAAAATTTTAAGTAATGACAGAGGACACTATCTTTTAGCTTTTCTGAGATTGTGGAAATAACATTCATTGTGTCTTGTTTCTCCTTATCTTCACATTTAGACTAGTCAATACTTCATTTAACTTCCAGATGTACTAAGTGAAATATGCCTTTGATCCCCGCTCCAGGAAATTTCACATCAGCAGAACATCTCCTGTTTTCCAGTCTGTCAAAGTATAACACTCCTATCTGGCCACCCTGCAGCCTTCATAATCCTTAAATCTTCAACTTTTAGAAATGAAAGAGACATTAGAATAAATTGGATGTAACTTTTTATCTCAATCAATAGATAATGGCTATTATTATTAATGGCTAAATGACTAATTTAATTTTTTTAATGGAGAATTTAATGTGAAGATTCAAAGACATGTAAAGGACAGGAATTCATTGGGCTTCACATTCAACCAGAACCGTGGATTTAAAAATAGTTTCTGTCTTTTTGCTCAACTTCTCTGTCTGCTTCTTTCTTCTGACTTTTGGCTACTCAGATGAAATTGGGGAAGGTGGCCACCAACCAGTTGTGGGTTTGTATATTCTCAGTTTCAGCCACCAGAAAAAGGCTGATATTAACTTTTTGGTTCCAGTTCTGAAATTCCTTGGAAAAAAAACTCATATTGGCCTAGCCTAGGAGTGCCATGCCTGGACCAATCAATAGTACCCGTGGGCAGGGTTAGATTTGATGAATTTGGTGATTAGTAGTATGGTCTCATTATAAACATACAGATGATGGAGTTGAAAGGAGCCTTCACTAAGTGAGAGCTTGGCAGAAAAAGTATCTGTATCTACCACAGAAATAATTTGGTCTAAGCCTTTCATGTAATAAATGATAAAAACGAGACTTAGGAAAGTGGATTGACCAAGGCTAGCAGGAAAGCCAGAACTGGATTGCTGGTCTCCTCAGTGCCAGGCTCATGTTCTTTTATTCAACAGACATTTAATAAGCATTTATTATGTGCCAGACCTGGTTTCATGTGCTCAGGTTGGTTACAACAGTAAACAATAACCATAGAACTACTTGTTCTCACTATACTGCTTCTTAGATCAAATAGATTACCTTCTGATCTCCCTTCTTCTAAATAGCTTCTCTTTTTTTAATCACTGCTCCAGGCTTCTTTATAGAAAACTCCAGAACCCATTCTCTCTCTTTTGCTTTCCCACAATCCTATTGATTCTGACATTAGCTTTTCTAATGAAGAGTGATTGATTGCTCTGATAGACATCCAGTCACAATATAACACATTTAATATACACAAGGCTTTTAAAAGTGTAGGGATGTTTTCACCACAGAGGAGGCGTGTGGTAAGTAGAGAGGAATAAATAAACATCTTTATTTAGTTATTTAGTTATGATGCTCCATTTACTACTTTGCCTCAAGGGAAGAACATTTATATGTAATGATTGCAAATTCTTTGGAAATTTTTTGGGAATGCCAAAAGGAAAGAAAAGAAAGGAACAGACACTAAATGGACTCTTGGTTTATAGTCAGACATCATGCTGTCCATTTGCTAGCAATGAGATCTTCAGAAGTTCACTTAACTTCTCTGTGCCTTAGTTTCCTAATTAATAAAGTAAGAGTGGAGACTAGACGATTTCTACTGAAATTATTTATAATTCCTACTTTTACTATGTTCTTAAAAGGATTGGAAGAGCCAATAAAATTTAAAATTCATTCGTTTCAAAATTCTACACTCTCATGATAGCAAGTGGTTTTTCTGCTTTATGCAAAGGTGATTAACCCTGCATTTCACTATTTGTACACAGATTCTAAGTGATCTAATTATGTTCATTAAATCAACCAGATTTCTTTGAAAACAAGATGGCTTTGTCTCCCAGTGCTAGCGTTATAATGGGTTGCTGCTGTGATTTTTAAAATATCTATTTAGGTAGCCAAGAAATCTCACACTGGTTTTACATAGGAAAATGCTACCCTTCCAAATTATTTCTTCCTCCCCATATTGGAAGGCTAAGATCTAGTATAAACATGTAATTCATGTTATTCGGAAGTCTCCACACATTTCATTCCACAAAAGTCTAAGAAAAGAGGAAAGGGAAGAAAGACATTTTATTTTGCTTACTGGATGACTTCAGTATGCCTGCCTGATTAAATTTTTTAGGTCTGTTTTAATTTCTTAATTACCTGGGCACACAGTGGATATATATATATATATATATATATATATGAGAGAGAGAGAGAGAGAGAGAGAGAGAGAGAGAGAGAGAGAGAGAGTCTGATATTAGAACATTTTCATACTGAATTCTATGAAAAATGATCTTGGATCCAGCATTTCCACACTGCCCTGTATTCCCTTGACTACCAGAGAGAGCTATGCCTTGATGGGCCCCAGAACGGACAGCATGTGAAATGTGCCAGTTCCCAGAAACAGCACACAGTCTCTGTGGCTGGTTTCTGGATAGGCATTCCTGGAAGCAAACACTCAGGAGTTCTACTTTTAGCAACAATAGCAGCTAAGATATGATGCACCAGTCAGGACATTGTGCTGTATCTTTTATAAGTCTCTTGAATGAAGCACTGTTTGTGGGTGCTTATGGAGCTGATAGCTGAATGCTAGTCTTCATGTAACATAGCTGTCAGTGTTTTCTCACTCAAAAGTGGATGCAGAGCAAAACTTCTGGATTGGCATCTTGGCAATAGGCATCAAAAACCTTAAAATTATACAAAACTCACCTTAGCAATTCTACCTCAAAGAAATATACACACTATGAAAATGATGAAAACAGTGTTAAATTAATTAAACAACTTTGCCATTAGATTGAGATGGCTTTAATGCCTTATTAGCCTACATAAACAAACCCAAACTGAAATGCTTTAAGGTGAAAAAATTGAAACCTAAGGACAACCAATCACAAATAGTCAATGAGGCTTTTGCAAATAAGGCAAATGTTTAAGCTACAGTCAATCAAATGATTTCCTTGTTTTGCTTCTTTCCACTAGCTTTTGTTGGTGAAGCATTCCTAACCACTTCCGGTTTGTCTCTGCTGGATTTGAATCAATTTTTGTTCAAATAAAATAAAAATTTAAAATGCCTCAGTTTTTCTTTTAACAGCAGGACTTGTTTTCTTCTGGATGAATCATTACTTCAAAGATCAATATAATAGATTACATTAACACTGGAAATTCAAAGGTATTCGTAACTTCTGGGTATTCCTTGCTTCTCATTTTTGTCCCAAACCATCAGCAGCAGAGTGACTCAGTGAGTACTGATATGTTAAATTTTAGAAAGAGGGTTAAAGTCCTAATTTCTTATTTCTTCCCACTCAACAACTTCCCTAATAGCAGCGGTTTACAATTATGTAATGCCGATCTGTGCCAGGTATTGCTCTAGTCACGTCACCTAGGTATACATTTAGTTATGTAGTTCTCACCCTGTAAGGTGGTAGCACCATGATTCATCCCCATTTTACAGATGAGGAAATATCACCAGGTAGATTAAGGCATGTGCCCAAGATCACATAGTTATACACAGATAATCCATAAGGATTTGAACCCAAGCATTCTGAGAGCCTTTGCTTGTAACCTCTAGACCTGATCTGAGGTATATTATTCTAAGGCTGACTTTTGCTTCAACTTCTGGAGAAGCCATGGGTGGAGAAGAAAATGCATAGGGCTGAATGGTTGAAGGAAGTGCTTCAGGACAAAAAAGAGGAGGGTTCCAAAGGTCAGAAATTCTGCTCATCTCTGCCTCTGATTGACTAAGAGCACTTGGAATAGGTAGTTCATTTTTCTGAACCTCAGTCTCCTATTTTGTAAAAGCTGATGATAATAGTACTTTCATCACGTCCTCTTAATGAAATAAAGTAATATATGCACGATAGGCACAGAGAGACCTTAACTGTTGCCTATCCCATCTCCAAAGGCTAAGAAAGAAATGTGAGATCTTTGAATTTACTAAATCAGAAAGACAGATTTCTAAGTAGACCTTGCTAAGGACTGGAAAACAAACAAAAGAAATGAAACAAAAACAAAAACCTAAAAAGCAGGCATTTGTAAACATTAATTTCCATAATTTCAAGTGTTCATTTACTGCTTTCTTCATTTTTTTCACATTCTCCCCTATTCCTTTTTTTTTCCTATTCCTTGTTCATTTTCCCCTTCAGTTCTTAATGGAATATTTTTTTGAAAACTTCCAGTTTTGACTTTGCTAAGAGGAAAAGAGGTTACATTTCTACTGAAGCCAGAAATCTATGGAAAGCAGAGTGCCCTGGGGGACACCCAGCTGCAAAACAAAAACACAAAAAAGCTGGCTGAGCTGGGAGATGAATATTCTAGAGGAAGTGTTGGGATGACTAAAATTGCATATTCTTTCCAGCCTAGGATTGACTTTCCCAAGTTTTACTCTGCTTATATAAAGTTGATTTACTTTACTAAAACGTGGTCCTTTGTGTAAGCCATGTTATATATTTCCTTTTGTATTCCCTTAGAATCATTTAAGTTGTTTCAGGCCCATCTGCTCCATTTGCCATCCATTACTGGTTGGAATAAGAAAATACCCCTTCTCCTTTGGTTCTGCCTCTGTGTGAACAGGAAAGAACTGGGCTTTCAGAGCAAGGAGCCATGGATTAAACTTATTAGTGAGGTAACCTTGAGCACATCACTTAACCTCTCTTTCTTCTTTTGTAAAGTGGGCATTTATGCAAGACAGGGCAAATTTCCCTCAGAGAAGGGGAGGCCAAGCCCTGTACCAAGAGAAGAAGGTCTTTTGGTAGAGAGTGTAGAAAGAATTCAACACACACACAGCAAAGGTAGAGTCAAAAGTAAAGCTTAATAGAAAAGGGATAACACTCCACAGACAGAGTGTGGTCTCATTTCAGAGGCAGAGAGGGAGAGGGACAGAGTAAAGGCGCTGAGAGGGACTTGGAGTGTTTAGAAATTTTAGAAAATTTTAAAAGACTTTTTTAGCCCACTTCCTCTGAAAGAGATACACAGCCAGGAAGGAGAAAGGGAAAAGTATGTAGTGTGAAAAGGTAAGAATATGTAGAGTGAAAGGCCTGCTGGCTGTTCCCAACCTTTAATTCATAGGTTCCCCCATGGTTTTGGCCATAGGGAATGACTTGGTTCCTGTTTCCCCTTCACAGGAGTGGGGAATGGGTTGTTAGCAATCTCAGTGGAAAACTTCCTTTGTCCTGACGGTGTTCTCCTGGCCTGGCTGCGGGGCTAATCAGCACATAGCAGTATTAGTGGCTTTATTAACATTTTTCATTTTGGCACCTCCTCCCTACATTAGGCATAAGAATAGTAACAACCACATAGGTTTGTTTGATTGAGATAATACATATAAAACCCTACCATAGGAGTGAAGCCTAAGAAGTATTCATTAGGTGAACACACAATGCAATATACAGACGATGGATTATGGAATTGTACCCTTGCAACCTATATTATTTTATTCAGCAATGTCACTCCAAGAAATTCAATACAAATAAATAAATTTGAAAGAGGAAGAAAATTCTGATATGTTATAACATGGATAAGCTTTAAAGACATTATGTTAGTGAAATTTGTAAAAAGTGTTTATTATGTGGTCGTTACAATGATTATTTTTCAGTATATTTTTCTCTCTCCCACAAGTGCCTAACTACGTACCCAATGTAATAAGGGCTTGTCAGGTGAACCGTTTGGGTGAAACAAAAATATATGATCAATGGGAGCAAAAGCATAGTTCTTTCCAAGGGCTTGAAAAGTTTTAATGTTCTAGGTAGTGTTTTAGATGAAACTCAGAAGAGAAACATAGAAACATGAAAATAAATACAGAATAATATCCTGCATAGTTGTCATAGTGGTTAGGACATCTTATTTACATAATTTCTGATTGTCTTAACTACATTAGTAGAATACCATATCATTTGATAAATTTTTTTTAAATAGGGCTGTGTTTTCATTAAACTAAAAATAATAATTTTAAATGAAAATTCATTTCAGTTTTAAAGATTGAGAGTACTTAGATTCCCACCCCTGCTTTTTTGGTTAGATGAGGCTACCCAGAAGGTATCCTTCTGTCTCTAAGCGACTTGTTATTTCCATTCTGCTTCAGTTAAATAAATATTTTATATGCGTATACTTTGTACTAAGCACCTGAGATTCACAAACGAGCAAGCCACATTGTAACCCTGAAAAAAAAAAAAAGATTGCAAATGTATTGAGTGCATAGAAATTGTGCTTTTGAGGAATACAGTTGTGCTCGTGTCTGCTTATTACACAGCCAGAGTGTGATCAGTCTGATCATTCCTGCGTCCTTGTCATAGAACTCCATGTCCATATATATTTTCCAGGTTGTTGGTTTACTAGGTTAGGCAGATATTTATTTTTCATCTTGTGAATGACAGTCAAAATTTATGCCCCAGAGTCAGAAGCCATTTGCTAGGGCCCTGAAAACCACCTTTCTCTGTCACACAAGCAGTTGTTGTAATCAAATTGGCTCCATGCCTAGAGCAGGCTGTGTGACTCAGTGACAGTTGCACTAAGAGCATGGAGTTGGAGACAAAGAAGTCATAGATCAGAAAATCACAGTGATGATGGCCAATTAGGGTTGGATGTTTTCATGTGAGTGGAGTTTTTTAATTTTTTTTTTTAAGAAATGAAAAAATATGTATATCATTCATCAAGGACACATTTAATCCTGTTAATTTTGCATAAGATTGCAACAACTTTTGTCCTAATAATAGTCTGTTCGACACTGCAAGTAATTCTGTACTAAGGAAAAGCTCTAAGTGTTATAAACTATTCAGCATTTCCAGTGATTTTAGATCCATGTTTGGTAAAGGCATATATCCCTCCTGTCACCTGAATTAGATATACTTTTTGAAGTCATTCTGATTTTAACATCAACCCCAGGCTAGATCCATTCATTCTAGTGAAGATAATAGAATTAATTTCCAAGAGAAATCTTAAATCAGAAGTCTTCAAACGTTTTAGTCCACGACATGTATATTTTGTTTTAAAATGACTGAGCATTTAGCTTTCACATTTATCAACTAGATGTTAAGTTATAAATGTACATGACAAATTATAATAAAGATATAGATTTATAACTACTGGTCAACTTTAAGGGGAAGAAGTCTATAAAATTAGGAAAGGGCAAATAAGAGTGTAAAGATGTGGTGGTTATAATACAATTTATTTCTTCTCTTTTTGCAATGTCAGTTACATGGTCAAACAAGGTAGAAATACTCTGGTAACATCAGAGGCACCATCCTTAGTTGGGGTTGAGTAGAAATGACGTACTACAAGATAAGGATGAGTGTGACCTGGAGACAGTAACAGAGAAAGGACTAGATTCTGAAATAATATCCTCACATAAACTTAAAATATTGGGTGTAGGGGAGCAACTATTTCACACTATACTTGGTGTGCTCTTAGTGTGAAATGCTCTTATATAGCACATTAAAATGGAATGCTAGAGTTCTGTATGAGACCGATAGAATAAGCCATTGAAAAGGCCTGAAGAATTGTGATGCAATTTGAGACAGATCACGGATTTATTTTTTATTCTTCTTTTCTCCCAAAGGAATTTTGTTTTTGTAATTGTCCATTATTTGAAGGTAAAAGTTTTGTATTTTATTAGGAACATACCTGTCTATAGTGAGCTATATCTCTTCTTTGTGGTTGTTATTATTATCATCAGTATCTATCATCTGCAGAAGCATCATTCAACAAAAACTTATTGAGCATCTATTATGTTCTAGGTACTTCTCTAGGGTCTTGGGGTACAATGATGAATAAAATAGAATTTGCATTTTGATGTGGGGTGATTAGCAATAAATACTAAACCTAATATAAATAAATAATATAGAAATTAAATAATATAAAATAATATATAAATAAATAGATATAGAATAATATATAAATAAATATTATTAGCAATAAATACTAAACCTAATATAAATAAATTAAATAATTTATATTTATTTAATATAAATAAATTAAATAAATATAAAACAGTATAGCAGTATAAAGGGAATCAGGAGTGTTGAGGGGAAACTGTTGCCATTTTAAATAGAGCGATCAGGGTAGGTCGTATTGTGAAGGTAACATGTGAGCAAACACTTAAAGGAAGTGGAGAATTAGCCTATCTACAGGTTGAGCATTTCTAGAAAAAGGGAATGGTCAGTGCAAAGAAGGTCCTAAAGGTCATTAATTTTACATGGCTCACTGTCTTTATTCAAAGAGATGTCATGCTCTCTCAAAGGGAGGTTATTCTACTTTATGGGATTGGGACAGAGATGTAACTTTTCCCAAATACACCTTTTCAATACCCCTTATGCCTCAAACTGCCATGATAACTGGCTCACAGAGTGACTGTGGTCAGTCTTGGCCGTATTTTGTAGCTCTTGCTTGCCTCCTTGAATGTGTATAGCATAGGAACCAACTTGATTATGGGGTATTAATTTTTTTTCCTGTTAGATTGAACAGTTTGGGAAGGAACAATTGTCATTCACCATCTATATTTGTCAACTATAAGATGAATGTACCATAAAGATAATTGTTATCTCCCCAAAATATAATTGATGAACTTGGAACCATCATAACTACATAATAAATGAATGGTATGGGGGACACATACACACACACACACATTTTTTTC
The DNA here is from genome assembly GCA_003508835.1 of Eonycteris spelaea. Lineage (NCBI taxonomy): Eukaryota > Metazoa > Chordata > Mammalia > Chiroptera > Pteropodidae > Eonycteris > Eonycteris spelaea. The sequence continues at coordinate 6,013,179 of PUFA01000054.1, read as the reverse complement.
TATGTGACATTTATCTTTAAAATTTATTGTTTGATAATCTTTAAAGTACATGTGTTGTATTGATATTTAGTATTTAATATCAATTTTAGATGCCAAAATGCTATTTCATACCACATGATAAACTCTGAAATAAAACATTTCTGTGGCATTGTGGCATCATTAATATAAACAAATGATGATAAACTGTTACTTTGTGTGTTTTTATGTATGTATATATATGTATATATGTGTGTGTATGTGTATATATATCTATAATTGAATATACCTGCATACATGTGCATTTATGCACACATATATAAGAGAAAAAAAGTATAAAGAGACATATTAGGTAAACGATAAAGATCATTAATATTTATTGGACAACTATTGTTGGTGGCTACTGTGGCACAAAATATAAACAATAATAACAAACATAACCACCACCTTGCACTGAATGCTAACTTGCCAAGGAATGTGCTAAGTGCATGTACTTGCATTATTGTATTACCGCAACATTGCATCGTTTAAACCTATGCAGTAAGTACTATTACTATAGTCAGATGAGAAAGCACAGGCTCAAAGAAGCTGAAACTTGTGTAAAACCTTAGAGCTAGTAAAGTCTGGATCAAGGGTTCGAAGCCAGGTATTCTGTCTCTAGATCTCATAGGCTTAACCACTATAGTATGTTTCTTGAGAAGAATCTCCGAAATAGTGTGAGAGTACTGGAGTCAGATGAGACCCAAGTTTAAATCTTATTTCTGTCTCTTAAGTGGACATAGAGAAGTTATTTAACCTTTGATAATCAAAGGTTAATAGTATAGATACTCATAAATACAGTATAGTATCTATAGTACTATAGTATCTCTAAATATCTATAGATACTAATATCTATAGTACTACTACATAATAGCATAGGTAGTAATATGTACTTTTCCAAATTGTATGTGCCTGCCACATGGTTGGCATTCGAAGTGATAGTTGTTGTGATTTAAATGTTATCTCTGAGTCTAAACAGAGTCATACAGGAAAAATCTATGTCAAACTCAAGATTACACCTAAACTTTTCCTTTTCTCATTAATCAGGTTGCTTGGTGGCTACTTGATAACTTGTCCCTAGAATCAAGTGTAACCATTGCTAAAAGAAAGAAGACCAGGAAATCTATGCTCCCACATTTTGCACAACTTAGAAAAAAATGAAGCCCGTTTATTTAATTTACACCAGAGCTTTTGGCACTGAGTAAAGTCTTCCTCTGGATGAAACAGACAAGCTAATGTCTTACGGAGGGAAAAACAATTAGCTAATTCATGAACTAAGATTGTAGTTACAATATACTCTTTGGGCCCAAAACAGTAATTTTTTAGCTTAAATAATACCAAACCAAGATTACCAGTGTTACCAGAGAAAGTGTTGCTTAAGGATAGGTCGTAAATTATAAAACTGAAATTCAGAGCTATTTGGGATGCTCAGAGATATTAGGATTTTGTAATAAAGATCGAAAATCAAGCCTAATAGAAGTATAATCCGAATCCTAGTTTTTTTTTAAGGATAATAGTATAATGTCAGAGCTGGAAGGACTTTTAGAGCTCATTTATTCACTTTCTTCTTCTTCTTCCTTTTTTTTTTAAGTGTGGAAACTGAAAACCAGAGAAAGGAAATGCAGTGGCCAGTTCTATATGATACAGTAAAATGTTTCTCATCTTGATTTACTCCTGGATGACATGATGGAGCTTAGTGAGAAGCATAGTTTATAGGGGTTCTTAAAGCCAGGGACCTGGCTAAATTTAGATTTGGTTCCTGCTTATGTAATTTTCCTTGTGTTTTCAATTATTTATACAAATACATTATTTATATATGTCTGGAACTTGTGCTTTTAGCACTCAATAAACAGGAATAATTTATAGGATTATGGAGTGCTTCCTGTCCTTACCTTTCAGAGCATGTTCTTTTGCATTGTTAATTAGTTGTTATATTTCAGCCTGGTGCAATTTCCTTTCCCAGCAGTCTTGCGGTGGTACTTAACCAGCCAGAGAGAACTATGTTAGGATCTACCTTTATCTTCATATGCCAATTCCAAAATCCAGGTTAATTATTCTATTAGCCATTTCCCTAGCACAACTACCTGTGGGGCTTAGTGGCAATGACCCAGCAGATCATGGTCCTTATGGAGAGCAAGGCCACACTGAAAGAGGAAGCTGGTTTCTAGTCCTAAATAGAAGTTGCTTCTGCCTCAAGTTTCTTCTTTGCCTTTGCTTTTCCTTACTTCTTTCTTTCCTTCCTTCCCTCCCTTCCTCCTTCCCTCCCTCCCTCCCTCTCTCCTTCCCTTCCTCCTTTCTTCTTTCTTTCTTTCTTTTCTTTCTTTCTTCTTTCTTTCTTTTTCTTTCTTTCTTTCTTTCTTTCTTTCTTTCTTTCTTTCTTTCTTCCTTCTTCCTTCCTTCCTTCCTTCCTTCCTTCCTTCCTTCCTTCCTTCCTTCCTTCCTTCCTTCCTTCTTTCTTTCTTTTTCTTTATTTTCTTTCTTCCTTCCTTTTTAAAATCAAATTCTTACATACACTTTCCTCTACCTTCTCTCATCACTATTTCCTTCTGCTGCCTTGCGTTGACCTCAGGTACCATGTCATTATGGTTCGTGGACATGGGTCTGTCAGAAAGGATCTCTGATTTTTGCCTCTTTCCCTACCCTGCTCACTTTCGGGTGCTCTGCATGTCGACCCTTCTCACCTTAGATTTCTAGGTTCTAGCTCTGGAACCCATAGGCCTAAAATGACAATTGCTGGAGAAAACAGCAGGTACCCCGGAGTGGTGCTAGTATGTAAAGAGGCAAGGTTGGGGCTGGGTAAGGTGGCAGCACAGCCTCTGCTTCTGCACCTTTTCCTCACAGCTTCCTCAGCATTTTCCAGTACAAATGGAAAGAGGTCCTTGGCTTTTTTCTCCATGAGCCTAGAGGATGTAGCTCTCTCATCAGCTGGAGAATATAGCTCTCTAATTCGTTTTTAGAAGAGTAAATATAGTGAGATATATAAACTTTCCCTCCATGGAAAGAAAGGACAAAGATTTGCAAACTGAGATGGGCTGTCCTTTTTGCTATTGTCACTTGAAGGTGAGAGGCCCTGGGTTGTGGCTTAGGCCTTGAAGCATGGTCTTTTTGGATTTCTTCAGTCTCTTTGTTGGAACTACCAGGTTAGCAGCCCACTCTCAAACGGTTTAATTGGAAGGCAAGAAACCACCCTGCCACAGTCATGAGCGATTATGAGGATATACCACATACACTATGGACTTGATATAAAGGACTACTGCAATGTAAAACAAAAAAATAATAATAATTTTTAGGAAAAGGGGCCATTGAGGAAAATTTATTTATTCTCAGTGTTTCAGCAATTTGTTTTCTACCTCATGGCACGGTACATACAGTCAATCTTAATATTAAGTGTTGGAATGTACTGAACGAAGGATCAATAGGTGGATGAATAAGCATCTCAGTTGAAAATGTGGGCCTGAGCTTGTTCACACTGGGAATCCTTGCGATACTTTATATGTGTGTCAGGAGTCCTGACAGTATCTTCAAAGGCTTAAAAAACACACCTGGGGATGTACCTAATTCTGTAAGACTGACTGGCCACAGCACCAGCCGTCAGGAGCCTCCTTCTTAGGGCTATTTGTTCTCTAACATACTTGGATGGATAGATGCCAGAAGGTTCTGGTGCATATGGGGGCAACTATGGCCAGGGAACTCCACCCAGTCCTAGCTGATTAGGCCAAGTAGGCGGTAGTTAACTGTGTTAAAGGTGGAGAGGATTCTGAGAAAGAGACTATAAATGCCCCAGGCAAAGAGTTTTCATAAGTTCATGGCTACAAAGTGTATATAAGCTCCATTTTAAAACAACTTAAATTTTAAGAGTGAGTTATGTTTATTGTAAATGATGCAAAAAGTATCAATAAATGAAACTAAGTCTCTCACCTATGCAACACCCTATTCTTACACCTAGAGTAAGCATAGCTAAGAGCTTCTTGTTCATCTTTTCAAGAATGTTTATTGTATGTAGCACTGGTATATCCAATGGGCTAGACTAAATGGGGGTGTAATCAGAAAAGTAGCTTTATTCTTTCTCTTAGACCTAATCCTGATTCAGAAACCTGCAGGGAGAAAGAGCAGTGCAGGATGTGGTTGTTCATTCTCTTCCACCTTGCTTTTCCACTCCGCTGGATCCAGTCCTGAACCCTGCTGCCCCTGGCTCCTCCAAGATAGGGCTGTGGAGGCCTAATGGAAGGTCAAAAGGCAAGGCCTCGATCAATGGGTACTATGCTATCAGATATCTATAGGTGGTGGATACTTAATGCTGGCTTTGTCTTACATGGGATGGTTCTGTGGGGGTTTCAGACTCTCTCTGCCCCGACAGAGACTCTGCTCTCTGTTCTCATGAGCTGTTTGTTATCTGTGGTGGAAGAAGCTCTATCAGCCCAGCTTCTCATGACTCTCACTCAAGTGCAGTCTTACTATTCCTTTCCTCTTTCAGAATATTTCTGCTGGGGTTATCTTGCTCCAGAAGGCAGGACTCTGGAGTAAGATCTTTTCAAGATGGCATTCGCATGGCTATATTCCAGGGCAAGAGGCAGACACCTTGCTCTGTGTCCCCAAGTTCTAGAGAACACAGATAAACTTGACCTACGAGTTCCCTTACCACATTCTATTGCACAGCAGCGTTGAGGGAGCCTTCTTAATTTTTGTAGATTGGCAAGCAATGAGATGGGGTGAGATGCTTTTTTTCCCTCTGGCAGGCCTGCTAGTCTTCTTTCCTTTTCTCTTGGCTCTTCTCATAAAAAAGAGAAACCCATGGAACTATCTATTAAACAACAAACACTTATCTGAGCTCTCCTTTTCTTCCTCACTCTAATCATCCTCTAACATTCTCTTCCATAGAGACTAAAAGTGGATGATGACCTAAGGGTCATAGTTTAGGGTGTTGTTTACCTTTTAGTAAGCCCACATGGTATTTGAATTTGATGGGAATACGTCATTTACTATTAATTAATTTTGAAACCTCAGTCTCGGATCCTGTACAATACAGTTGTTTTAAGCAAAACAACACATGCACACACATACAACACACATTTTTAAATATTAAGATCCTTTCTTAACCTCAAATAGGAGTATAACTATGTTCACTGTTCTAGAACTTATTTACTTAAGAACATGTCTTAGACAATTTGTTTTGTCAGTCCTCATGGATCAAAGAGAGTATTACACTATATAGCTGTTTTCCAGTGTCTGTTATGACAAATAATGCTAACGAAAGAGTCTTTTTGTACATTTTTTGGGAGAACATCTGCAGAATCAATTCCTAGGAGAATAGCTTTGAATTCGCAAGTAAAATTTTAATTATATGTTGCCAACTTGCCAAGTTTTTAATCAGTTTTCATTCTAATCATTTGAATGTGGAATGCTCATTTCTTCATACCTCCACTAATCAGGGAATTGAGAAGTGCTTACATATGTATCAATCTGATAGGTTAAAAAATTGGTATATTTACTTCATTTTAGTTTATATCTATTAAATTATGAACATGGAGGAACATCTTTCACACATGTCGGTCTTTTGAATCTTTTTTTTTTTAGTTGCCTGTTCATTTCCTTTGCTCATTTTTATATTCATGATTTTCATATTGATTTTTAAAAAGTACCTTGAATAGTAAGATGTTTGCCTTTTCTGACATGTGAAATGAAACATTGCCTTCAGTTCTTCTTTGGTACGTTGACTTTGTGAATATCTTTATTTTTTCCTGTAAAGAAGTTGTACAATTTTGTGTAGCAAATTCATCAGTTTTTCCTTTGTGGCACCTGGATTTTTTATGACATCCTTAGAAAGGCTCCAAGGTTCTAAAAATATTCACCCATTTTCTTCTAGTGTTTTTATGGCATCTTTTTTACATTTAAATTATTGATCCTTGTGGAATATATTTTAGGGCAAAGTGTAAGCCTTTTTCATCTAACATTAAAGTGAACTTTTTAGTCCTAACTTCCCTAACTCCTCTTTCTCTCCTTCACATCACTAAATGAAAAGCTAAGTTATACTGAGTGTCTCTTTAAACACATAGCTTCTCACATAATTAAATAAAGGCAAATTAAAAAGGTAAAACACTTTTTGCTTTAAATTATGCCACTGCCACTTTTCAGGATTCTTAGTCTGACTTTTCTGAGCTTTGGTCTCTTAGACCAGTGCTTATTTTTATGCCAGTTACAATGTACTTTAAAAATCAGCGGTGAAAGAAGCAAGAATATTTGCTCCTCTCCATTTTTACAGCCATGCCAAGAGAGGGGAAGTAACAGACCTAAGGTCACAGAGCAATTTAGGGTTTTGAAATCCAAGGTTCTGTGCCTTCTAGCCTATTGCAGTAATCATCAGCCATCATGTACAAAGCACAGGTAGAAAGCATTCTTCTGATTGCATCACTCACGAACTTACATAATCCACAACAAAAACAGCTAGAGGGCAGTGGACAGAGTAAAGCTTAGCCATTGAAATGTGCAGATGTTCAGTGAATTGGGAAAATGGCCTGCTCATAGAGATCATATATAATATTTGACAATGTGAGTCAGACTTGGGCATCATTCAAGATTAATCTTATCCGTTTAATGAAATAGCTGATTGTTTTGACTTGTTCTTCTCTGCCTGTTCCAAGTTGCCTGACAGTGTGTTACAGAGACAGTCTTGCTGGTCTGAAACTCTATTCTCAAATGCTGAATTATGGAGTCCATTAAGAAGTTCAGAAGATCTGTTTGGAGAGGCAGGAATCCAGTAAAGCTTCTAATTTTCCATGATGACTGATGATTTGGAGCACTCTTAAGGGGTGGCTGTATAATGCTAAGTGTTTAGCGTGTGCCAGCTTTGTCACCTTACATGAACCTGTAACTACCTTTTATTCCAACCCCATCTTCACAGGCTGCCTATGAGGGAAAGAGAATTTCTGACTTTGAACATTGGGAGAGACTGAAAAGAGGGTGAGTACAGGAGAGGGGAGGCACTGAAGAAACCTGCTGTGTCTTAATTACCCGGCAGATTCCCTGCTTTAGTTTCATTGGTCATTGGATTTATTCCAGAAATGTTATTTGCAAAGGGTGTGTGGAGTCATGGAGTCCCTCTGGTGAATAGGATACTCCTTCCTAGTAACAGGATATGGGAGAGTTCAGCACCAGGAAGATCCCTGTGTCAGAATGATGGGGGGGAGTCGGAAATGGTCTCTGCCTGACCAGCTGCTATTTTCTCTAAACTCGAGTGGCTCTGGGATTGGCCTCAGCACCTCATAATACTGGGAGACTGTGTTTAATCCTAGGTGCCTGAAGTTCTTCAGTTAGTCTGTGGTTTATGTGGTCAGTGCTGACAGCACCAGCTAAGTTGGAGTTACAGACAGTGATTGTGCTTGTCATAGAAATGGTTCATTCCTTGATGTGCTTTCAAGTGCTGTGTCCTATGAATCCTGTCGGCAAGAAAACCATCCTCCACCCTAGCACTTAGTTAATAAATATGACTTGAAAAGCAGCCCAAAATGCATACGTTTGTTGTGCTGTTAGATTTCTTTTTGAAAGGGAAAAGCTCTTCTGGTCATGATGCACAAAAGGTTCTATTAATTAGGAGATCTTATAATGTCTCCCTATAGAATAAAATAAAAATAATAGCCTACATTGCTACTCACTGGTTCCTTTGTTCGACAAAGTTTATTGCTCTTGCTTCTAGCAAAGAAATGGCCACTCTGACCCTTCAGTTGTCTCTCTTATCCTCGCACTGTGCACACACAACTATTCATTAATGTCAACAAGACTCATGAGTGCATATCCGGTGGGGGGAGGCAAGGGGACCAGATCCCAAAGTCAACATCTTCGCAATACATTCCAAGATGAAAATGATCAAAGTCCCATTACTGTTCAGTGACTAACAGAAAACAAAGTAGAGCATTCAAGACGCAGGTTAAAGATGAAGCAGAAGATTTTAATTCATATAGCACCAGATTCTAAAACATTTCAAGCTAAACTTGTCCCTAGGTATAGTAGGATAGAGTCATTGGAACTCACTTGGAAATAGAATTTCTAGAATGAAATTTAAGTTTCCAGAAAACGGAAGGTAAAAAGAGCAGCCCCCCACCCTCCCAGGCAGAAACTAGGTGCTAAAGATCCTGAAACAGTCAAGGGAGAATAATCAGAGGAGATGAGTGTTGGATAAAAGAGCTGGGGAGGGGCCTTCATTCCCCTGAGGAGATGGAGGAATTTCTTAGCTCTCTTTCTTTCTGATGAGTCTGTAGTTAGACTGAGGAGGGCAACAAAGACACCTAGTCTCAACTCTAAGTAAACAGTGCCTCAGATCCCCATCTTATTTCGGGGATGGCACACTCCTATTATCCTTTGTTTGTTGCACTGCATATTCTGTGAGCCCCCAAAGATTGACACCCCACTCTTTCCACTCTGAGCCATATGAGGCTGATGTATGCAGACTGAACCAACTGGGCTTCCTTGCCTCTGGTTTCTGTTTGGGTGTAGCTGGTGGCAGGGACTGGCAAGAAGTCAGAAGGCAGCAGGAAAGCAGATGGATCTCCTTATTTGCTGTGTTCTTCCTGCTAAGCCTCAGGTGTGTTCTTCTAGAAAAGTCCAAAGCTCCTCTTGGGGCCCTTTTTGACAATGCAGGTCTCACTGGGATCTAGCATCCGCTCCCTTCCCTTGCTATTTGGGGCTAAGATTTCTGGTGCAGCTTCTCCCTTGCTAGTCCAGAGATGACTTACCATCCTTTGTCACATTTCTTAACCATGGCTTTCATACTCCTTGAGAGGGCCATCTGTTTTCTGCTAGAATGATGACATGTACATCTTTCCACATCTGCAAAGATTGGAACAGGTAGCAAGCAGCCACCCTCTGACTTGAGTCATATTGGATAGCGTTGTGGTTCCTGGTAGTTGTTCTATCTTTGGAGATGTTGTTCCTAGGCCCCCACTTTGAATCGTCATTTTGTGCTGTGCTCTGTCTGTCCTCTGGCCAAGTTAGCTATTAAGTGCAAGCTTGGCTTACCTGCTCTCTTTCTTGCTTTGGATAATTTAACAATGCTTCCTAGAAGGCAGATATTGTGCTGAACTCTCTACCTGTATATTTTATTTATTCTTCACAATAAGTAGTTACTACCTTTATCCTCATTGCACAAATGAGAAAACTGAAGCTTAGAAAGAAGTTGCTGAAGTCCACACAGCTGAAGAGAGCAGGGATTCAAATTCTGTCCTGCTCGAAACCACTAAGCTCTACAACTAGCCAATCCTCTAGCTTGGTTCTCAGAGCTCACTGTAATTTCACACCACGTTTCCATATACACTGGTGCGTCCCTTGTGTTTCCTAAACCATGGGACATTCTAGCAATTCAAATTGCTCACCGAGCTTCCAGGCCTGGCGCATCTTTTGCTCCTCCCAATCTGGAACTTTATCTCTGTCTTAGTCTGTGAGGGTTGCTATAACAAAATTCGACAGACTGGGTAGCTTAAACAACAGAAATTATTTTTCACAGTTCTGGAGGCTGGAAATTCCAACATCAAGGTGCTGGTAAGATTGGCTTCATTCTGAGGCCTCTTCTCTTGGCTCGTGGGTGGCTTCCATTTTCTGCGTGCTCACATGACCTCTTCTTTATGTGCATGCAGACAGAGCAAGGTCTCTGTTGTGCTCTTCTTGAGGACACCAATTCTGCAGGGTTAGGGCCTTACCTTATGACTCACTTATCTTTTATTACCTCCTTTAAGGCTATGTCTACAAACACAGGCACCTTTGGGGTTGCTTCACAACAGATTTTGTAGGGGACACATTCAGATAAAAGTCCTCTAGGTACCCGGACCTAGCATCTCCTGATCTATCATGTCAAAAACAAAAATTTGGCCCTCTATGGCAGGAAAAACATTCCCTTTCCCTTATACCTATGAGGTGATTAATTTTTCCCAATTTTTACAGTAGGGTGTAAAATTAACAAAAATATGTCAGGATTTGGAAATATCACTTAATCAAACTCAGTTTAAGTTTTATACAGATGAGGACCTTGACAGAATATTTATATGTAGAGCATCCTATCCTAACCTCAGGCAGAACGATGTTACATTATCCTAGTAAGATGTGGTTTATGTCATACTTAATCATTCTATGTTGAATTTATAGATTTCTAAAGGGACCAGGTTTACTTCTACAACAAGAGAAGGGTGTGGAGATGAGAGCAGACAGTTATAGATAAAAATAGATTGTGGGTGCTTAATTAAGGGAAGAAAATAAAGAAAAGCTGCGATGATAGAGAGATGCCATAGATGAACCATTTTGTCCTTTGAGATAATTCTTTGGTGATAAGTCATAGGATGAAAAGAGTGGTCACATAAACAGTTTACCTCCCTTTTTCTACATCGCCTACCTTTCCATTCCCTTAAATCTGATCAGTTTTTTGTTTGTTTTTGTTTTGGTTTGGTTTGGTTTTTTGGTTTCTGCTCAATTCTGCCCTAGAGAAGAATATAGATTTGCTGTCTACAGTGAACCAGGTTGGAATTAGCCAGTTCCAGAAGTAAAGCTGGCATTCGTTGATGAAGAATCTTTAAACTTCAGGTTGCCTCAACCTCTAAATAACTGCCTAATCTGGTAGAAATATCATAGCTTTCCAGAAGAGCAATTTATCACTTTGTTTAGAAAAGAAAAACCCATATGTTTTTACACATAAAGAAAAAATATAGAACATTATTTCAAATTATTTACCATTTATTTACATTTTTAAGTTAGTATGTGTAGTTCCATGGTAGTATAGAGTACACTATAGAAAGGAAATCTAATTAACACTAGTGGTGCTGGCTATTGGGGTAGGGGCACACCTCAGAGCAGGCAATCCAAACCATTTGTGTTTCCCCAAAGTACTAGGTATTTTTTAATTAAGAGGGTAAATAGCAAGAAGGAAAGAGTTTGGAGGCCTCTGGACAGTTACAGGCTTGGGCGACTGGCTGCCCTGATAGGTGAGGCAAAAATCCTTGCTGAGACACACTGATAAGATCTTTAACACACCGGCACTGGTATGAAAAATCCTGGTCTGTTATGACTCTGATGTCTCCAGGAAGCAGAGTCCCCGTCCTTCTCAGATACCAGTTTTAGTTTGTAGTTCTGTCAATATCATAGATCTCTGTAAGTCCAAACACTTAGGCTAAGTCTGAGCTCATTGAGTCTTGTTCTATCTGCAGTGAACCTAAAAACCAGCTAGTCCACATAATGATTCTTGTCAATGAAAACTTTTTCTTCCCTTAATTAAATACGCTGTTCCTCTTTGAGTTATAAAAATAGAAAGAAAAAAAATGAGTGTGGCATTAGATTGAAATGTCTTCAGAAAGTTCCTTATATCCTCTGAATTCTGACTTTATCCTTTTGCTTATCCTCTAGAGTAAAGGGATATATGGACATAGAATCATAGCATGTCATTGGTTTTTTCTTTCTTTTTTTTTCATGACCATAAGGGTGGGGTTTTGTGAATTAAAAAGTCGGATATAATGCCATGGGGGAAATTATGCAGTCAGTGTGGTTAAACTATAATACGTAGTCCTATTTCTTAAGACAAAACACAAGTGTATCACAGGGAAGCTACTTATGTGAGAAGTCTTTTTTTCTTTTCTTTTTTAATGAGAATGTGGGGGAAGAGTTTCAGCTCTTAGAAGTTGGCCTTTATAACTTCCTTATTGAAATTGTGAAGTTTCAAAGTTAATGTCTATCTCCCTCAGGGAATTTCCTTGACAAGCTAAACAGTTCTTGCCTTATTCTTCTAAGATGGGAAACTCTCAAGGAGGGAGATCTTTTGGCCACGCCTCTTCCTGGAATATTTCACCACTCCACCCAAGCAATGTGGGACCTATAGGGGCTGTGGCAGGTGAGAATCCTGGGAAACACAAAGCCTAGTTGTACTTCTTCTAAACCTTTGCTTTGTTGCTTTGTCTGTTCAGAAACTGTCTTGATTGAGCTGGTGCCCTAGCACAGAGATGCTCTAAGAATCTTTGGGAGTTCATACACTTAGGAGTAGATCCTAAGGATATTTGGATTAGTCACTGTGCTCTCCATAAACCAGAAGGGTCAAAACCTCATTCATTCATTCACCTGTACCAATAGGCGCTTGTGATGAATGGTTAATTCTATGTGTCAATTTGTCTGGACCACAATATCCAGATAGTTGCTCAAACATTATTCTAGATGTTTCTGTGAAGGTGTGTTTTTCAGATGAGATTAACATTTAAGTCTGTTGACATTGAATAAAGCAGATTATCCTCTATAAAGTGGTGGGCCTCATCCAATCAACTAAAGGCTTTAATAGAAAAAACAAACAAACCCTGACCTTCCCCAGAGAAGAGGGAATTCTGCCTGCAGATTGTCTTTGGACTTGAATAACAACTCTTCACTGGGTCTCCAACACACACACACACCACACACACACCACACACACACCACACGAACACACACACGTACACACAAAGGCACACATGTGCACGCGCACACATACACACACACACACCACACACACACACACCCTGCTGGTTCTATCTTTCTGGAGAATAACTAATACATCACTGAGCATACCCTAAAGTTGGTTCTTAAAACTTGATTAGAAGTCTTTCTGTGGGAGATAATTATTTGTATTATACTTCAATAAATTTGCAATACTTCTCTTTTCAGGCTATGGTTCCATGTAAGGCTGATATGAAATATGCAGTCATGGGAGAAATCTTTGGTATAGGTGTTTATTTTCTACACCTTGACTTTCTAAAACCATTATGTTATTCTCATGCTTAAAATTCTTTACTGCTTTCAAGAAAAAAGTCAAAATGATTAATGTGGCCTATGAGTAGTATGATCATATAATTATCCAAATGGGGACATTTTTGACAGTTAAAGTAAGTGCTATGAACAGGATCATCGTACCTTCAAGATTTTGTGCAGGCCCCTAGCTTGCCTCCTCTAGCTCCATGTTCCCTACCAAGATCATTAAAAGAAAACACTGATCTGCAGACTTCTCTTATTGCTTTATCTCAAAAGGTACACCCTGATTCTTGACAGTACCAGAGGAATGAGAAAACTGTGTGTTTTAGATTCTGGAAATCATGGTACCAATTGTCTCCGAATAATCAAGCATCATAGTGAAGCATATCACTTGAAGGTGAGGATAAGCATGTGAAGAAGCATGAAGGAGAGAATCAAACAAAATGCATAACACCTTCTCATTTCACTAAAAATGGAGTTTAAAAATCATGTATCTAAAATTTTCATACAACTGTAATGTGTCTTTGATATAATTCTAAAGCATCAAAGCAATTGATTTTTAATTGATTCCTAAATAGCAATACTAAACCCTGCCCTGATTTTCAGGTAGATAATTCCATTTCATTTTAGAAACACAACAGCTTAAGAATTGTGCAACCCTCCTTGCCTATCATGTAATGAGGAGACAGCTCAGACAGGGAAACTTGCAAAAATCTAATCAAAACGGCCTTATAATACTGTCTCCTGAATTTCAGACCCACAGGGCAGTTTCACAGCCAAGTCTGAAAGACTTGAAAAAACAGGGCTAGATTGGAAGTGCTGACACAAGCCCAAGCAGAGAGAATGGCTTCACTATATTGCTGTAACGATCTGAGAAAGAAAAAAAATGAATACTTTTTTTTGTCTATATTAGTCTTTAAGTTGCTTCTATGTGACTTGAGAATATGCCACCGAAACCAACATAACCTGGTCACGTAAGTTGTGTGTACATTCCTAGCGAATAGGGCCCCTGATCACATTCCTACCAATTCTGCTGTTCTCAAAAAGATCTGAACTAAGTCCTAACATGTTAAGAATGCCCGGAGCAGTTGGGGGTGGGGCAGGGGGAGGGAGGGAACGGTGGAGAATTTGCTTCTCTGTTATAAAAATAGAAGAGGGAGGGGCTTATGGCAAAAGCAAGTTAAGACTTTTTCAGGCAACTTCTACCAAGATGAAGTAAACTGATATACAAGTTATTCAGTGAACTTAGGGTTAACTTGATGGCAAAGAACTTTAGGTACTTTAGGAAAACTTATTTTGGTAATGCCTATGCTGCTACGACTGAATAACAGACTTTTATGTTTTTACTTTAGTTTTCATATCTGCACTCCCAACCCCAGCCCTTTAGGTTTGAGTTGCTGGAGGACAGGAAATATGTTTCATTACTCTTTTAGTCCCATATGACAATAACAGTGAATACAGCAAATACAAAATACACATTAACTGTCTTTAGTACTATTTAGTCCCTGGCAATCTGCACATATGAGATATGGGCAGAGGAGATATATTCCAGCAGGTAAAATTATGACAACTCTTGAAATTTATAGAGCCACCTGAGCCTGAGAGTCTTTGTGTGTTTTATCATTAACCTTTTGAACACTAGCACTCTTAGCCTAGAGCAGGTCATCTGTCAAACCAAATTGGCACCATTGTTTTTCCTTTAAAGGTGTACTTAGAATCCTTGTTAACAATGCTATCACATCACACAGGCTCTGCAATTGGCAAACTTAGATTTGAATCCAATTTTGCCAGTTCTTGGTTGTGTGATCTTGGGCAAATTTCTTAATCTAAGGGAAATGGTCTAGACAAATGCCAGAGGTGAGTGCCTGTGGCTAGCGGGTGTTTCATGTGCTCCCAGCATGCCTTTGTGTGGGCGAGCTGAGTTCGCGAAAAGGCCCCGGGACAGGACTCTTTGGGAACCTGGGCACAATAGGGAATTTTGAGAAGAGTGAGACTTGGCGTTTGGTCTATAATTTTGGCATTATCCGTTATCCTAATTTTATTTGGGGAAATAGGACAGAGACTAACAATCACCCACCATGTCTGGATCTGGAAATCACTTTTCGTACCTTGAAGGCTGATGGCAGTCCTGAACATGCACCAAATATAATCTTCAGACTTCACTACTGAGGTTGCTCCTGGGAATTCCAGTGTTATCCCCATAGCCTTGAACTGTAAAAGAACTGTGGAAACCCCCAGATGTTCCTTCCTCCACATTGACCCATTATAGGAAATTACCATGCTATATACCCTTTTCGACTTTTTAGGATTAGGGAAATGGAATTAACTGACATTTCTGAGAAGTCCATATGAATCATTCTAAAAATCCAAGGTTTCAGGTTAGACAGCGGCATCTCACATCCTAACTTCTATCCCATGCAGTTTATCATTCTGTTTATATTTATACACTGATGAAGTGTCACCAGTGCCACAAAGGTGTGGCAGCTGCTCCTGGGAAGATATTATTCTCTTTTTATAGACTATTAAAAAGGAGACCTTGGAGTGAAGCTTCTTGCCCCAAGCCATGTAATGGGCATGTAGTGGAGGGAGAAATCTCAGGATTTTAGGTCCAATTGGTTTGATGTCCCTGAAGAGTGTTTTTAGGGTTGGAAGGTGAGGAAGCTGCAACACGGCAGCGCTTTCCTTTTTGTCTCTTTCTGAAATGGGCCGTATCATCTGACTCTCTGAAAGTAAGTTTACTTTTAAAAAAAAATTAATGGGGATTTTTATTATGAAGGATGCAGCATTTTAACACTGCATGATTCAGTGAGTCATTTCAGAGGTTACTTACATAACCGGGATTTCCCTCGGGCTTTACAGTCATGGGGTAGAGCTGGGATGTCCTACTGTAGCAAATCGATGTTTCTGCTTCCCTTGTCCCGGCCCTGTGGGAACTTCCAACCCGGTCCAATCCTTACCTCTGCTCAGACAGAGGAGGGGAATCCCTGAGGGGTGAATGTCTTAGGAGCTGCAGTCTTTCCCACACTCTTCATCACCATGTCTGGCAATGCCAGTGTTCCCTAACCCAGCCACAGACCACAGAAGCACGTGCTAGGCTTGTCTGCCCCTGTTCAGATGCCTTAACTTTCCACATGCCAATGCAGAATGCCTTTCTCTTCTTCATTTCCGGTGAATGCGGCCATTTTCTCTATTACAGAAGGCAAGGAAGATGATGGACTCTATGTGCAAAGATCTTTGTCAGGAATTCTTCTCTTCTTGCATCTTGTATCAGCCAGTCCATCTAGCTCCCCTCTTGAGGAATGGAGTCCCTAAGAACCATGCTGGTCTGCCGTCCTTTCTCCTTTTAGGACAGTCTCAGGGGCTCTTCCTCCAGCTATTTCTTTCTACCTCCACTAGTAGATGCCTTCCAAAAAAGAGCCAGTAAATTTTTGGAGGGTGGGGATGGGGCAGGTAGTTTTTGTTATATTTGCTTGAATGGGGGGGGAATCCAGGATATCAGTATATAAAACAAGGAAATTATTCATATATATTTATCATCCTTAACTCTGGTTACCTGTGAGGTTTTGGTTTTGTTTTTAATTAATAAGCTTTATTTTTTAGAATAGTTTTAAGTTTACAGAAAACTGAGCAGACAGTACAGAGACTTCCCATATACTCCCTTTCTCCCCTCTTTGAGGTTTTAAGTGTTCAGTTTTGGAACTGATGAACTGCTGAGGAATAAATGCAATTTTGCAAGTAAGTACAACATTCCTAACGTGCTGAACCAGTGAGAGACATGCAGGGAAATGAATAAAATCAGCATTCTAAGTAGATCACTTATCATCTTGGTTTTTTATAAAGGCAAATTACTAAATGTGCTAATTGCAGAGCATTTTCAATTATTCATATACAAAACACAAATAGTGAAGAATGTTTATTTTATAGTTTGACTTTTTTTTTCTAGCTTAGAAGAGATCCAATATAATTGAGTAGTATTCTAACCATAACTAGAATTTTCTAGCTTATGTCCTTTTTTTCTGTTCTGAGTTTCCATTCTAATCCAACCCATTTGTTCAGAACCACAAATTGTCTTTTAAAAGCTACCTGAGGTTGAAGTATGGGAGCAGAGCTCTATTAACTGTATGTGGTTTTATCTTTCTGCAGCTAAATCCCTAAAGCCTTAAAGGGGCCAGGGAGTTCGAAGTCTTCTCTAGCGATGTAGTAATGGTTGAAAAGGCTTACTGAAAAGGTTGTAAATATTTGTTGATTGATTATCAACGGAGAAAAAAAGCCTTTTACTCCTCCAGAGTGGCTGGGAGGAGGGTGAGGGAGGAAGTTTTTACACATCCATTTGAATTCAGCTTTTTTATTTCCCGTGATTTGAGGTTATAGGTATATTTCAAGAATAGACCTTTCTCTTTCAAAAAAGAAAAATTAGAATAAAACAAGTTTTCTTAAGTTGTGCTCTATAACATAGAAAAATGTACAAATAGTCAGTTACTAAGTTAGATAAGGCTAAGTACAGCTCTTCATGAATAAGAACAAAATTTTCGTTTCAATCCGCTGAAGGGAGATTGAGTAGGTGGAGTAGGCAGCTGCTGATGTTGTGAGATGTGAATATTACCAAAAGACTTGCCTGCACAAAAATATCTTTCCCCTGGGTCTATCCTAGATAGAAAGGCAGCCAGTTATTGGAACTGCTCATCTGACTGGATAAAGATATTGTCTCCTTTATGCACCATTAAAATATTCATCTATTCCTTGGGAAAGATAAATGTCAACACATTAGGAAAGATTAAAGTGTACGTGTGTGAAATTTTTATTTTGAGATAATTGTAAATTTCACATGCAGTTGGAAGAAATAATACTGAGATCCCATGCACCCTTCCCAGTTTCCCCACCTTGCATAATTATAGTACAATAGCATAACCAGGAAATTGACGTTTATGTAATCCACAGACCTTATTCAGATTTCTCATTTCACATATACCTATTTGTGTATGTATGTTTGGTTTTGTGCAACTTTATCACATGTATAGATTGGTGTAGCCACCACTATAGTCAAGATACAGAAAGTACAAGATTTATCACAACATCCATTGGGAACCCCCGAGCAAGTTTCCCATCAGAGGAGCCCTATGTTGGGCAGGAATAGCCCAGCTGTAGTTCTCCTTCCATGTCATTGGTTGGGAGCAGCATCCAGGGAGTGTGGTCTCAGCGTCAATGCTGCACAGGTACAAAGACATGGCAACTGGAGGCTATAAGCCCACTACATTCCTTGCAGCAGGTTCTTCTTGACAGATCTAATAGGCACACCGCTATGCCTACCATGACTCCCTTTCTTTATCTTTCATGGCATTGACATATTTGAAGAATAATCTTCACTCTCCTTTGTTTTTAATAGAGCATTATTCACTTTGGGTTTCTCTGATGTTTGACCCAGTGTTTTTTCAAACATTTTTTTTTCACAGACTCTTTTACCAATAATAACCTATTAGCATCCCTTTGAACTGATACTCTACAGAACAAACTTTGGGAAACTGCATATTGATGTTGCTGTGGGAAATGGTCTTGCTGCCTCTTTTGATCTTCCTCTTCCTTCAAAATTCACACTCCAGTGTTTTAGGTTGTCATTCTCCCTTTCCATAACACGCTGTGAATCTCTCTGCCATCATACCTGTCAGACAGGATGTCAGCTAGTGACTCGTTGAGCTCAGGTAGAAGATGATCAGCAAATGAATGTATAAAATACTATACTCTTTGGAAAGGGCAATGTTTCTAGTAATTCCAATACTGTTATCCAAATTTTATTTATATAGAACCAAAATATTAAGATCAAGTAATATGAACAATTCACAAGAAACAAGAGGGGGAGAATATAGCCCAAGAAGAGAGAATATAGTATATCCTTTTATGCTCTGGTAACAAAGTCATATTAATGGGAATTCTTAAGGAGTTTTTGTAGTAGGTTACTTAATGGCTATAAATACTGTCTTATGAAGATGTCACTTGGAGGCAGAAGCTCCGGTACTGTTATTGCTGATGAGACTTTGAGCCCTGAGAGTTTATGACACATTTCAATGCTCCGGGCAGGCTAAAAGTTTGGCATCCCTACAAACTGACTTTCTTTAAATATTTAAGTATTTATGTAGAGGAGAAGCTGAACACTGCAGAGGAAATTTATAGAAGAAAGAGCACTGGAAATAAAACTCTGCCTGTTCTTAGGTCCAAGCATTTTAATGCTGTCCCAAATTCATGTACACCATTTAGCAAATCAGAAACCCTGAAGTCAACTTGGCCCAGCTCTTTAGAAAATGGAGACTTAAGCACTCCCTATCCCAATACTTGCCTTATCCAAGTATTTCTTTAAACCACATAGATTGCTTTTCCTGAGAAAATTTTTGGTAAAGATAATGTTCTCAAACTCATTACATTAGCAGCAAAGGTTGATTGCTCTTTATTATGTTGACTCCCCATAAAGTAGTTTTTTTTTGACAGTCTCTTAATCTATTTTGATTAAATTCAGGGAATGAAGAGACATTATCTTGGCACCAAAATTTCTACTTCTTATTTATTTTTGTTGTTGGTACAGCTATTGACCTCCATTTTCATTTTAAAATAATTAACTATGGTAATGCACATATTGAGCTGTAAGATTTGTGCACTTGTAATATTTCAGCAATATAATCACCTACTGCTTCTTAAAACTTAGACCATCCATAGATGGAATGGATGGCTGATTATGGGATAAAATTTGAGAGGCAATGAAATACTCTATCTGGTTAAAATGCATTTTCTACTGACTTACCACTAATTTATAACTTAACTAAAAAGAAATACAAGTAATATTTATTTTGGGGTAAAAATAGAAAATTCAAATAAACAAAAACAATGAAAATTAAAATAATCCCAAAGCACCTGCCAAAGGTTATATAACACAGCATTTTGGTGTATATCCTTCCAGAGTTTTCCTGGAAGGATATGCATATGAAAAATATATAAACATGAAAAATACATTTATAAAGACCAGATAGTTTTCTATATTGTGCTATGTCGCCTACTTTTTATATTTCGTAATGTGTTATCAATTTCCACACCAATAAATATATTTAATTTACCATTTTGAATGTTTGCATACTATCCCATTATGTGGATTCCTAGCCATTATTTAACTAATGTGATATTCTCTACGTTACTTAACCATTCTTCAATTTTGGGATATTCAGATTATTTCAATTTTTTCATGATAATAAGTAACATTGTGGTAAATACATACATTATATACATCTTTGTGTTTAATTATTTACCTGGTGTATATTACCAGATGTTTAATTGGTGGGTCAAAAGGTTTTCACATTTTTAAGGATTTTGCTAAGTGTTGCTAATTCTTGCTACTGATTTTTGAAGGTCTGAGGATCTAGGTCCCCAGAAGATCCTATAACAAATAGTTTACCTGGAAGAAATAATTAATTATCCAATTAACCAGGACAGTGGAGCAGATTGGGTTCTGGATTCTGAGAAGCTGGGTGAACAGCCAAGAAAAATCACATATATTTTATGTAAAGAGGACTCAAGAAATTTTCTTAGCGTACTAGAAAGTCTGACTGATTAGCTATCATGGTAGCCTATGCTATTAAGTGTGTACAGAGTAGGAAAGAGTACTAACAGGGTGTGCATGTGTGCGTGTGTGCGTGTGTGTGTGTGTATGTGTGTGTATTTGTAAATGGGTGGGTAACAAGGGTAAAATGCAGACTTTATTATCTCACAGGTTTGCCTATTTCGTGACTTGGAAGAGAACAAGTATCCTGTACTAAACCAACCATGTAGAACTTCTACTATGCAGCTTTGCTAGAGAAACTTTCTTCATTGTTACCATAATACATGTCTGCAGATTATTTTTCATACTCTGGGGTCTGTAATACCTTTATTTGCCACCTTATTCACTTTTGTTTGTTTTTTGTGGGTTAGGTGTCGGGAAGTATTGATAAGAGGGAGTCCTGAACCTTTCACATAAAAGTGAAGAATGTATAAACTTTAAAAACAGTTTCGACTCTCTCTTAGCTGTGAATCATCAGTAAGCTATTGAGCATTACAGCATCCTGTCGGAGCTATGGAAGGAGTTCTCAGTTAGGGAAATCAACCAGGGAGCCAACTTTGTGGTATTAACAAAGATAAGCCAGCCACCTTTGGGGGAGCAAAAGAAGCTCCAACCAAATGGCAAATATGGGACTGCTTATTTATTACCTAAATAGTATCCAATGGTTCTGTTGCTCTGAATATCCAGTCAACTATTCACTGGAGAGAGGTGGGTGCTTGGATCCATGCTCACTACACCCATGTCTTTTCCATGCCTCTCTTTCTCAGTTTGTAAAACAAATGACCTCCAAGTTTCATGCCACCTATTTAGAGACTTAAGAGTAAGACAGGTCTATGAGTTTAAAACACAGACAAACTTGGTGTTATTTCATCAGAACAATAAAGGCTTATGTCAGATTATATTTTCCAAAAATGGCCACAGCAGTGTTTCCACTGCTACATGCTCCTTCAGAACCAGGCTACTTTGCTATTGAGAGATGGAGTTTATTTCCCCTCTCTTGAATCTGGGTGGGCTCATGACTTCTCTGACCAATAGAGTATGACAGAAGTGATGCTGTTGACTTCCGAGGCTAGATCATATAAAAGTCACAGCTTCTTTCCTATCTTTTTTGAAGCCACAATATTGTGAAAGAAGTCCAGGTCACATGAAGAGGCCATGTATATTTTTATGTTCCAGTCAATAGCTCCTCTTGACTTCTTAGTGACAGCTAAGCATAAATGTGAACAAATGAACCTTCAGATGATTCCAGCTTTCAAGCCTTTCAGTATTGGACACCTAGGAGCAGATACAAATCATTACTACTGTGCCTCCTCCAAATTCCTGACGTATAGACTCCATGAGCATGATAAATTGTTGTTTCACACCATTAAATTTGCTGGTGATTTTAATTGTAAGCACAGTAACTAAGACAAAGCTGTTGGCCAAAGTCAGTACTATAAATTGGTCAATCACTCAACACACAGGTATTGTGAACCTGCGCTGATCAAAGTACTCTGCTGCTAGATTAGTGGAATTTGAGGGGGAAAAAAAGAAAAGAAAAAAAGAAAAACAAACAAACAACTCCCCCAAAAACCCAAAAAACAAAAACAACAACAAAAAACCCACAAAAAATGAAAACCATATTTTGTCTTTGAAGAGCCCAGTGATCTAGTAGAAGAATCCAAATGTAAAAGTGCAAAAACATAATAAGTGCCAAATGAGATAATAAACACGTGTTGTACAGGAACTGAGTGGAGGACCAGACCACAGTACGTAGTACAGAGACTTGGCTTCAATACGTAGCACAGCGAATACTAAGGGACTGTTCATCTGACCAGAGAGAAGGACAAGATAGGGATTGAAGGAGGAGTGTCAGGTACTTGAAGAGGAAACACAAAGGTATTTTAAACAGATTGGAAAACAAAGTATTGAGACTTTAGTATTGGGATGTGGATAATAACAATAACAGTATTAAACCCTTATGTGTATAATAGTGAATACTTAACAAAGCACTTCTGCAGACACGATCACATTTAATTTTCACAGTGACAGATTGAAGTAGGTTATTTTTGCTTCTATTTTATGGATAAGGAAATTTAGTCCCAGTGGTCTAAAAACCACTTTGATTTTATTAGAATTTTCTAGTTGGGAGTGTGACAAATGAAAAGGAAAATAAAGAGAACTAACATTTCATGAACACCTACCAAATGCCAAGCACTTTGCTTGCTTATTTTCATAATTTATTTAACAACCTGGAATCTAATTTTATAACAACCTTGGAAGTAATTGTTATTATCCTGGTTAAATAGATGAAGAAATTGAGGCTCAGAGACATCCAGTAACTTTCTTGAGGTCATACAAGTAGTAAGTTAGGCCTAGGGATAGACATTTTCAAATGTGATGGCAAGTCAGCAAGTCTCCTACATTCCTATGGGATCATCTCTCTGCTCTCCTTTATGTAGTTCAAACAAACCTCCCTTTCACACTTTCACAGAAACATCTAGATGTTGCCTATCTAAAGCACTCAAGGCATTAATATGGGAATGACAAATGGGCTTAATACCTTTCAGGAAAAAGATCTAGTCATTAACCTCAAAGAATTTCCAGTTGGTAGAATGTGAAAAGGAAAAATGTCTCTCTGTTTCTCTCTAATAAACTGGAGCACTGATGATATACCCAGTAGTTCAGCAGAAGATTAGGAACATGCCTTGAACTAGCTACTTAAATCTACCGGGTCTGAGTTTCCTCATCTGTAAAACGAAAGGGTTGCTGCATGATCTTCAGGGTCCCATCCAGATGGAATGTTTAATGATTCTATAAACTTAGAACTTAGATATAAAGTGGAGAATTCACTTTTTAAAAAATGTTACATCGTTCACCTTTTTGCCATCTTTCACCTTTGCAAAGTGAGTCTGTTCTCACTAAGAGCAGAGAATCATTACTGAGAAGAGTGGGTCTTGGTGTAGTGATGTTCCCAAGTGCCAATATGTGCCAGATCCTCTAGGAGTGTTGCTTTCTGATTTATCACCGCGATCACTCTAAGCCTTTAGTTTCAAAAGTATTTATGTTAAAATGCTCTATGTACAGGGGTGATTTTCCATATGATGCTATTCTAGGTTTTCCTTTGCTGTGTACATGCCCATTTTTCAGCTGATGTTTTTGAGATGTTTCTAAGAGATGAGATTGCTCTGAGAATAAATCCCAACAATTTGCCCTCAGTAAATAGCAGAAGGTTCTAATTGTATAAAACTGACCACTAAAGAAGTCTGTTGCCATTTGGACTCGATAAAGCAACAGAAATTGTGATGTGAATTGCTCTCTACCACTTTCTGTGTTAATTGCCACTTCCCAGAGAATCACAGACTATGGGGATGTTAGGTAGGTTTCCCTCCTTGTCTATATTAAAGCCAATAAATATGCAAGATGTAGTAGACAAAAAAAAATTATTACCTTAATTTTATTGCTTGAATTGAGTTTCTGTGTTCCAAAACTGTTCTTTAATTGCTATGTCTACTTTTGAAAACCTGGGCAGTTATAAGTTGTTACATAAGATCTAAGGGATACCTCTTATCTCTAGAAGTTGATTATTTATATTCTTTTGCATTTGTATTTTTGGAAATGTCAAACAACTCAACACTAATACATTTCTTGGTAATTTTCAATTACCTGTGAAACAACATATTAGTACAGAGCTTCACATATGCTACAATCAAGTAAATGATTGATAGATGCTTTATAAAGCTTATGAAGCTTAATTTTATTTTTGCCTTCTACTTAATGGCTTAATACTTAAGGAAGATGGAAGAATGCTGTTTCTTTTATGGTTCATTTCACATAGATAGCCCTTGAATGATGGTCTTTTGCCCCAAATGCAAGAAAATTTAGTTTTAAGTATAATCATTTCAGAATAATCCTCTGAATAACATGAGTTTTAATTGTTGCCCCCAAAGGATAAAGGATCAACCTAAATTTACCTATTCCGCTTTGTTTCCAAATACTCAAAAGTTCAACTTCTGTTTCTCCTAGCCCACCATGGTTTTCCCAAACCTATTTTCCTACAATAACCAATGCAAGTTGTAAAAATATTTAAAGCTGTTGACATTATGATTAATAAGATTGTCATTATTCGATGATGTCCAAATCTGTCCTAAACCACATTTTTTTTGTAATAGTATTGAACATCTGACCTTTATTAGTACTTACTGAAAGAATTTTTAAGAATACAAAATATATGGACATGATTCTATAGTGTAACGGTTAACACGTCTGCTTTACACGCAGAAGGTCCTGGGTTTGTGCCCCAGTGGAGCCATAGTCCACGGTCTATGGCCATGCCACCCTGAGCAAGCCCATGAAGCTAAGCAGGGTCGGGCCTGGTTAGTACTTGGATGGGAGATCACCTAAGAGGAACATGTGCTGTAGACATAAAAAGAATACAAAAAAATACATGCTAAAATGACTAAAGTTGGCAACGAGGTTTATCTTAAACAGGCTTACCACAATATGTTTTAATACTTTTTGGAGAATACGACAATCCCATAGGCCATCAACCAGAAATGGTGACATTTCATAATTTCCCTGAATTTGGATTGGTGGAGTTCCTCCAAGATAGAGTGTCCTCTCAAATGCTTCTTTTAATGAGCATCATCACTGTTTTCCCTACTGTGCTTGTTTGCAGCTGTTTAAATTAAGATGCTACACATTTCTAGGTAAGGAGCTGTATGCAGACCTGTATAGAAGCATAGGAAGTAGCATTTAGGTTACACAAATGTTTCCAAGTCCTTGCCATTAAACAGGTCCATTGTTCTTTATCCAGACATCATATTATAATCATCTATGGGGCTTAGAACATGTTATAGATTTCCAGGCTTTGCCCTGGATATTCTCACTTAGTAGTTCTGGGATGGGATCCAAGCTTCTATACTTTAAAAAAGTGTCACAGATGGTTCTTCTGTGCAGTGATCAATAGGCCTTAGGTGTAGTAAAATAATATTAGGAATCTTAATTTCTTGTCTATAACTTTGTAAAAGGCTGTACCTACATGTTAAACTTTGGAATAAGGTAGACTTGGGTCACAGTCTAGGCTTTACCATTTATTGTGTGAACTTGGACAAATCACTTACCTTACCTGAATGTCATGATTTTCATCTGAAAAAAAAACTGAGGATAATAGTTTTCTATTGAAATGCTGTAAAAATTAAATGAGATAATGTATGTGCATTGCTTCCCATCGTACTTGGTGCTTAGTGATATATAATAGAGTAGAGCTGTGATTTGATTTCTCTTTAGATAGGTAATCTGAAGAAACTTGTACCTGAGTGATTAAAATATACTGTTAATATATGAAAGGCTGTTTTATCTATCTGTGACAGGAGGACTGGAGGACCTTGAATGACTGAAAAATATAAAACCTGATAGTTGATAATCAAAGCATTCGGAAGTCAAAGGTTAGTCACTTTTCTGTTGGAGGAACTAGAAAAACAGAATCAGTCTTCTTCACTACCAGGGGAGATGCCTAAGAAGAATGGTTCTTTCTATGAAAAACAAGATATAATAATGGCTGCTGGTTATTGGCCAACTTCAACTGGAGAGAGAGCTGATCTCTTCCTACTCCCAGCTTCCACCCTAGGGGCAATAAGGCAGGTCTCTTCCCTATTGTTTTTTATACCATGGTTATTCCTACTTCATTGCCTCATTGTATTCCTTTTCCCTCTTCTAAGAACACTGAAGTCCACATCCTCTGTCTTTCCATCTGTCCAGGCTTCAGTGAAGTTTTTTCCATCTCTTAAACTTCTGTTGTCTCAGTTAATAATTTAAACTGTATCCATTTTATTATTTTACAGATGTTAGTTCTTGTCCAGACTATACCCAGAACAATTAAGTCAAAATTTCTAGGAGTGAGGGAAGCCATAAGTATTTTTTTAAATCACCCCCAGAAGATTCTAATGTACAGCCAAGATTGAGGACCATTGTTTTATATCAAACTATGTAAAATCTGATTACTAGAACTGTAGATTGGAAACAGATAGCAAATACTGAATGAACATCCAGAAATGGAATTTCTTCATGGATCCCACCAGTCCTATGGACTCCCTTCTGATTCCATCTGTTCTTTAACTAAGCTGCTTTAAGGCACACTGCTTAATGGACCTGAAACTAGTTTGAGAAAAAGATTGTTCAAGAACTGAGACTCCTTGTGGCCATAGGGTTCATGCACCCGCTGTTAATAGCTCTTGGATTGCCCATACCACTAATTAGTACCCATTATTTAAATCTCAAATTGAATGTCATTTCTAATAGAGGTCTTCTCTGACCATACTCCATCGATATTTGAAGCACTAGTCATGCTTTCTCAAACACCCTATTTTCTTTTACAGCACCCATGATATATAGAAATTTGAGTGATCATTTGCCTAATATACTGCCGCCTCCTCCTCCAACCGTGGGATTTTAAGCTTAGTGATGGAAGAGACCATATCTGTTTTATTCATTGTGGTAAAGTTGGCACCCATCGTAGTGCGTGTGATAGAAGCTTAATAAATACTTGCTGAAGGAATGAAAATCAGAGTAATACTAATTTTGATGGGTATTTATTGGGGTGGGAGAATGGCAGACTCCTGTGCCTCTCTTTGGAACATTCTGTCAACAGTGAGATAATGCAGAGTGCTGGGCATCTTCAGTCATCCAGTTGACCAGTGGTTCTCAAATATGATCTGTTCATGAGAACCATATGGAAGTTTTATTGAAAATAGAAATATATATGCTTTATCTTCAAGAGATTGGCTTCAATAGTGTAAGGTCAGAACTGGCAGTAAGTTTGCCTGCTGATTCTGATGCCACGGACCACTACCCAGTGTTTAGAAACTACTGCCTAAAATGACATTCAGAATTACTGTTAAATTTGGAGGCTATCTTCTCCAGAACTCAGTTGTCTTTTTGTTTTGTGATGGAATTGTGAATGGGAGGTTAAAGGTTTTCTCTGGAGCAGAGACACACTGTTTTACACAACAACCCTGTAGAGATAATGCCCCAAATACCATCTGTCCCCAAATACTGTCGGGAGCCACACAAAGAAAAAAAGATGGCCACGGTTCATGAGGTTCCTGCTTCACTTCCTGGAGATTAGCTGCAAGCCCGCGCGCGCCAACAATGAAGCCCGCGCGCGCCAAAAGATACTCTTCTCTCCCCCTCCTTCCCCATTATCTTATACCAATCAGAATGTAGCTTATTGCCACCCCTGCTACGCGGCCAATCCCCTGCCTACATGTATCCTATAGCCCACTCCGCCCCTGAACACCAGTGTATATATACCCCTGTCTCACAATAAAATTCGAAGGCTTGATCAGAGTATTGTCTTGCCTTCGCTCTTCTCTCGCCCCCATTTCTTTCAGGTCGGATCCTCCTCGTCCCCACAAATAACTAGGTCCCGCGGGTCGGGACAAGTGGCGCCCAACGTGGGGCTCGAGGCTCGGATCCTTCGCAGGCGGACCCCCGAGTAAATATCGTCTGGCCAGACCCCTTTTTTGATGATGCAATAGGAGACGCCTTTCGCCGCTCACGGAGGTCGTCGTCCCTGGTGAGTACCGGCCGCCTTACAAGAAAATGGGAACTAGATTAAGTAAAGAAGCGGTCTTCATAAGAGACCTAAAAAGTTCACTTAGGGAGAGAGAGTTCGAGTTAAAAAGAAAGACTTGGTAAAGTTTTTTATTTTTGTTGATGAAGTCTGTCCGTGGTTTATTGTTAATGGCCCCGAAATTCACCCTAAAAAATGGCAGAAAGTAGGTAGAGATTTAAATGATTATCTTATCAAAAACGGTCCCGATTCTGTTCCTGTTTCGGTATTTTCTTACTGGGGTCTTATCAGAGATATTGTTGAAACTACTGACCCTGATAAACGCCAACTCTTGTCTGTAGCAGAATATTGCCTTCGCCCTCTATCTCGGGCAGCCTCAAGGTCGTCTCTTTCGGGCGATCCCCCTGCTCCAAAATCAGCTAAGTCCCCTCCCCTAGCCCGACGCCATCTTTGCTCAATGCCCTCCCTGATGCCCCTCCCAAATGTTGCATTTATCCGCCTCTCCCTCGAGATTCGGACCTTGTTGATACACAAAAGGTTTTTCCGGTCCTGTCCAAGGGCCAAAATGGCGAGCCTTTGGATCCGGGAGACGCGGCCGAACTAGAAGGCGAAGCGGCCAGGTATCACAACCCAGATTGGCCCCTTGCCGCCCCGTCGCTTAATCTCCCTTCTTACACTCCCCCTATTCGGCCTCCCAATGTTTGCGCCCCGGCCTTTTTGCCCCGTCGGCCCCCCCACTGCCCTTCCGGCTCCCGGTCCTGTTAGCCCCCCTACCGGTACTGAAGACCTAATAGCGCAGATAGTAGAACAAAGAATAACCCGCCATCTCCAAAAATTGGTTGTTTCCCAACCTTCGCAAAAGGGTCCCTCTAGAAAACCGCTTACAACCACAAAACCTAAAAAACTGCTCTTTCCTGTTCTTACCCGGGCCTCCGCCCGCTCTGACCCCGCCTCCACAACACATAGTCCGGAGGAGGGTGATATTGAGAGCAGTGGCGAAGATGCCCCTGCAGCCCCGGAAATAGAAAGTGAGAGGGAGGAGCAGACTGAGCCGGAGCCGGCCGAGCCTGCTGATAGCCCTAGAGAATTTTATAAAATCCATTTCAAAAGCCTAAAAGAGCTGAACGCGCGTTAAACTTTATGGCCCAATGCCCCTTTTACTCTTTCTGTTCTTGATTCGCTGTCTCGAGGAGGACATTTACTTCCAAGTGAATGGCTGCGTATAGTCCAGGCTGTGCTTACCCGTGGTCAGTTTTTAACTTGGAAGGCAGATTTTGCTGACCGCTGCCAGACCATCGCTGCTGCCAATGTAAAGGACCCTCATTCCCCAACAGCATCCTGGACTTTTGATAAGCTTACGGGACAGGGCAGATATATCTCTGAAACTAGGCAGCAGCGCCTCCCCCTTGGTCTTTTATCTCAAGTGAAAGATGCGGCCTTGGGCGCTTGGATTTCACTCCCTGCTTCCGGGACTGCTAATACTCCCCTAACTAAGATTACTCAAGGCTCGCAAGAAGATTACAGTGAATTTGTTAGCAGGCTGTTAGAGGCCGCCGAAAGAACACTTGGTTCCGAGGCTGCCAATGATAAGATTGTAAAACAGTTGGCCTATGAAAACGCCAATTCGGCATGTCGAGCAGTCCTCCGAGGTAAGACTCGGGACAAAACTCTTGATGAAATGCTGAGAATGTGTAGAGATGTTGATCCTTTTACATCTAAAGTTCAAGCCCTTTTAGCTGTAGGTGCCGCTGTTCAGACTCCCCCGGCTTCTTATCCTCCTCCCTTCCCCAGGGGCGCATCGCCTATGCGTAACTGCTTTAAATGTGGACAGCCAGGCCATTTCGCTCGCCAATGCCCTACCACGGCTCCTCCTCCTAGAGTTGGGTCAATCCCCGGCATTTGCCCTCGCTGCCATAAGGGGCGGCACTGGGCCAAAGAGTGCCGTAGCAATCCAACAAATCCTTTTTACAGCACCACAAATCCTTTCACCCCCCCCTTTCAGGGAAACGGGCTGAGGGGCCAGCCCCGGGCCCCCCAGCCAATTCCATTCCAGCCGGCCTCGGGGAACAGCCAAGCTGTAGCACTCCCGCCCTCTATCGGGCCACACCCGGGAGTGCAGGACTTGACCTCTGTGCCTCCTCCTCAACAATATTAACACCTGAAGAGGGAGTTACAATTATTTCTACAGGAATTTATGGCCCACCTCCAAAAGATACCTATTTTCTAATTTTAGGGCGAGCTTCCACCACGATAAACGGCCTTATTGTCCACCCTTCCTTAGTTGACAATGACTATACTGGAGAAATAAAAATTCTTGCTAGTGCCCCTCAGTGCCCTGTCAGTATTATGAAAGGCCAGCGCCTTGCGCAGGCGCTCCCCCTCCCTTTAAGTACATCTTACCCTGCTATCCATAAAAAGCGAGGCCCCTCTACCCCAGGTTCTTCAGACTTATATTGGGTCCAGGCTATTACTAAAGAACGCCCTACCCTTAAACTTAAGATCCAAGGAAAATTATTTGGAGGGATTTTAGATTCGGGGGCCGACTCTACGGTCATATCTCAGGCTTCATGGCCCCCCAGCTGGCCCTTACACGCCTCCTTGACCCATTTGCAAGGAATTGGGCAGTCAAGAAACACTTTACAAAGTTCACAGTTATTGAACTGGGAAGATGAAGTAGGAAATACGGATTCATTCAGCCTTTCGTAGTTCCTGGGTTGCCGGTAAATCTTTGGGGAAGAGATATCCTTTCCCAAATGAAGGTCATCATGTGTAGCCCTAATGAAGTTGTAGCACAGCAGATGCTTTCACAAGGTTACCTCCCTGGTCAAGGGTTGGGCAAACTAAAACAGGGAGATCCCAGCCCAATACTGGCTACGCCTAAGACAGACCGCTCAGGTTTAGGGTTTGAAAAACATTTTTTGTAAGGGCCGTTGCTCCTCCTGCACTCCAAGCAGACAAGATTACTTGGAAAAGTGATGTTCCTGTCTGGATCGATCAATGGCCCCTTACTACTACAAAATTAAATGCAGCCATAGAGTTAGTGCAGGAACAGCTGGCTGCTGGACATATTGAACCTTCTACATCCCCTTGGAACACTCCAATCTTTGTAATCCAAAAGAAATCAGGCAAATGGCGGCTCTTACAAGACCTCAGGGCGGTCAATAAGACTATGGTCCCTATGGGCGCATTACAACCTGGAATTCCCTCTCCAATAGCCATCCCTAAAGGGTATGTCAAATTAGTTATTGATCTAAAAGATTGCTTTTTCTCCATACCTTTACATCCTGATGATTGCAAACGTTTTGCCTTTAGTTTACCCATTACCAATTGTGTAGGGCCTTCTCCTCGGTTTCAATGGAGAGTCCTCCCACAAGGAATGGCCAACAGCCCTACTCTTTGCCAAAAATTTGTAGCCCAGACTATAGACCCCTTTAGGTTGCTCTTCCCCACTTTGTATATTATCCATTATATGGATGATATTCTTCTTGCCGGTCCTGACCAGCAACAGCTCTATGCGGCCAGTCAGCAACTAGTCACTGCCCTCCGAGATCGAGGACTACACATTTCCCCAGAAAAAGTCCAGGTCCACCCCCCTCAACTATTTTTAGGCTTTGAATTATTTTCTAATAAAATCCTCACTCAAAAAATTCAGCTAAAGAGAAGCTCCTTAAACACTCTTAATGATTTTCAGCGTCTGCTAGGAGACATCAATTGGCTTAGACCTTATTTAAAACTGACCACCGGAGAGTTAAAGCCCTTGTTTGATGTCCTACGCGGAGATCCTGATCCCTCCTCCCCCCGCTCGCTTTCACCAGAAGCACAAAGGGCGTTAACCATTGTAGAGCGGGCTATTTCTGAACAGACCATTAGCTACTTCTCTCCACATTTAAGTTTGTGGCTGCTCATTTTTCCCACTCCCTTCTCCCCTACAGGAGTCCTTTGGCAAAACCATCCACTATTTTGGGTTCATTTGCCAGCCTCCCCCCTAGAGTCTTAGCTACCTATCCTCAATTAGTTGCTGCCCTCTTACGTTTAGGCCGAGAGGCAGCCCTCAAGTTGTTCGGGAGAGACCCTGAAGTTATAACCCTCCCATACAACACGTCTCAGTTACAATGGCTTATTCAACATGATGATGATTGGGCAATCAGCTGCACCTCCTTCCAGGGGACAATAGACAATCATTACCCTGCGGACAGATTAGTCCAGTTCCTTCAAAAGACCCCGGTTGTCTTTCCCAAAAGGACTAAAACCACACCAATTGCTGGGGCCGTAATGGTGTTCTCTGATGGGTCCTCCTCCGGTATAGCCGCTTCAGCATTAATGGGCAGATTACTCGAATACAGACAGACCTCTCCTCTGCACAGCTTGTTGAATTAACTGCAATAATCAAGGTTTTTGAGTTTTTTATAGATGCCCCCTTTAACCTTTACACTGATAGTGCCTATGTAGCCACCTCTGTTCCCCTATTAGAGACAGTGCCTTACATACGTCCCTCTACAAATGCTTCCCCCCTATTCGCAAAATTACAAAAACTAATTCTAAACCGCGGTGCCCCTTTTTTCATCGGGCACATACGCGCTCACTCTGGCCTTCCGGGGCCGCTTGCCAAAGGCAATGACAGGGTTGATCTGGCAACTCAATTAGTAGCCTCTGTCACGTCAGACTCACCCTTGGTTGCAGCCCAACGGGCTCATGAACTACATCATCTCAATGCTCACACTCTTAGACTCAAATTTTCAATCACCCGAGAACAGGCCCGCCAAATAGTTCGGCAATGTCAAGGATGCCTAACTCTCCTCCCAGAGCCTCATACCGGAATCAACCCCCGGGGGTTAGTCCCAGGAGAGATATGGCAAATGGATGTCACTCATTACCCTCCCTTTGGTAAATTAAAATATATTCATGTGTCTATTGACACCTGCAGTGGTTTTCTATGTGCATCCTTGCAAACGGGAGAGGCAACTAAAAACGTTATTACCCATGTTCTCTCATGCCTGGCATATCTGCCACAACCTAAAGTTTTAAAAACTGACAATGGCCCTGGATACGCCAGCTCTAGCTTTAAACAGTTCTGTGCACAGTTAGGTATTAAGCACATAACGGGAATTCCTTATAATCCCCAAGGCCAAGGTATTGTTGAAAGAGCCCACTTAACTCTTAAAAACATGTTATTCAAACTTCAGTCGGGGGGAGAAGCACTCTACCCGAAAACAGGTAATGCAAAGACACTCCTAAATCATGCACTATTTGTTCTCAATTTTCTTACCCATGACTCCGCGGGTAAAACCGCTGCTGATCGCCTTTGGCATCCCTCCACGGCAGATAACTATGCACAGGCTATGTGGAAAGATCCGATGACCAACACATGGCACGGGCCTGACCCTGTACTCATATGGGGGAAAGGACATGCTTGTATATATGATGCTAAGGTACAAAATGCCCGATGGCTCCCAGATAGACTCATTAAACCCCTAGACACAAATAAAAGCAAAAACAATAATAATTCCAATCCAGGGCATATTAACCCCTGAGAAGCCTTCCCTTTTTGTTTATTTTCAGGAGGCAAAAATGAAGACATGCACGCTACTGATCCTCGTCATGGCCCTTCGCCCCGTTTGGACCCATCAAATTCTCAATTTCACCTGGACAGTCACCAATGAAGCAGGAGACGTCGTTTTCAATTCTTACATTAGCAAGTACCCCCCCATGGCCCGTTCTTACCCCTGATCTCTGTGATCTGGCTGCCGGAGCTTCCGCGGCCTGGGGACTCCCAGACATTTACTTCCCTTACTCCTTAGACGTTCCCCTGGGTGTAAACCGCAGAGAACCTATCTCAGAGAAGCAGAGTTTTATGTTTGCCCTGGAGCTCATAGAGATCGAACCCTTAACTATAAATGTGGATACAGAGACTCCTATTTCTGTGGCTCCTGGGGGTGTGAGACCACGGGAGACGCTAGTTGGAAGCCTAGCTCCACTTGGGATTATATAACTGTAAGTACTTGGAATCCCAAGCGTAACTCAACCGTACCCACCCGAATGTCAAAATCCCAATCCACAGGGGACGATGTACACCGCTCTCCATTGCCTTTACTGACAAGGGAAAAAGGGCCCCTATTGATGGATGGCTCAGGGGACATGAATGGGGGCTAAGGCTTTATATTTCAGGAACTGACCCTGGGCTCACTTTTAAATCAAATTACTTCGATCCATTCCAAACGCCAACAAGCACGTTATCCTTGGCCCTATTGCCCCTAAGACAAAAGACCCAAAACCTTCTAACCCTTCCCCCCTGTCTGCTAGTACTGTTTTCCAGGCTTTGCTCCCCCCGGTTTTACCCTCTACAGGCGAAATCCTTAAAGGCCTGGCTAATGTGACTGCAGAATCCCTTAACTCCACTGGATATAGCGAGTGCTGGTTATGTTTCTCCCCCGTTCCCCCGTTTTACGAAGGGATAGCAGTTTTAGTCAATACCTCAGCAGACCTCATACTTACCAATGACTCCAGCAAGACTCGCTGGTCAGATCCCTTCCGTTTTTCAGAGACCTCTCCGGGTCTCACGTTGGCTCAGCTTTCGGGAATAGGCCTCTGTATACATAGCCCCCTCTTGCGTCTACCCCCTCAGCTAGTACCCATTTGTAACAGCTCCTTCTCACCCCCGCTGTCCTATGAATATCTTGTCGCGCCCAACGGTACTTATTTTGCTTGCTCCTTTGGCATAACGCCCTCCGTTAACCCGCGCTTACTAATATCTAACAATGAATATTGTGTTTTAGTCATGCTCATGCCCAAAATTTCCATACATCCCACCGAAGACCTCCTTCCATATTACTCGGGCTCTGCTCGTACTAAGCGTGAGCCGGTAACCGCCATTACCTTATCTGTATTATTAGGATTGGGAGCAGCTGGGGCCGGAACAGGCATTGCCTCCATAATTACTTCTAAACAACAATATTATGCTCTTAGTCAGGCTATTGATAAAGACATACAAAATCTGCAAGAGGGTTTAGACAGCCTGAAGGAATCTGTTGTCTCTCTCTCAGAGGTAGTGCTCCAAAATCGCCGAGGGTTAGACCTCCTCTTCTTGAAAGAAGGAGGCCTCTGCGCTGCTCTTAAAGAAGAATGTTGCTTTTATAAAGACAAAACAGGATTAGTACAAGATAGCATCGATAAAGTTAAGAAAAACCTAGAGGCCAGGCAAAAACAAAGAGAAAAAGATGAGGCCTGGTACAAAAACTGGACCTCTGCCACCCCTTGGCTAACTACTCTGATCCCCCATCCTTGGACCCTTGGCAGGATTCTTCCTTTTAGTGTCTCTTGGCCCCTGGGCCTTAAGAAAACTGACAGTTTTTATTCGAGAGCAGGTTGACCAGCTCGTCAAGCCAGCGGTTGCTGTTCATTATCACAGACTTACAGCCTGTGATGAAGAGTCTTGCATCGAGCCAACCAATGCTCCAGGTCTCCGTTCTCAACTTTACAGGCGCCTCGACCGTGGTACCATCGATTTTGGCGCCGTACTTAATATGGCTCATATGCTGGTCCGCCAGAACCAGGCATACCCCTAAGTATATGAGGGTATGGGCATCGAGATGAGTGCGAGACAAAGTACTGCAAGGGAGGGTTCTTCCTAGAACCTCTCTGGTCCTCCCTGAGAATACGCCTGGCTTGCATAGAGGTTGGTATCCATATGTACATAAAGCCTTGATATATTAAGATCAATTTGGCTTTCAGCTCTGCCTCTCCTCCCCAAAAGATACCGAGAGCATTTGCAGGATGTTACCCTGCTGGAGGAGCCAGGCCTCTATTCCCTCACTCGATTAAGGCCCACCTTTCTAAAATAAATAGAAAGGGAGGAGATGTCGGGAGCCACACAAAGACAAAAAGATGGCCACGGTTCATGAGGTTCCTGCTTCACTTCCTGGAGATTAGCTGCAAGCCCGCGCGCGCCAACAATGAAGCCCGCGCGCGCCAAAAGATACTCTTCTCTCCCCTCCTTCCCCATTATCTATACCAATCAGAATGTAGCTTATTGCCACCCCTGCTACGCGGCCAATCCCCTGCCTACATGTATCCTATAGCCCACTCCGCCCCTGAACACCAGTGTATATATACCCCTGTCTCACAATAAAATTTGAAGGCTTGATCAGAGTATTGTCTTGCCTTCGCTCTTCTCTCGCCCCCATTTTCTTTCAGGTCGGATCCTCCTCGTCCCCACAAATAACTAGGTCCCGCGGGTCGGGACAAAATACCATTTAGTAATTTGGCTGGCTAAGCCTTATAGTTTCTTAAAAATCAAATGTACTGAAGTCTGATGATAATATTAGAAATGTATCAAGGTAACCTTTTCCCCAAATGCTTGGGAAGCTTAACCATGTTGGCCATGGTCAGTGGCCATGTTGACTACTCTATGTTGGTCAGTGTTGGCCAGAGAATGCCTATGTATGTTTTCAGAGACAACATGGGAAATATTATATTAGGTAAACTATTTATGGCATTTGCATTTATTATAAGATACACAGTTGTAAAACTTCAGTTTTTCAGAGGTCTCTCATCTAGCAAACTCAATTAGCCAGAGAGAGTGAAGAAGGAAAAAATAAGCAAAAAGAGAACTCCATATACTAAAAATGGATAATATAAAACCATATAATTAAGAGTAAATATTATTTTCTATAAGAGAATCCATTTATTTAGAATATGTTTACCGTAACTTTAAACGTAATTTAACTACTTTGAGGACTCATGATTCATATGCAATAAACACAAAAACAGCAAAATCATAGCTGCATAACGCTTTTGGGGCTGAAACAGCCCTCCATTTTAGTATCTCCATTGTTATAGTTGATTGATACCATTTACATATGTTTTGTAATTTCACATTTACCATAATCAATGTGAAACTCAGGGATATTATTTCCATTTTACAAATAAGAGAACTGTGTGTTGGGAAGCTTGAAGAACTCAATGAAGTCATTGTAATTTCTAATCTAATACTCTTCCTATCGCACTGTTGCCTTGTAAAATATAAAACAATCTTTAATAATCATAGAGATAACCTGGAATCATCAAAGTTCAAAGTTTAGTGCACTTAATTAAAAAATGTAGAGCAATACACAACATTTTACAAAAATTTTTATTAACAGTTGTTAAATTAAAATAACAATATTTGTGTACCTGAAGGAACCATTTTTGTTACATAAAAAAATCACTTATGTGAAAAGTTTATTTAGTGGGAATGCAGATGAAAAAGAAATACACTTAGGCACACGCATATACAAATATTTTTTAAACTGAACTTTTCATCTACTATAAATTACCATTATGTCTATGCACACATATTTCTTATGTGGTATGGGCTATTTATTATTTACATGATTCACAAACCATTCTTCCGTGCTCAAAATGGCCCAGGAAAGGAAGGGAAGAAGACGACGGCAGTCAATTAAAACTAGAGAGGGATTTTTAGCAGACAGATAGCACATACCCAAACTGGAAGAGAGCTTGGACTCTGAGACTAAATTCTCCACAAAAAGTGGGGTAGGGACCTTGGCTTGTGCGAAAGTTTAAAGTTCTGTTTCACAATATATCTGGTGGTACTATTACAATAGATTATGTACTTCATACCTTTTCAAATTTTAATCTCGTACTTTATCCACTTAATTCTCCAGTCTCAGGATTAGCTATTTGGCTGATATAAATAGACAGAGAAAGTAATTCCATGCACTCCCCACCTTCCACCAGCAACCCCACCAATGTGTGGATAGACTGAAGAAGAGCTTCTTTTTCAGATATACACAGGGCTATTGTAACCCCTCCAGGGATGGAAGGCACTATGATTCTGCAACTATTTTATTCATTACTTTATCCACTGATGACATTAAATTGTATATATCTCCATCCCCTGGCTGTTGGCCTTGACCTTCTAAAATTTGATATTATTTTCATCTCAGGCTATTCACAGGTAGAGAAGCATTTATGAACATTACACCTCTATGTCTTTATTGATATGAAAGTAGTAATCTCTCCAGATATTAATCTACTGTTTAATTCTTTATTGTATTGCTCTTAAACTACTGTGGAGTTATTTTTCTTTCTCTATTCTAAAACTCAGAAAATTGATTTTGATCCACTATATCAAATTCTTCCTCATCTGCTTATACATTAATTTTTTACTTAGTATGTACTGGTTTTAAAATATGTCCACAAATTCTTTGACACAATCCCTTGCAAAGGTGGGGAGTCTAATTCTATGCCATCCAAATGTAGGTGAGATGTAGGGACTTCCTTTTAATAAACAGAATGTGACAGAAGCATGGTTTGTGACTTCTGAGGCTAGATCATAAAAAATAATATTTCCATTTAATCTTTCTTGGATTGCCCACTCTGGGGGAGCTAA
Organism: Eonycteris spelaea; assembly: GCA_003508835.1. Lineage (NCBI taxonomy): Eukaryota > Metazoa > Chordata > Mammalia > Chiroptera > Pteropodidae > Eonycteris > Eonycteris spelaea. Next base: position 5,974,908 of record PUFA01000054.1, on the reverse strand, counting down.
TAGTCATATTGTAAAATATCCAAATACCCTTGAAAATCACTCCCATGGGGAGGAAATGAGATCTGTCAACAGCCAGCACAAACTTGCCAGCCATGTGAAAGATCCACCATTAAAGTTTATCTTCTAGCCCTAGCCTTCAGACAGCTGCAGCCCTGGCTGATGTCTTGGCTATAACCCCATGAGGGACCCCTAGCCAGACCACTTAGCTAAGCCAGTCCCAAATTCCTGTCCCATAGAAACTATGAGAGATAACATATGGTTATTGTTGTTTTCAAAGCATTAAATTTTGGGGTGATTTGTTATGTAGCAATAGCACAGTTACCTTAACTACAAACCAAGTTATCTTATTACCTTGTTGCCATTATTTATATAACAAATATTTACTGAGTATCTAATATATGTCAACAGTTTGTTAGGTGCCAGGTATATTAACATGAATAGAAGAGACATACTTCCTCCCTTTAAAGAACTTATAATCTTGTGATGAGTACAAATAATTATATAATTATTAATAGTAAGTGTAAGAGGAAATAGCAGGGTTATGAATGCTTATAGTCCTTAATCTAAAGGTCAGGAAAGAGTTTCCTGAGGAACTGACATTTAAGCTGACACAGGAATATATAATTGTTAACCAAGTAAAGAGGAGTGTGAAGGATGAGAAAGAACTTTCCAAGGCAGAGGAACACTATAAACGAAGGCCCTTGTTCAATAGTCCCAACTAAGAAATTTCTGTGCTAGAAGCTACTAGCAATTTTTTTTACACTTATTCAATTTCTTAAAAGAAATATTACCTGCGTGCCCACTATGTGTCAGGCATTGTCATGAACAAATCAGACAGAAATACCTGATCTTATAGAACTTACATTCTAGTGGGTGAGAAGGACAATAAACAAAAATAAATCAATAAAAATATGTAATATGGACTTTCCGTTTCTGGCACAGCATGTAAAGACTTAGAAATTGCCTCCTCCACACAATAAGGAAAAAGCTGAACAAACTGAAAATCTACAACTCTTCTTAGATCTATCAGAGAGTTGAGGTCATAGGAAAACTGCTGCTCCCCAAATCAGAGAGATTAACACGCAGATACAGAGAATCAGAAGCCCACAAGCTGAAATCTCCTATTGCTGAGGTTCAGTGTGGACAAACCTGAGAGAGAAACACTCCGCAGGGGCTCAGCCTTATGGAGAAGGCCCCACACTTTTGTGAGTTTTACCTCTAGGACCCCTCTCAGGTTCTCAAAGCAAAGATCAGAGAAAAACTCCTTTGTGTTTCTGGCAGGGGAGGAGAAAGGTAGCCATTTTGAAATATGCCCAAGACACTATTCTGCTTAACAAGACCTGTCTTCAAGAGAAACTATTTTACCAAAGCCCAACCTACTGGGGCTTTATAACTAACCCAAGGAAAGTGAAATATCCAAGTCCAGTACCCTTTACCCTTCCTGTCTGTGCTAAGGAGAGACAAAACACAACACAACACAACACAACACAATACAATGAGACACGCTTGTGAAGGTCACAGCCCAGGGGTACAGGCTCACTAAAAGACTGAGACCTAATCATCAGGGCTATAGAATGCTTCCCTTCCCCTACACCTCACCACCACATCAACAGGACTCCTTTATAACAACAATGGAAAGAATTGCATCTCAGACGATATTTAAAAGACCTTTGAGAAACCCAAAGACAAGAGAGAGGCAAAAACAAGGACACAAGAGGAATTTTAACCTCTGACACCTACAGCTATAGCAAACAGTAAACACAGCCTAACCCCTAGCCAGGAAATACATAACACAGTGGATGGTGATAGTGCTGAGAAGAAAAATAAAGCAGGTAAAAGGACAGGCTGTGTTGATGGAAAGGGCAGGTCGCAGTTTTAAAGAGACTGGTCAGGAAATGCCTAGCTGAACAGGTGAATCTGTGCAAAGATCTGATAGAGGCAAGGGAGTGAGTCATGGAGGTAGCTGGAGAAGAGCAGAGGGAGACAACATTAAACAAAGGGTTTTTAAGAGGGGCTATCCCTGGTGTGTTGATAAAGTAGAGGAAAACCAGTGTTACTGGAGCAGAGTGGGCTGAGTGAGGGGAGAAAATCATAGGAAATGAGGTCACAGAGATAGGTTTGCATGGCTTTGTAGGCAATTATAAAGACTTGGGTCTCTCTGGCTTTTGTGAGAATATTTTATAGGGGAGCAAAAAAGACCACTCAGGAGGTTTTTGAAATAATTTGCAAGAAAGCTAATGATTTAGGTCAGGGTGGAAGCAGAGAAAAGGTGAAAAATCATTGGATTGGGTATACTTTTTGAAGGGAGAGCTGACAGTTGTTGCTGATGGACCAAGGTACAAGACAAAAAGAGGAATCAAGTTTGCCTCCTTGGTCTGAGCAACAGACATAAAAAGCCTGAATGAGGAGCAAGTCTTTTATGGAGGAGGTCAAGTGTTAAGTTAGAGATGTTTACCCAAGTGGAAATGTCGATGAGGCAGTTGGACACCCAGGCATGGTGGTGGAGAAAGGTCTGGGCTGGAGATATGAATTTAAGAGCAGTCAGTACATAGATAGAATTTTAAGCCACCAGGACAACTGCAGTTGCAAAGGGAGTGGACACATATGAAAAAGAGAAGAGAAACAAGATCTGAATCCTGGGGCACCCAATGTTAAGAGGTTGGTGAATAAGAAGAAATGAGCAAGAAGACTGGGAAATGGGCAGAAAACCAAGAATGTGATGCCCTGGAAGAAAAGTCAATAAAATATTTCCAGAAGGAGAGAGTGAACAATGGTGTTAAACCTTACTGAGGAGTCAAATAAAGGAATTGTCCATTAGATTAGCAATGTAGGCACTGTTGGTGAAGAGCAGCTTTGGTGTTGGGAAGAGGAAAAGCCTCAATAACGGAGGTCCTAGAAAGAATGAGAGGATAGGATTTAGAGATATGAGTAATAGATAACTCTGGATCGAAACTGCTGTACAGAAGAATGGAAAAATGAACTTGCAGCTGGAGGGAAACATAGATGAAAGAAGTAACATCGTGTTTGTATGTTGATGGAATGATCCAGTCAAGCAGAAAAATGATGATGCAGGAGAAGGAAAAAAGAGGAATTTCTGGAGCAATCTTCTTGAATATTCAAAAGAATTGGGATCTAGTGAACAAGTGGAGAGTTCAGCCTTAGATAGGAAGATGGACAGTTCGTTCCTGGTAACAGGAGAGAAAAACAGCATATCGGGCCCAGATGCTGGTGGGCGGGTGGAGGTGTTGGTGGGAACTTGTGGAAGTTCTCTTATGATTGTTTCTATTTTCTCAGTGAAATAACAATCAAGGTCAAGAGCTAAGAGGGAAGATGGGGAGGAGGTGTTGGAAGCTTGAGGAGAGAGGAGAAAATGTGGTATCATAGTCCTAAGATTGTAAATGGACTAGGGAAATGCCCTGAGTGCATGGCATGGAGGGCAAGCTTGTAACTAATGGTCGTGAATGTTAGAATTGAAAGGGAGACCAGTCAGCATGGATGATTGTTTTCTTCTAGCTCCACTCAACTGTATGTGTTATGATTGAGAGTAACATTTCTGCAAAGGAAGAAGACATTGTTGATTGTTCACATCTAACTACCAGCTACTAAAACAATTAAGAAATGATTAATTTGTTTAAACTCTACTTCATTTAGCACTCTTAGAGAATTGAGGTCGGGGGCGGGTCCTCTGGTTAACTGAAAATTTTAGATAATTAAGTCCATTATATCCCTTATATAAACTGATTTTTTATGGAATTAGAAGATGAAAAAAACCCTACCGTCCCATTAGTTCGGAGATAATAACAAATATCTAAATACCTAATAACACTTCAGTGCCATTGTTATGAGTATGTTAATGATTATTGCATATCCTGGCTGAAAATCAGGTGATTTGAGTTTCTGGCAGTTTGGGATCTGGATACAGTATATCGAGACTTAATGTAATAAGAATATCTTTATAGGAATCCACATGTTGTGTCTTGGTTTTACCTGTGATAGCATTGGAGTAACACTCATTTTTTTCCTCTGAATTGTCTTTTTCTAGGGTAGTGAAGTAACAAAGAAAGTATAATTATATTCCAAATCTCGGCAACGGCAACAGCAATGCCAGTGTCGGTGAGGGTGAGATTATCAAGACTTGCTCCATCCCTGATTGCCGCAAGACAGACATTTCTTTCTCAGCTACATGTGTTTTCTAGTAGCTCGAACTCTTTTTATACTTGTGAATCTGCTTTATATTATTCACTTATTTTTAAAAATAACTCTGATTATATAAGCAATGCATTTTCACTGAATATAATTTGAAAAATATGGAAAGAGAGCGAAATAAAAATTATTATCTCACCACTCAGAAATGAACACAATTAACATTTTGGTGAATTTTAATCTAATATTTTAATTCATGTATATGTTTATTTAGAAAATTTATATCAAACTATCATTTTATGTCCTTTCTAACTTAATATTTTATGGTGAGCTTCTCCCATGCCATCACAGTCTTTGGAAATACAGTTTTTAATGACTACATAGTCATCCATTATATGAATGTACAATCATTTATTTCTCACATTATTACACACTTAGGATGCTTTTAAATTTTAGATAACACTAAGTGAGCATCCTTGAGCATAAATCTGATTATTTTCTTAAGGCAGATTCCCAGAAATGGAATTCTAGGGTAAAAGGTTGCAAAATTTTTAAAAGTTGCACACATATTGCAGCGGCCTCCTGAAAGATCATGCCTTCTGCAGGCCCCCTGGCAGTGAACAAGGGCCTCCACTTCTCTGCACTCTTGAGAATTCCATCAGTCTTTTAGAGCACCTCTTTGCGCACCTTATCTGTGATTACTTCATTTCAGTTAAGTTTTCAAATATGTTATTCACAAGGCTCCTAAGAGGTCTTCCTGACTTGTAATTCCCACCACCAAGATATTCTCCATGCTGCTGTCAGAGATGTCTTTCCACATCACTAACCTTGTCACTTCCCTGATAAAAAAACCTTGGTCTTCCTCAGTCTCGGTAGGTTACATGGGTGCACACAAGGCTCTTCCCAGTCTGTCCCAGACTCCCTTTTCAGCCTTACGGACCACTCACTTCTAAGTGCTTTGATGAAGCCACACAGAATGTCATTTTATTTACAAAACATACAATACTCATTCATGCCTCCAAGCCTTTAGACATTTTCACTCTGTCACATTTACTCCCTGAAACTCCAGTACATGTTTCAAGACACGGGGCAAAATTCCCCTTTGGTGAGGCTTCCCTGACTTCCCAGGGCGAGGCTGTTGGCACTGAGCTGCCCATATTCACACTACAGCACTAACCGCTTTGCTTAGCAATCATTTGCTTACCTGACTTTCCCACTGAGTACCTCAAGGACCTTGTCTTATTTATTTCTATCCTCAATGCTTTGCCTATTACATAGTTGATGACCAGCAGGTATTTATTGACTCAATGTCTAAAAGCACAGAATTGGTTTTAGTATTCTGTCATTATCTACCTCAAAAGGTTGGATTTCAGGGGTAGAGTAGGTCATTACTAACCAGTCCGCAGTGGTCTCTTAAGGGCACTTCCCTTAGCTAGCAGCTAAACATATGGTCTGTACCATGCAGGCTTTGATCACAAGCTTCTGCTTATTTTTCAATCTCTTCCTATTATTTGTCTTAATCCTGTTCTGTAGTCTGTTCTCCCTGATTCTTTCAGTCTATCCACCCTGATTTGCTATCACTCATTTGACAAAGCTCAGTGCCATGAGCAGCTAATGGCTTCAATTCCATACTTTCCCTTTTGTTCTTGTACTGTTTCACAGAATATTCTGATACAGGTGGCTGAGTGCTGGCTGGAGAAACACAAAATTGTGTTGCCTAGAGCATTCTGCTAGTGATTTATTCTGTTAAATATTTATATATTTTCTCTGCTTCTGATTTATTTTTTATTTTACTGTTCTTATGTATGCTCTGTAAGCAACCTCTGTCCTTTGTTGAACAAGGCAGACTATAAACACAGACATAAATCAATGCATAAATGCATAAACACATGTTGTTTTCCATTACTGATGACTTCATGCTCTCGGAAAAGGCCACTGGGTGCTTCTTGCTGCTCACCTATATACAAATTGGTTTGTCTTTTCTTACAGCTCCTCAGGATCGCTGTCCCAAACCTGTTCTGTTTTCTCTTTTCAGTGACTTGGCCCTAAAGTTTATTAAAAAATAAAAGCCATCTGAAGAGATTATTCTTAACTTCTATCTCTTCCACCTTGGCCTCTCTTTCAGGTAGTGAGTTGGGTAGTGCCCATATCATGGTGCTTCTAGATTTGTTCTCTGCTGTCTTCAAAACTCCTGCTCCTCTGCCTACAAACCTACTCTAGTAAAGTTCAGTCCACAAATTCAGATGACAACTTACCTCTCTGTCCTTTCTGACTCACATCGTTATGCTGATGTGGTTGAAAAATATTAATTTCTTTCTTTCTTAGAGTTTACTCTTTTCCCCCAGTGGAACTTGTGCAGTAGGAAAACTTGAGAATGTGGGGAGAATGAAGAAGAAAGCAACTGTTCTCTTGGTCGTTGGTCTTCCAGGTCACCACTCAGGAGTTTGTTTCTATGCTCCTTGGCACATGGACATCTTTGCTGAGCCTGCCTGGGGTTCTGTATCCCTAGACAGACCCCCAGATCATTGTCTCTAATGTCTTACCTACTTCTGTGGGGCTTCTGGGAGGCAGGTCCCCAGCTCTGCTCTGGGAACCCATAGACAGCATTCTATTTTTAATTCCTGCCCCAGCTATAGAAGACTCTAGTCTGGGGAAAATATTTCTCCCTTCATTTTTTTTCAAGTAACTACTTTTTTTTTAACAACAAATTTCCTAATTTCTCCTAAGGGCTTAAGAGTTTGTGAGAACAACAACAAAAAAAGCTGAGAAGATTTTGTGTAAGGATAGAGCTGACTGCTTTAAATATCAGAAGAAAAATTCATAGAGCAATATCTCAAATGGTATTTTCATCACAGTAAACAAAAGAAAAGCAAGCAAACAATCCCTGATTTTTTCTCCACTCATTCCCATTGTCTTCACCATCAACCTGTCTGAAAAAGCAATCTGTATCCATTGTTTTCATTTTGTGTTAGTCACACCTGTTGCAATGTGTCTTTTACTTCTACCACCCTGTTGAAAACACTCTCCTAATCACCAATCCAACTGTTCTTATTTTCTTCCTCCTTCCTTCCTAACTCCCTTTTTTTTCCTTCCAACCTCCCCCTCCCTCTCTGTATTACAGTAGTCTCCCCTTATCCACAGGATGTACATTCCAAGACACGCAGTAGATGCGTGAAACCAGGAATAATATTGAAACCTGTATATGCTATGTTTTCCCCCCTTATGTAGAATCTATAATAGTTTAATATAAATTAGGCATAGTAGATTAACAATAACTAATAATAAAATAGACCAATTACAACAATATACCATAATAAAACTTATGCAAATGTGCCATTATTAAGTAAAATAAGGGTTACTAGATGACGAGTACTGTGATACTAAGACAGTTGATCTGATAACCAAGATGGCTACTGAGAGATAAAAGGACAGGTAGGTACACAGCGTGTATACTGTACAAAGGTATCACATTCTCAGGCAGGATGGAGTGGGATGGTACAAGATTTCATCATGCTACTGAGAACAGTGCAAAATTTAAAACCTATGAATCGTTGATTTCTGAAATTTCCCATTTAAGAGTTTCAGGCTGTGGGTAACTGAAATCTTGAAAAGCAAAACTGCAGACAAGGAGGGACTACTGTATTTGACTATTCTGTGGTGGGCATTGAGCTATGCATTGGAGACAAATGAATTAGAACCCTGTGTTTAAGAAATTTAGGATCACGTGAGGGACATAGGTAATAAATGAACAATGCACAAAAATTAGTTTCTTCTGTTTTTGATGCCAGAAAGGCCATGGTTCTTTCCTGCTGATGTTCACCTTTCTAACTCCTCTTTACATTTTCTCTCTTTTTATCACTGGCTCCTCTTCAATTTTCCACTCACCAAACTTCTTTCAAGAATTTGCCCTAGGCAAATTCTCCTTAGCTGGCTCCTTCAGAGAAGTTCTTCATGTCCATGTGGGTGAATCCTAAAGCTGCATCTTTGGGTTGGCAGAACAAATTCCTGTAGACATCCTCTTCACACCCCACACCCTCCTGTTAATGACATCACCACGCTTTCAGTGAAGCTTAAGACTGTCACCACCTTTTCTCTAGTCTTAGCACCCAGCCAATTGCCACATCCAAATGTTTCTTCCTCTCCAGGGTCTCTCTGATTTAGCCTTTCCTTTTCTTGCTCACCCTATCATTTGACTGAAACTATTATAGCTCTAAAACCCTCTGCTTTGTTCTGCTTGGAATGTGGATTTTTTCCCTAAACAACCACAATATCCTGGAAACTTGTCTTCCTGTTCCCAACTTGTTATGTATCAGAATACACTTTCAAAAGTATCACATGTATATTTCTATCTCTCTCACTGTCTCTCTCTGTATATGTATATATATACACATATATACACAAATATATACACACACATATATATATACACACGCACATATGTTATATAATATATAATTATATATTATCTTTACTATTTATATATAATATATATTAATATATAATGTTGTACATTTTAAACTAATACAATATCACATGAAAATTTAAGGGTCCTACTACCAGTTCCAATCTGGTGGGGTGGCTCGCCATACTATCACGTAATTCTCCGATATCACCTGGGCGTCCTAGCATTCAGCTTAATCCTGACACCATCTCCTTGGAAATAGCATCAGATCCCACAGATTAAGGACTCAGTCCTGCCAGACTGTCTCCCACTTCACTTCAGATGCCAGCCACAGGTCCTTGTTGTCATCTGGGCTTCTGACTGACTGGCTATATATTGGAGATTCCAATGACTCCCTCCCTCAGTTCTGATTAATTTGCAGAATTCAGAGATATATTCTATTTACTAGATTGCCACTTTATTATGAAAGGATATAACTCCTTTATATCCTTTGGATGGAAGAGATGCATAGGCCAAGCTGTGGGGAGAAGGCATGGCGCTTCCATACCTTCTCTGGGCAGGCTACTGTCTGTGAATCTCCAACCCCAATGCTCTCCAAATCCCATCCTTTTGGGTTCTTATGAAGACTCCTCCACAAAGGAATGATTTATTAAATCATTTGCCATTGGTGAGCAAATTCAATCTCCAGCCCTTCTTACCTCCCCAGAGAGGTGGGGGTTGGGAGGGTGGGACTGAAAGTCTTAAATCTAATCTTAAAGTTGGCAGGCATGACTGCCAGTCCCCATCCTCAGGTGTAATCCCAAAGTCACTTCATTAACATAACAAGAGACACTTTTGTCACTTTGTTAATTTTAAGAGTTTTAGGAACTCTGTGCCAGAAACAGAGATGAAGACCAAATATACATTTTTTATAAATCACAATATCACATAACTATATCAATAAAACGGGTGGGGGAGTATCACATCCATCGTTATTTCACTGCCCCAAATCATTCATTGTCTTTTACCAATTGAATTAAGTTTGAATTTTTTACCCAGCATTCAGTGCTCTTATGATAGAGTCTAAATTTGTTTCTAGCTTTACCTTCAAGTAGATTCTTAAAAGTATCTGATACCATAGAATACAGTTATTGTTCCTCAGATACCAGACATATTGTCTAATTGCTTTTGCTGGTACTTTTATAGCTAGAATATACTACTGCCCATTGGTGCTTATGGAAAGCTTAGCTATTTTTAAAACTTCAAAAGTTTTCATCTATGAAGCCATTTAGGTCTCCCTAATAGATATAGTCTTTCCTGCCTTTGATTTCCCAGAGCACTTTGTTTGATCTTTTTGCATGCTTGTTATCTTACTTTTCCCTGTATTATGGCTTTTTTTTTTTTTTAACTTCTCTCATCCACTTGTTAAACTTCAATCTCTTAGAGATGGTGCCTTTTCTTACCAATATTGCAGATTTAACAAACGCTTATTATTGTGCCTTCTATATAGAGGGACCCAGTATCTATTTCCTCTTTGTCCTGAGTAACAGAACTTCTGTTTTTTCAGGGCGATAATGTTTCTAGCTAAAAATACTTACTCTCTAAATTCTCTTGCAATCAGGTGGCCAAATGAGTCAGTTCTACACAAGGAAATGAAAGCTGAGGGTTTTTTGCTTTATGGACATAGGCATTGCACTCCTTTCTGCTTTGTTCTTGGCCTGGACATGAACCTGAGGGCCATTAGGCCAGTCTTATGGTCATTAGGTACTAAGCTTCAGGGCGAAGATTAAAACATTGATTTTTTTCATTCAACAGATATTTCCTGAACACCTACTATAGTGCCAGGCACTATTATAGATGCTTCAAAACATGTCAGAGCGGAAGGATAGAAAGAATCTGGATCCCAGATGGCATCATTAAACATAGAAACAGCTTTAACTGCCTACCTTTACCCTTTGAAAATCCCCTTTGCTTTAAGCTACTTTTACTCAGTTTTATTATTTTCTGTTATTTTTAGCGAAATCTTATAGTGCTGTTTACTTTTTTAAAGCCTAGAATTTTAAGTAAGATTGACTCATTTATTTTCCTATTGAAATAATTATTTGAATTTTTTCCTTTATTCTATTAATTATTATTGATTTTCCAATATTTACCAACCTTGCATTCTTGTAATAAAAGACTTACTTGATTGAGATGTAATTATTCTTATTATAAATCCATGGATTCAATTTGTTAATATTTTGTTTGGGATTTTTGCATCATGTCCATGAGAGATACTAGCCTATAGTTTTTCTTCCTTGGAATGTTAGTGTCAAATTTGGTATCAAGGTTATGCTGGCCTTATAAAATGAGTTGGGAAGTAGTCCGTTTTTATTATCAGAAAGAGTTTGTATAAGATGGTTCTTACTTCTTTAAGAGTTTGGTGAAGTGTCTAGGCCTGGAGTTTTCCTTGTTTTAAGCATAAATTCAATTCTTTGATACACACAGGACCATTAAGATGATCTATTTATTTTTTTAGTCATTTTTGGTAAACTGTGTTTTTCAAAGAATTTGTGCATTTCATCTAAACTCAAGCTTATCTATTATCTGTTTCTCTTTTTAATGTCTATAGAATCTATACTGAAGTCTCCCTTTTTATATATCAGCAAGTTGTATTTTCTCTTTTTTTTTCTTAATTAATATTTTATGGGGTCGATTTTTAAATTTGTTTTCAAAAAGCCATCTTTTGCCTTTGTTAATTTTTTCTAGTGTATGTTTCCTTCCTATTTTATTGATTTCTGCTCTTATTTCCTTTCGGGTTAATTTACTGTTATTTTTTTCAGTCTAGTTCCTTGAGATGGAAGCTTATGTCCTTGATATTTAACCTTTCCTATACCTAATATGTACATTTAAAGTTATATATTTCCTTTTCAGCACCGCTTTAGCTACAAACCACAAGTATTGATATGTCTTCATTTTCATTTAGTTAAAAATATTTGCTAATTTCCGTTATGATTTCTTCTTTAATCCATAGGCTGTTTAGAAATACATTGCTTAATTGAAAGTATTTTGGGATATTTTGGTTACTTTTCTGTTATTGATTTCTAGATTCCACTCTGGGCCAAGAATTCATTTTGAGTGATTCTATCCTCTGAAATTTGATGAGACTTTCTTTATTGCCCTGTATAAGGATCTATTTTGGTAAATGTTCCTTGTGCATTGTAAAGAATGTGTGTTACAAAGTTAGTTTTATATGTACATGTACAGTGTTATGTATGTATTAATTATATCAAGTTTTTTTAATATAATAAATTCATGACCTATCTTTTTTGATATAGCTTTTTTTCTCATTTTTATTTTTTTTTTAGGTGAGGTAACCCTAGGTTGACCTCACAGATTACAAAGACCTTGGCAGTTTACAATCCCTTATTTATTTTATTTTATTTTATTTTTATGCCTACAGCACCTGGTCTTCCTAGGCAGTCTCCCATCTGAGTACAAACCAGGTCTGGCCCTGCTTAGCTTCCAAGATCAGACGGGATCGGACTTGTTCAGAGTACCATGGCTATAGAATTTTTTTCTCATTTTTATTTCAATTGAGTACTATTCCAGTGTCATCCTTATTATAAGGTAATATTATTTTATTTTAAATGAAAAATACCGCTCTACTTTTGTTTTTCTGGTCCCTCATTTGAAACTAAATCTGGGGAAATAGTCATGCAATTGTATACTTTCTACTTTGTAACTGCTTCAGAAAGGGAAATTAAGAAAGTCCCAGTATTTTACCTCCATGAGTTCCTACGTGATATTTGAAAATATTCTCAGTATGAAGACCAAAAAGAAAAAAAAAAAGAACAATTATAAGCTATGTATAAACAGAAGTGACTCACTTAAAGATTGTTATTTTCTTCAGTTTGAGGATCTATTTACACTCCATTCATCCATCCATCTATCCAACCAATTATCGATTCATTTAACATATATTGAAGCTTTATCATATACTAGGGACTGTGCTAGAAGCTCAGGTACAGAAAGGGGTATGACAAAGTCTCTCCTTCTGGAAGAGAAATAGGGAAATCTAGTAAGGAGATAAATATTAGGCAAGATAAATATTTCCTAATATTTATATTTAGAGAGGAAAAGATAAATATATATTCTGTGATATATACGGTTATAGTAGAATGTATAGGATACTTTGAAAGTATACAGGAGAAAATGTAAACTCCTATCCTAAATACTCTCCTGATTGTTTTTGCCTATCTAGTGGATGATCAGATTTCTTAGATGAAAAGGCATTTGAATTAGAGCCTATAGAATGGCTTGGCATTAGAGAGTGAACCAAACAAGCTTTTATATAGGAAAAAGAAGGCACGCTAAGTATTTTAAGCAGAAGGGAATTAAATATAGGCATATATATGCTGATCAAATTATTGGAAGAGCTGGAAGAATGAGCTATAGCTTGAGTCTCCAGTAATGACTTACAGAATGCGACCTGTTATGGGAGCTACTATCTTGTCACATTCTGAAGATGGGAATCGAGAGGTCCACTAGACTTATTTATTTCAAAAACATGGTGCTGTAATTGAAACCCAGAGTCAGGAAGCTGGAAACTGTGTGCTGAAATGCAGAAACATCCCCATCTGCACAACTTTCCTTGCCCATAGGAAACAACCACAGCTCAAATATGGCTTCCCTTAAATTTCGACTTTCTGACCTTTGAGTGATTGGATCTGATTGATGAAGCCTATTTCACACACAGAATCCTAGTTGTAAAATAGTCTGGACAATGTGATTTTTTAGCTTTCTAGGCTTTGCTATACAAAGGAAGGTATACTGGGAGGAGATGGGAATGGATGCAAAACACAGATCAATTATCAAACACCAGGTGAAGATGAAGAGGGAGTAGAAGAGATTGATGGGGAGAATACTATGTGAAAAGGAGACAAAATAACAGAGATTTCCAGGAATTTCTGGGATGACTGGATAGAAGAAATAACAAAAGATGAATCTGGAGGGAAGTATCCAAATGAAGAGAATGAACTGAGAGAATTTGGCAGGGGGGAGGAATATTAAACATAGACCAATCAATAAGTTATTACATTAATCAAGGTGAGTGACAATGGTGGCCTAAACTAGGGCTATACTGATAGAAATGGAGAGAAAAGGTAACTTGGGGAACTAGTTAAAACATCATGATCATTTTAATCACATACTTTGCTTTTTTAATGGTATTTTTTCTCTCTGAAATGCCCGCTTTTTTCTAGGGTATGTGTGTGTGTGTGTGTGTGTGTGTGTGTGTGTGTGTGTGTGTGTGTGTGTTGGCTTTCTTGCTTATATAAGGCTTATGAATGTATTATTTGTATTATTTATTATTCTACCCATGGTGGTTCTTTATCTACTGAGCATCTGTAGTACTTGGGGTTAATGCTGTTTCTATTCTTTCTTATGCAGTTCCATATGCTGGTTGCCTTCTCAGTTAGAAAGGAAACTTTAAAAGAGTGGAGATCATGTTTTATACTTACTTGATGTACTAGGATATAAAATTTGAAAATTTTGACTAAGGCAGGTAGAGCTAATAGATACATTTCCTGGAAAGGTTCCAGATCAAAATGAAAAATTTCAACGGATATGTCTCAAAACCAATTAATACTCGATTGTAAGTGCAGAGTTTCAACTCTTACTACATCGAAGGTCTAAAATAATAAGATTGAGAAAGCATTTTAAAGAGGATTTCTTTGGCGAGGACTAGCCTGGGATTCTCACTCTCCCCAAGGGGGTAGGATAAGGTAAATTCGCCTTATCTTAAGCTCAGTGAAAGGGTTTAGGAGCACTCACTGAACTTGAAATTAGGATACAGGGAAGACCACTGTTTTATTCTTGTATAAGAAATTTAAAAGGCACCAGACAGGCTTGTTTGCTTTAGATGCATGAACTGGAGGAGTGTGCATGAGTCATATCAAGGCAATCTCAGATGAGAAGTCCTCAGTGAGGGGGCTCTTTCTAAGAATCCACAAAATAGCCCATAAGAGTCAGTGTTATTTGACAAAAAGTGAAGGAACATTTTAAGATAGTACTAACTAGGTGAGAGTTTGCCTGTCTACTCCAATCCCTCTTCTCTCTTCTCAACATCATTTGGCTTTAGAAAAAAGGATCACAACCAGATTAGCAAAACAGAAAAGAGAAGGTACAAGGAAGAGGGATCCCCTCCGCATCCAATACTTTCCTGATCTCCAAAATATCAAAAATATTACAGGAGAAGAGGAGGGAGGAGTTTTAATTTCAAATCTTGGTTCACGTTTTGATTATTGCATGTAATTGGATACTCTTAATTATGAACTTGAGATCATATTTGCAGCTTGAAAGGACAGTTATTTTTTATTACCAGGATGATCAGAAGAATCATGAGACTTTTGAATTTTCAGCCAAGTCAGAGGAAGAATGTTCCCTATTGATCAATCTTTAAAGGAAGAATATGAGACAATATAAAGTTGATTGGTGATTATAACCCATGAATCCTGTTTAGTTAAACCTCGTCATTCCCAGAGAATATTCTGGTGCAATCCTGGGCAATAAGTGAAAAGGGCAACATAGTATGGTACAAAGAGGTTTCTGCTAATCTTAGCAACAAGAACTTTCGAAATACTCTTAATTCCTACAGATTATGGTTTCCTAATAAAGCAAATATGTAATACCTGCCTTTTTCATTTCACAATATTATTGGAAAGATCAAATAAGATTGCATGCTTGAAAATGTTTCTAAATTCCAATAGGTGCTCAAAATCAATTAAAGACTTGATGATTAACGTGCCTTGACTAGATGGTACTTTGAAAGCTCATAAAATCTTTTCCTCTTGTCTACGGACTGAGCCAACCTAAACCTACAGCCAAATAAGAGCAACGAAAGAAAAAAGCTTCAGAAATCTAGTCTATAGGATCCCCAAGGGTACATTCCTGTTCCTAACACTATCAGATCATCTGTTCTGCCTGTGTATTCTTAATGTTTTATCATCACTTATAAAAGCCATCAACAACTTAGCACTAATGAAAATTTTCTTCCCTCATCAGTTTTTTCAGCACCTTCTCCAACATGAGTGTTGAATTACTTACTGGCCAATTATTTGGAAATGAAAGTGAGCCCAAGAGAGTCAGCGAATTACTAAGAAAATCATTTACAGGGGGAGGTTACATCAGTGGAGAAGGTTGATTGAAAAAGTGTCATTTTCCTCATAGAAGGGTTGGGAAAGTAGAAGAGAGCATGAGGAAGAGACTGAGGGATGACTTTCCTTGTCAGCAATAAGGAAAATAGTATAAGCATCTCACAGACTACATGATATTTGTCTGTGGTTATGACATGGAATCTCTCTGTTGAAGCCACTAGGAAACTGGTTGCCACTAATTGAAAATGGTTCTGGCAGTGCTTGAATGTAGCTATATTCTGTGGTGTTGTGTAAAATGACAAATATAGTGGCAAATGGATCATGAAATCTAAGGGATGTTTGAGTTTATGCAGAAAACCATTCCTTTTCTCCTTCTCCTGGAGCGTTTCAAATTTAGATTTTCAGCGTCTTGAAATCAGTGATGTTGGTTCCTACCACCTGCACCACTGCACCGTATCTGTCTGCTTTTTTTCCTGTGAGTGGAGCCATTTAAAAGAATATAAACACCTCTCTCATTGCTCTTAGAAGCTTATGCTCAAAAATAAACTTTGCATTTTTAGGTCAGTAACAGAATGGATCAAGCAGTGGAAATGATGGATAGAAAGCCTATTAATTATCTTGTGTTCAGATGTTAAAAGTGAGAAAGAAGAGGAGGGCAGTTCAAGGCAGCTATTTTAGTTTTGGGAGAGATGAGATGTTTAGACCTAAAGTCAAAAGAAAAAAAAAATACTTTTTGAGTATAGTATTTAAAGTTTTAACAGTAATGAAGAAAAAAACTGAAAATAAGTTAACTCTCCAAACTAGGAAGGGATGGGGAGGAAGTAGAATTGAGTTAAAGTGCTTTATCTTTTACAGTGGGTAGTCAAAAGATACTGTCTAACATTGACAAGTCAAGAAACAGAAGTGTAACATTTTTTATAGTGATGGGAATGTCTATCATTAGTTATAAATACAAGAGCAGTGGCTTCCCTAAGGGGTTGGAGCAGGGCTTCAGGGAGCACCACAGAGCAAAATATACAAAAGCCATGCTCTGCTCCCTCCCCTTGTCTGGTCAATGGGAACAACTCTGCTTTTTACCCGTTTTACATCTTGGGTTACAGTGAAATATTTTTCTGGGAAAAAATAATTTATTTGCTTTTAAAATGTTTGGAAAACATTATCCAAAGGCAAAATGCATCCATTAAAAGATTTGGATTAAATACCTAAATTCTGGCAGTGCCAAAGAAATTACAGAGAAAAGGAATAAGTTTTTATAATTTAATACACATATTTTGAAAAACAGATCTTCTTCCACCCATGAGTTGCCCCAGAAACTGCGATTTCCCACCTAACCAGGCCATAGCTTATTGAAAATATTAAGAGCTCACTGAAGTTTGGCTGTCTTAGATTTGGGTTCTTAGGTCCTAGACTCTGGGATTTCAATGGACTTGATATATACTTGAGAACTGTGGTGTGGCTATCTTTGCCATTTTGCAAAGATGCAATGAAGAAGTAGAAGGAAGCAAAAAGGAGGCACGGAGGTATCAAAGAACTCCAGAGGGAAAAGATGTCCACTCTTTTTGATAGCCCCCTTCCCCTTGAAATCACTGGATTCCATTGTCCTAAATCTTTCCAATTAAATATCCATTCTACTTGTTAAGTGTTCATGTGTTTCATTTCCTTGAAACTGAGAGAAAAGAAAAAGGCTTTGAATAAGATAATAGAAGAGAGCACAACAACACTTTGGGGGAGAGAAGATGGGACTCCCTGAAGGAATTAGTTCAGGGGTATACTGATGTGCAAAATACTATGGGAAACATTTCATTTCTCACTCTTAGTAGGAAGAGATTGTCTCTATCTTTCAAAAAGATTTCCTCAGTATTGATGGTCCTTGCCCTTATGGATCACTTAACCTCACTTCCCCCTAAAGTCCTACAAGTGATATTAGGAATAACTAGTCTAACAGAATGACCTATTTACAAGCACATTCCAGCTTCATAGCCTTTGGACTTCATCCATTCCTTAAATGATATACTAAGCACAAAAATGTCAAGAAGTAGGCACACTTTGATATTGTTGACAGCAATTTTTAACACTTTTGAATCTTGTTTCTTTTCCTCTGCCTCCCTCAAAAGTTCAAGAAGACAAATCCATGGGTACATCTTCCAGCTTCTTGCCATATTTTCCTGCCTTCTTGCCTTTGTTTAAGCTTCTTTATCTTTGAAATTCCTTTCTTCTTATTCCTTCTCCACCTGGTGATCTCATTTCATTGTGCAACTTCCCCAACAGCCCTTCCTCTAAATAGTTGATTTACATGCTTATACCTCATCTTGAATCTATTTTAATGTCAGTTCTTATCAAATTGCATAATAACTAGTTGTTTTTACAATTGCGATTTATGCTAGATTAATCCAACAAACTTTTAATAAGTAACCATGAGTGCCAGGCCTTGGGTTAAGCCAAAAAATGAATCTATTCTCTCTGCTCTTCCTGACCTTTAGGAATGATTTGTTCATCTTCCCCACTACAGTAGTGGGGAAGATGAACAAATCATTACAATATCCCTGGATAGATGCTATAAAATATAGATACACAATGCTGAGGGGCATTCTGATAGGGCTGCTGTTTAAGATGGGAATGCTTAATTTCTGTATGTCGAAATCATACTGAATTGTTAAGGGAAGATGGATTATTTGGGTAAACAGCTAACCTTTGTCAAAATGCTCTTTCAGAAAAGTCTTAGTATATCAATACAATTGGAGACAATATTCTGGCTAGGATCAACTACTGGTCACCTATTCAATGGTTATTGTTATGATTGTTATGGGCTGTGTAGAACTGTTAGGTAGTTAGGTAGTAGAGTGACAGGAGCAAAGGCTCAGCTCTGTAACCGTAGAAACCTCCCTTAAGGACCTCCCTAAAACACCCATATTATTATAAATTACTCCTGCATCCCAAGGCACTAAGGCCATAAAAGCTGCTGGTTTAAACCAGCCACAAATGTGTGTGATGAAAGTACTACCCTAACCTGCTCGTAACCTCAGCCTCATTATTACCATCATTATAATATCATACACATGCCTGGAAGTTCATAAATCGAATATAACAGACTGAATTCTGGGTAAGCACATGCGCAGTAGTCAGGGGGTATATGACAGCCAACTGTCAATTAAATGACCTCACATGCCAATTATCTAGGACCATCCCACAACTCCCCATCATGGCCCTAATATAATACAGACCTCCCCACATCCACAGGGTTACAGCCCTATTCGCTGATAACCCACCCTTAGAACGAACTCTATCTTTTGTCTTTTCACTTCCCAAATTCCACAGGATTGCAGCCTTACTTGGCATGGCCTGTCTCCTTCTAAAACGTACTTTCAATAAATCTTACTTTTTCTAAATCTCATTGACCTGTATGTAATTTTTACTGAGTCGTCGTTGAAGAACTGAGGACCCCTCCATGCCACTGGGCGAAGGTGGATTCCATATTGCCCCATGCGATAACAGAACCTTGTAAAATTATGTGCTGCCTCCAAGAGTTTGGTGCATTCCTATGATTCCAGATACAAATTTCCAGGTGTAGAAGGAAAAAAAAAATACTGATTTGAATTCACTAGATGTGGGTTTATACCTAGTCTCCATTATTTATTAAGTGGTTAACTTACTTGCTTTCTATGAGCATCAATTTCTTTGTAAAATGAGGATATAATTAAATACTTCATATGTTTATATGGATGATTAAATAAGATAATACATAAAGCACTTAGCACATTGGCTGGCACACTAAAAAAAAAAAAACTCAGTAAATGTTGGTTTCCCTGTATACATTTTCAAAAATTAAAAAAGAACAGACTGGTTCAGAGCCAGAGGAAAAAATGTCAGAAAGGCTTTTGGAGCATATATCAGCTGCTTGCTCTTCTTTTGACCTAGTGAATAGTATCATTTCACAGCTTGCAGAGCTTGTCCAGCAGCTGAAGAGTTAATTCTCAGCCCTTATTCCCTCTCCTAGTTTAGACTCAGGCCACTTGAGTTCAGAGTTTGCCTGAGTCCAGGGTGAGCAGAATTCATGGACCCTCCTCCCCTCCTGTGTGCTACCCTCCAGAGGCTGGCTGCTCCTGGAGGAATAGTCACAATTTCTTTCCTTCTTCAACACCACACAAGGCTGCCTGAAGAGAAAGAAGGTTGTTTCATCCGATGCTCAGTAAATATCTCAGGGCTGGGCAGAGAGCAAGAACTTGTAAAATGAAAGAGGAAGGGCTTTCTGATTCGTGTCTGGCTCCCCAAACCCTGAGCAATCTGTTCTTGTTTAAAACAAAAAGCAAAACATGTTTCCTCAAACTGGTTTAAGAGAATAGTGATGACTAAGGCAGTATATTTATTTCAGCTGTCACAAGAGTCATGGATTCCTAGATTAAAAAAAAAATTCTCCGGTGGTTTTGAAAGTACTGTGGTTCCCTGCTTAGGAACTCTTGAAAAGAAATTCTTTTTTGAACATTAAAGTATCAGGGGAGCAAGTTCTCAATTTGGAAAGCTTTCCTTGTTCAAAAGATTAGAAAAATCTGTTGAGAAGAACACAGACCTAAAGATGGCTGAGCAAGACTACAAAAAAAAAAAATTAATAAGAAGGGCAAATGGAAATGAGATTCATTCATTCAATAAATAATATTAAGCTCCTATTGTGTACCACAAACTGTGGATACAATTCTGGGTTAATAAGGCTGACCAAGATGTACCTGACTCCTCATGTTTCTTAACCACCTAGGGGGCTGCAGACAAATAAACATATTTTTACAATACAGTGTGTGATAAAGGCCCTGAAGCCAGCCTTGATAGTAGAAGAACAAGGTGGTGTTGGAGAGGATTCAGAGACCCAAAGGATTTAGCCAGATAAAAGGAGTTGTGGGTGGAAAGAGTGTTCTAGGCAAAGAGAACAGCATATTTTAAGGCTTAAAATAAGAGAGAGTGAAGTGGGTTTCAAAAATTAGACTCGTTTCAATGTATCTGGATCACAAATGGAGGAGGAGTAGCTGGAACAGGTTGGCAGGATACCCACTATCTTCCTTTCAGCAACTTAATGTTGGTAAGGTGTGGATTCAGGATGGAGAGAAGGTAAAACTCCCTGGAATGTTGGGCCCAAGACATGTGCTCCAACTGAATCTTGCCAAAAGAGACCTCTAACATGTTCCTTGTCTCTCATTTACTGGGGTTTTTTTTTTTTTTTTCCCCCATGGGTGAATAGTTTCCAAAGGAAGTTCAGGGGGTGCTTGATGGAGGGAGAGTTAGATATTCTTTGGCCATTTGTTAAATATCAGAATGTCATCTTAAGTCTCAACTGCTGGGATTTTGGCATCCTTGGCAGATGGAATCCACTGTTAATGTGTCAACTAATAAGTGGAAGATAAGGGAACCAAACAGGAATGGGTCTTAGATACAAGTGCTTCCGTAGCACTTAGCAGGTGATTCATAATTATCAATTCTCTTCAATTTGTCTATATGAATTAAAGGATGAGGAGGCAGGAAAATACCAGAAGAATAGATCTACAAATGCTGACCTAACTCAAATACTTATTAGAACCACTGGATATGTGGCCATTTTAATACTTGCTGCCTTAAAAATGTAGTCATGGGTTTGTTTCCATTAAAAACACAGTTCTATATTCTTCCTAGAACACTCATGAATAGTCATCTTAAAAACAGACATGAAATCAAAGAATTAGAAAAACTTCAGGAATTATTTGGTTCAATACCTTTATTTTAGAGATGAAGAATCTTTGTTCCAGACATGTGAAGTGGTACATCCAGTCTGGCTCCTGCCTCAGGGTTTTTATGTTTGCTGTTCCTTCTGTCTCCTCCTTATTTAGGACTCTGCTCAGCATTTATTGAATTCCTTAATTAAAATAGCTTCTGAACAATGTTTCTTAATATCCTTACTTGTTTTATTACACATACATTTTCTAAAATATTTTTTCTTGTTTATTGACTGTTTCTTTCACTAGGTTTTAAGATTTGTCTTAATCATTGCTGTGCCCCCAGGATTTAAAACAGTGCCAAGAACATAATCGGATTCAATAAATTTGTAAAACATTTATAAATGAATGAAAAATAGCGCTTGGGTGGGTCTGATAGGTCATTGACATTTCTATCACTCCAATGCTTCTCAAATTTTAATGTGCATGTGCATCACCTGGAGATCTTATTAAAAAGTAAATTTGATTGAGGATGTTTTTGAATTCTGAGAGTCTGCATTTCAATGCCAATGATTCAAGTCCAGGGACCACATTCAATACTCTACTGCAGCTGTGCTCCTGGAGCAAAAGTTAACTAAACTTTGCCAGAAACATTTTTATAGTCTACTTAAATACATATGGTTTAGTCTTAAATTTTTTTTCTAAACAAGGAATAAGAAGTCAAGCTACATTTTTTCAAGATTATAAAAATTTTCAATCTTAAAGAAAATGTGAAAGATTTTTATAGAGAACCCACCACCTAGAGTACGCCATTAACACTGTATTATTCTTGCTTTTCACATTTTGATCTATCATCTTTCTAGCCAATCTCAGTCTATATTGTATTTTGAGACATGTGAAAGTGCATTGCAAACAGTGATGCATTTCTTCCAAAACACTTCTAAGCTATATTTAAAAAAGTGACTCTCTCTTTGATTGGTGACCAAACTGTGGAGGCTATTCAGGATGCTTATTTAGAAAGATAGCCCCATCTGTCACTTTTCCTACCCACATTCTTGTTCCTGGCCTTTTCCCTACAGAGGACACTGAAGTTAGTGCTTGGAATTGTAAGGCACATTCTGTATCTTTTGAAGGCATCTCACTATGATTTTAAGTCCAAACCAAGTTTGCCTATGAGAATAATTTAATAATAATAATAATTTAATAATAACTGCGAAAGCTAGAAGGAAACAATTTCTTTTGGCTCCTGGAATCTTTGATAAAACTGAATAAAAGCTGTGAAGTTGAGATTTTCCTTTTAGACTAACAATTTCTCAAGGGCAGGAACCATTTCTTAGTCATCATTGTACACTGAGTGCCCAGTAGTCTCTAGCACATAATAAATGCCTGATGTTTGCTGAAAAGGTGATTGAATAAATGCATGAATACCCACAATGTAATAGCAAATTCCCCACTTAATCTCTGATTGTTGGTGCCAGCCCCTGCCAGACCCATTTCTATCCAGAGCAGAGTTTTTCACCCTCCACACTGTTGATATTTTGGGTCAGATCATTCGTTCCTGTGGGGTGCTGTCCTGTGCCTTGTAGGATGTTTAGCAGCAACCCAGTTTTCTATTAACTAGATGCCAGTAGCAATCCTTTCAGTCATGACCATTAAAAATGTCTTCAGGCATTGCCAAATGTCACCTGGGGGACAAACTTGCCTGTGTTTGAAAACCACGGAGCATAGGAATCAAAACCTCACAACTTGAGGAAACTTGGAGCTGATAAGACCCAAGCCTGAATATATATTAAGAGCCAGAAAATGTTTTTATTCCCTAGGATTCATATTATAACTGAGAAATTGTTTGTGGCCTATAGTTTAAATGCTGTGAATGAACCGTGAGTGCCCTCCCTAGTTCAGCATTTTCTACCAGGCCCCCTTGTGAGCACCCAATCTCTATGGCTAGCTTTTGCCTTGGTTTCTGATCTTTATCTAGTGTATGCTGGGATTCAAGCACAGTCCTAATCTTTGATCCTTGGATTGAGGAGCAGATTCCTTCCTTGTGAGCTCCTTCCCTAGTAGCTTGGACTGCTGCTGCTACACAAGTCATTGTTTCCCGAGCTGCTATTTAAATCCAGAGGTCCTCACTTCCTAGAATCTCCAGCTGCTTCACTGTTACTCACTGGGGTTTCCTGCCCTCAAACAGGCCCATGGATGTTGACACTACCTTGGACTTGACTAGAGTTTTCTAGATCCCTTGGGATAAGATAATTAACACCACTGGCCACCTTCTTTTGGAGCTAGCCTTACTTTTTGCTTAGTTTCTCTTGGCCCAAGACTACTAATTCTGGCCTTTTTCCTTGCCAGTTCACTGAAAGTTTTGTTAGTTTTGACGATTTGTTTCCCGTGGCCATGTTAGTCTGTTACTCTCACCCCTCACCTCACCAAGAACTAAACAAATGTTCAACAACTTCAGGATGAGCTTTTCAACCTGTTTGACTTTTCTAGTCCTGTTAATCAGATTCTCCCACCCTCAGAGGCACCTCTTTTGTCCATTGCTCCTGACCACAGAGAGCTGCTAAAGAAAGGCTCATAATTAAACTCAAATGGCCCACAAAAAACATACATTTCCTCCTTGGTCACTGTACATTAATTCTGTTGTTTGCTCTTCCTCTATTATGTGCCCAACTCCATCCCATAATGGTTGTTTCAAATACATTTCTCTCTCTATAAATCCCCAAGCTTTCTTTGTTCACCACTGCAGAAATACTGCAATCTTGCCTTTCTTCAGCAAGATTAAGGCTATCTTTCATCTTCACCTTAACACATCCATATTTTTTAATCTACATTTGATTCTTCCTTTCAGGCTCAGCTAAGAAGTGCCCTTTCTCTTCTCTTGCTTATGAATTGTTCTTTCTGGGCTTCTTAACCAGGTTTAGGCTCTGTATGTGTTTGACTTAGAATTGTTCCTTTATATAATTATGGGCAAAGTCCAATTACATCCTGTTTTGCCTCACCCGGAGTTGACAAAATGAGATCTCTTCCCTTCTACAAGCTCTCCCTTTCATTTTGCTGTAGAAGAAGGAAGGAAACACAATGCATTGTATTTATTAATTCAGCTGCTAATAACTTTTTGGACTTTTCCCCATGATACCCTGGGCATATACCACAAATTGAAATACTAAATTACTCATCAACTGATAGATTAAAGTAGCACATGACTCTTGTTCAGCTCCACTTATCTCTTCCTTTCAAAGAACAACCATGTTTCTGGCATAGTTCATCTTGTCTAGGTAATTATCTTTATGCCTGATTTACCTTTTGTAATGTTTCTTCTTTAATCAGTCATCAGTTTTCTCTGGTACTTATGATGAGAAACTCTTTAGCCCATGAAAGGGCTCTTCTAGTTAAATCAGTTTCCACCAATTAGCTCTTATAATACAGTTCTTAAGAAATTGATAGAAACTTTATTTTTGCAGCCACCCACAGAAAAATCAGCGTGGGTTGGCTTGTATAGTGAACAAATATTCAGCTCCTCAACTGAGCAGGCCTTTTAATTCACAATATTTCCAGTAATTTTTTGTTGAGTGAATCACTTTTGTTTGGCTGCTTGGGCAGGACCCAATGTTGGAGAGCCAAGTTATTCATATTCCTGGGCGAGCCAGTTAACTCCTTGTTGCTCCGATGGGGTTCCGCACCTCCCCACCAGCCACTGACCTTCAAGATCTTCCACTGGGGATTAGAAAACAAGCTGAGCATCAATTGTGATGTAATAGCTAAGATATTTCTAATTTTTAGGAAGGTAATGTGTAATAACATTAAGAATACTTTATTGAAATTCAGGACATTTTGGGTTTAGTCCTAAATCTGACAATAGCTTGAAAAAAATCATCCTTAATCTCTCTGTGGCTCAAGTTTATCTTGTGAAAAATGAAGTTTCCTTTAAAGAGTCTGTGGATCCTCTGTTTCCAGTACTACTCTGAAAGGAATATTTTATGAACTTTTCTTTATCCCCATTGCTCCATAATTTCACTATAATGGACCTTGCTATGGATCTTTGTAAAGTCATATTTTAGGCAATCTATAGGCCCTTTCAGTTTGGAGATGCACGTCTTAGAATTTTTCTCACATTATCTGTCTCAGAATTTTAAAGGAGTTTACCCAAAGTCTTACACACTGAAAGTATATGAAGGTAGATTGATAGAGAACCTAGTTTGTATAGAAGATGAGATTAAAGGCAGTCTTGGAGAGGCAATATTTGAAAGGAAATTGGTTGAGAATTTTCCTGAATTGAAGAGAGATGAATCCTTAGATGGAAAGTACATTTCAAATTTCAAGTAGCTTAACTAAATATACCTCAGAGTGAAACTGCAGAATATCAAGGATAAAGAGAAAATCACACAGACAAAAGTATGGTAGTTACTAGAAGGAAAAGAAGATGGGAGGAGTAGAAAGGGGTAAAGGGGATCAAATATACAGTGACAGAAGGTGACCTTGACTTTTGGTGGTGAACATAGTGCAATATACAGATGATGTATTATGGAATTATACACTTGAAACCTATGTAATTTTATTAATGAATGCCACTCCAATAATTTAATTAAATTTTAAAAAGAGGAAATCTCAAAAACTACCTAATTCTAAAGAAAGATTACCTACTAAAAAAAGTATGTGCCAATAGACACCTCATTTGGAATCATAAATTTCAGAAGACAATGAATTCAACATCTTCAAAGTCCTGAGGGAAAGTAATGGACAACCTACAATCCCATTCCCATAAATAGTTATTAAAGGGTAGGGATAGACTAAAGGTATTTTCAGACATACATTCCACCCACATATCCTTACTAAAAGAGCAACTATATCATAAAGGCATGAATACTCAGAGGGGATAGGAAGGATATAATAAACCACAGTGAGCACAGAAGTTAAAAGACATTGGTAAATATAAAAAGAACAATTGGACGATTAAAAATAATAATACCATCTTGTGTTAAAAAATAAGAAACCAAAGCTAAACAGTAATAACTTAAGGGGAATGGGTGGAAATGTTCACAAGTTCATTGACATAGGGCCATTTTCTTGTTTGGTTGGAGGAGAGACACTGAATAATTTAGATTTTGTTAGAAAAACATATAGCAAAGTACATGTTTAGGAAAACCACTGGAAGAATAGAAATATAACCTATAGGTTCCATACCAACATAGAAAAACTTTATATTCTAACTAAAGACAGAAAGGGGGGTGAAAAAAAGACCACTAGAAACAAACAAAACAAATGAACAAACAAAAAGATGGATGAAATAAGTCTAAATGTATAAACAATAATGATTGCTAAACATATATGATTATAATCATGGGTCCTATTTTATAGAGTTTTGGGTTACTCTAGATCTCCTGTGGGAATTGGAGGTGGGAGGGAGTGGCAACCATTTAAAATGCCAGGGTGATCAGAGCTGGTCTACTCTCATATCCAATTGTTAGTTCAAAGTTGAAGACTTTCTTCCTTTAATATTATTTACAACATAATCTCAGACAGATTTCCAGCATTTCTGTACATAAGCGGGAGAATAGTTTATATGAAAATCATTTTCAGTTAGCACTGAAAAGAAGAATATACCTTCGTATTGTCTATCAAACATCTGGAATCTGTGTTTGATTCTACTTTCTAAACAGCCTCTTTAAAAATCTAGCTCTCTAAAGACAGCCCATAGGTTAGGAGCAGCAAAGAGAATGCTGCAATTTTAGACATTGTTGTCTATGTTTACTATAATTACAGAGGTATTTAAAACTTTTGTATTTTGCCATTGGGAGAAAAAAATAAGATTTGGGGTAATCAGTTTTTATGGACAGGTCTTGAAGTTAAATTGAAGCTATATTTAGTTTGCCTGTAGCAA
Source organism: Eonycteris spelaea (assembly GCA_003508835.1). Lineage (NCBI taxonomy): Eukaryota > Metazoa > Chordata > Mammalia > Chiroptera > Pteropodidae > Eonycteris > Eonycteris spelaea. The sequence continues at coordinate 5,947,698 of PUFA01000054.1, read as the reverse complement.
AGTCTGACTTCAAAAACAGCCTGGGTTTTTGAAAGTTTGATACTTTCAAACATTCTAAATTCAGTTGCTTAAGTTCCTCAACCAAAAAACTGACCTTCAAAAGCTAAGAAATCAATAATTATGCTTTATATTTATGATGAGACTTAAATTCTTGGTTAATCATCTATTTTGTTCACTTAATTAGTATTTCCTTTCTTCAGAAATTATTAGTATATCAAAAAGTTTTTTCTTTTTTGCTTGAGCTTGGGAAGCTTAATAAGTTTACTTTTTTGTTCTCAAGTCAAAATGTAAGTCAGTGAGTTGTGGTATTAGAAGTCTCAGGAATCCCCAGGACTCATTAGGGACAAAGAGATTTGGCCTAAAACCCAGGTAATTTGTGGGTTGTCTTTTCAGAGTCCTTTATAACAAAGGAGGGTGACTATTTTGCCCTTCAGGCAAAAGAGTTGTTTTATTATTTCAACACTTAACACATACTGTTTTAATTGGTGACACATTCTAATATTGAATAAAAAAGTATCAGTAGAAATTTGTGAAGCAGTTTATTGATCAGTTTGTTGTGAAATGTTGTGGCTGCTGTCTACATTGGCTAATTCACAAAAGAAAAATCACTTAAAAAATTCCCAGATTCAGCCTATTCTGGTTAATATTGTATAAAATAGTAATTTATTATTATTTATAAATTATAGGATGTTTTATGCATACAAAAAGATTAGATAAAAATCTAATAGATATTTATATTTTTACCACCAGATTTAATGAATGTTTCACTCAAACTTATGGCTTTTAGTTTTATCTATGTTAGTATATAAACTATGATGTAAAACAATTACAATGTAGTATTCAATTATATAATTTATTTTTCTATTCTCTAAAGATAATATGTTGTTTTTTTCTAGTTTCTTTTTGCTTTCACAAACAGTACTGCAATTAACATCTGTGTACACTATTTTTAGTACACGTAGGGAAATTTTTTTCTAGTATATATAACTAGATGTAGAAGGGCTGGCTCAAAATTTTCCTTCAGTTTTATCAGCTATTGCTCAATTACACCAATTTTTCCTCCCATCAGCATATATGAGACCTCCTGCTTCCCACATCCTCATAAATACTCAGCATTATCAAATTTTAAAATGTTTATCAGTCTTATGAGAGTGAAACGATTTTAATTTGGATCCCTTTTGTTACTGCTGTAGGTGATATTTTCATGTTTTATTGCATTTGGCTTTCCTCCTGTATGAATTGCCTGGTGATAGGCTTGCTCAATTTTCTACTAAGTTTATTTTTTTTAATTGATTCATCAACATTATATATTCTGGGCACCTATTCTTTATCTGTGATGTATGTTGCAAGTACATTTTCCTAGGGGATGGTTTATCTTTTTTTGTTTGTTGATGTCTTCTAAAATATAGAAATTTACAATTTTAACAAAGTCAAATGTATTAATCTTTTAAAAAGATTTATCCTTTTTTGTCTTATTTGCGAAAACCCTTCTTGTAGTCTGCAGTATTTTCTTCTAAAAGAGTTAAAACTTTGCTTTTTTAATTTGGGTTTTTAATACATCTGGAATATAATTTTAAGCATGATGGAGATTATTCACATTTTACATTTTTTTATGTGGATAAACAATTGTTCTTGTACTTTTATTTAATGGTCTATAATGTTCACACTTTGTCAAATATCACATTTCCCTATATCTGTGGATATTTTCCTGGGTTCTCTATTCTGTTCTGTTAGTCTGTTTATAACCCTGCAAATACCATACAGTTTATTTACTACAGATTCATAATAAGTCTTGACAGTTGTGGAGCATTATCATTCCTCTTTCTCTCTTTCTATTCATTTTAACTTTTTAATCTTTCCATATGAAATTCAGAATCAGCTTTATAACAATGCTGTTAGGATTTTGATTGCATTGAAGTTATAGGTTAACTTGGGGAGAGAGAACGACCACTTTTATGACTTTGAATTTTCTCCGTAAAAATGACAGGTTTTTTATTTATTTAGGCTTTCTCGTATGTTCTTTGAGATATTATTTAAAGTTTCTATATAAATATCTTAAATTTGGTTAGATGAACACATTGGATTTTTGTTACTACAATGAATGAGATTTTTTAGAAAAAAAAGATCTTTTATTGATTATTGCTAGTACGTGAAAACGTTGACAATTTTTTTTGTATAGTGTATTGTTTATCTAGAATCCTAGATTTATTAATTCCAAGGATTTTGTTTCTTCCTTTCCAACTACTATTTTTACTTTATTTTCATGTTCTTTTCTCCTCCTCATTTGTTACAATTTTTCCTTTTATGCAGTGGACTCATTGATGGCTTCATAAATTGTTTCAGCTATACTTTTAAATTTACTTAAAAAAACTGAATTGGTATGTAGGAAATATATTGTAGACTGAAAACATGATAGCTGCTGACTTGGATTTTAGAATCTGGAGGAAAAGGAGATGTTAGCAAGGTTAGAATTTAATTGCTGGAAGTTTCTATTTATTGGATGTCGATACTATGTTTGGTCAGCACGTGCCAACCTTGGATACAGGACTTTTGGAGAAACAGGTATACCAGTCTAGTGAAGTAAAAAAGCTTGGTGGATCATAGAGGCTGTGGGCTGATGAAAATAATTGATACTACTCACAAATATATGTGTAGGAAGACACACCTACTTACACCAGGATTACAAAAGTTTGCAAAGTCCATTGCAAATAGCTTGGGATAAATAGCTTGTTAGAATCCAAAATCTGCATGATCATTATTACTTTTAAATAGAAGCTAGGCCACAGTTAGTTCAGGTAACCGTCTTTGTGTACATGTGCCATCCTGCAGCCTTCTAGGAAAGATCATCAGCCTTTCCCACAGCTGTTTTTCATTATAAAGTGGAAATAAGGATTAAAGGGTCTTTGCAAGTCACCATTCTAGGTTTGTTCCCCACTTCAAAAATACCTAAAAAGCTCCTTGACATCAAATCAGTTCAATTCCACAAATGTTTACTGACAGCTTAGTTTGTCAAATGTATTGTGAGTCATCATGTAATATATGAAGATAAAGAATTGCCCTAAAGTTTACAATTTAATTATAACAGGGAGTCAGTGGAGACTGAATTTGAAATTTTTGAGGGTAGAATACTGCTATTTTGCAGTTGTATTTAGTTTTGGCTCATAATGTGAGAGCAGCAATTAGCCTTTAGGGGAACCTTTTTTCTTTGTCTTGGGAGGGATTATTTTACCTTTAGGTTTAAATCATGGACCTTCCTGCCTACTGTTTAGGGAGCTCTGAATGCAATGAATTAGTAAATGGACTTGCTTTAGACTGAGTTTTAAAATAATTTAAGTAAATTGAGTGTGCAAGCACAATTGTACTCCAATAGAAGTAGTTGATTTTCCCAAAATAACTGAATGAAGGTTGCTTTATAAACAGAAATTGATTTTTAAACATTATTTTTGTGAAACATTATTTTTGTGATTGTTTTTGTGAAAAACATTATTTTTGTGATTGTTTTTGTGAAAAACACTACTAGCTGTTTATGAACTGTTTCTTTTTTACTTTTTTTTAAATTCGAGCACAGAGATAGACTATATTTCCTAGCCTTCCTTACAATTAGTTATGACCATGTGATTGGTTCTTGCTAAAAATATGTAAGTGGAAGTGATGTATGGCACTTCTAGGCCAAGGTTGTTAAGAAGTTGATACAATGTAGGGAGGAGGCAAGAGAATTAAAAATGTTAATCAAGCAACATTCAGAGACTGAAATGTGCTGATTAGCCCTGCAGCCAGGCCAGGAGGACACCTTCAGAACAAAGGAAATGTTCTACAGGATTAGTTACAACCCATTCTCCATACCTGTGAGGGATAAACAGGAACCAAGAGTCATTCCCCATGGCTAAAACCATGCGGGAAACTATGGATTAAAGGATGAAAACTGCTAGCAGGCCTTTCACTCTACATATTCTCACCTTTTCACACTACATACTCTTCCCCTTCCTCACTATATGTCCATATCAAAGGAAATGGGAACTAAAGAATGACATATAAACTGAATTCCCTGAACACTCAGGGTACCTCTCAGTGCCTTTATTCTGCCTCTCTCTGTCTCTCTCACTGTCCCTCTCACTCTCTTCTTCTCAATTTCTTTACTCTGTTCACTGTCCCTCTCACTGTCTCTCTGCCTCTCTGCCTCTGAGAGGAGACCACACTGTCTGTGGAGTGTTACCCCTTTTCTAATCAATTTTCCTTTTGACTCCAGCTTTGGCATGTGTGTTGAATTCTTTTATACTCTCTGCCAAAGGACCTCTTCTCTCGGTACAGGGCTTGGTGTCCTCCTCTTGGGGAAACTTGCTCTGTCCTGCATTATTGTTTCTGGCAACAATGAAAGGATCAATGAACATAAACTCGTCCCACTCAAGTTCATCATGGCTCCTCTCATCTGAGAGTGTCTGGGATTCATTGCCCTATGCTGTGTAGATCAATTGGCCTTGGGCAAATGGTTTACTCCGTTTCTAGGTGACCGGTGAGAGACGTGTTCTCTAACTGAGCAGGAGTCCACCAGTCGTGTATACTTTTCCTACTTTTCTTCCCCTAACTTCCCTGACTTGGCGTCACCATCGGAATTGCAGAGGCACACTGTCCAAACTCCAAATTAAAAGACTGCGCAGCACCTTTCAGCCACAACAGGACGGGTAAGCCCCCGTAGGAATCTTCTCTTCTTTCATTTAGGCCCCTGTTTTCATTTTTGCTGAGGGCTTGCAACCCAAGAAGCAGTGGGCTGTGGAAGCTTGCCCAGGCTTACTCCTTGACCTTGCCCCTTATCCTTTCCTTCCTTCCCTCCCCTCTCCAGTGGGAGCTCTAGTGGGGAGGAGGTGGGGTCACAGTAGCAGCTCTACTGACCTCTCCTACTTGTCTCCTATCTGCCCTTCTCCATTCTCTTTTCTCCCTTCCCTTGATTGATGTAGTTGACCAAGTCTAGAGGACAGTAGGGCCTCAAGTTGAAAGAAGCCTGGGTCCCCGAATTGCCTCTAAGAGGAACACTATGTACAAACTTGGAACACTATCTTTGAAAGGAAAATTAAAAACTGAAAATTTTTAATCTTATTTGTTATAGTAGCTCACATTACCCTAACTCATACAGTGTTCTAGTCTGAGCACTTCTTCATAGCAAACTGGAGCTGGACTTCTCTCACACAAACATATAGGCTCATCTCTACTTAATATGTAAGAAGACACAGTGAAAAAGATCTGAAGTTGATTTGACAGAGCAAGACATGGGTTGAACCATTGATATCTGACACACAGCATTTTTTGGAGACAGTATAATTCAGACATTAGGAAATAAGATTTCAGAATATTACTATTTTATCTGGTCTCTGTGGATGAGACACACTTAGTGGGTATGGAGTAGAATCTTTCTCAAGGGAATCCATGGTTCTACAGTCAATTATTCAGAGGTGAGAAAGAAAGTGACTCACAGATTAGGGGAGTTGGGATTTAGTTAGATCTGGATTCGTAAACTGGAAAGGCCTAAAAAACTTTGTTGGTGGCTGTTGAGCTTGACTCAACCACATGGAGGTCTCAGTTTTTAGATAAAGTTTAGCTTTTTGGGTTCTATGAGTAGGTCATTTCAAATTTTTCTATTTTATTATGGTAAGGATACTTAACATAAGATCTACTCTCTGCACAAATTTAAGTGTACATTATAGTATTGTTACCTATAGGCACAATGTTGTATAGCAGATCTTTAGAACTTATTCATTTCACAGACCTGAAATTTATACCCTTTGATTATTAACTCTCCCTCTCCCTGACCCCTAGCAGCCACTAGCCTATTCTTTGCTTCTATGAATTTGACTATTCTAGATACCTCATATAAGTGGAATCATACAGTATATACTGTAATTGGCTTATTTCACTTAACATAATGTCCTCGTTTCACTCATGTTGTCACATATTGCAGAATTTTGTTCTTTTTGAGTCCGAATAACATTCCATTGTATGTCTATACCACATTTATTAAAAAACTTTTCATCCATAAGTGGGTATTTAGGTTTTTTCACATTTTGGCTATGGTCAGTAGTGCCACAATAAACATAGGAATGCTGATATCTTTCTGAGATCTTAATTTCAATTCCTTTGGATAAATACCCAGAAGTGTAATTGCTGCATCATGTGGAAGTTCTATTTTTAATTTTTTGAGGAATCTCCTTGTACTGTTTTTAATAGTGGGCTACACTATTTTGCATTCTCATCAATAAGGTACAAGAATTCTAATTTCTTCACACCCTCGCAGATACTTGCTGCCTTTTGGGGTTTTTTGGTAATAGTCATCCTAACAGGTATAAAGTAGTACCTCATTGTGTTTTTTTTTGCATTTTTGATGATTAATGATGCTGATCATTTTTCCTATACCTTTTGGCCATTGTATTTTCTTTGCGCATGAACAGATGTTTTAAGAGCCACATCATGTTAAAGTTACAGCATTCTTTAAGCCGTCGGTGAAATATTGCTGAAAGTCACAAACTGATTTTAGGTGTAATGTGGGGAATTAGGGAGAAGAGTGTCTACTTCCTGAGGCGAGACTGAGAGGATAGGGATCAGTGGTAGTTCACCAGCAGCGGACAGCAGTGTTCACTGAAGTGGTGTGTGTATAAGGTCATCCACAGCAGAAACAAAGTGGAAGGAATTGGCCCTTTCTTCAGAGTATATGTGAGGCAGTTCTCTGAGAAACATTTAGAAATACCTGGGGGATGCTCTAAAGAGGCTCTTTTCCAAAAATAGATCAGTTGGTGTTTGTATAGTTATAGTTTAGAAATGAACAGTGTATCTTTATTTTGTATCATAGGCTGGTGAGGATGCTAAAATATAGATGACGTATTTAAGTTCGATGTATTTCATTTTTACTGTTCATGTCAGGACTTTCTTCTAGTAGCACTGATTAATGGGAGTTTAAATAGTCAGTAACGGAGAGTGTTTAACAACACTTCTATCACAAAACATATTTTATGGGAACTTGGTTGTGCAGGCCCAACCATCAAATTTCATCAGAGACATTTGACCATCTAGCACTGAAGGAGGAGACAAACATAATGGCAGAAACATTCAGCAGAAGGAGTAAGATTCCTACCTGTCTAATATTTGTATAATTATTGATTTAAAAAATTTATTGGTACAATTTTATTTGTGCCTTCTATTTGTCCTACATGTACAGTTTATTTTTTTCTCTTGACTGTTCAAATTGGTTTAGATTTTTGTTCTATGTTTAATTTTTTTTACTTTTATTTTTTTCTTCTTTGTTTGGACTACGTATAGACTCTATTATTTATTGTTTTAGTGGTTACTCTTGGAATTTAAGGGTGTACATTTAACAAAGTGAGGTGAGTAAATATTTTTCCCAACTTCAAAACACTACAACAGTCTTGATATATGTGAACTCAAATTGCCCCCTCTGATTTTACTTGTAACTGTATCTAGTGTCTTTGCTCTATTTTTTATACTTTATTAAATAGATATTACTTTTTTATGTTTTCAGTGTGAATTCTGGGAAATATAGGTTATTCATTTCTTTAGTTACAATTCTTTCTTGGACCTGAGCCCTTTCTGGATCAGTTTTTCTATTAAAGTACATCCTTTAGAAGCTCATTTAGTAGGATCTTTTAATTGTAATGTCCTCAGTTTTTGTTTCTCTATCTTTACCTCATTTTTATTCTTCAAGGATAGTTTTTCCAGGTGTAAAATTCTAAGTTTGAAATTATTTCCTCACAATTTTGAAGACATTATTTTTACACTAGCTTCTGACTTAAGAAGTCAGTTGTTAGTCTTAATTCATGTTACTTTAGAGGTAATTAAGCTTTTTTAAAAGTTCTTTTTAAGATTTTTCTCTTTGCCTACAGTTTGTCTTGATGTGTGGAATTTTTTTCTACTTGGTGTTTATTGGACTTCTTGAGTCTAAAAAATTGTGTCTTTTATTGATTTTGGAAAATTCTCAGACCTCCCATCTTTCAATTTTATCACTCATTGCTTTGTTATTCTCCTTTTGGAACTTCAATCAGATGTATGTTGGAGCTTCTTCCTATGTCTTCTGAGTCTCTGAACTTCTCTTGGTTTCTCTAAGATGAATTCTGAGTGGTATTTTTGGATCTATTTTCCAGAAATAAATCTATGTTCAAACCACCGTTTAATCTATCTAGTGTTTTTTAAAAACAAACAAAAAATCCAACTCTATATTTTATAACAATTTTAGATTTATAGAAAAATAAAGAAGATAGTATGAAATAAAGAAAATTTTTCGTACTGTATTTTATTTTTGTATAAATCTAAAATGTTACCTGAAACAATTGTAGAGGCTGGTTAAGAAATCTCTGTAAGGCCCTTGTCTTTGCTAGGCCTTGAAATCCATAGAGAAGGCAAGAGAAGATGAATATAAAGAGGTAGAGGGCAAAAACACTTTGGAACTCAGAAGCCAGAGCCCATGAGGATGGACTAAATACTAGTTAGTTCTTTTGGTTTATGACATTGGTTGTATGGATGTGCTGCAGGTGCCAAGGTCTTTTGCCACAAAGCTAAACACATACTGGGAGTCAGAGAAGTTGAAGGATGATCTAGAAAGAGCTAAGGTGGAGCAGTTGGTATATTTGTTTTATCAAGCCAATAAGGTAAGCCAGAAAATAAGCAACATGTATGAGTTACAAAATGGTTGCTGCTTCATTCTCCTTCTGTATCTCTTGTGACCCTATCCTAACTGGAATCATACGGAAAGTGAATTCTGGACATATAGTTTATCCTAGCCAAGCTGACTTAATAAAGAGCCACCACCATATTTTAAATATTTTGTGAAGCACTGTCATATGTTATGTATGTTGGTTTAATATAGAATTTTTGACTAAGTTTTGTGAGAATAGGGAAATTTATTGTATCCTTTTGTACTCTAATGCCTAGCACATTAACTTTTACAAATGTAGCCTCTTAATAAATATTTGCTAAATAAATGAAATGAATATGATCTAGATATCATGCTAAGTACCAGTGATACAAAGCTAAGACATGTTCCTTTATTCTCTCATGGAATTCAGGACCTAGTTAGGTAAGACATATATGTAAAGATACATATATCAGATATATTTATAATTTGCACAGTCTTTGCAAACATATATGGTAAACTGTTAAAATTTGACATAAAAACAATTTTTTGTTATAGTATTAAAAGATGACTGAAAGAATTTTGAATCTAAAATTCTAGTTTTTGAAGTTTAGGACAGAGAATCCCGAGATTTAGTAATGAATATTAGGCATTCGATTTAGAGGAAAATGTTTTGGAATAAAATTTTCGATTCTGCAAATTTCTCAAAGAGGAGAATGATCACTGTGGCAGACTGGCTAGATGGTCACCAAACATTTTTTCTCTTTTTTGTGGACCTACTTGAAGACTATAATTCCTAACCTTCCTTGCAATTAAGCATAGTCATATGTCTGGCAATAATAGAATGTAAGCAGATACGATCTGGTCCGTATAAACCTCCCACATGTGATCTTCCATATTTCTTTTCCTTCTGGAGCTCTGTGCAGATGAGTTTGATAACTTTACAGGTTATATATTGAAGATGTCTTGGAAGTCATGTGCTAATGATGGCAGAGCTATAAGATAGATAGTACCTGATCTATTTAGAGGAAAGTAGGCATGTAATCAGAAAGGGTTGCTACCCTAACTAGATCATTTAGTGCACAAAAGACATAAATTTTTATTTTTGAAGCTACTGACATTTTGAGGTCAATTGTTACAGCAACCCATGTCACTCTGTCTAATACAATGATTTATGATGAGATATAAGAAATTTGGCTGATAGAATATGTAAATTAATATTATATAATATATAAAAGCATATATATTAATACATAATATAGAAATTATATACATACAAAATTATATATATTAAGTTTGGCTATTCTGAGAAATATGTGAAAATAAAAAGCAGATAAATAAAATTAAAAACTTGTCATTTTATATTGATGTTCAAATTAATAGCAAGCTTTATAATTTAATATTTATCTTTAATAGACTAATTGCATTTAATTTATCTTATAATGTCTTGTTTGAATGTCTCATAAGGGATTGGAAAACCTCTAAAAATGCACTGATTCCTGAGCCTATGAGGGCCACTGGGAGTCAGAAAACCAAGAATCTGAAGAGAATTGTGTTAATTTTAAATCATGTATTCTCAAACAATCAGTTTTCATTCATTAACTACAAACCTCTAAAATAATGCACACATTAATTCTATTTACTGTGAACTTGGGACAGGGCAAAGAGTTTATACTTTCCAACTTTCAGTCTTTCCCACTGTCTGAATTTTTTTATGGTTTTTCAACTTTAAAAATAATATAGCATCTATGAGTCCTGTTATCAAAACCAGAGAAAAAAACATTACTGGAAAAGAAACTATGTACCAATAGCTATTATCAGTATAGATGCAAAAACTCTCAACAGGGTTCAAAGCAAATACAGTAATATATAAAAAGAATCATACAATATAACCAAGTGGAATTTATCTCTGGAATGCAAGTTGGTAAACATCTGAAAATCAATTAATGTGATACACTATATGAATAGAATAAAAGAAAAAAAAACAATTATGCCAATAGATGAGAAAAAGCATTTGATAAAATTCTCAACCCTTCAGGATAAAAACACTAAATAAGCTAGGAATAGATCTTCCACAACCAGACAGGGCACCTAGGAAAAAATCCACAGCTAACACTGTACTTAATATTGAAAGTTTGAATGTTTCCCTTTAAGATCAGGAGAAAGACAAGGATGACTTCTCTGCCACTTCTCTCTAACATTGCTCCAAGTTTCTAGCCAGGGACATTTGGAAAGAAAATGAAATTAAAAGGCATCTATATTGGAAAGGAGAAAATACAACTTTCTCTGTTTACAGATGACATGATCATATATATATACAGAAAATTTTAAAGAAATTATTAGGATAAGCTCAGCAAGATAGCAGAATATCAGATATATATAGATATAGATATAGATATATGAAATTGTATTTCTATATACTAGCACTGAATAATTCAAAAATACTTGTTTTTCTATATACTAAAAGAAGCCATGTAACCATCAGCAGTCACTGATGAAATTGTGTTTCTATATACTAGCACTGAATAATTCAAAAATAAAATCAAGGAAACAATTCTATTTGTAAGAGCATTTCAAAGTAAAATATTTAGGAATAAACTTTAGAAAGTAATGCAAAACTTATGCACTGAAAACTGCAAAATGTTTTTGAAAGAAATTAAAGAATTAGATAAATAAAAAGAATACCTAAATTAATATAAAGATATCCCACGTTCATGGATTAGAAGAATATTGCTGAAATGGCAATACTGCTCAAAGCAATCTACAGATTCATTGAAATCCCTATCAAAATCCCAGCTCCCTTCTTTGTAGAAATTGACAAGCTGATCTTAAAATTCACATAGAAACATAAATAATCTAGGGTAACCAAATCTTGAAAAAGAACACAGTTGGAGGTCTCACACTTCCTAATTTTAAAACTTAACTACAAAGCTACAGTAATCAAGACTATAATACTTGCATAAGGTTAGACATAGATCAGTGAAATGAAATCCAGAAATAGCTCATATTTACAACCAATTGAAACTTGACAAGGTTGCTAAGACAATTCATTGGGGGAAAGAATAATCTTTTCAGACAAGTGGTATTAGGAAAACTGGATTGAATAAAATTGAACTACTGCCATATAACATACAAAGTTAAGTCAACTATGTATGAATATTCATGAGCAGCATTGTTCATAATAACTAAAAGGTGGAAGCAACCTAAATGTCCATCAGTTAATGAACAAAATGTGTAATACAATACAATGGAGCATAATTCAGCAATTAAAGAGAATGAAATCGTGATGCATGCTACAACATGAAGGAACCTCAAAAACACTTACGTGAAAGAAGCCATCATAAAAGGCCACATATTTCATGATCTCATTTAAGTAAAATATCCAGAATAGGCAAATCATTGGCGATGGGAAGCAGATCACTGTTTGCTTACAGCAAAGGGAGTTGAGGGAAATGGAATAGTGACTGCTGATGTTACATGGCTTTTCTTTTTGGTTTGATGAAATGTTTTGAACATTGATTGTAATAATGATTGCGTAACTCTTTGAATACATGAAAGACTATTGAATTGAACACTTAAAATTGGTGAATTATATAGTATGCAATATATCTCAATAAAGTTGTTATAAATAAAATAATACATCACCTTTTGTGTCTCAATTTTCTCATCTCTATTTGTTAAATTAGGAGCTGAGTGAACCCTATGGTTGGTTGTTTTCTTCCATTTCCACTATTCTATAATTCCACAATTTTGTGATTACCAATTGACATCTGTATTATAACACATATTGTGTTTTTAAACATAAATGTTTTAATTCATTTAAAGTATAGAGTACTTTGGTTAGACATCTATAATATTCATAAAACAATCCCCCCATCTGCTCCCTCCCTCCCTTGGCCCTCCACCTAGCCATCATATTAATGCTAACTGCATTCCCTCGTCCATGCTCCCCACCCTTGTGCCCAACTATCAACTACTAATTTGTACTTCTTTAACCCTTCACCCCATCCTCCCAGCCTCCCAACCTCCTACCTGCTGTCCATCACAAAATTGTTCACTATATTTGTCTGTTTTTGATTAGTTTGTTCTTTTTTTCCTTAGATACCACATATAAGTGAAATCATATGGTATTTATCTTTCTCTGTCTGACTTATTTCACTCAGCATAATAACCTCCAGGTCCATCCATATTGTTGCAAATAGTAGGATTTAATTTTTTTTAATGGCTGAGTAATATTCCATTGTATATATGAACCATAATTTCTTTATCCAATCATCTGTTGATGAGCATTTAGGTTGCTTTCATATCTTGACTAGTGTAAATTGTGCTGCCATGAATATTGGAGTGCAGACCTTTATGGTTTTCTTTGTATAAATACAGAAGTGTAATTGCTGGGTCAAAAGGTATATCCATTTTTAATTTTTTGAGAAACCTCCATATTGTTTTCCATAGTGGCTGTACCAATTTGCAAACCTACCAACAATGTATGAGGGTTCCCTTTTCTCTGCATCCTCGCCAACTTGCTGTTTTTTGATTCATTCATGATAGCCATTGTGAGGTGATATCTCATTGTGGTTTTAATTTGCATTCTCTCATGATTAGCAACCTTGAGCATCTTTTCATATGTCTGTTAGCCATCTGTATTTCCTCTTTGGAGAAGTATCTGTTCAGGTCTTCTGCCCATTTTTTAATTGGATTGTTTGTTTTTTTGGTGAGTTGTATAAGTTTTATATATATATATATATTTTGGATATTAACTCCTTATCAGATGTATCATTAGCAAATTTCTTCTCGTAGTCAATTGTCTTTTTGTTTTGTTGATGTTTCCTTTGTTGTACAAAACCTTTTCAGTTTAAGGTAGTTCCATTTGTTTATTTTTTCTCGTTTCCCTTGCCTGAAAAGAAATTCCTGTTAGTAATATCAGAGTGTTTACTGCCTATGTTTGCTTCTAAAATTTTTATGATTTCAGGTCTTACATTAAAATTTTTAATCTACTTTAAGTCTATTTTGTAAACGGTGTAAGAAGATGGTCCTGCTTCTTTTTTGCATGTATCTGTCCAATTTTCCCAACACTATTTATTGAAGAGACTGTCTTTACCCCTTTGTATATTCTTACCTCCTTTGCATATATTAAGTAAGCATACAGGTTGTGGATTTATTTCTGGGCTCTCTATTCTGTTCTGTTGATCAATGTATCTGTTTTTATGCCAGTACTATGCTGTTTTGATTACTGTAGCCTTATAGTATAGTTTGATATCAGGTAGTGTGATATCTCCAACTTTGTTCTTCTTTCTCAAGATTGCCATGGCAATTTGTTGTTTTTTTTTTTTTTATGACTCCATATAAATTTTAGGATTATTTGTTCTAGCTTTCTGAAAAATGCCATTGGTAATTTGTTAGGATTGCATTGATCTATAGATTGCTTTGGGTAGTGTGGCCATTTTAACAATGTTGATTCTTTCTACCCATGGACACAGTATATGCTTCCATTTATTTGTATCTTCTTCAATTTCATTTTTCAATGACTTAGAATTTTCTGAAAATAGGTCTTCTACTTTCTTGGTTAATTTGATTCCCAGGTATTTTATAGTTTTCGACGCAATCATAAATGGGGTTGTTTTCTTAATTTCTCTTTCTGGAAGTTCACCATTGGTGTATAAAAATGTCACTGACTTCTGAATATTTTGTAACCTGCTGCTTTACTGAATTCATTGATCAGTTCTAACAGTTCTTTGGTGGAATATTTAGGATTCTTTATATATAGTAATGTCATCCATAAATAATGAGAGAGTTACTTCTCCCTTTCCAATTCGGATGCCTTTTATTTCTCTTTCTTGTCTTATTGCTATGGCTAAGACTTCCAATACAATGTTGAAGAGGAGTAGTGAAGTGAGCATCCTTGTCTTGTTCCTGATCTTAAGGAAAATGCTTTTAGCCTTTCCCCATTGAGTATGATATTAGCTGTAGGTTTGTCATATATGGCCTTTATTATGTTGAGGTATATTCCCTTTATTCCCAGTTTGCTGAGAGTTTTTATCATAAATGGATGCTGGATTTTGTTGAATGGGTTTTCTGCATCTATTGATATGATCATATGGTTTTAATCTTTCTATTTGTTAATGTGGTGTTATTACATTAATTGATTTTCGGATATTGAACCAATTGCATCCCAGGAATAAATCCAACTTGATCATGGTGTATGGTATTTTTAATTTATTGCTGAATTCGGTTTGGTAATATTTTGTTGAGGATTTTTGCATCAATGTTCATAAGAGATATTGGCCTATAGTTTTGTTGTTTTGTAATGTCTTTGCCTGGTCTTGTAATCAAGGTAATGGTAGCCTCATCAAAGGAGTTAGGGAGCCTTCCCTCTTCTTGAATTTTTTGGAATAGTTTGAGAAGAATAGGTGACAATTCTTCTTTGAACGTTTGGTAAAATTTGCCTATGAAGCCATCTGGTACAGGACTTGTTTTTCTGGGAGGTTTTTGATTACTGAATCTATTTCATTGGTGGTAATCAGTTGGTTCAGATTTTCTGATTCTTCTTGACTCAGTCTTGGGAGATTGTATGTTTCTAGGAATGTGTCCATTTTTTCCAGATTGTCCAATTTGTTGGCATATAGCTCATAGTATTTTTTATGGTTCATTGTATTACTGTGGAGTCTATGGTTATTTCTCCTCTTTCATTTCTGATTTTATTTATTTGAGTCCTCTCTCTTTTCCTTGATGAGTCTGGCTAAGGGTCTGTCAATTTTGTTTATCCTTTCAAAGAACCAGCTCTTGATTTTATTAATTACCATGGGTATATGAACCTCACGAGAACTAGGTTTCAATATTATCTTGAGTAAGAAAACACTATATATAATTTTAAAAATTTCACAGCTTATATTGTTAAAAATCTTCTCTTAGTTCTACTTTCTGAACAGTACATTGATGTACTAATTGATAAAGCACTAGAGAAGCAAATCGAATCAAAATTTAATGTCCTTTGGAGAAAAAGCAGATAAAAACTTGGCAGACCATATGAATTGAAGGTATATAGAGCAATAGCAGTGATTATAACTAAGGGGCTGTGATTTGACCAAGGCTTTAAACCAAACTTTTTGAAAAACATTTTTTTAAAAAAAACAAAGCTTCCAAGTATTAAAATAATTTCCATCATGTAGCTTAGCTGTTCTGGTGTATGATGAAGATAAAGAAAGACTCCTCCGGCTATTTGGGGCTTGATAAGGGTTCATATTACAAACTGGGTTGATAGATGAGCTTCCTTTAACACAACTTCTAAAAATGTATCTTTCTGGTGGGCTTTTGGAACCAACCAATAGCTAGAAGCTGACTAGTCTGATACAAGACAGTAAGAGAAGTGGCTTAAACAAACCCAGGACATAAACTCATAACCATTGTAAGTGATGATGTCAGTAGTGAACAAGATTTCTGCAGGAAGTGTCATCTTTATATGTGAGTAGTCTGAAAGAGCTGATGGTCACCAAAGGCTATTCAGAAAGGCACCACAAACATGCAACAACGCTAATTGCCATGTTCTCTTTGGATGTGAGGAGGGTTCTGTGTAGTTATCCAGAACTACAGCCATCATTAAAATAAATACCACTTCTAAAAACAGGGATAGTCAGAAGGGCAAAACATAAGCTAATTAGCTTAGAAAGAACTTTGAAGTTAGAGTGCCAGAAAAAAAAGTATAGGTTAAAAATAAAGAAGAAGGGAACAGACAGAAGGAGAGAATGTAGAATTTTAGTTAGATGTGACCTGATTATCTTATCATGCTTTGTATTAGTCAGGATAAGATAATCTATCCTAAGATAATAAACCCAGAAATCTCTGTGGCATAACACACCAAAAGTTTGTTTTTTAGTCACACATGTCCAGTTTGGTAGGCAGACACTTTGATTCATCTGCTCATTCAAGGTTATTGCTCTATCCATATCATGATAATGTCAGAGCTTCCAAAGTTGCTGTGACAAGAGGCTAGAAAGATAGAGAGGGCACACTGGCTTCCCCCAGATTTGATACATGCCTTGTGTTCACATTTCATTGGCCAGAACTCAGGCACCTAATTCCAACACACATCAAAGAAGCTTGGAAATGTAGTTTTCCTGTGAAACATTGAGGCAAAACTCAGCATTGCTTCCAGGCCACTGTTATGGACTATCTTCCCAATTTTTGCCATATAAAGTTATCCCTTGAATCTGCTTAGTAGTTTACTTTAAATCAATTCACTTAAAAAAATATAATGACCATTAGGTACTCTACTAATTAGATTAAAATTTAATTTAAGTCGATCAATGTAACAATTATATATTTTCTAGTCTCATATCAGCAATGGCATGCCAAACACTTTAGAAAAAACTAATCTAAGCTTCCCATTTTAAGATGAGAAAACTGAGGCCCAGAAGGATGACTTAAGTCCTCCCAAATGGCAAAGCAAGAATTAGAATCTAGATTTCTTTACCACTATCCCATGTTTTCAATCCTCTAAGTTTGTGAAGAAAGGATGTGGGCACTAGAAAAACAAACTGAGTCACTGCAATTAGGGGAATGAAAGAGAACACAAGCACAATGTACAAATAACTGAAGAGGAAAAAGAAACCAGTAGGAAGAGTTGTGAGCTGCAAGGCAGATGGGATCTTTTGGAAAACATGACTCCCACACAAATCAGCAGATTTGGGTGCATGGCTGTCTAAAGTCTCCTGAGAAACTGATTTTTTGAATTAGAGTCACTGGTGAATAATTCTAGAGGCCTTGAGAACCACCATGAAAAGTGAAGAGGAGTATATATATGTAACTGGAGGAGCCATTGGGACAACAGCTGGACTCTGCACGTGGAGACACAGGAAGTGTTTGTTCTATAGCTCACTGCCCTCTGTGCATGGCCACAAACCCCAAGAGCACACTGCTGATAAACACAGGAAAGAACATCACTTCCGTTTGGGTCAAAATAAAAACAAAAAGAGTTGGTAGGAAACTTCTAGAGGATTCCTGGGAATTCCTTAGTATTCTGTAAAACAGCTTTGTAAGCAAATGCCTGCCCATAAAAAATTACAATGGCTGTCTGGCTGAAATAACTTTACTAATAAGCATCATTAGATTGGGCACCTGAGATTTTAGAAGTCCTCTACTACAGTAGTTGTAAATTTTCTTTTCAAATCCATGAAAACCACCTCTTCAAAATAAGTCATATGGACAAACTTTACAAAGAACCGATAGAAGCAGAACCACTCTGATTGGAGGAGTGTCCAAGACAACATGGACTACTATAATAAAATACCATAGACTGTGTGGCTTAAACAACAGACATATATTTCTCACAGTCCTGGAGGATGGGAAGTCCAAGATTAGGGTACAGCATGCTCAGATTCTGGTGAGGACTCTCTTCCCAGCTTGCAGATGGCTGCCTTCTTGCCTGTGCTCACATGGTACAAAGTGAGCCAGTTCTGGTTTAATTCCAACATGGAGGCTCTCACCCTCATTACCTCATCTAAACCTAATTACTTCCCAAAGGCCCCATTTTCAAATCTCAAAATGGGGATTAAGTCTTCAACATATGAATTGGAAGGGGGTGTGAGTGGGTGACACGATGTTCAGTCCTTAGCAAAGAGAAGGGGTTTCAGTGCTTAGCCAGGTTGTCGCCTCTAACCATTGTCCCTCTCTTCACTCCTGAGCATACAATAATGTTATGCCCCTTAATCCAGTCTGATGTCTTCATTTTTGGAATGCAGAAACCAGCCTAAAGGGACTGTGGAGAGTTCTGAGGCCACCCATTTGTGAAAGGGCAGATCAGTACTAGAATCACAGCCTTTTAACTCATGTTGGGTCTTTCAGTGACATTATTATGGTTAGGTACCGTGATATTGTAATGTATGGTCCTATGTCAATGATGTTGAAAAATTCTTTATAAATAATATCTTGAAATTGTATACTAGTTGAAATAGATTATAGAGTTCTAGTCTATCCTGTCTTAGACAGTAAAAGAACATAACACAAATACGTTTTTTTAAAAAAAGACTTATTGACGTATAACTGATATATAGTGGCATAAAATAAAATCGACATAATATAAATATTAAAATTTACATTTGATAAATCTTAAAACATGTACATACCTTTAAAATCATGACAATCAAATAAGGAACATATTTATTATACCCAAAAGTTTTTTTGTGCCTATTGTAATCCCTTCTCAATCTTCCCCACATCCTCCTCCTTCCAAGGCAATAGCTACTCTAATTTGTCACTATATATTAGTTTATAATACAACAATTTATATAAATGCAATCATAGATTATGTACTGTTTTTCTTCTTTAGCTGCTTTCTCTTAACATAGTAATTTTGAGATCTACCCATGTCGTTTTATATATGAATGGTTCATTCAGTTGTATTGCTGAGAACTATTTCATTACCTGGCTATACAAATTTTGGTTAGCCATTCATTGGTGGATGTTTGAGTTATTTTAAGTGTTTGACTATTACAAATAAAGCTGTTTTGAACATTTGTGTACAAGTTTGTACAGGCATTTTACTTGGTTATATACCTAGAAGTAAAATGGTTGTGTCATATAGTAAATGTATGATTGACATTTAAGAAATTGCCAAACTGCCAAACTGCTTTTTAAAGTGGTAGTCCTACTTTCCATTTCTACTCATGTGGCAAGAGAGTTCCAGATGCTCCATATAATCGACATGGTCATTCATTTGAAATTTTAGTCATTTTAACAGGTATGCAGAGATTTATCATTGTGGTGTTATTTTATTTTAATTTCTAGTGTTTGATGATGTTGAGTAATGATCTTTTCATGTGCTTACTTGGTGCCTGTATATCTTTTTGGTAAAGTGTCCATTCAAATCTTTTGCCCATTTAAAAAAATGGGTTTATATTTTATATTATTGAGCTGAGGGTTCTTTATATACTCAAGGATATAAGGCATTTTCAAATATGTGACTTGGTTTTCCATCCTCTTTACAGTGTTCCTCAAAGAGCAAAAGCTCTTAATTGTGATGAAGTCAAATTTATTGATTTTTTTTATGGATTGTGCTTCTCTTGTTATATCTAAGAAATATTTACCTAATTCAACATTGCAAAGCTTTTTTTCCCTATATTTTCTTCAAGGAGTTTTAGAATTTTAGGTTTTACATTTAGGTCTCTCATT
This sequence comes from Eonycteris spelaea, assembly GCA_003508835.1. NCBI lineage: Eukaryota > Metazoa > Chordata > Mammalia > Chiroptera > Pteropodidae > Eonycteris > Eonycteris spelaea. The sequence goes on along the minus strand of PUFA01000054.1, from coordinate 5,927,906 downwards.
CATTTTCACTTAATTTTTAAATGCAGTGGTAGATATGAACTAAAGTTATTTTATTATTTTTATATAATGATATCCAAGATTTTAAGCACCATTTGTCAAAATCACTGTTCTCTCTACTGAATTACCTTTATATCTCTGTCAAAAATTAGTTGTCCATATGTGTGTGGATCTATTTCTGTATCTTCTATTTTGTTCCATTGATATATTTGTTTATTTCTACATCAATATTGCCCAATCTTGATTATTGACACTTTAGGATAAATCTTGAAAGATATGAAAGTCCTTGACATTTGTTCTTCTTTTTCAAAGTTATTTGCTTTTTCTATGTTCATTACATTTTCATATGAATTTTAGACTACATAATAGCAAAAGTGCCTGCTGGGATTTTGATTTTGATTATAAATGCACTTAAATTATAGATCAGTTTGGGGAGAGTTCACATGTACAAAAATGACTCTTTTTGTACATGTAAATATAGTATTTCTCTCATTTATGTCTTCATTAATTCTTTCTATAATGTTTTATAATTTTCAATTTACAGGTCAAATACATCTTTTGTCAGATTTATCCTTAACAATTTTATGTTACTGTAAATTGTATTTTTTTTAATTTCAATTTTTCATTACTATTACATAGAAATATAGATTTCTATAGATTGATCTTGTATGCTGCAATTTTGCTAAATTCATCTATTACTTTTAGTAGATTTTGTAGGATTTTATTGATTGACAATCATATTGCCTGTTAATAGTTTTATTTCTTCTTTTTAAATCTGGATACCTTTTCATCCTTTCCTTGTTACACTGATTAGACACTTTATTACAACAATAATATGTCATGTGAGCATGTAAGTATATTTCCTTGCCTTGTTCCTAATCTTAGAGAGAAAGCATTCAGCCTTCTACTAAGTATGAAGTTACAGCTATATATTGTCATAGTTGCATTTCAGGTTGAAAGTTTCCTCTATTCTTACTTTTCTGAGAGTTTTTATCAGGTATGTGCCTATAACTTTATAGAATTCATTACATTTGTATTATTGATAATCTGTTTTCTTATCTCTCTCAACTAGACTGTAAATTCCTAAGTGCAAAAACTGCCTCACTCATCTTTGTATTCTCATTGCTCATGTTGATGACTGTCACAGAGTTGGAACACAAAAATGAGCCAGTATTAGGCAGTATTGTTTACTGTAGTTGTTCTCAAAGTGTGGTCTCCAGAACAGCAACATCATTAGTACCACCTAGGAACTTAGAACTATAAATTCGACATCTCATCCAGTCTTACTGAATCACTGAATTGCCATGGGGTATGACCCAGCAATCTATGGTTAATGAGTTCTCTAGGTGATTCTCTTGCTTGCTAGAGTTTGAGAATCATTGGGTTAGTAATGACTAGGAAATGACTTGGGGAGTCAGCAAGATGCAGTTTGAATCCTGCCTCTTGTCAAATTCTTTGACCTAGAATAACTTATTTTTAAAGCCTTGGGTCTCTTCTGTATAAAAAGGGAACAGTAGGAGCTATTTTATAGGACTGTTTAAATTTAAATGAGGTAATTTAGGTAAAATCTAGTATAAATGATCCATAATATATACTCAATAAATGATAACTATGAACAGTAGTTAATAACATAATAATAATGATACTAATAATATAGTAATTTCTACCTGGTGGAACAAGAGACTTTTGCTTATGGCTGTCTCTGGATATTATTTTGAGTCTAAATGGAGAGAAAAAAAGTTACAGGGAAGTACAAAAATACTCTAAGAATCAAAATAGTTTACAGAACAGAAGAATCAATGAGGAAATGGAAAAGAAGGAAAAAGAGTGAGGAACTATTTATTTTAGGAGGAGAAAAATCTGATGAACTTATATGAAAAAGTGGTACCCACATTTTGCAATAATAAAATTCTAAATGACAGGTTTTTGCTTGGTTCAGAATAGAGACTCAGTACTATTCAAAGTCTGAGTGGGCCTCAATTTAAAAATTATCACCTTTTTACAGTTATAATACTCTTATGGAAAACCAACCACAGCACAGTGCTAGATAGTAGAATACAGAAATAAGGAACGAGTATTCCCAACTAAGCTGAATGTAGTGGTACTTACCAGACACTACCATGGTGATGTCTAAAACATATTAAGCAGATAATTTCTTCAGAATCTTAATACTTTATAATGGGAGGGATATAAAGACAGGCAGCCAAGATGGCCCTCAGTGTTTAGTGTACCTGTGAACAAAGAGAAAGAGATTTCCTTTAACATCAGCATTATTCAAGTGGGTATTTCTCTTGGTATTTGTGGCTCTGTTATCTTGACATTTTCACCAACCTAGATGCATCATATACTTCTAAACATTCACCAACAACATGGTAAAAAATGGTGTTTATCACTTTTCTTTAGTGTGGTAGAATTTCAAATTTGATTCAATGCTCTAAACATGTGTTAGTTATCTACACATTCAAGGCAGTATGCTAGAAGATATCAAAGTGAATAAAATGTAACTCCTGCCTTGAAAGAGTTCAGTGTCCACTGAGATAGATGCATATTCATTTAATAGCAGTACATTTTATACCTTTTTACACTTGACAACCCGTTTTCACATAAACAATCTTAATCAGTCTTCACAGTAGCCTTATGAAGCAAATAGAGTAAATATTACTGGCAATTCTATAGACAATTAGAGTAAAAATAACATCCATTATTGGTCTGAAGACACACTACATTAACTCTATCCTCCATCTTACTGCTTATATGCAATCAATCGCCAAGTTGTATTGATTCTATCACCTAAATGTCACTGTAATTTTTGCTTCCCTCACTATTTCCACCATCACTGCCTTAGTTGAAATAAGCTCATTCTTTCTTGCCTGGGCTATTTCAATAACCTCCTAATTAGTCTCCCTGCCTACAAGTTCTGCCCACTCCAATCTGCCACCAGAGTTATCTTTCAAAAACAGCAGTGATTATGCCACTCAGCTAAAAACCCTTGCTGGCTTCCCTATCCAATCAAGTTTCAAATTCTTTAGGTTCTCATAAAGGCACTTTACAAGGCTATCCAGATGACCTGCCAAACTTCACCTCTTGTTGCCCATCAATTCTGAGCCCTAGTCCTGTACACATAAACTAGATGATCCAGCCACTGAATTTATCACACTCTTTCAAGCTTCCGTATCTCTGCTTGATCATTTAAGACAAAACTCAATGTTACCAGCCTTTGGTTGCCCCTTGCCTTATGATTTTGGAGCTCTTTTCATTTCTATTACACAATTTATCATAATGTAGTATTACAGTTGTATAGACAGACTGCTTTCTCCTCAGCCGCTATGCTGGGAACTTGGAGAAAGGGTTTGTATTTTAATCATCTCTTAGAGAATCCTGGAGACTAGTGCTAATAGGGTGGACCCTTGCTAGGGCTGCCAGACTGGTCGACACAATGCCAGTTAAACTTGAATTTCAGAAAAATAATGAGTGATTGTTTAGTATAAGTATACCTCAAATATTGCACGAGACATACTTCTACTAACATTTTAAAAAACCTGAAATTTAAGTTTAACTGATTGTCCTGGATGTTTCTTTGTTAAATTTGGGAACCTTAACCCCTGTGGACCTAAAATCCAGCTTCTATGCCTCCTGGCAGTTAAACACTGCCACATATGCAATGTCTAGTGAAAACTAAAGCTGAAATTTCTGCCCCACCCTAATGGAGCTTCCCGTTTAATAAGTCATAAAATCTATTTCTAGAATCAACAGTTAATACTCAAAAGCTATGTGTTTTTGATAAACATTTACATGGTAAACTACCTGTCTAAAAGCACATCTAAGTGCTCATCTTATGGATGAAAATAAATCCAGTTTGTTGTTGTTGTTGTTGTTGCCTAATAAGAATGCATTAGAGAGAATCTGGAAAGCTTAGTCAAAATGGCTTAGTTGCACTTTTAGTCTAACAACCACAATATTGAGAATAGTGTAACCTTAGTCAAATTGCTTAACTCTTCTGTACTTCCTTTTAAAAAATGTGCATGGGAGGGAGGGTGCAGGGCACGGAGGGAAACCAGACTCTTTTGCCTAATGAAATGACTGTCAAGCTCAATGTGTAACTTCATAAAATGCATTCAGATAAGGGCAGAGGCAAAAGTCAGGTCAGGAACATTACCAAGTTTTCAGTTCTTATTGCAGATGCACAAACCAGGAATTGAAGCCAGGCAATTGCAAAAATGATTCCAGATCCGCATGGTAACAATTTAGACTGACTTCCACTCCTGCCTGAAATTTAGCAGCAGAGGAAGTTCTTTTCCTGGCTGTCTGCTTCACCCTGCCTCCCCCATCTCTCCATACCTCGGGCTGCTCACTCCCACATCTGTTTCCAAGCCCTAGAAGTAGGGTCACAGCATGGCGCAATAAGCAGCATTAGCAGGCAGCATGAATCAGTGGTAAATCTTTGATTTTAATTCCTTGCCTCTTTGGGGAGGAAGTGTGGTCTAGTGGTTAGCCCACTAAGAAAAAAAAAAAACAGATAAAAAGCAAAAGGCCTGGTCTTCTTCACCCCCCTGTTCTATTCTCGCTGGGACACCCTGCTCATCAAACATACATTTGTTTTTCCAATTTTTGCTCTACATTTTTTCCTGAACTGACATAAGCAAAAGACTCACTTGGGAAAGTTGTTAAGTGATTCCTGAGACCCACTGGAGACTCTCCCAAGGCAAGTCCTAGGAATCTCTATTGTTAACAGCTACTATAAATAAGTCTTCATAATCAGACTCAGCTCACTATATGCTGGTTATACATCACTAAAACGATGAGAGAGCATTAAAGGAAACCATAATAAGAGAACTAAGTTGAAAAGAGCATATCTACTATAGGACTTGCTTTTACAAGCTCATGTGAAAAAGGCAAAGGATGAGGAATAAAAAGATGTAGATTCTAGTTCTGGCTTTATGTATGTAGAACGGCGTGAGCTTGGGCAGGTCAGATAAACTCTCCTGATCACATTTTCAACATTTCAAAAATAAAGGTGATTAGATCATCTCTTTCAGTTCTGTGATTCAATGAATTCTTTCTGTAATTTCACAGAAATGCCAAGAAGGATTCAGAAAATCTCTTTTCCTGAAAATGACAGTGGGTATAGTCACAAAGGTGTGGGCTGGCTTGTTTGGGGATGTGGCCAGACAATGGAAACAAGTGGCAGTGGGAGGTTTGGGGACAAGGCCACAAGGAGGGTTCTCCCCACAACTCCGCCCTCTTGAGGCTCTGCAGCTGGCCTACTTATGCAAAGGCTTTGGCTCCTCTTTCCTTTTCAAAAGCATTTCTGACTCGTACATTCCCCTGAGGAAGAGAGATTCATCGTTTTGTGGAGAACTTGCACATGCTTTCCTGAAAGGAAAAGAGGCGGGAGGAATGGGAGGGCTTGGATGGCTTAGTGAGTGGGCTAGGGTTGCCAAAGAAATGAGTCTCCCTATGTATGATTAACATATACCCATCACGTCGTTAGCTCTGAGTATGCCCAGCTACATCCTTTGTCCCACTTTCACAATGCCTAGAAGTGTTCTCATTAGTGAACTGGACACCCGCCTACTCACTGTCTCTGGAGGGTTTGGGCATTCTTCCACCCCAGAACAAGTGGGGGGTGAGTTAAGGAGGAGGAGGAGTGAGGCTTGGAAGTCACCAATGAGTCATGATTGTAGGAAAAGGATGTCTTATGAAGCCAACGCAGAACTAGCTTCCTAGAAACATCATGACAGGTCCCATAAAGCCCACGTTTGGTTCTAATTATAACATGCCCACATTTGAGCATTTTTACAGTTTTCCCATGGTAACAACAGGGTTTCTGAGGAAGAAGACTTGAATCAAACGTGCTCTCTACTTCTAGTAGTGATAGCTGATTGGACTTATAAAAAACAATTATTTTAGCTGTTTTACTAAGGAGTTAGCATTGGCTTGTCTATGCCTATTAACACATCTGTAAACTGAAGTTAAGCACATTGTACTATATAAAAAGGCCAAGATGAGTAACATTTAAAAAATCAGAAAAAATAGAAACCTAAGTAAGTGGAATTTGTTTCTCCCCTCAACTTGAGACAAATGGCAAACTAAAAATAAACAAGGATTTAAAAAGCAACTTTGAAAGAATGCTACAAATGACTTATTTATAGTTCCATTGTCTGTACTTTCTGATCTTTTTAACAATGGCTGCTCTTCCTAGGGACCTTCATAAAGCACAGCCTGGGTCTTTGAAAATCAAGTTATGTTCAAGTGTGATTTTAGTTATCATACATTGTTTTCTTTTATTCAAAATTCTTTGAAAATTGCTAATTCTAGAAAATTTATTAATGACAACTCTTTAATTACATCTCAGCTCTTGATCATTTTAGGTAATCGAAATTTTTATTTATTTATTTATTTAAATTAAGTTTATTGGCATGACATTGGTTAATACAATTGTATAATTTTCAGGCGTACGTTATAATTTAATAACTGTATATTCTATTGTGTGTTTACCACCAAAAGTCCAGTTTCCTTCAGCTACCATATATTTGATCCCCTATACCCACTTCACCCTCCCCCTAACCCCCTATATTTGATCCTCTTTACCCCGTCTACCTCCCCCTTCCTTCCCCACCCCCTACTCTTTGGTAACAACTAGTCTATAATCCATGTCCATGAGTCTCTGTTTGTTTGTCCTGTTCATTTGTTGCTTTTAGGTTTATATCCCACATATAAGTGATATCATGTGATTTTTAATTTTTTCTGTCTGGCTTATTTCGCTTAGTATGATTATCTTTAGTTCCATCCATGTTGTCACAAATGGCTGTATTTTATCTCTTCTTATTGCTGGAAAATTTTATTTTTAATCTATTAATTCTTTTCCAATTTTCACTAGTTGGATACTAGAGACACTAGCCAGAATCTGGGAGGCTAGAGATAAAACTTTTTCTTTCTCTAGTAAAACAGATTTAGGTTGGAAATTAACTAGATCTAGGGGAGATCATGAGGGGAAGAGGGATGTCCCAGGCTACCCTGAAGATGAAACTGAGAAGTTGTGTGTGTGCCTTCTTGGAGCTGATGTGGGGATATTTGGATTTTTTTTTTTTAATATCTGTAAAAGTTGGCATATGTGAAGTTTAGAAAAGGAAGAGAGTACTTGCCTATCCATTTGTGCAAGATTATCAAATGAATCTTCACTCTGTAGATTTCAGCAGTTATGAAAGTTGGCATGGTTTTCAAACTTCATCACAGGAAGTAGGAATTGTTGGCAATGTTTTGAAATTTTCCAGAAATATGAAAGATTCTCTTTCTGTACAAATAACAATGACCTCGAATTTAGTAACTTCTTAGGAAATGATTAAGACAAAAAGATATATACTTTCCTCAATACGTCATTTAGTTTCTTCAGATAAATTTTTGGAGTTTTATATGATGAATTCAGAATGTTATTATAGCTTATTTTTATGATAAATGAAATTATCTTAATACATGCTTGTTTTCTTCTCCATTTTCAGCATAGTTGCTTATTTTACAATATTTTTTTCACCACAAACTATGGTAAAATATGAAATAAAGATCAGTAATGTTTTGAAGAAGGATACAAATGGATATTATAATCATTAATCAAAGTAATCAGTGGTATCTGGCAAAAGTAAAATATAGTAAAGAATTTTTATATAATTTATATGGCTTTGTGCTAGGCACTATTCTAAATACTTTTAAAATGACTAGTAATATAGTTAATTCTCATGACAACCTATATCTTTATTTTACAAAATTGAGGCACAGAGAGATTACATAACTTGCCTTAGGTTACCAGATAGTAAGTGGAAGAGCTGGAATACAGCTCTGGCAGTCCATCTCTTGAGTCTGTGTTCTTAATTGCTGCGTGATATTGCCTCTTTGAAAAATAACCAAGAGCCCTTATAAGGGGCTGATTGAAATGTTTTCAAAAGATTGGAACACTTAAAACTTAGCCACTAACTCCATCAAGCACTTTCTACAAAATAGTATGAGGCATATGTTTCTTGTGTGTATGAGGAGTTCTTTGGTGTGACTGTAAAGTATTGTCTGTGAGATGCTACTTGAACAAGTTGTAAGAAAATAAAAGCCACTAGATGAAATGAAATGTTCACCTTCTTTATAACTAAAATATTGTGCCTTTGAGGTGTCATAAAGGTGCACTTACTGTCTATTAAAACTTATGGTTTGAAAAGGCAAAGGTAATTATTGACATTTGATAAACTTTTATTATAAAATCACTATCTAAGGAGTACATAAAGATAAATAAGCCATAATATTTACCTTTAATGTGGTTGCAGCCTGGATAGAGAGATGGACAGTCACTACAGGATGTGGTAGATGCTTGCAGTAAGTAAAAGAAAAGGATGCTGTGAGGACAGGAGGAGGGACTCCTAAGGTAGAGAATTCCAGAATGGCATCTCCAAAAACATGATGCCTGACTGAAATCCTTTATGATTTTTGTTTTCTATTTCCTCATCACTTCTCACCTCTCAAGCACATTTGAATTTATAAGTACTGGCTTTAAGGATACGATCTGCCTTACTTTCTAATCATGTCCTCTTTTTCATTAACCTCTCAAGATAAATTCTGGGATCAATCTGAACAGAAAATGGCTAAGAAGCCTTGGACCCAGATAGTTGATTTCCAAGAATGAATTCTTTGTGCATCTGATGCTCCTCATTTGTTCTGAGACTGGGCTGCCTTGCCTCCTGTGAAGACAGATTTCTAGTTACTGACCACTTACCTGAGCTGACCCCTGGTGTTGCATTTCCCTCTGTTTTAGCCTTAGCTTTTTGTTTTCCCATATATTTACATGATCTGATTTCTACTTCCTTGCTTAGTTCTGTCTCTCTGATCTTTAACTTATGTTTTCTTTTGCACTTACTGAGCCATGTTTAATCAAGTCACTAGCCTTAGATATGCTTCTGCCTTTTGGTTCACACACTGGCTCAATGTTTCTTGCCTTACGCACTCATATATTTCACTATTTCAATTAGGAATTAGAATCTGGGCAGTAGATAGAGCTTAGTGCTAGATACTCAAAAATAGAGCCCAAAGTAAGATCTAGAAGTAAGATAAGTGCTCTCCCTTAACCAGAGAACATTTCTGGGAGTGGTCAAACACCTTTGAGCATCAACTGTTATTATATATACACACCTAGGCTTTTGATGAAAAAGGACTCAGGTAGGCAATTTTAGTTGACAGTTATATGCATTCTTTGTTTTAAACAAAATTAATAGTGATGTGAATATGCAAGATGATGTCAGGTTGCTATCACCAGATGCCCTCAATCCATTGCCAAAACCTGCTGTGATTTCCATAGTGGGTATATTGTTCAAAATTTCTTAATGTGCTTCCTAAAAGATTTGATTTGGAGACTTGAAGAAGGACCCATGGGCCTAAGATCAAGGGGTTGTGAAGTTAGGAAACTGAATATTGATGAAGAATCTTTCAGAAACACACATTTCATATTTCAAGTTTGTGTTCTGAAATTGCTTTCCGCAAAAGTTTTAAAGAAGGAAACAGTTTTTATTTCACAAACGTTCCCCACTTAAAAAGTATGTCCCTGCTACAAATAACATTTATTTCCTCAAAATAGAAATACCAGAGAACACTTCCTCAGTGTACCAATCAATTTTACCAAAGTACAAGCATGCTACATTGCTTTTTCTTCTTTTCCTGCTCTTGAACTGGCTTTATCTCTCTGGAGTCTCCTCCATAGTCACCATCCTCCCGTTCAGCAGCAACACATAACCATTATTTCACACTGTGTACAGAGAAAGATGAGAAAAAAATGTCATCAGAACATACTATGTGAGATACAATAACAAAAAATAAATAAAATTTGTGTCTTCCTCCTCAACTTTATTGTTTTATAGAATATATAAACATCAAGAGGAACATTTCTGAAACAGCATCTGAGATAGTTTATAAACTGAAGGCAGTAGGGCAGTATTTCTCAGACTCTTTTAATGGATCTTCTGCACCAACAGAGGATGATTATGCTTGCTTAAAATGTGATTTATAAAATCAGAATCAAACCAAGGAAATCTGCATTTTAAACAAGCTTTCTATGTGATCATATGGTTCATATGAGAACTATTACTCTAGGACTATGCTTTAAAATAGTCAAGAATCCTGTAATTGTAGTCAAATAAAACACATCTGGCTCCAAGGCAATCAATTAAAACTTTTATGACTAGTTGATGTATTATAAGGAAGAGAAGGGGGTAGTATAATGCCTAAAAAGAATTAAGTGGAAAAGGCTCTCTTTGTGATAGAAAGGAAGGCAGCTCTTTTATGGTTTCAGTGGCATCATAATACTATATAGATTGTCTTTTCCCCAGCCTATATCCTGGAGATATAGGGAGAAAGAAAGTGACAGCTATGATAAATAGACCACCTGTGGTCATGATCCAGCAAAACACGACTGTCTACTAAAAGAGAAGCAAACCTCATATCAAGCCAAATGAAGAACATTTCATTTTTACCCAAAAAAGGATTTATACTATGTTATTGGCAATTACCATTTAGCCAAAGCAGAAAAACCAGGGTAAATGAAATTATGGTTCTCAACCTTTGGTGTCCTATGCATAATTTGAACCCTAGAATTTTTTGCCACCCACATAAAAGGAAATAAAATGCTTGGAAGGATCAGGAGCCATGTCTTGATGCCCGGAAAGGCCCACAGTTACTATTCTCTTCTCTACCTCACTGACTTTGGCATGCTATATTCTGTGAGGAGATCCAGTGGCTCAGTGCCCTTTCTGAGCTCCCTTTAGGGTCAGCTTGGCACCATGCATGCCTCTGACCACTATACCTTACTGTTCACTGGGTCACAGGATCTGTTCAACAAAACAATACCTGATAGACATCACTATAATACTATGTGTACTTAGTGATAGCCAAAATAAAATCTCATTTAAAATTTCAAAAGGCTAGTCTCTAAGAATGAAGTACTGATAGATGCCATGACATTGGATAAACCTTGAAAATATATGCAAAATGAAAGAAACCAGAGACAAAAGCCACATATTGTATGATTGCACTTATATGAAATGTTCGGACTAGGCAAATCAATAGAAACAGAGTAGAGTAGTAGTTCCTAGTGGAGGAGGAAATGGGAAAAGACTGATAATGGACATGAGGTTTCTTTTCAGGGTGACAAAAATATTCTAATTTTAGATAGTTGTGATAGTTATACAACCTTGTGAATATACTAAAAAAACACTAAACTGTGCACCTTAAAGTGGTGGATTTTATGGTCTATGAATTATATCTCAATAAAGTTGTTTTTGAAAAATCATTTTGAAATTTCGAGAGGCTTTTTTGAAAATTTAGGATATCAATATGCTGAGATAGAGAAGTTAAAATTGAATTAAGTAATAATCAAGTGATAAAGTTGATAAAGTGCTGAAGTCATTTAGAGTTTCTTTAAATCTTACCATATACCAGATCTCTTTGATCATATCTAGCAGATACAGTGGGTAATTAACACTTTTTTTAAACTTTATTTTCACATATAATACAAAATTTGAGAGTGCTTTTCATGAGACAAATTATAGTTTAGTCATGATTAAGGATAAATTGAATTAGTGAGAAGGATACCAAACTATATCATTAGCATGCATTTCTTTTCAAGGTTGTTTCATAGGATATATCTTATTCTCATTAACGCTTAATTTAATCATATTGTTAAAGTTTTTTAAAAAACGACTTGGAGAAAAAAATTTGCTTATCAATGTCTTACACAGTTATGGTTTAAACTAGATTACTTGAACTATAGTACTTAGTTGTTAGTATATGATTGAGTCAGGATTTGAGGAGAGGGTAATAAATTCATTTGAAAGTGTGAATTGGTAAAACTGAGTCATGAGGGTATAGTATATTACTTAATGTACAGTGTTTATGATCTAGATTAATGCTTCTGGTTCTTAGCAGTTTTTGTCAGGTGCTCTTTTGAGAATATGAAAGAAGATATGGACCCTCTCTCTAAAAGGCACATATGCAGATGCCAACTTTTTCTTGTGGAATTTTTAGGAGGATCACTCTGAAGTCCATCAATGTACTCTTCACCCCAACTGAGAACTCTACATTTACATGAAGAATAGTTTAGTCCACACTAACACTTATTTTGGTCAATTTAAACTGTCGTTAACAGTTCTTTATTTTCAGAAATGCTAAAAATTTTTAATGCACTCACCCAATATGATGGGCAACGGACATCCACCCTAGCACCCTCTATGTCAGTTCCAAGATTGGACTTAATTATCATGTCTCTTTGGGATATGACAATTACTTAGAGGAAGTGAGATTGTGTGGGATTATATTCAATCCCCACTTCCTGATGAAACAGGAAGCTTCCTTTAATACATGGCCTCCAATGTTCTTTCTACTTATGCTTTAATGGGTAGCCCTACAAATAAACTTTCAAGGAGAATCAGACATTTTTCAAATATGAATTCTCCAACCCTCTAGAGCTTACCCAGCCCCAAAAAACTGCATGGAACCAGAGAATTTGGACAAGCCCTGAGCTTTGGTCTGAATTCTCCACAAAGAGGCCTCAATGTTTTTATTTTGTTGACCATAAGTGATATATTTAGTTATCCAGACAGGTAGTCAATCTGCCAGGGAAAATATCCTTAAGAAAATGAAGCAGGCAATTATGTTGGGCAGCCCCAGGAGTTGGTGTGGATGGGCCTTGTTTTAAAACAGATTCCTAACTCAGTCAAAAAGTCTCATGTCCATGTGTTTTCCTGGGGAAAAACTTCTAAGGCGGCGATTTGAAAACTAACAGCCTTGATGAAGAGGTGTGTAACCATCTGGTTTGTTCACAAGCAAAGATGCTCTTTTTATCAAAATTATTTTCAGATTTTTATATGGGGAGGAGTTGGCCATATTGAACACCATGTATTAACCCTCTCCTTAAACAATTCTATTCAAAATTCTCCTAATAAGGATATCGAGAATCTTTTAAGCACCACCCCCCACTCCCTTCCCTCCAGCCCGCCACCCAAAACTGAGAATAAAAGTCTGGTAAAATCTAGTAGGCTGTGTCTATGGTGGGGGCAGGCATTTATCAGTGGGGTTTTCCCTGTGACTCCAACCTCAGACTGAGCTTTTCATTCAGATGGAAGTAAGAGTTAAGATCTACAAAGGTGACTCTAAGTCTCTCTAGAACTAACTTATTCTATGTTGGAGCCAATCCTCTTTGTCCCGCCCCCTACCCTCCTGAGGTAGGTTAAAGAGACTTTTGGACAACAGGTCACATAACTTTTCGTATTGCAGAGTTCAAGAGAGAACACAACAGCTCTGTTGCTACTTTTTTTGTTCTAATCACAGCTAACACTTCCCTCCTAGAATTTTGAATATTTAGCATCCACTGAGAACAGCTTGCCTGTAGGTTTCTGTTGAGGACAAAAAAGGGTGGTGGTGGTGGTGGAAAGCTGAATTTATTTTTCTTGCTTTTTAAAAAATTTTTTCTGCCTGGGACTCTTCTCTATACACTCATTCTTATTTTGAACCAAATGGAAGGACAGGTTTCTTTTCATTTTCTGCTTGATTGGAAAAAGTTTCCATAGTCAGCTCCTGGCAGAAATGCCCAAATGTCTTGGGAAGGGCCTCCAAAGTGACCAACATTTTCTCTAATGATCCACTATTACAGACACCAGTATATTCCCCTCTTTCATGAACAGGACAAAAGTCAGAAGAAAAAGACAAGATCCGATTTGTTGTTGGAAAGGTGGCTTCAGAGGAAAAACTGGAAGAGTTTAAAGCACTGAGAGTGAACTTATTTATTCTTTGTTTGTGTTGGCTGTATATGATAAACCAGTAGGATAGTTACTTTTTAAGGGGCTTTATTTATTTTTTATTTATTTTATTTTTTATTTTTTTAGTTTTCTTTTGGTTCAGATTGAGGTGGAACAGACATATTAAATTCTGAGTCTTCTTTTTGAAAGAGTATAATAGTAATATAGTTTTAAAATGTTGTGACCTTGAGTTCTAAAATTAAACAAATAAAGAAAAAGAAAGCATATGCTATTTTTAAAAATCTGGAATTAATTGAACTAATGGTTTTATATAAACCCCTATTTGCCTAAATATAAGGTAAATTTTTGTCTTTGAAATTATTTCCCAGGGAAAGGAAGTCACCTCCAAAATGCAACCTAATAAAGTCATCTTTTGCTGCTCTCTCAAAGTCTGAATTTGGAACAAACTACTGTTAAGGGGAAATGCATCAGGGTGAAATGATCTTAGTTAATGTTTATTCTGGATGCTTATGAAGGTCATCAGCCAGAACTGGTTAAAAAAAAGAGAGAGAGAGAGAGAAGTAAACTTATCACTGATTTAGTGATTATTCTTGAACTATTTGCCTTTAGATACAAGTATTAGTTTTTTTTTTTTAATAGGTCTTTTAGAGAACATCTAAAAATGCAATTCAGCAAATGGCGCATTATGGAGATCACAATTACACACCTACAGCAAATGAGTGTTTGTGACTTGGATAACATTTCTAGTGACAGTATTGTACATGGACTCATGTTAGCTCTTGTCATGGGAGTGTAAAGTACAGCATAGGGGATATAGTCAATAATATAGTAATAACTATGTGTGGTGTCAGATGAGTACTAGATTTATCCAGTTGATCACTTTGTAAGTTACATAAATGTCTAATCATTATGTTGTATAACTTAAAAATAATATGATATTGTATGTCGACTATAATTGAAAAAAGTTTTTAATTTATTAGCTCTCAAAGAACTTAGAAGTGATAATGACGTGTCTGAAAAACAATTGGATTAGTCACAAAATGATACCGGGAGGAATAACATTGTTTTGTGAAGTGACATCGGACAAATGTAGTATTTTCAAAATCAATATATTATTTTATAAATATGATTTAAAATATCTATACATAACTAAGTAATAAACTAAATATTCTGAATAAACATTTGACTTATATGTCCACATCTCAAAAGCGCGTGCCTTCATGGCCAAAAGAGATTTTGTAGGATTGACATATATGGCATATATGGCAGGTAAATAGATCATAGAGCTACAGATCCTTAGGAGATCATGTGGTCTAGGGAGGACTTCCCCATTTTACAGATAAAGTAACTAAATTATTAGCTCAAGGTCACAAATTTAGATGGTGACGGAAGAGGGTCAGAAATGAGACTTGCCTTTTTTGTTATGACACAGCACTCTCTCAGAGGGGTCTTTCCTTCAGAAAACTACCAACTCCTGGCAAACAGAGAAGAAAAAAATGTTTTAAATGGTTCCAAAGTCTCACTATGAGGGGAAAACTTTTACCTATGAGAAGCTGCTGCTTTTCCGCTAGTTACACACAGAGGAAGCCCTTTTTCCCAGCCAGGTACTATCAATTACTGACCATCCTTTGTGAGACTCAATCTCAAGACTAGAATTGGCTGTAGTGGGAAATTTATAAAACTTCCATGCCCAAGCAGAGCAGCTGCCTGCTCCAGTGGAGTACAAGAGTTATTCCTTTGGGAATTCCAGGTGTTATTAAATGTTCTTACCCTCCCCTACTTTACAAACCAAAGAGTAGTATTTAGAGTAGTATTAGAGTAGTATTCCTAAAGTCACTCATGTAATGTTCTAGAACAAATAAAGGACCATCTCAAAACCAGAGCATTGGCTCCTTGGGTTATAATGTCTCTATAGCTTGTCACTCACAGAACTTGCTAAAAGCATTATTAGCAATATGGGGAGGGTTGTTGGCTCAAATGATATGAGAATCATCCCCAAAGGAAATCAGTCATTCCCTGAGGCCTTGAGTGTGGTTGGATTCTGATCAGACTAACAATCCATATGGAAGTTTCAGAGTCGCACTCACACTGAGTGCCCTGATTTTTCAGAGTGACTAAAGAGGTCAAAAGACTCCTCATTGAAAATTTTCTCCTGTCAATATTGTATTGCCACCACTTGAGAGTGTGAGTGTGGGAAGTGGTTCAGGGATTCAGGGCAAGGAACCCAAACTGGATGAATGGGAATAAGCTTGGTATCCTAGTAGTATGAGAACACATACATATGAGGGTGAACGGGCAAGGGCTAAGTCATTAAGGAAGAGTAAATGCTGGAATTAGGAGAGTGTATTGAGAGGTAGTGACCATTATTGTTGACCTCAGATAGAAGACATAATTTCACAGTCAGGTAGAGTTTCAATGATTATAGAGGTGGTCGAGTGGATATTGTTTTCAGTCAAAGTGCTCATTCTATAATTGGCTGGACTCTAAAAAGACAATTTTATCTTCTCCCACACTTATTTTAGTATGTTCCTCTTACATAGACCACTTTTTTTCTGTTTGAACATATGTCTCTCTATTCTCTAATCATATAGTTCAGAGTGCCAGTTTCTATAAACAACTTCTCTTTCCGCAGTTCTGGTTACTTCAAAGCACTAGCTCCCATGAATGACAACCATTCTTGAAGTTAACATTTCTAAAACCTGTATATATTTGAAACTTGATCATCTTTTGTCAACAAAGAGAGGAGTTTTGAGGCAATAAAATTTGTAAAATGGCAGTTTGAGACAGTCACCCAAGTTGGTACCTCTTCTTCTCCTTTTCTATCTTGTCTCCTATGGCTCTTGACATTGACAAAAACAAATCACATACAATCAAACAAGCAACATATCACCCCCCCCCCAAAAAAACATGAAAAGTTAAACTTAATCAAAAACTATGTAAGTATTCATAGTGGTTGAATATATTTTCTAGTGTTTCTGGTACTGGGTCTATTTCAAGTGAAAAGGACTATCTGCTAATGTATAGTGCACCTGCTGAGAATTTCAGACACCCGAATTCTTACTCTTTCTTTGACTCACTGAATTTCTAGGTAAGTTTCCAAACTTATTCTTCTCTACCTTTTATATTTAAAAAGGCTTTTAAATTGTTATTCTTTTTCTATCACTGAGTGAGAAATGTGGCATTAGTAACTATGAAATACTTTCCTAATGTGTCTTTAGGGGGGTGGGGGGACAAATATAATAAAAACTGGTGCAAAGTGTCAATAACATTGCTAAGAGCATTGGATTTGCATATGTCCTAGAATTAGCATCTACAGTGAAGAGCATGATGTGGAGGTCAGGTGGTTTCTGTTCTGTTTATTCGCTTCCTTTGCATCTGCTAGCTAGTTTGAATGTAAGCTACCATGTTCTCTGGATGTCTTCAGGCTTTTTATATTATAGAATTGCTAAGAAGTTCAAAGCAGACATTATGGAAAATGGCCTGGAATTAGGTGGAGAAGTAGGCTGAGGGACTCAGCCAGGTCACTTGGTGGTTACTTCATGAGATCTGGAGTTCTTGATTCTCAAGGATCAGAAATCAAATATAAGGTGACTAAATAACAGGTCAGAGATGTAGAACTAAAGTATCCTTGAGTTAACAGTTCCTTATATCTTTCCTGTGATAAACTTAAAAGTAGCATCAGATGTCTCCAAGAAAACATGTACAAAAATATTTTTAAAATTAGCAAGTTTACTCAGCATAGCCTCAAACTGGAAATAAACCAAATTTTCCTCAACAGCTGAATCGATAAACAAATGATGGTACATCCATGCAATAAAAATCTATACCAGCTATATAAAGGAATGAACTGCTTTCCTTAAGCAAAGCAAATTAGAGACCTTTAAAAATAGAACTTTTTCATTCACTTTTTATTATTCATAACAAATTACCACAAACATAACAGCTTAAAATAATACTCATTTATAAACTCACACTTCTGTAGACCAGAAGTCCAAGCATAGACATGATTGGATTCTCCGCTCAGGTTCTCAGGGTGCTGACAAGGCTGTTGTTTTCTGGAGGTCCTTGAGAAGAATTTGTTCCTGAGCTCATTCAGGTTTTGGCTGAATCCTGTTCTTTGCAATCATAGGACTGGCACCCCTATTTACTTGCTGACTGTCTGCCAGAGGTTATTCTCAGTTTTTAAAGGTGTCCGTATCATGCTTTAAATCTCTTTCTGTGGGAAGAACGTGTCCCTTTAACGAGTTTATCTCATTAGTTCAAGCCTACTAAGGATAATCTCCCTAAATGAAGATCAACTGATTTATGACCTTATATTGGCAAATTTTTTTCATGGTCGCACATAGATTACTGTTTGATTAGATACCTGGGAGAAGACACGTGTGGTGCCAGGGGCTAGGGGTCTTGAGGGCTAGCTTACAGTTCTATCATAACTCTTCCTCCTTTTGTTTTCTCTGTCAAGACATAGAGCATATAAAGAAAACTGCTATAGAGGAATAGACCTGATCCCCTGAGTCCTGTACCCTCACTTTAAGGATGACACCACAAGGTGGCATTGGGAGGGTTTGATTGTCCATGTGGTCTCACCTTTGGTGAAGGAGAAAAACTTTTGTAAGGAATAGTAGACGTGTATATTTGACTAGGGAATAAAAGGGACCATAATATTAAAAAATCATAATTTTTAAAATAATGTGCAAATGTTCTCCAGTGATCATGTGTTATTCTTACAATCAACTACAGAATATTACTTTTTAAAGTGAAGTAGGTAATATCGCAATTTTTTGTAGTTACCCCTCATGGATTTATCAGCCTTGATTTTATCTAAGCTATTGGTAAGACACGTTTTTAAATGAAGGTGATTCAGAAAAATTGTTTATAAGCTGCATTTAAAAGTTAAAAACAATTATTATATAAAATGGATAATTGCATTGGCTTCTACCTATTACACTGAATACAAGAATGTTGTTGAGAAAAATCATACTCCTTTTCTTCACTGAATTGTTAATAATTGCATACTTTTGGAAAATAGAAACATAGAGCTGTTTCATCATTCAATCATCATTTGTAAAGCACTTTAGAATTTCTAAAATTCATGAATATGTACTACCCTATTGCATTGAACAATCTCACTTTACCTTTGAGATTCGGAAATGATTTACCTGCCCTAAATTACAAAGTGAATTAGAGACATATGTGGGGTTAGAATTAATTCTGTGCTGTGACATGGTCCTCCCTCTCCACCTATTCTTAGGATAGAGGACCAGAGTAAGTAGAGCTAGCATATGTTTACATGGAGTTAAGAAACCCAGGTTAAGACTTCAGAACCCACACACTCTTACTTTGGAAATCCAGCTTTAAGAGGGCTGTATGTGAGATAAATGAAAAACGTTTATTTCTCTCCTATTGATTTTCATATTGAAGATCCTCTATCAAAAGGATGCTAGAAAAGAGCTACTTATGGTGTTCAATGAATGATTGTTTTCAAATATGTATATGTAAATACGGTAAAGAATCACAAACTTCTCTTTCTTGTCTTTAGAAGTACTTCATTCTTTAATTCTGAGTTCAGAAGTCAGTGTATCCTGCTGCCATTTTATCCCAATAATACATCCCCAGCCAAACTAACCACATCTACTTTGTCTGTTTTGGCCATGATGTCAAGATTCTTAAAATTGTATGTCTTGGTTTGGGACGGAGCCTGGTGGTGAAATCCTATACAGTTTTATATCTTTTGTTTGCAGTTTGTTTATGGTCTTTTTAGGAGAGGTGCTGGGGCTGACTAGGGGAAGTTACATCAGATCCATGGTTTTCTTGATTAGATCATTATAGGTTCCAAAATAAACTGCCTCTTATGAAGTACAGCTAAATATTGGCAGAGAGTAGGTACTCATTCTTCCCCCAATCCCTTGAAAAAAGGACTGAAATCTTTAGCAACTGTTATTGCCAGAGGGCACACATGGTAGAAATTAAGTTAAACCATCCCTTAATTTATATAAATAATCAAGAAATGGCAAGTGACTTTGTTCATAGACCAATTTTAATCTATTAACAGAGGTAAACTTTGTAAAACAAAAGTGCATCTGCTTCATGGATGTACTGTCAGCATCTTTCTGTTCAAACTCATGCAGGGTTTTGCTCCCTGGATTGAAGACAAGCATGATCAAAAGTGGTTGGTCTGGAAGGCTTAGGAGAATCAAACAGGTAATGAAGTTTTTCTGAAAAAAATATCAATTCACTACGGTTAAGTTCAAGAAAATGGAAATTACTTTAACTTGCAATAGTTCATTAAATTAACTCTTTAATTATAGAGGTCTCTTCAATGTGATAATTAAAGCTAATCATTAATTCATGGCACTGATAGAGGAATGATGGTCCTTGTTTTGCTTTTGAATAAAGTTATAGACATGTGCAATGGTACTTGTATATGACTATCCTTATGAGGATTTCTAGACAAAATGCTCACTATATTTGATAAATGAAATGACTTCTGATCTTGATTCTCTGTCAAAATCTCAAGGTAACTTTCCTTTTTAGAATTCTGGAACTAGAATACTGATGGAAAATCCAAAGCAATAAATATATTTCTTGGGTAAGCCCTATCTAAGCCTAGCAACATTATTTTTTGGTACCCAATCTTTAAGTTCTAATTCAAGTCCATTCTCTAAAGTAAGCTCTTTTCAGAAGAATAATTAGTTATTAACTAATAAGTACTTATATTATTATGATGATTGCTTTTATTGACTACTAGAAATGGAGAATTTGCCTTATATGGACTTATTTAATCTAATTGAAAATTGTCTTATTGACTTCTAGTTAAGACGGTGGACTAGGTAGAAGTTTTGTTTGCCTCTCATGACCACATCAAAATTACAAATACACTACACAACAACCATTATTGGGTGTCACCTGAGGTCTGGCTAAACAGAAGTCTTACAAATGGGGACACTTAGAAGAGGCTACCTTGAGACTGATAGGAGGGACAAAGAGGCAAGATGGGTTAATCTCCCAACTACATGTGGCAGTTGAAAATTAGGAAGGGTATCTTGGCTGCAGAGGTCACCATAGAAGAGTGAGGGGTTCTAGCCTCACACTGGGCTCCCCATTCAGGAAAAGAAGCCCTCACAACAACTAGCTGTGAAAACCAGTGGGGATTGTGGCTGAGTGAGATGAAGGGCTGTGGGAGTTGCAGACATTCCTCTTAAAGGGCCCCTGCATGATCTACTCAGTGATGGACTTGCTCTGAGCTCCAGTGCTGAGGTAGTTGTTCAAGGAGGTTCAGAGTGAGGGCTGCTGGAGTGATTTTCTCCCAGACAGAAGTGTTAGCAGAGTCCACTGTTCCTTTGCTGAGCCCTCTCATCTCCTGGCATGCAGACACAGGTGGCCACCATGTCTGATATTTATCATTCTGGCTAACACAGGCAGCTCCATCCTGGTGATTCCTTGAGACCCCACCCATCCTAACTTGCAGTCCCATCCAGCCACCTCCAGTGTTTTGTTTTGTTTTGTTTTTTACTATGCAAATGGCCTTTCTTGGCTAATGCTGTGGGCTTCCCTAAAATCTCTCAAAGTTTCACGAAACCCAGATAAGCAGAATCTGGCTTTGGCATGCCCTGTACCTCTTGCTGAACAACCCTAAGCACTAGCGGCAACCAGCCTTGGTTCCTGGCTTGACCTCTTGAGGTTCCTCTAAGCCCTGCATAGGTGGTTGCCATTTGTAGATTGCCTGGTGATTCTTGCCAGGTGGCTCTGTGCAATGCACAGGCTATGGCTGAACTTAACCTGCTGCTGAGCCTCTCCCAGGAGGCCTTTGGGCTGGCATACCTGATAGTCTGTTTGGACCTGGAGCTGAAGCACCACCTTGAGCTGCATCTGAAAAGGAGACATCCAAAGGCAGACTAGGTAAGCACCAGAGCCCTGCTAAAGTGAATCCTGCTCCATAGGGTTAGCTCTTTACTGGCCAATCCTCGCAACCAATCAGCCCATGGGTCTATCCTTCCCACTGACATACAAACAGCAATCAGGGCTCAACTACAACAGGAGAGCACATACAACCCATATAAAGGACACACCTTGGCACCCAGCTCAGGTGACAAGGAAAGATTGCAACAGTGGGCCCCACAGGACACCTACTATATAAGGCCACTCTACTAAGACTGGGAGACTTAGGAGCCCTACCTAATACATAAAAATAAACATAAGTAGGCAGCCAAAATGGAGTGACAAAGAAACATGTCCCAAATGAAAGAACAGAATAAAATTCTAAAAAAAGAACTAAACAAAATGGAGACAAGCAATCTATAAGATTCAGAGTTTAAAATACTGGTAACAAAATGCTCCATGCACTTAGGGGGAAAGTAGATGAATGCAATGAGAACTTTAATAAAGAGATAGGAAACATAAAAATGAAGATGCAAAACATAAAAAAGAACCAGTCAGAAATGAAGACTGCAATAACTGAAATGAAGAATACATTAGAGGGAATCAAAGATTAGATGAAGTAGAGGGTCAAATAAGTGATTTAGAAGATAAGGTAGCAGAAATCAGAACAGCACGAAGAAAAGAATCCAAAAAAAAAAAAAATGAGTGGTTTAAGGGGTCTCTGGGACAACATCAAGCATAACAACATTAGCATATAGGGGTACCAGAAAGAGAGGAGACAGCAAGAAATTGAAAATCTATTTGAAGAAATCATGATGGAAAACTTTCCTAACCCGGTGAAGAAAATAGACATACAAGCCCAGGGAGTGCAGAGAGTCCCAAACAAGATGAACTCAAAGAGGCCTACACCAAGACACATCATAATTAAAATGGCAAAGGTTAAAGACAGAGAGAAAAATCTTAAAGGCAGCAAGAGGAAAGCAGTTAGTTACCTACAAAGGAGCTCTCATTAGAATGAATGTCAGCTGATTTCCTCAACAGAAACTTTGCATGTCAGAAGGGACTGGCATGAAATATTCAAAGCGATAAAAAGCCAGGACCTACAACTAAGATTACTCTACCCAGAAAAGCTATATTTTAGAATCAAAGGGCAGATAAAGTGCTCCCCAGACAAGACAAAGCTAAAGGAGTTCATTGTCACCAAGCCAGCATTGAAATTTTGGAGGGAGTTCTTTAAGAAGAAGAAAAAAATATCAAAAATATGAATAATAAAATGGCAATAACTACATATCAACAACTATTTCAAATGAAAAAGGAATACATGCTCTAATCAAAAGATAAGTTTGCTGAATTGATAAGAAAATAACACCCTTACATATGCTGCCTATGAGAGACTTGCTTCAGATCAAAAGACACAGAGACTGAAAGGAAGGGGATGGAAAAAATATTTCATAAAAATGGAAATTAAAAAAAAAATCTGGGATAGCAATACTAATACCAGACAAAATAAACTTTTAAACAAAGGCAATAACAAGACAAAGAAGGACCCAGTAATTTGTTTTGGGTATTTATCCAAAGAAACCTGAAATACTAATTTGAAGGACATATGCATCCATATGTTCCTTGCAGCATTATTTACAATAGCTGAGATATAGAGTCACCTTGGACGTCCATCAATGGATGAATGGATAGAAAATCCGTGGTGCATGTATACAATGGACTCAGCCTTAAAAAAAGAATGAAATCTTGCCATTTGTAATAACATGGATGGACCTAGAGGGTATTGTTCTGAATGGAGTAAGTCAGACAGAGAAAGACAAATGCCATAGGATTTCATTTACATGTGGAATCTAAGGAACAAAATAAACAAAACAGAAAAAATCTTGTAGACACAGAGAACATTTGATGGTTGCCAGATGGGAGGGAGTGTTGAGGGTAGGTGAAAGAGGGGAAGGGATTAAGAAGTACAAACTGATACTAACAAAATAGCCAGGTGGATGTAAAGTATAGCATGAGGAATATAGTCAATAATATTGTAATAACTGGATATGGTGTCAGACGGGTATGATGTTTATTAGAGTGATTGCTTCATAAATTACATAAATGTCTGGTCATTGTGCTGTACACCTGAAACTACGATAATATTTATGCCAACTATAACTGAAAAATAAAAAAAAAATTTTAATTGTATTATTTAATCTTTATACCAATTCTATGATATAGATACTATTACTATTTTATTTTAAAGATTAAACAACTAAGGCTCTGAAAGTTTGAGCACCTTGTCCAAGGACACACAGTTTAAAAGAGGATGTTTTAGAATTTGAGTCTACCTGTCTATGACTTCAAAGCTGGAATGTTTTCACTTGCTATATTAGTTTAACCTCTTAAGTATAAACTTTTTTGATAAAATCTCTTATAAAAGTAACTTTTATTTCTTGCTTATGATGAACTTAATACCGTGCAGCTCATAGCTGTGCAGGGAGCAGGGAGCTCATTTCCAGATTCAATGAAACCAAATTGAGTATACTGATGTGTAAATAATTCTAACACAATTAGATGCAATATAAAGAGACTATATTAGAGTCCTTTATGAGTTTTTAAATTTTATTATCAATAAAAGTGTTCTTAGAGAAATCTATGTTGATAATTTGCTGAATGGATTTCGTATTCAGTCTGAATTAAAATTATTATTTTTAAAAATGACATTTCTTGAATGATTACTTTTGTCAGTTCCTAGCAGAAAACAGATGGCATACCCAAATTAGGATGATTCTAAGAGAGTTCATTTGCAAAAAAAACAAAAAAAAAAAAAAAACTGTTTATAAAAGTGTGTATTGGGGTGGGGGGTGGGAGTAGAGTGTAGGGGAACCACAAGAAGTAGTGCAGCAACCTGAGGCTAGCAGCAGTGAATGAAGTGTTACTACACCTAGATCTGAAAGGATGATGGGAGGGAGCAGTTACTGAACAAACAAACAAAAAAATGTTGTGTGGAGAAATTCATCTGAAGAGGCACGTTGATCCTGGATGGAGACATAGCTAATCCAAGGCCACCTCACAGAAAGCAAGCCAGGGGAATACACACCTTGATCTTACTTTCTTCCCATTTCTGATCTTTTGCCAAGGCTTTCATTAACCAAACCCAAGGAGAAGCCAGCAGTCACAGGAGTACTGATGTGGTACTTATAGATCACCCTAGCAATGCACAGAGGAAAGCAGAGAAGAATGAAGAGAGGATCTACAGGGACAAACAAAAATTTTCCAGCATAATGACACTTATACAAATGCACTGAAAGTAATTTTCTACGGTTGGCTATTTCTATGAATAAAGATGTCACTTAGATACATAGTTTTTGTTAGGATGGAAGGAAAGCGACAGCCACTTTGGCTTTCTTGGACCTATCTCTGGCTAGAGCATGTCATCAAGCCTGGTTTTGGGCAACTGTGTCTATTACTGCCAATGGAAAAGCTGGGCTCCTGGGGCATGTCTCAGGCAAGTGTCACAACACTTAGTTGCCTTTCAGAATTAGGGTTCCTTCTTACTCCAAAAATGCAGCTTTCTTGAAAAGTCACAAGGGAAACGCCTACTTATTCAGAATTTCCAGAGAAAAAACAGGTATCTGCCATTTTAGGCAGTTGCTAAAATAGTTTGATATAAAAGATTTCTTAGTACGTTTCAAAACAAAACAAGCAAGAAAACTAAAAGAAACAGAAGAATAAATATTAAGCGGTGAACATTGAAGGATCCTAGAAAGGTTCTGGACGGGAAGACAGGCCATACTAGGGTTGTGGGTGGAACAGAATAAAAAATAAATAAAAGAAACAAAACTTGTTAGCACTCAGCTGGATGATATATCCAGATTTTAGTTTATTATAGAAGATATTGGCATGCCATCTATTTACAGAATTCACATATTTACAATTTTTTTCTGCCACCAAATAGCCAAAACCATTTTTTTCAAATATAAATTGATTTCATTCTAATTTCTTACAAATACACAATGTTCTAATTTGAATTATTTCCTCTTGTAGCACTTTCCTCTTTGAAAAATGAGCTTTAGGCTTTTGCTAAGTAGTACTCTAAACTCTTATGCAGGTGCCATCCTCAGCATATTTGCTGTCCCAGAGAATCTTTTATCCCATATTTACCTTTTCTCTAAAAGTTCACTACCACTTCCTTTAGAGCTGTAATATATCCACCTACTCCTTTGTATTTTTTAAAATCTTTAGCTAAGTAGATCTAAAAATCTTCTTTATAAAGTATACCGAAAGCAGGTTTTACAGAATTTGCGCCTTCATCTGCTAATTTCTTCAGGAGAGGTTAATTGTTGTGCCCAGAAGTTCCACTATAAAGTAGAAAAACATTTTTGTTAAGCCTAATTCTCAGACTGTGGACGGGAACTTGAAGGTGAGGCACTATAGTGATTCACCCTAACTGTCTTGAGTGCACTTTGCAGCTAGGACCTCAAGCTGGATTCTCAGTTCAGTGTTTTTATTATTACCCATATTTTCCTTAGCATAGTTTTTTTTTTTCACTTAAAATGTGTAATTGATGACAACCTAGTTATAGATTTTTTTTTTTTTTTTTTTTTTTTTTTTTTTTTGCCAAATTCATGCTTAATGCTTTCTTTGGCTTCTTTTGATCTCACTTGGAAATTCTTCATTCTCAAAACTTCCAAATTCTATGTAATTTAAGTACTACTTTCTTAGTGAAGTCTGCCCTCTCATTCTAGGCCAAAGAGATTGTTCTTCATTCTGAATGCTTGCAGTGGTTAGGTATACCATTCCTTTTCACTTAATCATATATAGTACTGAATTGGGACTTTATAATCTTTCTAAAGTTTGTTAATTTGTTTTAGAATTTGTTAATGTATGTGTATTTGTCTCTCGACTTGTGTATAAGCTCCATTTGAGAATACATGTTATACTTCTTTTTATCTCTTACTATCCACCAGTATATTCCAATGCTGAGAGAATATTGGCCAAATAAATTAATAAAGTATGGTGGAAAGATGAATGAGGAATATATCAACATGGAGATGGAATGCATGAGTCATCTCCCCAAACTTCACTAAAATAACAGTAAAGAAATGACGAAAGTTTAAATCCATTCAACAGAGAAAAGAGATGTGAAGTGCAAGAGTTGTCATCAAAGTTTAAACATTATGACTTAGTAAAGGTAGGTGGGCAAAAGTAAATGCCTACAGGAAGTAGGTAAAAGGAAACAAGTGGACTTGTGTTGACACATTTGAGAAAAACTCAGGAATCACAGGCAAGCTACTCTGAAGGTGCAGGTGAGGGTAGAACTGAAAATTGGAGGTCTATTAAAGAAGCATTAGATTGAGAAATTTCAGAAAAAATCCTCAGAAAGATGAAAAATTGTACTGTAAAATATGCAAACAAGGAAAATTGTTTGCAGATTGAAAATACGAGAGCAGAACTAAAAACATTCAAATAGGATTGGAGGATAAAGTTGAAGAAATCTCTCAGATAAAAAGTGAAAAAAATAAAAGGTAAAAATTAAAACTATTAGAGGTTCTATCTTTGACCAAAATAATTTCACAGAGGAGAATGGAGAAAATAAAGAGGAAGGAATTATCAAAGAAATAATACAAATAACTTTCCAGAACTGAAGACTATAAATCTCTAGATTGAAAGGGTCTACCAAGTGCCTAGAAGAGTGAATGAAAAAAAAAAAACAAACCAAGTCATATCATTGTGACATTTCTGAACTTCAAGATTAAAGAAAAAAATCTAGAATTTCTAGTGAAGGCAAACAAACAAACAAAACAACCCATAAAACAAACAAACAAACAACAAAACAGGAACCCACAAATGATTGGGAATTAAACAATATCAACCTTCTCAACACAACATTGAAGACTAGAAACCAATAGAACAAACTTTTAAATTTCTGCATAAAAATTACTTCCAGACTAGCTTTCTTCACCTAGTTAAACTACCAACTAAGTATGTAGATAGAATAAAGACATTGTAGACATGCATGTGTCATTTACCTCTCATGTAACCTTTCTGAGCAACTTACTGGAAGATGTGTTCCATCAAAATGAGAGAATAAAACCAAGAAGGAAAAGATACGGGACTCAGAAAAATGGAACTCAACACAGAAAGAAAATAAAGGGAATTTCCTGAATGATGGTGATGTAAACTCCCAGGATGACGATTATATAGTAGACCTAGTGAGCAAATGGTCCAGATTGGAACAAGAGAGGAGAGGGCTTCAGAGGGGGTGGATCCTTGAGGGAGAAGAGAAAAACATTACGGGTTATACATGTTTGATTATATCGAGAGGAGTTTTATAACTGTCAGAGAGTTGGACATTGATTAGTGATAAGTACATAGAGAACAAAGATAGCAACAATTACTCTAAGAAAAATAAAAATTTTATAGAAAAGAAAATGCGATCAGAATGCATTACATGTCTTATTTATGAATGACATTTATACATATATATAATGTAAATATTAAAGATAGATTTAATGAAAAATTCAGTATTGGCAACATGGCAAATGTGTGTGTATGCTTGGTAAAGGTTTTATATAAGAAAGTTAAATTCTTTATTCTTCACTAGGAAGCCAACAGAACATCTATAAAGGAGAAACACTAAGAAATAACAGTATAAGTATTATTCAGAAATATGAAGTAAGAAGCAAAAGAAATAGTTGAAAGAATGGAAAGTAGCTGCCTCTGGGCAGAGATGAGGCAGATGACTGCTATTTTTTATTATGAGACTTTTGGTACCATTTGACTTTAAAATGACCTGATACACATACACACATTTTTGATAAAATAGAATTTTAATTTTTAATAAAAAAAATGTAAAAGAAAAAAATAAAGAAGAATGGTAGTACAGGGCATGTACATAAATAGAAGTATATAATGAAGTAACAAAGAGGCCAGAGGGCTGTTGTGGTAGATGGCTGAAGGGAAGGGATGAATTTCCTTTCTTCTGGTGTGTTTTGACAAATTCACATTCATGGGTGTGTGCCAATTCATCTGGGTCAGTCTCCAGTGAGAACTGTGGCATAGGAGAGGGTAGAATAGGAAAGTCTGAATGGAAGGGGGAGGTTCTTACTGAAAGGCTTACTCAGACTTTAGCAGGAGATACGACTGTGAGTAAGTGGCATCTCTGAGAACATGATGGTAGTGCTGAAAGTTGCTATAAATCAGATTTCATGTGATAGTGTTTGGCAAAAATATACATGATGATGAAAATAGTCTGTTACAAACTACAGGGTAAAATTCAACCTCCTGATCATTATTTTGGAGAATCTCTAAGTTCTCAGAAAGACCCCTGAACACAATTAATAGCTATGACATTTATTATCTTATTGATATTGCTTTACTGCCTTTCAAATTATTAAAATTCTATATTAATTCTACTCAAACAGAAAAACTTTATCAGAGTGTCTCACGAGGATTCTGATCCTGAGACAGGATTGCATTATGAATGGCACATCTAGTAGAATCTTGTTCATTTTTCATTTTAAACTTATCTCACATTTTTTAAAAGTAGATTTTTTTTCTCTTAAGCAATTCTGGGATATAATCAGTTAGTGTATATGTATATATGTATATACACAAATATATGTTATATATTTTATATATACAGAGAGAGACAGAGAAACAAAGAGAGTAAATTGGCTATTAATTTTATTTGTATGATATTGTTGATCTACCTTCTAAAAATATAAGCTAGTCCTTTAAGGAAAACATCTTACAGCCAGTTATACAGAGCTTGTTGGTATGGGATTCTTAATGAAGCATTGTAACTTGGGTAATAAACCAGAGTCAGAGTCTCTGAGTTTTATCTGATTATTAAGTTATTAAAAATCTGGAGAAGTCTCTTGCACTTTCTATGCTTAAATTTTTTCATTAAGGATGAAGTTGATAATATTTAGCCCTGTTAATGTCACATGCTGATTGTAAAAGATCAATGATAAATATGAACATACTTTGAGATCATGGGAGAAAAATTACAATTAAATTGAATAAAATATTATAGTGTTGTGTACAAATTCCTAAAAGATTCCAGACTTTTTCTCTCTCCTTTTTCTTGCACATTTAATTAAACTTGAGAAAAAGATAAACATATATTTATTGCTCACCTATTATGTTCCAGGCTTTTGTGTTCAGTTTGTTATGTTTATTACACTTGAACATATAACCAAAATATCGTTTGCATGGTAAAAACAGTATTTCTTTGAGTAGGAGGTCATTAGTAAAATAATATTTTTAGTAGTAAAATCCCTTTCCACCTATTCTAAATATCTATAATTACAAAGTAGAATAGATGCCAGAAAAAAAGTATGGTTGGCATGGTGGATATAACACTTCTTGATTTATTATTAATCTTTTAAAATAGGAACCATTTTCCTTTTAGAACGGAAATTTGTGCTAGAGAAGACAAGAAATACCTTCTGTTATATCTAATTGATCCGGCTTCGTTCAAAAGCCACACACAGCAGTTCTAATGGGAAAGGATGTGAAATCTAAGGTGTGGCTGGTCTGCTGAGCATCTGCTTCTTGATAGTGTTGGTGGTCACAAACTTATTGATTTCCATCAGAGGAAATGAGTTAACAGGCTTCAAAATGCTCTCTTTCTATCATTAAAGCTCTTTCACTATCACTCTTGCATGAATTCCCAGAGCAGAGCTTAATAAGGTCATGTGCTTTGTTACTGGGGTTATTTTGAATGCACACTGGAATTTAACTGACATTAAAAATGCCCAATTTAACAGGATTGTGTTTGAATGCCCCAAAGATTAATTTTGTTGGCGAACATAAGATAAATTAACTCACTTTTGATATTCCACTTCCTTTAGAGACTCCCATAATTGGCACCCAAATAGCTTGAAAGAGTGAATGAAGCTACCAGTATACAAGTAATTTGTCCCAGGAATCCTAATCTCTAGAGTTCCAAAACACTAATGACAACATCAAATAGACGTAGGTTTGCTTGATGTCTGGTCTGGATGAATATTCCTCCAAAAGGAACCACATAAGTCAGACAGCCCTTCTCTGCAAGTAGTTATCAAAAGGGTAGATGTTAACTTCTCAGAAGAATTTGCATGTTAGAGCAGAAAAATGGAGCCGTAGACTTGACATGGGGAGAGGAAACCCAGAGGCCAGCAGTGGGTCATGCGAGGGTACACATTGCTGGTTAATGGTGGAGCCTGAGTTTCCAGAATCCTCATAGTCTACTGACTTTTCAACTACACCAAAAAGATGATCTTATTAGTATATATGGATTTTTCCCCAAGAAAGAACACTAAAAGATATTTTCTAAGTTCTCATAGTACCGGAAACCAATTAGGGAAAGAAAGAATTCTCAGAGGTTTAGCTTAATGATTTTTCCATTTGTCAATTTGTTGACCTTTAGATTTTAAAATATTTTTCAGTGAAAGGGATAACTAATAACTTCCCAGCCTTCTTAGTGGAGGTCCGGAAGCCATGTTTCTGCTATAAGACTGCCCCTATATCTCTCCATTGACTCAATCAGAAATAGAGTTTACCCATATTTAGCCAATCTGATTGTCTTCTGGGAGTTTGTAACAGAGCTTATGGTCTGCTTTTGCTGATTGAGTGTTAGTCTTCTGTAATTCGTGCATGGAGAAGCAAAGAAAGTGCTTCAGTGGAGAGATAAGATACAGGAGAAATCTCAGAGAAAGGCAGAGATGAGAAATTATGAAGAGGGAGGAGAGGGAAAAGAGAAAGGAAAGGAGCAATGGAAGGAGAGGGAGATGGGAAAAGGGAGGAGGAAGAGAGAGAGAGAGAGAGAGAGAGAGAGAGAGAGAGAGAGAGAGAAAGGGAATATCACTGCCTTAGTTCCTGAGAATTTTCTTGTATCTAGTCCTTATAAGCTTTCCCCCCCTACTCTTAAAATCCATGAGATAACCTTCTAATAACCCCTTTTAAAAATTAAGCTGGTTCAAATAGACTTCTATTATTTACAACCAATGAGACATATGTAAAACAAAAACCGCTTTAAGATATTTGTTATTTCTATTAGACAGCTCAAGGTTATAGTTTTTGAGTGCCAGAATTTTAATTGAATTCCACTGGGAGGCTTTGGTCAACATTTTGGCCTCTAATAAATGACTGCAGCTTTTCTTGGTGAAAGAACATCAGATCCACAGTCTAGCTCACAGGCTGGAATTTTAATGGCTGGAATCACTAACATTCAGCTTCTCTGTGGTGATCTCATGAAAAAATATGATTGGAATATATCTTTTCACTCTAAGGAAGATTAGTTAGCCTGAGTCTACATGATCCCATTCAAATCATGCTAAACCAAAATATTATTTTATAATTTTCTTTGTAGTTTAGTTATAAGAGTAGTGTTCACTTTTGTAATAATGGTGTCATTTCCAGTTTTTGTGATAGCCAAGATATTCAAAGATTCATTTAGGTATGATAGGTAGACCAATATTGAGATTGGAGCTCAATATTGACAGTGATGTTAGAGAGGTTTCAGAAATTGATATTTTGAGGTGTCATAGGGCAAGTAAAGTGACCATTCAAAATGGAAGCAAAGCATTTTGATAGTGTGGGCTCTGAAAAAAATATTTGTGGGTAGATACTTCCTTGTTATATGAGGCTATTCTCATTATATTTTCCAAGTTGGTTTCCAAGATTTCCATCAGAAAATAGAGCTGTCTATTCTAAGTCAGGTAAACTATGTCCTGTCCACAGGGGCAAAATGAAGGTTGTTGGTTTGTAGCATTCCAGACTTAAAATATCAGTCTGTGGAGAGAAGCTTGTGGAAGGAAGCTAGCATTCCTCTGGGTTTCAAGAGTCAATACCATTAAAAATGAAGAGGTGATAGAACACATAGTTTCTCTCTCTTGCCTTATTAGGTAAGACTGGCCTAATAAGTGGAATTTCAAGTGACCTACTGGAAAGGTCCTGCAAGATTTTTAATAAATCTTTAGTAAAGTTTTGAGCAGGCTAGAAAGCCTAATATTTAGGTGAGACATGAACTTGTCAGTATGATGTATTTGGGAGAAACCCAGGAAGGCTCACTTACCCCAAATTATCTTCCTCAACAGCAATATACCTGTAGTTCCATAATTAGAGACTCAGTTTTGGCTTAAAGAATTGCCCCATTAACACATAAATAACTATGAAATTAGCGACTCTCAAAAGAAGTCACTCACAGACTATAAATCCAAATCCAAGGCTCTTTAAAACGCATGCTCCATCCTTAAAATTCTAGTATAGTTCCTATCCTCTTCCCCAATATTCCACATATCATATTTTTCAGACATGTGGAAGTTGGGACAATAAAAAACTACTGATCTGACCCTTGGTGTGACTTTCTGGAAGTGCTTTCTTCAGTTATAACTAAATAAGATTAGAATATTAAAGACTAAATATTTGAATGGGAAAAGAAGGAAGAAGATAAAATTTTGATACTGGAAGAGCAAGTTTGAAGGAATAGTTTTGAAGATGATCCATGGTGGGCAGGCACGGTGGGTATGAAAGGAGAGTTCCTGAGCTGCCAGTTTTGAGGACTCCAGGATACAGACATGGGGGTTAAGTTTTCTCTCAGAAGTAGGGGGGAGAGGCTTAAAAAGAGGAAATTAGAAAGATCTGATGATAAGTTAAGGGTGCTTGACAATTTGCCTGGAGTTTTTCCTGCTTCTAGGTGAATGGAAAGGACAAAGTGAGTGCTGACACAGATTTGTTCTGCTCTGGAAAATTATTTTCCTTGCTGGATACTAACAGGGCATGCTGATCTCTGTAGAGGGAGAAAGCTGGACAGTTTTAGACAAATGGTTTTGGTATTTGCATATTACGTTCACCCATATAAACCAAATTGCATTTCTCAGTATTTTCTTCCTGAATATAGCCACACTGTTGCTGGGCCTGAATGTGGGAAACCTTGGACTCGCTTGTACAATGAATTTGAGAATCTTCCATGATGCAGAGTTCTTGGCAGACTGGTGATTCCTAAGGTGTGTCTTACCTTAGACACACATATTTTCTGTAGCAGGACTTCAAAGAAGCTTTAGAAAACAAAGGGTTTGAGAAAATCCACAGGGTCAATGAACACACAAATGTTTTTAACAGTCAGTTAATGGCTACTAAACTAATGGAAACCAACAATATAAATATAAAAGTATAAAAATAAAAGTATAAACTATATAGATGTCTAACCAATATACTATATACTTGAAACTAATTTAAATAAATAAATTTTAAAAAGTAAAAAATAAAAATAGAAATATAAAAGTATAAAAAGAAGGAATGCTTATGGAAAACAAAGGTATAAAAGGCTATACATGTAACAAGTAAAGTCCCTTCATCTCTCCTATCCCCAAATACCGTGATCCTTAGATGTAACTCTTGTTTATAGTTCCTCCAGAAATATTTTGTTTACAGAGCAGATAGATAGATGATAGTTTTTTACTGTATAAATGATATCATGCCCTTCATACTGTTCTGCATCTATATTTCCCTCTACCAATCAGTAAATATAGATAATTTCATCCTATATGAGACTATATCTTATAGTCTGAATTGAAGAAAGCTCAAATGCTTATCTTTTTATACTGGAAATACATGAGAGAGATAGAGGCATATGTCATTCATTCTCTAACTTTACCTGAAGGGCTTGTTAAACAAAGACTGCTGGTCATACCCTCCCCACTTCTCAATGGAGAAATTTTTAATAAGGAATATACCTTTTTATTTTACATGGGTTTCCAGGAATGTATCACCATGATGCTACGTAAACAAGATGAAACTACTGGGCAGTTACAGCTATTTATTTTCCCATGGTGGAACACAGAAACAAATGCCATGAATGTGGTCCTTCTTGGATCTTCCTTTTTTGCACTTTGTTCTAAGCCAGGGAAATTTACTAAAATGTGAGGAAGTGGATGCAAGAGTCTTCACACTCTCTCCTTGTACTTGCTCCTAACCCCTTTCCGTATCCTTTTGCAATTGCTTGAGTAGGTTCTCCACATACTAGCATTTTACTGCTCACGCTCTTTTATTTATCCTCCTCACTAGCAACCTCTCCCTTGTTCTTTAAGAGAGTACTCTTGAATAGTTGAACCCTTTAGCCCACCAAGAAACGGACTGATATATGCTGTTAGAGAGACTGCTTTATAGGCTGTTTCAGTCCAGAGGGATTAAACAGGATGACCTCACTGAAAAAGAAACCACACTTAATAGCTTTAAATGGGACTGCTCTTAACTGGGTCACCCTGAGCCACTGCACACACTTCTTGTTTCAAGTGAATGTAGTGGTTTGGGCCAGAATGGGTTGTCAGTGAGATAGTTTAAATGCCTTTGTCTTTCAGAGATGAACAAAACCTTATGATATAAGCAGAATGAAGAACTATGTAATAGGTTTTCTGATGTTCAGTCCCAAACACTGGATCCTATTGCCAGTACATCTGGGGAAACTGATAGATATTCTTTCTCTGCTTCTCTCAGAAAGAGGAATGAGAAAGTTGTGGAACACAGTTCTTCTGAATAGAGACTCCATCCTAATTTCAACTACATTTTATCCTGACTAAGGTATCTCAGCTGGATAGTATACATTATAAAGTAACAGTAAAGGCCAGGTCCTTTAAGTAAGAAGGACCAGATCTCTACTCTCAGCTTTACTCTCAAGCTTGTTGTTGGGGTCAAATAATAACTTTATACAAAAAGTTAGAACACAGAAATACTAAATTTTTAAAATTTTTGTTGGCTTTTACTCTGAAATGGAAGTGCATCTGTTAATAGCCAACTTAAAGAACTCTGGGACATGTCCCAAAAATATGTGCTCCAATTTTTAACTAAACTGAGACTTCTAGAAGCAGTTTTCCTAAATCTCTGACTCCATGAGTGATATTGACTTTCAGTAGCTTGCCCTGCCTGTCTTCTGAAGGGGAAACAGATTTTGCCAACATTAGGAAGTCTTCAGTATTAATAGTCATTGCTTAGAGTTCTTTTCCCCTGGCTAAATCGCTGACTCAATACTTCTTGTGTTACAAAAAGGAAGTAGCTGAAAGGCACCTGTTAATGAGACAGAAGTAACACAGTATGTGTGTGAGAGAGGGCTAAATCCCATCCTTGAAGTGGATATGTAAATCGCCACATAGAAAAATGAGCTTCACTGTGTTTCAACTTTCTTAAAATGTTTAACTTTATTTTGCTTAAAATGTTTAACTTTTTTTTGCTTTTCTTTTTTACTTTTACCCTTAAGAAGCATTTGGTAAATAAATTACTATAATAAAAAGATTTATTTGCCATAGTTTTTTTGATAATTAAAATTATTAAATTTGAATAGTCATCAATTTAGTTAAGAGGTTCTGCAGTGTTACATCTAATGTTGAAGAGATGGGGAAAAAAGCTTTGCAAGAAGAGTGAATGGTATATTTTATTCCAACTCAGAAACTGTTTCTGAGCACAGCCTTTTCTAATCCAGCAGAGCAAGGTCCGTGGCCTTAAAAAAAGGCTCCAAACAAGGCAGGTTTCCTCACTCTTTTATTCATTTAATCAAACATATAATTAATACACATTTATTAGATGCCTGCTATGTGCCAGACTTTGTGCTAGAAGGTGGGGACATAATCCAGGGAAAAACCAAACATAAAGGGATAGAACAGGATAAATTCTACATTTGAGGTAAGAACAGAGAACTGTAGAAACAGAGGAAGCAGTGACTAATTGCCTGTGGTCAAGGAAAGCTTCAACCAGAGGAACTGACTCCAGACCATGTCAAAACAACACATTTTGTGGTATGACATCAACCAGTTCCTGTATTCTGATTCCTGACTGACCCAACTTTTGCTTCTGATCATTTCCTTTGGTTGGTGAGTCCACCTGAAGATTAGGTTCTAGTCGTACTCTATTTATCTGTATATTCCTAGAATCTGGACCAGGATTATGTGCCTAGCACATAATAATTCTCCAACCAATGTAAAGCTTAAATGACTATGCCTTGTGGCTTCAGTAAGCTTCCAATATCATTCCTTTCTATATAGAATAGACCTTCTTTTTGTATTATTTAACCCCACGTATCTCATCAATTTGAACATTAATGATAAATTATTTGTTGGAGATTTTGTTGTCCCACTTCCAGTCAGAGTCCTGTCTATAAGCAATGAATCCTGGGCTCCTGCAGCTCTGTTGTCTCCTCCTGATTCCTGGCACAATGCTACTGCCTTCTCATTGCCCTGGTTTTGTGGGTTTATCCCTTAAGATACCAAGTCGGTCCTTGGATACCCTTGTAATTCCTAGAGATTTTCAGACTACTTCTAAATCAGATAACCTACTGATTTACTCCGGGGTGATAGTCCAAAGACATCCTGAATTTTAGGGCCCTGGACTTCTAATCTTTTGTGTGTGGGGGGTGTGTGTGTGGGGGGGAATTATCCCAGGGTAGTTTCAAAGAACACTGAATCTGATCACATTGCTTTATGAACTAATTTTTTCAAATAGGTCCGGTCTAGAGCATGGATGCTCTTTCCAAATCCTAATCCAGCCTATGAATGGGATGCTCTATTTAATACTAAAGTTAGAGGCATATGCCAGGGTAAAGGGGATTAAGTTCTCTAAAGAAGTGAAAAGAAATCATTGTTGTATTCAAAGCTTACTGAATACATGCTGTTTATCAAGCACTGGGCTATTTCTGATCTTCTATCATTTTTAGTCCTGGCTGATTAGGACTAGCAGTTTCCACAAGATATATTTGATAGGAGACATTCCACAATAGGTTCAAAAGTTCAGTACAAAAGCCCTAACACTGTCCATTCTTCCTAAATATCCCACATGTTTACCCTTCTTTTAAGTCTTCTTTCCTGTCCACCAGAACAAAGTTCCTTGAGGGAAGCACCTTCCTCGTTCACTGGTATATCCACAGCATCTAAGAAAGAACCAGGTATACACTGGTGCTTAATAAATGCTTGCGGATTGTGTTTTTGTTGCCAAGTTGCAAACTGAAAATCTGAAAATCTGAAACTCTTAATTTATTCTTTCAAAGATAACTCGTTTTAGGCTAAGGTGTCCTGACTAGGTGATGATAGTGGTGGTGGTCGTAGTGACGATGAAGATAGCTAGCATTTACTAAGTTAAAGTAGTTTACTAGTTTCTTACAGCAGTATAAAAATAAATGGCCCCCAATGAATTGTGAATCTTAGAATCTAAAACTTGTAAAATGTGTTTCTACAATGACTCTGGACTTGATCATGTGATTTGCTTTGCCCAATAAGACATCAGCAAACACAACACAAACTGAGGCTTGAGTATGCATTGAGTCTCGCCCTCTTAGAATACTGCTACTGGTGAACAAACCCCAGCTAGCCAACTTCAGGATGAAATAGTGTATGGAGAGAGAGAGAATTTGGAAAGAGACTATCCCAGCCATTCTTGCCTATCCACCTATCCCACCTGAGTCCCCTGACATGTGAATGAGGCTATCTAAGACCAGCCAACCCTAGCCAACATGTCAACTGACTGTAAACTCATGAGTGAGTTCACGTGTTGCCACGTGGAGGAAAATAACTACCCAGATGAGCCTAGCCATAAGTGCCAATCCATAGAATCATGAGCAAATAAACTTTAAGCCATTAAGTCTTAGAGTGACTTGCTATACAACAATAAGTAATTGATAGTTACTATGAGGCACTGAGATAAGGTATTGTCTCATTTCACTCACAGGATAACACTCTAAGGTACATACTATTATTATCCCCCACCTTATATATGAGAAAGCTGATATTTAGAGAGGTTAAATAACTAGTCAAGCTGACATAGGTAGTCATGAGGAAGCCAAATGCAAATCCAAGTCTACTTGATTCTAGAATCTGGTTCTTAACCCCTGCTCTATATTGCTTCAGCAATGACCTTTTTCAGTATGGCCACATCTAGGGTTTATCTCCTGCTTCCTTAAATAGGCTTATCCTATACTTGGCTCCTTATAGAACTTTTGCCTACTACAAAAGATGATTGAACTTTGATACTTGAGATGTTTTTGTACATACAGCAAAATGGCCATGTGGAATAAGCTGCTGGGATTTCAGAGTTTGGATAGTTTATCTTACAAATGATTCCAAGATATTGTCAGACAGAGTACAAAGAGTGTAATCTTTTATTATTTTTATTTTATTTCTTCTTTTATTATTTTTATTAGTTATAGAGGATTGTCAACTATTGGAGGCAAATGGAATATTGTGAAGTAAATGGAATTATGCCAATTCTACAACTTATGCAAATGAAAGATTCTACAATTTAGCAAAACATTACATGTTTCTGTCTTAATGTTTTCAATGTGCTTAGTATTAGTAACATAAATTGTGGTCTAAAAAAGACCATGCAGTCTTGCAACATTTTTTGTTGTTGTTGTTATCAGTAGATGCTGATAGAGGAAGTAAAGAAGCTGGGATTATTCATCTTTCTGAAAAACTGTGAGCATAGGTTGATATTCTATCAGCACAAGAATTTCCATTTTGAAAAGCAGGAAGTTGTTTCAAGGTCTATGTGGGGGCATTTCTTAGACTTCCTTATCAGAGAGACACACAAGTTTTTTTCCAAGACTATCATTAGTCTTTGAAATAAAAAACTTTATTACCTAAGAAACTTTAGCAAATAAGTTTAGTATTAATTTCAAATTACAGGGTATGTCAAGGATAAAACCAAACCATCATTTGTAAAACGATGGAGATGATAGAAATCTTTGTAGAACTATCTCTCAGTAGAGAGTTATAGATCAATAGAAGCTGCTGAGTGCTTGAAAATGTTATTTGGGGACTTTCCTCAATGTGTGAAAAGCAAGGTTTCTGGAAGCCATTGGGAGAGTATTGGCTTTTGGCAATGATTATTAAGAAGAAATACTTATATATGTACTTGTTTTCATCCAATATATTATATTACAAGGCTGTAGAGAATGAGATTTATAGCCTTGGAAATGTGAACATGTAGCACAAGTATTGTTAGATCTGTTTCAGTTTTATAATCTCAGAAATTGTGGGGACATTAGAAGTTATCGCACTCAGCCTTTATCCTAAAGCTTTAGTTTTCTCTGTATATCTCTGGCCATTTAGTTACTCTTTAAACACTTCTTTTGAAAAGGAAATTACCACTTGATAAGCCAGTCCATTCCAATTTTGGAATGCCTTTGTTGTTATGAATCTATTCCACCTAATAAACTTAAACCTTCATGTATATCTGCTCTTTAGAGTGTTTTTTAATAGATGCAATTTTCTTCCATATGGGAGTCTTTTCTCTTTATCATTTTAGACATCAGTCTATAGAAACATAATATTTCTGAAGTGGTCTCAACTGTGCTCATAGAAAATAGATTAGATTATGATTCTCTAATCAACAAAATCTGTAATCGACAAAATAAACTAGATTATAATTTGTAATCAATAAAACTCTGAAATCCCAGCAGCTTATTCCACATGGCCATTTTGGGTTATGAACTGGGATCTCTATGTTGTCACTGTCCTCCTTGCTCTGGCACCTAGGCAGATAGAGCAGCCACTATGTACACGTTGCTAGTCACGGCGACAGAAGGAAAAGAACGCATTTCAAGGCTCATACTAGATCTTCTGCCTGAGGCTTGCCCTCTTGGAATAAGTAAGGGACAAACCTTACTTCTGCTTACATTTCTTTCCCCAAAGCAAATTACATGACTAGGACTGAATTCAATAGGACAGAAAAATACATTTCCTTCATGTGTCAGAGAGAGAGAGAGAGAGAGAGAGAGAGAGAGAGATATTTGTGAATTCCTCTGTCACAGAATACAGCTAATCTTACTAGAAATATCAGGGTCTAATGAGCATAGGCAAAGATTCATTTTTTTATTTCTTAAGCCATGTTAAAATTTTGGCTTATATATTCATATTATTGTAAACCATTTGTTGGCATGCGTTACTGTACCAACATAAGTTCCTAGTAGGATATTAAATGATTGACACTGTAAAGCTTAAAGGTAGGATTTTACATTTATCATCATTAATTTCATTATTTATTTCAGTATGATGCTTATTTCTCTGTTAGGTATCACTTCCAACTTGCCACCAGTATAACCAGCAAGTCTGATGTTTTCGTTGAAATCAGAATAAAATGTTAGGAAGGGTAACCTTGATTGTGGAACCTTGTGATTGGTCGCTTGTGATGACATCCTTGGAACAAGTTGACATCACATAATTAATCAATATTCTCTTGGCATAATCATTCAGCTGTTTGTGTTTAAACAGCTGTTTATATTCAGCTGAATGTACTTTAAAGAACCATAATACAGGACATATTTTCCATCTTAAAGAAAAGATGGCTGTTTCATTTTGATTTTGCATATAATGGCACATGATAACACGTAACATAGGTGATTTAATGTAAAGTGGGTTTGCTGCTTTTTTTCATCCCTTGTAATTTTTATTGGTGTAGCAATACATACCCATAAATATTTCCAAAAATATATAAGAAAAGTAACTTAATTAGATATTCAATAAAACCTGTAGTTTGAATCTAATTAGAAAGGACCTTTAATAAGAAGCAGATTTTTCAGGGAAAATGTCTTAAAGGAAGTAAATATTCATGTGACCTTTTGACAACCCTCACGAAAAGTAGATCTGACATACTCCACCTTGCAGTTTGGGTGTCAGGGAATCAGTAGCACCTTAAAAATAACAGCAACAGGATAAAGGATGGGAGGAAAAAATAAACACTGTTAACAAAATAGCTTATTAAGGAAGGAAGTAAAATAAAGCACACTGAACCAGTCATGTTCAGAATAAATATAGAAAAGCACATTTCCAGAGATACACTAGGAAAAAACCCAACCCAAATATATTGAAAAGAATTCAAGGATAGAAATAATAGCTAAGTGGGCTGAGATATTATCTATTGTTCAGAGGAAAGAACCTCACAGAAGGATAAATGTTGGAAAATAGAACTGAAGTGGGGGAAGAAACC
The DNA here is from genome assembly GCA_003508835.1 of Eonycteris spelaea. Classification (NCBI taxonomy): domain Eukaryota; kingdom Metazoa; phylum Chordata; class Mammalia; order Chiroptera; family Pteropodidae; genus Eonycteris; species Eonycteris spelaea. Next base: position 5,886,312 of record PUFA01000054.1, on the reverse strand, counting down.
ACTTTGGCCAAAATATATATATATAGTAGATTAGACTCTCCACAATCTAAAGTGGTATGAGAAGGCCAATTATGCTATTTAAGGAGTGATTTAGAGGAATTTTTGTAGTATATTACAAAAGCATTACCAGTTTTTACTACAACTGACATAAACAAATAAAAAAAGATAATTTTAGTTTAAGAAATTTTAATTTAAGAAAAAACTATATCTTAGACTAAGTCCTTGCCTTGCTCATCTTTTTTTTTTTATTAAAAATTATTGAGGTGACATTGATAAAAAAAAATATCCAATAAGTTTCAAGTGTACAATTCAACAGTATGTCCTATGCTCTTCTTTTTTTTTGAGTGAAGGTACAGGTACTCTTTGAACCACATGTCAAAAAGACTGTAATTGTTTTTGTAATATTTCCAGTAAACATAGGCTTTCATACTCCTTTAGACCAGCACAGCAAACCTTTTCTGTAAAAGACTAAATAGTAACTATTTAGGCTTTGTGAACCATATGGTCTATCTTGCAGTGACTCAACTCTGCCATTATAGTACTAAAGTAGACATAGACAGGACATAAATGAATGAGTGTGATTGGATTCCAATAAAACTTTATACAAACAGTTGGGAGGCTGGATTTGGCCATGGCCTGTAGTACCTCAACCCCTTCTGACACCTGTTTTTTATTTGTTTATCCAAGATAAATAGTCCTTATTGTCAGTATTGCTGACTTTATTATGTTGATCGGTCCTCAATGGAACAGGTGAACTGTGTACTTTCAGCCTTTTTAGAGCTATGCTGGCTTTTTTTCAGAGAGGGCTTCAATATTCTAGACATGTGAATTAACAATGTACTTAGAGGTTTAAAAACTCCACTTTAAGATAGATTTAAAGCAATCATGCAACTAAAAGGAAAAAAAAATTATTTTCTATCTACCTTTCAGAAATACAATTATGTTATGAATAAAGAAATGTTGATATTTTCAGCTTCTCTGCTTCTATATCAGACTCTATGGCCCCATAGTTTAAGAATGGTAATTTGGATGCTGGTTTTGAGTGAAAGTGAGATAATAAATATCTTACATATTATACTAAAAGGTAGTCTACTGATCTTAGCAACAAAAAGTGGTTGTTTTTAGACTGTGACATTATCTCTAAAAGATGAACAGATAAAGTAAGATTTGCTATTCAAGTTGACTAGACTCTATATCCTGTAATTTTCTTTGACCACTAGAATTCTGTAGAAAGTTTTATATTTAAAAATACTTCAAAAAAATTTCTCACAAAGGATTCTTTCATTTTATTATTGCCCTTTCTACTCAAAAATCTATTGTTAAAGAATGAGCATTCGTTTTGATTAATTGGGAAAAAACTCCAAGTAACTAATACTTAAAGCATTATTTCTATAAAGAAATATTTTCATCCTTTTTATTTTACCTATGTTTTGTAATCAGATGCAGATCTGTAATAAACCAATGAGTTTTGAAAGGATAAATAATTTAAAATGGGTTAAAAGGAAATGTAACTGAAAAAAAAAAACAGTTGAAAAAGAAAAGAAAAATATAATAGTCCATAAGAAAACTGCTTCTCTTTATTCTTCTAATTTATGGATCACTGGGTTTATCTGAATGTAATGATTTGCAGTCCATTTTTGTTTCTTAACACCTGAAACTTTGACTTCATGTTTAGGTAATATCTTGAGGAAGAGAGAAAAGGCAAAGAGAAGTACCATATAGCTATTGTTCTGATGCCATTTAGAGTACAAAATCAATGAATTCTATAAGATCATTGTTATTTAAAAAGTGTCAGATTTGCATAAGATGGAGTCTTAAATTTAATGTCATGCTAAAACCTTGCCAGGAGAAGAGCTGTAAAATATGAGCTCTTCATATAGGGAGGAATGTTTGGAAACTTGTGGTTGATAGGGTAAAATTCCAAGAGGAAGAGATAGTACTAGTTAAACATGAGCCCCAAACCATCCCATCCCATCTCCCCTATCTTGTGTCTTCAGCTTCTTCTCCTATCTGGGAAATTACCTTTCCTTGATCCTGAATTCCACCTTAAGCTATATCTAACCTCCTGTCTTTTCTCTTTTCCTTCCAGGTAAGTTTCTAAAGAGAAAAGTCTTTATTCAGTCTCTACCATCTAACCTCCTCATCTCACTGCATTTGCCTTTCATTTCTACAATGGAAATTTTGCCAAATCTGGTGGGCCCTTTCAGGTGGCCTCTTCTGTTAACATAGAGGTATGTACTGCCTCTTTTATTAAATTCATCTTATTGTTAGACTTGGTTAGTTATTTGCATATCTATCTCTTTCAGTAGGATGCATACCCTGGGAGAGCCGGGATGATATTTAATTTGAAATCTTAACGTAACCCCAGTGCCTGGGCCACATAAGTGCTTAAGACATCTTTGTTAAGTAAACAGATTTTCTCAATTGGACTGTAAGCGATTTTCAGGAATGTGAGAGTTAATGGCATTTATATAGACTTGTATTATTGTTGGTTTGTTTAAATGATGTGGCCTCTTTCCACATGGTTTGGGTTTGAGGGACTCATTTCCTCGTTGTTGTTTTTTTTTTTTTAATGGTTTCTTGGTCAAAATGGTCAAAACCATTTTGCTCTGAATCCCCCTGCAGATTCTGTCCCCTCTCTCGTAGGAGGTCTCAGACCTACAGGAGGCCTCCCAGTTGGGTCTGGTGGTGATGCCACCATTGCATTGTTTGCTTAACCGCCCTGGTGGTTCTCTGTTTGAAGGGGAGGAAGCAGCTATAAGAAAACCCTGGAGAACCCAAATGTGGCCTCCATATCCAGGCAGCTGGGGCTGACTCAAGTGGAACCATGGTCATAAACTGAAAGAGCAGCTGCTACACAGCTTTCCCAGGGAACATTCTCATCAGATGTGCCCATTGATGTAGTTAAGTTTTTTAGATTGTTATACGGCAATTTTTTAAATTCTGGAAGATTAAAGAAAAAAATTCTTCCTCTTACCTCTGTACATAAATACTTTTTATATAGTCTTTGACAATCCTTTTTGTAATCATTTTTTAAAATATGATTGTTGTCATAGCGTCTGCTTTTTCACTTACTAAATTGTCAGTATTCTTCTCTATTGCTATATAGTCCTATCATCATTATTTTAAATCAGGCCACTTTTAAACATTTTTTTTAATGGGGAATTTTGAGTTATATATACCATCCTGAAAAAGGTTTTTGAAGACTTTGGTCCCACTGTTATCCATGATGCTGATGGCCCAGGCAATTACTGCCAGGTTAATTAGGCAGTCTCAAACAGCAGCTACACCCTATGTTTAGTCTTTCTTCAAGTGGAAGTAAAGGCTACCACATGGGTCAGATATCTTTTCTGGAGTGACATTTACACAATTTTACTTAGTGATTTCAGCCTCAAGAAATTATTATATATGTAGATGGAGATTTTATGTACCAGAATATTTAGTTTCATGCTATTTTTATATTTATGATATTGACAAACTAGTCACAATCTAAAATGCCCAACAATAGGGGAATGACCAAGTAAGAATATAATAGAATAATTTGAAACTAAATATAAGCAGAAGTCAAAAAAGAGAAGAGAAGATAAGCATTTCTGTAGGTCAGTTAAACAACAAGTGTTAAATGAACTCCAAATGAGGTTCGAATTGTTCAGAAAACCAAGACAGGTTCATTTTAAATGATTTGGGGAGCATTGAATAGAGGTAAAGAATCTTTTTCATAAGACATAGCTGAGTAAATACGGTGTGAGACAGATGAGAATGTCAGTGATGCTCTCTGTCACTACAGCATCTTTCCTAGAGACTAAAAGAATTAAGAAGTTCCACAGTCATAACTTGTGTTTGCTCTTCCTTGCGTATTTTCTGCCCCCTCCCACTATGAACTTTGAGTATGCCAAAAGGGATCGTTTTGTTTAGGTATTTTTGTTTCTGTTTTCCTCTTATGGAAAGTTGGCATTCTTATACAGCAGGAGAATACCTTTGTAGGCTGGTGTAGCCAGAAGCTATTGTTGAATCTTGTCAAAACATGACTCCTGAGATTACAGAGCCTTCTCTATTAAAGCTGCTCTAAAGTCTCATGGACAAGCCATAAATGTGGAAGTCACAAAAAATGAACTGGTATTTGCTATCCTAAGGAAGTAGAATAGCAGTTGTTTATTAAGTGTGGTGGTAGTTATTAGTGCTGGTCACCATGCATTTGATTGTACTTCTTGGCCATATTATAGTTGGGGTGTGAGGTGGGAGAGAATGTATTAGTTCTGGCTGATGAGTTATAAGAAAGTGAGGTACATTACTTCCAGACTGAGCATTTCCTTATCAGTATAATTACCCTCTAATTCTCTCTTATCCCCTTAGCCATGACAACCAGAAAGATTTGGGATGGCATATATCCACCAGTGAAGAGACATGGGACAGAGCTTCCGACCAACTTGGGATAGACATATAGAGTGAGTGAGAAATAAATCCATGTTGTTATAATTAAGATTTTTAAAATCACAACATAGGCTATTCTATATGAATTGATACAAATGCTTACCGTAGGACAAATACTGTAGTGAGCATTTACATGGAAAATCTCATTAAATCTTTACAATAACCCAATGAGATAGATATTTTCTCCAGTTTATAAATGAAGAAACTGAGATATATAGTGCTTAAATATTTCCCAAAGTCTCATATCTTGGAAATGACAGATCTCAACCTGAACCTAATTCTTGTTTAACACAGCAAACCAACAACATTGTGTAGTTTACAGTTTTGCTTAAAAGATAAAATTACAAGGCAGCCCAAAATAGGTAGTTACTATTGACTCACACTATTTTGCATTCTGAAAGGATAGTTTCGGTGTTAAATTAGTAAGTCCTCAGAAGGGCTCTTTTTCTTTCCAGGTAGGACAGGATGAAGCAGAGTCTTCCTCCTAGAGCCTTCAGGCAAGCCCACCAGTCTTTCAGAAGCACAAAGACCTATGTCTGACTGGAGCCACCCTGGCTCCCAACTCCAGACTTCTGTGCCCAGGGTGTGTTCACATGTGTTTGTGCATAAAGTTTCAGTAAAGCCTAGTGTGAAAAAGGTCAGGCCCAGGTGTCAGACTACCTAGCTTGGCCACTTAACATCTGTGTGATCTTGATAAAGTTAACCTGTCTTGGCCTTGATTTCATTTTCTGTAAAATGGGAGCAATTAATAGGAACCTTCATAGATTATTGTGAGGATTAAATGAGGTAACGTGTGCCAAGTGTTTAGAATAGTGCTTGGTCCGTGGCAAGCTCTCTTTCTCTCTCCTGTCTCTGTGTATATGCTGATTCATTTGTACCTTCACAAATAACCACTGCAAAGTAACCCTATCTCCATTTTAAGACTCTGAAGTTTCTTCCAACAAGAAGAAAACAGAAAGTGGTGAGTAACTAGTTATTTTTTGTGTGTGTGTTTTGAAACCACATCAAGGATGCAATACTTTGAGAAGAGAGGTCAGCAATGTTCAAAATGCAGGAAGTAAAAGAAACAGTGAGCATTCTTTGTGAAAATACTTTAAGATTCTCTTCTAATCCTCTTTTCAAACCTTGTTTCTCACCTTTTCCCCAATAGCTCAAAGGGAGGCCTTTTCTGACACAAAGGGGGGGCATATAAAATATATTTTTTCAACAATAATTTTCCTTGGCGATTTTCTTGTCGAAAATTATTTTTAAGATTATTTTGAAAGTTTGTTTGAGAGCAATTGTTAAGATGCCCTAAAATGAACCAGATTCCTTCTGCGGGTGGGCAAGTCATTTCCTCTCTTGTATCTTATCTGTAAAATGAATGGATTAGGGTTGATAAGTGTTACTATATCCGGTCTCGTTTGATTCTACCATTCCTTGTTTAATCCACACCCCAGGAATGTGGATCTAGAGCCTGTTTCTGCTTTAAATTGTGGAGGAGGAATCGAGTCCCAGCTTTCTGCAGCTGCCTGGCAGTTAAGGAAAAGAGAAGCTGCAACCCTTTTATTTGACGTGATAGCTCCCTGTAGCATTAAACTGTTGTTGCTCTAATGTGTGCAGCAGAGGACGTGTGCTTGACTGTTGAGAACAGGGGTGGTGAATAAATACATTTTCTTTTCTTTTCTTTCTCCCAGGAGTGAGTTGGGGGAGGAAGAACAGTGGTCTTTGTTGCGAAGCCGCGGTCCCAAGCTTCAACCTAGGGGAACGCTTAAGTCCTGAAAAAAGTTACGGAGAAGACTTGCAATTATGTACTTAGTCACAACAAAAGGGTAAGAACTTTCAAGACGCTGGATTGAAGAGACACAAAAGTCAGGAAGTGACCCTTTCATTGGGATTTCAGAGGCCGAGGAGGAGAAACAAAGTCCTCTCACAACTTGGGAACTTTGGGCCGTACCATCCCGAGGGACAGGGGTGGGAAGCCGGGGCGAGGGCCGTGGAAAGGGACATCTTCGTTCTTAATGAGCCATGAGTAAACTGAGGATTTCCACGCTGAGAAGACTCCGTGTCCGCAGGTCCCTGTCCCAGACATGAAAGCAGGTTTCGGCCGATCTTCACGTGGTGCCTGCGGAGGCCGAAGCCCAGGTCGTCCCTGGCCAGAGCCGGCCTCCTGAATCGGGCCCTGTGCGCGCCTGGCCGGGCCGCGCGCCCGGGTCTGCAGGATGGCGCGCCGGGGCCAGCCCATCTGCGGCCGCGAGTGGCCGGGAGGAAGCCGGCCCTGGGGATGAATGGGGCTTTGTTCGCCGGCAGCCGCGGCTGCCCTGGGCAGGCCTGGCCCGCACAACGGAGGCTGTATGCGAGAGGAATGGAAATGAGCCTCCGGCCCTGCCGAAGGAGCCCCATCCCTTTCCCTTCACAGTGTGGAGGAATGCTGGCAAGCCGGAAAGGAACCCTCGCCGGGGACGCCGCTCTCGCGGCTCTGAAACCCCATTGAGAAGAGCCCTTTGATGCAATTAAAGCGCATTCATTGCAGGCCTGGGAGGAGGGAAGGGCCGTCAAGCTTTTCTCTGTCTTGGAGCGTCTGTGTGCACCTTTGTGGGGCGGGTTACTTAGAGAGCAGGCGGGAACTTGAGCTCCCTCTCTCGCAGACGTTCTGTAACATCATAAAAGGGTCCCCATAAACAGATTGGTTTTCAGCGTGGGTGGAACCCAATTTGGACAAGATCCAAGCTGACCTGCAGGCCAGAGTGGCTGCTTTGAAAGGCTTCTTGGTACGACTTACACCACCTGCCCTGCTGTTAAAGTTTAGGCGGACAGGAAACTGAGTTTGAGGGAGGAAGTTGCTTCTGAGGTCGCTGCTCCTCATTTTCCATTTTCTCAGAGGTGGAGTGTGCCATGTCGCAAGCCCAGAAATGGCCACAGCCAGAGCTGTAAAAATGATGTCACCTGCAAATGTTGAAGGACTAGGATAGGTCAGATATTTTCATATTCAGATGATTCTTTAACGTTTCCCTTCTTCCTCCATTGAGACGACATTGTGGCCCCAGAAAACCCACATATCCTCTCTGAGCTTAATATTTTTTCATCTGTTAAAATTAATACAAAAAGGCAAGAGAATGATACCATAAAGCTCTGGGTGCTCGTGGAATTTTTTCCAAATTGGAAGTGAGCAATTTATCTACTGGTACATGTGGAGGATGTATGGAACTGAAATTCTGGTAAACATCTATATAAAAAAGGTAGTATGGGAGCCTGTTTTGTTGACTTTGTACCACTTATCGCTGGGGCTAATAGTCTAATGTCTGTTAGACCAGAATACGCCTTCTTGAGAACATGAATCTATCTTTATTATTCTGGTATCCCCTATGCCTAGAGCAGTCTCTGACCATCATGGTGGACAAAAAATATGTTGAACAAATGAATAAAAACAGGAATGTAAAGAATCAATACAAACTTGCTGGCTGGTTTCTGTCGTTTATAAATCTAAACAAGAAATAGAGGGAGGTAGGTGGGTACTGGAGATCCTTGGCTAGGCAGATGTTCACGAGAAATTTGAAGGAAAGAGTAGGAAATCATTTTGAGAGCACAAACATACTGCGAATATTTCCTGAAATGACCCAAAGCAGAGTGGGGCACTCAGGTGGAGGAGTCATTCTTTCCCAGCGAGTGGATGCTTAATACTGGTAAACATGAATCATGTTTTATATTTGCAAGGAGTATGAGTAGTCGATCATTCATTCTTTAAACGTCCCATGGAAGCAGGACAGTAAGAGTAATGGTTATGCATGATGGGCATCATGGGCATCATTGTTTCTTACATGTTGACCTTAATATATCTATCTCAACGGTTGCTGTTATTTTGGGCCTTGTTTAGACCTCTAACTTGAATGTTTTCCTCTGTGGCTTGAATACGTGATTATTTTTCCCATTCAGTAAAAAAACAGTTTACTTTTGCATTCCAATCAGGAAGCTCATAAATATGAGATAGTAGAGGACATGTCACTTCAAATACATCTTCAAGTGTCTGCAGGAAATACCACTTAAGTGACATTTATGTAAATAAATAGATGGTTCATATCCCCCTCGTAAACTCCCCTCCCCAACAAATCAGGTGACAAGTAAAACAAATTTAGTTTAAAGGTAGGGCCACAGTGATTCCAAATTTGTGTCAGGGTACAGTATGCCAAACATACAACTGCCCATGGCTTTATTCTTGTTCTGTGGTTTTGCTTGGCTGTCATACTGGACACCATTTTGTCTTGATGTGGATATCATCCCTGAGAGTTGAAACTCTTTTCAGACTGTTCCATTTCTATTTAGCCAGGTGGGCACAGCCCACACCAATCCCACATGTGAAATGATTCCAGGACAGAACAAAAGCTGTACAACAGTATTAGTAGCAGAGCCCCTCACTTTACAGAACTGCTGAGGTTTCTCCAAATTGTTGAGTATTTCTATCTTCTTATGCTTTACGATCTATTTTGGAGTAGCTTTATCCTCATTTCAGATTGGCAATTAAATAGGCAGTGGCTTGGATCAATTTACCTGACTTCAGCAAATAAATTAATGATCTGAAATGGATTACTGAAGGCCAGAATGGAGGATTCTTGTCTGATGACATTGCTGAAGTCAAAAATCCTATGTGAACAATTATGTTTTATACATTTAGATTTATTTTTCAAAGGACTGTACCTATTCATTTGGAAATACTGAGAATTTGTAACACTTTTTATTTTAAAACCTTAGATTTGTACATGCCGAGAAATTTTGGGTGACAGTGAAGTTTGCAGAGACAAATATCAGAAGAGAAGAAAGCTAACACCATCATTTCCTACAGCAGGTTAAGAAATCATTCAGAAAGATAAGAGTGACTTGTCTATGGTCACAAACTGTGGAATTACAATGCGTCTCAATTTTCTTTCCAAGATAGTCCTCAAGGTTTCTGGTGTTTTAATGCTAGAGATGGTGACCAGATCCTGGATCCCAAAGTACATATGAAAGCTAGTTTATCTAATTTGATAAAATCAGATTAATTATTTCACGTACTGCTTTTCCATTTTTGGAAGATAGAAATTAGCTCAAATTTCCTTGCTTTTTTTTTCTTTCTTGTTATTTGTCCAGTAGCCAGTAAAATGAAGAGAAGACCTCTCCTTTATTTACCAGATTACCCATGGCCTTCCTAGCCAGGGCCCTCAAAAGTTAGGGTGGAAACTTTTATTTGTCCTGTCTTTTGGGCAATACAAGGAGAGGGAATGCCTCATTAAGCCAGTCTTTGGCTCCTACAACACCAAAAGCAATGCTATTTACTTAGTTTCTGGGCTACTAAGTGCCGGATGGCCCATGTTGACTCAAATCCTAGTCCTTACAGCTAGGTGGGGCTATATAGAATTGTTAGTCATGTGAGGTTGCCAGGGCAACTTAGTCTTCTGAGCTGGAAGGCTTCAAGAAGTACAAAAAGGAGACTACAGGGCATGTTACAACTTACAGGCATGTGTTCAATAACATGTCATCTTTCAGTAATGAGTCTTTTATTTTTATTTTATTTTGTGGGATTGAAAGATCAGAAGCCGGAAATTAGCTGGGAGGATAAAGAAAGAAAAATGAAAGGAGGGGGGCTATTTCTGTTCCTTATGCGGGTAATAGTTAAACAAGGAGAACATCTGGTCCTGGAGTGGGTCTCTGCAGCGCTGCTTTTAATTACCCCGTCATTTGGTCTCATGCTAAATTAGTGACTGTGGGAGCAGCTCAAATCTCCAAACTGACAGGCCTGGAGAGCTCGACTTAGCCTGCCACATAGTCAGAGGGGAAACACGGAGCTTCCGGTTTCATATTTAAACCAGAGATTGACTCATAATTGTAGCTGTCAAGAGGGTGATGGAGACATTATGTAATCTGGTTCTTATGGTGATGTGTGTTTAAGGTTTCTGCTCTGTAAATTCCAGAAGAAATTTTGTGCCCATTGAGGGAGAGCTCGCGGGCTGCTCTCTGTGGTGTGCTCTGCAGGATAATGACAGTGCTATTAAAGGTTCCTAAGTCCGCCTGAATCCAAACATGAATGAATTTCTTCCTGAAAGGCCCTCCTGTTTTTCCATAGACTTTTAAATGTGGATGAGGTTAGGCGAAATCTGGTAAACTATGAAGAGGCAATCTGTTGACCTACTGGGGATATTTAATGACAAGCCATTCGGGTCCACACATTTTTTTTTTCTGGACCACATAGTTCTCCTTACTAATTCTCATCATTTCCAGCCTCAGAGATTCTGGAAGTGAACACGGTTGCTCCTGGAAACAAAATGCTGGGGCTGTGGATCATTTGTTCCATTTTCATTCTGCTTGTTACTTGCCTCTTGGAGGCCCCTGTGGACTGCTATAAATGTGCAGGACAGCCAGAGAAGGCTTGAGACAGACCCAGTGTTTGCTGCCATGGGAAAAAAAAAAAAAAAAAGTCAGATGAGGCTATTTAATTTTAACCTTAAAGGAATGTGTTTTCAACAGCTTTGCTAGAGTAAGAGGTGTCTTCATTTGATCTCTGAACCCAGTATGTTTTACCTCCATGATAAGAAGATTTCATGGATAAAGAATAGTATTCATATTAGGAGCATAATTGTAAAAACTGAATAAAAACTTAAAAAGTGAATTGTGAGTGGGTTGGTTTGTTCATGGGGAGTAATGGTGGTGGGGAGTAGGGAGAACAGAAACCTCTCACCACTCCTTGCTGCTAATCTGGCTTGTCTGGTGTTCTCACCTCTGTTTCTATACCTTTCCTTCTTCTCTAGGAGAATTTTCCAGTCCTCCAGTACTTGGGGTTCTGGTTCTGCCTTTTCATGTCCATCAAAGAAGACAGTGGTATTTATAAAGTAGTTTTAGCCAGAATTAATAACTAAATGTATGAAAATATATAATGAAATAAATGCTGGTTATCATCATTATCAACTATTTATATAGTAACTGACTGGCAGGGGGCAATCGGTTTCTGTTATAATCTCTGTTTCTTCCCAGAAAAATGAGCAATTAGGATAATTGGATATTTGTCCATTGGTCTTTGGAACATGTTATTGGGAGTGGGTAATTTTCACTTTCCAGGAAGAAAGTTGTATTATTTTAATTAAAAATAATATAGTATAATAATAAAATTAAATAATACATTAAATTAATATATTAAAATAATATACTTGTGAAAAAAATAAACAAATGTGTATTTAAAGGAATAATTAAAAATATCTTGTTTTTTCACAGTCTCAGGCTGTAAATCTTTATTAGGAAACACTGTCAGTGTAATGATTTGATTTGTTCTCTCCCAAGAGAATGAAGTTTGATATGAGTATTATACAGTCACCATAGCATGGGACATTATCATATGACTGCTGAATGATGCAAGGATGGATAATTTCATGAGTTGTCTTGCCTAAGTGGATTCATTTTCTTAGTCATTGAAATGAAAAGACTTGATGTGACTCCTGTTGAGATACTTCCAGAGGCAGCCATCCTTATAATAGATTCTTTCCATCAGAAAATTAGGTACTGATTTTCTTGTTTTTATTTTCCCTGTACTAGAACCTACAGATGTGCTGGAGAGTTCTCTTCTAATCAAGGGCCATCAGCTTATAGCAAACAATAATCGGAGACAACAAGATAATATTATTCTGGGGCTTGAGCAGAATGAGCTGAGCACTAGATCTAGTCAGCAACAGGACATTTTTCCTTCCTTGACTTTTCTGACTTTTCTATTCAAACTCAGGCATTCATCTTTGAGGATAAGGGACTAGTTGGAAGGTATAATTGGCAGAGTTAATAAATTACCTTTGATTTAAAAAAAAGAATAAACATCTGTTCCATGACAATTAGGACTAAAAATCATTAAATGTAAATTAGTTGAGATTTGCTTTTCTTCAAACTTTGCAAACTATTGTTAACCAAGTGTTTCAAGTTGCCCCCAAAACTGTGAAAACTTCAGTTGTCTGCACATAAATTTTGAATTCCTAATCAAGACTTTTAAGGTTCACCATAATCTGGCTTCAATTACCCTTCTAACTTTATTTTCTGCTACTCCCAACCCACCCTTCTAATTCTATTTCCCACTTCTCCACCTCACATGCCCTATGCTCCAGCCAACTTAAACAACTCTGTTTTCATAGCTGCTTTCTTTAGACACTATCTTCAAGTTATAGCTCCACAAAGCCTTCCTTTATTATCCTTAACCAGAAGTAATTATCTCTAACTGAACTACCATAGAACTTGTTCTATAATTTCTCTCATGCCATCTCATCTCATGGTATGCAGATATATCTTCATGCCTCATCCTTTTATTTCCTGTAGGCTTCTTGAGGTTGGAATCTGTATATATGGTTGTTGTGTTCACAGAGTGCCTAGCACTCTGCTTGCTGGTAGAAATTCCACAAATGTTTGTAGAAGGAATGAATAAATTTTAGCTACAGTATTCAAAATAGTTAAATTTCTCTTGTGGTCTGCACAAGAGAGAACTTCAGGTTTTTTTTTTTTTTTTTTTTTTTTTTTTTAAATAAAATGAGATTTGGACTTTTTTCATAGATGACACCATTGTTTCTCCATAAAATGGATTGACTCAGTGGCTACCTCCCACCCTCAGAACCCAGAAAGACTCAGAGCCTAGTTCTTGGACATGACAAACCATGTTAGGTAACAGAATTCTTCTGGTTCTCAGTTACTAAGATAGGGATGAGGGTAAGAATGAGGTGGATAAAATCATTTGCTAGGCTAGGAGCAGATCTGTGGCATTGTGTTAAATTTTTTTCAACAGAATTGCCTCCAGATCTATTGTTTATAGTCTTTTATTATCTTTCCTTTCCTTTCCTTCCTGGCTGATTTGTCAACTCTGGCCAGCTACTTTGATTTGAATGGGCTCTGAAATAATGGACTGAGTAGGAGACTTGGATTTCAGAGCTGGCTCTGCCAGTGGCTGTGTGGTTTTAGGAAAGTATAAATAAGAAGCCATTTCCTTCCCTGACAAGGAAAAGCTGAAGGAGTTCATCACCGCCAAATCAGTATTATAAGAAATGCTAGAGAGACTTCTTTAAAAAGAAAGAAGAAAAAAAAAGAACATAAATATGAATAATAAAATGACAATAACTATGTACATATCAATAGTAACTGTAAATGTAAATAGATTAAAATGGATGCTCCAATCAAACAACATAGGGTGGCTGAATGAATAGGAAAATAAGACCCATACAGGTGCTGTCTGCAAGAGACTCGCTTCAGATGAAAGGATACACATACTGAAAGTAAAGGGGTGGAAAAACATATTTCACATAAATGGAAATAAACAAACAAAAGCTTGGGTAATGATACTTATACCAGAAAATATAGACTTTAAAACAAAGTCTAGAAAAGAGATAAAGAAGGACATTGCATAATGATAAAAGGATCAATCCAACAAGAGAATATAACCCTTGTAAACATTTGTGAACCCAACATAGGAGCACCTACATATAAAGCAAATATTGCTGGACATAACAGGAGAGATCAACAGTAATACAGTCATAGTAGGGGTCTTTAACATCCCATTGGCATCAATAGATACATCTTCCAGACAGAAAATAAGGAAACAGTGGTCTTAAATGACACATTAGACCAGATGGATTTAATTGATATTTTTAGAGCATTTCACCCCAAAGCAGCAGAATATATATTCTTTTCAAGTGCAAATGGAACCAGTATTATTTGCAATAGCTGAGATATGGAAGGAACCTACATGCCAATCAATGAGTGACTGGATAAAGAAGAAGTGGTACATATATACAGTGGACTATTACTCAGGCATAAAAAAGAATGAAATCTTACTATGTATGACAACATGGATGGACCCAGAGGGTATTATGCTGAGTGAAATAAGTCAGACAAGTAAAGACAAATACCATATGACTTCACTTACATGTGGAATCTAAAGAATAAAGTAAGTGAACAAATAAAACAGAAACAGATCCATAGATACAGAGAACAAACTGATGGTTGCCAATGGGAGAGAGGCAGGGGTCTGGGTGAAAACAATGAAGGGATTAAGAAGTACAAATTGATAGTTACAAAATAGTCACAGGGATGTAAAATATAGCATAGGGAAAATAGTCAATAATGTAATAACTATGTATGGTGTTAGGTGGGTACTAGACTAAACAGAGGGATCACTTTGTAAATTATATAAATGTCTTATCACTATTCTGTACACCTGAAACTGATATAAAATAATATTGAATGTCAACTGTGATTCAAAAATTAAAAAAGGAAACAAAGACTTTTGCAGAAAAAAAAATTCTCAATTGTGTAATGTAGGTAAACTTGCCTGGCCTTTCCACAGTGTTCTGAGAATCTAGAGGAAAAGTTTATAAGACACAATGTTGGAAACTACAAAGTATTTTACATTTGTAAGGGCTAATTATCATAAAAATTAACAATATTAGAGGCTTTCTTATGAGATACATATTAAATCACTATTCCCATCTGGAACATTGTCAATTAATGTCTAACTAGGTAAAGTAGAGGCATTTGAAATTTTGCCTCTGCTAGTTATTAGCTCTGTGACTCCAAGTCAGTTACCTACCCTCACCTGAACCTCATTTTTCTCAATTGCAAATGGATATGAAATATCTAGCTCAGATGACAGTGAGAATTATTGGTGTGGTGGCCTTGTAATATATCAATTTGAATAGGCTGAATTTTGTTTCCTAGAAATCCCTTTCTTGAATGTCTCTGGTTGGGGTGGGCCACAAGAGACATGTTTGCAGTAGATTTGGTGGTTGAAAGGGAAACAGGTGCTATTTTGTGTTTTACGCTCGGATTCAGGCAGGTGCTCTTGCAACTGGCATTAATTAACACACACTGTCGCTATCTGTTGGCTTATCTCACTGGCACAGGACACCAGCCACCTTCCCTGGGATCCTTCTCTAAGTTCTCTGATTGGACCATATGTATATTTAGTTCTGAGACAAAGGACCTTGGCTTCTTCAGGCAGGATACATACGTTATCAAAGTTAAAGGCAGCTATACCTGACATAACAGGTATTTGTCTGTCCCTGTCCTTGTGGGTTCCAGATTGTACTTGTTCACCTCTACTTTATATCTTCTATTCTCTTCCTGATAACCTGCCCCCTAGACTTCAAGCTCTAGCCTTAGACAAGACTTACAGAGACTGCTTAACCAGTTGCCACCATTGTGTAAGGTCCCCACATTATCTTTCCAAGTCTGGTTGCTGAATACATCAGTCAGAGGAGTGGTGGTGGGAAGAGGATAGTAGGGAAAAGGGTGGTTGGCTGACATGGCACGACCAGGAGTGGACACCCAGGTGGTGATAGTATTCTTGGCCTTGATCAAGTTGGTGGTGGAAGTCACGATGGAGTCCCGATTAGGAAAATGGAGAGACATAATTTTGCGTCTTCATGAAAGATGGGCTTCAGAGCAGGAGTTCCACATACTTAGGAGATACAGACATGTTATGATTGAAAAGGAGCCAATATTAGTTTCTTAGCTTTAAGCTATACAGTGACATAGAAAATGCAAATAATTTGGCGGTGGGGACTGGTTAAGGAGAGGAATGGAATCAAAACAGAGAGTTTCTATCTAATTTCCTTTGACAATGGTTATAGTAAAACATTTTAGCTAGGAAAAGATTAATTTGTTTTCAAAATTAAGAAAAAAGTAACATGTGGAAAATATTATGTTGATGCATGTTTTGCTGAACAGATGGTGACAGTCCGCAAACTTCTCAAGGATTTCCCCTACAGGATAAGGGGAAAGCATTTTAATTCTACCAAGTAAATGAATGTCACTGAATCTCTATGATTCTGTCTGTCTCTTCTTATAGAAATCATTTCTATCATGAGTCAAACTTTTCTTCTCAATAATTTTTAATAAATTCCTTTAATATGGGAGCATCTGAGTACGTACATTTATTTATTTATTATATTTATTTATTTATTTATTTATGCTAGTCTAGTCTTTCTCAGCTGGGAACCCCTTGTCTTTGTATTAATACATGTTCATGATTTTCATTCTGAGTCTCTGAAAACACACCATATATAATGTGGGTTGGCCAATTATTCAAATCTTTATTTTATAGATAGGGAGACCGAGGGCTGAAAGTTTCTGTGACCCTAATCAATGTTTCATAATGAGTCACAGCTGAAGTAAATATTAGAAATGGGTTTCTTGACTCAAATTATTGACCTTTCACTATCCTTTAGAAACTATGATTCTTACCATACTTGAACCTATCTTACCTGTGTATTTTCTTTTTTGTGCTGTACTTTTAGAAGAATCTAAAGAGGACATAGGGAAGAGATTTTCCTCTAGTTTCTCACACTTCCACCCCCACTTTCTGGTTTCCTTTGAAATGAAACCACAGCTTCAAGTAGAACCTTCCAAAGGTTTTTAAGATGAGTTGGCTACACAGCTGGAGACAGAATGATTGGTTATTAATCAAGCACTTCCCTATGCCATAAGTCATTTCTCCATCAGGGGCCACTTTTCTCACCAGAAAAGAAAAAAGTTCAAATCAAAACCAGTAAGTAGCAGAGAACTGTTTACCATTGACTGAGGTTCAGGAATAGGAATGTAAATTTTTATTTACTCTTCTGCTCCTAAACAACCCGCCTCACCCATACCCCACCACTTTAAAAAACTTAATGCATCTATTCCCTACCTAGACTCTAGACTGCTTAGATGAGTTAGATGGCCTTATGGAGATCCAAATAAACCTTGGCCCATGTCATTGAGAGTGAGGTTCAGGACCTGGTGCTAATAAGGTAGGGGTAACTTCAATACAAATTAATTTGTGATTCCAGTGTAGTCCAAACCTGTGTAGAGGCAGGGAGACTAACCTGGAGCTATGCTAGTGGCTGATTCTTCTTTCCCTTATTTAATGTTTCTTATGGATAATTGGGAGAGTACTCTAAATACAACTGTCATTTTTCAATTAATGGTATCCTTTTGATCTTCATTTTCCTTTATTCTTTTTCTCAAATATTCTTGCATATGGTCACGCTTTATCCTCGCAGTCTCTGTGGCAAATCATTGCTAAAAGCTTTTAACACTAGAAGTAAAAGAGAAAGAGATGTTCTGTTGCTATTAACATGAGCAGCTCAAAATAGAGTGTGTGCATTAAAACCCAAGCATGCTCACAAATCTCTCTTTCCACCATCAATTTAGAGTGAAAATGTCAGAAATGAAATGAGGAGAAAAATAGTTGGTTTGTTGAGTAAAAATTTGGTAGGTCATTTGCACAGATCTCATTTAATACTCACTACAACCTTGTGAGGTGGTTGGATTATTATTTATTATTATTATTATTATTATTGTTGGCCTCATTTTGCAATTTAGGAAACTATGGGTTAGACATATTTAGTGATTTACCAAGTTATATAGGGAGGTAGGGTGAAGCTAGAATTTAAAACAAGGACGTCTGATTTCAGAGACCATGAACTTAGCATCAGTGCTATACATTCTCATGAGAAACCCCACGGGCTTCTTAAGTGTATTTGAAGAGGTTTAAAAGATAGAACGAATGTTTTGAGCATATTTAGTACATTTATCATCTGCCCCAGATGATAAATCATGGGAGCTAAGGAAATACTACACCTTGGAAACATGTTTGTCAACTGTTTAAATTACTTAAAAAGGGTTAAAACAGATTATAAAGAGCTCTTGGTTTATGATTTTTTTTTTCTTCTTAGGTCTAAATATAAGTTCAGTCTTTAAAGTTGCTTCAGTCTTAAGGCACATTGCTCCTTATGCTGAGCAATTAGTAAAGAAAACTAACTTCTGTTCAGTGCTCCTAAGAAAGGCAGAAAAGCAAGTTATGGATACTTAGGTGGCTAGTAGGCTAGATCAGGGTCCCCAATCCCTGGGCCATGGACTGGTACCGGCTGGTGGCCTGTTAGGAACTTGGCCACATAGTGGGAAATGAGTGGCAGCTAAACTAGTGAAGCTCCATCTATATTTGCAGCTGCTCCTCAGCACCAGCATCACCACCTCAGCTCCACCTCAGATTATCAGGCATTATAAGAGCACTGGTCTCTGATGCCAAAAAGGTTGGGGATTGCTGTTTAAAGTATTCAAATATATACAGTCTGTGGCACCACAAGCGTAAGCCCCACTGGCCACCAGAGCTGGAGATTTGAAGGTGTCCCTCCAGCTGCAGTCACAAAAGTGGGGGCTCTGGACAAATAAATACATAACTCCTGTCTGGGAGATAACGGTGAGCTGCGCCAGGCAGAGAGAGCGAAGGTGGTGCACACTGAACTCTATTCACAGAAAGCACGTCTATCCATGGGCTCCTACAGGTGGGCCAGACCGGAATCTGCCCCTCTGGCTGACTGCAGGACAGGTAAACTGACCTCTTTTACAGAAAGACTAGTGTATGTGTTTCAGTCAGCTGACCATGCTGTGCCCTGAGGGTGGTAGCCTGACAAGAACTGGTCTCTTCAATTGTACAGGGCCCTGGGCACTCTGGCTAGCGCCAGGCAATCAAGGGGTGTTCCCTGGGTGGCTGCTAAAAACACCAGGGCACCACATGTGTGTAAAAGTTCCCCAAATGTGTGTAAAATCTCTCCTGCAGGAGTACCAGCGCCTGGGAAGGCGGCAGAGAGCCAAGACAGCGCCTACTGGGTGGAGCTCGGCAGACAGTGGGTAAAAATGGTGCGTGTCGGGAAAGAGAGAGAGAAAGAAAGATGGCGCCCGTCGATTGGCGCCAGGCGGAGGAGAGCTGGCAGGCGGCACCCACCAGTCTCCACCTATGAGAGCAGGCCTCCAAAAGTGTGTCAAATCAGATGCCTCTCCCTCAAGCCAATGCTCCAAGACAAGCAAAGGGCTGCGCAGCCCTTGCGCTGCCATTTCTGCCCTCGGCCGGTGAGTCCCAGTCAGACCCTTTAAGAGGATTTTTAGATCGTTATTTCTGTGAGGGTCTCCTAGGCGGGAGATACTGTCTCCTCGTCAAAGCTAGATGTTTTGGGGCTCTTCTCTCAGGTGCAGGTATGAAAAACTGGGGGTGCTCATTGTGGAGTTTGAACCCTTCACTCCTCAGAGAGAAGCTCTAGGTTGTGAGTTCCCTCCGACTGTGGGTTGCAGTAGGAAGTGTGGGGTTTATGGAGAGATTGTGTTCTGGCCTCTCCTACAGGCTTCATCGAGGGCCTTCTCTTTGCCCAATGCACAGAAGTCCTGAGTCAGTTTTTAGTTTTTAGATTTTTTGTTTGTTTGTTAGTTTTTGTATTTTTTTTTTTTTGAGGAAGTTATTCCATAGGTAGCTGTTGATTTGGAGTGTTTGTGGGAGGAGGGATTAAAGATCCTCTTACGTCGCCGTCTTGAACCGAAATCTCTCGTGCGCTACTTTTCATTTCTCACCTCTTTACAACTATAATTTGGGGTGATTCGTATATATTCATATATAAATATACATGTATTATTAAACAGTGTAAATAAATAAATGAGGTAGTTAGGGAAAGTTTGCAATTTTTTTTCTTTCTTTTTTTTTTTTTTGTAACCACGGTTTTCTTAAATTTCTTCTAAATATATCGATTGGTTTGCTAAGGCTCTGGTCACTTACTCTGTTCCTTTTGGCTGATATACCAGCATCCGTGTCACTTGTGCAAATAATAAAGAGTACTGGGCCTCAGGTGACCTTGGCAAAACACTTCTAGCTGTTCTTCATACTATCCATTTGCCAGTCAAAAATTAAGTAACTTATATGGGGTCAGATTTTTGGGTGAGATACCTATAAGTTGGTTGTGTGTTCTCTATCTATGATTTTCAAACTATGCCTCAAGTATTTTTCCAGATTCTGTGGTGATAAGTGAGGACCAACTTAGAGGTTAAATTGGATTCAGACTTGGATGTGGGTTTTATCTTCTTATTTCAACCAGGCTTTTACTTTCATGCCTTTTGTTTGGGTTTCCTTGTGAAAATATGTTTGCAAAACAGATTTTGCTTCTAAAATAAAGATAAAAACCCACAACCCTATCATTTTATTCCATTTTTACTCATGTCTATCATTAAATGTCCAAGTCATTAGACTAAGTCTAACAGAACTTATTACCTAGTTCTGTTTTCTTTAGAGCCTTTGGAAAATCTACACCCTCACCCACCTATTTATTGAGTATTCAGATATATACTTTGTAATTTTTCTGGGTCATTTTTAATGTAGGGGTTAATAAGGAAAATATGTAAGTGAAATCAAAAAATAACTCTGAGGCCAACATTTATTTAAATAATTCCTGAGAATGGACTATATGCACATTAAATATAGATGCATTTGGACTCTCTAAGGTACCTGGAAGTATTAATGACACAGAATCTCTCTATCTTGGAATAAAAACAAAACTCTAGTGCTGGCCCACTGCTAAGTATCAATGGAAACTTGGAATTGAATTTGTGTGTTTTTTGTTTGTCTCGAGGAAGAGATTTTGGTTTCTTAAAATGCCCCCCTAAGGTAAAGTACTGATCTTTGACACTGGTCGACAATCCTGTGCCTCAGTCCTCTTTGCCTTAGATAACTGATTGGGTTGTTGATATTTTTAAAATATCTTGCTTAACCCCCAAATATCAATCAACCCCCACTTATTTCCTTTCTTTTCACTCTTAAAATCAATGTAGTTTCACTAACCTCAACCTGACTTGTAACAAACTATACATGAGCTGTATTGACTGTAAAGCATTCACCAGAAGGTTCAAGGGACAGATTTATGGCTTCCTTAGAAATTTTATAGCAAGATTACATGGGGGCTGTGAGTAAGAAAAAAATTCAAGATGAATATGAATTTGCAGCCTTTTTGGGCAACAGATTACTGGTTGTGAACTTTTTAAAACTGCAAGAACTAAGTCAAAAAACTCCTTTCTCATGATGGATGGATGGATGGATGGATGGACGGATGGATGGACTTGCAAAATCAGCTGTAAAGGCATACTTTTAGGCCCTGGCAGATAGAAGGATAAGGGGTGTGTGTGAGTGTGTGTGTGTGTGTGTGTGTGTGTGTGTGTGTGTGTGAAATGGATTTAGAGGGGACTGAGGTAGAAGATAGTGCTAACTTTTAGGAGAATTATTTGGAAAACAACCCATAAATTAATTCCTAAAGAAGTGTTAATCCAGGGAAAAAATCAAACAGTGAAATCTCGTTAAATTTAGTAATTTAAAGTGCAGCTGTGAAAAGAAAAGGGGGTCCCAAAAGTCAAAAGTCAGGCTGAGGAATGTTGAAAAAAAGCAACCTCTTCATTTGCTTTAGGAATTGGGGAAGGGGGAATGTTAGGGGCTGTTGGAATGTATAGACACTAAGGTTGTGTTTAGCTTATCTTGACTCTGGTCTTTTGGGCAACTTTCCTATTTTTTTTCTCCCCTGGCATCTCCTTTTCTACAGCTCTGTGGTTTTGGCCCTTGAAACCTAAGCCCTATAAAACAGAGGGGACATACTCACATACTATGATTGTCTTTGGGGGGGGGTAGTCTAAGCCTATGTGCCAGATTTATTTGATCAGTGACCCACAATTATTCTTTTAGCACATGTATCTGTATAGTAATCACAGTACCTGAATTATGAAATGGGTCCAGTCTGTACTGGTGACTCCAGATTGATAATATTTAAATATTTTACACTTACTTAATCGGAATCAGGGAGATATCTGATTTTCTGCTCCTAAACGTTGTGTATATCTTTCCCTTCAAAATAGGGGACATACATGTTTGTAATAAAAAAACATTTAAATGTATTGGAGATTATCTTTCATTTCACAGGTTTGTCCTCATGGTTGGATAGTTATTACTCTGAGAAAAGATTCAAGTTATGTGAAAATAGTTACTAACTCCTTTTTAACATATGTTTAAAACTTTTATTCTCTTCTTTGATGCTAAAACAGTTCCTGATTTGCAAAATCATTTATTCTTCAGCTTTCTTTTATAATTTTCAAAAACATTCCTTCTTTGGAGATAATTTAATAACTTTAAAATTAGATAATAAAATAATTTAATATTCATAGTAGATGGTAATAATCATAAATGATTTGCTTTCAGAATTCAGCTTAAGAGCTTGTGTGGTAGGCAGAATTCCAAGAGGGCCCCCATAACCTTTGTACTCCTGGAGTTACACTGGTCATTGTTACTTTACGTGGCAAAAAGGATTTTGCAGAAGTAATTAAGGTTATTAATCAGTAGGCTATAACATAGGGGAATTATCAAGGTGAGGCTTATCTAACTTATTACCATTTATAAAAGAGAATCCTCTCTAGCTGGTAGTAAAGAAAATAAAAAATTGGAAGCGAAAGGAGTTGGCATGTCATTTCTGACTCTGAAGATGGAAGAGGCCACATGCAAGGATCAGAGATCAGCCGTTAGTTGATGAGAAAGACCCTCAGCTGACAGCAAGGAAAACAGAGACCTCAGTCCTACAACCATAAAGAACTGAATTCTACCAACAACCTGAATAAACTTGTAAGTGGATTCTTCCTCAGAGCCCAAACTTGATTTCAGCCTTGTGAGAACCTCTGTAGATAAATCAGTCAGGACCACCTGGACTTCTTACCTATAGAATTCTGAGAATATAAGTGCATATTGTTTTAAGCTGCTAAATTTGTGGTAGTTTGTTATGTAGCAATAGAAAACTCATATAGTTTGTTTTGAGAGTTTTGGTGCAGGCTTCAGTTGCACTGTGCAATTTACAGTGACATGAGAAAGGGTTTATAAGGATATTTAATTTATTTTATTTTAATTTTTAAAATTTTCACTTGAGGCTCCTGCCAACTTTTTTTTGGGAACAGTACTATGATTGATTCTGTTGGTTGACTACCCAAAGATATTTCCTACCTTTCTTTCCTAATAGGACCCCAGTTTGTTTTTAGCAGAGATCATTTAGTTTTATGGAATGTAGGCCAATTCTGGATAGAGGGGTAAGCAGGCTAATGATCCAATTTGGCCAATGAGATTTAAGAAGTCTTTGGGAAGTATTTTATTTGATGATGATGATGATTGATGATGATGATGATATGCTTATAGTACCTAGTCTTCCTAGGTGGTCTCCCATCCAAGAACTAACCAGGCCCAACCCTGCTTAGCTTCAGAGATCAGACATCGGGCTCATTCAGGGTGGCATGGCTATGGACCATGGGCTGTGGCTCCACTGGGGTGCGAACCCAGGACCTTTTGCATGTAAAGCAGACGTGCTAACTGCTACACTATAGAACCACGTCCAGTATTTTATTTTTCGATATTAGAGAGAAGCTGAGGAGAAGTGCTCTGCATTACACTGCTGTCTATTTCTTGCCTTTGAATGTGATGTGATGATGTGCTGCAGTCATTTTGTGACCATGAGGGAAGAGGGCAAAAGAATCACAGAGATGCTGATTCAGGGCCTTAATGCCTTTGAACCAATACCATTACTCACATATCTAGATTTCTTAAGCCAGAATAAAAAATTTTTTTTAAGTAATATATTTTTAAAAATAAATAACCATTGTTTAAACTATAGTTAACTGAGTTTTAATAATTTACAACTGAAATAATATGTAATTGATATACAATTTGAGCCCTGAAAGTAGAATGCTGTAAGAAACACACTTGAAGAGGTAAGTCAGAAGGGGCATTGAGGACCCAATGATCCTTAGCTGGAAACCTTCTCCATGGCAAAACATTTAAGTAACCAGTTGTCTGATATATCTTAGAATGTAGACTACATGTTGACATAGGTTGAGTGGCATGGAAAATACGAGGAAAAATCAGGATATTTATGTGTGTTGGCTTATTTTGATGGCTGTAAGCAAAGACGTCCTATTAGGAGATATAAACTTAGATAGCTAATCTCTAAGCAGAGAGAAGAGAAAATATGATTTCGCTAAGAAAGGTACTCTTTAAAGGAACAGAATCCCGTAATTTATACTAATGCAGGATTGGAGATGGTGTCTTCAGTACCCAAGTTAAAACAAGCAGAGGCAAGAATGTAGCACACTGAAGACATAAAACTGGAGTTTACTACCACAAAGACCTGATTATGTATGTTAAATGCTGGAGGATTTGGGAGAGCACAGGATCTAGGAGCAGGGAGAGAAGAATTCTTAGCCAAAGACTGTGTCTAGACAAAATCTTTAGCTGTGGTTACTAATACAAGGAATTGACCAGAAGCATTGACTGAATCTACCAAGTTGCTGAGAGAAATTTTATTGTTAAAAATAATGCAAGCCTTGCCAACAACTACATATAATCAAAGACAATCCCTAGGTGTCTAAACTTGTTCAACAGGCAGAGTTTGCTAAAATTAGAACAACATTCTTCTGAATGCCCAGCTTAGATATAGGCATTGAAAATAATTATTAAAGAATATCTTACTAGAGGGAAGAACCAGAGGCTATGAAAGAAAACAGAGATTTTTACAAACAGAACTAGGAACTGTCAGATTGATTAACCAAGAAAATTTTCCATTGAAAAAACAAGCAAGCATTTTTCACTATTTCTTTCTAACAGGCTGAATTATATGATAGTAAATTTAACTATTTAGGCTTTTCCCACCATTGTATATTAGATGTGCTGGAGGCAGATAACCTTTTCTTTAGAGAAAACCTGTAGAAACTGCATGTATTGGAAGAGGATGTGTTTGGAAGTTAGATTGCCAAAAAGGTGGATTGTGACAGATACTGTTAGTTGGTTACCTAAAAGTACTACTTACCCAGCTTTCTACACTCATCTCACCCACCAACACACACACATTTTGGGCAGAATTCCTTGATTGACAACCAAGATTGACAGGACTCAGTGATTCATCATTTTGCTTTCTACATGTTTGTTCCCAGAATTCAGTCTGTTATAATGATATTAATGAACTTCTGGGCATATGTGTCATATTATACTGATGGCCTAATGAGGCTCAAGTGAATTGAAGGACATTGGGGTCTTCATTGTACAGGTACAAGTGACTGGCTTAAACTGGTACCTAATTCTCTGTCTACTGCTTTATTGGAGTTAAAAAAAAATGCCTTTTGGCTTGCTTAATTGTGGGCAGATTCGGGTGGACCCCTTCCAGAATAGGATGACCTCAGTGTCTTTGCAGACAGACCTGAAACCCCCTAACTTTCCTGCCTTACTCTTTTCTAAGATCCATGAACCCCTTTACTAATAGTATGGATGTTGAGGGACAGGAGGTCTCTTCTGTATCTGCTTCCTGCTAAGAATGGCCGAAGTCCCTGCCTACAGGGGTTTCATGGAGCTCTTTCCCTTTCTGTTTCAGTCAGGGCGGGGTCTTGGGTTTCCTGCTGAAGTGCTACCTCAATCCCTAGACAAGGAAAAGAAGATACAAACTTGTTATTTAAAGCATATATCTATTAACTTCTATTATTGATTTGCCTATTAAGTGAGTAAAGGAAAACAGGCTTGGTTAATAATATATTTCTTAAACAGTAAAAAAAAGACCTTTGGCCTAAAGTCCCCTCCCCCCTCAGACTCTAAGGGCACTGTCTGACTTAACACCATTTCTGCTAACAATGGGCTGATGACCCTTAGCAATAGACAGAGGATCTGAGTCGCCAGTTTGGGGCAATTATCAGGATTTGAGGGAGAGGGCCTTTTTTTTTCCAAAGAAAGGAGGGCAGAAAACTAGGTTTACTAAAAAGATTAACTCTGAAAGAGATGTCCCATTTCATTTCCTCTAAAAGATTAAAGATTTTACAAGTGATGTCCTGTCTCACGTTCACTCGTTCATTCTTTTGATCACTTATTCATTCACTGAAATAATTAGTAACAACCAAATATAAGTCAAGAATTGCTTCAGCAGTGAACAAGGATCACTTGTTGAAGCTTACATTCTATTTGGGAAAACTGGTAATAAACAAATAACTTTAAATTATCAAGTGGGGCTAATTGTTAGGAAAATAAGGCAAAGAAAGATGATAGAAAGTTTTGAGAGCTGGATGTAGGGCAGTGCTCTTTTATAAAGGTAACCAGGAAGTTCACTCTGTTAAGGCAATATTTTAGCAGAGACCTGAAGACAGAGAAAAGTCATGGTGGTATCTGGGGAAAGAGCATTTTAGACAGTCAGTAGCCAGAGCAAAAGTCTTGTGTTGGGAATGTGCTTAGTGTGATCCAAGAATAGCAAGTGGATACAGCAGGTTGAGTGGAGTGAGAGAGGGTAGGAGTGTTGGGGAGGAATCAGGGAGTAGCAGGGCCTCGTTTTGCAAGGTTGCCAGGCTAGTTATAAGGGCATTATATTTAACTCCAAGATTTAAGGGTATGGCCAGGATTTGTGGGATTTTAACTTTTACAATCTTGGGAGCTTTCTATACATAAAGGAATACAAAATTAGGCACAAACCTAAATAGTTACTTGGAATAGAAAGTAAAAATTAACAAGAAATGATCAATTTCAAAAAAAAAAAAAAAAAGAAAATATCAATGTAGGCCATCAGAATATGCCACCCCCAAATATGCCACAGTGGCATAAGTATTAATTTGAGCTGAAAATAATGAGAAACAGCAAATACAAAAAAAAAAAAAAAATCACTGGAGACTCTTATCAACCCAAAGAGAGAGAGGAATTTACATAACAAAACTTACTAAAACAACCCTTAAGTTCTATTGATTTCCCCCACATTATCTACCTTCCATAGTTTGCCACCCATAAATGCAAAATTCCTTTCTTTGTCTTGTCATTTTCCTACAAACTTACTCTTTGTTAAGCTATTGTAGAAGCCCCATGTTCTAAGCACCTCTTTGAGTTACTCATTACTGAGTTTCTTCTGTGAGTATTGCATTACTCCTGTTAATAAACTCTTTTTCTCTTGTTAATCTGTCTTTTGTCAGTTTAATTTCCAGGGCCGCAGGGGCAGAGCCTGGGGTGAGGAAAAGGTTTTGTTCCCCTTCCTTTACATCACACCCACCATGGATGGGAGGGATTATAATCATTTTGCTAACTAATTGTGACATCTCTCTATTATTTTTTCCCTTATGTTATTTTTGGCTTAAATTTCTTGATTGCTGCTTTACATATTATTTTGTAATGCTGTTTTTTATAGAAAGAATAGAAAGATAATTCAGTCTTTCCTTTAGTTTGGTCAAAATTTATTTTTTTATTCACAATATAAAAAAATTAATTTTACAACTCATTGGAAATGCCATGTACAATTTTTAGAATTGTTGTGAAATTTGAGAAAGCTTTTCTCAAATTTATTTCTTACATGAAAGGCAAAATTTGTAAAAATTTTCCACAGACTAATTTCTAGCTCTATATATTTCAAACCCTTTTCTCCTATACTAGCTACGTATTTCTGGTGTGGTGAAGACAGTTTACTTTCTATGAACTCCAGTCCTGATGTCACAGGATACACTGGCATAGAAGATAGTAGAAGTATTCATGGAAGCCATTCCTATATGAGCAAAAACTTTACGTCAAAATAACTGTGAACCACAATAATATATCCCACTAGGTCAAACTAAATGCTTTGTCATTCAACTTCTTAACTAAATCCCAGAGTGCCTGTGTCTATTCTAGACTTGAAGAAACTTGTGACTTGACTCAAAGAGAATTGTGGTAGAGGGGAAATTCAAAATAGTGTGGTTAAAATATCTTATGTTTTGCAAATTAAAACAACAAAATGACCATGTAAATATATTGCCAGGCTTCTTCCAGGGGCTTGGAAGAGCCCTGTGTAAGTGAGGGGCTGTGAGTCTGGAGATTTATTATCTTCTTTTGGTGAGATGTGAAGCTATTGGAGGATTTCAAGCAAAGTAGTATTATGGTCCAAGTGCTGTTGTAAAAGGACCACTTTGGAGAGGAGAATGTAGGGGAGCAATTCAGGAAGTAGGCAGATCCATGTAGAGGCTCAAGTTCAGGTTGCAGAGGGAAAGTGAAAAAGCAGACATAACTCATTCTTTGAGTTCCAGGAAGGCTGACTCTGTTATTCACTAAGCTATTAATGTGTTTCCTGATAATTCATGTCTACTCATGTCAGACTGGTTTCCTTTCTCAACTATTGCTGATTCGAATTTTTAAAGTTTGAATTTCACCAACACTGTTGTTATTACTGTAGCTATTTATGTTCCTAGACATCTTTGCATAGATGTCTTCAGTGCTAGCCAAATGATCATTCTTTACCAACAGAACTTCAATTTACAATATTAGTTTAATCAATGCAATCAGTATCTGGGTTGAGAACTACCAGGGAGGACTCTTACCTGTCATTTTAGAAACCTTGGAATCTGGCAAATTATCATTTTATATTATCAAATATCCCTTTTCCTGATGCAGCCTATCTGATGAATATCTTCAAGGCCTTTAGAGTTTAATCATTTGTCCCGTTTATTTGGGAGTTAACTTTGTGAGTCTTGCTTTAGAACAGAGGTTGGTAAATCTATTATGTAAAGGACCAGATAGTAAATATTTTAGTTTTTATAGGCCATATGGTCGCTGTCAGAACTACTCAACAACGCTGTTGCAGTACTGAAGCAGCCATAGACAGTTGTGCAAACAAATGGATGTGGCTATGTTCCAGTATAATTTTATTTACACAAATAGTCCATGGGGCCAGATTTAGCCTGTAGGATGCAGTTTGCTGATTCCTGCTTTAGAATTTTTGTTTCACTGTTTCATGTTATGTGTCCCAATTCTTAAACTCACTTAACCTCTATGAGTCTAGTGTTTCCATCTTTAAAATAAGAACTCTAACATATGCTCTGCCTACCAAATAACATTGTCATAAGGGTCAAATGAGATGTTGGTTGTAGAAGTCTCTTATAAATTCTTTCTCTTTCCTACCGTCCTGAAACACATTTCTCTACTTCTGTTTCTACCAATAACACACACATATAAATACTCACTCACAAAGGTAAATTATGGCTGGCTACTTTATTTTAACTCCTGGGCCTTATGTCAAATGCTGGCCCCTAAAATGTCACCAAAACCACCTGTGATAGCACAAGCTGAGTTTGTTCTTACCAAGGTAAGGGAGAATATAGACTTGATATAGTTGTAATAGAGCCTAAGAAGAGGGAGGACAAAGTGAGGATATTTATTGAAATTTGAAAACCTGCCTAGATGAAGGTGAATCTTTCAATGCAGGGGCTTAGTTAGGATTGAATAGGGAGCATGATGTAGTAATAGTCTAGGATTGGTAGATGTAGCAAGGTGAGGATTTTGAAGAGGGAGTTCAAGAGTCTTGGCGTGTATGCTATCATTTAACACTTTCTATTGAAGAATCGATTGGTTTTTCAGAAGGTTACCGAATAAAGAGTAAAGTTATTTGTAACCTTTATTTTTGGACAAGTTTCCTAGAATAGTAATGTTAAGAAACACATTGAAATAGTGAAGTCATGTTAATGTGTTTAAGTCAATCATAGTAATGTTAGTAAGTTGTGTGGATGTGGATGGTTTGGGTCCTCACTTATTAAGACATACTGGAGGCATTTTGTGAGAAGAAAAGGTAGATTGAATAGCAGGATTTACTTAAATGGTAGAAAAGAAAACAATAGATATAGAGGAGAGAGGTGGCAAGAGTGTGAAGAGGTTTTCAGGCCAAGTTTAAAGAGGTGTTTAAAAGCAAGGAGAAAATTTTGGGGATTAGAAGTTGGGATATAAGCTATATCAGGAAAGTAAAAAATTAGAAAAGAAAAATTTAAACACTGTCAAATATAAACTGCTTTTAATTGTCTGATGGAACAGTTATATTTTTATGTGTGACTCGTAAAATATGTAGGCCAGATTTTGTGGAAGTTCCTTTTTTTTAGGTAAAAAAAAATTCATAGTAGAAAAACTTGAATATACACATAAATAATTAGAATAAATACAGATAACTCTTAATAATGAAATTATAAAATTAAAAAAAAATTATTATTAGTTTCAAGTATACAGTACATTGGTTTTAATAACAATCCCCCTAATTGCTCTTTCTCTCCTCTGGCTCTCCACCTAACCGGTACATTAATGCTAACTGCATTCCCTATGCTCCCCATCCCTGTGACCCTCTATCAACTACTAATTTGTACTTTTTTAACCCTTCGCCCCTTTCTCCCAGTCCCCCAACCCCCCTCCCCTCTGGCTGTCCCCAGATTGTCCTCTATATTTGTGAGTCTGTTTTTGATTAATATGTTCCTTTTGTTTTTTAGGTTCTGCATATAAGTGAAATCATATGATATTTTTCTGACTTATTTCACTCAGCATAATAATCTCTGGGTCCATTCATGTCATTGAAAATGGCAGGAGTTCATTTATTTTAATGGCTGAGTAATATTCCACTGTATATATGAATCATAACTTCTAATCATCTGTTGATGGGCATTTAGGTTGCTTCCATATTTTGGTTATTGTAAATCATGCTGCCATGAACATAGGAGTACATAGATTTTTATGAATTGTTTTGTTTTTCTTTGGATAAATACCCAGAAGTACAATTGCTGGGTCAAAAGGTATATTCAATAAAATGGAATTTCAATGAAATGGATATATAGGAGTCAAAAATTGAGAGAAATAGGAAGAATAAAGAACATTTTGGGAGGCTGTTGGCTGGTTTGTGGGAAATGATCCAAGGCCATTGGATTTTTAGGAAGAATATGTATCTTAACATTTTAATTAAAAAAATGTATTGCTGTGATATTGCAGAGAGCTTAGGCCAACAACAAACCTGGAGGGCATAGTCCCCAGGGCTGTTGTCACATCTGATATCAACTGCAAGTTTGGAGGGTCTCATAAACCATCCAGGTTCGATAATTCATGAGAAGGACTCACAGAACTCACTAAAAGTTATTATACTCACAGTATGGTTTGCTGCAGGGAAAAGATACAGATTAAAATAAGCCAAAGGAAGAAGCTCATATGGCAGAATCTAGGAGAAGTACCATATATAGGGAGCTTCTATTATATTCTCCCTGTGAAGTCAGGACATATTACTCTGCTAGCATCAATGTGTGATGATATGCATGGAGTACTACTAACTGGAGCAGTTCATCTGAGTCTTAGTGTCCAGAGTTTTTATTGGACCTCCATTGCATGAGCATGATTCATTGATTGCCCACATGGTAGATTTCAGTCTCCAGGTCAACTGATACTGCATGACCCAGAGCCTCTACCCTAATTCCCATTGTCTGTCTTTTGTCATTCCCTTCCCTCCTCTCTCAAGTCTATATGGGTATGGCCAGCTCTTCCTTAAATGACATTCTGAGACAATCAAGTATGACCCAAGTCTTCTAGACAAATAATACATTCCTATCTGGGGGGTCCACAAATTATCTCACAGAAGCCAAAGGCATAGTTCAGATATTTTCTTTGAGCAAGACCAAATTCTTTACTACACAGAGATAAATTCCTTTCTTCATCCCATCCTTCAGTAAAGATTTTTTCACACTTTTTTTTTTTTATGTGAAGAAAAAATTTGTTCTCAGTCCCACCAATCTGATGAAAACACTTTAAACATTTTGGCATAGATTCTCTAGGTATATCTTAGGTTAGGCATAAAATGTTAACTCTTCTTTATTCTTCCCTAAGTTAAAATATATAGCTATTAGCACAAGTTAGAAAACTTATCAGGAAAACCAAATCATTAAGTGTTAGGGTTAGATGAGACCTTTGACTATATTTGGTTTTTTGGGAAGGTGAAGTGATTTGTTCAGCACCAGTGAAGTTCATTAGGCAGAACTGAATCAGGATTCCAGGTCCAGTGGCTTTTCTCTTAAAGAGACTCAAGAGACCTTTTGGATCCAAAGGATGTTACTTTTTGAAAATAGCACTGCCTCGTTGATGTATGGTAAGATAACCCTAATGGCTTTTTGATTGATTTGGTTTTGCCTGAGAATTTGGGATGATTTCCAGATCCATATATTAAAGTGTGTCTAGAAGATAGCTGCTCAACTGCTTGCATATTTTTCTGATTAGCCAAATCGTATATGCTGCTGAAATATTTAACTGAATTTCATGTTGTTGATAGGAGCAGCACAGAATCTAAAATTGAACACTATCTGTATCTCTCCAGTTCTTTGGAAAAATATCCCATCCATTTGCTGCCTCCTTGTCTTTCTTAGGAAGCTTTTAAATTTTGTTTTTCATATTCAAACTTGAACCTAGTTTTCAGCTGCTTTCTGTTTATTCCCCCTGTAGCCATCCTCAATTATGTAAACATTTAATCAACTTTTCTTTCAGGGTCAAAGATTGTCAATTGATCCAAATGGTATAAAAAGAACCAGCACTTTTCCTTTTCATGTAAGCCAGTGGTTTGTAGGGTACCAGAGACTAAATGTTCATGTCTCCCAAAATTTATTTGTTAAAATCTAATCTCCAGTGTGATAGTATTTGAAGATGGGGACGTTGGGACTATTTTCCTTATAAAATAGAACCCAGAGAGCTCCCCTGCCCTTCTTTCATGTGATAACACAACAAGAAGACAGCTATCTATGAACCAGGAAGCAGAACCTCATCAGACACTGAATTGCTGGTGCCTTGATCTTGGATTTCCCAGGCTCCAGAATCATAAAAAATCTGTGTTGTTTATAAGCCACCCAGTCTATGGTAGCAGCTTAAATGAACTAAGATGGGGGAATTAAGTGTAAGTACTCATTTTTGTTAATAGGTATACCATCATGCATAGGCCTAGGAGGTAAAAGCTAACTTGATCTCTTTTCTGCTTATGTAAATGACCTGTTGCACCAAACTATTTCCACTCTACTGCTTAGATTTGCTTTACTATGACATGAATAATGAACAAATCACATGAGTTAATTGGGGATCCGTTTTAAAAATGCAAAATGCAAAATGCAAACATCCCTGAGGGAAATTTTAGTACCTTCAGGCACCTTGAGTTTGGTTATTTCTTTTGTATAACTAATTGAAATCAGCTGCAGTGAAGAGATAACATTCTGCTGAAATAAACTTGGAACTTGATGTGGGGTCAGGCCTAGGGTAGAACATCACAGGTCTTCAGGAATGCAGAGAGAATCAGAAGACCAAGGAAGAGAATTAGGGAGGTGGAGATAGGAAGACCCTTCACTTTTTCATTTGATATAATTCTGAACTGTGAGCTTAATGTAGCTTCAAGATGGAGAATACAAAGGGGTGGGCATATGTCCTTTCAACTACTGAGAGGAACAATATTGTAAATGATGGTAAAGTAATAGAAAGGGCCAAAGTGAGACCATCAGCTATATACATTAAAAAGTATAAGTTCTATTTTTTTTTATTCTTAAAATACATAGAAATAAAAATTAATCTAGAAATACAAAGAAACTTCAAAGGGTGCCATCTCATGGAGTGAGCCACTACTACCATGCCCTAATATCTTTAGCTTCCTCTCCTTCTACTTTTCCAATACAACTAAACAATCTTGTGGTTCTGCCTTTATATTCTAGACGGTACTGTCCAATAGAAATATAACGTGAGCCACATACATATTTTTAACATTTCTAGTAGCAGCATTAAAAAAAGCAAAAAAAAGCAAAAAACAGGTAAAATTAACTTTAATAATATATTTTATTTAATATATCTAAAATATTAATAACAAATCATGAACAAAATATTTAAAAAATTTTTTGCACTAAATCTTTGAAATAAGGTGTATATTTTATACTTACAGGACATCTCAGTTTGGACTAAGCACATTTCAATTGCTCAATACTCACACGTGTCCAGTGACTGCTGGATTGACCAGAGCAGCTCAGCTGGAAGATATTATCAACTCAGGAACATTGTCTTTTAAAAATCATGAAAATTTGTTTTAGTTGTATAGCAGAATAATCTATTAAAGAAGGTTTGAATTAGAAGGGCATTTATTATTTACTTCACAAGGATACTGGATGTGAATGGTCATTGAGAGGGTTAACATGTCATCAGAGATCTAGGATCTTTTCAGCTTTTCACCCCATGGGTCTTCCTCAGCACACTGGCTTTCCTTCTTTGTGCTTGTCTTCTTATGGTCATAAGGCACCTCTCTAGCAGTTCCTGATATCAACTCCTAATACCTGTAAGGGGACAGAGCAAAAAGTCTTTTTCTCTCAAGTCTCTTTTTTGTTGAGAAGTAAAAGACTTCTCCCGGAAGACATGCTTTGACAGATCATTGGGTGGATTTGGGTCATGTGGTAACTCCTAGCTGCGAGGGATCTTGGGAAACTGAAAAGCTGCACAGGTGAAAATAATGACTATGAGAGCTTTGCTTTAGTAGATCAATCTTGATATATTTCTGCCCCAGACAAAATCAGGCTTCTGTTAGCTTAGAAGGGAGAAGGGGATGGCTACTGGGCAGGCAGCTGGTGATATCTGTCAGAGGGGCATTTTCTCAAGGAGAGGGGACAGAGGGAGAGCAAAAATCAAAGTGATCTATAATAAAATAATAATTGCATTAATTTTTACTCCCATTTACTGAGTACTCAGGCACCATGTGTAAGTGTTGAATGGATTATCTAATTTACATAAGCACATACATGGATTACTATTGCTGCAGTGGTTACAGATAGTAAAATCAGTGCAGAATTATCAGATTACACTATGAACTCCCCATGAGCAGGAGCCATGTCTTTTTTGTTTTGTTTTGTCTCATAGCACAGTGTTCATCAATGTTTGTTGAATGAGTGACTGACTCCTCATAGTCACTCAAAGCAGTGTACATCTCTCTTTCAAATCTTGTTTTATATATTTGTTTCACCTTCTCTCTTTCAAAGTCTAATGTGTTGCCCTCTTTAAATTTATGGGTACCAGTACCCATGCTCTAGGCTCAGGCACAGGTGCAGGCCCTCATTGAGAACCCCATGCAACATCTCTACAGGTTACCAAGGGTTCTCATTGGGAGGGGGTCATGGCTAGAAACCACAACCAGCTAATGACTCAGCAACCTCCACATTGGAGTTGTTTCCATTCAGACTTATTTGAAGACATTAGGAAAATAAAACTGGTTTCTCTCACACAGACAGATTTGATGACTCCTGGGCCTGTGTCTTACGATCTTTCTTAGTCTTACAGATGTTTCTTGCAGTTTGCTAGGCTCTTTCAGCTGGTAAGGATGAGAAACAAACTCAAGTTTTCTCAATTATTGGGAGTTTATTATATGGAAAAAAGAAAAAGAAAAAATATCTTAGCCTCCACCCGTCCTGGCTTCACAGAGAATTGGGGTGTTGTTCTGGATAAGCTGTAGCAGGAGCTCTAATAATCCATCAAAGCTGGTGTTAGTCTGCAGCAATTTCTGTATTTCATCCCCTTAGAAATGGGCATCCAGTGCTCTTTGCCCAGAGCTTGACCATCATGTAACTCAGCCGTTTTCTAATGCTGCTCTTCTGCCTCATAATCTCTTCTTCTGCTAGTCATCATAGGTTTTACTAGTTTAAAGTCTCCTCCATTCTGCTATCTACTGAATTGCTCTGAAGTCTCCCTTTAAAATTCCCCAAGGAAGTATATGTGTTTGAGGTGCCCTTCCAGCATCCTTTCATGATTGGGGGCCCTCATTGGTTAGAAGCCCTGTGCCAGACCACATTGCAGATCACTGATAATTATAGATATACACTTTGTATCAGATACTTTTCTCTAGTTCAATCGTCTGTCTTCAGAATGACAAAGCCCTGTGATAAACAATGTGAAATTAGTGTATAAATCAAAGTTTTCTAGCCCTCAGTTTTCCCTAACTTATTGTGCCCAACTAAAAATAAGTTTGCGCCTTGCATTCCAGATGACCTTAAGAAGTCAAGTCATTTATCAACTTATTCTCTCTCATTTTACTGGTACTATATTACCAATAAGTACTTATTACTAATAAGTAATAAAAATAGTTATTAATTTTATGAGCCTTTTCTGTTTGTTACATTCAATTTTAGTCAGCCCAAACTTGTTCTTGGTGTTTTTTCTATTTTGTGAAAGGTAGTTTAATCCAATGGTTGCCTCTTTGGGGCTGGGGAGGTAGCCCTGAAGGGAACAAGAGGGTACTTTTGGAGTGATGGATGTTTCATTTACCTTTATCGGGGTGTTGGTTACATGAGTGTGTTCATTGTCAGCATTTACCCAAGTGGACTCAGGATCTATATGATTTTATGTATGGAAATTATTCCTCAATCTGATTAGTTAACAACAGCTAAGACAAAGTGGTTGGGCCAATCAGGGTCCCAAAAGGAAACAGACAAATACTCAATTGGGTCATTTGAAGAGAATTTAATAAAAGACCAACTTACAAAAGAGTCAATAGGGCATAGCACCTCAGGTCTGGAACCTGAGTTTCTATTACCACTTCTATAATAAAGAGGCAAGAGAAGGGAGCAGTTAACAGAATGAGATGTGACAAATGTGCCAAATGGAGACCATTTTGGCAGAAGCTGGGACCTTCGGTCAAGGGATGCAGCCAGTAAATCTCAATCATATGTTGAGAAAACTGAGTGAATAAATACCCTGACCCCAGAGTCCTCCTTCCCTACCTCTGATCTCCTCTTTGAACAAACCCAATCAGAAGCCTGAGAGCAAGAAAGGCCGTAGATGTAGTCTCAGCCTGTATAGCTCAGCCTCACAGGTTAGTGAGGTTAGAGAAGGATGGAGAGCAGATCTAGAGGGGTAATCAGAAGATATTCAGCACCATGTTTTCCATTTCATCTGAATTACTTCATTCCAAATGTAGACAGTTGCCTTCCCTCCCCACTTATGATTCTTTAAAATGTAAGTAATATAAATAAGGCAAGATTATGGCATTTAAAATATTTCACTGAAAGCTCGAGGATAACAAAGGGATTTACAATGAAGAAAAAAACAATTTAAAAGCTCATAATAGCTTTCCCAGATTCTGAATCCTTTGCCATGCCTTGAGCAAGGAGTTCCTTTCTGTCTTCCTTCCTCTTCAGCCCCAGCAACATCACGTGGAAAGTGCCAGTTCACCTCACCCCAGTGGTAATGTCCTTGACTTCCTCCTCTGTGTCCAAAATCTGATCCTATTCTCCCAAACCCCCAAAGATAATAAGATTCTTTCTTTCCTGCTTTTTTTCTGTCGAAGGGTTCATTTCATTTGGAGAAACCACTATCCTTACTATATGGGTAATGTTCTGGCCATGGTACACATTATTCCAATCAGCTGTGGTTGGAGTGGTTATATCATTAGGTCCAAAAGTTTTGAATGATGAGGAGTCATATCAGGGCTGGGAAGAACACCAGTATTGCAGGGCCAGGCCAGGACCTGGAAGAAGGGAACATGTTATCTAGAGGTATGCAGCTAGGTACTCAGGGACCTCTTAAGAGTCCCAAGTTGGAAGACTTTGGATTGAATTTCATGTTTATCGCTTGATAGCTATGTGACCTCAGGCAAGTGACTTAATTACTCATTTCTATTTTTTTCCTTTTTCTTTTTCTCTAGTAAAGGAATAGTGATCATGAAAACACTTTGCAAAACTATATGGTCAAAGGAACATAAACACGCCCTTTCTAGTAATTATCAATCTTTTTCTGTTGCCACAACGTTCACATATGTAGTACACTCCCATCATGTCATGCAGTAATATCCAAGGGCAAAAACAAGCATTGGGGAGGGGAAATATAAACCTAAAAGTATAATGTGAGTGAACACTTGATTAGTTGAAAAAGTCCTTCACGGAGATTTCGATATGATGCTACTCTCCCATATCACCTCCCATCTAGATCAGATCTACTTGAGAGTCACTTTCTAGACTGAATTTTACAAACTCATGGGGAGTAAAAAGGGCTAGAAGATGTTTTGTTTGGCTTTCATAGAATTGTAGAGTTTTTAAATTAGGTGTAAAAGTTTAAAAGCAGAAGATTTCACACAAAAAAATATCATGCTTTTGCCTTCTCTTGAAATACAGGATTTCTGGCAAAACCAAACATATTTTTGAATGCCCAAATTTGGCTAGAGCTAAATTGTGGCTGCACCTTTAGACATAGCATACGTTCTCCAGCTGGTGTTACCTATTTGTGTCACTTGCCCCTTGGTAATTGAGTTTGCCATCCCTTGTCTAAACTATCAAGGAATCATTGATACTGGAAATACAAGGGAACTTTGTTTTTAATCAGGTCAGTATTTGGTTTCCCCATTTATAGCAAAAGCCCCCTCAGCCTGTTGGGGCTATGAAGGAGACTGACCAGAAATGACAAGGTCAACTTCCTCCCAGTAAGGGCCTTTTCCTAGCATGATGTGTTTCCTCTCGAACTGCATATCACAGTTTCTGAAGCCCAGTCAGTGGAGCCATTGTGAAGGTCAAACCTTAGATAAGCCAGGTGTCTGGAGTCTCACTGCAACACTTCCAACAGCAGAACACACGCAAGCTCTAGTGTGGCTCACCTTGAGTCCGACTGTCCGTCCAGCCCCACCAGCTGAAATGTGAGCAGTGGATCCAGGCTGGGAGGGCTGCGAGTTTGGAGGAACTAGTGTCCTTGACCCTCTGGCAAGGATCCCAGGCTGAAGAAATCCTCTGGGTTTCTTGGTGAGCGATGAGGAAGGAAGATGAGGGTGGGGAAGGAAGATGAGGGTGGGAAAGAAGGGGAGAAAAACAGGGTACAGAGCATAGCCATTTTCTTTGCTCCCCCAAATTGAGCTTTGGTGTTTCTGTGCCACATGTGTGCAGTGAGGTTTTCATTTTCTTTCTTTCTTTTTTTCTGGTTCTGGGACTGGTGTGTGTTACTGTATTGCTGAGTGTTTATTTTGGCTGCCAGAGGAAGTATTGACAAAGGAAGTAGAAGAACAAACATACTTTTGTAAGCAGCCAGCCTGAGAGGAGCAATAAAGTGGAACTGGAGAAAGCATGTCGGGGTTGAGATTCCCTGAGACTGTTTAACGCCAGTGTCCCCAGAGCTTGCAGCCAGGAGCTGTGGGAAGGGATGGGGGGGAAGCTTGAGAGCTATAGGGGGTTGCAGGGGTAGCTTCAGGGTGCTCGTTTGAGCTGTGCTTTATGATTCTGATTTTCATGCTTTGTTAGATGCCTTTTCTGGGCCTCAGCTTTTTTCCTGCTCTTGTTTCCTCTCATGTGTCAATACTAGGCAGCAGGCCTTTTCAGTAGGAGATAGTCTATAGCAAGGAAGTGTCCCTCTTTTTGGGATGTGCGTGAGGTTAAATAATAAGATTATGATACAGAATTATGAAACAGGATCCCATAAAAATTTGGTTTCATCTTTAGGAATTTTAAAAACACCTAAATGTTGTCAAAATTCCAAGTGATTATTGAGTGAAATCTGAAAAGAATACTATTTCACTTTTCACCTGTCTCAAGACCAGCTAGAGGTGGGAGCAAACACATCCAAGTGATGGCACCAAGGGACCTTGCTGGGTTTGAGAGACAAACCCAGGGGTTCAATTCTGAATGGTAAATGTATAGATTAGCATCATGGGTATATGATTGAAGAAAGCACCTTTGCTATAAATTTCTTAGAAAATGGATTAAGACCATGTCGAGGTGGCTGAGGTATAGTCCTTGCTAGAGACAGGGGAAATAATGAGAGACCCTTTAATTTTTCCCCAAAGGGCTAAGAAGGTGGTTGAAATCTCATATTTGGATGACTTCTGGGAGTCATCAAGTACTGGAGGCTTGACTTAGGCTGAATCCATTCACTGGGTCTCTGGGTGTGAATATTCCTAAAATGGTGATGGTTCCTGAAGGATTTAATGCAGCTCGGAAAAAGGTATATCTTTTTCTTTGGAAAAACCTTAGGAAGCTACCTAGATATTAGGTAATAGCGCTGTATGAAAAACCGTATTGTTATCTTTGAAAGGCTAGATTGCTCAAGGGATATAACATATTTTAATTTTTTTTTGTGCTTCCATAAGGTGAAAAGCGGGAGGGGGCAAGTATCAAGACACTAAGAAAGTTACAGGAGCTATCACTGCTGTGTAAAGCTGTAGGATATTGGCAGCAGGCTACTGGTTAACTACTATTTCTCAGGGCAAGTAAGGTCTTTTCCCCACATGGATCTGGGCAAAAGGGCAGATGGAAATGTTAGGTCAGTTGGATGAAGAGGTAGCTTGTGAGTGTACAAGTACATAACTGTGTTAAATACATTTCTTAAACTAGTATCAGTTTAAACTGATCTCTAAATGGGTATGAGTAGGTGTGGCTAGCTGACTAATGTTTCTGGCTCTGTAAGTTCTCTGGATCCTTGCTGAAACTGTGACCTTAAAAAGTAGCTACAGTAGTCCTTGTTATCAATTACCTGTGGTCAATCACAGTCTGAAAATATTAAATGGAAAATTCTAGAATAAACAATTTATAAGTTTTAAATTGGGCACTATTTTGAGTAGCATGATGAAATCTGCAGTCCTGCTCAGTCCCACCCCAGGCATCCCTTTGTCTAGGGTCTCCACGCTGTGTACGTTCCCACACGTCAGTCACTTAGTAG
The DNA here is from genome assembly GCA_003508835.1 of Eonycteris spelaea. Classification (NCBI taxonomy): domain Eukaryota; kingdom Metazoa; phylum Chordata; class Mammalia; order Chiroptera; family Pteropodidae; genus Eonycteris; species Eonycteris spelaea. The sequence goes on along the minus strand of PUFA01000054.1, from coordinate 5,845,637 downwards.
CTGGAGGTTATCAGATTGACTGTCCCAGTATCTCAGGCTTGTGCTCAAGTAACTTCTATTTTACTTAATAATGGCCCCAAAGTTCAAGAGTAGTAATTCGGATGTGCCAAAGAGAAGCCATAAAATGCTTCCTTTAAGTGAAAAGTTGAAAATTCTTGACATAAGAAGGAAAGAAAAAATAATATACTGAGGTTGCTAAGATCTATGCTAAGAATGAATCTTCTGTGACACTATGAGGAAGAAAAAGAAATTCATTCTAATTTTGCTGTCACACCTCTAACTGTAGATATATCTCATAAGCATTTAATTATTTTACATTATGACAAGAAGAAGGGTGAGTGCAGGACAGAAAGATATTTTGAGAGTGAGAGAGACCACATTCACACAATTATTACAATATATTGTACTGTGTTATCATTAGTTGTTATTTATCTCTTACTATGCCTAATTTATAAATTAAACTTTATCATAAGTGTATGTATGTATAGGAAAAAGATAGTATATGTGGGATTTGATATCTTGGTTTCAGGCATCAACTGGGTGTCTTAGAAAGTATCACCTACAGATAAGGGGGGACTTCTGTATATTTCATACTTAAAGCTATCTGGAGCTGGTGTCTGTTGTTCTGTATGAGAAGATAAGCTTAGTACTTTCTCTTGACTTGTTTTCTTGAATTTTCTCTTTTTCTCATTTTTTTTTTTGTGGTGTAAGTGACAAAAATTATATGTAGTTAAGGTGTAAAACTTGATGTTTTGATATATGTATACTCTTGAATTTTTATATTCTGAAGCACAGAGAAACTTCTTTGGAAAATTATTATTTTTCTTAACTGTACTTGTATCTGTTTAATTTTAGTTTACAAAAGAAAAAGAGGAGACTTTCACCAAAGAATGTGGGAATGGATACTGGCACAAACTCTGGAAAAACGAAATTACTTTTATGAGGCTGTTGGGAAAACCATTTGCCATCTATATGTCTTGTTTTCACCTTTTAATGTCTATACTATGGAAAGATCTTATTACAGCATAGATTTTCTGAGATGGTCCCCATTATGAATATTTATTATGCCTATAAATCATTTAAATGCCAGAGAAATGCCAATGTTTTTATATTTTAGTATCTAAATAATATGTTTTAGATTACTTTTTAAAATGATACTCTGTGGGTCTTTTAAAAATGCCTTTTAAAAAGTGATTTTATCAAGATACAATTCACATATTACAATATTCACCCATTTAAAGCATTTAGTATATTCACAGAGTTGTGCAACCACTATTGCAGTCTTAATTTAGAACATTTCATTATCCCATATAGAAATCCATTAGCAGTCATTCCCCATGTCTCCTCCCTCCAGCCCCTGGTAACTACGAGTCTACTTTCTGTCTGTATGCCTATCTGGACATTTCATATAAATGAAATAATACAATATGTGGAGTTTTGTGACTGGTTTCATTCTCTAAGCATAATGTTTTTGAAGTTCATCTATGTTATAGCATGTCTCAGTACTTCATTTTTTCATTTCTGCATAATATTCCGTTGTATGGCTATCCCACATTTTATTCATCTCTTTATCAGTTGAAGGACATTTGGGTTGTTCCTCCTTTTTGGCTATTACAAATAATGCTGCTGTGAATATTCATGTTTAAGATTTTGTGTGGATGTGTTTTCCTGTTTCTTGGGGAAGATACCTACGAGTGGATTTGTTGGGCCATACGGTAACTCCATTTGTTTGTAGAAGAGTAGGATTATGATTCTCCAAGAATGCCAAGACTTAAAGCCTGGTGACCTCTTTAGTGGCTATGTAGCCCTTGTCAAGTAGCCCTTGCCGTAAGAGAAGTTGTGGCAGACAGACCCTCTGGTGACCCCTAGTTATTCCTGCCTCCTGGTGTTCGTATCTTTGTGTAATCTCCTTTCGAGTTGGGTGGGAACTGTGACTTGTTTCTAACTGATAAACTATGGCAATAGTGATGGTATGTCACTTGTAATGTATGTGAATATATTATAATATGTAAGATGCTATTTTAGAACACTGGAGACTCCTTCTTGAGAGCTTGATGAAGTAAGCAGCTCTGCTTGAGAAACCCATACAGCAAGAAACTGCAGGTGGCCCATAGAACTGAGGACAGAAGTCAGCAAAGAGCTGGGGCCCGAGTAGTACAACTGCAAAGAATGAATTATGCCAACAATCGGAATGGACTTGGAAGTACATTCTTCCCAGGTTGAGCCTTTGATGAGAATGCAGCCCAGCTAAGATCTTCATTGCAGCCTTGCGGGACCCTGAGCAGAGGACCCAGACCTCTGATCCATGGAAAATGAGATAATAAATATGTGGCATTTAGTGCAACTAAGTTTGTGATAATCATTAATTCAGAAATCTAGGATTTGTTTCCATTATAAAATCTGAGCTGGGTCTTTTAAAAAATGTCTTTTACTGAGTATACTTGTCAAGGCAGATGTCCTTTTTATCGGTGTGATTATTATAAAAGTATAAATGTCCCTAAAAGCTCGGATATAAGCTATGAAGTAATATATACTTGGAATATAATTTCTAGAATGGGAAAAGTAGAATGGCAGAAGTAAGAAACAGTTTTTCTCTGTTATGTGGGACAAATGCATCTTTAGAAACTCCATTCAAAGAAGAAACAATAATCAGAATAAAAGAGAAATGCTAATTTATGTAATGAATACTACCATTTATTAGGGACTGCTGAGGTGGGGGGATAAGCATGAACTTGAGGCCATGCCCTGGAATAGTCCCTGGAATAGTTGCCTAGTCTTCTATTCAGACATAAGTTTAAACTTGATACCAGCTTTCTCTTACTCTTCATTAGCCACATAATAACTGAACAATCCTAGCCTGGTGAACACCACTTCTATTTTTAGAACCTACCTAGGACTATTCCATTTTTCTTAGTCATCCATTTATATATTTAACAATTCTTATACTCAGAATTTTTAACTTATAGCTCACATGAATCCCTTATTCTTTAGTTGAAACCTGCATTCTTTCATACCTGCCCCTAAACAGATGGCCGCAGCTGATTATGTGAATCTCTTGACTGTACTGTCTGTGTTATACTATTTTGTTTTGTTATATTTAATTCCTGACTGACTTAAGGGAGGAGAGTAAGCTGGATTTTATCCTGTAGCACAGAGACACACGTGAATGCCTTTTTTTACTTCTTCTGTGATCCGACTTTAATTTCAAACGCTGTGTAGATGACTCAGTGTGCAGTAACTAATATGAAAAGTCATGCTGCTTATAACATACAGCTAAATAACTAATCTGACTTGCCTGAGATGACTTGGAAATTTTCTAGTTAGGGGAACTAAGCAGTTGAAACTGATGGGAAATAAATGTCTGATTTCCAGTAGAGCAGAAGATGTAAGCATCACTGAAATTTCTATCTTTCCATGTCTCACACCAATTATCTGATAAAAAAGCAAAACACTGTTCTGCTAAGGATGGAATCAGTTGTGTTTCTCCTTATGTTCACGACAGCACCATTCATATCCTCATGATAGGGAACAGATAGAATAGATGAAATTATTTTTTAGGTGATGTACATCATAGAACAAGTTTGCTGGAAAACAAGCAAAGGTTATTTGGACATGGTATGGGTAGCTCTTTCCATGAATAGGGTCTCATTATTTTTCTTTGTTTTTATGTTCTATGTTGATTAAAAAATGCATATATTAAACTTTTACAGAACAAATAGGGTTGATGTTTACATTTACGATGAACTGTTTTCATTTACTTTTAACAACTATTTTCATTTACAGTTATCAAAAAATATTATTTACCTCTGTGCCATGCTGGGACATTATATGTGTCGTTGCCCTATTGCCTTGTTCCATTACCCATATCTCCAATTCTGCAGAAGTCTTTGAATCTCTACTTGCTGATCTGCACTTATTCCTTTTGGTGGCTAGTGGGAGTTTTCTGGATGGCAAGTACTGTCTTGGCTGCTCTTTCTAGTGTCTGGGTCCTTGGCCTTCTTTGTTGGAACCATCACTCTATCAACCACCCCCCGCCTCCTGCAATTGTAATTCCAAATGCTTCACAGATCCTTTTTAATAAAGACATATACCTATTAATTTGGACTCAAACAGAAATTAGGTAATTTTACATTATAGTTATAAATTGTAAAATGTTCTGTAAAGCATGGTTCTTTATACATACATGAGGATTAAATGGAGATAGAGTTGATTCTAAATATTTTGTTGTTTTTCTCTTCTTCCTAAGTGTAGTCTGGCTAGGTAATTTTCATATAAGCCCTGCTATTCCATTTCATTCTTTGATGTTGCTTGTTCATGTGTTAAACATCGCATTAACACCTCCTTGTTACTTTGTGAGAAACACCAATGGCTTAGCCAAATTTCGGTCCTCTTTAGCCTTTATGGGCTTCAAACTCTGTTCTGCACTGTTTGCCTTCTGAATTCCCCTTTTGAGTGTGTCTACACAAGTGTTTAAACTAGAAGTATGTAAAGGAGTCATTCTTAGTTTGCTCAGAGTTGCTCATACATTTATCTAACAATCATGTCATTTTGTTTCGTGTTTGTTTTGTGCCAACCACTGTGCTGGGTACTAAGAGTACAAAGATGAATAAAACATGATTCTCTGACCTGGAAGAACTTCAAAGATGGAGAGAGTCATGCAAGCGCATCATTATGACATGATTTAAGTGCTCTAGCAGGGCTGGGAGCACTGAATCAGTTTGCGCGAGTCAGAGAAAGTAACATTTCAGTTGGGTCCTGACAGATGCGTAAGGATTTAGCAGATGTGTAGGTATGAGGGGTGGCAGCTGCAGAAATGATTTCTAGACTGAGGAGACAGCATGAATAATAATGTGGAGGCATGAAAAAATAAGGTTGGCTTGGAGAATAGTGAAAAGTCAGGTCTAATCGGAGTATAGGGGGTGTGTGCTGTGTGTGTGTGTGTGTGTGTGTGGGTGGGTGTGAGAGGAGAGGAAGAGAGAGAGAGAGAGAGGGAGGAGGGAGAGAGAGGGAGGGAGGGAGGGAGAGAGAGGGAGAGAGAGAGAGAGGAAGTGAGGGACCTTGGGAAATGGCTGGGTGGGGTGGGGGAAGTTTGGAAAGAGAAAGATATTGTAGGCTGGGTTGGAATTCTTATCTGATTCTGTAGCAATGGGATAATGAGGTCCTAAAATGGAATAGTTACATGATAGAGAGGATATAGAAGTATGTACTTTAATATAGATGAGAATAGAGTTGGGAGAGAGGGGTCAGAGGGAGGCCCCAAGAATAGTAACTTAATGCTGCTTACAGGAGGCAGCTGCCATGACGTCCTCCACTAGCTGATCTTGGTATGGAGCCCTTGCTTTTGGGCTGGGACTTAACTAAGTGAAGCAGAGGGAGATGCAGAGGAAGGACTCCAGCTGAGAAATATTTCAGAGGTAGAATTTTCAAGGTACTGTGACAGATGGGGTGAGAAGGATGAGGGAGGGAAAGTGAAGATGACTCCAGAATTCTCTCCAAGAAAAAGTTATTGGCTAATGGAGTTATTGATAAAAATAGAATACAGGAGGAGAATAGGAGTTTAGGCTGCGAGGGAGGAAAGAAAATAGGGTGGTATATAGCAAGCATATCTGGTATTCTTGGCTTCCCCTCTGTCTATGTCCATTGCTGGAGTAAACCATTACCAGGACAGCTTCAGTTCACCTGTGTGAAGAGCATCTTCCCTCCTGTGGTGCCTTAGGTCTTCACTTTCTGTCCTGGGGCTCCCTGAGTCCAAGCACATAAAATTCAAGGCAGATAACATTCAGTAGAACCATCGATCAATGCAGTAGGGGTCCAAAGAACAAATGCTCCCATTTCTATCTTTCGGGGGTCAATTTAAGGAGGCATTCTGTACCCTCTCAGGACTGTTGGAATCAAGCCCTGATGCTCATGGTGGAACCTGAGTAACACACTTTTAGGATGACTTTTCTTTTTCCCTGTTTCACCCTTTCCACTCTTCTACTCCTGCTCCTTAGGGATTACCACTCATGTAAAACTATTTGCAAGTGAGTTTTTATTTCAGGTGGATGTTTCAAGCAACCTAAGCTAAGACAGGTGGGGAGGCAAAGACTGGTTTGATTTTAGATGAGTTAAGTTTGGGGTGGTCAGACCCTCTGTATTTTTGGGGATTTCTTAAAGGGTGCAAATGGAAGTTTACATTCCACATGTCTAAATATTTAATCATTATAAATTGAGCAAACACATTATTAAATATAGTGTTATATTCCCTCACATACCTGCATATGTACAATTATAGGATTCTTGGACTCCTCCGAGTTCTGTGCTGGAATGTGGCTTTGTGAAAATCCCAGGCCCACCACTCACCCTTTCCCTATCCACCTCTGTCTCCTTCACACACTCCAGCCTGCAATTTCTGTCCACACCCCCAGTGAAGAGCCACTCTCACACCAGGGGGATGTGAACAAAGAGATGCAGCCTGCCCTTAGGAGAATCAACCTAGGAATAAGGACTGTGCACACTCTAGAAGAGGCCCTGGGTGCGTGGAGCATGGTTTAGAAGTGGGGGCATGGGTTCTGAGTGGGCAGGTCTCATTGGCCTGCAGACTCCTTATCCTGTGGTAAGGGTCATAGAGGAGATGCATAGTGGGGTCCTTTAGAATCCTTTATTTTATTTATTTATTTTTTATGCCTACAGCTCCTGGTATTCCTAGGTGGTCTCCTGTCCAAGTACTAACCAGGCCCGACTATGTTTAGCTGCCGAGATCAGACCAGATTGGGCACGTTCAGGGTGGCATGGCTGTAGATCCTTTAGAGTCCTTTAGACCCCAACCCTTGGGCCACAGATGGATACCAGTCCGTGGCCTGTTAGGAGGTAGTGGCGGGCAAGTGAGTGACGCTTCATCTGTATTTGCAGCCTATCCCTAGTACTAGCATCACTGCTTCAGCTCCACCTCAGATTATCAGGCATTGAATTCTCATAGGAGCACCAGTTCCTGGTGCCAAAAAGGTTGGATACCGCTACTTTAGACCGTGGGGTTCAGGGGGCCCTTCTGGTGGTGTTTAGGCATGTGAGGCCATGGAACATCCTGGTGGAGCTGTCTGTTAGGTGATTATTAACATAGATCTGGGGCTTGGAGAAGTTAGATCTCGATATAAATGTTTACAAGTTGGCAATATATAGATTGTTATTGAGTAGTGGAAATAGATTGACTCAACCAGGAAGATGAAGTAGAATGAGCAGAGAAGGTCTTAGGAATAGAATCCTGAGGGTGGCTGGGGTGGCAAAGCCAGAGAAAGAGACAAAGAGTAACAGTCTCTGGAGTGACTTAGTATTTCATCTCAATATTTTAAAGGAATTTTATTCTTCTAAGCTAAAAAAGCAAACATAAATAATCCCTAATACAGCATGATAGAATCAAAGTGTTTAGTCCTCATGCTCACTGCATGTCATATGTATGTAGACCCTACTATCACTGGTCATACATACTATGCTACAAAATTGTCTGGGACTTTGAGGACTCTAGTGTTCAATGTCCATATAAAACAAAGTCTTACCTGGGGGAAAGTAGAGTGCCTTTTAAAAATTAATATAATATTTAGACAAAAAATATTGTGGGATCAAGAAGGAAATCCCTCAGATCTTAGGCCCTCATATGTGTCTAGATGTCCATTTCCTTAACTGTAATATGAGATTAATAACATCATCATTAATTTATTGTGGGAATCAGGTAAAGTAATATATAGGAAAGCCCTTTGACAAAAATTAAATGTTTTATACAGATGCAATGTATTGGGCTGATTCCAATGCTTTCATTTTGAAGAACCTCATATAGGAGCTCAGTGTTCTGGAAGGGTGTTTGTGATAGTTTTATCTGACTCATTCATTTCCCAAATAAAGAAAGAGAGGGTGTGAAAGGGATAGAGGGTACAGCTATTTAGTGGCAAAGGCAGACTGGAAGCCTTGGTCCTTTGTTTTAGTCTACTTCTTCTGGTATTACTTTATGCTGTAAGTAAGGACATTGTTTCTAGAAAGAGACGTGGAATAGAAAAGGAAGATAAGCACATGAAAGGTGTCACAAAAGAATCTGTTAGGGAAGTAAAAGAGAATGAGTTTTGTGGTGTGATTCCAACAGTTCTCTTGGTTTGCTGTGCAGTCCTCTGATGATTACTATCATGGCCCTGTCATAACCAGGGTCTGAATGAATGATGCATAGCTGGACACTGCATCAGTCTGAGGAACATTGAGGCATAGTCCCTATGAGATTTATTGTAAAGACAGAAATTAGCAAGTAATTATAAATATCAAATGTATGTAATGAAGTAACTGAGTAAGTGCAAATAGCAAAGAATTACTCTAGATTATAAATTTATGAGGGCAGAATAATACTTGTTCTGCCCTTTATGTGGTACAACATTTGGCAAATAGTTGGCAAATCTTCAGTTACTGAATGATATGATAGATGTTAAAAAGGCTAAGAAGGAAAATTGCTTGCTGTCCTGAAAACATATGAAGGGTGGCCTAACTTGGTCTAGGGGACAAGGAAAGCTCCTAAGGAAATGCTGTTTAGGCTGATATATAAAGCAATTATCATGGTGATGAATGGTAAAGGAAGAGCATGTGAGAAGACCTATAGGCAAGAGGGAGACTGCCATCGTTTTGGAAGTGTGAGAAGTTTAGCAAGGAGCAGTAGGCAATGGGGAGTTATATTGTCTATTGCTACATAACAAATGACTCTAGAATTTAGTGGCTTAAAACAACAAAGATTTATGATCTCGTAGTTTCTATGAGTCAGTATCCTGGAGTGGCTTAGATTGCTATTCTAACTCAGGGTCTCTCATGGGGTTGTAATAAAAATATTGGTTGTGGCAGCAGTCATCTGAAGGATTGACTGGGATTGGAACATTGGCTTCCAAGAAGACTCTTTAGTTATGGCCTTTGGCTGGATTCTTCAGTTCTTCATTGGCTGTAGGCCAGGGACCTTGGTTTCTCACCGCGTGGGTCCATAGGGTTGCTCGTGACATGGCAGCTAACTTTCTCCCGAGTAAGCAATACATAAGAGAGAGAGAGGCAGAAGATTCAATGACTTTTATGATCTAGCCTCAAAAGAGATATGTCATTATCTTTATTGTATGCTGTTTGTCACACAGACTAACACTGATACAAATGTGGGGCAGACTACAGAAGCATGTGAATACCAGGAGGCTGGAATCATTGGGGCTGTCTTGGAGGCTGGCTACTGCAAATAGTAATGAAACAGAGTCTAGACAGAGTAGGGGTTTTAGGCCATATTAAAGGTTTAGACTTTATTCTAAGAACAATGAGAAGACTTGGAAGGATTTTAAGCAGGGTCCAGTCACAGGACTGGAGACTTAGAGTCAAGACTACTGTCCCTGAAGGGTATAAGAGAGTGGCAAGGTGGAGGCATGATTTCATTCCTAGGACCTGATGTGCGTTAGTTCATTCAACCAACATTTATTGTGGAGCTCTGACCTCCCAGAGTTTATAACCCAAGATCAAATAGAGGTTAGAAAGTAGGCACAAGAATGTCTATAATAAGATAAAGTACAGGCTCCCATGACAGCACTTAGAAGGACATGTAACCTATTTTGGAGAGTCAGGAAAGGACTTCTGGAGGAGGAGCCATCTAAACAAGGACCTCAAGGGTGAGTAGGCAAAGGGTAATGTTCTATGAATGAACATAGTCCAGGAAATGAGAAACAATGACTTGTTTAGGGGAACGAATGAAAGTAGTTCAATGTCTTTGGAGTCTAGCTTGGAGGTGAGTGTGGGTGGAGGGGTGAGCTATACAAAGTCACTGTGGTAACTGGAGTTATATCAGGATGAATCCTTTATTCATGTTAAGGAATTCGAACTTTATTTGGGGAGCAAGAGAAAGTTAAGAAGGGCTTTAAGAAGAGAATGGGCATTTTAGAATTATTACTCTGGCTGCAACATGGAGAATAATTTGAGCACAGAAAATTTGTAGGCTAGGAAACGGAATTTAATACAGGTGTAAGACAGGTATGAACTGATGGTGGCCCAAATTGAGGTTAGTGAAAATTGATGGTGGCCCAAATTGAGGTTAGTGAAAATTGGGCATGAGATATTTAGGAGGTAAAGTTGTGAGAATCTGGTGATTTTTCAGTTGAAAGATAAGGAAGAGGATGTCTAAGATAATGCCCAGAATCATGGCTTAATCTTCTGAGTTCGGGCAGTTACCGAGACTAGCACAAAAGAAAGCAAGAAGGGATGTGATAATTGGAACTGAGGTATAATGTTTGGTTGGGTCTCCCTGATCCAGTTACTAGGGTGCAGGGGTAGAAGGAGGTCATTAATAAGTCTGGCTTTGTTTTAAGTCTTTTGGAAGTTATGTCACATGCCTCGGAAGAGGGGAGTCTACAATTGTAAAGTAGATCATATTACCGTGGAGGTTGGAGAGCAGGGAAAAAAGCAGTTCTTAAGAGTTTAAAGATTTTCTCCAACTCAAGGGCAAACCAGTAAAAAATACTTTCACACCCAGAAGACAATGGAATGAATCCCATAAGGCTTTATATGATGACAAAAGAAAACTCAATTTTTATCTAAGATATTTTAACTAAAACATTCTGTAATAGCAAATTTGTCTCCAAAAAGAAACTACAACTCTTTTTTACTAGGATAAAAGCCTCCTGTTTATAAATGCACATTAATTGTTCATACTTTCACTAAGCTTCTCAATTCTGAGAGAGTTGAATTAATGATGAAATTCATTTTATAATACTGATTTCCCAAATTATACTTCTTGGAAAGTGAAATAGCAACCTTTCATTTCTCTCTCTCTGTCTGTCTGTCTGTCTGTCTCTCTCTCTTCTGTCTCTCTCTCTCTCTCTGTCTCTCTGCTCACTGTTTCTCCCTCTGTCTCTGTTTCCCTCTCTGTCTCTCTTCTCACTGTTTCTCCCTCTGTCTCTGTTTCCCTCTCTGTCTCTGTATCTCTGTATCTGTGTAGATACTGTATACAGAATAGCCCAATTGAGACCTAATTGACATTGGGGGTCAAGGGTTAAAATTATGTCAAACACAGAGAACCAAATGATTTTCTCTTTGACTCCTTTGACTTTTTCTCTCCATGTTATCCCAGATTATGACTATTCCTGCTTCTCCTTTTATACACCCAAGCAAATCTGATTCATCTGCTTCTCTTTCCTCCTTTCCTCCTACAGAAACTGCTAAAATTATTTTCTGAATTATAACAGAATTTCTGTAGAATACCAAGCTCCACCTTTAGGTTCCATTTAGTATAGACACAAAGATAAGTCTTCATTTTGGATGATTTTTCTGACTTTCTTGTTTGTGTTAAAGAAGTCCTTTGTGGTCCAATCTATGATCTTAAGGAAGAAGTTTTTAGAGTGCATTAAGACTTACTATTCTGTACCAAGTGAGCTGGAGACCTTCTCTTGGCAGCAAAGCATTTCTCGTTCTGAGCTGTTTGCTGCCTTCTCTCATGCCTCTCACCTTTTCCCTTGCAGGTCTGTAGATGCCATCTCCCATTATTGTTAACGCTTGAAACCCTTTGTGCAACCACAATCATCTTGACTTTTTTTTTTTTTTTAAGAAAGTGACTCTACAAATAGACCCTATGCTGTACTCTTTTCCAAAATATTTGTTTGAGACACTTCATAGAGAAATTCATCTGAGAGCAAAAAGGAGTTTGCACATATAGATGCATTTGCACACGTAGATGCATGTTGAATGGAATATAAGATGGTCATCAAGTCAGAAGCTTGTCCCAAGGGGCTGTCATATAATGAGGCTTGAAACAGCCTAAATTAACAGAGAGCTAGGAACTTACTTCCGAACTCTTGAACTCACTTGTTCAACTTGTTACCTATGAAACTGGTCATTTGAGCTAACTGTAACAAATGCATAGACAACAACAGTTCTATTAAATAGCACTTGGTCATAATCACCACCAACCTCAAATATTTTTTAAGGTGTCTACATATGATTGAGTTTTATTTTTATTTTGCTGACAAAGAAAGAGAAAAATAGGGGGTTACATATAATGTAGTGCATAAGGAGCTGAGCTAGATGGAGAAACCAGTTTTCTTAATTTGTGGTTTAATATTGGATCCTCTTAAAACACTCCAAATTTTAATTTTTTTCCCAACAACAGATGCTTATTGAGTACCTTTTTGCAGGAGATGTAAGGTACTATGCCACGTGTTAAGGAAAAGATAAATGTTTTACTCGCATGGACCTCGTAGGTATGGAGATCCTTGGGATAATGATATTCTTAGAAATAAAATGAGTCAGTATATGTCAAAGACAGTTTCAATTCACAAATACTACAAGAAAGTATTTCAGGGTAGTTATAAAAAGGATTCTAGAAAGGGTGGAGATAGGTCATGAGATAAGGTCTTTCCGCTCACTCCATTCCTCCAGACTGGTAGGAGGATTCTGGAGGTAAAGAGATCAATTTGGTTGAAAAAACAATTTATATAGGGCAATTGTAGGAGCTTCATTTCTGAAAGTTAGTAGGCCTGACTACACAGTCTTCAATAGTAAACTGAGTGTAAACTTTACTAGGAAAGTTACTAAAGCTCCTGAAGATTTTGGATAGCAAAATGATAGCCTTCCAAAGCATACTCATTGAGTGACAGTTATATGTCAGACTCTAGTGTAGGGATTCACCATCAAGTAAGACAGTGTCTATACTGACAGCACGTTTGCAGTTTAGTAGAGACAGACAAGTAGACAGGCATCAATAAAATAGTATGATAATTCTATAGTGAGACAAGTATAGATGAACCTGGGAACACATAGAGAAAGGAGTCCTAACTCAGGATTGTGGGATTAGGAAGAGCTTTCTGGAGGAATTTCTGATTGAATTAAGTCTTTCCAAACACATATTCTAGTTTCTCTGATTAAAATAGTAACATACACAAAATAGTAACATAAACATCAAACGTTGCCAGGACAATGGCGTTGTTGTATACCTGGCAGTAACGATGTAGTGATACCTACCCCCATCCCACTTCCTCTGCTGAAGTGGTGTCAGAGAAAGCCAGGTAAAACAGGAGGTTTAATTAAGATTCAGGATCTAAAAACATAATGCTGAAAATATCCAGATTTTAATAAAAAAAAATCACTTGTCATATCAACAACCAAGAAGATCTCATACTGAATAAGAAAAGACAAGTTGCCAACACTGAGATGACAGAAATATTAGAATACTGTGCCAAAGACTTAAAGCAGCCATCATAAAAATCCCTCAATGAGCACACATGAAACAAATGAAAAATAAAATAAAAACTTTCAGTAAATAATTAGAAGATATAAAGAAGAATGAAATGGAAATTATACAACAGAAAAATGTAATAACTGAAATAAAAAGTTTATGACTCAACAATAGAATGGGAAAGACAGAGGAAAAAATCAGTGAACTGAAGAATATAACACTAGGTATTACCCAATCTTAACACAAAGAGAAAATAGACTGAAAAATATTAACAGTTCCTTAGGGACCTGTGGGACCATAAAAAAAAATCTAACATTTATGTCATCAGAATACTGGAAGGAGAGGATTTTGAAAGTACTTGAAGAAATAATGACTGAAAACCTTCTAAATGTGGGGGAAAAATATACAGATACAAGAGGCTGAGCTAACCCTAAATGGAATCAACCAAAAGGTACACTAAACTACATCATAGTCAAACATGTGAAAACTAAAGACAGAAATACTTGAAAGTAATGAGAGAAAAATGACACAGGGTCGAACAATTTGAATAATAGTGATTACTCATCAGAAACCATGGAGATAGAAGGAACAGTATTTTTTCAAGTGTTGAAAGAAAAGAACTATCAGCCCAGGATCCTATGTCCAGCAAAAATATCATTCAAGATATTTAAAGGGAAAATCAAAACATTCTTGGATGAAGGAAAACTAGGAGAATATGTTGTCAGACATAACCTAAAAGAATAGACATAACCTAAAGAAAATACTAGTCATTCTTTCTTTCTTATTCCTTTTTATAAGAAAGGAAATCATAAAAGGAGGACTCTTAGAACATCGGAAAGGAAATTATTTAAGATAATTATAAACAGAAAAGGGTAAGAGGATATAACAGTAGTCAGGTTTCCATACCTCACTCAAACTGGTAAAAGAACTAGAAGAATATGAGAAATTATATATATTATGTAAAACATAGAGCAATCACTTAAAAGCTATGCAAAGAAATACACTCAAAAAGCACTGTAAATAAATAAAAATGAAATGAAAAAAATGTTCAAGTAGTTTATAGGCATGCAGGAAAAGGAGAACAGGTAAGAAATAGAACAAACAGAAAACAAAAAATGGCATGGCAAATTTAAGCCCTACTATATTAATAATTATATTAAATGTAATTTCCAGATCCACCAATTAAATGACATATGTTGACAGAGTGGATTGGAAAACATGACCCAACTACATGCTGCCTATAAGAAACTCACTTGAAATACAATATAGGTATGTTGAAAGTAAAAGAATGGAAAAAAGAGGTATTATGTAAACATTAATCCAAAGAAAGCAGGAGTGGCTGTATTAATATCAGATAAAGTAAACTTCAAAACAAAGAAATTTACTAGAGAAAGAGAGGGATATTACATAATATAAAAGGCTCAATCCACCAAAAAAAAAAAAATCCATAGCAACCCTAAACATGTATGTATCAAACAACAGAGCTATAAAATATGTGAAATAAAACCTGATAGAGCCACAAAGAGAAACAGACAAATTCGTAATTAGTTGAGACTTCAACTGTGATAGAAGAACTAAATTTTTCTCAATGATGATAAAAGAAGTAAATGGAAAATCAGCAAAGATATAGAACTCAATAACCAACAGGATCCAACTAATAATTATAGAACATACCTCCCCAACAAGAGTAAAATACATATATTTTTTTCAAGTGCCCATAGAATATATACCAAGATGGATAATCTCCATGGCCATAAAAGAAACCTTAGGAGAGTTGAGTCATACATAATGCTTTCTTCAAACACAATGGAATTAAACTAAACATCAATAACATAAAGATAACAGGAAAATCTCCAACAGCTTTGAAAATAAGCAAAGTACTTCTGAATGATCCATAGGTTAAAGAGGAAGTCTCAAGGGAAAAAATATTAAAAAATAAAATTGAACTCAAAAAGAAATATTAAAGAAAATGGAAATAAAACATTTCAAAATTTATGGAACAAGACAAAAATGTCTACTGTTACCACTCTTATTTAATATAGTCTTTGAAGGTTTTACCAGTGCAATTAGGGAAGAAAAAAGGGCATTTAGATCAGAAAGGTGACATGATTTTCTATACAAAAATTTCAAGGACTCTACAAAAAAGTAGAATCTCTCCTACAACTAATAAATGAGTTCAGTAAGGTAGCAGGATACAAGATTAACATACAAAAACAATTGTATTTCTACATACTAGCAATGAATATATGGACACTGAAATTAAAAATACTATACTGTTTATAATCAAAAAATAAAATACCAAAAGTGCAAATCTAGCAAAACATATATGCTAAAACTACAGAATGCTGGTGAAAGAAATCAAAGATTATCTACATGAATGGCATACTGTTTTTATGTATTGGAAGACTCGACAAAGTAAAGATGCAACTCTCTCTAAATTGATATGTAGATTTAATGTACTTTCTATCGATATCCCAGCAAGATGGTTAGGATGTTTATGTAGATACAGATAAGATTATTCTAAAATGTATGAAGAAAGGCAAAAGAACTAGAATTAATAAAACAATTTTGCAAAGTCAAAACAAGTTGGAGAAACCAGTCTATCTGATTTCAAGACTTATTGAGCTAATAACAGTATTATTATTGATTAATAACAGTAATCAAGAGTTATGTGGTACTGATAGAGGAATAGACCCATAAATCAATGGAATAGAACTGAGAACATAGAAATAGATATTACACAAATATGCCCAACTTATTTTTGACAAAGGTGAAAAAGCCATTTAATGACAAGCTACAGACTGGGAAAAAATATTTGCAAGCAACATGTCTAACAAAGGAATAAGTATCTAGAGTATATAAAAACATTTAAACTCAACAGTTTTTTAAAAAATTAAATAAAAATCCATGGAGAAACTTTTCACTAAAGAGGTTATACAGGTGGCAAATAAACACATAAGAAGGTGTTTAGTATTATTAACCATTAGGGAAATGTAAATTATAACCACAATGAGATGTCATTTCACACCTATCAGAATGGCTAAAATAATAATAATAAAAAAATAATACCACCAACTGGATTGGATTACTCATACATTGCTTGTAGGAATGTGAAAAATCATAGCCACTCTGGAAAATGTTTTGGCGGTTTCTTAAAAGTAACCAAAAACTAAACATGCAACAACCATATGATTCATCTATTACACTGTTATAAATTGTATGACAATTTATATAAATCTTTAAATGATAAAATTATTGAAAGAACAGATTAGTGGTTGGTTGCAGGGGGTTAAGAAGGGTATAGGGTTGGAGGGAAGTGAGTATTTGACTATCAGAAAAATATGAGGAATCCTTGTGGTGGAACTCTTCTGTATCTTGACCATATCAATATCAATATCTAGATTCTGATATTACACTATAGTTTTGAAAGATGATACCATTATGGGAAACTAGGTAAAAGGTGTACAGGTTATCTTTGTATTATATTTGACAACTATATGTGAATCTATAATTATCTTAAAATTATAAGTAAAAAAATTAAACTTTTAAGATTGAGTTAGCCTAGAGGAGATAGGAGAGAAGGTAATTTAGGTAGATGGAGAAATGAAACTTAAACTAGGTCAGCCAAGCTGGAGTGCAGGTTATGTATTGGACAGGAAATAAGGCTGGAGTGGTCAGGGCAAATTATAAAAGCCACTGCTTAAGGAATTTGAAATTTCTAAAATTTATGAAGAACCTTTGAAGAATTTTAAGTAGAAGAGTGACACAATCAGATTTTTGTTTATGGTGATAATTGGAGGATGACTAGAAGTCCAATCAGTAGGGAAATGTGGGATTAAACATTTGTAGGTATTGATAAGGTATAAGAATAGGGATAGTGAGACTAAAGAGGAAGAAAAAGTGGAAAGGTGTGATTTAGGGGTGAGTATCAGGATTTTAGCTTAAGAAGTGGGATAGTTTTAGGAAACAGTGAAGAACTGGATTTGGAATAAGAATAAGTTGCTGAAACAGAACAGAGAGTCGAGAAACTGGCCAGACAGGTTGTGCACATGGACATCAGATTCACCTAGAACCTAGAATGATGACAGAACTAGAGAAAAAAGGAAGATAACAAATAGAGAGGTATCCAAATTTGTAGTAAATATGAATAGTAACTAGAAAGTCAATAATAACAATGACAAGGTAAAGAGTGGGAGCTACAGACAGATGGCATAACCCTCAATGGAGGGTGTGTTTATACAAGGAGGAGTGGTAATTGTCTGAAGGCAGCAAATTAGAGCAAGAAAAATAAGGTGTGTGTCCCTCCCCTTATATGGGCAGTGAGATAGTGAGCAACCTAGGATTGGGAGGTGGAAACAAGCAGGTAGAGGGAGTGTTTTGGGGAAAGTCTAAAAGAATAGGGACCCCAGAGAGTAACATGAAGGGGACTGATGGATTTGTCAATAATGGGAGAATGATAGCTGGATTTGAGGGGTGGAGACATAACTGAACGTTGTCGAGAATAGAAGAAAGAACACATGACTGCAGGGGCTTGGATTTTGCATAGTGGTAAAGGATGATGATAGTCAGTGACAGGCATGGTTGTATTTACTGGCTTTAAGATGCTGACCGAATTTCTGCCATCAAATTGCTTTTAGACTGGCAGAGACATTAGATCCTGATAGCGTCTGAGACAGGATGACATATGGTGTTTGTGTCCTGGTCAGTGGTCTGTATCCTTCAGAAAGCAGTTGCTTTCTGTTTCAGTAAACCCCAATTCAAAAGACAGGAAATGCAATTAGGCCAACATGAGATTTGAAAGGATTTCCAGCATCAGCAAAATTTGGGCTTTGGTAGAGAAGGTTGACCTGGTTAAGTTCAGGCAGGCCTATCCCTAACATTTATGAGACCTTGAGCACAAGGACTCAAGAAGGCTCTGGCCTGTGGTTCACCCCTTTGTCTTCCCAGCCCTGGCTTTGTTCTGCACCAAGAGGAGTCCTGGGGATCCCCTGGACCACACTTCCAAGCTTTGTCCAACTGCCTCTTGGCTGCCATTCAGTTCTAGGGGAGAGGACATAGTTGTCCCAGTCTTTGCTCAGGAGACTGTCCTGGGAAAAAGTCCAGGTAGGCCTTGGAAATGATCTCCAGGCTATTGATTGGGCAGGGAAATCTGAGTTTCTGGGCACCTAGCCTGTTGTTTATATAGGGGGCATATGGACATCAGGTTGACATGTTCTTATGAACTCTTTGCCCCATGGAAAGGGGCATAGCCTGATGATGGTCAGAGAGGGTCTATCTAAATGACAGGCACAGTTCAGGGGCCCAATGGTGGCCTGAGTCTGAGAATGGCACTTGGTTCAAGTCAAGGTAGAATGATGTTCTTGGCGTCTTTTGGCTTGAGTGAAGCTCAGCATCTGGTAGACGGTAGTGCAACACACTTAGAGCTATTCCTTTACCCTTCTTCCTTCTTTCTTCTCTCTAGTCTCATTCTCCAGAAGTAACCAATGTAAATGGATGATATATTCTTCCAGACTTTTTCATGTATTTTTCAATAAATTGCTTTTTGTTAATCTAAACAGATCATGGATATGTTTATCAGTCAGTATACGTAGATATACAACATATTTTAAATGGTAGCTTATTTTGTTTTAAATGGTTACCATTATTTTTTAGCAAGCATTATTTTCATTTTTTTCTCTATTATAAACAGTGTTGAAATTCACCCATTTAACCTATACTTATTGAGCACTTACTGTGCTAGGAATTGTTTTATCACTGGAGTTACAGCAATGAACAAAGATTGGAAAAATGGAGGTTACTTTCCAGTGGGACAAGTCAGGCCATATACCTCCAAATGAACTGCTTTAGATAAAATAGATGGTCTCTGAGTCTCTCTTGTTTTCCAAGGAGATCCCATTTAGCTATCTGAAAGGCTTTTGTTGATTTGTAGCCACTTTTTGTATATTTTGGAAAGCAAAACTTCGTAATTATTAAGTACGTTGCAAGTATTTTCATGTACATAATATTAAATCCCCATGGCAGAGCTACAAGATGAAAATATGCTGAGTTCCTGTATTATGTCTAGGAGAGCTGCCTGCTGACTAGCAGCATTTCCTCTAAACTGAAATAAACTCCTTTAAGTAATGAAATTTTGGTGTTTGTTACATCAGCTTAACGTACCTTAATTAATGCTCTGGGTTTTCCAAGGTAGATAATCATGTCATCTGGTATGAAAGAGCATGTTTAGTTTTTTAAGAAACTGCCAAACTGTCTTCCAAAGTGGCTGTGCCATTTTGCATTCCTAGCAGCAATGTCTGAGACTACTTGTTGCTTAACATCTTCACCACCATTTAGTGTTGTCAATGTTTTGAATTTTAATCATTCTAATAGGTGTGTAGTGGTATATCACTATTGTTTCCTAATCCCAGTTTTACACTTGGTCTTCTAATTGTCTTAAAAAGTATTTTTTTTATCTTTTAAATTTTATTTAGTTATTTTTAATTTTTATTTTTCATTAGAGTTGACATTAAATATTATTTTATATTAGTTTCAGATGTCCTGTCTTCTAATTGTCTAAAAAAAAGTCTTTGCTTTGAGAATCTTTAAATGCCCTACAATTAATTATGTTTTCTACTTTCTCTACTGCCATGTCTATACTGAGAAGCAGAATGAGAGTAAAGAGAACTTGGAACAGAGAGGGAAATACTGTAAGCAGTTGTAGGCTAATGGGGCAGAATTCGTGTGTGTGTGTGTGTGTGTGTGTGTGTGTGTGTGTGGCCATTTTCACTTCAGTTTATTAATTCAGAGATCTAACTTTTGGAAGACAATTCAAGTAAATATAGAGAAGTTGGTATTTAGTGGTCTGTGAGGAAGCTTGTGTTATTAGGTCTACTAAATTCATAGACTAAAGTATTATTTTATTGTTTAATGAAAAGGAATTACAAGGAGGGTGAAAGTGAATTAAATGAAAAGTTCTTAGGAAGGTTAAGAATAGGGGAGCTGAAGAGAAACTAAAGGTATCTTGTGACTCATTATGGCATTTTGAAAAGTGGGCAGGTAGTTTAGAGACCCTTTTATATGAGAAAATATACATGAAGCAAAAACCAGGTAATATTTAAGAAACTTTAAATTTAGAAAGGATTATATGATAGACAGAATAATGGTCTCCCAAAGATATCCATGCCTTAATCTTTGGAACCTATGAATATATTACCTTCTGTGGCAAAAAGTAGATATGATTAAGGATCCTCAGGTGAGGAAATTATCCTGGTGAGACCAATGTAATCACAAGGGTCCTTGTAAAAGGGAGGCAGGAGGGGTCAACCAGACAGAAAAAGTGAATATAGGGGTGAAGATCAGAGAGAGAGAAGGTGATACCCTGCTGGCTTTGAAGATCAGAGGAAGAAGCCATGAACCAAGGAATGCCTCTAGAAGCTAAAAAAGGAAATAGATTCTCCCATAGAGGCTCCAGAAAAAAACTGAAGCTATCTAGGAGCCTACTAAGAGCAACTTTGTTAGCATAAATTCAGGTATAACTGAAGAGGGCTTATTATGAATAACACAAAAGATACCCCACTTATTTCTGTCACTCAGGAAAATCCAAGGGTTTCAGAAACTTGTGTCAGGAACTGGGGACAAAGGCCAAACACACACACACACACACACACACACACACACACACACAAAGTATAATTTTAATTACAATATTACAAACAGTAATTGAAATCAAGTAAAAATTGTCTTAAAGTTTGGTATCTGGCAGAAAAATAGAAAAAAATACTATTAACGTGAACTCTAGGGAATCTTGATAAGTGTGTTTTGTTTATCTGCTATTTTCAGTTATTTCATGTTAAAGTAATAGAATGGCTCTTTGGAACTATCAAACTAAAAGTGTTTCATAGATTAGATTAAGGAAATTAGAGATATACCAAGGCATGCAGAGAGTCACGTGTGTAAGATGTCCCTAGATGTTATCAAGTTTGTAGAGTTGAGACTAGAGCTCATGCCTCTTCACTGATGAAGAAAGTATGCCCATTATTGATTTATTGTCTCTCAGCTTCAAATCCACCCTTCATTGACATGTTTGAAATAGATCTTGTGAACATTTCTTTTTTTTACCTCCTGGCACCATGTTGTTTTGTCAGTAGAGAGCAAAAGAGAAACACTGCAGGTAGGGGCTTCTCTTTCTGGTTCAGTTGCACTTTTCCTTCCTTCTTGTTCCTGTGGTGCTTGGCCATTTTGCTGTAGAACTGCCAGTGGAGGTGACCCCTGGCGGGTTTCAGTGGTACCAACTGTAGGCAGCTTCCTGCACCACTGGCTTCCCAGTGAGCTAAGCAGCATCCCTGCTTGTGGCTTCCAGGTGAGTTCTGTGGGTGCCTCTAACAACTTCCCAGTGAATTTCACCGCAGCCTCTGCTGGCAGCTTCCATTGGTGATCAGTGATGATTCCCTGTCCAGCAGCCATGGCCCTCTGACTGTGGACCAGTTGAGGTTAAGCGATCCAGCAACTTCTCTTCTACCCAGGAGGCTATATCCATAGTTCTCTAGCCAGGTCTAATTCCCAACCCTGTGGAGGGGCCCCTTCCCTCCTCGGATTCTCTTATTCAGAACTGGGGTAATCTTTAGATTTCTCTTTTATCCCTGGTTGATAGTTAACCCCCTGTAAATCGTTAATAATTTTTAATATTGAATCTTCCTTGTTCAAATTGCTATGGGATTCCTGTTTTTGATTGACCTTTGAGTGATATTAGGACATGAAGCCAAGGAAAGAATTAATGTTCTACATGGGGCTAAGTTCACACATTAACTTCACTTCCTTTGGTAGCCTCATCACAATGCGTGTTGTGTTTCTTTCGGATATATTTTTTTGTTCTAGCATGGATTTTGATGTTGCTTACAAACATTTCCTGAGTACATATTGTGTACTGGAGAACTAATCAGAGTATCTAAAAGCAGTACATAATGAACCACCTCTGCCCCCCACCACAATCACTGCACTAGGAATTGAGACAATAGGCTCTAGACTAACTAGAACTGAGAGCAATATCAGAGAGAAAATCACTCTGAATTTTTCTCTCACAGAGTTTGATATGACAGATTTAAAATATTTTCAGCTCAAAAGTTCTATGATACTTGATCTCAGTGGTGTGAACGTTCAAACAACAAAATGTTAGTGAAATAAAAGGACAGTTTTGAAGGCGAGCCACAGATCCTGGGGTAGAGAGAGACATATGTGACAGTGAGACATAGGGAATAACCAAAATGAAAAGAGTTGTTCTGGGTTGGAAGTTGCTCTCCTTGTGCCAAATTCAAGGGAGTCTAGAAAAATGGTTTCATCACAGAAATGGCAGGTAGAAGCACATAGACAAATTAGCATTTGCTAATTGAAAGACTTTTCTTTTTAACAGTCCTGCATTATACAACAAGCAGATCAATGTGAGTTAGATTACTTCAATTTTAAAAAAAGAAAATCAGCTGATGATGAATAGCCAGGACAGCTATCAATAAAAAGATTGCATGTAGTAATTATTCTGGATAGTTAATGGTCTTAGATTTAGCAAATTACTTCTAACAAATACAATGGAGCAAAAGTGATGGTTAAAAAAGATGTCGATTTCCATTTTCTCCCTCTCTCTTGATCTCTCTCTCTTCCTCATTTTGGTGAATTCAACTGCCACGTTGTGAGTTGCCCTGTGGAGAAGCACATGTGACAAAGAACTGAGAGCAGCCTCTGACCAACATTCAATGAGAATCTGAGACCTTCAGTCTTGTAGCTTGTGAAGAGCTGAATGTAGCATAGATTTTTCCTCATTCAAGTGTTAACAGGAGACCACACCTTGTTCATAGCTTTGTGAGAGCCTTTGAGGCAGAGATGCCTAGACAAACTGTGCTCAGATTTCTGACCCAGAGAAACTATGAAATAATAAGTGTTTGTTATTTTAAGCCACTGAGTTTTGTTATGCAGCAAAAGAGAATCAAAATAAATATATAAATAGTGTATTAGGTCTCAGTGGCTGCTCTAACAAATTATCACTAACTTTGTGGCTTAAAACAACAGAAATTTATTCTCTCACAATTCTGGAGGACAGAAGTACAAAATCTTTACTAGTTGGCTGAAATCAGAGTGTTGACAGAGCTGTACTTCCTCCTAAGGCTGTAGGGGAGAATATTTTCCTTGCCTCTTCCACCAGCTTTTGGTGCCTGCTGACATTCTTTGGCTTGTGAACACATCACTCCAATCTTCAAGGCCAACTCCTTCAAATCTCTCCCTGCTCCATTTTCACATTAGCTTTTCCTCTCTCTCTCCGTTCTCCCCATGTGTGTATGAGAGAAAGAGGAAAAAACAAACCTCCTGCTCCCTTTTATAATGATACCTACAGTTGTAGTTAAGGCCCATTTAGATAATCTGTATATTCTTCCTGTCTTAAGATCCTTAATCATGTCTCCAAAGATGCTTTTTCCATATAAGGTAACAGTTTTTCATCAGGCCATTTACCATCCTACCACAAGTAGCTAACATTTTAAATCTTACTATGCTCTAGATACCATGGTAAATACATTACATGTATTTTCGTTTCTGTGCATTTTATTTACTTGGATTATCATTCCTCATTTATGTAAAGAGAAACTGAGTCTCAGATAGTTTAAGTGACTTGATTCAGGTCATAGAGCTAGTAAGCAGTGAGGCCAGAGTGAACCTAAGCAGTCTGATCTCAGAGCTTATACATTTAACCGTATTGCCTTTCTATAGGCTCATACACTTAACCTAACTAATTAGAAAAGGGCATATCTATTTCACTGCATACGATATATTGAGTGAGTTCTTATTAACAGTGAGTCTTTTAGTATCTTTTAAATTCTTAAGTTAAGAAAACCCCTTTCAATTATTTCGAAGGAGAGACACTTGAACTGGAGGACCTTACCTAACATTTAACTCAAGATCCTGTTGCTTAGAGAGTAAACCAAGTAGCTCACCTTTCTTACAGAACGGATCCTGGAAAAGGTCTGTCCTTTTTGGATGAGCCACATAGCTTCCAGTGTGGTGGATCTAAAGGGCTGGAATAGCCAAATTGTATTCTTTTCTGGAGGGTTCTCTAGGAAAATTGATTGCTTTGAGCACTTAGAGGCACTTCTCCATCATTAGTTTTGGGTAGATTTATTTTAGCTTTCCTGTGAAAAGTGGGTCTAGAGATGAAATCAGAATGAAGAAAGAAAAGAGGTTATTCTTACATTGATCAGTATTCAAAATGAGAATGTATATAACTGATTCCAGATTAGGTTCTGGTTAGCATTTGCTATTCCTTTTATAATTTGCTGATTTTCTATGTATAACCTAGTAGTCTAAAATATTCAGATCACACAGAAGCTCAGCCCTGTGTAGATTTAAGCTTTAGGCTTATGAATCTCTTTTCCATATGTTTTTCATGAAAGCGGATCCACATTTAAGGAAGGAATGGTATTAGAGTCCCGAGAGCTAGTCTTGAGCTTTTGTTTTTATTGCTACTGTGTTAATGATGGCATCCCATCCCCAATGTGACACGCCTGAGCAGGTATGCAGACGGTTAAAGGACTAGGGAGTTGGGACTCAGATGGCAGATGGCGATGCCTTGTCATGGTTCCAACTACACTTTGAACATTCTGTCCCCCCTCCGACTTGCATCACTTCAGATGGCAACCTCATTTGGAGGTGAATTGTTCTTCGCTGTATTTTTTTTCTTTTGTGTTGGAGTTGACCTCATGCCTGGCACTGTGTGAAATGTATTGGCCTAGTTTCTGCCCCAGAGATGACAGAGGCTTATTGATATTTAGTGTATGCTTTGTCATGCTGATTTTAGAAAATAAAGCCTGAAGAGATCCTCTGATTTTATTGAGATTACTCAATCCTTGGCACTGTTCTATTTACCTTAGAGCAATATCTCTCCAAGGACAGATGCTTCATGGATAAAGGAGTTCTAGAGTCAAATTAGTTAGGATGCTTCATGGAAGAAAGTTTTTGAGGGCAAATGAGGTAACAAAATGTCGATCTTCCACCCCTTCCTGTTGCCAACACGTTGACACTCATACCTAATCTCTTTAACACCTTTCTTGAATATAGCCTTGGTAGATGTTTCTGGCATGTTGATAGCTTTCCACCTTAAGTTCTCTTTTTTACCCAAAGGATTTCTTGAGCACTTTGGAGCTTCTCTGAGCTCCCTGCAAGTACAACGTGAAGTGTGGGAATGTTCAAGCCCTCAACCATTAGGAGGTTGGACTTGATAGATAAATGCCTAGACTTCCCCACCCCCTGTGGAATAATTCTGAAGCCATTTCGTAGTTTCTCAGGTAATTTCCAGTAGCGTTGAGCTCCAGTTGCTGACAACAGTAACTTGTTCTTTAACCTAAGCTGCATGGCTTTTCTCATTTTCCTGTCACAGTTTTTCCTGTTTCATTTGTGTTTACTGTTTTTGCCTCTGACAAAAACTGCCTATACCCAAGTCTTGGTCTGAGAGTCTGCTTTTGGAAGACCCCTTCCTTTGGATAGTCCTGATGCATACTAGGTTTCAGAAATCCTGAAACAGAGAAGTTCATTTAATCCTGTTCCCTAAACTTACCATTCCATAAATACACACACACACACACACACACACACACACATATTTATATATATATAATATATATTATATTATATATAATATATATATTACTTTAAAATTCTGTGTATCTAATGTTCTTCACAATATAATTTCTGAATTACTTTGGTTCCTGGAGATATCTGAGAAAGGTATTTCATGTCCCATGAAAGAGAGTCCACAGATTCCCTTTCACAGCTCATTTGTGTATTTGAGTGCCCTTGACAAAACCTCAGGGTCACAGGTCTGCAAGGGACCTGAGAGTCTAGTTACCTTATTTTATCAATAGAGAAAATAAGATCTAAATGGTGAACTGTCATCTGGTCCATACATGAGATTTTATAGGAAGTGTGCAGATATTATTTAGCCCAAGGGTTCATAACTATAGCCAATGGGCAAAACTTAGCTTACTGTCTACTTTTTGTACAGACTGTAAGCTAAGGATAGTTTTACATTTTTAAATGACTGGAAAAAAATTTTATAAGAATATTTCATGACATGTGAAAAACAATCTGAAATATTAATTTCAGCATCTATAAATAAAGTTTTTTGGTGCACAGAGACACCCATTTGCTTAGGTATTGTCTATAAGCAGCTTTAGTGCTGCAATGGCAGACTTGAGTAGTTGTCACAGAGACTGTGTGATCTGTAAGCCTAAGATATTGACTATCTGATCCTTTACAGAAAAAGTTTGCCAATCCTTGCTTTAGATTCTCAAAAAATGAAGTGAATCGCATAAGTAAGTATGCATATTAGCATAAGTCACCAGAGTGTAGTAGAGAAATCATAGAGTCAGGAGTAGTGCATAGGAATTCTGTTTCATGCAGCACTGCTAAGAAGCTTCACTGAATTTTGGACAAATGACATTACATCTTTAAATTTAAATTTCCTCATTTATAATATGAGGTACTGAAGGCTCCTTAAATTCCCTCAATTATCTAAGTGTTTTCTTAGATTTTGTCTGTTTGACATCCATTAATCAGTCATGGGGTCAAACTAATGACCAGAGTTGTTTATATCTCCCTTATGATCCAGCATTACAAGTGTACAAAAATCATATTACAAACCATTCAGTCCCAAATCCATACCCCTAATTATTTTCCTTTATCTAACTCTCACACACCAAACCAATATTTACTGCACTAACCACCTAGGGCCAGGTACCATTCAGCTAGAGAGCACTCCTTATGGTCCAGCGGCTGCCAACATTATTTAAAGTAGCCAATCCTAAGCTATTTTCCCTTTTCTGCCTTGCCTTTTTCATGAAAAATACAATCAAGGCTGTAGACCATGCTTTCTCCTCTCCCCCACTTCTGCCTCCTGATCAATTCTGGTGCTTCCCCAGGGCATCCCGCATGGTGTGCTATGCCTCTTATTTCTAGGGGACCTGTGAGCAGTAATAAACTTTTCTTTCAGGGGCACTGACCTCTTCATGTTGTCACTTAGTCACCTCTATAAATTAAGACTCAGGATCAAATTGTTTAAGCATAAATTATTTATAATTCTGTGCAATTATTTCAGAGTTTAATGTATATAATCTCCTAGAACATGACTTGTTCCTGATGTTCAGTTAAAACCAAACCTCCTTTATTGTAGCCCAATTCCATCACTCCTCATCCATGAGCGTGGGAAAGAGAACACAGGCTTCATCTTGCCGCACAGGGAGCCTTGGACTATTTCTAAGGTTCATATAACTTGTTAGTAAGTCTTGTGGTTTGCCTCCTCATAAATCAAAAGCTGAGATTCAGGATAACTTTCTCATCAATCATATGGTTTTTTAGTTGTCTCTTCTTACACTGCTGTGAGTTTCTGGAACCTCTTGTGTTTTCTGCTTAGCCGGGTATAAGCTGTGCTATATTAATTTTTTTCTAGGTGATTTCTTTAGTTCTGACAGTTCTGACCACATCCTTTTCAGAAAGTTATCTGTCTTTTGGTACCTCCCCATACTGTTGGCATTATCATCTTCTTTTTAAGGATTCTGTCTCTATGTGGTCCTCAGGAATCAAAATGGATTAGGACTTAAAAGGAAGTGGTGGTGGCACTGATGGCAGACAAAGTATGACACAATAGGGATAATGGGGATTATGGTGAACAAATGGCCATTTGCTCTGTTGACTTAGCTGTTATTTCTCAGCTTTTTGTAATTATTGTCATATGAGAATTTTGTCTAGGTGTCAACAGGACTTCTCATTTTTTAAAGAGAAGTCCAAAATCTAGACTTTTAGATGGCATCTCCAGAATTTAAAATATTTTAAACAAATGCAAATAAACACACACACACACACACACACACACACACACACACACACACAGTGTGAGCTGAACCAAATGTAACTGTGAATTTGATTGAGCCTGTGAACCATCATTTTTCTATGTCTGATCTATGATAAATGGAAAAATTCTTGCCAACTCATTCTTGCTTGTACCACAAGTCATTATTTGGCTTCAGAATTTATGACTGTTGAACTCTTTGGACTTTGTTGACACTTAGTTTCCCATATGACATCTCCTGAGGATCCAGGTCCTTGCTATTCCAAGGGTGAATTAGCCAATCTAATGAACTTCATTCTGATGAGAATTTGTCCTTAGGTATTTCCTTCCTTCTCTGTTAAAATATATGTTTTATGAATGAAGATATAGAGATACTATTCTTAGCAACTCTTCACTAAAGTTGGGGATTTTAAACAGGTTAAAGGGGCAAAAGTCTATGGCAGGCCAGAGGGGGATATTTGGGTATATTTGCACATGACTCCTTGTGTTACCTGCCAAATCACAGGTGTCAGGAAGCTGCCAGTGTCTAGGGTCAAGTCTGAAAACACTTTGGACCTGTTTCATGTGTTCATGGTTGTCATTGTTATCTGTATCAGCATCAGGTAAGTGCTGATTTATAGAAGACGATTAATGAGCTTTTGTCAGTTCTTTTTAAAGATGAGAGTTCTTTTGGTGTTGACAGGTACTGTATTAAAAAAAATCATTTCTTTATACCCCTGGTATTTCTTTCCATTTGGCATCTTCTACATTGTTTAATTACTATTTAGCATATATGATGAGATTCCCCTGAGCTTTAACAACATTTAAATGGAAGATTTAAAATCCACAAAAAGAAGAGGCAACTGGTGAGAGCTGGTCATATGACATGTGGAGAGTGTATTTTTGGGTTGAGAAGCTCAAAACAGACTTTCTAGTCTTTTCTGCCTAATGGTTTGGAAGGCACACACATTGAACCTGCCTTCATTCATTCAGTGACACCAGTGAGGTATTTGCTTTCCCATTTTCTTTGACTGCCAGCAGCACTTAAAGAACCCAATGAAGAACCTTAGACAGTCAGTTGACCAGCTACCTCTCAGGCATAATAAGGTTCTATGTTAGGGTTGTACACAGCCAACAGCCCAGCGTGAGTCATTCTTCTGTCCCACAGTTGGTAAAATTGAATTCGTGAGTTGAAAATAATAGTGATTTCGTTTCTTTTTTTCCCCACTGGGAAGTAGAGTGGGGATGGAGATTAGCTTCAACTCGTCATTTTTAGATGCTTATTTGCAGAATTAATGTGTTCTCTTTGTCCTCTTTGATGAGTAGTGATGTCCTGACCACAGTGTACAGCTTTAAATCCGTGAGAAGAAAGTAAAACTGTTTTCATTTCCTTTATGGGCCATTTTTTTGAGGCTAGCACCACCATGTGGATGAAGTGAATATGAACTTTTCTTTGGCTTGCATAACAGGCCAGCATTGTGTCTATGGAAAAGTGATTTTGATATCTTCTTGCCTATTTCTTATATCTTTTCTGAGTCGTCACAGACCAGCATAAAGAGAAAGAGAGAGAGAGAAAGAGAGAGAGAGAGAGAGAGAGAGAGAGAGAGAGAGAGAGGAGTGTGTGTGTGTGTGTGTGTGTAATATATAATTTTGTAGCAGTGTGGTACACTGCTGGGCCCCTGAGTTTCATTTGCTATGAAATAACTGAATTGCATGAAGGTGACAGCGCAAGAGTCATGGAGCAGCTCTGTATCAGGCTGAGTGGAAATCAGACACCTTATTTGGGATCAGCCTGTTTGGACTCTGTGAGAAATGCCAGGATCTGTTAATCAGGAACTTTCTGACTTTTATGGCCCAAGGGATGCAGACTGAACCAGAGAAAAGGAAGAGAGATAAAATCTGATTATAGAGTGCAAAAGAATTTTACTAAACTAAATTTTTTTTTTTCTGACTCGGGAGAATGAAAAGGAAAGAAGAGAACAATGTAGAAACACTCTATTGATGATGGTCTTAAGTTCTAAGAGCATGGTAAAGAAGTGGCTGGCAATATGTGTGTGTGTGTGTGTGTGTGTGTGTGTGTGTGTGTGTGTGTGTGTGTATTTTTAACCTCCATAGTGACCTTTCTATGTCACTGGCACCAAGATCACTGGAGAGGGGCAAGGCCTGCTTCTCTTTGAGGGGATGGTCTCTTATTTCCAATCTGACCATATGTGAGTTGAGAGTGGGCTCTAATAGGTAGAGGAAGGGAGAGCTATTGCTTATAAAGATCTAGTACCATTTAATACCTAATAGTCCACTCTTCTAGTCTTGTTCTTTCCTCTGTGTAGTTCCTTAACTCCAAAGGGAAGAAAGTTTTATCAGCATTAAGACGAAGTTGTCATTGCAGAAATTTAGGGGACTCAAAAACAAATCAGGATATGCTAATGTTTTCCTCTTTGATGAGCTACTAAAGTGAGAAGAAAATGTATAGAATGGTTCCTTGCCACACACCACTCATTATTGCCTTTATACAATCCCTTTATTTTTTCCCATAACCAGCCTAGCTCCTATAGCTACAGACATTAATATATCTAAAGTTTCAAATTGAAAGAGCTTCTTGTGGTTGAATATGGACTGATGCCAATTTGGAGAGAGTTTCTAGGGACACATTGTGGTGCTCTCCTCTGTAGAAGGCCATTCATCAAACTTAAGTGTGACAGGAAGCTGGATGAGCCAGCAGATCTGTGAAGTACAGATTTAGGATTAAATTAGAATTAGAACAGAGGTAAATAAAGAACAGAAAAACAAAGAAAATCAATACATTAAAAGTCAATTCTTCAAAAAGATCAACAAAATTGACAGACTTTAGGTAGATAACTAAAAAAAAGAATCGGGTAACTAAAATCAGAAATAAAGGTGGGGACATTACTGCCCATGCTACATAAATAAAAAAGTATATAAGATAGTATGCCAACAAATTAGATGACCTACATAGATGGATGAATCCTAGAAATACAAAATCTGCCAAGACTGAATCATGAGAAAATAGAAAACTGATTTTATATGATATATGTGTGTATAACAAGTAAGGAGACTGAATCAGTAATCAAAAATCTTGCAATAAAGAAAAGCCCTGGACCTGATGGCTTCACTGGTGGATTTTAACAAACATTTAAAGAACTAACACTAATCATTCTCAAACTTTTCCAAAAAAAATGAAGAGGGAACATTTTCTAACTCATTTTATGAGGCTAGAATTTCCCTGATATCAAACTCAGACAAAAACATTGTAAGGAAACTACAGATGAATTTCTCTTATAAACACTTATGTAAAATTATCAACCAAATACTGGCAAAACAAGTTCAGCAGCATATAAAGAGACTTATGTGCAATGACCAAATGGGATTTATTCTGAGAGTGCAAACATGATTCGACAGATTAACATATTAGACCACATTAACAGGATGAGGATAAAACCACATGATCATCTCAATTAACAGAAAAACCATGATAAAATTCATTCTTTCATGATGAAAACACTCAATAAACTAGGAATAGAAGTAAACTACATCAAAATAATCAAAGCCATACATAAAAAACCTACATTTGAACATCATATTCAGTTGTGAAAGACTGAAATCCTTTCCTCTAAAATCAGGAACAAGGGAAGAATGCCGGCTTTAACCACTTATATTTAATATTGTCCTGGAAATTTTAACTGAAGCAGTGAGGCAAGAAAAAGTAATGAAAGGCATATAAAATGGAAAGAAAGAAGTAAAATTACCTCTTTTTACAGATTAGATGATCTTATACATAGAAAATCTTAAAGATTCCACAAAATAGCTGTTAGAACTAATAAACAATTTCAGCAAAGTAGTAGGATATAAAATCTACATGCAAAATCAGTTGCATTTCTTGACACTAACAATGAACAATTTGAAAGAAAATTAGGGAAACAATTTAATTCACAATAGCTTTAAAAATAAAATTTTTAGGAATTAACCAAGAAGAAGAAAGATTTTTATAATAAAAACTACAAAACATTGCTGAAAGAAATAAAGAAGACATAAATGGAAAAACATCTCATGTTCATGAATTGAAACAATATTGTTAAGATTCTCCTATTACCCCAATGACTTACAACTTCAATGTAGTCCTACCAAAATCCATAATCACAATGACTTTTTATTTTTTGTTTTGCAAAAATACAAAATCCATCTTAAAATTCATATGGAATCTCAAGGAACAGTGGATAGCCAACATAATCTTGGGGAAAAAAAGAGCAAAGTTGAAGGACTAACATTTCCTGATGTCAAATCGTACTACAAAGCTGCGGTACACTATTGAAATAGTGTGGTACTGGAATAAAGACATGCGTATAGACAAATGAATCAGAATAGAGAGCCCATAATAAACCTTTGTGTATGTACTCAAATTATTTTCAACAAGGTGAACATTCAATGGGGAAAGTTCAGTATTTCAACAGACAGTGTTGGGAAAAGTAGATGCCCACATGCAAAAGAATGAAATTGGACCCTTACCTAGCACCATATACAAAAATTAACTAAAATGGATCAAAGACCATCAGAGTTAAAACTATAAAACTCTTAGAAGAAAACATGGTATGAAACTTCACAATATTGAATGTGGCAATGATTTCTTGAATATAATATCAAAGGCATGGCAACAAAAGAAAAAACAGACACATTGGCTTTCATGAAAATTAAAAAATTTTGTGCATAAAAGACATATAACAGATAAAAAGGCAACCAACATAATGGAAACATATTTGCAAGTTATATATGATAAAAGATTACTACCCACAGTATGTAGGGAATTCCTAAAACAGATAAAACCAAAGAGCAAATAACCCAATTTAAAATGAGCAAAGAACTTGAATAAAAGATATGGCCTTATAAGCCATAAAAATGGCCAATAAACACATGAACAGATGCTCAACATCACTATTTATTAGAGAAATGCAAATCAACACCATAAAAAGACCTCACCACTTTACACCTATTAGAATAGCTACTGTATTAAAAATACTAAGAGCAAATAAGTGTTGGCATGGATGCAGTGAAATTAGAACACTTGTGCACACTTGGTGGGAAGGTACAGTCATATAACTGCTATGGAAAACAGTATGACAGTTCCCTAAAATTAAAGAATTGCCATGTGATCCAGCAATTCCATTTGTGTGTATATAACCCAAAGAATTGAAAGCAGGGTCTCAAAGAGATATTTGTACACTCATGTTCATAGCATCATTATTTATAATAGCTAAAATGTGGAAGCAACCCAAATGTCCATAGATGGATGAGTAGATAAATAAAATGTGATATATACATACAATGGAATATTATTTAGCCTGAAAAAGTAAGGAATTTTTGACAAATGTTATAACATGGATACACTTTGAGAGCATTAGGCTAAGTGAAATAAGCCAGTCACAAAAAGACAAATACTGTACAGTTCCAGTTATATGTGGTACCTGGAGAAGACAAATTCATAGAGAGAGAAGTATAATGGTGCTTGTCAGGGGCTAGGGGAAGGAGAATGGGAGTTATTTTTTAATGGTTAAAGAGTTTCTGTTGTGAAAGATAAAAATAATTTTGGAGATAGATGGTGGTGATGGCTGTACAACATAAATGTAATTAATACCACTGGACTGTACACTTAAAAATGATAAGATAGTACATTTTCTGTTACGTGTATTTTCCTTCAATAAAAAGTATTTTAATGGAAAATCTGAACAGGCCAATAACAAGTAAGGAGATTGAATTAATAATCAAAACTCTCCCAACCAAAAAAAGTCTAGGACCATGAGTTCTACCAAGAGAATACTGATCCATCTCATGCTCTTTCCAAAAAACTGAAGAGGAGAGAACACTTCCAACTAGTTTTATAAGGCCAGCAGTACCCAGATACCAAAATAAGGCAAGGACATGACAAGAAAATTAAAGGCTGATCCCTGGTAAACATAGATGCAAAAATCCTTGACAAAATACTAGCAAACCAAATTTAACAACATATTATAAAGATCATAAACCATGGTCAAATGGGCTTTTTTTTCAGTGATGCAAGGATGTTTCAACATATGTAAATCAATACATGTGATATACCACATTAGTAAAATGAAGGATAGTTATATGATTATCTCAGTTGATGCAATAAAAGCATTTAACAAAATTCATCATTCTTTTATGATAATTCAACACATTAGCTATGGAAAGAATGTACTTCAAAGAAGAAAGTGATGTAGAAGATTCTTTATAATTTAGATGTCACCAGGAGCCACCCAAGCTTTGATACTAGCTAATAAGATGTCTTTCCTGCCATCCTCCAATGCTATGTACTGTTTTTTTTTCCCTTAAGATTTCTGCAAATTTTTTCTCTTAGTTACTTCAAAGCTTTTTGTCTCTGATCCAGCATTTACTCAATCTTGAGACATAATCATTTTTTTTCTTTCAAAATTCACTTGTAAGAGTCAACAAAAGGCAACTTGTAGAGGCAAATATTTACAACTATATGTGGTAGATTTTACTGGACATTGAAGTAACCGTGTGGAAGCATATGTTGCAATACCACTTAGGAAAGAAAATAACATTGAGGATTTAGCTTTCCTAGTCTTCTAAAAAGTTGCTTGTTCATTTTCACCAACCTGGATTTCAGTATCTCATGTTGTTCAGCTTTCTCTCCTGCTGCTGCTTCTCCCAGATGTGACAAAAATTCCTTGTATATTATTAAGAGCATTTCAGCTCTAGCACTTACTACTCCTCCACAATTCACACTTTGCATAACTCAAGATTTATTAATGTGCTTTGCTAAAAAAAGATTCACGTGTTCTCAGTGTCACCCTTTCTTCTCTTTCCTTCCCTGTTAGTTTCTATAGGAGCAGGAAGAGAAATGTGGAGATTAATTTCCCCAGAAGTAAGAATTATGCCTTTACCTGAGAAGACAGGAGAGTAAAGTTGATTTTGGTTTTAAATAACAATTGCAACAAGATCTCCATTATGTTAGTGTCCTACTGTAAAGAGTTGGGAAATGCTGGTTTACCAGGAGGACTACTGAAAAAGGATTCGAGAGACCAGGTTCTGAATCCTGTTTCTGTTGCTAACTGCTTGTGTGATCCTGGGGAAAGTACTTCACTGGTTTTGAATGAGCAATCTCTAAATTCCCTGCCAATCCTATGAGTCTATGATTTGTTTGGGAACCTCCTTAGTGCCTAATTCTGTAAATGCAACCATAGCTGGGATTTTCCCCTTCACAGGTGGGTGAACATCCTTACTCTTTGGACTATGCCCCTTTCTCTCCCTGGCTAGCTGTCTGGTCACCATCAGCTGTCAATAATAGGAATTAAACACACCAAGCTTTGAAGTCATCTATAGGCATAGAGCCTGGTTATTTCAACTCAGAACCTTTGTTATTTTATTTGCTCTCAGAACTGGCTTCCATATTTATAAACTGGGCATGATAATATTTACCTTGGAAGATTATTAGAATAATGAAGAGGAACACTTAGCAAAGCGCCCAGCACAAAATAAGTGCTCAATGAATGGAATTTATCATCATTAACATCATATCTGTTATAAAGTGGCTGGGTGAGTGTCATGGCAAACTCATCTGTGCTCTTTCTGGGTCTGCTGAGGCATCTTTGTGTGTGTGGTACAAAGAACTCAAGTTACTGTCCAGGTGACTCCTAAACTTTGGTTTTGTCGCATGGAAAATATAATCTGAGAGAAAGAGCTGAATGATTCTAGGCAGTAAATTTTTGTTTCAAGGTGAAGGAAAAAGAAGGTAGATTGTTTAAAGAGTTGGGAGGAGAGAGGACTTTGAAAAAAAAAATAAACATTACCAAGGGGGAATTTGATTTATTTTTTGCAGATTGATGAGCAAAATGCATCTCTCTTCTCTGTCTTTATGAATCTTAAATTTATATGTTTATAAAAATTAACATAGCACTGAGGAGTGAGATCTATTTTGGGGATTTATCAAAGTCTGGAGTCCTGCTTCAACGTAGGCATAGATATTAGGACAGAGATTATGTAATGAAATCTACTCAGGACACACATTCTGAGGATTTTACGCAGGTTATAATTATAGGTAGTGACTCAGCCCTTGGGATAGGGTACTATGTATATCATCTATGCTCTTGATGTTCAAACCACTCTGGTCTACGAACCTGTGAAAAAAATGGGACAGGTTTGTTGTTATCATGGACCTTCCTCTATCTGGTCTGCATCTAGCAGGAATATAATTTACCTACTTAAAGAAATAGCTTCTAAGGAGATGCCCTAAGCACCACAGAACAGTGCCCTCTACTGTTCCAGAGGGAGCCATGCGGCTGTGGTACAATCATGAGGGAAGTGTACACAGCTCCAGAGCCAAAGCAAGTTGCTCTGTTTGCAATGATCAAGACACTGGGAGGCCAGCTGCTGGCACCTATAGCCAGTCTCAGCTGTAAGCATTCAGCAGGAGAAGCAAGACAGCCCAGCCAATGGCAGCGTACCTCCGCTACGCTTGTTTCTAGTCAGGTTCTGACCCCATGCTGCATGTAAGTGCTTCCCTCCTAGTTTTCGCTGCAAACACAGAAGAGCTTCTATTAGTTTTGCGTCTTAGCAGAAAAATTTTAAAACAGCAATATTAACCATTGAACCTTGCTTTTAGAAAACCTCTGCTTTTCAGTATTATAAAATTAAAAATTTTAAACTCATTTATGGAAGCTGTAATAAAATAAAATCATAAAACAGCAGTTCATTGTCTAAGTTTACACCAGCAGGAGATGAACATATTTTTCTTCCTTTTTTTCCTCCTTTTTTCCCTCCCCTTTCCTACTCTTCCTTCCCCTTTCCATCGTCTTCCTCCCCCGTCTTCCTCCTTTTAAATAAAACCATCTAAAATATCACAGAATGTTTTTTGTACAGTAATGATTTTTATGGTAGAAACTGTTTTGCAGACTTTCTCTACTTTCTCTACTTTCTGGAAATAGTTTTTTAGCTGAGCAGACAGATATCTGTTGATTCTCTCTCTCAGCTACTGTATTCTAGGTATGACCCCAAACAATAGTCAGCATTTACCTTTACTTTAAACAACAAGAAGGGGAATTCTGTGTTTTTTAAGCCAGCATTAGAGATTTGCATCCTTTGTAATAACTTTTGAGATATTTTCTCAGCATTATACAACATAGCTACAGCAGAGAAAATATAGTGATGAATAATGAAATATGCATGAACGGAAAAAATTTTAAAAGTTTTCTCAAATTGCTCTA
The DNA here is from genome assembly GCA_003508835.1 of Eonycteris spelaea. NCBI lineage: Eukaryota > Metazoa > Chordata > Mammalia > Chiroptera > Pteropodidae > Eonycteris > Eonycteris spelaea. The sequence continues at coordinate 5,808,355 of PUFA01000054.1, read as the reverse complement.
AAACCATAATGTGTGAAAGTGCTTTCCCCCCATGATCTCAGTTTCAAATTCATGAGTTTAGAAGGTGTCTATTTCTTGTTCTCTCATGTGGCAGAGTACTGGTAAATTGAAGCCATCTACACCTTATCTTTCCCTTTTGTCAAGAATAAAGTCCAGTTTTAATGAAGCGTTGACCACCCAGTAGAAAGAAACTGCCAGATTCCACTGGATCCAGAATTCTGCTGCCATTCATTTCAGAAACAAACAGTGCCTGCAATGCAAATCTTATTGACATGGTGAAGGATATTTCTATTTAGAGTGCTGGCTAAATAACTCAGAGTTATTTGTATTGTCAGACTAGCAATATTTGTGCGTTACTCTAATAATTGCCAGGAGAAAAGGCTTTGGTTTTCTCTGAAGCCTGAAGTTAAGAAAGAATTTACCCATTCTATACAATTTACCAGATTAACAATGTTTCAATTCTTGTGGTACATCTATTTGGTTATTTCAATTTGAAATATTCATCCAGGGTAGAAGACACTTATAATTTTTTCAGTAAAGAGTGGCCTTGCTGACATATAGTCTGTTTAGTGCTTGGCATGTCATTCTCCCTCTCAGACTAGCATAATCCATGGATCTGATGTCACCTTCTATTGGACATAGACATGGGGAATCACTCCATTTTTCTACTGTAGGACTCACCATGTACACATGTGATATATCTGTCTCTCCTTCCCACCTCCCTGAGGACATCTTGCCACCAAGAGGAGAATGCCCATTTAAAGAGAAAAAGGAGATGAAATTCAGTAACATCTCTGTGAGGCTTCTGGATCTAGCCATGCCTGAAGCCCCAGATATTTAGTTCTATGAGGCAATACTTGTTTTTTTTTTCCCCCTACAAATTTATAAATTAGCTTAGCTAAGGTCACTTGCAAATAAAACAATTCTAATATAAGTAGTGAGCAATCTTCTGCATGCAAGGATCCAGTTTTTTATGTTTTTAAGAGTTACTAGAAGAATTGATAAACTCTTTAAGTTTGCTTAGCATCTATGACATTATTCTGAAAATGATCTAGTTTGTTTACTGTTTGGTACTGTTTAGCTTATTCATATAGCCACAGAAATCTATTGACAGAGCTCTTTACTGGGCAAGGTCAATCTTGGAAAGGCAACATGGGAAGGCAGACCTCAAGGGGAAAACTGAAGAGAGCCATTTCCCTCCACAAGCTCTGCCATCTCCTAAGACTGACACATCGTGCTTCTTTCGCTCAAGGATATTTCTTGAGCATCAGTGAGGTAACACGTCCTCTGTCTCAAGTGTGAGAGATGGAAAGAGGAAGCATCTTAGCTTCCACAAGATGCCCCTGCTCAGTATCTTGGGCAGTATGTTGATAAGGACATCTGGATTTATAAAACTTATATGGAAAAATAAGTAGCCCAGCAGTCTGATGAAAAATAAGGTGAAAAAAAAGATATCGAAAAATCCTGAAAAGAGAAAGCCAAGAAACTGTTAACCAGAGGTTAGAAAGCCTGGAACAAAATAATAAGTCATCTCTAAATGCATGTCTGGCTCCTTCTTGATATTCAAATGTCTCCTGCTCATTGTGTTCCATTTTCAACAGACCTTTATAAAGGCAGTCCCTTTCCATAAGCTGGCCTGCCAGCTACTCTCTCCCCATCACCATGTTTTATTTTCTCTTAATTATTACTATCAGAAATTATCTTCTTTCTTTCTTTCTTTTTTTGTTTGTTTATTTTTGTTTCTGAAGATTGTTTTACAAAGTAGTGGCACCAATTTACACCCCATCACAGGGTATACGTTTCTGTGAATCTTCATTCTCTCCAACACTTGATATGATCAGCTTTTGAAAATTCAGCCAATCAAATGGGTATAAAATAATATCTTCATAATGGTCTTTATTTGCATTTTTCTGATGAATGGTGATGCCTAACAATTTTTCATAGGTTTATTGGTCTACTGTATTTAATCTTGCCATTTATCTCCTAGGTCATTTCGGGATTTCTCATTAATTGTAGGAGTTCATTATATGTTCTCGATATCAATCTTTTCCATTGTGTGTATTTTGAGTATATTCCCTCTACTTTATAACTTTCACTTGCTCTAATGTGTTAAATAAAAAAGTTATTAATTTTAATAAAGTCTGGTTTATCCAGCCCTTTATTTAATTACAATCAGTGTTGTTTGTGTCTTGTTTTTAAAAAAAAATCATTCTCTACCCCTAGGTCTAAAGGATCTCCTATTTTCTATTAAGAGTTTGTGGTAGTTTAAAAATATGTCCACACATTTTTTGATACTTCTCCTCAATCCAGAGATTCCTCTCCATTGAAGTGTGGACTGGATTTAATGACTTTTTCCAAAATAGAATATACTATTGTGGAAGTGACAGTGTATGGCTTCCTAGAGACTACATACTAAAGGCATCACAGCTTCTTCCTTAACTCTCAGGAGGAAACTTAGCTCTCTAGTGTCATATTGCGAGGACACAGAGGCAACTCCATGGAGAAGTCCATGTGATGAGGAACTGAGATTGCTTGCCGACAACCAGTAAGATTTTCCAGATGTGTATATGAACTACCTTAAAAAAAGATCTTCTAGCTCCAGCCAAGCCTTCTAATGACTGCAACCTCATTACAGAACCTAAGCTAGAACCATCTAGCTAAGTGGTTCACAGATTCCTGACTCACAGAAACTGAAAATAATAAATGTTAGTTGTTTGAAGCCACTGAGTTTTGGAGTAATTTATTACATGGCAGTAAACAATTCTGAGTTTTAAAAGATTTTTTTTTCCGACATTTAAATTTGAAACGCATTTGCGCTTGCTTTTTGTAATCCAGTCTTTTTTTTTACTTGGATAACCACTATCCCCCACCATATTTATTGAACAATTTTTTTCTTTCCCCTCTGACATACAATCACTGTCACATATCAAAGTTCTATATGAACAGAGTTTCTGAGCTTTTTCTTCTGTTTCATTGGTAAGTTTTCCCATTCCTGTGGTAATACTACTCTATCGTAATTACGATAGCTTCATATTAAGTCTTGATATCTAGAAGGGCATGTTTCCCACTCCTTGCTCATCTTTAAAATTGTCCAGGTTATTTTTGATTCTTTACTTTTTCAAGTATGTTATTTTTTAGAATCATTTTATTCAGTTCCATGACGAATATTTTGGGGCATTTGGAATTGAATTGACTCTATTAATCATTTAGAGATAACTGATATATTTATGATAGTAAGTCTTCCTATCCATGACGGTGGTATTTCTCTGCTTTCATTCATGTTACCTCTAATAATTTCCCTATGAATTTCTGTAAATTTTCCTATGCTGGTCTTGATTTCTTCTTTAACTGATAAATTATTTTGCCCAAGTGGTTTTAATATGATTTTCAGAAGCAAACCTTCATTGTTTTCTTTTCTGTATTACCTTTTATGCAGCTGTGCTGACCTGCCTCCTGCCCCAGGACAAATTCACTATGTACCTCCACTTACCAATCAAAAACAGCCCTTCTCACCATTTTTAAAAAGTTTTCCTGTAGAGGTTATCTTGGTGACAGGAGTCAGGATCCATTCTAGAATAGCATTCTTGTCAGAATTAGAATCAGAAGCTCTTTACAAACCTCTTCCCACCACTTTCTCTAAAGCTGGATATAATATTCATGAAAAGGTTCTGAAATGACATCTCTGGGATGATATTTCCAGTGAAAATCCTAGGAATAACCTAGCTTTCTTCTTTCTTGAGTCAGTGCCCAGTATACTAGTGCCCCCACAGATGTTGGAAGAAAACAAGAGGAAAGGAATTTGTAGGTTGATGTGATGAGCTAGAGCTGCAGGATGTTTTGAAGTTTTCGTCAGGATACCTACCAACTCTCTTTAAGGCATGCAGTCCTTATCCTTGGAGACTACATGGGCGATTCCATGCTGGGCACTGATATTAAATTATAGGTGAAGACAGCTTAGTACTTCTAGGGAAAATTCTGCTAGTTATTCCAGGAACATTGTTTTTAGGGACATCAACATATGTAATATTTTACTTATATAGTATGAAGGGGTATCCTCCTTAAACAGAATTTCCAGACAATTGGAACTGACTTTTAAGCACCAATAATTTTATGTTAACCATTTTAATGGAAGTCTTCCTAAATCATATTTCATACCACTTTAAATATGTTTCTCTATGTCTTCTTAAACAGATGGTATTGAACATAATTTGATCTTTTCTTGAAAATTCAGGAGCTTCATGAATACCAGTCTTACTTTGCTAACACATTAATTCCCTCAGGACTAATGTCACTCAGTTCTTTGAATCTTGAATTCTTATTTAGTTTAACCAGTATTTTTGAGCAATTATTATGTGTTGGATAGTGTTAGTGCTATCTCTTTTTCACAATAATTTTTCTCTTTTGTCTGCTATTAGAGAGTGGTATAATTGCATTTAGAAGCTCTTGCTCCATCTCTCTCTCTCTCTCTCTCTTTTATGTCAGAGAGTTAATATGATGACATTGTAACAAGGTTTGAAGGAGAAACATCGCACACAGCCGTGTGAAAACCCAATCATCATACTTATGAGCCAAAAAAGGATCTTCCCATTTCTAATCTATTGATGTTGCTGGTGAACCAGATACATCAAGGTAATTCAAATTGTTAAAGGGAAAGGAAGTAAGTATGAGATTTGTTATGTCCTTTTAGGTGATATGATTCATGTTTCTGATTGCTACGAGGCCATTGACTTCTAATACGGGAAAGTTGAGATTAGTAATTGCCTTTGAACAAGGAAGCCATAACATTAGAACTGAGAAGTGTAGTTGATGACACTAGTTTGTTGGCTTGACTGTGTGTGTGTGTATGTGTGTGTGTATGAGAGTGTACAAGCTTCTCCTTGTCTAGACTTGACTCTCTGCCAGGATGGCTAAGTAGAACTTCCAGTTTTCCTGGAAGTTTACTCAAAGATATTTACTTACCTTTTACAAAACCATGTTCTCTTCTTTTGGAGAGAATTATCCTGGGAGAAGAAGGGGCATTGATAAATAAGCAATTTTTGGAAACTGTCATTACTGTCAAATAATATGCAGTGAACCATTAGATAATATCTTACAATTTTTTTTCTCATATGCATAAACAGATGAAATTTTCAGAGATAACTATATATATGTATAAAATTTTGTATTACCTTTTTGTATACTGATAGGAATAAATGAAGGCATAGAAAAGAAAGTATGTTGCCCAAAGTCATACAGCTAGTAAGTAATAGCCCAGGCCTTGAACCCCAGGACTTCTGATTCTGGGCTCTCTTAAGTGCACCCTTACTTTCCATTTAGCCAGTAATCTTTAGAGATGTTTAAGGCTCTGAAAAACACACAAATGTGTTCTAAGGGATATTTTAAAACCTATTAAATGTAGAGATGAGGATATATCCTGGATTTCTGTGGCATCTCTCTTCTAAAATATTTTCTTAGTTAGTTCATTTTCCTTTTAATTTCCTTGTGAGATAAATAGGAAGAGAAATTATGATCATTTAAAGTTGTGGAAATGTGGCTCACAGAATTGGAATTAAAGAGAAACTTACTGGGTTACAAATTTGGTTCTAAAGCTTGAGTGAGGTTGAGTGGAATGCCAGCTGGTTGGGTGCTCAGGCTGCCTCTCTATAAAGATTGCTCAAACATCATAGGTCATCAACTATCATGGGGCTCTGATAATCTTGATCAAGACAACTCTGTTTTTTCTCTGATAGGTAGTCAGAGGGAATAGTTTGATGAGCTACTGGGGGTAGATGGGAAACGTCAAGGAGCATGCCAAACTTGGTTCTAATTTCAAGGGCTTTGTTTGCTAAGTGCAATATGCAAGCTTGGGGCCAGAATAACTTGTTCAGGACAATGGGAAGCATGGCCACTGTGGGCATTGTCTATGTATATCCAAACATTTGGATGTCCAAGGACAACAGACAATTATTTATATTTCCTTTTAACAAAGAGATAACTTCTCTTTTCTGAGATTATGAAGAATACATATCTCAGCAACATAAAATTTCTAGTGAATGTCAATCTTGGCTCTAAAACAAATATAAATTACAAAGTTAAAGTTTTAAAAAAGTCTACATTTTAGCACCATGTATTTGCTGCTACAAGATGCCATGTAGGCTAAGTAGCCTGGTGCTCTACATTCAATTCTATTTCCTTCAGACCTTTGCATATATTATGGTGACATCTTGATGTTAAATATGAATAGAAACTGAAGTCGAATCTTAAATAAGCAATGACTTCCTATGTTTTAATTCACAGGCCAACTTTGATAGATGATAATAGATGCCTGGCGCTCTGTGTTGTGAAAGATTTGGACCATGTTGGGAATCATCAGGAAAGAGTACTGTAAATGTGTGATGTGGAAGGAGTGAGCAGTGTGTGTGTCACTGTACTGGCAGTACTGGCCACAGAATGTACCCTCAGTTAATATTACTTCTTGCTTCTTTTCTGAACTGTCTTTGGTCTTAAGCTAGCCTCTCTGAGAACCTCATTTGCATGCCTGTAAGACAGCAAAGAGAGGATGTTCATTAGTATCCTCTTTGTTTGTTTAGGTTTGGCATGCTTGCAATTATATCTAGTACTGTTCTTGGATAATGCACATGGTAAGATTGGTATATGTTTGGTAGCTTGTTGTATTTAAAAAATTCTTTAGAAAGGCAATGACACTGAGAGAAGCTGAAGTTGAGAGGAGTGCTTACCTTATTTTGGCCTTTACACTCTTTTCGTGCAGGGCTCATGCTCAAGACTTTTGATCTGTGAGAAAAGAACCAAAATAGGGATTGAATAAAGTACACTTAAATATTCATACTATGTGACGGTTATTTAAAAACATTTTTGTATTCTAAAGCTATGCTGTCTACTCTTGTAGCCAGTAGCTACATATAGGTATTTACATTTAAATTAATTAAAATTAAAAAAAATTAGCTCCTTAGTCACACTAGCCATATTTCAAGTACTCAGTAGGTAGCTAGTGGCTACCTGTAAGATAGCACAGAAAGTTCCATTGGGCAGCCATGTTCTAGAATCTTAGCATAGTAGTCAAGCCAAACCTAATGCTCAGGAAGCATTTGAGGAGACTTGAAGAGATCCTTGAGGGGTGAGGATTTCCAAGTCCTGGTACTTATGTCTCTAGGACATAGTGTGTGTTTGGTCTGTTTAGAGGCTGTATGCATTTTTGGATCTCATTCTCTTTATCCCAAGATTCCAAAATATTTAATAAATAGAAATGCTTCTTGACTGAGTTAAGGTTTAGCTTCTAAAGGAGGTCAAGAAATGGAAGTGAAGTTTTTGATTTCTCACCATTTAGATGTTTATTTATTATTTCTAATTTTCAGTGTTCATCATTTAATATAGTATACAGTTTCATTTTCATATAATGACATCTTTAATGTGTGTCTAGAGATTAGTTTTATTTCTATCTCACGTGGTCTATTTTTTATTTGTGGGGGAAGTAAGGATGGTGTTAAGTTTTAAGGCCTTATTCTGTGATAGCAGGAATGTCCTACTTATCAGAGTGCCTGACTAAAACATTTTTTTTAAAGCACATATTCTTGACCTTAATATAAACTTGAATAATTGATAATGTGATAAAATTATGCAGGGGGATGTGTTTCTCAAATCTTTTGAGAATGATGAGAGAAGGACCTGCATTTTAAAGTTGACGTGGCTTAGAGGGGGGTCAACCAGCTCACCAACGGAGGGAAACAATATGTGATGTTGGGGCTCACTCAATTCCAAATGGGAATTGGTCAGAGAAATGTTTGCTGTGACCCAGGCTGAGATGGAGTTACCACTAAAACCAGGATGTTCCTTTGTTTGCCAAAGCTCACACTTCTCTCTCAAGGAACCGAGTCTCTAATTCTTCTTCTATTTTCCTCAAAGTTTCCTGGTACTTCTTCAAAGAGAAATAAAAGAAACCACAGTTACTAATTAGAAACGTTATGCTTTTTCTAGTCATAATAAGCATGTGTTATTACATTGTAATATGAATGTTTGGTATTCCCACTGCCATTTTATCTCCTTTCTCAGCCTTCCACCCCACCACTACTGACCTCTACTGGGCAGGTCCCTGAGGTAATTGCGATTATAAACAAGAAAAGTGCTCATTATTAATTTAAGAGCGAAGATGTTGTGAGACCAGGGCAGTAATAATAGAAGGATATCGGTGGTAGAGTTTTGAGGACCTTAAAGTCCCTTTTAATGCTACCTTGAAGAGTTGAAATTGTTCCAGACAGTATTTTTTGAAAAGCTCGATATCATTTCATCCAGCACCTTAACAAACCCTTTGCTATCACTTTACTTAGAAACTGTACCTTTATGCAGAGAGCCTGATCTTCACAGAGCTGGGCGACAAATGCAAAGTCTTCCATTACCTGAGAAGCCAAAATTCAGTCTTAAATTTCTCGCAGTAAATTGCTCTAAGAACAAGAGCATGCATATTTCCTCCTATGTCCCAGCCCCTAAATGCGTTTTTCTAATTGTTCTAAATATGTTTTTGCTGTACATATGAACTTATTTCCTTTTCTGAGGATGAACAAGCAATATTTTACAGTCCCTGTGGAAATTATTTGGGAATACTTGAGAACAGAATAGATATTAATTTGTTGAACATACAGATTATAGAATGTACCCTGTAGAAAACGTTAAAGAGAAGGTAACCTAGGGAACCGCATTTATCATCATCCTCTTTTCTTCACCCTCTCATCGGCCCCATAATGGCCTGGATTTGGAATTTTATTATAACTCAATCATTTCAAGAATGTATTAGATCATCTGAGAGAGAATTATCTTTTTTTTTCTTTTGGGAGAAGTAACTAACATTGAAGTTACTGTCTTTACCTTGGTTAGCTCCTTCTCTTGGTCATCACAGGAAGCTTCCAGCTGTTGTAGCTTAGCCTGTGGAAAGGAAAGGAGACTGGTAACTCAACGAGGTGAAAACTATACAGGATTCCATTTTGAAACACTCTTTTGAAGGCTATCTCAAAGGTCATTGAAGTACATCAGGCATGATTTCAGATGTCTTTTTGATGGAGGAGTCAAACCATCTAGCATCCTTTGTAGCTGCCTGGTCAACCTGCTCTTCTCTACACTTTCAGCCTCTTAGCATTCATCTGTGCTTCCTTTACCCATAAACTTCAATTCTTAGCTTCCTTCTTTCTTAGTTATTTCTCTTAGAAAAAAATCAGTCTTGTAAAACTTCAGTCTTCCTTTCCCTTTTACATATTCATTTCTCACTCACTTCTACTCTCCCTCTATTCCTTCCTTAAAGATTGGATGAAAGCCTTATTCTATATGGGAGGGGCAGGATGAGTACTGAGGATACAATGGTAACAGGATTGACAGGCTCTCTGCCTTACGGAACTGACATTCTAGTTGGGGGACATAAAAATAAGTCAATATGAAAGCGATAAGTGCTATGAAGGAAATGAAAACAGAGTAACGTAATGAGAGTGCGTGATGGTGTAAGAGCTAGTGTAAGTGGATGGCTAAGGCCTCTCTGATGAGATGATATTTGAGCTGGAGTCTAAAGTGATAAATATTAGACAAATGAAGATCTGGAAGAATATATGTCCCATGCAGAAGTTATAACAAGGGCCAAGACAGTGAAGCAGCACAAATTTGGTACGGATGGCAAAGTTATGTGGCTGGAGCACAGGCAAGACTGGCAAGAAGGAGATGAGGTATGGAATGGTAGACATAGATGAGATTATGTAGGGCCTTATAGCTTTTAGAAAGAATTTGGTTCTTATTCTAATTGCAGTGAGAAGCCAGGAGAGAGCTTGAAGAAGTAAAAACACAATCAGATTTGTGTTTTTAAAGGAGACTTTACTATGTGTGTGGAAAGTTAATTTTTTAGGAGTAGCAGTAGAAGCATGAAGACTAGTTAGGAGGCTACTTCAGCATTCAGGTGAGACGTTATGATGGCTTGCAAATGGGTAGTATTAATAGTAGTAGTAGTAGAGAGTAATGGATGCATTTGGTATACATTCTGTAGGTAGAACAGATATGACTGCATCTTTCTTTCCATTTTCAACTCTATTGTTTCTACTTTCATCTAGGTACCATTATTTCACATCTGAATTCTTCTAACAGTTCCTTTCCTCTCCAGTCAATTATATCCAGGCCAGACAGTCTAATGTGCTGTCTGGGCTATATTTTCAATACAGTATCTGAGTTACAAGGAGTTGAAGCAGGCATCCTATTAAATGGCTGAACTGATCACCCACAAGCAAGAAGAATAGAAGCAAAAGAGATGATGTATATTTCATAGAGCTACAGATACCATGTGAGAATTCTACAAAACAAGTGGGCAAAAGGAAGTGATTAAAGGGTTAATGATACCCTAGAACTTGTCTAGGCTAGACTGATTGCTGACAGACAAATAATGGCATTGTTCTGACAATGCCCGGAACTATCTACTGTCTATCAGCTTAGTACACCTGAAATAGCCTGCATAGCCAGACGTAAAGTGTCATCATTAGATTCTGGTGGGATTCCTGTCAGAAGGGCTTGTTCTGGGAAGAAAAAGGAAGAAAATTAATCTCCTGACTGTTACATGGCAAAGATAGTCAAGGGATTTCATAATCTTTTCTAGTCTTAGCTCTAATTTCTTCCTGATATACATGCAGTCTCCAGATATCTTTCTTTCCAGATAAGTTTTCTGGATGAGCATGGCCGAGAAAGCTTACTTGGTGACTTTGAACTTCCTGTATTTTCTTGTGACTGTCAACATAATTCGGCCAACAGAAGATAGGATATTAATTCTCTGTTTTTCATTTTCTATTTCTATTTTCAGTGTGTCTATATCTTCAGAGGCTTCATACATACGATGTGGGCTTAAGTGTGCACTTAAGTGTGCATTTAAGAAGCTAAAGAGAAATTAGGACAAGGACAAAGATGTAATTCTACAGAAAGTATCAAGAATTGTATCTGCTCTCTGAATAAAATAAATGTTTTGAATTCTTATATCTTGATCAGATGGGTTGTGCCCAGGTTCTTAGCTCTGGAACTGAATTAGAAAATGCTAAGCAGGTAGAAGTCACTAAATACTCAAATGACCAATTGAATGAGTTCTTTTCTGGATTAGAATAAATGCCAGGATATGTAAACTGTCTAGCACACAGCAGATTTACGAATCCTAGCTTTGCCTCTATGAATTCATACATATGCCTCACCAGACTTTTAAATAATCACTTTGAAATTATGTGACTTTCCAAGGTCTTAGCCTTCTAAAAAAGGCAAAGAATATTTTATATACACAATCTCATCCAATTTTCAAACTGAGGCTGGGAGAAACCAACTAAATTGTCCAACTTCATATACCACATTAGTGCTGAGGCCAAGATTTAAACTAGGGACTTCAACTGTCTCCAGTGTTATAGATGCATTTGTGCATTTATGTTCTGCTTTTTCTGATGGAAGAGAGAACAAAATATACGGCTTCAGAGTAAAATTTCTTACAAAGGGCCCGGGAGAATTCTGCATTTAGTGGCCCAGGATTAAGCCTGACATGGGCTAAAACTATCTCAGCTTTGACAGTCTTTTCCACTTGAAGGCTTGTTTCCTGGTCACATACCCCAAACCCATTCAAAATTATGTTTTTGTTTACCTTTGACTCTTCTGGGGTTCCTTTTAGATTGCCTTGTTCACACTTGGTTTCTTTAAATGATTTCCTTGTAAGCTACAGTTTCAGATAAAAAAAATACATTTCAAATAAAAAATATATCCAGTTAAAAAATATAGAAGACAAAGACACTTTCTAGTATGTGGGGCTGATAACTTGGCCTTGATAAAAGCTGCTAGATATGATCTCTCTCTTCTCTCTCTCTCTCTCTCTCTCTCTTTCTTAGGATGTGGTCTCTTGTGGATACTCAGTGACCTTGGAAACATTTTTCTTCTACCTCCATCTTCTCACTGGTCTTGGGCAGCAAAGCTAGAGTCCACTCAGACAGGAGTACTTCCTTGAACCCCTAATCCATGCTAGGTCACTCAGAGCTGTAGGCATATGTAGGTAGTTATAGGGATTCCACTGTATTCTTAGTAGAAGTTGAGGTAGAGGGGTTCCTGAGCAAGGAAAAGGGAATTCTTGGGAAGTATTTTAAAAAATCTCTGTTGAAAGTAAAATTGACCTCTCATCACAAAGGTTCCAGTCAATCACTTCATCAGAGTATCTGTCAAAATCTATTTTCTTGTAATAGAATTAAGAACCCTTAGGATCACTGAATACCCTAAATACCCCACCCACTGTTTTCACCTAATACTTCCAGGGAGAATCCAGGGCATATAGGTCATGAGGCTCAGCATCAGAAGAGTGGAACAGGAGTAGTCCACCCCCAGAACAGACCTCTTTGACATGTGGGTTCCTCTATAATCATTTTCCCTTCCTTGCCTTTTTGTTGACTGGGGATGCTGGGGGAACACTGGATGACACAAGACCTATCCCACCTTTCTTTGAAGTTCTGCTATACTGTGGACCAGAGTCTCATTCTTCCTTTCCTATTGAGAGAAAGAAGCAGAGGGTAAGTGTGCATCTGCACACTACCATTTGTTTTTATTCAGTTGATTGTTCTCCATTTTAGCCCAGTGATATTTTCCTGCCATAACTCTTACTGCATAATGTCAGGTAAAGGATCTATGGTTTGATCTCAATATATAGACACCAACTTACCAGGGATAGAGATGCCCACATGCAGGGCTTTCCAATATTAAATGTTACCAAAGAAACCCGCTCTCCACACATCCCCTTCCATGCATTCTGCCGTGACTATTGATTTGACTCTTCTTTGTATGTAAAAAAGGAAGAGTAGCTTATGTAACAGTCGATGAGGGACAAGGTGAGAAATAAACCTATTAAATGGCTTTTCCCAGCTTCTTGCTTACAAGTCTGGCTGTTTCTTCTTCCAGCTCTTGCAAGGCATTTTCCCTTTCCAGCGTGGTGCAGTTCTCCTCCCAGTCCTCATCTTCTGTGGAGTCTCTGTTCTGAATGATCTCACTTTCCAGCCTGGATGACACAAGTGCACATGGTGAGGAACTGGCAGTTAGAACCCATAACACGCATAAAACAGTTTTAAGGGTACTTCTAGAATAATAAATACGAATCTCATGTTAGAAATCCTTCCTTCTCGATCCTTGGAATCTGAATTGCTTTTAAGGCAGGAAAAGCAATTTCCCAAGTCAGACACCCAGTGTTTTTTCAACTCAGGTAAATATCACCCAGTCTTTTAGAAATCTGTTTGAAACTTGCTGTGTTTCAAGGTTTAAGCCACAGAGAAATGCCAAAGAATGAAGAAGAACGTTTTTGATATATAAGATATAGGTTCTAGAGTAAGCAGGAAAATTAAGTTTTGTCTTCTCCTCTATCTTCCCCTGCTTTCTTGGACTGGGATCTTCCCTCACGAAACCCCAACACTCACCTCTGAATCTCATCTTCTTTCTCGTGAATTTTGAGAAGAAGTTCCTGATTTGCTTCATCTATTCTCTGCATATCCTTTTCAAGGTCCATGTTCAAACTGTTAATATTCCTCTTTGACTGGGCCAGTCTTAAGATTTCCACTTTCTCTGACCTATAGGCTCAGCCCCCCAGATGAACAAGGGCCGGTTATCTTAAGATCAATAAACTTCGGGCTAAAAGATTATCTGAAGACATGTAATTCATTAACCTGACTTTCTAGGAGCACACCTTTCCCTTTTCATTATTAGGAAATTATATTTCTTAATCATGTTTACAATTTGTTTCAGTAATTTTAGCTCCGTCAACAAGGGAGTCTTTCCCAGGCTTTCTCGCCCAAATTCTCAGTATAATTGTGTACCTCTACTCTGGTTCCAGAAGAAACTTTGCTTCCTTAAATGCCTCTTGCATTGAAGAGAATTGTTTCTCACACAAATTTTTCACAAAATCTGGTCACGTAATGCATTTTTATTGAATACTTTTATCCAGGCAGATGGCCCATCACTTATGGTTAGGCTCAGCTTAATGCTGAGCCACAAGAGGTTCCCACCAACAGGTTGGATTTTAGTCTTTTCCTCCCTCTTCCATCTATAAACTTATCCCCCATTTCCTACTGCAAAGCTTGAAAATCTACCATAGAAATCACATCACTGAGCACACACACACATCTGATCCAGGCATTCACTTTCAAGAATGCAAACATGTTTTTTTGAAGTAAATTTTATAAAAATAATGGTAACACTAGAGTAGTCTAGAAAGGGTACCCAGCACATGGAAGCTCTCAATAAACTTTTCTTTTTCTTCTGTGTCAATTAATTGGTCTGTCTTTGAAATGATTAACCAAGAATAAGGTAGTGAGGCAGAAGGACTTTTGTTCTGAACAGAAATAGGGATAATTTTGGAAAACAAAGCTCTACCTTGGAAGGGCTGGCTTGGGTGGGGGATTGCAAAAGCTCTCAATTCAGGAGGGTATGGAGTGGAGTGCAGTAGGGGATGGTTAAATTGGGGTAGAAGGAAAGAAGGAGACTAAAAGATGAAGGGAAGAATCAGGAGCAGACCTGCTTCATACCTTGGTCCTTGGATGTGGCTTTTCATAACCATGATTACTTACTCATAATCTAGCTGATTTTCCTTGTGTTCATCCATAGTAGATTCCCTAAAATACCAACAGAGTTGTATCTAATGAATTGAGGAAATGGGTCCATTTATGAAATACAAAGTAACTAGCCAAGAGGCCAAAAGATAGGAACAAAATCAAGTTAAGTGTTTTCTTCCCTCCCACCCTCAAATTTTGGCCATGATGAAAACTCAGTCTTTTGATTCTTCTGCCAACAATCTGATAATACCTCAGTAAGGATACAGCGAGGATACAGGGATAATGCAGGATAATTTAATATATATCCTGTTAGCAGATATATTCAGTGATGGTTTACCAATCCAAAACCCTTTGGAAATTTATACACAGCACTAAGAATCAATAGAAGTTATAAATTGTTGTAAAGTCCCTTTTTCCTCCAGGCCCAGCTGATTTCTTTAAGACCCCGTGGGCATGGGTATAGGTGCATAACTGCCTGGAAACATAATCTCTCTAGTCTGGCCTCTGCAAGGATCTCCAGTTATCAGGATCTTTAGTATTAAATAGAGCTCAGAAGAACCAAGCAGAAGTAAATAATTTGGCTTATTCTGCCCATTTCCTCTTTTTCTCCATTTCTTCAACAAACTCTACTTCCCTTTTAACTTGTATGGTCTTCCTGATTCGCCCTAGTCAATTAGCTTCTGAAGAGTCTACTCTCCCCACTGGAAGGTTCAGTAGAATCTCAGAACTTTCCAAGGGGTCAAGACTCTGCTATTGACATAGGATGGGTGTGGCAGCATGTCACAGTGGGTGGGTGGTGACGGTTTCTCATTACTGGTGCAGAGGTTAGAGCCTACATGAGTGCATGTGCTTCATGGCTGAGTTTTTTTGTTTTTTTGTTTGTTTGGTTTTTTTTTTGGTAGCAGTAGGTTCAATGGATCTGATTTCTGGGCAGTAGCCCACCCCCCCAACACACACCCTTCTTTTTATTTCTCTGGCAGATTGAGCTTCCTCCCTGCCCAACTGTGACCAATAGGATAACTGCATCCTAAGGCCAGCACTCTAATCCCATCATCTAGCCAACTGACTACTCATCCATTCAACAAACACTGAAACATTGAAAGAGCACCTGTGTATGCCTGGTACTGTTCTAAGCACTAGGAAGACAGAGTAAACAAAATAGCCCAAAGCATCTGCCCTCACAAAATTATGTTCTAGAGTGCATGTATGTGAGGGGTAAAGGTTAACACAAAAAAAACCAAAATAAATGAGTAAATCTATTTTATTTGATATGAAAAAAGAGGGGAATGCCAGGAAGAAACAAGTGGGTGAAGCAGGTAAGAGGAAATGCAGTGTGCATCGTGCATGTGAGATGGAAGGCCTGGTGGTTTCAAATTAGGGTGGTGCAGAGAAAGCAGCTGAGCATTTCCAGCCCCAGAAGTGTGGTGTAGACATGTCCTGAGGCTTAGTAAATGGGACATCTTAGGTCATGCCGAGGTGGCCACATAATCCACAGACCTCACAATGACAGGCAACAGCAGGCTCCACGCTCAGCAGCAGCATGGGCCAGCATGCAGCCTGAAAGGTCAGCAGATCCCTGAGCACCAAGAGGAGACATGAGTACCCCAAGGTCCGCCTTCTATGCCTTCAAGGGACATAGCTTTTCCCTGCATCTCCCACTTTGTGGGAAAAAAGAGCTTTGGAGAGGGAGAATCTCCCTAAAAGATGAAGAAATTACCTGAAAGAGATTTTTAAATAGGAAGAGTTCATGATATCTCAAATTGGCCCCATTGAGTCTTTTCTGCCAACCTTAGGCATAGGAACTAGAGGGGGAAGATAAAACCAATTGCAGAATATAATGAGCATGTTTCTGTATACCTCGGTATGTACATTTTGGTAAGATTCTGAACAATTTATGACTTTTTGTGTGTGTGAATCATGTTCACCAGGGAAGTTTTGGATCTTGACTTAATAAGGACTGCATTGAGTTGATTTGTGGGCCAGAGTGACTTCTTAACACACTGTAGTTTCTAACTAACTATTTGTAAAATTAATGGCCTCTGATGACCCCCATTACCATCTCCCTTCTTCCTGAAAGAAGGCATTTCATTGCTTTATGAAGCTGTACACAGAAGAGTAATTAAGTAACAATTCAGGCCAATGGCCTCTCCCAGGAATTAATGGTAGGGAGAGTTCATTAACCCCAGCAGGTTATAGCTTCTCCAGGAAATGCCCTGGACCAAGGTTATTGTAGCTATTAATGGATTGGATAGAGACTTTAACTGGGATGAAAATCTCTCCTTCTTGGGGAGCTTTTCTCCTTGAGGGGCTACCACAGGCAAGCCCCTGGAAGCAGCAGAACCCCAAGGTTGGGGCCTTGTGTGGGATGAGGACAACAGATTGCTGTCAGTGAGAATTACTAAATCAAGGTGAAAACAGGGCCTTGGAGGCAAATTAAGGTCCTTGATATAAGCCTTCCTGCTATTCAGGAGGTGGCTTGATTAACACCCAGTGCAACTTTAGAGCAGCTGTTTTCACCTTGTTAACTTTCCCGGACATGCCATGCCCTGCCCTGCACAGAAGAGTTGCTGAGATATGTCAGATTTTACTGCACTGCTGCCAGGAATGCAGTGGCCTTTGTGTGGAAATCCGTTGTGAAAACACTCTCTCTTTTTCCAGTCTGGGCATTCAGGCTGTTTGCTGGGCCTTTGTCCTGCTGCTGCGAGGGGACTGGCCAGGTGTGTGAGCCCCTAATGGAGATGCCTAGGCCCTGGCCTTCCTGCTGCCTCACAGGATTGCTCACTTCTCTTGCTTACATGTCGCTTTGGAAAATTTTCTTGGATATTTTTATAAATGAGCCAGTTTTTGAGGTTCATAACCAGGCAAAGCTCTAGAACCTCATTTTAGATCACTGTTTCTTGAATACAGAATTGCTTATGCTGTTTTTCTTATGTCCTTACTTATTTTTAGTGACTATTTCTGTACAATATTAGGCTCATAATATTCCTTTCAGAATAGCTTTCTCAAAAGCAAAAACTGAACTGAACTGATATGTGAAGGGGGTGGGGAGGGGATCGAGAGGAGGGAGAAGAGGGAGAGGGAGAGAATGTACCATAGTTAATATTATCATCATTTAATAAGCAATAAACTATGATAGTTTGAACCAGGAAAAAATTTATGTATTTTCTTTTAAAATTAAATATTTTAAAATTTAATGAACCATTGCTATTAGAACAGCAATAAATAACTAAAAATAACTAAAAAGGATCTCACCTTAGCAAAAAACCTGTATTTTTCCAACTCTTCTATTTTATTGTCTATTAACAAGCCATCTTTTATAGCTATCATAGAGTAGATATATTGTTTTGCCTTTTCTCTTAATATTTTTGTAAACATTTTCCAGTTTACCACATCTCTCTATTATTATTTCAATCACTGCATAAAATTCTGCTGTGTTGGGATATTCATAATTTGCTTCCCATACCCTTCTTACCATACTATTTATCTGTTTATATATCTGTCTCCTCTTGAGGGCCAGGAAAGTGGCTATATTAATTTTTTAGGGCTGCCATAGCAAAGTACTACAGACTGGGTGGCTTAAACAACAGAAATTATTTTTTCAGTTCTGGAGGCTGTGAGCCCTGATCAAGGTGTTGGCGGGTTGTTTCACCTGCAGCCTCCTTCCTTGCCTTGCAGATGGCTGTTGTCTCTCTGTGTCCTTATATGGTCATCCTTCTGTATGTGCCTGTGCCCTAATCTCTTTTTAGAAGGATACCAGTCATATAGGATCACAGTTCACCCTAATTACCTCACTTAAAGTTAAATAAGTTTTTAAAGACCCTATCTCCAAATAAAGTCATAGTGTGAGTTATTGGCGATTAGGCCTTCAACGCATGAACTTTGGGAGACATACTGAATCTACACAAAGTAGTCAACAAATGTTTAACTGTGACCAAATTTACGAACATTGAGGTTGTTCTCTCAGCCTCCCCAAATAAAAGCACTTCAAAGAATATATTTGTATCGTCGTCATATTTTTCAGGTATAAACAAAATATGCACTTAGAGTTTCTTCATTTTGAATGTCTGTTCATTAGCATATCAGTCAACTGATTTTTATTTTATAGATAAGGAAAATAAGCACAAGAGAGATTAAATGTCTTGCTAGGGTTAAAAAAGACCACACCCCTCAACATTTCTGTTTTATTCTTTTGTAAGCCTGGGAAAGTGCAATATGGTGATGTAATATTTGTTTTTAATGAGGTCATTTCTTCTGAAGTGGCTAATGCTTGATTTCTACTTTAATCACCCTTTGATTTATTTTAAATTTGCTTCTTTAGCTTTAATTGAAAAATTTTGCAGTTAGAAAGTGATAATTAAATGGAGGCTTTCTAAAAAGGATAGCTATAATCCCTGCAAGCAAACATTTAGAAAAAATTTATGCTGAATTTTGGTGCAGTTTTATACTGCTTTCTTAATTCTTCTGTGTTCTTTTGTGGTATACAGGAAAAACAGTCCTTCAAATTTTCTTATTAGTCCTATTTGATAATTATAGAGGTCTTTCATACATTGAGATTTTGCCATGTCTTTTATTTAACAGAAATAATATGCTGGAATATTCATACTATAAATTACTTATGATCGGTTTAGCTTTGGTATATACATACAGTTATGCACGGCTTAACAACAGGGATATGTTCTGAGAAATGTATGTTAGGCAATTTTGGTGTTGTGCAAACATCAGAAAGTGTACTCACACAAACCTAGATGGTATAGCCTGCTACTGTAATTGTATGCACTATACTTTTATATGACTGGTAGCACAGTAGGCTTGTTTATACCAGCATCACTACAAACACGTGAGTATATATTGTGTTATGACATTATAATGGCTGTGACACCACTGGGTGATAGGAATTTTTTGTCTCCATTATAATATTATGGGACCTCCATCGTATATGCAATACATCATTGACCAAAATGTTATGTGGCTTATGACTCTATTCTATCATTCTTCATTTATTTAACAAACATTTGTATGAGCACCTAATAGGTATTGATCTAGGTAATGAAATGACCTAAAGATGACTAGAGTACTAAGTTTCATAAGGTAGGCAGGCGGAAAATGCTTAGGAGTACGGAGGGGAACATATAACTCTGATTTAGAGAAGCTTCAAAGGGTTGGGCTGAGTATTCAGTAAGGACAATAACTTTACAGAAAATGAGAAAGGACATACTAAGAGGAGGGAACAATGGATTCAAAGGCACAGTATGCTCAGTGTTAAAAATTCACTGTTGTTTCTGTCTAGAGTAGTAAGTCTCAATGCATGTTCACAAACAATTAGTGGTATAACAGATGGTTTTAGGTGGGACACAAAGGTAACATTTTAAATTTTAAAAATGAATTTTATAACAATAGTTAATATCTAGTAAAACAGCAAGTAGTACATTAAAACTTGATTTAGAGACATTGCTTTGAATGAGAATAAATTTATTTGAGTGAAATCAGTACTTGGTTTATAGAAAATAATTGAGTAGGCCATTACGGGGCAATATGCAGGTGGTATGTGAATAACGAAGTCTGAGAGTCAGTGTTCTGAGATGGGGAAGGGGCAGCAAGGGCAGCAGAGGAACATCCCTGCCTTGCGCTTCAGACTTTGGGTTTCCTCTTGAAGCGCTCTAAGAAGCATCAGAAACTTTTTAGGTAGGAGAGTGAAATGGTTATTATATTTGAGAAAGATAATTCCTGCAGGCCGTGAAGGGTGGTGGGGAGAAGCCGGTTCATACTATGCATTACAATCGTATATGTCAGAGAGATAGGAATGGAGGTTCAAATTTTTGTCATGTATTTTTTCCTGTTGCACATTATATATTGGAATTTTTTTCTTTATACTACTTATTCTCTGTTTGGTTTATAAAGAAAATATTAAATCTTCATGGTGAACAATGTCTACCAAACTCGTAATGAGAGTTTTTATTCCTCACTCCTCCACCTTGCACCTATGTAACCATTACCTTGAACTACTATAGTCCATAGATTGTTTGGTCTCCTATTGTTCTCTTAAATTGTTTTTATTGGGGCTAATTTTCCCCCCAAATGGAAATTGGGCAATTATATGACATTTTTTGGTTGCTTTCAGTCACAAAACAATGTTCCAGTTCAGTAATCAAACGATCTAGTACCATGTCATAATCAAAACTCTCAGCTTGATGTATGGTTGAGGTTTCTGCCTTCTTGCAGCTGAGGCCTACTGTTGGGTGGAAAGGCTTCAACTGGCAATGGGTTCAGTTGACATCTCTTTCCACATGGTGCACATTCTCCTCCTTCTCACTAAACTGGCCACACTTTCAGACACCTACCAGGTAGGAGAGTAAGGGACGACTTTAAAGTCCTTACTTGACTGATACTGTTGTGTATTGGCACCCTGTCCCCTGAGGCCTGGTTGGTGTTTCAACCTGATTCTTTCTCGGAGATGCCCTTAGAAAGCTTGTGGAGGTTGCCCAACCACTATCACAGTGTGCCTGGAATCTCTAGCTCTGACCTAGACAATTCCATGTCTGAGTCAGCTGTTCATTTGCTTTCCTCTCAGCCACTATGACTTATCATTTTGCCAGCTTCTCTCTGCTGGTCTCTGGCCCTTCCATGTGGCCAGGACTGGCTATATCACTTGCTGAACTCAGTGTAAAATAAACATGTACCATTGACCCCCTCGCTCAAAAATTATTGAGAATTTCAAGCCAGTGACAGCAGGATATTAAACCAAGCACAGGTTTCTTCTGAAAGCATGTCTCTGTGTGACTGCACAAGTCCCAGACCCATAAAGCTGGCCCTGCAAATGACTTTAATGAATTAGACCTAAGATAATTCTATTTAGGCAGCACACACTTACATATTCTTTGTTCTAAACAAACTCTGGAACACAGACCAATTTTTACTTGTTTACTCTGCTGTCAGTGCAGTTAGCTAACCTGTTCATATCCTTAGATTTTCTAGTTGAGAGTCAGACAGTGGTTCCCAGTGTTTCCTGTGCTTTAGAAGACACATAGTAGGATCTCCTGGCAGGCTCCCTAAAAATGTCCTTTTGTTGTATTCATATCCTATTGCTGCTATAAGAAATTACCATGAGCTTCATGGATTAACACAACACAAACTTAGTATTACAGTTCTGGAGGTTAGAAATCTCACTAGGTAAAATCAAAGTGTTGGCAGACCTGCATTCCTTCTGGAGGCTCTAGGAAAGGATCTATGTTCTATTTTGTCCTGGGAGTTAAGATGAAAGACTTCCAGGGATGAACACGAGAGGCCACTAGCGGTGGAGGGCAAGAGTGTTCTGTGCACCTCACCTAGTCATGGCTTGAGACCTGATGTGCTAGGATGAAATGCCGATTAGGTGTATTTACAGTTGTAAATCTAAAAAGGGCCTGACTTAGGGTGCTGGCGGTGAGATGGGAAAACAAAACTTGTGAAATGTTACAAAGAAATGAGTTCCAGAACTTGAGGGGGTGCTTGAATCAGATGTCCCCAGAGTTTGTGCTCCATGGTTTGGGAGAGTGTTGATGTCCTTAACACAGCCAGAGTGGAGGGAGATGGGCTGAGTAGCCCATCCAGGTAGGTGGAAAAAACTTCTACAAATAAAAGAGAAAATGTATATGAAACTAAGAAAAAATTTTTTCCTAGTCTTCACAGCTTGCAAAGGCCATTGCATTCTGAGGCTCATGGCCCCGTTCTTCATTTTCAATGCCAGCAGCATAGACTCTTCAGATCTCTGGTTCTCTGACCTTCCCTTCCATTATCATGTTGCCTTCTCTTACTTTGACCCTCCTGCCTCCCTCTTAGAAGGACCCTTATGATTACTTCTGGCCCATCTAGATAAGCCGGATAATCTCCCCATTTCCAGATCCTTAATCACATGTGCAGAGAACTTTTGCCATGAGCAGTAACATGTTCACTGAACGTTAGGACATGGACATGTTTGGGGCCTACCTCACTCATCTTGAAGAAAGTGAGAAGCAGCTCTCCCATCCTTCCCTGTGGAACTCGCACTTCATTAGGTTGGGGTGGGGCACACCTACCCTCCTCATTGTGGGTGTAGACTCATAGCATGGCCCTCTGAAGAAATCTTCTCTCCATTCTTGGCTCAACTTTAATTCTAAAAGTAGGTGAGGGGTTTAAGCATCATTTAATGAGTTTTCCAAATAAACTATTTACACTTAAATTGTTTTCTCAGGGTCTGTTTCAAATTCACCTTTTGTCTTATGCTTTCTTAATTTCTCTGTTAAAATAGTCCAGTAGCAATTTGTATGTCAACTTTGTGCTTACAGAAAATTTCATAATAGCAGTCAGATAGGAAAATAATAACATCATTTTATCTTCTGTAAGTTAAATGATTTATTTCTCTCTAATGAAGAGTTAATGTGAAAATTCTGAGAGGCTGGTGTTTTCTTCTATTATCCACTTTGATGTCTTGCAGTTTTCACATTTATGTGACCTAGAGTAAAATCTTCAAGTGGCATTTCAAAGAAAAGTGTCTTTTATTTTTGTTTTGAAAATCTAATATTGGAGTGGATAGCTGAGTGTGACCTGAATGATTTTTCTGCTCCATGGCCAGACTGCTACAGGATTCAGCTCTGAGTCAGGCTCCAGGGTCACTCCCTCACTGACCACGGGAATCTTAACTCAACAGAATCCAGTTGATTGCCTTTCTGTTTTGTCTGACCTTGTGCTCCTGGTCTGGCACCTGAGCTTGTGCCTCATTCCCGTGACCAGCAACCGATTTTATTCCTCAGTTTCAGAGTCTGGAACTCCGTTTCAGGGTTACAAGTCTACCTGAAAATGTTGCTTCTGCAGCTAGACTCTGTTCTTGTCAGAACCTCTCTGCATGGACTTCTGACATGAAACCAGGGCCCATTCAGTGCTTCCACATCTGCCCAAGTCCCCAGTTATGTATAGTCTGCCTATTTACTGGTGCGTGCTCTGATTACCATTTGTTGAACTTCCTTGGTTCTAAACACCTGCCCTGTCCTCCTCCTTTGTCTGTATCAGCTCCCTAGATTTCAAATGCTTCCTGGGAAACCACCCTCTTCTTTGTTATTGAATCAGAATCTTAATAGCTGCTCCTTCTAGAAGCTATATTTCACCCATGTCTCAGCAGTCCCTCCTCATATGGAATATACTGCTGTGGGTAGAATGCTTGTTGCAATAATATTAATGTATAAATCAGAACACTTATTATGAAAGTAAAAAGTGAGATTTTAGAATTAGGATGTATTTTGAAAAGTCTATGCTTGGGCTGTAGTCTAGTGACACTTAAATACATATATCATTTTAGGGAGCTATTTTCACAAATAACATAGTGTTCTCAAATGCTGAGTTATATTACTGTTCAGAAGAGAGGGTGATTCCCTTTAAAGCTAATCTTTTTCTTCCAATATTCATTGATTTTTGTTTGGGTCCCTGTAATATTTAATAGTCCTCTTTCCTGAGAAAATGTAAATAAACAAAGATAAAGTTGAATGTTTTCTTAAGCCAATTTCAGTTTTGAACAAAATATCTCTGAGAGGTCAAACTCAAGATAATTTCAGAATTCTAAACAGGTTTTATAACCTCTATTGGCAAGAGATCTGTATTTGCAGAATCCATAAAGCTTTTAAGGTATAGTTGATATTGAAACAATAATGACCCTGGAACAGGATATTTCCTGGAGATTAATGACCAGCTAGGAGGGGTTGATGGCCTGAGGTGTAGTTGAGGGCCATTAACCTCAGACAGTCATTAAAGCCCAGGAAATGTCCTATGTCTAGGTCGTTATTGTTATTATAAATTGAAAATGGAAAAAAGAAACAGGCATACAGATGATCTGAAGGGCGACTCGATTTCCAATGGTTTCAACAGGGAGCGTTCTGGGAGAAATTATTCCCCATCCATTAGCCAACCAATCTCTCTGAATCCTCTGTCACATCGCCCTTCAACTGATGGGTCTTTGTGCAGGAAATCCCTGAATTCCCCAGATACTAAAGTAGAGATACAGTTCCCTTGTTGTAGCTACCTTTGCTCAGAGTGACTGGATTAAATAAAATAGTAATGGTGAATTACTTTGCCACTGCTCTTAATTGCATCCTACATTGCCATCTACTTGCTTCCCCTGGGATCATCTGTTTTCTTCTCTATTTAGCTGCAGTAAATTTCCCACAGCTAAATTTTAAGCTCTTGGCTATTTTGTCTGTTTATTTCCCAGGTCTTTGGGGGTGAAAGTGCATGTTATTTGCTTTGCAGTTGTACTGTCCCAGTCATGCTAGATATGGCATCCTAGACCAATTCTTTGGGCAATTTACAAAACATACTATACTTTGGAGGTATTTTGAATTTCCAACTGAGTATTGCTTAGTTTTGAATGTACTGTTTTAATTTTCTGTAAGTTCTGTAGCAGGAGATTCACACCTCTGTCTCTGTCTCTGTCTTTATCTCTGTCTTTCTCTGTCTTCCTCTCCCTTTCTCTCTCTCTTCAAGCAATGGAAAAACAGTCAAAATGGAGAAGTGATCACTCAGGGTTTCCATATATCACTTCAGGGCTTCTTACAAATAGTTGGATATGAAGTATTCAGCTGGAGTATTCTGAAACAGAACTTGCCAAATTTATTTTATCTGTGGGCTATGGGAAATTCATGTTAGGCTTTAAAAAATTCAGATCTGAGCACCCTATAGCTATGGCTTTACTGTTTTATTTATTTAGTAATCACAGAAGATTTGAGCCATGTGTTGAATTAGCTCAAATTTGTTACCAGTGAGTATAAAATGAATGAAAAACTCAAAACATTTGCCTTGATAACATTGGTCAAAAAACAGCTTTGTAGAATAGCATATTAATGTATAATACTAAGTTGCTACTGTTGTTATGGATTTTATAAATATGCAGTCCACCCTCAAAAGTCTTTTCTTGTCCTTGTAGTAGTGCTTGGAATTCCCATTACTATGACTTTGGTCTAAGATTTTGAAATACCCAGCTAAAATACAGATGCTCTGTTTTCAACCATTGATAGTTCATTTATTAAATCTTTCAGACCACAGTTAGCCTGGGGATTTAATATAACCAAAATGTTAAGATTAATAAATAATAAAAGGAAGTAGTATGAAAGTATTCTTTTGTCAAATTCCTATCAATGTAATTTATAAAATCCCTTTCTTGACAAGGTCTTTAGTTTACGTTCTCTTTGATGTCCCTAAAAGTCCTATTCCACCATTCATTCTCATTTAACAACTACTTACTGAGCATGTGTTTTGCTCCAGTCTGTGCTTGCTGCCCTCTACCTTCCCTTCTTTAGGCCGGCTTTCCTTGGTGAGGTGGGCTAACTTTCCTGCAGGTTGCAGAATTTCTTGTTGCCTTAGTGCAGCACAGCTCTGGAAATGAATGTCCCGCTATAGGGTTGTTAGTGTTACTCTGGTGACCTGGGGAAGAATTCTCTTCCCACCAGCTACTACAACTGTTTGTTGTTGTTGTTGTTTTTTACAATAATCTGATCTTTAGTTTTCATTTTCTTGTTATGCCTATTGGTTTCCTAATTATTTAATTTAGTAATTTACTTCCCCACCACTTTGATTTCCTATGTCATCTCTCATTCTAGTGAAATTTGGGTGCAAGTTATAAGGGGAATGGGTTGGAAATATTGTAAGTGATATCAATGTGACTTTTAAAATCAACCCCTAGCCCTCCACTGCAACAAGCACCTTGATCCTCCCATCAGGGTGAATTCCCTTTGTATTTTACACTGCCAAGGAGTGCCAGCACTCTCTTTGAATGTTTATATTATCACAGTTCTACCCCATCCATCTGATGAAGGCCCTGCAACTGTCTTGTCCTGGGTAGTCCACCAGAAGCTCCCGGCATGGCTGAATTCTTATAGTGCAAAGGAAGGACAGAGATCCTTTGAGGACTCTTGTTTCAGATTTTTATTGTGCTGCTGTAGGGACCACCAAAAAGCATACCTATCCTGAGTGTACAGCTACAGTAAAATTCAGACAAAAGAGAAAAAGGGAGAGAACAACAAATACCAATAATCTGGCTGTTCTCATTCTAAAAGAAGAGGAAAGCATTGGGAGATAAAACTAAATACGTCTGTCAAAGAGTTTTAATTCATTTGGGTATAACCTTCCAATTACTGTTCTTCTTCACTGTGCCTAATTGTATGCAATTATAACAGTTACCTTAATAACATTTTGGTTAGATTGCAGAATGTTCTGGTCACTTTTAATTAATAAGTAGAATAGTCTTGTGTTGTTTCACAATTTGAATTTTCAATTAAATTCAAAGCTCTTTTCCTTTCTTTATTCCCCCTCCTCTATCTTCTGGCCAGGAGTTTTTCTGTCATGTTCAGGCATTGTAGAAGAAGAGGGACGATGGCAAATGCTTCCTTATTTAACTGCCTGTGGTGAGGCCAAGTTTGCTGCTTTGTTAGTTGCCTGCATTTGTTTGGCTCAGGGTAATAATTAATGGCTTCTGTGTAGCAGGCATGTAGTTGCTGGTAATCTCATGTGAATTCTTCCGAAGGTCTCCAAAGTCCTTCCCTTCCTAATCCATGGTTCCCAATGTGAGAGATCCGGCTTTAACTTTTTCACTCCCTTAGCCCCTCCAAAAACTTCCCACCCCAAAACTGAGATCCCCTTTCCTGGTGGTCACCCTTCTTGGTGAAATCTGGGAAGACAAGTCTGGATTTCAGCTACTTCTCCTTGTGCCTTAGGAAAGTCATTCATCTATGACATGACAAATAGTGGGGCAGATGGCTGCCTTTCCACCAGTTTACCATGCCCTCCAATTCTTTTCCTTGGCTCAGGTAGCTCAGGTGTGGTGGTCAAACAGATTACCAACTGGAAAATGAATTTCGCATGTTCCCTTTGTGTAGTCACTCCTATTCTTAACGTGAATTCCCTTTGAACTCCCTTCTCTTGGTTTCGGTAACAAGATAATGTACTTTCCTTCTCCTTCATGGAACAGTGTCTCTTTAAAAGGCTACTCTCCTCACTACCTTCTAAATTCTCTTCTTACATAGCCCAGGAAGAGATGGTAATGGTCGGTGGTAAGGCTTGTTCTAAACCGATGCCAATTAGTAAGCCCTACAGGAATATTCTATATAATGGAATATAGGAGTCTTAGCATATTCTAGTTTTCAGCTATGAACTTGAATACAGTTCTGGGAAAAATGGAAAATTCCCACTTACTATGCATCTTTAACCTTTTAAAAGAATAGGTAAAGAGTATCAAAATTATTATTACTGTTCCTGTCCTAAAAGAATGAAATCAGAGTCAGATAACCAGAGCTGAATGGGCAGAAACCAATATGAATCATTTAGGGAAATTTGCTGGTCCAACAAGGGAGAGGCTTACCAGAAATCCCAGCAGGAGGCCAGATGGATGAGACTACTTTCAAGGGCATCTGGTACAATGTTAACAGTTAACAGAGAAAACAAAAGTCACATTATGCTCTTGTTGGCTCTGAGTACCTGATCTCCCTCCTGGAGAGAGTAGAATTAAAAGTTTGAAGATAGAGAGTACCAATGTACTTTAAGTAAGTTCAGATCTTCAGGCCCTGTTACATTATATCCCGGGATGCAAATAACCAACAAATGTAATTTCTGATGACCTTTTAATCATCACTAAGAGTTCTTATTTTTTGTTGTTTCACTTTTTTTCTTGCAATTCACTGAGATGTTTCAGAGAAAATGTCACAAAATCAAATAAAAAAATAGGAAAGTGATTTTGAAACTATAGCCTAGTAATTTTGATGTCATTGCATAATTCTTGACTAGAATACTAAGTAGATAGCTCATGAGCAGTTATGAAGGGAGGGTGATCTCTGAGAGCAACATGAGTTCACGAAGAATATTAGCGGGACTGATCGGATCTATTTTCTTTCTCTTTTTTTTTAGACTAGTAATTCAGAGTAAAGCTAAAATATATTGCATACCAAATTCCATAAATCATCACCTCACATTCTCCTGTTGCATTCTTAAAGACATGATAGAGAAATGTGGGTAGATTATTTTTTTGCATAGATGGAGTCACAGCTGTTTGAGAAACCTTTCACTCTAAAGAAATATTTTTGGATTCTTGTGGTATTCTAGGCAATGTGCTTGGCCCTGGGATGAGAGAATAGAGAATTAACATTCAATAATTCCTGTGTATACTTAGGTTAGGTGGGTAATCACATGGGATTTCTTTTACTTGTCTGAGAGACGGGTATCATTATCTCCAGTTTACAAGTGAGGAAACAGAAGCTCAGAGTTGTTGCCCAAGATCATAATACTAGTGCAATGGTGTAGCAGATACTCAAACTTTGATCTATCCAATGATAAAGCCATGATCTTCTCATGACATGATTTTTATCCTCCAGAGAATAGAACTATGAATAATGATTTGATGTTACCAAGAGGTGAGTCACCATAAGTTAATTCCACATAAGATGCAGAGTCAATGTCAGGAGGAGCTTTCTATCACTTAGTTATGAGCCCCTCTTGCATATAAATGAGCTTTGTGCATTGCCCCTCTTATGTGGATTGCCCCTTCCGTTCTACTTCAGATCTTCAAATAGAGAATGAACATCTATCTGTCAGAGATGGTGTGGAAGTGATAGCTGTTAGGGGCAATGTTGGTCTGTATCACCTCTGAAATCCCTGTCAGGGTATGCTTTGAATCTGTGACTTTCTGTACCCTTCAAGAGTCTACATATTTCTTAGGAAGTGGGACCATGAGGCAAGTAACTGTTCATAAGGAATTTAAAAAATTTCCTCTGATTATCAAAATTATACTTATTTGTATGCGATTTGGAAAATTCAGAAGGGTAGTAGGAAGAAAAAAAATATTACCCAATCACCCAGTGATAGTCCCATGAACATTGGTTTATTTTCTTCCATATTTTTCTCTGCCTACATAATCATTTAGTCACAGTCATATTAAACACAAGTTCATTTACTGTTTTGACTTGAGGATTTAATGAAAATATTTTCTATGCTTTTAAAACTTTTTGTAAATGTCAGTTTAATGATATGATTTTTGAAGTTTCTTATACATAATGTTTATCTCTATTTTAGATTATTCCTTAGGATAAATTCCTAAATGTGGAATTATTTTAATAAAGTGTTGGAGCCTTTAAGTGTCTGTATTATTTCTTGTCCAATAGTTCTTTAAAAAGTTGTTGAAGGAGGTCATTGAGAGGATATGACCAATGATTGACCTGGTTGCTGAACCTAGGCAATTGGAGGCGTCTCACCCCCTCCCACAATGGGAGCCATTTTTAAGGATGTGCCACGAGAGACTAATGTGTCTTTGAGACCATCCAAAACTGTCTGTATATGTAACTGAACCCAGTTAAGGCCTCTAGATAAACTTTAAGATTCTGTCAGGCCTGTGTGGAGATCTATTTGTCTTGTGGCTGTCCAAGACAAGCCTTGTATGTAAGTTCCCTTGCTGATTAAAACTGCCACCTATGAATCTGGAGTGGCCTGTATCTTTCTTTGGTCTCCCCTGCCCTCCATAGATGGGCCAATTTTAGTTTTACCCGGAAGGCCCTTGAACCAACAAAGTGTCTGTGCAGATTTAGATTCTCACAAGCAGTGCTTGAGAGTGATCTGTCTTACCTTTGCTTCCATTTTAGATGATTATCACAACTTTTTGGTAAACTTTATAGATGAAAAATGTTACCTAAAATATGCTTTAATTTTATTTCTTTGATTATTCATATGGTGTATTTAAAATTTTCATGTTTTTCACCATTTTATCCTTATTAAAGTGCTCTTCTATGTGGTAAAATACTTCTCAATTTTATGAGAATTTAAATATTCAGAAAATTACCATCCTTATGCAATGTGTATTTTTCCCCCTCATTTTGAGTTTTAATGCTTTTTTTTTAGTTATAAGAGACAGAAAGCCACTTCAAATTAGCTAAACAAAAGGGAATTTATTCACTTGCTGAAGACTTCAGAGAATTGCCTTTAGGTAGAGCTAAGTTCAGGGACTTAAGAGCATCAACCAGACTCAGAGTCTGTCCTGCAGCTCAGATTTCCTCTGGGTTGACCTAATTCAGGCAGACTTTTTAAAATGGTGGTATATAACCATGGAGAGAGTCAGTCCTTTCAGTCACACCAGTGAATGAGGATTCTCTTTCCTAGTCATTCTAGTACAATCTCTTAAATTGAGTCTCACTGGGTGGACATGGCCATGTGTTCATTCTTGAAACAGCCATTCTGCCCAAGAATATAGAATGTGAGATTGGCCACACACTTCTCTCATTCATTCATTTTTGGGGGAAATGGAGATAGACCCAAATAAGCCAAGAGGGAACACTGTTTGCCTGAATAAATGTAGATGTACTACTACCAAAATAAAACAAAAACAAAAAATAAAACAATGCAAAATAAAACTAGATAGCTGTTATACTTTAAATTTGTTTAAGGTGTTTTCTGATATAAAGACAAACTCTTATGTTGTCAAATTGAACTTTTTCTGTAATTATTTAAAGCTTAAAAAGCCAAAGTAGATAAAAATTACTTTATATTTTTTTAAAAAAATTTCTGGTTTATAGTTTTGCTCTTTTTAAATAGAATAGGAATTAAATAGATTTAAAAGCTAAACTGTAGCTAAATATTTTGGTAATATTTATTGCCAAAACCGATTTGGGTCATCACATTTACAACATATAAATTTTAATTAACACTACTTTCTATTTCTAAGCCATCTATTGACCTTTTCCCTTTCTATTCTAATGCCGGCACCACAGCATTTTAGTTATTGTAGCTATGTAATATACTTTGATATTTGGTGGGGCAAATAAATGGCATGAAGCTTGAATGGGAGGGAATAGAAATGCCTGGAGCCAATAGTTTTACCTGCCACAACAGAGCCTATTTTACCCAGCCAGAGCAGCTACCTGTACACATGGGCTCTCCTAGAGCTGTGATTAAGGGGCAATTGAAAGGAAGGAGAGAGTAAGAAAGGGGGGAATAGGGTCAGAGAATACAAACATTTTTACTGCTTTAAAATATGGTGGAGCCTTTATGTTATAAAAGATACAGTCTTCTGTATTTGGAGCTCAAGGCAAATTAAGTAGGCAGTATATGTTCTTTTTGCCCCTCCCACCCACCTGCTTTTGACATGTCCAAATCAGGTTGTCACTGCCACTCATGCTTCAGAGTGATATCACTTAGATGTCATGTGGTTGGTGCTTCCAGGGCCATTTGCCCAGGAGAGAAAGTGAAACTAGCACCGAGAAATGACCCTTTAATAGTCACATTTGAGCCTGACATGAGGGCTGCTGGAGAAGTTTAGTGAAGGAAGGGGCTCCCTGCCTTCCTCAGATAAGAACACTTAAGTGATATCCATTTTATCCCTGTGTTAAGGCTTATTCTATTCTGTCTCTACCATAGTTCACAGAATCTTAGAAGGGAAATTATGCCTCTGTTTAGGAATCAAATTTTTATGAAATTTTTAATATTTGTTAGGCATGATACTTGGGACTGGGGATTTTGTTATAAATAAAATATTATCCCATTTTTAAGGAGTTCATTGTTAAGCCCAATAGTTCTTAGTTCTTTGCATTTGCTTTTCCAGAGTTTAGGGTCCCAGAGTCTAAGGCACAAGCTGTCAATTTAAGGTGAGAATAAATTGCCTTCCATATTTAAACAGGTTTTATAGCCTGTAGGGTTCCCACCTATGTCTACCTTGTGGCAGAGACTCTTCCCCTCCCAAGTACCCCCTTTTGCTAACCAGGCTTGGCTTTGTAAGTGTGTGATGTTAGCATCTTTTTTGGTTTTTACTCATGATGCTTTAATTAATTTTTCAAACTCAGTGAGCTCCCTTTGCTAATGTTGATGTGAAAAGATTTTCCTGCCATAGACATCTTAAATCTGGGAAGCCTGAACTTTAACTTATGTAGCTGTATTGTTGCATTCTTGGATTCGGGGTTATGTAATCATTACATTTTATACTGTTCCTGTGGTTAACAGAGCTGTTCTGATGGGTGAGAAGATGAACTTGTAGCTGTGTCAAAATCATCTCACTCTCAACAAGTCAGAAATTCATCAGCTCTGGGTGCTTCTCAGTGGCCAGGGATATGCTTCTTTCTTCATTGATCCTGTTAAGTGACAAGATCCTGTCTTTTGGGGTAAAACATTTCCATGTGATTATATTCTCTAATTTATCATGCAATGATCATATTAGCTCTGTCGCTTTCTTGCATTTTGTCATCTGGGCCCCACTGAGCATGAGGCTATTATTACCCTTCTCAGGAAGGCACTGACTTACTCAAGGGGGAACTACTTCCTGTTCGTATTGCTGTGTGTCCCTGGAAGCTTTCCAACGGGGACATCCATCGTTTACAAATTGATTTGCACTGCCTTGGCCAGCCTGTAATTCCAATTTCAATTTCTTCTCCTGCAGGCTTTCTACAAAATTCTACTTATTTCCTCGTGTGTTACCCTTCCTTGTTGTCCAATAGTTGCTTTTCAGTTTTGTTTTATTTGTTGACTCTGTGACAGAATCTACCTTTACTGAGCCTACTGATGCATCAAGGCCCTGTTCATTTTCCAGCTCTTCCAGGAAGCCTACCTGAATTATATCAACTGACTTAAAAGTCATAACATCACCAATATGCCACTAATTTGGTACTTAATTATTAAACATATTGCACCACAACATGGTAGTTAAGGTCACAGGCCTTAGAGATAGATTTTCTGGGTTTTTGAGCTTCTTGAACTTGGGGCATGTTATTTATCATCTTTTAGGATTCAATTTCTCCATCAGTAAAATGAAGCTAGGAATAACCTTTCTTGTCATTATTGTAGAGTCTATCCAGTATTATGTACATAGTAGATAGATGCTCAAGAAAGGAAGAGGAAGTGCTTTTTCTTGGACAATTTTGGTTTCACTTTAGAAAATATTTCCCTGCTGCTCTAGGACAATATTCTTGTAAATGTTAAGAGTGCTACATAGGCAAAAATTTTATGGCGTTCATAGATTAAGGATTATTGACTAATGGATTACAATCTCAAAATTTCTGAGTTAAAAATATAAGGAGAGACTAACTCAATTAATTTCATTGGAGCCCAAATCAGGGTAATAACAATTGTCATATACTTACCAGACAGATGTCAAAAGAATGAATAGTACATTATTCACAAAAGAGTGTAGCTACATGTAAATTATATTATTTATTGAAACATTCAGAATGACTGACTTTTCTTATGAATAATATCGAAATGAATCTAAACAGACTTTTAGGAAGTTTTCTCTATGTTTTTGTCTTTCAGATTTTCCTAGAACTCTTCTTGATCATGTTTAATCATAGACATTAAAATGAAGGTTGATATAGTAGAGGGGATTTTTCCAGAAAACTTGTTCTGAGGATTGGTCATAATTTGACCTATTCCCAGGTCAAAACATTTCATTTCACATTCTCTCATTCTCTCTTATATGAAGTCCCCTTGCTTTGCTCATAATTTCTAGTTTGAGTTATATCACAGGTGATCTGGGGAATATTAGGACCTTACTTTTTAAAACAAAGAAATAAATTAGATGGTTTCTAACAATTCTGAAAGGTAGCCTATTTCCTCTAGTATCATCATCGACTTTTTTTTTTTGGTGGTGGTGGAAGAAACATAGGTTTTATGTATAATTTTTAAAATAATCAATGATGTATAAAATAATGACAATTTCATTATTATCACAATCAAAATTTGTGTTTAAGCTTTTTTCACATCAGTATTCAAAGTTTTTCAGTCACTGGCCTTCATAAATGTCATGGTGGTACACTGTTTTTCTTGCAACCTCATCATTCTTTAGACTTAGAATATAATCTTATTGAGAGTTCTAGGGTTTTGTTAGCATTTCCATTTCCTCTCATTAAATTCATACACATATGAAAAATTATATATAATATATATCGAATGTTATATATTATTGAATATATATTCAATTTACAATTCAATTAAGGGGAAATTATATAATAATGACATTATATATTATATTTATTAATTATATTTTGTATATTATATATTACTAATTACATTATTTATTCACATTTCTATTATGTTTTATATATTTAATTCTTACCTTAATTAAATTATGTATTGAAAGTCAGGTTTTTCTCAGGTAGATGTTCTAGCTTGAAGGTCAGTCTCTCAATATTCCAACCTCTACTAATAAAAAGTGTTGAGTTATTTTGAGTGATTTAGTAATTTTCATTGCCTCAGATCATATTGCCTATATAAAACAAATTCCTGTCAATTGAACAGCTTTAAAAAATGAATGTTGTAGTCAGTGTAATCTTTTGAAGATATTTTAAGCCAAAATTTGGAATCCTAATTTAAATGAAAAATTCAACCATGTTAGTTTCAACATAGATGTAACATGACTGAGGTGGTGGGATGAATTTTCACCTTCGAATGTTCACCAATTTGCACATGTGCAGACAATAATGATGATTGGCATAGCATAACTTTTTCTGCTGCCTGGAGGTTGTTAGATTTTTTTAGACATCTATTTGAAGTGTGCAGAAATATAATTCTAAAAATGTTACAATGGAAAAATTATATTTTGGAAACAAGTAAGCATGAATGATAACTTCGTTAATCAAGTGTGACTTACTTCCCCTTGCTGCCCTGCCTCCAAAGACATATTATTATTACGTACATTGATTTACCAATACTTATGGTCCTTAAAAGATTTAAGGGTTTGAAAGCAGCAAATACTGATGAAAGTTTGGCAAGGCTTTTGGTACCTTTCTGTTAAGGTATCAGAAGCTTTACCCTTGTTTCAAGAAAACCAGGGAAAGAAATTCGATTGGTAGGGCACTTTGTAGGTCTTTCTTGTTTCTTTAGGACAAAGAAGGGAAAGCCCGATACCTGAAACTTGGAGAGCTTGAGCCTCTGGATGAAAAATTGCCATGAATTTGAATGAAGATAAGAGAGAAAAGGACAGTGAAAGATGTTCCAGTGGTGAGGGATTGTCTGTGTTGGCAGCTGCCCATACCTCTTATCTCACCTAATGGCGGGTGCCTGCCAATGTTTATTTGGCCATCACCATTCACCAGCTGCTCCTCTACCATGTTGTTTTTCTTCCCAGATGGCAACACGATGTTCCACGATAAAACTGACACAAAAAACAATGCAAAATTTGTCTAAGAGAGGTTCAGCAAGCATGAGAAAAACATCTGATATCTCTCAGAGCCCGCCAAGTTTGCAGCTTACTGTGCCAGAGTAATTATGGGATGATTTGAACAGAGGCAGTGCACGAGGAAGCCACTTCCAAATGTATCAGGTAGGTTTCCAGAAGAGGCAAAGCATTCAGCTCTCTCATTCCCCTGGCCTCCTGACAGAATCGATGAGTGCAGCCTGTGGCTCCCAGAAGCCTCCTACATTACTGCATCCCTCCTTTACCCCATGCTGCCTAATTAATGGCCCACTATTTTAAAAACTCTTTTATTCAATTAGACTCTGCTTTCAATAAGATAAACACTCCTGCTATCAAAATCCTGGGAAACCAACATTTATAGCCTGCGTTCTAGCCAAAGCATCTGCTTTTCTTTTGCTCTTGGTCTCTTATTTTGTCCAGTCTTCATTTGGCTGTTTGATTCTGTAAAAATTGACTGCTGTTTTGGGGATTAATATGAAAAGAGAGGGTGTCCCTGCCATCTTGTTTCTCTGAGGGCTATTTCTCCCTTAGCCTCTACATGAGAACACAAACTAAAGAGAATCATTTTATTATTATTACAAAGAGCCAAGAATGTTATTTAAATTGGGCATTTCATATTCATCACTATTACTCAAAGAACTACCTCTTATGTGGGTTACCATTATTCTTTTTGTCAGATTGAATTTTTAGATGAAATGCTAGAGCTTTTTTTTAATTTAGTTGTGTACCTCTTTATTTGATGCAGAATCATTGCCTAGGGGTGATTGCATTCATGTCTGTTTGGTGAGATTTTTTAGTTATTGCAGTTTATTTTACTTACTTTAGAGACAATACTGAGAAAAATAGTCTTTAAAAAATTCTGCCTAGCATTTGAAGAGTCTGCCCCAAACTGGTTTTACTGCACAATTGTTGGTTTCAAACTGTCATTAATGAAAGTAAAGAATAGAAAATGCCCAGTAATCTTTGGTGAAAAATATTATTTTAGTGAATGAATTCATCTTTTTTGACTTATTAGTGATATCATAATTGATTAATTTTAAAAAGAGATTTTGCATTTATTTAGTCTGAGGAGGAAGTTTTTATTGTAGGTGGTATCCAACAGGAAAACCTGTTCAAAAACATCGTTACATTCTCACATACAAGGAAAGGGAGTTGAAAGGGCTCAAGAATTTCTAAGACCTTAGTTCAGGTCTTCTTATCTGTGCCATTTGTAATCTTGTAATCTCTATTTCCTTATATAGAAAATGGAAATATGAGTAATAGTAACTACATACAACTGTTATGAAGATCAACTGACGGATACAAAAGAGTTTTGTAAATTGTAAAGCACGGCACAACTATTAGGTATTAATGTGGTATTGATGATATGTTTTTCTCTTTAGCTGCATCTTCATGAAGTCTTCCTTTTTCTTAGACTGTAACTTTCCTTTAATATGGAATTTTTTCCTTTAATTTGTTACTGCAGCCTCAGAAATCCTGGGAGGATAGGGCAGTGTAGGTTTCATGACTGTTGTGAATATTTGACCTTCTAAGGGCAGAGGAAAAATCTGAATATATTAACATTTGAGTTCTCTCTCTAATTCAGTTTTGTAGGAAGTAACATTATTTGACATTTCAACCTTTATGCAGGACAGATTGTTGGGCATTTTCCAAAGCAGCAAGAGCTGAACTTTTCCTTCCAGCATTGAAATCACTTGACTGTCTATATACAGGTGGAATTAATATAATGTACATATTCTAGTTCATATTCATGTTGGATCAAAATGATTCTATGGAGCAGAGTGAGGTCAGGTTGAAGACTCTGAGAATATTGATAGAGAGGTTGGCTTTATTAATCTGTGCTTGTTGGAGTTTATATTCATCTAGACTAGAGTAGTGGTTCTCAATCCTGGCTTAAAATCACCTGTACAGCGTTTTGTATGTTTGGTTGTGAGTCTTCACAGCTACCGTAGCTTAGTTAATTATTTATGATGAAATAAGAAAATTAGCCCCAATACTCAGCAGAATCCATGTCCAAACGTTCTGAATTAAATGGTTTGGGAATGTTTAGTCATCAAAAATTTTAAAGCTCCCTAGGTGATTATAAAGTACACCTAAGCCGAGAGCTACAGATTTAGAGGTAAGTGACAATAATTTATCTACCAATAGATACATACTGCTTAGGTATTTGGCTAGATGTTGTTTGGCTTGGTGTGACTTTTGAGATATTACTTGAACCAACATTTCACAATGGTATAAAAATCATGTTTTTTGAGTTACAAATGTTGACACTAAAATTTGACATTTCTCTAAGCATTTATTTATCTAGTATAACTTGGTGTTTCTACACGAAGCATTAAACCCATACTACCAATTTTTAGACTTGGAACAACAGATAAAATAGAATAGAATATTTAGAATAATTTCTAACATGGTAAATACTGACAGATATATAACCCACATATACAAAAGGTTTTGGGGTTCAAGAGGAAAAGGGGATCCTGAGACCAAAATATTTGAGGCCCACTGCTCTAGTTCATTATTTTAATTTCTTCACAGCTCTTATGTCTATCTGAAATTATTTTATTTATTTGTTTGCACATTTATTGTGTGACTTTCTCAACTAGAACACAAATACTCTAAGGACAGTTTATTCACTTCTGGATTGCCGGTACTGAGAAGTTTCTGACACATAATAGATATCAAGAGTTCAATTATGTTTCTTAAAAATTCATTTGTTTAAGTCCTAATCCCCAGGACCTCAGAATATGATCTCATTTGGATATAGGGTTGTTGGCAGATGTTATCAATTGTGATAAGGTCACACTGGAGAAGGGTGGGTCCCTAATCCAATATGACTGGTGCCCTTAAAAAAGGAAGTTTGGACACAGACACGCACACACAGAGAATGCCTTGTGAAGATTATAGTTATGCTGCCCCAAGCCAAGGTACTAAGAGAGGCTAAGAGAGATGCCTGGAACAAATTCTTCCCTAGATACTACAGAGGGAGCAGGGTTCAGACGACCCCTTGATTTTAGACTTCTGAACTCCAGAAGTTTGAAAAGATAACTTTTTGTTGTTCTAAGGCACCTAGTTTGTGGTACTTTGTTACTGCAGTCCTTGGAAACTAATACAGTAGACAGTCACTAAATTTTGGTTAAATCTTTGGTTAAATCTTCTACTGCTTCACATATAATATCACATTTTCACTACAACCTGATCAAGCAGTACTATTGTCATTCTCTTTTTGCAAGTGAGGAAGCTGAAGCTTATAGAAGTTAAGTAACTTACCCAAGGTCATGTCTGTCTGCCTCCTTAGCCTTATTATATAGCTTATATATAAGCTATATAATAAGCATATGAAAACAGGAAGTTGCTGTGAGTAAGCAGCACAATGCACAGAAAGAGTTCTCAACTGGGAACCCCAACATCTGAAATGTTGTATATTCAACCTGTCCTAATCAATTTAAAGGTCCTCTCCCCACCTTCACAGCCCTTAACACCCAGCCTGACTCAGGCTTAGAAACTTTAGTGGAGGAGGATGTGTGGCCTATTTTTGCCTTATTTTAATTTATTTTTATTTATTTCATTTTATTTTTACTTTTATTAGGAGGAGGAATCAGATATTTAATTCAAAATTTGTCTATGATAATATAAGGAAATGTAATACTATTAAAATTAGGTACATTAAATAACTAAATACATAGTATTGTTGAATGTATTTCCACATTTGTTGAAAGTTAACCACTATTTTAAATGTACATAATCTGATGAGTTAACCTGCTTTGACAAATAAATAAATTTTTGCATACCTTCTATATTCCACTTTGTCCTACTCAATTTTCAAGTTCAGGGTGAGCTGAAGAAGAGAAGAGGAATGAGAAGTAAAAGTCTTTCTTAATTATCGCAGTGGTTGTATGACTTTGTAGCCCTCTGAGTGGCAGATAGGAGATTTTTTGGTCCCTAGAGACCCCTGTTACAGCATTGTTCCCTGGCAGAGGAGATGTACCCTTTGGCTGACCCTGGTCCTGGTTCTTTTTGTCAGAGTCACCCAATCCTGGAAGGTGACCGCTTGAGCATGGCCTTTTGATAGCAACTGGAGTCCTGCAACTTTTCCTGGCATCTATTTTGGCTCAAAGGAAACATCTGACTCTTTTTCATTATAAACTGTGGAAGTGCAGGCTGCTCCAGCCAAAGCCTTCTCTTCTCCTTGGCCATAAAAGGCAGCAGTTCCTGCAAGCCTCACACATTTGCACTCTTTCCAGACTAGGGTCAGCTTCCAGGCTCTGTGTATCCTCCAAACTTCAGGGGTTGCATGTCAAACCCTCTGGAGATTTTCCTGGAGCTTCCCTCACTTGGCCTGAGTGGTTATGCTGGGAAACATCCTGATGCATCTGGATTTTAACGTGTTTTATGAGGTCATTATAGATCAAATCTTGCTAGGAGTATTATTATGACCAGCATACCAAAAATACTGGGCATTATGCAAATGTCCATGTTCCAATCAATGGATCCCTTATTTTAAATATTTCAATCATTTAAAGCAATTCAGCTACTCTTATTGAACATCCAGTGTATGTACACCAGGCACCGCACTAGGATAACATAGAAGCTCCAATTCCTAAATTCATGTCTAAGAAATCGCTTTGGAGAATAGCCTGGTGTGCATGCTAATGGACCTTGGGAAAAGCACTAGGTAGAGAGACTGAGGCATCCTGTGAGTGTGTATGCACTCGCATAGTCTTGCTGTCAGCCAAGATGAACACAATTATGCCAGCCATTGGGCTCATACAGAACTAAGTACAGAGAGGCCAATCTGGTCATCTCAGATTACATATGAAAACTTGAAGAGTTTATACTGCAGCTGAAGGGACAGCTTTGTATAATAAGCACAACACCAAGTGATATTTTATACTATATTAACATTTTGGACAAAGTATTACACTAGCCTGGATGGCGTATCACAGAAAAGAAGTGTGGTTTGGTAGATGGAACATGGGTCAGATCATCTCATAATTTATGAGGTGTGTCGCTTTGGACATATTCATTTAAACTCTCTGGGTTTCAGTCTCCTTACCCACAAAATGAACTTTATAAAACCACTCACTCACTGTATTTAGCTAGCTAGTTCTTTTTACCTTATTCCATATATGATTTCAAAAAAAATAGATAAAAATAGATAAAATTCATGATCAGGGAAAATACAGATAAAGTAGGTAGTAAAGATTGGGAGAGAAGATAAAATATAAAAATATATCTCATATACCTAAAAAGCAATGCATAGCAAAATGCCCAGTAAGCTGTAAAGTTCTGTTCAATATTAGTTAATAATAATATTTATAAAATATATTATTTCTAGATTCTAGGTATCATCTGTGATTAAAACATTTCCACTAAAGTTTTAATCTTAAAGATGCCTGAAATTTGTGGAGAATTCCCGAAATGAATATTATGAAGCATCATGGAGCTGATTTTTAGAATAAGAATCATACCCAGAGTTCCAAAAGCCCAGAAAGACAGCTTCTGAGTTTCAGAGAGTAGCTTCTGTCTTTTCTGGAGATTTCATTAGTTCATATTCTAGTTTTATCAAAACTCTTTTTTTCTGGTTTCTTAGTTACCAGATATTTTGAAGCCTGCTAATCAAACCTTTACTAATCTTTAGGTCTCTCTCTAAAACACATGGCTTTTGTCCCCTTCTCTCTCTCTCTCTCTCTCTCTCTCTCTCTCTCTCTCTCTCTCTCTCTCTCTCTCTCTCTCTCTCACACACACACACACACACACACCTCCTTTCATATGAAATCTGAGAATTTGGTATGCTTAATAAATTCCAGTGATCAAGAAGGGAGTTTTTTAGCCAGTAAGAAATGATCTAATTTGCCTCTGGAAGAAAAAAATCTTAATTACCTTTTGAGGAATTTGTTTAGTTTTAAATGATTTTAAAATGTGGGTAAAGTTTTCCTTTAGGTAGGTGCAAAGTTTAATATGTTAAGAGCCTATTAAGAACAGTGTGTAATTTGTACATTTATTCATTAGTTTATTCAACAAATACTTATTCATCACCTACTAGATATTAGTTAGCATTCCAGGCACTAGGGATAAAAAAAAAATGAAAAAGGCAAAAATCCCTTACTGAGTTAATGTTTTATTTGGACTTCAGAGTATAAACAAGGTAAATAAGTAAAATATTCAATGCTAAGGCCTAAGGGAAATAATGAAAACACAGGCTGGGCAAATGAATCACAAGGAGAAAGTAGTTCAGTTTAGATACGTGTCCAGGGAAGGTCTCACTAAGACTTGACTTTTGAACTAGCCTGTGGAACTAGCCAGGTTCTGTCTTGTCCTGAAAGAGCAAGTTCAAAGATCTGGAGGCAGCAGTGGGCCTGGATTAGAGAGGCTAGAGAGGAGGCCAGTATGGCTGGTATTGAGTGAGTGAATGTGATAGTGGGAGATGGAGCCAGAGTTAATGGAGAATGAGGGGCCATCATGTAGGGCTTGTAGGCCACAGGAAGGACATCAGCTCTTATCTTAAGGTAGGTGGGGAGTCATTAGAGGGCTTTAAGCAGAGAAGTGATACACTCTCACAAGCATTTAGCTAACTCACCCTGATCACTCTGCTGAGAATATACCGCAAAGGCAGAAGTGGAGACCACTTAGGTGGATTTCTCAATGGCAAGAGATGATGGTGGAAATGGTGAGAATGGTCAAATTCTGAATGTATGTTGAAGGTAGAGCCAACAGGATTTGCTATGGTCTATTATATGAGGAGGTGAGAAAAAGGGGAGTTAGAGATTAGACTAAGGCTTTTGGTCTGAGGACCCAGCAGAATTTAAGTGATCATGAGAGACATCAGAGAGACATGTGTCAGCTTTTCTACCCTCTCTACACACCTCTTTCCACTCTTACCCTTATATTGCTGCTTCTATCTTTCTCAACTCCTCATAGCTTATTCACTGATATCTTTTGTCTTCAAGTTTAGGACTGTCCCAGTTATTTCTGTGACATAGAATTTGCCATCTTGTTAATTTTTCATTTATTTTTAATTTGTACTTACTAAAAAAAAAAAAAAAAAAAAAAAAGAAGCAACTCAAACTCCCCAAGAACTAAATGTAATATGGTAAAGATTATGGCCTTTCAATCCAAAGCTCTTGTTGTCGTCTCTTCTCATTTTACAGTGAAGCCAAACGATCTGTGGACTATGTATTAGAAAATCCACATATTTTTTAGATTCTGTAATCTTGGGTAATGTAAAAATTTTTCTAGACTTTAATTTTGCCATCATTAAAACCCAGAGAAGGAGAACATAGCTGATGTGGTCATCCCTGGAGCTAACATCTAATGAGTAGACAATTATGTCTTCATCCTGGACATTTCTACTGGTCAGGAGCAACATGGCTCCACGAATGGTAAAGAATCGTAGGATTTGGTTCATATGTATGAGATATCATTGATAATATGTAAACATTTATTAAGTACCTATTCTAAGCATGATATTTATTGCTACAGAGAATATCAAACATGAGGAACTTACAGTCTGTGCCATAAAAATATAGTCATTTTCATCAGTCGTTTACAGAGACAACCCAGTGGAGGGCATGGTGTGGTATGGAGGTTTGATGAAAGGCCAAAGTAGAGTAGAGATTAATTCTAACTAGAGGGCGTTTACTAGAAAAGGCTTCAAGGAATTTCCATTTGAACTTTATCTTGAAGAATGAGTGACATTTTTATAAGTAGAGATGAAGAGAAGAGCATTAAAAAAGTACTATATGGTATGCTGATGCAAAAGCACACTAACAAGTTTAGAAAATAGTGACTAGTTTTGGCTTGGAGGTCAAGGGATGTATTATAAAGTCTCGAATGCCACCCAGAAGAGAGTAGACTTTGATGTCCAGGAAATGGAAGCCTTGATATTGTTTCAGACTTTCAAACCTTATTTCTTCTCACCCTTAAGCCACTTCTCACCATCCTGACCCTTGTTCATTCCTTCGGTTCTCTTCTCAAGCCAAGCTCCTCAAACAGCGCTTTCCCTCTATTCGGTCTGCTGTTTATTCAACTCAGCTTTTTCAAGCTCTTTTTCTAGCTCTGTAGTGCAAGCTTTTCAATCCTAGATTTGTAGCAAATAGGACATTTGTAAGTGATGTTTAGTGAACATCTTTGTATGTAAAATCTCTAGACCACTTTTTAATCACTACTGAATCAAAGCTTTCACTATTCTGTTAAAATATCCAGATATGTTCCAGATCCCCTTTTATTTTACCTTTTTGTCACTTAATTCTTTAATATTGTCCCCCCGTGTTTATGATATCTAGAACATCCAAATGCTTTAGTAATTGGCCTTGACAATTTTATGAATAATCTTAAAATGTATAACAATAAGCATTGTACTTTCCTATATAAGTTCAGCATTGTAAAAATTTTTATAAGTTGTATCAATAACACAGGAGGGAATATGGACACACATTTTATTTCTAAACAAGTAATACACATTAGTATTGCTTTACCCAAATCGGACCGTTAAAACCTATGTGTATGTATTGTACACCTTCATTGCTGTTTTTTAAGATATGAAAGCCCATAATCATGGA
The DNA here is from genome assembly GCA_003508835.1 of Eonycteris spelaea. Classification (NCBI taxonomy): domain Eukaryota; kingdom Metazoa; phylum Chordata; class Mammalia; order Chiroptera; family Pteropodidae; genus Eonycteris; species Eonycteris spelaea. Next base: position 5,764,082 of record PUFA01000054.1, on the reverse strand, counting down.
TGAGGAAAAATTATGTTTTTCTTTTCACCAATTTCTCACTGAAAATGAACATTTCATTGATTACTAATGTGAAATTGCCACCAGTAGATATCATAGATACTTTTAAAGCATATTATAGTTGTTGCAGCTCTCTCAAAATGTCATTTATGCTCATCACCACTTTAAAATTATGGTGGTTATTAAATCTATCACTGGATATTGATATTTAGTAAGTTAAAGAAGCACATATAGTATTTTTCATGATTTTCAAATTTAAAATATTTTAATGTACTTACATTCAGTCGTTTTCTTTGTTATTTCCTGTATTTTATCATATACATTTAAAAATATTATTTTCAGAAAGGATCCACAGATTCACCAGACTGTCAGAATATTTCATGGCACAAAAAAAGTTATGGACTTTGGACTAGTTAATGTTTTGAATTTTATTGAAAGTAATGATAGATATTAGATAGTTACATACATACGATCACCATAAGGTCAAGCTTTCTCCTTTGCATCTCCTATTTTCTTGAGGCAGTGGATGATCCAGCCACAGTACATATTCTTAACTTGTTGACAATATAGCCAGAGCAAAGGACTAGGCATATTTTTCACAAAACCTCCTTTTCTGCTCAACTAAATGTTATTCACGATGATCAAATACAGAATGTTTTGGCCAAGAGAGAAAAATGTTAATAAATACATTGCATTTAATATCATTTTTTGTTGTTGTCGTTGAGTATGTGTTTAGGGGAAATGGTAGCAAATAGTTTCTGCAAAGGAGATTTATCAGTTTGTTTCTCAGTTTAAATATTTCCCCAAGCAAGTATGTTTTGTTTTGTGGTTATGTATGATATGTATATAGATTCAAATACGTTTACATATACAGGTTTACGTTTATATACACATATGTAGACACACATAGATATCAAAGTTTTATCTATTGTGCAGTGAAAATTCATTTTTATTAATGATGTACTTTAGAGCTAGGACTTAAAATGGAAGTCTTCCATTGTTTTAAAGATTAGTAGTCCCCATTTATAAATCTCTGCTGCTTCTCTATTGAGGTTTTTAAAAATAAATTTATAAAATTTCCACTAATTAATTAGCTCTGTTCCTTAGATTATACTACCATGTCACATTGCAATATAGTCATAAGTTCTTCAAATATTAGTATAAAAAAGAAGTAACATTTTGGATTTTAAAATTTATCTTTCAAACAGTTTATTTCTGACAAAGATATTTGTCCTACTTATATGTTACCCTATCTACTTTTTATTCATGACTCTACTTTTGATCCTTGGCAACAGCTTTTAATCAAAAGCAATATTCTTGTTTTAGTTACTTTATAAAGCCTTCTTGGGCTAGAGGAAGGAAGAGGTGGTTTTATCTTCTACTTGCCCCCTTCAACAAATATCATTCAAAAGATTCATTATTTTTTAATATTTTTTTCTATACAGATATCGAGTAGATTTTAGTGTGCTATTTATTACTATTTACTACAATAGATTTTATTTGTTAATTTATATTGGAGTATTTCTACTCAGGCTTGTGTTTCAATTAGTTTCTATAAATGCTGGCTATTCAAGTAGTCAGTTAAGTGGACTGAATGCCTCTGGTTGGGAACCATGGTCCTTGGCACCATCTCTTACCTTTCCAGTCAAGTAATTACCAAGGTACCCTGGGTCTGGCATGTGCTCAGTAAATTCATGACAAAGAATGACCCTATCTGATCAAAGTGTGCCCAGTACATCTTCAAATCTCTTTTGAGATAGTGCTGATAAAACTTAATTTGGTCATAGACGCAGCCATTATGGACTTGTATTGTGCAGTGTGATGGCTGTAGATGGAATGTACAGCTAACTTTGTCTTTTAGAATTCCAGAAAGTAACACTTAGTAATATCTTAGGTATATGTTACTTTAAAAAAATATAATTCTCAAGCAAGCCTCTCCAACAGCCATCTACCATACTCAGCAGGACCACAATCAGAATGGTAAAGTTGATGTGCAGGTCTCCTAAGAAAAAATTTAGTTTAGGATATTGTTCAAGATACCTTCAAATTGCTCAAGGATATCTATCTTTCAAACAAAGGTGACATTTCCTATGAGAATAGATTGTAAGATTTGATGTCGACCTAGTAGGTTTTGAAATTTTGACCTGAGTAAAACCAACTGGATAACCTTTTGTCAAGGTGGAAGGCTAAGAGTTACAAATAACATTACACTACATTTTCTGTAGATCTTTTTTTTAAAGGCAAAGACCCTGTAAAGGGTTCATAAAAGTTTGAGTTCTTCTTGCCTTTGAAAAACTTACGTTACTTGGTACCATCAGATTCTTATAGCTGTGCTCAAGTTCTGGAAGTTCTGAAAGGAACGCTACTGAAAAGTTTACCGGGGAATTAGATCAAAATATATTAAAGGGAGAAAATCTATTCCAACAATGATACTATTGAAGATTTTCTCCAAATGAATTCTTTCACATCCCATGATCCTTTCAATTTTTACAGAGACCCAACGACATGCCAGGAACTGTGCTAGGTTCTAGGGATATAGAGATAAAGATTATAGTCCATGCCCTCATGGAATTGACAAGCTTTTTTGTCGATAGCTAGCTACAATATAGGGCAGAATGATATAAATTCTAAATGGAGAGAGAAGAGGACAAATACTGTTGGCCACAACCTGTACTCAGAGGAAGCTTCTAAGAGAGAACCATGTGTACCTTCATGAATCACTATTAAAATCCAGTGTTTGACTGAGAAGGTTGAGAGTGAGCTGTGTATGCCTATCAGGGTTGAGAGGGATACATATTGAAATCCATCTAATGAGGCTTTCTGAAAACAGAAGTGCTTTGACTAGGGGCAACTTCCACTTGTCTAGTCATCAATGTGGTTTTCTCATAAGTAAAGGGCTTTGTTAAACACATTCTTTTCTCGAAAGGGCTCTTTTGATGACAGAAGGGGGTTGCAATTCTCTCTGTAGGCCAAAAGAGGGCACTTGGAGCTCTCTGAATGGCTGTTAGAGCTGTATTAGAGCAGGCTTTGGGCTCAGATTTATCAGGATGTTTTCTGACTCCCACAGAACAGATCTGATTAAAATATCTTTTGAAACCTGGATGGCATGTGGAAGACGTAATTAGTTAAGCTCTGACTTTGGTCTTTTGAAACCAAAGACGCATATTTATTTAGGTGTATCTATATTACTGATTCATAATCTTATTCCCTTGGTACTTATAGTGTAGTATTAGTGTCAAAAGGAGCTACTGTCTTGATAGCCACAGAATATAGCAGAAAAAAGACTAATATTTATCGTCACCCTAAAAAACTTACATTTGTAGACCCATTGCCCAAACTCTGCTTGGTTATGATTAATTTGAACCTTTGATTATGGAAGGCTTCTCTCCTTCCATTTATTTCCTTTAAAGTCCTCAATTTCTCTGTGGACAATGTTGGACTCTTTGGAGGTCTGTAGGGATATGGCAGCTCATAAAGTTCTGAAGATGAGGCCATTAAGCTTGAAAATAGCATCCTGAAAATTGGTTTGTGGAGTCAGTATAAACATGACTGACCAGTTTCGTTCATAATTGCAAGGATTAGCCTTATTTTTGTTTTGCCTTTTGCCTAGGGCAATTCTGCCTACAGGCCAGGATGAACTAGATCTCTTGGGTGAGATCAAGGACACTATAAGAATTTCCATTAATCCTTTAAAAACAAAATAATGAACTGGTCAGAGCATGGATGTGAATGAGGATTTTTGGGTTTTAGCTTCTGTCTAAAATGGATTGAGTTACAGAGTGATCTGAGAACCTCACTGCTCTGTACTTTAGTCGCCTCATCAATTAAATGGAAAAAAATAGGTTTACCCTCATTCATTTGGACTTTTTAGCAGGATTAATTTTCACAGAGACACTAGTGTAAAATCTGTGGATGAATAAGGACAAATTTCTTTCTTTGTTTTTGTTTTTTCCCACCTCTATCCCCAATGACACAGTTCCTGGCTTATACTAAGTAACCCAATGAATATTTGTTGAATGAGTGAAGGAAGGAAATAAAAAGGAAAAGATGTTTTCTTAAGTCAGCATACTTTATTATTTGATACTCTATTGACAATACTTTTCCAATAATGGTGATACTATCTTATATGTATGTAGTGCCCAAGAGCTTGTAAATCCCTTTTGTATGTATTACCTCAGTTTGATCCTCAGTTCTGAAATTGAGGAAACCAGGATTTTGAATTCTTAAATGAATCTTCAAGGTCAGACATAAGCAGGCTGACCATATGTATTGTTTATTGTTCAATGGGAATAGTTTTGAAATTGAAAGAGAATGGCATTAATAAGTATGTCAGTTCAGTAGCACAAAGTGGGACTGTTTTGGGGAAGTAGAGCATATGGCCCCCTTATTAATAAGAGACAAAGTGAGGATTTGTATCTGGGTCTTCTGATTATGCTTAGTACACTGTACTCTCAAAGGATATAATTTCCACATATTTCCATTGTTAGCAGGGTCATAATAAGCAATGATCATGAGGCATTGCAAAACAATAGTGCTATATGAATCTTTACAAAATTGAATTGTATTCAGCATAGTCTTGGTGTTAAGTGTATTTATCTGGTTTGCTTTATATTTCCTTAGAAATTGGCAAACCACCAAAGACTGAAATACTTGATTAGTTTAAGCTCTCACTACTATCTTGTATCAAATAATAGAGGGTTCTGTGTACCCTTATATATATATGTTTATGGTAATATTTTGCATATGCCAAAGAATTTAATAGTCTTGCCATTTTATAAATGAGGGAGTACTTTATTCAATATAATCGATCTCTCATCATTATTAGACTTAATTATAAACTCCTATTAACACAGCTCTACAAATTTAATGAAAAATGTAAAAAGCACCTTACCTTGCCTTATAGGTAGATATCTCTGTGTATAAATATGCCATCACATTTTTACATTTTCTATTAGATTTTGTATTTGATAGCCTTAATTCTCTTGTTAATGCATCTCTCTCTCACATATTTGGTTTATATATAGAATCTAAACTATTTCATGTTTTAATTAGAGTTATGGAGGCATTGAGGGTTCTCAAATGTGTAGAAGCAAGGATAAAGTCATTAAGAACAGGTGCCTGGACTTTTGTTGTGAAGGTGTTCTTAGCAAAGTGCTGTGATCTCCATGATGCCACTATTCTTCCTGTCATTCAGGCTGTTCACCTATTTCTTTGAGTCTTCTCAATTCCAATTATCTGTTGCTGTCTGAAATGAGTTAGAATCAATTAGGCTATGCTACGGTAACAACCTGAAATTTTTCATGGCTTCTAACCACAGATTTATTTTTTGCATGAACATGTGGGCTGACTGCTCCGTGTTGTCGTCACTTTGGGATCCAGGCCGAAGCACAGCCCCTGTAGATACATGGCTAGTTTCATGGCACAGGGAAAATGGAAGTGGCCAGTTACTCACTGGCTCCAAAAGTTTTGTCTTGGAATTGATACATTTTTTCTACTTACCTATATATGTCCTAAGCAAGTCACATGGCCAAGTGTGATGGCAACAAAGTCAGGAGTTGGGGAACTGTACATAGGGGTAAAGCAATCTACCGTGGTCTGGGTAAGACTAACTGAGATATTTCATTGTGATCACATCTCCAGAGAATCATTAGAATTCTCATTTCTTTTTTCTTGTTATCAGTAAAAATTTCACTTTACAAAAACAATATGAGATTAAAGCTAGAAGATTCTCATGTAACCAAGTTTCAGTGCTCCTTGGCATGTCTCTTCACCAATAAATTATTTTCTTATCAAATGCTGTGCAGATTATCAAGTTAAAATACCAGCCTGTCTCAAGGGAAATTATAATACAATGGTTTAAAAATATGTATGATCAAAACTAGCTAAACAAGCATAGGTATTTGTAATTCTACACTCTAGGAAACTTCTTCCCACTGAGTTCAGATAGTTTTGATTTTGAATCTTAGATTTTTGTATTATTAGCAACATTTCTTTTTTAAAAATCACATTATATTTCCTGAGTCTAAAGGTAATTCTTTTGTTAATATTGTCTTACTACAGTATTATATCTTAGAAATTTTCTTTATCTTTGTCAACTCCAGTACAAATTTCCCAGAGTGGGGACTGTTAGGTTTTGCTTACTGCCTTAAATATATACTTCTTTTGGAAGAGGCAGAAACTGGGATTGTGAACTCTTGTTTTGCTGCCTGGATGGTGAAGAAGTTTGCTGAGGTGATGGTGAGCTGGAAACAGTGTCTTGGTTTCCGATGAAACGCACAGTGAAGCCACCTGCTTGGGCATGGTGGATTTTCTGGAGGGTGTGTAATTCCAGGTCCCTGTACACCACTGACCACTGTGTGGTAGGAGAAAGAAGAAAGCACCAAAATCAAGAAGAGCGGTCTTTTGGTTTTATTCCTTCTGTGCCTTCTACTGATAAGGCGTAACATTGGCATATGGCAGAGGAGAGAACTTTTGTAGGGTCTAGCTCCACTGTTACAAGGTAGAGCAAAAAAGGTTTGGAGCGAAGAAATAAGTTGATAACTGGCACAGTGACTGTATAATTTGCCATCTAAACTAGAAAGCAAAAGGGAGAGCCATTAATATTTATACTGAGCCAATAGGTACTATCTTAGAGGAAACTAAAGATATGTTTCCCTCTGTGGGAGCTGAGCTGAGGGGTGAATGGAATCTGGATGTGGGAAAGAGGAGAATCAGTGAGAATGATGTCAGTGCAGGGAACCCTATGAGCAAAGAAATGGGTGCTGGAGACTTGGAGCAGATAAGCTCAGTGAGCGGTCTGAGAAGCAAATGTAAAGTTGAAATGATAGTGATTTTTGAATAAAGTTTTTGGATAAAAGGCTTAATATACTTATTATCCTAATATCTTATTAGTCTCATAAATTAATAGTGATTCTTTGCAAGAATGTGTATTTCCCTTTATACCATTCCCATCTTTAGGACTTAAAGTACCTTTGTCAAGCAAATGCTGTGCTTTCTGCTATATTAAGAATTAAATGCCTTCTGTATACCTACACTTCAGTTGTGGAAAAAACTGATTGGGTCTCAAAATTAGATGAGGAAACAGTAGAAAATTTTATTGTTAATCTTTGAATGTAAAACATATGTCTAGAAAAGGGAAAGTAAAAAAGTGGAAGATTCACTTTTCTGCAATATATGTTATAATTCATGCCAAAAAGAATTTTGTCCAGGTTTTGTTATTTTTTCAAATGTGTGTATGTATGTATGTATGTGGCGAGAGAGAATGAGAGGGAGAGAGAGAGAGAGAGAGAGAGAGAGAGAGAGAGAGAGAGCGCGCGTGCGCAGGAGGGCGAAAGATTAAAGTAGTCTTAGTCTAAATCATAGAAAATATAATTTTAAGAGCTAAAGCAGGTGATTTTTCTTCAGTTTCTTTATCACCCAATGCAGCTCCCAGTACTAAGATCAAGGAGCCTGTTATCCAAATTCTTTATACAGATGATGAAGAAACAAAGGCCCAGAAACATGAAATGGTTTGTTTAAGTCACCAGCAAGGTGATGGTGGTGGCGGCGGCAGGTTTTCTGCTTCTCATGTCAACCTCCCTTCTTTTCCACTAGGATCTCTTGCTTGTCTCTGAGCTCATGAAGGGATTATCGGAACTTCAGTATCTGAAGTAACACATGTAAGTGAAAGCGAGCCCCTGAGATGTGCCTCTGGACATCTGCTTTCCAGATAAAGGGATACTGATTTGATTGCCGTGTTTTGGGGGCACTGACCCCACAGAGTAATCTTTCCTCCCTTCTCAGTGCTCTCTTCTAATCTACTTTTGTTCCTTTCATTTTTTCCCCATTCCCCCAAGTCTCAATTATTTTCTCCCCTCCATGGAAGTTTCACAGATTTTGAGAATAGGGACTGTGTTCCTTTGGAAGGCAGGGGTCACATTCCGGCCACGACCTTCCATCTTGAGCCACGTCTCCAGCCCACGTGTGCCTTCACCAGTCCCTCCATTCTACAGTATTTTCTTGAGACTCTGGTCCCTAAGCTCCCTAGCCTAAATCTGACATCTGGTAAACCATGTTGATTTAAATTCTTCTGGAATTTCTATACATCCTTGCATACATTCCAGATAATAACCAAAAAGTATTTGGGAAAAAATGAGAAATGAACAGTTCTCAAAAGTTTACTTTAGATTGATTTATTGGCTGACCTCTCTGTACCTTTCTAACAAAATTGCTATTAAAAACAGGCCCATCTATTCCAATTCACCACATGTGACCCCATTAAAATCGTGGCCAGCTTTCCATTGTATAGAACTCTATAGAGATTTGCAGGCCTATTTCCAGCATTTAACTTCCCTGGTAAAACCAATGACTTTAATAATAATTGAACACCAGGGAAAATACTTTAAAAATATCTCTATTTTATAGATTGTTATACAATTTTTGAAAACAATTTGCTCAAAATCAACTTTGTAGATAATTGCAAAATATACATCGATCTCTCCACCTGTCCCATTTTTGGGGTAGTGTCCATGCAGGAAGAACACAAATTGAGGCCAGTTTTTTTTTTTTTTTTGGTCTTTGTCTCTGATATTAGTCATGGCTTCCTGTCGACAGTCATTATTTCCAGGACTAAATATGAAATGAAACATTTATAGACATTTTAGAAATGGATAGTCACCCATTTTCTTAAATCCTTGTTTCTCAAATTCTTTAAATAAGTTCATGGAAATTTGTAAAGCAGCTTTACTAACTGAGAAAATTTCAGTAAAAACACAATAATGTTTAAAGAAGAAACAAATCCGGTCAGGACTAACAGCTGTGTGATCTTGTCAGAAAGTCTTACTTTACTGAAGGTCCACAGTGCAGAAAACTATAAATTTAGCATCTCCAAAATTTTGAAAAGAGCCACACCACTCTTTCCTCCTGTCTGATTTAAAAATATGTGACAAAGTAAGAGAATTGGAAAAAAACCCTCTTCCCATACCCTGTCTGGCTAATTCAGACCAACTGGGAAAAATCACATGATGGACAACACATCAAAAATCCAGGCTGAAAACGGCCAAATCTATGAATAGCAGATATGGGAATCAGCCCAAGGCTTGTGTGTAGAAGGGTGACAGATAAAAATAGTGCCCTAAATTTTTCCAAGGTGATTTGAAACCTCCCAAGTTAGATGCCCTTGCTACTGAAAATAAGATGACAAGGGCAAAGTTGAAATTGCGACCCTTTTCAAGGGTCTATAGACTTAAACTATGATCAAAAAAGAAGGACTCATTTTCCCCTCATGCCCACCCCCGCCCATCAGCAGCAAGCTGCATATAGGCAAGGAGCATTTCTTTTTCTTTGACAAATTCTTAGTATATTTATCCTTCTCCTCTGCTCCTTTCAAGAAAGGAAGGTAGCAGCTCAGGATCTCGAGTTTTCAAGAATATCCCATTTTTAGTTTCCTCCTCCTGATGAAAGCGCTGTCCAGAAGATGGGAGGTAGGCTCAGTGTCAAAATAAAATAAAATAAATATGTGTTTCTCAGATCATAAACCACCTTTTTGTTGTTGTTGGACTTTCTTCATTGTGCCTCTGCTTCCACACTGTGGTTGATATCAGTGGAGGTGTGGCTTGTAGCTGCTTCAATTAAAAAGTTTTCAAAACTTGCTCCCATATCAGCTAGAAACAGAGATAAAGGCTACACCACTTAAAATTTTTTTTTTTCTGCTTTTGAGAAGGGAAGAATGAGTGCAGGAGATAGTGGTTTTTGAATGCCCATTTCTGAAGTTTCTTACATCTCTCCATGCTCTACTGTTGATTAAAATATCTCACATGTCTCCAAGGCTCTCTAAGCTGGATGGGGAGAGTTTGGTGACAGTATGGAATACCATTAGTGAGATTTCTTTTGGTGACAGACAGATGTAAATGTATCCATCTAATTCTCTACTCTCAAGTCTCTGTCTGCAGATGGATGTTAATAATTAGCAGTTGCATCTCCTCCCTCTTTATCAAATTGTATTCTCCATAAATTTATCATTTCTTTTTTATTTTCTCAAAGTAGCAGCAGCCCTGACAGCTTCCCTTTGTTCTTGTGTTTATAAATAATTTATAACACAGAAATATCTCTTCTTAGTCTTAAAACATAAACTAATGGAATAACACAACACACTGGCCCAAACTACCTTCCACTTGGAAAGAAAGAAAATCTCAGGGTGGCGTGGAGGAGACATACAGCTTTGTTTTTAACAAAGGGAGACTGAAGATAATATGGAAAAGAAAAGATTTGTCTACCTGAATATAGTTTTTTGGTTTTAATCCTTCCCTCCCTCCAGATTCTAGCTGTGTGTGGGAGTTCTAAACAACAAGCAAAATTTTTCATGATATCTTTTCCAAATAGTATACCTTGTTTGAATTCCCAGATACACAATGCATTTCATTAAGCTATACATAAAGGAGACTATTATTCAATTAAAACATCCACAGATGCTAAAAACATACCATGGTACATTTACTCAACAACCGTATGCTCATAACCCATGCACAACTTTAAACACCAAATTACAGGGATTTGGTCCAAATTAGCAATAAAATACAATGTGTTTGCCCTCTACTGGGTAGTAATGACTGCGTAGTTTTCCTTGCATACCCAGTGGCCTTGTAGACAGCTTCAGAACTGTTTCATGTAGTCACTAACACAGTGTTATAAACAAATATGGCTAGGATTTGTGCTAATTAAGGTAAATAGAACAATGTTGATTTTTTTTTAAGCTAAGATCTTCAACAGAGGTGGTTTTGAAAGTTTTTTTTTTTTTTTATTGCTCTAGGCTTGCACATCACATCGTAGAAGATAGCTTATAAGTCATCATTTGATATCCTGGAAATATATTCAGGCTGTAGATAAATAACCCACCTAACAATGTTAATGCAGAATGTCTGGCATGTAATTTAGATAGGAATCTGAACACCTTCTTACATCAGCTGTTAAGATTTTGCACTGAAGCAGAAATAACGTCTTATCTTCCATCTGGAAATGGGACATAGAATAGTGACACAAGTTATTTACAGAGTTTCTGCAAAACAAGAGTGGTAACAGAGCAACTACAAAGAAACTTCCTGGGTTACTGCTGCAACATAATGCCAGGTAAATAATCTTGCCAGGGTAAATAAATTGGGAGATACCGATTTTATAGAGCACAAATGTAACTTGCATTCCTCTTGGAGTGGAGCTTTCCTTCTCAAATGGACCTCTGAAGGTCTTTCCCTATCCTAGCAGACCCTGCAGAGCATATGTGTGCAGAACATTATGCCCTTTCTCCCTCTCAGGAAGTTGGGGGAGGAAGCCCTGTCCTCTGCAGAAGGTGGAGCCTCAGGACAGTCTAGAAACACAAACATACCTTTAGATTTAAACTGACTGACCAAAGGGACTGGGTTTGACTGGAGAGGAATTTGGCTGGTATTTCGGGTCAGGTGCTCTCTCATGGTCCCAATTGTTTTGCTCTTGGCAAATGATTAAGTATTTTTCTCTTAAAAATGAGGTGGGATTAATATCTTGACTTGGGGCCTTGGAATGTTTTCTCCCCGGAAACAGGAGCCAACACTATTAGTCAGAGTGATTCAGGCATGAAGCATTAAGCATAGTTTTTTTTTTTTTTTTTCCCTTGGTCGAGGTGCTGGGGGACAAAATAATTACTGGCTTGTACCACAGCCCAACAATTAAGAAGAAATGAAATCTTTTCTTTGGCTTAAAAACATTTCTACATAAGTACTGGGGATCCGCCCCCTCCCACTGGCCCACCCACAGGATAGCTTCCAGGATCTGCTTTTATCTCTGGGGTCTTTCTGGGGACAGGGATTAGCAGTATCTCTCAGAGAGAAATATTTTTTATTCAAAGCACACAATGTGATGTGCCCTAGTGTCTCCATTTTCTTCCTCCCTTTGGAAATTGACATAAGTAACTTGACAGTGTGTACATGTGGGGGTGGGATTGGGAAGACATCAGAAAGCAGAATGAGAGCATCGCCTACTTTGGGGTAGAGATTTCATAAGAGGAAAACATGATTTTGACTTCTAAAGAAGACAATTTGCTGCAATCGAGAGAACTAAAGGGAAGACAAAGGAAATTTCCCAGAACTTAGTAGATAGTATTCCATTTAATGATGGTCTGATGGAATCAGAGCAGCTTCCAGAATTCTGGAATTTTCCTAGCTGCCCACTATGTCCTAATCCATAAGGCAGGGGATTTTTTTTTTTTCCCTCCATTTGACTCCTTGTCATCTTGCTATTTCTGTACTTAGCTAAATGGCTGGAGATGTTTTGGTGTGTAAGGCAATTCTTGTTCCCAGCTGCATTAAACTGCTATTATTAATTACCTCCTTTGGCCTAACATTATGCCATTATAACACACGTATTGTCAGGCTCTCTGTGATTATTGGAAGGCTATGCCATACACAAAGGCATTAAGCTTAAAACAATAGAGGCTGCTTATTTGCTAGTAGAAGATGTCAGGTGGAGACAAGCACAGTTGGCTAGAACTGACTTGAAGCTCGTCATAAGGAAATAAGGGGTGAGGTGATCACAGCACGGCATTAACTGTGCGTGAGAGACACACAATTCTACATGGCAGCTTCCATCATGCATTTCCCATGGAAGAAGGGGGTACTGGGCTCTGAGTAAATGATGGGTGAATACAGAATCAATTGTAGTGTGTGACAAGACACTTTCTCTCTTTGTTTAATGTATAAATCAGGAGCACTTATGAATTGATATTAATTAAAATAATGTATTTGCTTTCTTTCAACAGTAATGTCAGCCTTGTTAAAAAACGGAACACTAAATCTTCATTAGACTTTCAATATTAAAAAAAACTTGCATGAAATATGAATTAACGTTTAACTTGTTGCTAGTTAGATTGAAGGGGAGAGAATGCAATAGGCATTTAGCATTTTGGACAAAAGCAGAACTGACTTTCCCAAACTCAGAAAGTAGTTGGTGTTCAGAGGCCACCCGGACCAGGGAATCGTCCATGTTGCCTTTCACAGGAGTGCAAGCATCTCAGATGGAATTACTGAATGCTGCTGTATCCGTGGGATTCAGTTCATATCATAAGGCTAACGCATGGCAAATCAACAAAACGTCTGAACACGAAGATTGAGCTTGTAAAGGTCCTTATAGTTTTGTTGATATGAGTTTGGAGACATGAGCAAAGCAACCTTTGTTTTAGAAGAGAGCATACATTTCACGTTTCTACAGTCCTTTCCATGCATTGAAAAATTACGAAAGCTCGAAGTGGTGTTATTACTTACCTATGTTAAATTTCAGAAATTAGTGGCTCTTTGGGGGGAAACAGGTAGGTCAAAGACTTTTTGTTAATTTTATTCAGATAGATGAATGTTTGGTGTCTTCCGCTCGTTGTACTGGTGGCCTGAAATGAGAACAGTTGTAATTGGAATGACTAGGCTGAGACCTCATATTGCATTCAAAAGCACATTATGAAACTCCAATGATCTTATTGGCAATGTGTTGTCTTAGGTGAAAGCCGCTCATAAATGCGCTTGCTTATAAAATACACCATCGATCTTATAATTACGTTTCACCTGGATTTATATGTTTAGAAAATGTGATTGAATTTTAGACCTCTCCCTGGGGGTGGCATGTATATGCCCAGAGAAACCACAAGGTGGTGGTATGGTGTCACCATATTTTTAAAGAACAACAAGAAAAGGGGGTTTGTTTAATGAGCTTGCACTCACAAGCCTGCTCATCTAGTGAACTGTGACTTTTCAAATACCAACCTATTAATGTCAAAGGCAATACTGAAGGGAACAGTTCTGTTTGATTTAAAAAATACAGACAATGTGAAGTCCACTATGGCCCAGTATCTATCACCTATGGGGCTCCATTCATGCCTAATGCTTTATTCAAGCTAAGACCTAGTTTTTATATATCAGATTAATACATATCTACAGCTTTGCACCTTTCTAGTTTGATTTTTTTATCATCAGGGCTCACCGGGGCCATTTTCATTCCCTTACTATAGCATCTGCAAGCAGGTGGATTAGAGATAACTCTCATTGTGCTTTGTTTTTCTCCCGACACTGTCATTAATCATTCCTTAAGCTACACTTCAAGTTCTAGTAATCAGGACTGGCTGCTCCTGAGCTGCACAAGAATTGCCTCTCACAGTGTAATACGGAATTGGAAGCGAATGGCTGAGGCCAGACGCCTCTTCTGCATTCCCCATCTATCTCATCATTTAGGTATTTATCCGTCTCGGGCTTGTACAGAGAGCACCTCTCTCCTTCCCATGAGGACGCAGATTGCAACAGAGGATCAGATTTGTTACCAGGCTTTGGGCTTTGATTGTCCTCTTATAAGTTCGGGATTAAAGTGAAATTTCCCACAGGGCTATGCAGGATTTGCTAGCATTTAACTGTTTAACCTGGCTGTTTGTGAATGAGAATCCTGTGGTCAACTATTCCGTAGAGAGTATTATGGTAAGCCGAGCCTGAGTGGTACACATTCTGGTGTGCGCCTGCAAAGAAGGGCGCAGTTGATTCCAATTAACTTCATATCTGATATCAGTTGTTTTCATGTACACAGAGAGCAGTGATCCTAAGGTAAAAAGAAAGCCAAAGCACTTCCTCTTATGAAATATAGATGTCGGTTTTAAATAAATGCAAATCTGCTCCCTCCGAATTATGATTTGCACTTAGGCTTTTTACACTGATGAGAGAATTAATCACTCTTGCATTGGGTTGTTTTCTATTTTGTGTCGTTGTTTTATGTTCTCTAATTTGTTTACCAGTCCTAACCTAACGATTTCTTTATTTGATGTGCCTTTGAATATAACCAAAACAGAAACAGAGTTGTGAATTTATTTACACTTACTAGATTCACAGTGATAAATATGTACATAGAATGTCTTAGGTTGTATGTAGAACTTAAGCAAATATAGTTTCCTAATTCTTTGTTATTTCTGACAAGGAAAATTCTTCATTTCCAAAAGCAAGAGAATAGGAAATTGGGGAAAAGATTATCCAAAAAATAAAGTCCATATTATATATTTTTGTCGATTTTTTAAAAGATTTATGTCTGCTTAAAAGAAATATTAAAAGAATTCAAAATCATTATTACCTAGTGTTGGTGGGGTTGTATGCTCATCTATTGTAGTTATTCTATTTAATGTGAATATGTTTTGTTTTTTTAGATGGTTAAAAGGATAGTGCTCATTGTGTGTACCTATCAAAAGAAACAGAACAAGGCAACAGAAATATGGAATTTAGCAAAGCATTTAAAGCTTATGGTGAAACCTGTCTTTTGCCAGGGAATCGAGGAAAGCATTAACCTTTTATACTTCCACAAATCCTCTATTTCATTTATTGCCTTAATTTTGAGAAGTAAGAAAAAAAAAAGTAAAACACACACCTAAGAAGAAAAATTTTAAAGCATTATATTTAAAATGAAACAAATAAATACACATTGAGCACAACAGATTGAAACACTTAAAAAATAGTTTCAAGCATCTCACTGAAACTCCTTTTGTAATGGCTAGTGGAGGTGGCAAATTGATCAATTGTGGGAAGGAGAGGAATGGGAAGTGGTGAGTCTACAAGGGGCTACAGACTTATTTGTTTTGCTGCATTTGAGTCAGATACCCTTTTATTATGGAGTGGCTTTCAAAGCAGTTGTGATGGACACTGATCTTGAGCCTGGTAGAAGCTTTGTTTTTATAAAACAGGAACACCGCAGGGCTGGTACTAAATATCTTTAACCTCATTTACTTTATCCCATAGAATTAAGAAGGCACCGTGTAGGAGTCTGTGGGGCAAGTTCTTGCTCTCTCTCTCTTTCTCTTAAATACAAGAGAAATTTCCTCCAGATTCACATGAGTAATTTTCAGCTGTGTATTATGCTCCTGAAGTAACCTCTTCATTCCCATTGTTTTAGTGTGAAATCATTTCCTCGGGAGATAATTAGAGTTGCTCCATTTATTACATTAAATGATTAGCATGCACTTGAAATGATCCAGTGTATTTTCCTTTATTGCTGATGACTCTTAAATATGGGCCTCTATTCTTAATGGATAAATTAAGGTTGTCTTGGCTCTTTGTAGCCGACTGTGTAGCCAAACAAGAGAGACTTTCTTTTCCAAACATAGGCCAGGTGTGCTGTTGCTGAGGTCTATCTAGGACTGAAGAGATTCTATTCATATGGATACCCCACCTGGTTCAACAAAAAGCTTGATAACATTGCTTAAAGGGTTTCTTTCCCAGCCCCCTTAATAAAAATGCTTTTAATGACAGTACTTTATCTGGCATTACTCATCCTATGTGTAGAGTAAGTAAGTTTAACATAAAGTGACCCAAGATCACATTTCAAAAAAGTACCTCACAAGAAAGGCATGCACATGATCTGAGTAAGCAATATGCACTACAAAGCCATAGAAAAATGATATTTTAAGAATTACCAAATATAGATTTCATTTGGATGCAAGTGCTTCTTGTTCTCTTTGAACTAGCCTGGTTGTGCAGCTGACAGAGTCATCGAAAATCCACTGGAAAGTTTGGATCAAACAGGCACTGCATGCTAACTAGGCACCATTGCATTTGTAATTAGAGAAATGCGAAGGAAACTGGGGGCATCTTGTAGATAATTTATATATTCAGGTTTCCACAAAATAATAATAGGATGATTTAATCATGTTAGAAAATCTTAAACCAGTATTTAGCTACACAACATGTAAACATGCGCAGACATAAAGACTAACCATAAGGAAGATTTATCAGTTTTACATTTGTCCATTTTGTCTAAATGTGTGTTGATCTTTAATAAATTTAATTATTAAGAGACAGTTTTAGATAAAAAGAAGAAACAATTTCAAGGAAAATCAAAAAAATTTTCTTGGAAACTTCAAATAGTTTTGAAGACAAGATTATTTCTGTCACCTAGACATGATGATTCAAAACTTTGTCGTTTTACCTTTATTGATTTGTTTATGTATTCATTGTGTTCTAATAGCATTGTTATTTTCAAGGAAACACTGAGTTGCTGTGGAGGTTTATGCTTCACTGACTGGAGAATTTAAAAGAGAAAGAAAAGAGGGGGGTGTGAAGTCAAGACTGGGCAGTTCTACATTTTGGCAATAGTGATTCCTTTGCCCCAAATGGGGTGAGGCTGTTTGGATTCTCACACTGTGATTTCTCAGGTATAGTGAATAGAAGAATAACTTACCAGACGCCAGGTATTCCCTTAGCAAGTGAGAAGAATAATTTAATACTTCTCTCATATAATGTGTTTACTACTTCTCTCTTATAATTCATATACCAGGAACGATCACATAAATTCTCTGTAAACAGTAGCTAGCATTTTACTACTACACAGCCAAATAAAAAGCACTCGTGGAAAAGTTCTTTGTATCTGAACTGTGGTTTTCAGAAGGGAGGCCTGTCAGTACTTAAAGGATACTTTGTGTTCTTTCATATACGGGAATAACAACAACAACAGCAACAAAAGACTATCTGTACTTTTTTTGTATGTGATCAATCTAAGCAACTGTGCAGAATTTCATATTAAAAGTTATTTAAATAAATTTAAAATGGTAATACTCTGGTTAAACACCTCAATAACCTGAAATAAACCTGGTATATACCTATTCACTTAGATGGAAACTTTGCATGTTTTGTCTCTTATACAACAGCAAGATGCTATTGGAGTCTGGCTGAGGCGCACTGACTTTGGGAAAACATGATTTCTGAAGACCCAGTCACTGTATGATGACATTTTCTCTGCTTACATTCCACATTGTCTACTGGAAACGTCCTCCTATTAACATTTATTCAGATGGGACACATAGTTGTAGGAGAGGAGAGAGCTCTCTAGATCACCTAGTCATTTTTTTTTTTTTTTAATGTAAAAAGTGACTGTGGTCCGCAGACTTGCAGGGATTTGTCCAGATACACGCAGTTGTGTGGTAAGGGCTTCCACCAGCTCCCTGACTCTCTGTCCAGTGCTCTTTCAAATTCCATGGCAAAACAAAAAAAACAACAGAGAAATATCGGAAATGCTGGCTCCTTCAGCTCTCATTTCTGGTTGGAAATGTTTATAAATGGGGAACAGGGAGCAATCCAGTGTGATTTGGTATGATTCTTATTGATAAATATTGCCATGAAATATGATTTTAATTCTGCAATGCAGGTTTTATTTAAATTACTTTAAATGGGTAATGGTCAATTGTATTACCCTTTAGCTAACCACACTAAAGGATCTTTGGGAGATGGCAAATTCAATTAACATAAAAGTGTTGGCAGTCTATTTATAGTAAACCCATCTTTAATTTCTTTAAGAACTTCTGAGAGCAGTGTCAATGCATTACATTCTGAATTGGAAGAGACGTATTATCCTAAAAGAGTGCTGTAATGTTGTTTTGCTCTGACAGGAGAATTTTCAGAGTAAGGATGCTTGAAAGTCTTCATCAGTGTCCTTATAGGAGAAATGATCCACTCGCAAATGATGGAGATGGAGGATAGATTTAAATTGCACTTCTTTTTATTACTTTGTGAATTTCTTTTTAGTGTATATCTCCTTTTCAAAAGATGAAGTTATAACAGTACTCATACTAGTGGTATGGAAGGTTACAATGGCTGAACACCATCTCTCTCAAACATTTATTCCATTTAAACACAAATACCTGATAGCATTTCCATTATTCACAAGAAATCACACAATATAAAGGCTTCTAACACTCCTTTTGTAATAGCTTATTTAAATTCTAGGGGATGCAATTCATATTTCCACTTTGTTCAGACTTTACACATATACGTTATTCAGTTGATCACATTTTTATTCTTTATTGTACTCTAACTTGCCTTTGATTTCTTAAAACACCAGAAGTAAAAAATCAAGTTTGTATTTATGTAAAATACAAAATTCCTCCCCATGCATTTACTTAGAAAAAAACAAAACCCAAACAAAAATAAAGAAGTAATAAAAAAAATGATTCACCACCTATAATTTAACAAAGATTCAAATTTATTGTGTTAAAGACAACGATGTTCTATAAATTATTTTGTATTTTAGAAATTTTATATCTTATACAAATAAACTTTAGTTGAAAATTTATCTCCCAGCAACCTATTGTGATATTAATCATTTATGAAGATAACCAGAAACCTCAGTTGATGCTTTAAGTAATTGCATCAGATTAAAGATAACCCCATCCCCCCAAAATAAATCTCATAAATATACATGAAATCACACACACACAAAAACTGACTGAAGTCTTAACTTTTAAAAAGCTTGTCTTTTAGCAGTGTTTTAAATTTAAAGAAGAATGACTGTAGCCATTGTGGTTGACATATCAGGGAGGCATAACTTTTCTTTAATAAAACTTTATTTCAGAATTTATAGTCTACAAAAAGCTTTAAAGAACTTCAATGCACTTTTAGAATTAAAAAAAAAAAAAAGCTAAAAAAGTGATGGTAACATAATATATATTAAGTTTATTTCAAAGTGCTTTTAATTTTGCCTTTGTGCAAATAAGTCTGTTAAAATTAATCCACAGAGTGTGAGCAATTCAGTTACCACGAAGACGATGACATAAGCCCCAAGTGAAAGGAATTCAGACTCTAAGACTGGTGGTACGTTTTGCTTTTTTATCTGATCCCTCACAGGTGAAAATGGAGCACCTATAGTAGCGTATGGGATATTTGACATTATTATGATAGTGCTGCAGCCGCTACAGGAAAGATTGATGGAACATACTAGTGTGTGTCTTTACATAATAGAAGTAAAAGACTCCACAGTTATAATACATAATTTAACTATGCAAATACAGACTTAGGTGTGCGGCGATTTATCCATTTGCAATAGCTTGAAATTCTTTGAGAGGATTTTTAAAGACTTTATTGTCTAAAAATGAATATTTATAATGCTTTAAAGACAGTGGTTACTTAATGGCTAGGCTGCGATGTTTGGAACCAATAAAGAATGAAATGAAAAAACATATTTGGAAAAACTTCTAAGTGGGTTTTGGATAGATTCTGTGAAGCATGTATCAAATTACTTGAATTGATACAACTCCTTGTAGAATATGATACCCACATATATATTTGTTAGGTATAAGTATGTGTGCACATAAAACCTATATAACTATTGAGTTTTATTCAAATATCCTTAATGTCAATTAAGGTACCTATTTATTGTTCATTTTTCTTTATTCCCAGGAAACTAAGATATTTTTTTTAAGATCGTGTGAAAATGTTTTTATATATTGAAACAGAAACATCAAAATTCATTAAGAACAAAGCTCTGGCGTATTAATCTGTCTGCCAGTTCTCAGCATAGTGTGAATTCATCTGCTTGTAAGTCTTGAAAGTAGATATCAAAATAGAAATGCTCAGCAATGATTTCAGTTGTATTAACAGATTTGCCTTTTATTAAAAACACAACAGTTGATAATCTTGTGATATATGTGATCTGAATAAACTGATCAGTAATTTAGAAAAACAGTTTTATTCTCCCACATTTTACCCGAAATCTATATGAAGAGGCATCCTCAAAGTTTCAAATGTTACTTTGATTTATATGCACTTGAAAGAAAGATTCCCCTTGAAACAACAAGGACAAAATGTCCAAAGACAGGGTAAATATATAGTTTCTTAATTGCAAAGCCAAAATAGATTACACACAGCCTTGCAAAACCTAAGACATCTGCTTTGTTTGAGGCAAGAAGAAAGACATCTGGGAGCTTGAATGTTTCTTTGTGACCTGCTGCAGTGTGAGTAACCTTGTAGTTAACTAGGCATTTAGTCAGGTCCCAGGAAGATCATTGCCTGGACTCTGTCTCAGAGGCTGATGGGGACCCAGGCCAAAGCTGAAATGTCATACCCAAAAGATCACTGAAGCCGGGCAGTCAGGGTGGAAGTGTCGTAACTGGGGCAGTGTAATAACAGCCATCAACCATTTATCTCTCTGGCAATCACAAACCTACACATATGAAATAATCAACGGAGCAGAAAAAAATTTAAAACCTAAAATAAAAATGCCAGCACCAAATCTTCTAGAATCATTTTGTTTTCTAATCTGTAACCCTATTATTATTTTCAAATATCCTTAAATGCTAGTGTCTTTGTCAAATAAGAAACCTTTGGTGATTTCACATGGCATTGATGGGCTAAATTCACATTTAAAAATTTTTAACTGTGGGCTTCTGCAATTACAGTTGACTTCTCCAACTGCAAAGAAGCCACAATAAAGTAGCCCTTCTGCTATTTGGTTATATTCCTGGGTAATGTTATGTGTGTTCCGTCTAGCAGAGTGGTTTATTGTTCAAAGCTGCCTCCTTGATGTTTGGGTTTATTTGCTTATTCATTGGCCAAAATGAGCGCCCTTCTCCTGGGTTTCCCGTCCCTCTGTGACTTTGTAACAGAGTCCAGATGCAGTGTGAAGGCTTGTGCTGTTTGACAAACAAAACCAAACCCCAAACTGCCTGTGAGTTGTTGATAAATCTTTCCATTGAAGTTATACTTGTCTAAGTGGCAGAGATACAAGATTCACTTCTTATTCAGTATTTGAATGTGAGGACGGCACATTTAATTGCTCCCCATAGGCAGGAATTTGGCAGAGAGAAAACAGCGTGTTTTAATCGGTCTGTCTAGCTATATTTTAAAGCACCCCTTGCCACAGTGCCTGCGTATTTGTGTTGGCATTAATAGAATAAAAATGTGTATTGGACTTGAAAGGTGTTTTGATGGTAGGTAAACACATTTGTTTTTCACCTGATTCTGTTTTCTGTATTTACTATGCCAAAGAGGCATAGTGCTTGCATCAGAGGGAATTACTAACTGAGCATTTTCTTTCTCAAGGACTACCTTTAAAATGTGAATACAGGGTTAATTTAATTAAGTTACAAAAACCCAGTGGTAGTTTAGAATACAGACCCAACAAGAGAGATTTTTGTATTCAAATAGCAGCAGAAAATGAACCAATGAACCAGACGCTTTATTTTAAAGATATTTGATTTCCTTGTTTAAAAAAGTGTTTCTCTTTATATGTTCATCATCAGTCTTAATAAGAAATATTAACCTAATGCAGCTGATTCTTAGCGTTAAAGAAAAATAGTATAAGTAGCTGAATTACAAATTTTTGTAAGCACCACAATAGTGAAATTCAGTGTTGATTTATGAACAAAAAGCTAGAATATGAACAAAATCAACATTAGAAAACTTTTTGTATTCCTTTAGTATAGCGCCTCTTTCTGATCTCTCTTATATGTAATAATAGAAGGATCTTTCACTGTAAAAATGCCTGATATTTATCTTCTGACATCTTTCACATTGTAAACCATTTCAACTTTTTTCAAAATAGCATCTCACACTAGTATCCTGCATTTTACTTTGAAAGTGCTTCATACTTGTCTCGTTTTGAAATAACATGAGATCTAGAGGCAGACAGACTGGGTGATAATATAGGCCCTTCTTTTTACTCATTATAGGCCTGTGATACACTAACTCCCCTGTTTCCAGACTTTTCCAATGACCCTACCTTGCCACTTACCTCCCAGGTTAAAACAGGTAATTTGCTTTAAATGCAAGGTAACTCTTTTCTCTTTCCCTGAAATGACATATCATTTGTTAGTTTGCATCTATTTGTAAAAACTTTAGTAGTTTATAATAGCAGAAAACAAAGTTTTCTGCTTTGTCAGGAAACTAACAATGTACCAAAATAAAAATAAGTACTAACAGCCTGCTGTGATGAGATGCTGGAAGCAAGCAAAATTGAGGCTGCTGTCTTGACAGTTGAGAGAGCACTCTTCAAGAAGAAAAAAAAGAGAATTTTTATATAAATTTAAAGAATTTCTCACAATTAAATCTCTGTAAAGAATACTTTTCTAATGTTTTAGAGTGGTATCCTCTATTACCACACTTATAGCGAAATGTAAGAATGTATGAGTGGTGGGTGTTTTGTTGTGACATCTGAACTATTTGTAAATATTGTTCACAGCTTTCTTAGCATATTTTAGCGAGGAAACATTTCAGGAAAGTATAATTTATTGCACATGATATAGATGGTGAGCTTCCCAACCCATTTGCTGTAGATATTTTTGCACAAAAGAAAACTGACACTAGGCATATTAAAGTAGAAAATTTTGGACTGTGTGTCTGGAGTCCTGTAGTGGTTGCTCTCTCTTTATAAAAGCATCAGTGAGGCCAAGATACTAATTTTACTTGATGTCAGGGTCCCAGATAATATACATGCCAGCCTGGTTGGGGAAGAGTATTTTTTCTCTGTTAGTATGACATGTTTATTTGTGTGTGTGTGTATGTGTGTGTATGCATGCATGTTTTTATTTGCCCAGGCAGACTCTTCTGATTGTGGCATGCAACCCCAATTTCACTGTGCATGGTACTTTTCCATTTCCCATATAAAAGATAAATACACACACACATACACACACACACACACATATATATAAACATATAATATGCAATATATAATATATAGGTCTATCTGCCTGTCTGTCTATCTATCATCTATCTATCTATCTATCTATCTATCTATCTATCTATCTATATTTGTCTAGCTTTCACCTCGATCTTATTTGGCTTTGTCTTATTCTTTCAAATTTTACTCAAAGGGAGATAAAAGTCTTAGAAGAAGTATTAAGATGTTTTCTTTCCCTCTCTCTTCCCTGTGCGCTTTAAGTAAGAATGAAAACAATTTCTACTTTAGCTAGTTTTTCTTTTCTTTCTTTCTTTTTTTTTTTAAGCTGTCATTCTTTTTTAGAAGGAAAGAAGAGTTGTGACTACTTTGAAAAGTTGTTCTGCTTTCAGGATAAAAGTTAACAGCAAATTATTTGAACAGTAAGGCCTGTTTGTTTTCCATAAAGTAGTCTTGGCAAACTTGATCCCCCTCTCCTCCTTTTGTCTTCCTCCTCCTCCTTGTACAATGGGGAATTAGCTCAACTTCACATAAAAGCCACAATTATATTGAGTGCCTACTATGTCCAGACCTGTAATAGTAACTTAATAGTAGCTCTGTGAAGTAAAGGGGATTATCCCCATTTTACAGAGGTGGAAACTGAGACTTTAAAGAGCTAAAGTAACTTGTCCCAGAGCACACAGCCAGTGAGGGGCATGCCACAATATGAATCTAGGGTTGGCTCGCTTCAAAGCTGATGCCCTTTTTCCTCTACCAAAATGCCTTTAAAAAATGCGGCATTTATTCGTCTCAACCATGGCTACAAAGCGGAATCACCCCTGTGGAACTTCTAAAAGTTTCAAATGCTTGGTTCCCACTTCTGTAAATCTAATTTAGTAGATTTAGGGTGGGAAACTGGCGTCAGTGTTTTTTGAAACACCACAAGTTTTTGTCGCCTGTTATTAAGAGCCACTGGCATAGAGTATTCCTCCCTCTCTTTCTCTCAGTTAGTAATAAAATGAGAGAGTTTCGATACGACAGAAGGTGTTTATGTCAAGCTGGCACCAGATTGTGTTTATTGGTTTTAATATTGTTGATATGCTCTTCCATCTAAGTTTTCTTTTGTTTTTCATTCACTTTTTCTGGGATAGATAATTCAGAACGGCCACTGATAAATGCTGGTAGAATGGCTATTAGAATTGTTTTTAGAGGCATTTTATCTGCAGATGATAATAACCATAGCAAAATGGTGACCTGTGGGCCGAGGGCGTTTACCAAATCACCCATCACAGAGGTAACTGCACTTTCCTCAGCTGAGGATGTTTGTTTAATTTGTGTCATTCTCAGAGGTTCTAAAAGTCCATACCCGATCCTCAGTGGGGTCAACATCAATCTTAGGAAGTCTAGGTGAGAAAGCCTTGTCTGCCTAATAAGTTCAAAATTTATTATTCCATTCAGTTCATTAATTTCAGATAATATTATACTGAGGACCAAACCAGAGCCCCCCTTTAATTGACTAGAAGTCTTATTTGGCTTTGTCTTATTGCTTACAGTATGCATTACTAAATCATATGTGGTTTGAATAGGACTATTCATGCCCTGTTTACACCCGCTTCTGGCATTGAACAATCATAAATGCTATACTGTAGTTCTATAATGAATTTTCTGAAAATGGGCTAAAATAGTTCTTTTCTACAATATTCCAGTTAATGGTTTGTGCCAATAAATTGACTATCATGTAGAAACCAGCAGAATATGAAAATGTTCAGCTTATGGCTTACTAAAACTGAAAAAATGACACATACTGCTGATTTCATTTACCTGAGTGCACCTCCCAAGTCTCACAGACCTATTTGCAGGCATTTTGCCATCAATGACTATAACTGATCTCACAAGGATTACCCAAATAGCAACTCAGAAAAGCATCTTTAGGGAAATCTCATCTTAACCCCAAAGTCTATTTACTAAGCACTATTGAAATTAAATTAAAATGGGAGTATTTTTAAAAATTCAATAGCTCAATGGTACCGTTCCCATTCTGATGCAGGTATTTTTTGTCTTACAGAATAGACATTACTCTTTTACAAAATATTCCTGGTATTTTTAAACAACATGCCTGTGCATATCCTATGCACGCATCTTAGTTAAAACAGTATTCAATGAGTTTTTACAAGGAGAATGTTCCATCCTATTCTTCACCTCCTTTCTCTGGTGCCTCACCCCCTGCCTCCCCAGAAACAAAGGCATAGATGCTGAAGCCGCTGAGGCACATCTATCTCTGTAACAGAGAAGCGAGTGATTTTGCATGAGTCTCCCTAATGGTACCAGCACGATCTCTGCCTGGCTGAACCCAGCAAAGACCCAGTGATTCATGGATGACTGGCAAACATTCTCTCCTGCTTTCTAAGTGAAACAATACGAGAAAAAGACCCTCAGTTTATATATAAAGTATAAGCAGCAAAGGTGTGCTGTCTTAATTTTCAGTCTAACCCTCAAGACATCTTCCATGGCATTGGTATTAAAGCAGGAACCAGGACTACATTTTCCTATTCAATAATAAGCTATGGAAGTTGCATGGGGTCGTGTCTCTAGGAAATTCCCTCTTTCTTTGAAAAAATGTCATTGGTGAGATAGGAGATTGGCACCACAATGAGCAAAATATAGTGCGGGCTGATACGCATTGTCAGGTAGAATTTGGTTTGAGACACTGACTTTTGTCTGTGTGGTGTCTCCGTACCAAAGAAGATGGAAGATGCAAAATTGCAAGTTTCCAATCTCTGGTTAATGTGGTCTATACAACTGAATAATGTATAAGGAGATGTTCCTTTGATAATGTCACAATTATTCATTGTACAGCCATAAACTCAAATATTCACATTAACAGCTAGGTATTATTTTTCTTCTCTGAAATTAAGTGAGCGGCATCAGTGGTCATAAATGAGAGCATTCATCAAAGGCGGAGCCATGGCAGAGGATTAAGAGAATGCTGATGAAGTGTCCAGATTCCCATAACTTGGAATGGAGCTGCATTCAGCATTCCTTTATTATCCATCTGCCACATAACAAAAAGTCTCCTATATTTAATGCAGGTTTGCCCTAGGCCACGTAATAGGATTAGGAATAATTTCTACAAATTTACAAAAACAAATCACATGGGAAGGCTTAGAATTTGCTAATAATTTCTCCATAGCTGGGAGATCAAAGAGATGTAAGAGTCCCTAGTCAGGCGGCAGTTTGACCCTGGCCAGGCTTTTTAATGAAAGGGTTAATCTTCTCCGAGGTGACCATAGAGGAGCAGATAGTGTGACCAAAGGCAGATTCAGGCCCCCAAAAAACAAGGAAGAAAATAGTCTGAAGAGTACAACAGCAAGAAAACATTTACAGAATCACACTACATTTTCTGGTTAGAAAAAAATAAAACTGCAGAACCTCGTTGAAAGGAGATGAGACAAAGGCAGAGAGCTGGCTGAGAAACAACCCAGAAAAGTTCAAGACCCCCTCACCATTGCCTTGAGGAAAAAAAAAAAATTAGGCTGCTTTCTTTTCCTTTTAAAGGTCGTCCCATTGCGGCAGGTGAGGGCCACCATCTTCTTGCTCACTTCCACTGCTCCTGTTGGAGTCAGAGCTGGCATGTCCCCCTGGCAGGCTCTGCTAGTGCAGGAAGCCAAGTCTCTTGTACGGTGGTGCCATTTCAGGTGCACCGCTTTATAGGAGGCAGATAGGGCTCAAAGAGTATGAATTCTTACAAGGACTTTCCTTGTTCTTAAAGGGGAATGAGGGTGAGCTGAAGGCATATTAAAAAAAAAATGGGGGCGGCCAGGACGAATGGCATTACTCCAGTGTCTTCTAAGTTCTCTGCTACTAATTCGGACTGGCAGCAACCTATAGCCAAAATTTCCTATCCTGCCTTTTCTTCCTCAGTGGCTGCAACACTATAGCCAGGACTCCCACACTCAGGAGCCCCATCTGCTCTTTTTCCTGACAATGGTTAGGGGATCCCATTGCCAGCTGCATGACTTATTCTCAGACATCCTGAAAAAAAAAAATACCGTGTTTTTCCTTTATCTGTTATGCCACTTATCAAATGGAGGAGTTAAGTATAGAATCTGTCTGATTTATGAGAGATGATAGATAATTTCATAGTCTCTCTGAAGGGTGAGTCAGCTCTTTGATGGAGGTGAGAGGTTCCTGTTACTACGCCTCTGAATCTGGGAGTCGATCCAGCAAAAGGGTCAAAGTTGCCTGCCCACTCACTTCTGTTACCTGTTGATCTGTTAAGACTGACGTGAAGGTCCTTCTTAGAAAGTTCACTGCAAGAGATTGGCTTGGAAGAAAAAGAAGGAGGTTGATTGAGAAGATGGTATCAGTAGCCAAAATGATGGCCTCGAAATGAGGGAAATTTTTTTTTTGAAGTTATTCCTTTCTTTTCTCTCCTAGTCTCTGATAAGAAGCATGCTTATCATGGATCCATCTCCTCTCTGGGAAGAGAAATCATCAACTTCTTTTCCCTAGCACACTCTGATCTTCTAATTCCTTTCTTCGGAATTGAGAGAAAGAAACTGATTATGGGTTATTTCAGGGGCCTTCAAAAACCTCAATATCTTGCTTGCCAGTTTCAAGCAATGCCAGATTTCTTTGTATTGGCAATGTGAATGAATGGTTGGTTCTGTGGCGAAACAGCAAATCTGAGATAAAAAATACATCCTGTTTTGATACTCACAGGTTTATTGACTTATAAGATGTAGAGAGTCCTAAGATTACAGCTAATCGACATTTAAGTCACATGTTGAGAAGTACAATTTGGGTTCATTCTTGGTCTTTTATTTAATAAGTACTTTGCATGTATTAGCTGCTGGACATGTATCAACTGATTTAATTCGCACATATTCTGATGCAGGAAGAACATTTATTATTTATATCTTACAGCCAAGGAAGTTAGATGATCTACTTAAGATTGGTAATTCACAGAGCCAGGCTTTGACTCCAAGCTTGAGTGTTATGCTAGACTCTCTCTCCATTCATGCTTCTTTTCTGGCTAATTCTTCTTTGTATTTAAAGACTCAGAGGTGAGTGGGATCTTGGACATAACTGAGTTGTATATTTATTTCATTTTTTTTTCAGATGATTAAATCCAGACTCTGAGACAATAATGGACTTAATCTAGATTGCACAATTAATGGCAGAGCTTGAGCAAGAGAACCCAAATGCCTAAATATCTGCCTGACCAGAATTCTTTCCATGAAAGTATTCTGTTTCCTTGCTGCTCCCTCAACTGGAAAGCTCTGCCTTTCTCTCTTAGCATTGATTTCCATCACTTCTTTTAAAGCAGCAGACATCATTCAGCAAACACTAAAAACCTACTATGAGGCAAGCACTGTGTTATATTTGGGGGAAGTGAAGATGACTAGGACACAGCCTCTCTCTACCCTTGAAACATGTATTATCTAGAAAGAGTTACAAACCAGTAAAAACGTTGGTATTAATGGAGGTGTGTATCAAATATGCTGTGAGAACATGGAGAAAGACAACTCTTGATGGTAAAGTGAGGACTCACTATGGACGAACTTCCATTTGAAGTGTTAAGTTTTTAAGGACAAATAGGATTTTACCAGGTGAACAGGAGAAGGAAGACACATTTTGAATAGAAGGACAGAAAAGGTGAAGTCATGGAAATATTAAAGAGAAGGACACACTGAGAAACTGAATGTAGTTCAGAATAAACACATGCGACTATACTTACAATTGGATGCTCTTCAAGTATAAAGTAGGGGCAGATAGAAAATTGAGTGCCTAAACTGGTAGTGAGAATAGCGTGGAAAAAAGAGATTTGAGAGATGAAAGTGGATTGACAGGACCTGGTGACATGAAAGAGGAACTTTCAGTTTTCTTAGGTGATTGGATGGATGGTGGTGCTTTTCACTAAAATAAGAAATACATGTAACAGAGTAGATAGAGAAGATAATTCTATTTTAAACAAGTAGCATTTAAGTATCTATTAGGTACTCAGGTGTACTTGTCCAACTTGACTGTTGGAAACATGAGTCTGGAATCAAAGGAGACAATTGAGTGGAGATAAAGAATGTGGGCAACTTCAGGCCATAGGTAGCAAATAAAACCATGAAATAGATGATAGACCTTTTCAAGGAGAGTGTACAATGTAATAACAGGGTGAGTCTCAGTGCTTCAGGAGTAGAGTATGAAAGCCTGAAAACAAAACAGAAGGGTCGTTTGTCAGAAGGACAAGAAAATAATCAGACATAAAAGGTTTATGGCCTGGAAGAGAAAGGAGAGATAGGAGTCCATGCAGAAGCAGTGTTGCACAAAGGTCAAGAAAATTAAAGACTGGAAAGTAGCCATTGGGAATATTGATATTAAGAATTGGGATTGAAATAAGAACAATTTTAGAAGCCTCGATTCAGGAGCTGCGTGAATGAATAAATGGTTAGGAGGAAAGATGGAGAATGGGGTTAGAAAATAAAGGAAGGTGAGAGAGAAGACATTCACAAGATCTAGATAAAATACCAAGGGCATACTAAACCTTTGTGGGCAGAGGGGAAGGACCTAGCAAAGAGGCCTAAGTTGAAGACATAGAGTGAGTCCCAGGGAAGGAGTCGGGACCTACGGAAGCAAAAGCACATGTGTACAGGTGGCCTCAGTCATGACTGAGCCATAATGGGCACATGGATAGAAGTGACATTTTTCCTCCAAAGGATTTCTTTGTAGCCAATGATTTATCTGGGAGTTTATGGCATTTCTTAGTGGAAGTCTGGGGAGACTTGAATGATCGAAGTTAGAGATGGAATGGGAAAGAACTGCTTGGAAGTCTTATTAAAGGGGAAATATGTTCTGATAGTAGAGGGTAGTGATGGGAAGAGAAGTCATGTTTTTGGGGAAAGGTGAGAGAAAAGAAAGGGACTACTCCCTCCATAGTGAGAGATAGAGTCTAATAAGAGTCTAATTTAGCAACAGGGCCTAAGGGCTAAATGCCGTTTTGGAGGCATTGTTGAGCTTTTATGGAATTTTTGTAACAATCTTCCCCTCAGGTATGTGCACACTGATAGGTGAAAGGATTGTGTGTACTTGCTGAAAATGCTCTTTCTCAAAATATCAGAATATGTTGGGACCAAAACACTTAGAGCCCTTCTGGAGCTATCAGTACACAGAGATAGGGACATTGTCTTCATTCTTCCTTCTTTTCACCAATAACAAAGGGACGGTGGTGCTATTTCTCCTCTGTCCTTTAGTAGGCATAGAGAATATAGGATTCTATTTAGATGGGTGGTGAGGCAGCAGTTGTAGGTTGGCTGGTGGCAGGAATGGCAAAGCTTGTCTGAGAGGAAAAAAAGTCTGTCTCAGAGAGATCTGGAACACTGTGGCACTGGTGAAGCTTCACTTCACCATCACACAGAAGCCAAGGCAGAGTTCTTATTTTACAAAAGTATCATTGGCCACTCAGCAGGAATCAGCACACCTGTAAGGGCGGCTATGTGGATGATGGCAGTGTTGATGGTGTCCATGGCAGCTTTGCTGGAGGGGGTTCTGGAGTGCCAACTTTTAGTATTCCAGTCAGGACTCCAGGTTTGGTTGGTCAGGGCCAATCCATGAAAACACTGAGAATAAACATAGTGCTTCTCAAACGGCGGCGTGAGTCTTTAAAAGGCACATAGTCCAGAATTCCAATCACAACTCTCCCAGGTTCTGGGACAAGTTATTGAGCTTCCCTAAACCTTAGTTACTCATCTGAAAAATGACAATTATATAACACCTACTTTATTGGGTAGTTCTGAGGACTTTGAATCTTTCAGATAATGTAACCCAGAAGCTTGCAATAAAACCCACAATAATGAGCTGCTCACTGAAAGATATAATACTTTGTTATTGGCATCGGGGTGGGGCATGAATGAATGAGGCTTGGAGATACTGAGATCTGAATGCTAATGTTAATGGCTAGGTTTATGTCATAGGTTGGGGAACTTGAACATTGTAATTAAATTGTTTCCCATCTTACCTTAAGCATAGTAAGCAAGTTTACTCAAAGTTAAGGAGAAAGGAGCAACAATTAATTATATTAGAATGTTGCTGAGCTTTCAAAAGCAAAAAGATTCCTGGGTTTGTACTTTTAGTCTATAGCATATCTTGCTCAGGCACATACTCTTCCCCCTCCTCCTCTTTCTCTAATTTCATTAATTCTGTCTTCAAGTTGTTTTTCAACTTTCTAAAGGAAAATACAGATACATTTATTTACTACTTACTTTGCTAACCTATTTTAATTCTACTGAGCTCTGAAAATTTCACAGAGGTAGAAAAGACAGAAATCTGGTCTTGTTTGATTCACAGCTGTTATTGTGTTTCTCAGTGTGTTTTGTGGAGCTTCTCATTGGATGTTAATTCATCATATGAAATAAGGATCCTGTTTCACAGAATGGAAAAGCCTGGTTAAAGAGATATCATTTCTGTAGTAAAAGTTTCCCAGAGACTTACTATGTTAACGTGCATTAAGATCTCCCTAATTTATTTAACCCTAGAAATATTTTGTTCAGGAGCTATTACAGAACTTGTGTTCTATGGACCAAGCTTTGAGAGACTTGTTTCTAGGAAAACAGGACAGCCAGGACTTTTGGGATCTGCGATGACGAAGTATATAGAATCCTCTAGGAGATGCTAGTGAAAAAAGTAAAAGGGGGAATTTCAGAAACTAAATTTTGGTGTTCTGTGCTTTATCTCCAACATCCCAATATATTGCATTTGTACTTTAATCAGAACCAGGAAATCTGGGAGTGGGGTGGAGTTCAGTGGTAATTCCCAGGCAAAATTCCTTCTGTTACTTTTCTGTGAGTGGTACCATGTAGGGACACACACACACACACACATATACATACATACATACATACACACATATATAAAAATTATATATATATATATCAGAAACTGACTGTGTGTTACCATTATCATTAAGTGAATGCCAGTGATTTCTGGCAACAGCTATTTCTGTAGCAAAAATTCCAAACAAACAATGATCAAGGGTGGAGATGTGATAAATTTTATAATGGTATCTAAAATAAATCATAAAGTGTAGTTACAGATATATTTTTACAAGGGACTTTTGTATTGTACATGATTTAAATCTTTCATGTATTTTTAATGATTATCTCTTAACAAAGGCATTATGGGAATTCTGTTCTTCAGGGCGCATACTCGCTATTTTAATTACACTAGATAACCTATGTCAAAACTTAGTTACCTGGTTAGTGTTTTTTCCCCCATTTAAAAAATGTTTATTTGTCAATTATAGTTGACATTCAATATTGTTTTATATTAGTTTCAGGTGTACAGCATAGTGTTTAGACATTTACATAATTTACAAAGTGATCCCTCCTGATTAGTCTAGTACCCACCTGACACTATATGTAGTTATTACAGTATTATTGACTATATTCGCTATGCTATACTTCACATCCCCATGACTATTTTGTAACTAATAATTTGTACTTCTTAATCCCTTCACTTTTTCAGTCAATCCCCTAGCTCCCCTCCCATCTGGCAATCACCACTTTGTTCTCTGTATCTATGAGTCTGTTTTTATTTTGTTTGTTTATTTATTTTGTTCTTTAAAGTCCACATAGAAATGAGATTGTATGGTATTTTTCTTTATCTGTCTGAGTTATTTCACTTAGCATAATACCCTCTAGGTCTATCCATGTTGTTGCAAATGGTAAGATTTCATTTTTTTATGGCTGAGTAATATTCCATTGTATGTATGTACCACAATTTCTTTATCCAATTATCTATTTATGGGCATAAGATAAGGGCGTCCATATCTTAGCTATTGTAAATAGTGCTGCAGTGAACATAGGGGTGCACATATCTTTTTGAATTAGCATTTTGAATTTCTTAGGATAAATACCCAGAAGTGGAATTGTTGAGTCAGATGGTAGTTCTATTTTTAATTTTTTTGAGGAAACTCCATACTGTTTTCCATAGTGACTGAACCAATTTGCAATCCTACCAACAGTTCACGAGGGTTCCCTTTTCGTCACATCCTCACTAATACTTGTATTTTGTTGATTTATTGATGAAGAACATTTTGACAGATGTGAGTTGATATCTCATTGTGGTTTTAATTTATATTTCTCTGATGTTTAGTGACGTTTGACATCTTTTCATATATGTCTATTGGCAATCTATATGTCCTTTTTGGAGAAATGACTAGTCAGGTCCTCTGCTAATTTTTTTATTTTTAAATTTTTATTTTTTTTTCTTCTAATTTTTTAACTAGATTTTTTATTTTGATGTTGAGTTGTATGAGTTCTTTATAAATTTTGGATATTAATCTCTTATCCAGTCTATCATAGGCAAATATCTTCTCCCATTTAGTAGGTCATCATTTAGTTTTGTCGATGATTTCCTATGCTGTGCAAAAACATCTTAGTTTGATGTAGTCCCATTTGTTTATTTTTTCGTTTGTTTTGCTTGCCCAAGAATATATATCAGGAAAAAATATTACTAACAGCAATGTCAGAGAGTTTACTGCCTACATTTTCTTTTAGAAGTTTTATGGTTTCTGATCTTACATTTAAGTTTTTAATCTATTTTGAGTTTATTCTTGTATTTGGTATAGGAAGGTGATCCAGTTTCATGTTTTTTTTGCATGTATTTATTCAGTTTTCCCAGCATCATATGTTGAATAGACTGTCTTTACCCTATTATTTATCCTTGCCTCCTTTGTCATAAATTAAATGACCATATAGGCATCGGTTAATTTCTGGGTTCTCTATTCTGTTCCATTGAGTTATGTGTCTGTTTTTATGCCAGTACCATGCTGCTTTGATTACCATAGCCTTGTAGTATAGTTTGATATCAGGTAGCATGGCACCTCTGACTTTATTCTTTTTCAAGATTGCCATGTCTATTCAGGGTTTTTTATGGTTCTATACAAAAATTTTGGATTATTCCAGTTCTGTGAAAACTGCCATTGGTATTTTGATAGAGATTGCATTGAGTCTATAGATTGCATTGGGTAGTACGGACATTTTAGTGATGTTAATTCTTCCTATCCATGAGCACAGTATATACTTCCATTTATTTGTATAGTCTTCAATTTTTAATTTCTTGATTGACATAATTATTTTAGTGCAGGTCTTTTACATCCTGGTTAAATTTATTCCTAGATATTTTATTATTTTTGATGCAATTATAAATGAGATTGTTTTAATTTCTCTTCTGATAATTCATTATTGGTGTATAACAATGTAACTGATTTCTGAATATTACTTTTGCATCCTGCTACTTTACTGAATTATAAGTTCTAATATTTTTTATTTTTTGTGGAATCTTTAGAGTTCTTTATATATAGCATCGTGTCATCTGTAAATGGCAGTTTGACTTCTCTCTTTCCAATTTAGATGCCTTTTATTTCTTTGTCTTGTCTCATTGCGGCAGCTAGGACTTCTGATACTATGTTGAATAGAAGTGGTAAAAGTGGATATCCTTGTATCCTTGTTTTGTTCCTTATCTTAAGGAAAACACTTTTAGCTTTCCCCCACTGAATATACTGTTAGTTGTGGGTCTGTCAAATATGGCCTTTATTACATTGAGGCATGTTCCCTCTAGTCCCACTTTGTTGAGTTTTTATTAAAATGGATGATGGATTTTGTCGAATGCTTTTTCTGTATCTATTGATGAGATTATATGGTTTTTATCTTTCAATTTGTTAATGTGGTGGTTTATTACATTACTTAATTTGCAGATATTGATTCAACTTTGCATTCCAGGAATAAATCTCACTTGATATGGTGTATGATCCTGAATTTGGTTTGCTAGTATTTTGTTGAGGATTTTTGCATCTATATTTATCAAAGATATTGGCCTATAATTTTCTTTATTTGTTATGCCTTTGTCTGATTTTGGAATCAGGGTAATGGTGGCCTCATAGAGTGGACCTGTAAGCCTTCTCTCCTCTTGAATTTTTGAAATAGTTTTAGAAGACTAGGTGTTAATTCTCTTTTGAATGTATGATAAATTTCACTCATGAAGCCATCTCATCCCAGATTCATTCATTCATTCATTTAAATTACTATTTCAATTTCATTAGTAATAATCAGAGGTTCACATTTTGTTTTTTCTTGGCTCAATCTTGGAAGATTGTATGTTTCTAGAAATTTATCAGTTTTTCCAGATTATCTAATTTGTTGGCATACAATTGCTTATAGTACTTTCTTATAATTTTTGTATTTCTGTGAGTGAGTGGTCACTTTTTTTATTTCTGATTTTATTTATTTGAGTCCTTTCTCTTTTTTTCTCAATGAATCTGGTTAAAAGTTTATCAATTTTGTGTTTCTTTTCAAAGAACCAGCTCCTGATTTTATTGATCTGTTGTGTTGTTTTTTAGACTCTATTTTGTTTATTTACAATCTGATCTTTATTCTTTCTTTTTTTCTACTCACTTTGGGCTTTGTTCACTGTTTTCCAGTTTCTTTAAGAGTAAATTTAGATTGTTTATTTGAGATTTTTCTTGTTTCTTGAGGTTGGCTTATATTGCTATGAATTTCCCTCTTAGGATTGCTTTTGCTGTGTCCCATATATTTTGAGTCATTGTGTTTTTATTTTTCATTGTCTCTTCCTTGATTTATTCCTTGATCTCATTGTTAACCCATTCATTGTTTAGTAGCATGTTATTTAGCCACCATGTGTTTGCGTATTTTTATTTCTTGTAACTGATTTCTAGATAATACCATTGTGTCGGGGAAGATGCTTGATATGATTTCAGTCTTTGTAAATTTATTGATACTTGTTTTGTGGCCTAATATATGGTCTGTCCTGGAAAATTTTTCATGTGCACTTGAGAAGAATGTATATTCTGCTGCTTTGGGGTGAAATGCTCTAAAAATATTAATTAAATCTCTTCCAGTGTGTCATTTAGGGCTGTAATTTTCTCATTGATTTTCTGTCTGAAAGATCTGTCCATTGGTGTCAATGTGGTGTAAAAGTTATCTACTATGACACTATTTCTGTCAGTCACTCCCTTTATGTATGCCTGTATTTGCTTAATATATTTGGATGCTCCTATGTTGGGTGCAGATATTTTTACTAGGTCATGTCATCTTACTGGATCGATTCCTTATCATTATGTAATTTCCTTCTTTGTCTCTTATCCTTTGTTTTAAAGTCTATTTTGTCTATATAAGTATGCTGTGTCAGCTTTTTCATTTCCATTTGCGAAAATATTTTTGTGTGTGTCTTTCGATCTGAAGTGGTTCTCTTGCAGAGAGCATATGTAAGGCTCTTGCTTTTTATTCATTTAACTACCCTATGTCTTTTATATTAGCATTTAATCCATTAACATTTAAAATGTATTGATAGGTACATAGTTATTGCCATTTTATTATTCATACTTATGTTCCCCCCCAAAAAAAAACTTCTCCTTAAAGAAGTCCCCTTAACATTCTTGTAATTTTGGCTTGTTGGTGATGAATTCCTTCAACTTTTTCCTTTTTGGGGAAGCTCATTATCTCACCTTCATTTTAATTGGTAGCCTTCCTGGTAGAGTAGTCTTGATTGTAGGTCCTTACTTTTTCATAACTTTGACTACTTCGTGCCATTCCTCTGGCCCACAAAGTTCTGTTGAGAATCAGCTGATAGTTGTATGGGAGCTCCCTTGTAAGTAACTAACTGCCTTCTCTTGCTGCTTTTAGGATTCTCTCTTTGTTTTTAAACTTTGGCATTTTAATTACAATCTGTCTTGGTATGGGCCTGTTTGAGTTCCTCTTGTTAGGGATCTGTACTTCCTGGACTTGTGTGTTTATTTCCTCACCAGGTCGGAAAGTTTTGGTCATTTTTTCAAATAGGTTCTCAGCTCCTTGCTGTCTTTTTTCTCCTCCTGGTAACCCATGATGTGAATGTTGTTATGCTTGATGTTGTCCAGAGGTCCTTTAAACTATCCTCATGTTTTTAAATTCTTTTTTTCCTGTTCTGATTGTATGTTTTCTATTACCTTATCTTCCAATTCACTAATTCAGTCCTTTGCTTTATCTAATCTACTGTAAATTCCTTCTACTGTATCTTCATTTCAGTTATGTAGTCTTCATTTTGGACTGGTTCTTTTATGTTCTATGCCTTTACTTACCTTGAATTCCACTCCAATCATCTATCTCCCTAAGTCATGAACATCCTTAAACCACTGTTGAACTCTGTATCTGGTATTCCTTGCCTCTATTATTTAGTTCTTTCTTTTCATCTGGACATGTTCTTTTGTTTTCTCATTTTGACTGCCTCTCTGTGTGACCCTATGTAGTAGGTGCCCTTTGTGGCCCATTGGCACTATCACCCTCATCACCTGTGCTAGGTGCTCTATCTAGCAGTATCCCTTGTGTGGGTTGTTGTGCTTTCTGTGTAGTTAAGCCTTGATTGCTGTTGGCATATGGGTGAGGTTGACTCTCAGGCTGACTGGCTATGAGATTGCCATGCCCACAGGGTATGAAGCTGCTATATGGGGCTCACCCACCGAGTAGGTTCTCCCTAGTAGGCTCCTTACTGAGACCAACACATGAGGCAATTAACTCTATTTGGTCTGACACCAGCCATGAGTGTTGTTCGGAGCCCCTTGGAGGCTGTCATTCAGGTTAAGGTCAGCCACTGCTTGTGACCAGTCTGGGCTACCTGGTAGGGGCTACCTGGTAGGAGCTACCAAGCAATCTGTGGTTGGTTGCTACCTGTATTGGACCTAGAAGCATGTGGGAGAGGCAACACTGTGAACTAAAGCCAGCTGCCACCAATACCAGGCCTGGGGAAGCTTAGCAAAAGGCCAGGGAACATCCCAAGCCCTGAGGATGCTTGCAGGATGCCCCTAAAGCTCATCAGCTAAAAGAGCCCCTGGAGGTATGTGAGTGGATAGGGTGTGGTCCCAGGAAGTTGCCAAGGTAGGAAAAGTGGCATTCGCCAGGTTAGTGCAGATTCAGATTTGGTGCCAGTGCTGAGCCTATGGCCATTTGCAAAAGTCTCATTACACCAAGGCCAGCTCCTGCCCACTTTGGGCCTATAGACCCCTGAGATTTATTCAAAAAATACTGCAATTCTGGCTGGGGCTGGTTGTCAACCACTAGACATTTCTCTGGAGGTGTGCAAGTGGAAGTCTGCTGCTTGCTGCTAAAAGAGCTTCCTGCCGAGAAGGTGGGTGGGGCTGATTGCTCAGCCATGAATGTGCCTCTGGCAATTCCTGAATTGGGTTGGGTGGGATTTCAGGGAATCACCAGGGTGGAGAGAGAGTGGAGTTCAATAGGGCAGTGCAGATTCAGATTTGGCCATGTGGTGGGAGGACTCAACACAGACAAGGTGGTGCCCACTTGTAGGTTGCACAGGAAGAGGGCTCAACACGGGAATAAAGATGGCTGTCCTTGCAGCTCTTGTTCTGAAGCAACACTACTCAGTCTTTCCCTGTATGCCTCTGGCACCTCCTGAGCTGCTGTCCCTCTGCTGGAGCCCTGGGTGAGTGTGTCTGTGTGCAGGCCCTTGAAGGGGACATCTGGGTTTACAACTGCCTTTCATCTCACCTGCATAATCAGAATCCTTACTGATTGTTACAGCCAGATTTTGTGGGGACTCTTCTTTCTTGCACCGGAACTCTGAGCTGGGGATCCTCAATGTGGGGCTCCTCTGAAGGATCTTTGCCCCTTAGATATCCCTCCTGATGCTCAACCACCCCACGCAGGTGTGGAACTAGCCCGTTTTGTGTCTCTGCCTCCCCTATCAGTCTTAATGTGGCTTGTCTTTTTATCTTTAGTTATAGTTGTTATGTTCAGCCAGTCTTCAGGTGGTTCTCTAGGTTGACTGTTCTGTAATTTAATTGTGATTTTAATATGGTCATGGGAGAGGCAAGCACAGTGATTATTACCTACTCCATCCTTTTGACTAGCACATTGTTAGTGATTCTTAATCAGGGATAGATAAGCAGAAAAAATTCTGTAGCTATGTAAAAATATATGAGACTAGGCCCATACCTCCAGATTCTGATTCAGTGGGATTTGGGAGGGCTCCCCAGCTTGGTTTTGTTTTTGGTTTTTGTTTTGTTTTGTTTTGTTTTTGCAGAGCTCCCAGGGTGATTACGATACA
Organism: Eonycteris spelaea; assembly: GCA_003508835.1. NCBI lineage: Eukaryota > Metazoa > Chordata > Mammalia > Chiroptera > Pteropodidae > Eonycteris > Eonycteris spelaea. Next base: position 5,724,602 of record PUFA01000054.1, on the reverse strand, counting down.
CATCTTGAGTTGAGAACCCTTGAGATGACTATAATTAAAATAACAGAAATTGATTATTTTTCATTTATGAAACATTATGGTGTGCTAGATTTCACATAGTTCTCATTGATGATAGTGATTGTAAGAATGTACATTTTCAGGTAAAAATAATTAGCAAACATTCTTATTTGTATCTGTGTCTCTTATCATCTATCTAAACATTCCTTTAGAGGCATGCTTAGTATCAGTGGTAACATGAGGGGGAGAACCAGGAAACTAGCTCATCTTTGTAGGTTGTTAGGTAAAAACTCCTTTTTTGAGGTGACTCTGTATGACTGTGGTTTATATACACTTTTGATTAAGGGAAATATGATATTTCAGGGTGAGGAAAATGAGGAGAAGTAGAACCTCTTGGTGACACTGTATCAAGAGAGGTGATAATAAGAAGAAAGTAATGGAGCTGAGCTTTCATTTCTTGGCTTGTTTTCACATCAGCTCATTCTACTCAGGTCAGTGGCTCAGCTACCAGTGATGATATTTTGGATTTGCAAATAAATGAAATTTAAGCCACCTGGCGTTCCCATGAGGACACTGCTTAAAAAATGACAACTATTTTGCAGAAAAAGAGATGTTTGTTAAATTAGAAGATCAAATTCACTTATCCTTTGGTGTGGGTAGGAGGAAAGTCTAGCTAACAAAATATTGCAATATCTCTAAATGTCCTAAATGACCTTTCTAGGATAGAATGATGAAATGATAGCTTAATTTGCAGTTGAAGGTCCAATCATCCTCATATAAACAATTTTATACATTTTTTTTGTTTGTTTTTCTGACTCGCTAATAAATAAGGAATGACTTTTGAGAGAAAAGGTTGGGATTTCACTAACTGCTTGTAGAATGGATAGAGGGTGATGTGTCTGTGGCATCTTTCACTCTGCTGATCTCCTGCATTGATTCAGAACTGTCCCAGAATGGAATCTGAGGATAAATTACATACTGGGTGGCTTAGGGCCTTAGTTTCCTTTGAGTAGCGTGGCTTAAAGACTAATTGCCTCAATCACACAGAACCTTTGAGAATCTTAGATTCTTATATGGTTTCTCTTAAGAAATCAACCACCTTGATACCTACCTGTTAATCCTTCAAGGAAATTACTCATGATATTATTACATATTGTTTTTACTTTATATGTATTTAAAACACAAAATGATGCATGACCCTGTCTTAATACCTGTTTTATTTAAAATGAAGTATTTGCCTACACTTCTCTAAGTAGAACCTGCCTGGAATCTCACACCCCCACCCCCATCCCCACCAAATACTCAACCCAAATATTACAATATAATTGAAATTAGATTAAAAAATTAAATGACATTTTGTGAGCTGTTTAAAAGGGTCAGCAATGTGTTTGAGCACTGCGAGATTAACCTTTGCTCATTTGGGAAAATGCAGACTTCAATAGGGATTCTATGGCTGGGGTTGCACTTGCTAAAAGTTTAAAACAGTAATTTTTTCCTAAGAAAGGTCATCTTGAGCTAAAATGTCAAATAAATTATTTAGATTACTGAATTAGAAAAGTGAGGATCTGACAGGCTGAATTTTTTATGCACATTAGCCACAGCCAGGGTCTCTCAATGCTCTTTTTATTAGGTAAAGTGCACCCCCTTGCCTCTTATTAAAAATCTCTCCATTTAGTCCAATACACTTTCCTTGATAGATGACTGCTGCTTTTGAGCATCCAAATACATGAGGCTGCTGAATTCATCTGGCCTGTATTCATTTTGCATGCCTCCTAGGCTGGATTCTAGGAAAGAGGCAAATGGGGTGGGATGAGGGGGAACAGAGGAAAAAAATCCACATGAGCACACACACCAACAGTAAATGTTTGTATATATGTATGCATACAAATATATAAGCATGTATACAGACATACATGCATATTATATATGCATGTATGTATGTATTTTTTTTTCCTTTAAGCAAAATATTCCTGGACTTCAGAAAAACAGAAACTCTCTCAAAAGTATATAATACGTCTCTAATAGGGAACATATAATATTATCAAATTGTTCCCGCTTAGGAAACAAGACCAGACAATTAAATGGTTTTTTGGCCCTGTGACCTAAAACATTCTCTTAGAAGCAAGGGTAGTCTTTGAAGGAACCTCTAGGTGCCACTGCCACCTTGGGAATATGGCAACTTCTGGCTAGTGCTTATTTTATGGCGCACTCTGAGGCTTTCAGAAAACTTTCTTCTTGCAAGTAGATGATATTGGTACTAGTTCTATTTTATACCCGAGAAAATGGACTGACACTGCTGGCATAGTGATAGGGCTTGGTTACTATCACAGACTTGCAGACTTGAGTCCTAACATTGGCTCTTGGCTCCTTCTTCGCCAGATGTCTGTGTCAAAGCTGTGGTTTCTCAAGCAGAGAAGTTCTTTAGGATGTTTATTTAGTTGAATGTTTTGGTGCCTGTAGGTAGAAATGTAGATGATGTTTTCCTGTGTTTTATATCTTCTATATATAAAATAGAGTATTCTTTATTTCCATGAGGTTTTAGCTTCTACCTTTTATGTTTTTCTAGCTTATGCATCTGTGTATATATTGCCAACTGCTCTTTTCTGAGAACATCACTCTCTACAATAGTTATTTTTTGAAGTTTCTTTTCACATCTACCTCAGGAAATTCTCTTTACATGGCTAAGGCTCCTAAGGCTTGTAGAACCTAAATATTGTACAAGACTAGAGCAGAGTTCAGTTTGGAACTCAGAATTTAGAAATTCTTCATTCTAAATCTGTGTTATATTATTAATTTTCTTCCTCTTCCTTCTATACATTCCATTCCCCCTTTCCCCTAGCCCCATATCTTCCCTTCATTTCTTCTTTTTCTTTCTGTCTTTGGCTTTCCACTGACCACTCTCTTATAATGTTCATACCCTGTATTTCTGGGCCTCTTGGAAGTTGGACAGAGCTTGATGACTAGTTCTGGGTAATGGAATGTGGGTAGAAATGAAGTGTGTCACTTCTGGGTCGAAGAATTGAAAAGCTTTCAACTCCTAGCAACTTCTTCTGTCATTTTGGCAATTGTGGAGGAGGCCTTGAATTGTGGTAGGAGGATTACAACCATGCCCTGGGGAGGCACCAATACCCATACTGGGGTTCCCATGAGGAAAACATTAGCTTTTGTTGGGTTATGCCTGTGGACTTTTGGAGTTATTTATTACCACAGCCTAACCTAGCTCACACAGACTAACACAAATTAAGGGTGCCTCTGTGTTAAGAATTTTATTTTTAATAAAAATTCATTACATATTTTTGTTCTTTTGTTTTTCTCTTGGCCCCTCACCCTAATTGCTTTTCTCTTCTATAGGGTCTCTGTGAGTATCTAGGTTCAAATAAGGTGAACATTCTTTTCCTCTGTCCTCAATGAATTTTCTCTATAACAATCTTGTATAATGTTTATACTTGACCTTTGCCTATGTATGATAAGAAACCCGGAAAGGCTGAACACACACAAAAACTTATATATCAGTATTTTTTCCATGCATTTGAAGAGAAGAGTCCCTGGCAATTTTGAAATTTACAAATGTCCAGTTCTAGAGAAAGAGTTCAAAAAGAAGAAAATGAAAAAGGTTTCAAAAAGTCTATTTCTTTTCTATCACTGTAAAAATAAAGACATATTGCTTTACCCATGGCCCATTAGATCACTGACATGTCAAATGCCTGACTGTGGTTTTCAAAAAATTTAGATGCTTTAAACACTTTGAAAAGTATCGAGAATGTTCTGGAGGTTTCTGAAAAAAGGCGCCTTTAAATATAATTATTCTAAGTATCACTAAATTTTTGGCATTGAAATTATACGAAATTTAAGAGCTTAAAAAATTGGCTGATGCAATACAAAAGGTAGCTCAAACTTTCCTAAACTTAAATTATTCATGGGAGTAATACTCTCCCCAGGGATAATGCATTCCAAACCAATTTTCTTAAGGAGAGACCTCTGGAACTAAGCAGGCTTTTATTTATGGCCCAAGCTTTTGCATGTTTTAGTCTATATATACCTGGATATAATTATGATTTATACAGCATTTTCTAGTTGTTGAGGTAAAGGTGGACATTATGCCCCCTTTTTGTGGTTCTGCGCCCAAATGAAATTTCCAGAATATCCCTACAAAAAGAGCTTTCAGTGACTCCTGAATTAAGTCTAAACTTTGTCTCTATGTTTTTCTATAGTTTAGTCTCCCTCAATGCAAACTGCCTTCATTAGATACCGTCATTGATCCAGTTGAACAGCTCATTTTGAGCTTAGAGCTTGTGTCCATACTGTTCCTTACTTAGAATCCTCTTTCTTTCCCCTGCTCTTCTGTCTTTTATTTAACCATTCTTTAAGAGTCAGTTCCAAGCCCAACTCTTCCATTGAACCTTCTTCTATTACTAAAGGCAAAAATATTTTGAGCAGCTACCCTTGGGAATGAATTATATGTGTTACCCAATAAATCATAAATCTCAAGGAATTGGGATGAAGATAAAAAAAATTTACAGAGGGGTCCAGGAAATGAAGCCAAACTTTGAAGAGTGAGAAATGACTACTCAGTCATCAAGCAGGAGATAAAGGAAAATGAAGAGTTGATAATGGGTAAATCAAAAAAAACAAACAACAACAACAAAAAATAGAGGAAATTGTATGTAGGCAAATGGGGGCTAATTTTATGATTGCAAAGTATCTGCTAAACTGTCCCTTTTATCTGCTTTTTAGTGTCCCTCTGGGCATCTCGAGAAATTGTTTGTCAACTATCTCTCCTTATCAACTAAGATTTCCTTAGGTTGTAATGAAAGGCTATGTTGCTATTACTTAGGAAGGTTGGTACTTCCATATATTCTCCAATGGTCCATTGTCACTTATTGCACAAGATATAGGCCTCTCTATTTCTAGGTAAATTAGTTATGACTCTTAAGTTATGTATCAGGAACACAACTCAGATAAGCTTAAACTAATGGGAATTTATTGACTCACCAGACAAAGGATTCCTGTGGCTAATTCCTTAAAAGAAAGAAGGTTCTGTTTGTTAGAATATACTAATAAATTTACAGCAAACTACAACTACAGAATGGCCCACAACATTTATTTGGTTCCCCCTTTCTAATCACTGCAGTAGACCTCAGATCTATGATGGGCAAAGATATTTCCTTCTAGGCTGAGTATAGCAGGGAGCAATAGGATATAAGGATGGGTGGCTAAAAGATGGTAGGGAAGGGAGATACTAAGGCAGATAGATCCCCTGTCTCAGGAGCTCATTTTTAAGATGGTGAGCTCTAGTGGTATCAATGCGATGGACTGCTATCTGAATGACTTCCCCTAGAGTATTAAGCTTGATAGATATAAACTTGAAGTCTATGTAACTTATCAGAATAAAATCTGAAAGTCCTTCTGTGCAGACTGAGGTTTTTCCATGTGTTCTTGATTTGAAATTGGAGTAGTGGATGATAACAGAGAAGCAATGGTGTCTGTGCATGTGTGCATGTGCATGTGTGTGTGTGAAAGCCATGCTTTCAATAAAATGTTATATTCTAAGTGGAGTCATGAATGACTGGATTAAGCTGACCTTGACTTGAGACTTGTGTAAGAAGGAGAAAACCTGCAGGTGAAATGCTTTTGCAATGAATGCACAGTTTACACATTTCATCTGGTTATCAGTCTGGCATTGGTGGTATGCAGGAAAGAGGAGGTTCTTGTCCTAAAAATGCTAGACTGGGATATAAAGAGGTATTCATAGTTAAAACGGGTCATAGGACCAGTACATTTCACACAGGAATAGGATAATCCCGAGTCTGAATTCTTTGCACTGTAGCCATCAGCAGTTCCTCACCATCCTGACCTGATCACAAGGGCTTGTCTCTTTCCAGCTTGTAGAGAAACCCTATTTCCTTTGGTGTCTAACTGTTTTTGGAGAAGAGGGGATGGATCTCTCTGCAAAGGGCCTGAAAAGCCTAATGATAATATATGTATATTTTTTGGTTTTAGAGAACACTATTATATGAATGGGCTAATGATGTGTATTATACATACATACATATATTTCCTCTAAATATTAGCCCATATGTTATTTATTTCTTTATAGCAGGCTAGAAGAGTTAGCTCAAATCTGGCTGGAGCAAAACTCAAAACCTTACATAAGTCTGCTATAAATTAAAATCAGACACTAGAGAGAACTTGGACTGGTTTAAAGGTACATAGCACCTTCAGCTTCTTAAACACTTCTACAGTTTCTGAGATCTAGTTGAACCCAAGGTCTTCCTATAGAGAGTGTTATAGAGTGAATTGTGTCACCCCTACCCCCAATTCACATGTTGAAGCCTTAATCCCCAGTGTAACTGTATTTGGAGCTAAGGCCTATAGGAAGTAATTAAGGTTAAATGAGGTCATAGTTTGGGGCCCTGATCTAATAAGACTGATATCCTTACAAGAAGAGGAAGTGACATTAGGAGTGCACATATACATGGAAGAAATGCCATGTAAGGACTGAGCAAATATGGCCATCTGCAAGGTAAGAGAGAGACCTCAGGAGAAATCAAGCCTGCACAACACCTTGATCTTGGACTTCCAGCACCGAAAACTGTGAGAAAATAAATTTCTGTTACTTATCTCATTCAGTCTATGGTATTTTGTTGTAGCAGCTCTAGCAGACTAACAGGCAAATTGTCAAAAGGAGGGCTACATTTGCAACATATATTATAAATAGATATAAGAAACTTCTGAAGCATGAAACTAGGGAGATATGTAATCAGTTCAAAAACATGTCCTGTGTGTTGGGCTTTCTGGAAATAAAGAACAGATATCCATCTCATGGAAATCCAAGAATAGAGGATCTAATGAATGTGGTCCTGTCTTCAAGGAGACTATAGGAATCCCAGTAAGAGGAGCACTAGGTTATTTATTTTATTCCTTAGCCACCGGAAGGGCTGAAACTCACTTTGGTCTGTGTCTTTCCCTCTCATTTCAATGAACTTATTTGTTCATTCTAATCTGTATGTTTTTTCTTTTCTCTGTAAATTCCATTTTACTTCAGCTGGCAAGTGACTAATTAAAGGGCCTGATTGTTTCTCAACTTCTACTCCCAACAATCATCTGCATATTTGCTTTAGAGTTCTTGAGAGTTCTGGCTAACCTTTGAGCTGTGGGGATCCATACTAAAAATTCTCTGGCCTGCTCACCTCTCACCAGAAGTGGATAAAGTCATAGGACCCAATGCCTTATTACCTAAGGGCTGGAAGTGGTTTGGGTGTGAGAAGATAATCCAAGTCTCGGCTTCTACATTGTTGTCACTTTTATTGGCATCATCCACATCTCCTCAGGGAAAAGGATGATACAACTTTGGGAATACAACTCAAAAATGAAATAATTTGGTTTTACATTAGGATAACATACTACTGTTGACTTAGGTCTATCTCTACAAAAGACTTCTGGAGGTCATGTCCTGTGGATAAATATATGGGTACAAAACCCAGATCCAGTAACTCCATTTCATTCTTCACCCTGTTCTAAAAGAGGCTGTAATAGTTGTTCTTTATTAGGTGCTGGAGCATCATTTAGACATAACTGAGCTAAAATGCTGGGTGTAACAAATGAGTTCAAGTGTTGTTTGGCCTTTCTATTCATTGCCCTCCTATGAAAGTATATGTTATATTCTCTGGAGACACAGTCTCATTAAGGCCTGACCCCTTGGAGCTGCTGCAACAGGTCGAGTATTTGAAGGAGTAGATACCCATCTAGCACTTTGCTATGTTTAGGCCACATTCAGAAGATCAGAAATCCTTCTTGTTCTGACTAAATTGAGAAACAAGCTGGTCATCAAAATCTCTAAATAAGAAACCAAGGCAGCACATCGAGATTTTCTAAAAACGATTTAGGTGTAGTTTTTGGGTGTGAGGCGGGTCGTGCCTTGTTGGCAAAGGTGAGTTGTATGTACATGTATCAGTCAGCCACACCAAAATGTGCCCCAGGTGTCCTGATTGGGGTCTGTTTTTGCCCAGAGGAAGTCATCTTGAAGAAGACTTTAATCCAGAGAGCTAGAATATTCAGCACACTCACATACTCCTACACTCCACTGTTCTGTGTGCCTTGTGGATCAGAGGCTAATGGAATAAAATTTGGTTCCCAACCGTAGGGTCAAGTCATGACCGGAAAGGGGGAGAACAGTGTAGGAGTTTGAACATATGTGGACAAGTGAGGCTCTTTACTGAACTATATGTCCGAGGGATTACCCACCAGAGAATAGAGTCAGAATTCAAAAATGGAGATAGAGAGTAGCAGCAGGTAGTGTAAACAAACGGGAAGATCTGAGCAGCAGAAGGCCTAGAGAACTAGCAACAGCTGGCGATGGGCAAGCTAAGACCAGAGGCCAACAAAAGGGAGTTAAATATGTGAAAGTTGAAGTATTTGCTGAAACACCTTTCATATCTCCAACTCTGTCTGCCAGGTTGGGGGCAGGTCATTAAAGGGATGTAGCTGAGAGAGACAATCGCCAATTCACTGACTCTAGAATCCTATTAAACTTACAGTCGGCTACATAATTGAGCACTTATTTCGTATATTTGCTCTTTAAGCGTTAGTTTTATACCATCACAGCATATGCTGCAATCCACTAGGAACATTAGTGAAATGCTTACACGAGGAATGCTTCTTGATTGGTTGGTGGATAGAGTCCTTTATTTAGAGAGATTTTCATGTAATTTATGTTTGCAAAAATTTTTCCCAGTGAGTATTTAAAACATTCTCCATATATATTCAAATTCTGTATTTTATGCATATTTTCTTGCCTGCTTCATAATCCAAATGAATCCACTCTTACCTGCTGCCCACAATGGGACAGTAAGTGATATTTTTGGCACTGAATTACCCATTGACACATCTGTCTGTACTTGGAAGATGGAGAGCAATATATGAAGACTGCTACTGGAGGGAAGTTATTTAATCTGGGGTTATCGCCACTGTACAACTTGGTCTCTGGAAAAAATAGGAAAGGGGGGCAGGTGGATGATGAATTTCTTCATCATTTTTAGTTTTGAAAGACTGACTCAGAAATTTCACTTTAGCCACTAGCAACATACAGCCAGTACTCAAACTGTACTTATTGGTGGACAAAGAAGAGATCCCAGTGATTCGAAATCTGACTAATTACGGGAGAACCTGAGGAGCTGTAGGGGAAGTTTATCTATAACTATAGAAGGGCTTGTTTGCCATCCTTATCCTCCTTTGGCAGTGAGAACATGCCAACATTAGTGTTAGGACAACCCTGATTCAGTCCTTTGAAAGACCCAAAGGTACTCTCCTTATTTCTGGGTTAAAACTTGTCATAAGTTAAGTCTAATTTTGTATATATAGGCTTCAGAAAAAAAGAACTGCATGATTGCAGCTAATCTTTATGATTTCTGGCAACTTGTTTCTTTAAGCTTTGATCAATTACTAGACCAGAGCTGCTACTATTCCCAAACCTTTGATGGCTAGCTGAGGAGGTGAAGTGACTATTTCCATACTCCAGAAATTGGCTTCCAATGATTTTAAATGCAGAACAGGAGTTAATTTGGGGGGAAGATGCTTGCTTGATTCTGCAAGGGATTGTTTTTGAGAACTCTGTCGTAGGCATGAACCTCTAATAGTGATTTGACATTGACTGTTTTTGACATTGGTTAAAAAAATCTGGAAGCCAATAATAGTTCAGACTGAGATGTTGACTGCTCTTCAACAATTTCGGGGAGAATCTCAGGGCACTTGGCAAAACAAAATTTTTTTTTTAAATGAGGGAACTTGGGATTTCTTCTGATAGACAGGAGCGTGAGGGTTCTGGGGCTCAAAGGAAGGAAAATATGGGGGAGGAATCTTCTCTGTTTTAGAGAGCTGGCCCCTAAGACACAGTGGCAGGCATGGGGACCAGGGAAGAGGATGATCAGTATGGTTTGTCTGTGGCAGAACTGTGCATCAGCTCAAATGGAAATCTCATAACTTGAGGAAAACATTCTTAGGACAATAGACTAGCCTGTAGCCTATTGTATTGTTGCATAAATATTCTTTGCTTATTAGAAGGTAACTATAACCTTTCTCTTTGCATTTCTTATTTATCATTTCTAATCTTCCCAAGGTTGATGGATACCCAGGCCTTATTGAACAAAGGTCACTTAATCAACAAACTAAAAGAAAAATATTTTAAATGTTAACATTTTTATATCACCACCATTAAACCTTCTATCCATCAACAAGAACCCACCATCTCATTTCTTTTTTTAAAATTTAAATATTTGAACTTTATTATTTTTTTTTTTTATTTTTTTTGGTGACATTGGTTAATAAAATCTAATAAGTTTCAGCTGTACACTTTAACAATAAGGCATATATATTTACCCTATATGTTCACATCCCATAGTTAGATTTCTTTCTGCCACCACATATTTGACCCCCTTTACCCCATTTACATCCCTTCTCCCCCACCCCCTACGCTTTGGTAAGCACTAGTCTATAGTCCATGTCCACGAGTCTCTGTTTATTTGTCCTGTTCATTTGTTGCTTTTAGGTTTATATCCCACATATAAGTAATATGTGGTTTTCAACTTTTTCTGTCTGGCTTGTTATGCTTGGCATGATTATTTCAAGGTCCATCCATGTTGTCACAAATAGCAGTATTTTATCTCTTCTTATGGCTGAGTAATATTCCATTGTGTATATGTACCACAGCTTCTTTATCCAATCATCTTTCCTAGGACCATCTCATTTCTAATTCTTAACCCAGCCCTCCTTAAAAACTCAACCTAAAAATCACAATTTTTAAGGAGTGTTTTTTGACTTACTTTACACCATTCTGATGATTCTTTTAAGTCCATTTCCAACATTAATAATAACAACAGCCCAACCACTACTACACAACCATGCCTATGGCAATTACTAGGGATCAGGCAATGTTCTGAGAGTTTCACATGTATTGACTTATTTAATCTTTCAGCAATCAAATGAAATAAGTAATACAGTTTCCACATTTTATAGATGAAAAATCTGAGGTCAAGCTTCAAAGCTAAGAAGTGGCAGAGATTCAAATTCAAGCTGGTTAGTACTAAAATCTGATTTTGTGTCTTTATTTTTGGTTTCAATCTGTGATCCTTTCACCATATATGCACTATTGATTTAAATATTATTTTCTCGGTATTCAAATGTTTCACAAAGAAGCTGGATATTGCCATTATAATCTTGAGATCAGGAACCTGTCTAAAACTTATTTAAGTTTTTGTAATCAATATAATTTCCAGTATAAGGTGGTAGTTCAATGTGCAATTTATCTAAGTAGATTATACTTGGTAGTTGACTTCACACAAGAATTTTTACTAAAATTTCAATATTATTCTATGATATTGAAACTTGAATCTTGAACATAAAGTGAATGAGAAATATGTCACAATATAGGAATATCTATTAATTCATGCAACAAATATATTTTGAGTACGTAATATGTTTCAGGCCTTGAGGAAAACGTTCATATATCAAACTTCCATGAATCTTACAGTCTAGATAGAGAGATCCTGCTAATAATCCACATATGATAAACTGATAACTGCCACAAAAGAAATATTTTTTTGGTGTTATCAGAGAGTAGAATAGGAGAATTGATGTGAGTTGAGGTAGTCAGGAGAGGCTTCCTGAAGGAGGTGATGTTTGAGTTGAGATCTGAAGGACCAATAGACATTAGAGTAGTCCACAGAGCTTTGGGGGAAAATGACTCCTGTCTACCTTACACTCATTTTACATTCCCGTCTCTCTTGTTATTTTCATTCTTCTCACACTAGCCTTATATAAGATCATCATATGAAATATTCTCTATCTGTTCTCAGATTATTTTATGTTTTGTTCTCTCTATCTACAGTTACTTTTCCTGTCTTTCATTTCTAGTAATCTCATTTCAACTGATATTCTTTGGGCATTGGTGTACTTTGGACATTGTATCAGCCGGGTTCTACAGAGAAATAGAAACAAAGGAGATATCTATTTATCTGTATCTATTTATTGATATAGATATGCACGGATTTATTTTAAGGAATTGGTTCATGTGGTTATGGAAGCGTGGCAAGTTCGAAACCTGTAGGGCAGTCCAGCAGGCTGGAAACCTAGCAGGAGTTGTTGCTGCAGTTCTTGAGACAGAACTTTTTCTCCAGGAAACCTCAGCTTTTGCTTTTAAGGCCTTCCAACTGATTGGATGAGGCACAACCACATTAACCTCATGAGAGTTATCTCCTTTATTTAAAGTCTACTGCTTATCATGTTAACCATATCTACAAAATGTCCTCACAGCAACCCCTCGATTAACCTCTGATTAAATAACTGGGTCCTGTATCCTACCCAAGTTGACACATAAAACTAATCATCACAGGCATTAATATTCATGTTCAAATAGTTTCTAGTAGTGATAATTATCTGGCCTTCACTTTTATTCCTGACCTACTTTCATCTTTATAGCCAAATCTTTCTACCCACTCTCCTCTTGAAGATCCCATTCCTATACTTTGGAGTTCCTATTTGTATATTTTAAAAACTTTGATTGACCAATATTTTCTGTTTTATATTTAAGATCGTTCTTGCTGTTGGGAATATTACCCCAAATTCATTAGCACATTAGGTCTGTTTCTTTACAAAATAGTCTGTAATAACTCCTAGCCTTAACATTTTCCTGAGTTCAAACCGATAGCTTAGTTGGAGCCATTATTTATTCATTCATTTTATCCTTCATTTATCAACAATGATTTTTAGTACTGACTATATATAAATGCTCTATCCTATATGTCCTGATGCATATATAAAGTTGAATAAGACATCTTTATATTCTTTTTATTCCCTGCATTATTATTTAGCTGACCACAGAGAAACACATTTACCACTGTTCAGTTCATTTTCAAAGCCTTTTAAATCTTCCTGCAGTTTATCCTCATTGACCGGGTTTTCTACAACCTGAAAGATATCAGTATTGTCTGTGAACATGGGGATTTTATTAGGTACTCCCTTGTCTAGAGCATTTATAAATATGTCTTGACTTTGATCCTCAGGAATTTTTAGTGCTTAAATTTATCCATCTAAGGAGGACTTATTTACCCCTCCCCTTTATAATTTAAGTTATCTTCCTATTTATAACTAAATGTCCCTTTAAGCCCATTCAGACATCTCTTAAAGTTTTTACCGAAATGTAACATATGTACAGAAAACTATCAAGTGAGAAATTTTCACAAAGTGAGCACACCCACATAACCACCACTCGGTTCAAGAAATAGTTATGAGCATTCTTCAAAATCTTTCTCCATTCCCTCTTTCTTTGCTACATACTCCTGAAGGTAAACAGAAATTTGATTTCGTAATTTGTTTTACCTGTTTTTAACTGTATATAAATGGAATTATACAGTATATGCCATTGTCAGTCTGGATTCTTTACATTTCTGAGAGATACAATATTGCTATGCCAGTTTTGTTTGGAGTAGCAATAGTAGGTTTGCTCTCAATGCTATATAATATTGCAGTACATACACATATACAATTTATTGTCTGATTTTGATGGACATTTGGGTTTCTAGTTTTGGCTATTTAGGGTTACTATGGACATTTGGAAATGTCTTTTGATCCATGTAGGTATGCATTTGGTTCGGTATATATCTACGAGTGAAATTGTTAGGTCAGTGAAATTGTTAAGTATGTGTTTATGTTCAGCTTTAATAGATATTGACAAACAATTTTCCAAAGGGATACCACTAATTTATGAGCACTCCTGTTGTTTCATATTCTAATTACAGTTGGTACAGCCAGCTTTAAATTTTAGCCTTATGTTATTGTGTTTTGCATCTCCTTTCCTAATGACTAAGATGTTGAACTTTTTTTATGGATTTACTGGCCATTTTGATATTCTTTGTGAAGTTCCTGGTAAATCTTTTTTTTCCTCTTGGCTTTTATTTTCTTATCAATTTGTTGAAGTTATTTGTATATTTTAGATGCAAGTTCTTTGTCAGGTATATATTCAAATACTTTTCCTACTCTATGATTTCCCTCTTTGGAATGGTATCTTTCGATGAAGAGAAATTCTTATTTTTAATGTAGTTAAATTTATCAATTTTTTATTTATGATTATATTTGTATTTTGTGTACTGGTAAAAAGTATTTGCAGTCCCCAAAATATCCTGTTTTCTTCTAGAAGATTTATTGTTTTTACTTTCATATTAAACTTACCATCCATATGGAATTGATTTTTATATATAGTGTAAGGTAGGGAATCATCATTTCTTTTTCTGTATCAACATTCAGTTGACCCAACAGCGCTTATTCAAGAGACCATGCTTTCCTCATTGCTTTCAATGTAATCTTTGTCGTAAATCAAATGACCACATATAAATAAATTTGTTTCTGGACTCTGTTATGTTTTATTGGTCTATTTATTTTTCTTCAGCCAATGTCACAATTCTTAATTACTATAATTTTACAATAATTTTGATATATCTTAATATAAGTCTTTTAGGATTTTTTCTTCAAAATTGTTTCACTCTTCTTGGGTTCTTTGTACATCTATATACATTTTAGAATCAGCTTATCAAGTTACACACACACACACACACCCTATGCACAGAAATCTATTAGGAGTTGTTTGAGATAACAATGACTACAGATTAATCTTAGGAGAATTGATACTTTTTCAATATTGAATTTTTCAATCCATCAGTATGGTATATCTTAACAGTTATTTAAATTTACTATAAAGTTTCTCAATAATTCATTTTATTGCTGCTATAAGACATATAGTTAATTTTTGTATGATGACATTGATTCAGGGCTCTTGCGAAATTTAGTTGGTAATTTTAATAGTTTATATATTGGTTCTTCTGGAATTTTTAAAAATTTTTAAATAATTATAATTTATTTCTTCCTCTCCATTTCTTATATCTTGTTTTATTTCTTGCCATATTGACTGCTGAAGTTTTTAGTAAAATTTAGAATAGAATTTGTGATGACAGACGTCTTCATTTTATTTCCAGTATCAGGAGAAAAGATATCAATAGTTTTCCATTATTTGCTGTTGGGTTTTTATAGTTACTCTTTATAATATTAAAAATTTTCCTTTTATGTTTAATATCATATGTTGTTAGGGAATTTCAAATTAAAATAATAGTTGAATACCACTACACACCTATTAAACAATGAAAATCTGAAACCTTGAAACATCAAATGCTGGAGCAGCAGGAATTCTTATTCATTTTTGGTGAGAATGCTAAATGGTACAATCACTTTGGAAGAGAGTTTGACAGTTTCTTAAAAAACTAAACATACTCTTATCATACAATCCAGCAATCATACTTTTTGGTATTTACCCAAAGGAATTAAAATTTTATATTTATACAAAGACCTGAAAGAGATGTTTATAGCAGATTTATTATTAATTATCAAAACTTGGAAACAACCAGGATGTCCTTCAGTAGGTGAATGAATAAACTGTGGTACATCTAGGCAGTGGAATATTGTTCAGTGGTAAAAGAAAGGAACCATTAAGCGATGAAAATACATAGAAGAACCTTAAGTACTTATTACTAAATGAAGTAAACAAATTTGAAAAGGCTTCATACTGTATAATTCCAACTATGTGACATTTTAGAGAAGACAAAATGATGGAGACAGTAAAAACATCAGGGTTTTCCAGGGCTTAATGGGGAGGGAGAAAGGAATGAATAGGCAGACCACAGAGAATTTTTAGGACATTGAATCTATTCTCTACGATATTATAGTGGTAGACACATGCCACTATACTTTTGTTAAAATCAATAGAATATGCAACACCAAGAGTGAACCCTAATATAAGATATGGATTTGGGTGATAATTGTGGCCCAGTGTAGGTTCATCAGCTGTAACAAATGTAGCACCGTGGTGCTGGATGTTGATAATGGAGGAAGCTGTGCACGTGTGGGACAGGAGGTATGGGGTACTCTGTAATTTCTGCTGAATTTTGCTGTGAGCATAAAACTACTCTAAATAATAAATTTATTAAAAATATATATGCAAATAAAAAGTTAGAGATCATCTGATTTGAGTGACAATTTTAATGGTAAATTTAATTTTTAATTTTATTTTTTAAAATAATATTTTAATTTTAAATTACAGTTGACACACAATATTATATTAGTTTCAGATATACAACATGGTGTTTATATTTTGTGTGTGTGTATGTATGTATGTATGTATATATGTGTGTATGTGTGTGTATATATATGTACACATATATACATATACATATATAACTTATGAAGTGGCCACCCTGATAAATCTAGCACCCAATGACATCATACTTAATGGTAAATTTTAAAATAAACTTTTCAGTAGTTAAAAGAAGAAACATTACCTCATTTTTTAAATCAGATTCTGTGTGACCTTTTTTAAATCATGAATGAATGATAAGTTTTATCTAATGTTTTGTTGCAAGAATGATAAAAATTTTTTCATTATTCTTCATTCATGTTGGTTAACTACACTGACTTTTAAAAATAAAAAACAAACTTATGTTTCTGGAATAAACTGCACTTGGTCATGAAATTTAAAAAAATCTTACTGGATTCAATTTTCTAATATTTTGTTTTATTTAGATTTTTAAAATTTATATTTTTTACTGAAAGTGGTTTGTAATTTTCCTCTCTTATAATGTCCTCCTCAGAGTTTTCTATCAACTTATTATGGGCTAATAAAATGAGTTAGGAAGTGCCACTTCTTTTGTTCATCTATGGAAGTATTCGTGTTAATTTGATATTACTTTAACTTTAAATACTTGATAGAATACACCAGAGATCTGGGGTTTTCTTTGTTGCTATGTCTTTAAAGATTTAATTTTTTAGATGTAGAAAATTTTATTTTTTTATATTAATTCTGTGTCATTTTGGTGTGTTTTCCTAAGAGTTTGCTCATTTTATCCAAATTGTCAATTTAATGCTACAAATCACAATATTATTTATATTCTTTTCAATATTCTAGAACATAGTGTAGCATCCCTTTTTGATTATGACTTTGACAAATAGTGCATTGTCTCTTTTTTTTTTTACTTTAAAAATTTTTGTTTAAAAAAATTAGTTTATTAGGGTAACTGGTTAATACAATTATATAATTTTCAGGTGTACATTATCATTTGACATCTGTATATTCTATTGTGTATTTACCACCCAAAGTTCAGTTTCCTTCAGTGCCATACGTACGATCCCCTTTACACACTTCACCCTCCCCCTAAACCCTATATTTGACCCCCGTTACGCCATCTATCTCCCCTCTCCTCCCCTACCCCACTAGTAACCATTAGTCTATGGGTAACCACTAGTCTATAGTCCATGTCCATGAGTCTCTGTTTGTTTGTCCTGCTCATTTGTTGCTTTTAGGTTTATATCCCACATATAAGTGACATCATGTGATTTTCAACTTTTTCTGTCTTGCTTATTTCGCTTAGCGTGATTATCTCGAGGTCCATCCATGTTGTCGCAAATGGCAGCACTTCATCTTTTCTTATGGCTGAGTAATATTCCATTGTATATATGTACCACATTGTATATATTAGCCAATCATATATCATAGGATGCTTCGGTTACTTTCATGTCCTGGCTACTGTGAATAATGCTGCTTTGAACATCAGTGTGCAAATACCTTTTTGGATATGGGTTTTCAAGTTTTGGGGTAAATACCCAATAGAGTGATTGCTGATCTTATGATAGATCAATTTTTTGTTTTTTGAGGAACTTCATACTGTTTTCCATAGTGGTTGTACCAATTTTCAGACCCACCAGCAGTGTATGAGGATGCCTATTTCTCCACATCCTCTCCAACATTTGTTATTACTTGTCCTGTTGATTATAGCCATTCTAACAGGTATGAGATGGTATCTGTGTGGTTTTTTTTCATTTTCCTAATAGCTAGTGATGTTGAGCATCTTTTCATAAATTTGTTGGCCATTTGTATGTCCTCTAGGGAGAAGTGTCTGTTCAGGTACTTTGCTTGTTTTTTTTTTTTTTTTTTTTTTTTTTTGTTGATTGTTTTTTGTTGTTGTTGTTGTTGAGTTGTATGAGTTCTTTGTATATTTTGGATATTAGACCCTTATTGGAGGTGTTAACTCAAAATTGATTAAGGACCAAAATATAAGACCAGAAACAATCAAATGCATAGAAGAAAGCATGTCTCTATCCTTGATTAGTGTTTTAGCGAGTTTAACAATTTCTATTATCTCAAAGAATCAGAAGTTGGTTTTGTTGATTTTTCTGTATTTTATGTTTATTTCCAACTTCATTAATTTCTGTTTTTATCTCTCAGTTTAACTTGCTCTGTTTTGAAGTTGTATGATTAACTCATTGATATAAGCCTTTCTTCTTTTTATTTTAATTATTTTATTTAAAAAATTTATTTATTTAGGCTTCTTTTTTAAAACTATACATATCAAGGCTTTAAATTTTCTTCTAAGTATAGCTTTATCCTTATTTCTAGTTCATTCAGTTCACATCATTTTCTAATTTCCACTGTGATTTCTTCTTTGAGTATGAGTGATATAGAAGTATATTGCTTAATTTATAAATAATTGGAGATTTTGTGGTTATTTTTTGCTTTTCATCTCTAGCTTTATACTATTTATTTTTCTCTTTCGTAGGTTCCAATTACACGTTTGCTAGATTTTCCCCTTAGTAACCTACTTTTTGGTGTCTTTTTCAGTGTTTCCTAAATTTCATACTTTTTGTTCTCAATGCTACTGACATTTTCTAGTTCATTAATTCACTTTTTACTGGGTACAATCTAATTTTAAATCCATCTATTGAATTTTTATTTTCAGTTACTATATTTTCCGTTCTAGAATTTCCATTAGTTTATATTTATAGATTCCAGTTTTTTGGTAAAAATCACTATTTTTGTTATCTATATTTGTGACTAAATCATAGGTGTTTAAAAATCCTTGTTTATATTAGTTAGATCACCTATGGGTCTATTTTTATTGTTTGCCTTTTTTACTCTGTTTATCCTATTTCTTAGTAGGCTTGGTTACTTTTGATGAAATGATGAACATTTTGAATGAAAGGCTTTGGAGACTTTCAATATTTTCTTTCTCTATAATATATTTATCCCATGCCCTGGCAGACAGGATGTAAGCTAAACATCTCAATTCAATCAGGGACAGATATAATTCAGGATAATTTTCAGTCTTTCTCAGGCTTAGTTTGCCCTGAGTTTACTGTGAATCCTAGGATATAGTAACTGAAAACCCAGGGTCATTACTGGGATTGTTTTTCATTGTGGGATCTTGATTTCCTATTTTTGTCTCCTGTACCTTGTGGGATTTCCTAAAATTCCACTCTGTTTTTCAGTTGTTTTTCTTTGGTTTCTTAGTTTCTTGTCTTGCCTGTTTGATCAGCAAATCAACTGGAGGTGAGGATAGGGGGAGGAGGACAAACTAGTGAAGAGTGCTGGGCTTATTCTTTGGGCCTTCCTTATCTGAGATTTATTTAGCCCTTCATAACTCCAATTGTCTCCCCAGCCACATGACTGCCAAAAGCTCTTGCTGGTTTCTTTGGTGTCAAGCAGTGGATCATCTATCTCAGTAGTCTCCTACCTTTTTGGCACAGGGACCTGTGCTCCTATGAGAATCTAATGCCTGATAATCTGAGGTGGAGCTGAGGCAGTGATGCTAGTGCTGGGGAGCAGCTGCAAATACAGATGAAGCTTCCCTCCTCACTCACCTCCTGCTGTGCAGCCCACTTCCGAACAGGCCACCTACCAGTACCAGTTTGCGGCCTAGGGGCTGGGAACCCTAATCAATCTGACTTATCCCCTCTCTCAGCCAAGAGTTGGCAAGCTCCCTAAGGAGAAAGGAAGCATAGAATATAAATTTACCTCAATGAAATTTTCTTCTTTCCAGGATGATGGTTCCTTAAGCCCTGGTTCCTTCATCAGCTGAATGTGAAGGTCTTTTATTTTATAAATATAATAGAACTATGGCCTTTTATTTTGTAAATATAACCTTTGCTATAGAGTGTTGAAAAATATTTAGAAAGCTCACATATTCTGTGATTGTTCAGTTCTAATGAAGTTGTTCATAAACGCATATTCAAAAAACACAAATATTGGGATGTGGCCACTGTAGCAATAAGTCACATGCTTTCTGGATATTTCCTAATTTTCAGTCATAAATGGAAGGTAGATAAAGAGTATATTTTGCCCAGCCATTTATACAGAAAAAGAAGACATAACGAAGTTAACTTAGGGATAATTTTACATTTCTATAGTAGTTTAATATGAAAAAAATTATTGCTTATTTTTTATGTTTATTTCTTAATACTTATTTGAGAAAGAAGTTAGATGAATTCCA
Organism: Eonycteris spelaea; assembly: GCA_003508835.1. Classification (NCBI taxonomy): domain Eukaryota; kingdom Metazoa; phylum Chordata; class Mammalia; order Chiroptera; family Pteropodidae; genus Eonycteris; species Eonycteris spelaea. Next base: position 5,704,248 of record PUFA01000054.1, on the reverse strand, counting down.
GAATTCGGGTTCAAGATTGCTATATGTCCAAGCTAACGGGGAATTTTCTGCCTTGGCATATAGGTATTTTTATTGCTAAATAATTTTTAAAAACTTTTTGCAATTCAGTGTCTCCTTTAGAGATATTCTTAGGCATAGACACAGAGCCTGACAACAGATAGTAACAGGCAATATTTTCTGGTTGTGTCACTCTGGGGAAGTTCCCACCCTCCATGACCCTCAGTTGTCATCATGTGTAAAATGCAGATGATAAACCCTGCTATTCTTATCTCATGGGAATTTTGTGAAAATTGAAAGGGATAGTGTACATAAAAGAAATCTGGGGACAAGAAGCTACTATATAGATGGGTGACACAGCATATTCTTTTTACTCAGGTATTTAAAGTTTTAAGTCATTTCTGAGCTCTGGATCCTTGTTTAAAACTTATTTATCTGTCTATTTCATATAGAAGCTTATTAGACTGTCATTTCTCTAAATGTACAGGGTATGCCAAAATCTCTTCTGCACTCGAATTTCACAATTAAATCCAAGCTAAACAACACTCCATTCTGCCTCCTCCTTGCTCTTTATGCCCTCTGATTATAATGAACAGTCCCCATCTGTAATCCTTTTAACCCCCCTTAGCCTTATTTTACATCCCTGTGTGTCTCTGCCAGCCAAGTAGTTTATTTTCCTCCTCCTGTTTGGATTAAATGGGTTAAGCTGCATGGGCTTCTTTGGAACCCAGTAAAGACACTATTCTCAGCCCCAGCTAATAGTGCTCAATTATATTTGCATGGTGAAGACTTTCTCTTCTGCTCCCCCCATGGAAGGAACTCAAACACAGCATGGGGAGCACTCCTTGGCATTCCTATCACCTGTTCTGTTTTCTTTTTCTTCTTGTCTAAGCATGACTTTGCTTATACAAGGCTAGCTTTTTGCGCCTGCTCCCCAGATGATTTTGGCCCATTTTCAACTCTCATTCTTTCTGTGGCATTGGGAGTAGTTAGTCATTTGTGCATCAGTGAGAAGAGGGATTTAGTGAATAGGAAGACCATAGACTTTTCTCTTTGGTTCTTCCTTCCTTGACAAAGTAAATCCCACTGAAAAACAGCATTAATAGAGCATGACGGTTTGAAGAATAGAGCCCTAACTGTTGACATTTCTGTTGTCAAGCTAGGTATTATGCTGCGATAAAGAAAAGACACATTTTTTAAAAAGACAGTCTCCATGGCATTAGGTTTATTAGTGCAATATCATTGTCATTGTCCTCGACTCCCCAATTCACTTAAGGGCCTATCAATATTTCCATTAAAAAATCCCATTTGCTGTCATTTAAAAGTAGCCTGGCTATGTCAGATCATTTAAACTGAAATTATAGATCAATTATTTTTAGGTTTATTATTGAACGTCAAGGGTGGTTAAATTCACTGAATTGGTAGGGGTTGAATAGTCTCTATTCCAGGGGAAAATGGTCAGTGTAAAAATAGGATATTGTGCAGGTCCTAGAGAGAAGATGAGACATTTAATTCACTTTAACATGAATCACTATTAGTTATCCATGTGTATCAATGAAAGAATAGATTTACTTCTTTGTGATTGGGATCAGAAATTACCTAAAATAACTTCAGTCCTTCATTTGGCAGATATGAGACCTAATTGCTGGCTAGATACAATCAAAGGAGGTCAGCACCCTCTGGCCTCAAGAAAGACAGGGAATCTTTTGAGAATACACAGTGCCATATTGTGTTAGGTATTAAGTACAGTAACCCAAGAAGTTAGGACTATAGTATTTTAGGGATGAGAAAACTAAAATTTTACAGAGGTTAAAAACTTCCCAAGATAAGCAGCTGAGTTATGAAGTATACTGCTCTTGGACTCCAAAACCCTAACTGACACCCAGAAGATGATTTTTTTTTTCCCCTGTGTAATCTACTTGTCTCCTGGTCATAGCTTTTCTATCCTATTTAACAATGGGGAGAAGCTGTCCATGTTAAAGTGCTTTATGTTTCTGCTTGAAATTGCCATCAAGGTGTGGATTATGCCTTATCTTTTTAAAGGATCCATGATTTAGGCTGGCAAAAATTGAAGTTGGCCTAGGTTTATTACAATCTCATTTACTCATTCATTTGGCTGGAAAACTTTATTTATTCCCATCAACAATGTATGCAAGTTTCATCCTCACATCCAACCCAATATAGGTGTTATTGCTTTTGTATATTGTTGCCAGTCTGATCTTGCACAGCGATGTCTCTTTTTAAAATGTTTTTCTAAAACTGTCTTTTTAGAATATCTTATAGGTCACATAAACTGCAGTTCTGTGAATTCTTTATTTACATTCTTTATCTTATTTTTTTCCCCTGGTGGGTTTACTTGTTTTTTATTTTTGTTGTGTTTTTAATTTAGTGATTGTTGACAAATAGGTTGGGCTATTTGGATATATGTTAATTAAGCACAGATATGTGAGGTGACATTGTCACATGTACATTAGAGTCATAGATCTGGAGAAAAATTGGAATAGAAACCCTTGTAGATCTTTCCTAATATTGTCAAAAAGTAGGATTCTGAGCATGAGACAAGTCTTTTCTCTCTCTTCCTAAAAAACACAGGAGGGCATTGCTATAGTGTCTGCACTATGGGTTTAAAAAGTTGCTTGTGGTGTATATATCTACATATATATATATATGAATTATAGCCTAAGTATCAGCTATGATACTTAAAAATGGAAGAATATCTATTCAAGTCAATAATAGTGCTTTTACAGTACTTTTCATTTTGTAGTGATATCATTTGAAGCCAATGGAATGGAATTCAAATTAGTATTTTTTCCATTGAAAAGCATATGTTTCTTGACTGAAAACTATTTCCTTGCTAAATCATATGTTTTAACTTTGAGTTATTGAAATATTTTGTTTTCTTGTAAAGCAAATTCTTTTAGTTTTCCATCACAAATAAAATTTACTCTTGCTTTTGAAAAATCAAATCTTCAAGCTGAAAGCAAATAGAAACTACTACTGAAGATAGGTGGTTTTATCTATATGTGTATTATATAAAATTTGCTATCATTATACTTTTATGTAAAAAGTATTTTATGTTTTTAACGCCGGACACTGATACTGAATTTTCACAGGATAACTATTCTTTTTCCTTTTTTCCTTCTTGTTTCAGGTTTAAATACTTGGGTAACTTGATTTTCTTCATGTAGATTTTGTAGTTTCTCGGAAAATAAGGATTAGTTTTAAATTTTCCCCTTTTTTGTAGGGTCAGAGCTATTATTACTCTATAACATCTATTGAGCTATCACTCTATAGCATCTATTCTTACCTCCTTCAAAGTGTTTACGGACCCCTGGTATAAAAACAATCCCTCAAAACTAAAAAAAAAACAGTTAACAAAGTTTTTTTTTTGTGTGTGCTGAATGTCTGCTATTTTCCAGATACTATCCTAATATTTTACATGGATTATCCCACTAATCCTCACATGGGATATAAGTATCTTTTTACCACTAATTTACAGGGTACTCAGGACTTAGAGTGGTTAAGCAACTTGCTAGTGCTCTCACTTTTTTTTTTAAATTAAAGTACAATATACTCTTAGGGCAAGTTTAATGATAAATAATTGTTAATTCAAACCTTCATCAAATTATCTCCTTGATAATTTTGCTAACTATTGGGGCTAATCATTATTGATTTTACTTTGTATTGAAGCTGCAAAAAGTCTCATCATACTAGGAGAAGGAACATTAGCTCTGCTATTTCTTCATTGTTCACTTGTGCCTGTATTATTTTTTTCTTCAGTTCTTGATTTCTTTGAAGGACACATTTAACCACTCTCATGTTTTGAAGGATAATTTAGTTAGTGTCTTAGTCGATTTAGGCTGCAATAGCAAAACACCATAGACTAGGTAGCTTATAAATAACAAGAGTTTATTTCTTATAGTTAGGGAGACTGGGAAGTCCAAGATCAAGGTACTAGAAGATCCAGGGTATGGTGAAGTCCTGCTTCCTGGTTCATAATGGCCTTTTCCCCCTTGTGTCTTCACATGGCAGAAGCAGTGAGAGAGCTCTCTGGGGTCTCTTTTATAAAGGCACTAATCTCATTCATGAAGGGTCCAATCTCATGATTTAATCCCCTCCAAAGGCCCCACCTCCAAATACCATCACTTAAGGATTAGGTTTCAACCTATGAATTTTGGGAGGACACAGACATTCAGTTTATATAGTTAGTAATATTCATAAATCTACAAATCCAGGCATAGTAACCTGCCTGAAAATCATCATAATTTCTGAAAGACCTGTGAGTGAGGACCCCACTGCTAGCCCTTCTGCATGGGAGCATTCCCTCTTCTCTCTCTATATTCTTTTAGGACTCAGTGTTATATGTGATTTACTGGTCGTACAGAGACTGAAGGAGAACATGGTAAAGAACAGTTTATTAAATATTATTTTTCTTTAATTTTATGAAATATATGCAGAAAAATACATAAAATAGAAATGTAAAATTAATGAATAACTAAAAACCAAAGCTGTGCTGCAAACACCATGGTCAAAACATAGAATAATGCCAGTTTTCAAGAATCCCTTCTAGACCATAATCACCTCTCACCCTAAGAGGTAATCATTATCCTGACTTCCGTGATAATTGATTCCTTGCTTTTCTCTTTCTTTTTATCACTTATGTGTGCATCTTAATCAATGAGGTTTAGTTAGGCTCTTTTTGAACCCTGATATAAGTGGAATCATACATTATGAATTCTTGCTTGAACAAAGCATGCTATGTATCTTACTTTCCATTAGCGTTGTATGTGTAGCTGAACTTTAGTCATATAATTAGTGAAATATAGTATTCCATTGAATGTGTATTCCACAATTTATCCATTTGTCCTGGATTTTGATGTGCTGATACAGGTAAGTATCAAGTATATTTTCCAGAATTCCCTTCCCTGTGGGGCTCTGAGTTCGAGTTGGTCAAAAGGAGAAAATGTATGATACTTGTACTACTTCTGTGATCCTCCAGCTCCCCCTTCTAGGCTTTTATTTCCCTAGCTGGTATCACAATTGTATGAAGGTGAATTCCTATCATAAATTTCTTTTTCTAGTCTGAGTTTCCTTACTGATATGTCATTCAACAATTGACGCCCATTTGGGTCATTTCCGGTTTGGGGCTATTCGGAACAATGTTGCTTCTTATAGTTGTATCCTGAACAATTTTCTAGGCAAGGGTAGCTCCAGGAGTTTTGGAGTCTAAAGCTCATCTAATTTGGGGACTTACTTAAAAACTCACACACATCCAAATTAGATACAAAGCCATGCAGGGTATTCATGCCAGTGACAGGCCTTGAAGATTAAATTTGGTGAACTTCATGGTAAATCTGCTATATCTTTAGAGTATCTAACCAGGAGTTGAAATACTCACTTCTAAGATAGACAAATAGTCACTTTTAGTAGATAATGTCAAATAGTATTTCAAAGTGGTTGCACCAGTTTTCACTCCTACTGACAGTAAATGAGTTTCTGTTTTTCCATATTCTTGCTAACATGTAGTACTCTCAGAATTTTAAATTTTTGCTAATTTAATGAGTGTGTTTTATATGTTATGTGGTAGCTCACTGATTATAAATAAGATTGAGTAACTTTTTGTATTGTCTTAGCTTGGGCTGTTCCTCAGCAACAGAGTCTGAGGTGAAGGTTTATGTGCTGGTGCCTTAATAGAAGTGTAATCCAAGAGACAGTCAGAGCAGCCAGGACAATGAGGTAGAGAAGAAGAGATGGCTAATGCAAGGATGCATTTTAATCTAGCCACTTCTTTTATCAAGTGCAAATGGTACTGTCTTCTGAGAGACTGTATAAAGGACTATTTGTCAAGATAGTCTGCGGGTAGCAAGGTAGATGAGAAAAAAGAAAAGAAGAAGGGAGAATTCATTCTTTGGCTTTTTTCTTCCACTAGTCAAAGATTCATCCCATGGGATATTGATTCCCATACATTGCTAGGCTCTGCATGTATGTGTGTTCAATGGTCCTATCAATTGAGAAGTCTCTGGGGAAAGAGGTGAGAGGTGTTTGGCATGGGTTTGAAGCTAGATGCTGTAGGGTTGTAACTGTGTGAAGTTGGTAAGAATTCCCTCCAAGTTGCTTTTAGAAAGCCTCACAGATCCCAATGCAGCAAAGGTGTTCAGAACACACAAGAAACAATACTGTTGGCATCTCCTGAAATGTCATCTAAAGTAATTAAGCAGGTGGATTGCTAGAATTTTAAAGGATAAAGGCGCATTTAATTTGCACCCCCCCCCCATTTCACCATCTCGAAATGGTCCATTTTTAATGGTAATGGCATTTCCCTGGTTTCCCTTCTATTCTTCGCCTGCTTGTAAGGCTTTGTTTATTTGAAACCTCATTAAATACATTCTCAATTCAAAATTCTGCACTTCCTTGCTAAATTGAAGCCTGAACCCCCTGTGGATGTATAAAGAAAGATTTGGAAAAGTGATCATTTTTCTTGATGCTGAGATATCCCAGTGATTTGCCTCGGTGGTTCTTGCTATGGAAGAAAGGAGAGAGGAAGGAACATGTTGGAAAATACAGAGTGAAGTAAGGTACTCAGCAGGAGTATGAGTATGCATGTAAGAGATTTTAAATTGAATTGCAGAATTCCAAACATAGACCTCCCTCTATCCCAAAGTCCGGCTAACCACACAATCCTCTTTGAAAGGCTCCTTGACATATAAATTGAATGACATATTTGAATTCCACATAATTCTTTTTCTAAAACCTAATTAAAATCAATTCTCTGGCATTTTGCTGCTGTTAGAAAAGATGATGCTGTTAGATGTTTCAGTCGTTAGCAATATGTTCGCTGGATTAAAAACAAATTTCTGAATAACATTGTAATGATTAGTGAATCTATGATAATCTAAGCAATTATTAAGGAACAATGCCTACCCTGACTTGGTATCTTGATTATTTGTTGATGACATCTGAAAATGGAGATGTCAGGAGGCAATATTGTATTGTTTAACTGTGTTAATTTATTTTATTTATGTAAATTTCATGCTTCTCAGTATTTCACAAACTTGAATACTGGTTAATTGTCTAACCAGCGAAGACAGAAAATTGGGTACAAAAGTAAATGACAATATAAACACACTAAAGATTTTCTTTAGAACCTCAGCTCTTAAGGTTAGAAAGCCTCTTATAATTTTAATTAGACTTATTTTGATTTCTAAAACGAGAACAATTGTTAAACGTACTTAAAAGGTTGGCTAGGTTTGTGAGTTATGATCATTCATAATGAAAGAAACTTTAGATTACTAAATATGAATTATGCTATCAAAAAAGAAAAAAATGATCTGTGGTGCTTTTCAACTCTAGAATAGTGAAAATGTCTTGATATTCAAGCCTCTTTTATCTTTACATATGAAGATGTGTTCTTTAGACTTTATTTTAGGTGTTCTGTTTTACGTACTTTCAGTTCACCTGATTGCTTCAGAGACTTTGCTAAAGGATAGGAAAACGAACATGCAAAATTAGGTTATAAGAGAACATACTTTAAAACCATGGATGGAAATAGAAGTAACTTGGGTTCGGTCTTCATGTACCATCTATGTATCACAAATCTGTACAGGGTAAAATTTAGCAAAGACTTGTATTGTGAAGTTAATAATTTGATAGATTCTGAAACATGAGTCTTAGTCACACAATAAGCCAACACTCACCATCTGCTAGTTTACAAAGGTTTAAGACATACCTGCAGAAATTGTTGCCCCCATCGTTTTTTGTTTATTTGTTTGTTGTTTTTAATACATATCATAAATAGAACTTCAGTGGAAGGCAACATGTCTGTAAATGTTCTGCCATGGGCTACCTTCACTGAGAGCCTGCCTCTGGGCAGGGGGAGTCCAGAGTTGGGGATGGGGGATTGGGAATGTTGAACATGGCCCTGGATTCCTAATTTTTGGCAGGATTGCTCAAATTATAATGAGGAACCAGCAATCTAAATGTTACTATCTGTGACCATAGGGGAGGCATACACCAGCTCAATCCTGGCTGCTGATGCAGACAGGAGTGAGATAAAGTAATTGGTGTAGTGAAACAGGAAGAGGCTTCTGGCAGAGAAGAAGATGAGGAGATGGGATGCTGAAGGTTGGCCCAGGGCCAAGGTTTGTGTGTAGCTGATGTTCTTAGAGACATAGTCAAGCCTTTAGGGAGGTCTAGGCAGGATGTCATGGTTTTAGCTAAGTGAGCTGGTTTGGTCCTATAATCCCAATCACGCATTCAGAATACTGAGTTGAGACCTGTTCATGAGTGCTGGATGAGCATTTTTGGAAAGGAGATAGCAGCAGCTCAACAGACTTACCCCGAATATAATTCACAACTGCTTTGGGTCAGTGGGACTGATTCCAGATACCACTTGCCAGTGGGACTGGTGCTGGGACATGACTGTTTTTGGCTGAAAGACAGATTTCAGACTTCCTCTTAAAAGTGTCAGATCTTACAGCTTCACTTATTTTGATGTGGCCTGATATTCGAAAAGTCCTGATTTTTTTAAACTTAATGTTTTTACAGCTTCATATATATATAATAAATTTGGTTCATTATTCATTGTGTGCCTTTTTACTAATCTTATGGCAGGGCTCACAAATACTTATAAGTGAACTTTATAGATTATAAATTATTGCTCTCTGTAAAACTTTTCGTAGAAGTACATTTGAGATTAAAATATGTCATCCTCTACATATTTTGTTTATCTTTGAAGTATTTCTTTTTCATTAAATAGATACATACTGCCTTTGGGGGTCTATACTGCACTTTAGTGGGGAGAAAAAAGTAGTGTTGTATAATTAATTCCAAATGAAGGTTTTAATGAGGTATAGTGGTGGCAAACAGGAGAGTGTGCTCGCCTCAGCCTCAGTCTGTCAGGTATTTGTGGACTTGCCACAGTGAAGTTCTTTATGTGGTCTTCTCTGTTTTGTTCTGCACGAGTTGCTCTCCATCCTTGGCAAACTCATTTTTTGAGGGTAAGATCCAAGTTTACCTTCTTGATGAAGTCTTCTCTGATTCCTCTAGGCAGACAGTGTTGCATACACCTGTAGATGCTCACACAGCCTTGTCACATTGTGCTGTTATCTCTCTGTGCATCCATCTCCACCACTGGACTGGGTGGTGGTGACAGTGGACTGGGTGTTGCCGATAGTGGCTTGTTGATTTTCTTATTCCCAGGGCTAAGTATAGGATTTGGGCAAATTAATGAAGGTAGATTGAAGCAAGGGATGGAAAGAGCATTTCCAGCCACTGTTCAGCTGAAAACAATCCACTGCATCATAGACTGCCTCATTCCTAACCAGAACAGAGGCTCTTCTCATTATTCAAATTAGTCAGTTGAAAAATCAGAATTTTCTGACTCTCCGTATAGCTAAAAATGCCATTACCATGGAATCTATAATGATGCCTGTTTTGAACAGGCTATTTAATCCTGGAATTGGCTCCACCAAGCCATTATGCCAAAGGGACTCATGAAAGAAAAAAAAAAAAGATTGCATTTGGGGACTATTTTTTTTTTTATAAAAATTTCTGGGAATTTGATGGAATGGTCTTGGATGAAAGGAAAGTCAAGTCATATTAGCAATAGGTTTCCTTTTATGGACTGTATAAGAATAAAAAGCCTTCGATAAACCTGTAGCAGTGTAACACTGCAGATAAGATGAACCTGAAAAAACAGGATGCCAGCACCAATTTACAGTGGCCTTCCTTTTGTTTTCTGAAGATGCCTCAGAAAGTGGAATGGGTAAAAAGACTGATTGAACATCTACCAAGAGCCAGGCTTTACGTGTGCTATCTTTAAGCTTACAAATATCTCATAAATTAAGCATTATAATTCCCATATATAGTGCTTTGGAGCTCACAGAGGCAAATAGGCCCAATGTGCCAAAATTCAAATCCCGGTGTCTCTGATAACCAAAAATTCACTGTACTGTGTTAATTCTGAGGTAAGACTTAAAAATAACAATAGTCACCTTTTCCAATCTGCCTCCTCCCCTCCCCCCACAAAATTATACTGATTGCGGATGGACTCAAACATCTTCAGATGAGAAGTAATAAGACCACAGTTACTTGTTATGATATATTTTTACTGGAATATGTAAATATCTGGATGTAAGTGGAAGTTGTGTGTGATTGTTAAGGTATATAAAGATGGAGTTATACTACTCCATGGATATGAATGCAGCACATAACCATCTCTATATGTGATAAGTGGACTCAATATATTAAAAGTCCTCATTTCTATTCCTGTCCATCTAACTTGATTATCTTTGTGTCTAGGCTTTCATACCATAGTGTTTCCAACATAAGCCAGGCTGGATGATTTGCCCACTGTTTGCCTCTTAATAGTGCTGTGAAAGTTAGATTTGGTTATAGCTGTAAAATGGTGCCCATGCTTTAGAAAAACTACCTATATAAAATATCTTTAATAGTGCAAGTATGGTAGCATACTATGCTTTCTGTAGGCCAAAGATCAGCAAATTAGAGACTGTGGGCCAAATTTTACCTGCTGTCTCTTTCTGTATGACCTACAAACTAAGAATGGTTCTCAATCATTTGTAAGTGGTGAAAAAACCAAAATAATAACCTCTTGTGAAATATACAAATCATATAAATTGAGTTTTCAGTGTCCATAAGTAAAGTTTTATTGAAACATGGTCATATTAATTTATTTATAATCTATGGCCATTTTCATGCTATGGTGGCAGAGTTGGGTAGTTGTGACAAAGACCATATGACCCTTGAGACTTAAAATATTTATTATCTGGTCCTTTACAGACAAGTTTGACCACCTCCGGTCCAGGCATTAAAGAGGTACTAATTAGAAGGTACGTGGCAATGCATATGAAATCTGCCCTCTAGATATCTGAGCCCAAGTGTTGTGTGTATGAGAGGAATCACTCTTCAGATGTCTATCCAAAAGTGGGGGAAGGGAGCCGTAGCTGAAAGAAGAAAGTGTAAGATTTAAAGTAAGATTTCCAGACAGTCTGGAAGCAGAAAAAAAAAAAAAAAGGAAAACATGTTTTAATCAGTCTGACTTACATATGGACTCCATAGTCTTGGTATAAACAGTGCACAGTTCAATTTTTGTTGCTGCTGTCCTGCCATTCTTCCTCTTGTTCGAGAGCAACTGATTGCCTGCACATTTGCTCGAAAGGCTTTTTTATTTCTCTCTTGGTGTTCATTAGATTTCATGCCTGAGAAAATACCAAATCAACATCGCTTTAGTTGTTACTTTCTTTGTATTAGCCTCTTTACCAGCCAAGCGCGGGGGGAAGGACTTGACTTCCAGGTCCGGGCAGCTCTGCTTTTCTGTTCCTTGAAGAAACAGCCTCTATGCGAAAAGTTCTTCTGCTCAAGAGCCCTCAACCCAAGCTGTAGGCAGTTCTCTGAGTGGCACTTCCCACCCATCTACCACTACTGAAATCCACTCAGCTGCTAATTTTCTGGAAGATTCAAATGCTCCTACATCAAGGTCATCTCAAAGGAGAGTTTAAAGAGCATTTCTCTTCCCCTCCCTTCCCTTGTAAAATATGTATATTTACAAGAGCATGCATAAATGGTCACCAGGGAAGATAAGCTATCAGAGAGTTGGGAGATGTCTTTCCTCATACAGTTCACACATCACTGAAGCAGATAAAATTGGTTTTGTACCTAGCTCTCTGAATACACTGTTAAGGACTCTGTCCTGAAAATTGATCTATACCACTACGATAAAATTCAGAGCATCCCTTTCATAAATATCTAACTGTGGTGTTAGCGGCTGCTGCTCCTGCCTGGCTCCCAGGGACTATGCTTGGGCAGGCAGAGAACAGCCTGCAGCTTGTAGCCTCAGTGGGCACAGTCGTTGTCACTGGCTGCATCAAAACTTAATTAAAGCATTAGATAGATTCAGTGCAGCTCGATGTATGCCTCAGTTTACAGTTACTAAAGTCAATTGCATGGCTGCCCATGGAATGTTAGATTAAATCTCTGTTTAATTTTAATAATACTAATAATGACATCCGGGATCCACAACCTGCCATTTTCGAAATGCTATGTGCGGCTCTTTTTTTTTTTTTTTTTTTCTTTATGCCTGCCTGATGCCTATGGCCCTGAAAGCTGCATGCGTTGCTGTCAGGCTTTGTAACTCACTAAAAGCCAATAGGACTGCAGATTTCTTTGTTCTGTCTTATAGTGCTAATGCCATCTGAAAAGGCAATGCATCCTTGTATCTAGAATTTTATATTTAGACCTCGCTTGGAAGACATATGTGTACCATATGGGACATCTGCAAAAGATAGAGGTAATACAGTAGATAAAATTTAAGGAAGCATAAGGTCAGCTCTTCAATATCAATCTCTAACTGGCTATTAGACAAAAATTGATTGGAAAAATATGGAAAGATTGTATTCTAATGTAAGAAAAATGGGGGCTGGTAAGAGATAACACCAGAATTGAATCAGAAGCCTGGCACATAGTAGGTGCTTAATAAATATTTATTAAATAATAAAAGGAAGGCCAGCAAGCAATGATATGTATATGAGACTCTGCTCTGTCATTCACAGTCTTCATTAGCTAAGGCAGGGAACTCAATCTCAATTTCTTCCTCTTGAAAACAGGAAGTAGCTGCTTCCCAAGACTTCTAGTTGGGCTGAATTAGATAATTAATATGAAGGTGCTTTGCAAACTTACATAAATATGTGTGATGTATTGTTATTCTTAAATGAAATATTACCCATGGGCTAATATTTAAACAAGTGTAAGAGGGTTTAGGATATTATAAGACAAAAGATGTTATTATTTATTAAATATCGGGGTTTTGAAAGACAGACACTGTGCAAATTCAAACAAAAATGATACATTGGAAATAGAATAATTTTGGTGACATGAGAGAAAAGATTGGGAATCATGAGATCTAAAACCTAGTGTTGGCTTTGCTACTCTTTAAATATGTGATTTTTGGCAAGTCCCTCTATTTGTCTCATTTGATCAGGAGACTGGACTAAGTGATCTTGAAAAGTCTTCCAGTTCTGTGATTCAGTGATGCAGATCTGAGCAGACTCAAAAACCTATCAAGTTTTCCATTCTTAAATCTATATGTACATGTGTTTCTGTACACCTTGAAGTTTTATTTTGCTCCTGTGTGGCATATTAAATCTCTCCTTAAAGGAGCCTTAGAAGTTATGGAGTGGGAGTCAGAAGAGAAGGTGCATTAGAAAAATATAGATCAGGTTATTGGGTTTTGTGCGGCCCATCATTTTGCAGAATTGAATATTTTAAATGCACCTCGAAGTCTCTAAGATAACTCACTCTTCAGAGATATTTCCTGAACTTTTCTCCTTCCTTTTTTCCTGTCTTTAGGTGACTGGTGCAGAAAAGTAGTGGCATCTCAGGCTGGGAGCCCCTGGCATGCTGAGGTATTGCCAGTGGCTCTCTCTGGGCTCTTTGTTCTGGTTGAGTCATGGACACAAAGCTCTCTGGTGGTCACAGCTCATGGAGACTTTATTTACCTTTCAGTGACAGATAATTTGTGAAGAGCCAATGGAGGCAGAAATCCTGATCTAAGCAAATGGCAGTTGCCCAAGCATTTGTTGGAGGAAAATGACCCAAGTCTCTGACATTGTTGGGAGGGGGGTTGTGGTGATGTCAGCAAACCTATCACTGTCATCCTTCTCACCCTTCTCATAGAACTGCTTTTCTAAAGCCTTGAGCTTATCCAACTGAATTTGCATTTTGAAATTATTCCGTTGCTTGAGTTTCTTAAGTGATCTCCTTACTCATTAGGAAGATGAACCTTGCATATATGGAGGGAGGGTAAGGGACTGATGGCTTATTGTACAAATTTATAAAAATGCTACTTATCTCGAAAATAATTATATTTCTAAAAACTGCCATAATGAGGGCTTTCCTCTTATTTACTATTACTATTACTATTATTTACATAAAATGATTTGGAAAGCATGTGCATACATCTATACCTTTTCCATTTTTGTTCATGGGGATTCTGCTCTTTCTTGAAGAAGATTAAAAAGGGAAATAAACAATTACGTTTTATGGAGGGAAAGAATAAAAACCCAAATAAAAGGTAACTATCATGTCTCATCTGGGTTCCCTCTGAAGTCTCTTTTATCTAGAGTTCACTTATGCTACCCTGATGTCTGTGGTCTTATTTAATATCAGCCGGTAATAAAGAGCCCTTCAGCTAACTACGCCATATTCCACTATTAACTGCAGCTCTTGAAACAGTCATCGAGGGAAGGGGAGTCGGAACCCTTCAATGTCAAGACGTTTAGAGGCACTCTAGCATCAATCAAGATGCACGTCGCTAAGTGCCTGCTTTCATTTACATGAAATATTCATACAGCATTCTGTTTTGCTTTTCTCTCTCCTAATCATCACTTTTCGGAAGAAGCTACAATCATCTCAGTTAGAGGAGGGTATTATGGGACGTGCTGTACCTTTCAAAGTCAGGCTTCCTGCAGATAGCTAGTTCTGTAATGAGGCAGCAGACTGCATGGACCACCAAAGGTCTCCCTCACAGAGGCTGGCCTTGTTATCATGTACTATTCATCTTCAAGTATACAACTTAGTGAAAATGAAAGTAATTAATTAACTATAACAAACCTGTCAAAAAGCTATTTAGGATTTTGACAGAAAAAAATTTTACTATTTGCTTTAAATGGAAAACAAAAATTGTCTAGCTCAGAAAATTCAGAAGCAATTCTATTTACTTAAGCTTTCCTATTACCATTCTCTCTTAATTACATGATAAGTAGCATATAAATTAATTTCTAGTTCTTTTGACTTATATAAATTGTATGATGCTTTTATAGTTGATGCAGGTTAAAAAAAAAAAAAGCCCTAGATGGGAAAATTGCCTCTATATAAATAATTTCAAAAAGTAGGTATAGTATACTTTTGGTCATCTAAATGGTGATTAAGAGTACATGGTAACCTGAGGGTCTTCCCTCCCCTTTTTCACCTTCCTTCCCTCCCTCCCTCCTCCTCCTCCCTTCCTTCCTTCCTTCCTTCCTTCCTTCCTTCCTTCCTTCCTTCCTTCCTTCCTTCCTTCCACAAAAGTGATTTTCTCGGGTATTGGATTTTTTTCCCTAAGGCCCTAGAATGGCATTTGTGTAATACAACTCTTTGGAATGAAACACCAATGATGAACTTGTTTCTTTTTGTAAGGACTATCTCATATGTCTTTGTTTCTGATAGGTATAAAAAAGGATAATAATCTGCTGTGTAAGAATTCTGACCCATTATTCTAGAAGTTAAAGTTAATTTCAAAAGATTTTCCTACATTTTATTTATTTTATTTGCCTATTTAGTTTTGAGTGTGGTGCAAGGAGATGTAGGAGTTGGTCTTTGCTTATGAAATATCTTTTGCAAAAGAATTTTTGCGTTAAGAGAGAAATGCCAGGTAAATCATTAAAGTCTAATGACAATAAGTATAAACACTCAATGTCTTTTGCTTAGAGGGCTGTATTTTTAACTGAAGACGTTTATAATTGGTACGCACCAGAACGGCACTCTTTTTAAAGTTGGAAATGTTAATGGTGCTGAGGTTTATTCTTCTTGTTCGTTTAACCCCTCATACTATATAGACTGAAATAGGAACCCAAGTGGGCAGCATAAGGTTGCTTTTCATTTAGGTAGTTTTCTGCTTTAGAATGCAATACCAAAATTATAGCTGATTGCCCAGAAATGGAATATAAATGACAAATCGGTGAATCCCTGAAAAAATTCTCAAATATTGTCTTTATGTATTTACCACACAATTTTAAGCATATTTGCTTACTTTTGACCAATTTTAAATTGAAGTCATCTTTTTAAGTTATACTTTATTTCTCTAAATAGCACAAAATGCAGTAAAGATATATTTTTTAAAAAATCTAAATTCCAATGATTTGTACTCTTATGGATTAAAGTGTGAATAATATAAAGTAATTTGAAACAATTCAGGTCAATGATCTTTAGTTACCTTAAATAAAGAAATAATCATACTTAGTTACACATAAAGTACAATTGTGATTTTCCAAAGTGAAAAAAATGCCATATAAGAAAAATTTTTGTACATGTAAAAAAGTTTTATACATTCCCATCATTGCTCTTTATGGTACGATTAATGTTTATAAAAAAGTGGAGTAAAAATTGAAGAGGTTGGTTACCAGCAGTTTCACAATAATTTTACTTTTAAATGTTATTTTGTGGCTATATATTATCTTTTACTCTGAATAAATCTTTTCCTTCTCTTTGCTATTTAAACTTGATAACAACTTGAAGAAGTTTAATCTTTGTTTTTCCTTTAAAAGTGCTTTTCCAGGGAAAAAAAAGAGTAATAGAAGTTGATATTTCAAACTACAACAAAAGTTGCCACAAGAATTGTAAACAGAACACAATTTGGGGGTAATTTTAAAGGATGCTGGAGTTTGAAATAAAAAGAAAATACCATGGGGTTTAAGATTCAATATATTAAACATTCAAATGCAAATAATAATTCTAGAACAAGCATCTTCCTAACAAGTTGCTAAGCATGTTAACACCTACAGTTCCATCCATCTTAAATAAATTTAAAGCCATTTAGAGCACTGGAATTGCAGTATTTTGTAAAACTGAGTCATAAGTGGCATAATCCATTACACCGCCCCCCATTCTCCCTTTGTAGAAAACTTTTAAAGTTGATTTGCTTCTACTTTATGGTTTGACACTGTTGTGCACATAGTTACATATTTGAAGTAACTAACATAAAATAGGTTGTTTCCCTTTTCCCTCCTTCCACTGTAAAACATGGATTGGCTTAAATTTTAACTTCGTTGCAACCTGCTGAAGTTTGAGGGACTCGAATTCAGATGAAACCCATCATACCTGTGGGATATCTTTAATCCCTGGAGGTACTGGAATTTATGTACACTGTTAGCCTTTAATCTTATGAGAATGGTTTTGACTACAGCTCCCTTAGCTAGGCAGACTTAAAAGAACTGGTTCTCGTTCTGTTTCCTACAAGGCTCTCAAAATAGGAACACTGAGATTTGAAATTTAGGGGTAGGTTTTGTGGAGATACATTTTTAGGAATGGAAGGTATATGTATGATAATGATTTCTGTTGAAGTTTTATGTCAAGATGGACAGGCTACTGGTGAAAAACAGTTGTCTTTGCTTTCCTTTTCAAATAAGCTATCTGATTGATAATTTATTTGAAAATTGTTCATTTTGTTTGAGTTGAGAGTTCATTTCAAAGACACTAGTAACCATTAGTATGGTATCCAAGGCAATCCATAGGGCAATATATGTGAGGGCTGACTGAAACAGAATTACTGTTGTTTCAAATTAATATTGTTTCCATAAACAATCACCTTAGGAAGTGTTAGTAATGCTTGTTTCTCAAAGGCCCTCCTTCTAATTTGCTCTTATATGCTGTTCCAAATTGTTCTTGCTCTTTTTTTAAAAAAAATATCTCATTTAATGCTTTTTCTCTTTTTACAAGAGCTTTACAGAGGTATAATTTACATACCATAAAATTCAGCCATTTTAAATGTACAATTCAATAAGTGTCAGTAAATTTATAGAGCTGTGCAACCATCACCACAATACAATCTAATTTTAAAACATTTCCATTATCTCCTAAAGAAACCTCATACCCCTTTGGAATCAATTCCTGTTCCACCCCCAGCCCCAGACAACCTCTAATTCGCTTTCTGCTGCTGTAGATTTTCCTTTTCTGGACATTTCATATAAATAGAATCACATAATAATATGTGTATTGTATGTATGTATGTCTTGCTTTTTTCCCTTAGCGTAATGTTTTTGAGATTCATCCACGTTGTAGCATTTATCAGTAGCTGATTGTTTTTTTTATGAGGGGGTATTCCATTATATGGATAGATATATCAAGTTTTGTTTATCTGTTCGCCAGTTGATAGACATTTGGATTATGTCTACTTTTTGGATATTATAAATAATGGTGCTATCCAAATTCACTGAAGAATATTAGTGATAGTAAATCTTTAACAATTGAAGATAGCTTTGGGTTTGCAGAACAGAACAAAGTTATTTGAAACAGAGTTGATAAGACAGATAAAGAGTAAAAGTATTGATTATTATTAAAAGTAAAGTATGATTATAGGAGCGATAAGCCAGGTGTTCTGAAGACACTTCTAAAGAGCAGTTATCAACATATTTTGAGCAATGGCAGTCTCTTTATCATTATGCTAGATGAAACCTAGTATATTTATAAAAATAAATCTGACTATTATTTAGTCATGTCCTCAGGTATGTATTTCATTTTTTCCATGTTATATTTTAGAGAGCAAGTTTAGTTAGTCTGTACTTTTCCTTGACTTATAACTCTGAAAGGTAATTTAAACAAAGTAATACTTAGTGTCCAAATTTAAAAATAAAAAAATAAATATCAAGAAATGTAGTTTAAATGCTTTGTTTCCATGGGATAATTACAGATTTCGAAAGATCAAACATTCTTTATTTACTCTTTCTGCTTTGTATTTGTGCTTAGATATCTTGCAATAATTCATTGTCTCTAATGCAGATATATATGTAGGTCTATGATTAAACATTTAACATAGTCACATATAATTATAAAACTGATGAAAATCATTTTTCCTTAGCTGTTCATTAATACTCTGTTTGTTTGAAAATTTTAAGGTTTCCGATTAATAATTGTTAATTCCATATTATTATTGGTTATTCATAGTTGTTTGATGTCATATATTTAGCCATTCAAAGTTGAGACCTATACTCAATTAGAAAATCGTACATTTGTATTTCTGGCCTCTTTGCAAAGATTAAACATAAATCCATCAAGCCAACTTAGAACTTTGAAACTTCTCTTACATCTGTAGTTCTCATTATCTAGAAGTTATTCTGTCCCTCTGTTAAATTACTTTATGCTGCAGCTTAAACGAACATGTCTTGCTTTCATCTAGCATTTCAAATAGGGCAAAGACTGCTGTACAATTTCCAAACACAACTGAGCTAACAGAGATGAATTACTAGAGTTTATATAATTTATATTAGGAATTCATAGACCTAGCAAAAGGGATTAGTACATTTTATTTCAGGGCAGGAGATGATCCTGTCATTAATGGTCGATACTTTCATCATCTTTTAAACCTGAGGAATTTCCTGGGTGACAAGACTGTAAGGACATATCAGAGATTCACAGCTGTGAGCTTTATCTGGACACGCACTGCTTTACTCACAGTATGTGGACTACGTCCCATCAAACTGGATTAGGCTGTCAATCACATCTTCCGATGTATATTGTATTATGATTTTTTGAAAATGTCACTGAGATCAGAGTAATTTCTTGGCTAATTGCATCTTGTCTCTTCTTAATACTGTGCATTTAATGGTTTCATTACCTGATGTGACAATCACAGTTCCTGGTCCAGTATTAACGGGGAGTTTTATTTCTCTTTTTTTTGCACACACATATACACACTCATTCACATTTAAGGTGCTTCTTTAATAAGAAAGAAAAAATACATTTAAGCACTTCTGTATTCTATAAAATAAAATGTGTGTGTAGCATTCCTTGTTTTCCCTATGGTTTAACATATACATAATAGTTGAAATTGTTTCTGTAATCCCCAAAGCATACCCGATGCTTAATACAGTATTTTTCCTTTCTGTTATGGAAATAGATTAAAGAAGATATTAACCTTTAAGAAACTGTCACTCATTACTCACAATGCCTGTACCTTTCTCTAGAGAATCTGCTCCAAACACAAAAATATTTGTGTTTCTATATTACCTATTTAACCATAAGAGATTCATTTGGATCAACATTAGGTTTCATTAAATCCTACTTTGGTGCATGCAGCTTGAGTACTACCTGTTACCAGGAGAAAAATGGACAGCAAGAGATATTAAAATCCCTGTAATAATGAGTTGCTCTGAAAATGTAGTTATTAAAAATGTCCCTGAACACACTCAAATTTAGATTAAAATAGGTACTGGAGATACAAAGATGAATAATGTAATGAACTAATCTCTCACTCATAAGGACAAATAATTTTATAATTTATGGGTAGGAAAAAAAAATAGAACATAGGCTTTTATTTTATTTTGTAGCTCTTAAAGAACATCTAGAGTAAATACCTTAATGGGATACCATGGGCTTTGGGGGTTTAGTGATAGGCCTGATGGAGAAAGTGGGATGTTCCGATCATTGAAACAGTAACTCCCAATGAGATCTGTTGGTGATATATTGTAAACTAAAATGATGGTGGTGGTGGTTGGAGGGGACAAGTGCTAGTTCAAGAGGGGTACAGAAGCATTTTAGAGATGAATTTTATTCAGATGGTGCTTCTGACAGCTCTTATGTCCATCAGTGATGGGAAAGTTCTGTACTTCTGGTATCCTTTGAATTTCCTTTTCCACAGAAAATACTAATTGTGAGCTGGAAGGTAGGAGATGTAGATGAAAAGTGGGCAGATTTTGCCTGGCGTTCTTGGTAGGGGGCGGCAGCTGAAGGATGCACTTGTGTTTGTATCTGACAGCAGCTGTGGTATCCAATTCAAATTCACTGTGGCAGGAAGAAAGAGTGTGAATGCTAAAGTACCCAAGGTGTTTGTAAATACTCTGCTTTGCTAACCATTCAAATCTGGTTGCATAGATTGCTGCAGTTGCCTGTATAAATGTAGAATGACATTTATAAAAAAAATAGTGTGCAAACGGTGATGAGTTTTCCTTCTAAATGTTTTTATAACAGTACTGCACGATTCATTGGTATTCATATAAAATAGAGAAAGAGTGATGATTAAAAAGCAGCTTTTGACTACTATTTCAGGAGGGAAAATTAATTGTGATTTCATCAAAGTTTCCTGCACATGGTTTCAAGGATTGTCTATATTTTAGCTTCAGATAGATTTCAAAGTTAACCAACTACTATTAGTCTTGCAAAACAGGCTTGATAAAGTGGTTGAGGATTCTTTTTTTCATTGACTGGGTCGTGGAGTGTCAAAGAGCTTTCAGACATTTAAAAGTCAAGTGATAGTCACCAGCTACCCACTCTTAAGTAGATGACTTTATTTGTAGGCTGACCTCAGTGCATCTCTAAATGAATTTCTAAGTGGTGTATTCAGTTCTCTTATACATACTGGAAAGTGGAATTCATTCATACCAGGTCCCCTCTGAGGTGACAGCTGTCCCTTTGTGTATCATTCCATACCTGTTTTTTCAGACCCTTCTGGAGATCTGATCATTGTTGATAAAGCTACCAACAAAATGAGTAAGGCTAAAGATAACGTGGAATTCCATTAATCTGTTTTGTGGTAGCAAAGAATAGATTTGGTGAAGTTATTGGGAATTTTAAAAAGCTGAGAGATGGGCAGACGTAGACACATTTTAGTTTTTACACAGGAGGTCACAGCGACACAGCTGCATTTTGGAACCTTATTTGTATTTTATTAGCGCATTAGGATGAATGTGGGCCTAGGCCTCAGTTGTCATAGGGTATCTCTTTTATTTCACTTGGACATCTGTGACCCTATGCAGAAAGGCTCCTGGCTTAGCCTGTAGAGGCAGAACAGCAGATTTCACTGTCGAAAAGCTCCTTGGATTTTCCATTTTTTTTTCTTTTCCAACTGAGTTCACCCTTATTGCCCTGACTAATAAATGAGACAACCACCCCATTTTGGCCTGAAGAGTCCAAGGTGATATAGATGGCTAGGTGATCCTCAACTGTTTTTTATACTGTCTCCTGAATGGATAAATGTGTCAGAATTGAAAGATAGTTTATGCTTTGACATCAGAGGGGAAACACGAAATAAAGCTGTGTTGTCACCTGCCTGGTAATGAATAAACACCAGAGATCGATGTGTGTGCTCCTTTGAAAAGATCGCCAGTGACAGTGGAGCTTTACTTAGGAGACAGCAAGAAATGCCTTGACTGAGAAGAATTACTTAGGCAATCTTTTGCTGTTATACTTGGAATTATAGTTGACAACTCCAAGTGTGTCATCAGGAGAATCTCAGGCTGTGGACATAAGGGCTGATTCTTTAGGTTAGAGGACCTTTAGTTTAGACTTTAACAGACTCAAAACTCGTGAAATTGTGTGCAAACTGTGTGCAAATGTTCATTTGCCTGTGTCTGTGTGTGGGGAGACTCTCAAAGAGTCTATGATTGAAAAAATAAAAACTATGATGATGAAATATCAAGGTAATTAACAGAGTGACACACCATCAACTCTGAATTTTTGTCATACATAGTGAGTGAGGCAAAAATCACAATGAGTCAAAGTTGTCCGTAAAAATCTCTTAGGAAAGCACATTAGAAACCAATACACTTTCCTTTGAAAAGACTAAGCAGTTGATTTTCCCTCTTTCCAACTGAGCCCCAGATTCCTGTACCTACCTCATAGTCATCCTAAGATACAGTAAATGAAAATAAGATTTAAATTTTTCTCTCTAAACTTAAACTTGGCTTAGCACATTTAGTTAAATTCAAACAGGATAAAAATGTATTTAATTGTATGACTTCTACTGTATTTGATCACGCCAATAATATTTGAGGAGTGTTAGATAGGCATATAATTATTCCCATTTTAGAGATCAGGAAATTGAGGTTAAAGAGGTTGACTGAACTAAACATCTTAGGTTTTAGATAGAAAATCTTATTTGTTACCTTGACTCAAAGAGATGAATGATGTTATTTCCTACAGTTCCATATGGTAAGTGGCAGAATAAAGACAAGAATTTATTTCTCAGCATCTAATTTAAGGATGTTTTCACTGGAAGGAGAAAGTCTGTAATGCTAACCAGCAAAGATTGTTAGTAATGGTAGAAGTAACAAAAATGCTATAACTGTTATATGAGAATATTCGTGGTCTATTTTTTTAATTCCTTACTTTGGATTTGTATTTTTTTCCCCCCAGTAAACTAATTTTCCATTTTCTCATTTTTTTCTGTGCATTACAAATTCAAGTTCCCATGAAAACACTAAACATTATCAATTTTGCATACCCATCAAGTTAAACCTGTTGTTGGAGCTTTTGCGAGCATCTAATGAAGTGATATACATGAAAGTCTTTTGGCAAATCTATAAATACAAGACATTATTATAAGTAAGTTCAAATTTTATGAGCAATATTATTGCTATGGTTTTTACTACTACTACTATGTATCCATTTAGTTATGGTGTATAACGGTGCTTCCCAACAGGATAAGGGATGGGGAGAACATGACAAAGAATGACCCAGGAAGACTGTCAAAATACACACGATGCCCTTGTAAATCCTAACTGATCTCCCACCTTCTCCTACTCTTCATGATGTAGGAAAATCTCAGAGAGATTTGAGTGTGTATATTTTAAACAACAAAAAAAGAATCCCATGTGATTCTGGGTTATATATCCTGGTTGATAACTAATAATTGACACTCTTCATTGATTATTCAATTCATTCATTTATTCACTCACTCATCCATCAAATACTTTTGAACAGTTACCATGTGCTATCCACTTAGCTATCCACTTAGGTAATTCATTTACTCGCTCAAAAGACAGAGTTTCAATTTCTGCATTTTTTCATTTATATTTGCTAATGGAAGCATGTTGTGGAGCCACTAATACCTCATCCTCGTGCAGATATTTAATATTATTTAGGAATTGATAGAGACATATTTAAGAACTACTGCTCATATTAGAAACAGTGGACCTTGGCAACTTCCAGTTTTTTAGTCTCTAATCACCTACACCTATCTCATTTGGGCATCTGGGGAAAGAATTGATGTCGAAAGGGAGAGGTCAGAGAAGTGTCCGGGAGGTCAATGATATTATAGCCTTTTCTCTTTTATAGCCTTGCTTTGATATGTGGTGACAATGAAAAGCCATGACTTGTTATCACTACATATATTTTTTGTTGTTGGGCTCATAGACAGATTTTTATATTGAAACTCAACAGATATGAAATAAAGATTATAAGTTAAAATAACAGGTATTCAGTTAATGCCATAAAGGCAAGGGAATCTCCTTGGGTAAATTGTAAGGCTAAGGTGGATAAGCTGTTGGATCTGATATTACCAAGTAGCACATGGACAATTGTTAGTGGTCTTCTCTTTACTATGTGTGTGTGTATATGTACATATCTATGTGTATATGTGTGTGTGTGTGTGTGTGTGTGTGTGTGTGTATGTTATATACTGCTTTCTGTTTTACTTAAAATCTTCTCTTTTCCCTTTTTATATGGCCTTCCTTACATGGCTCCTTCAACTCGCTACTTCTGCACCTGCAACAAAGCATCAAATAACATGAAGCTTCATCTGTCACAGAGCTAGCACTGAGCCTCGTGGTTTACCCAGTCCTCATACCTGATTCTCTCCTGCTTCAGAACAACTTATATGCTGGGATTCTGTTTTCAATTTTATTTTTTAATTACTCTGTACTTTTGACTGCTCTTAATGTGGCTACCTACTTTAGACGACATTGGAAAAATATATCTTCTATCTGGATTTGGCCCAGTACCCTCAGCACAAACAGTTCTGACCCCTCATTTCCAACAGCTTTTCCAATCTTCCAATTCTGTTTATGCTTCTTCACCACATATTTCTGTTATTCTCAAATATGACTCTAGAAGTAGCCAAGGAATTTCTAAAAATATAGATTCTATGGCCACATGCTAGACCTGCTGAACTGGAATTTTCAAGGTGTCACTTTCTGGGATGATGAAGTGACTTATATATATGTACTGCCCCACCTGGTCACCACCAGCCACATGTGGGCATTTACATTTAAAGTTAAAGAAAATTAAAAATTCAGTCCCTCAGTTATTCCAGCCACATTCAAGTATTTAATAGCCGCATGTGCCTGTTATCAGCAGAATGCTGGGTTGTGGATCCCAAGAAGCTAATGAAGCAGCCTTGCTTTGTTCCTTACAGGTTTGAGAACCATGATGTTAGGTGACCAATACCTTTCCATTGATTTTACATGGATTAATTTACTTCATTAGAAAAAAATTATTTCTGGTGTAAAAATGATCTGGTTCCCTTCTGGGAGGACAATGACACAAATGTCCACTGCGTTTGGTCTAGAGGTTAAGGAAGGGAAGGTCTTAAAAGGTAAAGGGGGGAAAGGTTTAAAAGAAGTGGCTGACACATTCTAAGACAGGAACTTGAGTGTTCTACAAACATACTGGTATAAACCAATGAGAATGCAGTAGCATCTATCTTTGACTCAGTATTTTAGAACCTGGGGAATAAAAACATATATAAGGATGGATCTATTACATAAATGAGAGAATGCAGTTGGTGATGCTCAGATAAGTGACTAATGAATATGGTAGAAAATGCTGGTCGTAGAATATTTGCTTGACAGTCTGTATTCACTGACTCATTCACTCACTGATTCATCCATTCACTGACTTACTGACTGACTCGCTTACTTACTCATATGAAGATGCTTCAAGATGTTTTATTTAACAATGAAAAAAAGGATGCAGAATATTTTTGTGCATATTAATTAGGAGAACCACAAACCATAATAGGTCAATCAGACTATATTACAGTCAAGTTAGGTACTGTCACTGAGTGGAATAATGATGTATTGAAAGTGCTGAGATATGTCCTATCTCTCCTGACTTTCAGCCAAAGATAGTGGCCAGAATAAGTGACACAAGAAGGAAAGAGTGAAATTTAAGCTGTAGGTAACTGTTCCTGTGACCTCTAAAGTAGTTTTTATAGGATAAGCTCAATGTTAAATGTAATAATGTTATTATGTATAAAATCCTTTAAGGTATAAAATTCAGGACTAAAATTTCTTCTTTGGAACATAGACATGCATTTACAAAATGAATTTCATACTTAATACAATGTCTGATAAAAAGTGTAGGGCCACTGCCTATATCACCTACCTCCCAACCAGCTAACCGTGACCTAACCAATGTTTGGGATTATCAAGGGAAAAGATTTTGACAAATAGGGAAAAAATGGAATTTCTATGTGTAGAGTAGATCCCAGGAACCAGTTAAATTGCTGCAGAGAGAATCTCCAGAGTAAAAAAATCTGTGAAAAATGGAACCCATTTGCCATTATTTCTATGTTCAACATGATATTTAGGTAATGTCTACTCCTTTCACTTGGTTCTGATGAGATCAACATAACTACTAGTTCTGCAAATTGTAAACCTCACTAGGGGATAAAATTATCTACATCACTTGTCAAGCAACATGGAAACAGTTTTCAGATGTAAATAATAACTTTCCTTTTCATCTGAGACATTTTCTCTCTATCCTGTGCCATAATGCATGGCAGTCTCTTAAAATACGGAAGACATGCCTATTTGAAAAGTGTTTCTGGCCACCATTTTGTTCAAAAAGATTAACTGAATCAGTAAACTCACTAAAGGTATTTTATTTGCTCAAGTTCAGTAAAATAGTCTTAGGATCTATCAAAGAAAAGAAAGATATAGAAGAAATTTTAAATGACAAGTAGTCGAGTTAAAGCAAGGACTACACTTAGTTTGGTAAAATTGTTGAATTTTAACATAAGCTAAATGTTTTAAGTTGCATTTGTTAATTTAATCAGAAAATTTTAATAGGGGCTTTTAATTCACCAGCATTACAATCTTCATCTGAAATATTTAAATATTTTTATTATATACAATCCTTACTCTCTGTAGGGTCACAATTTAAGGTGATAGTAATTCTAATGATAGAATTGGACAGGGCATAGAACTTGCAATAGTTGTGACCCTATAAAGTTACCTTCATCTCCATTATGTTTAGAAGCAGTTGAGTTATGGTTAAAAACTATTCTTAGGAAAAAGATTGACCTGGGTAGAACTCCAGTTCTGCACATGAGTCTGGACAAGTTATTTGGTGCCCCATGACTCAGTTATTCTGTCTATAGAATAATACCTACTTTAGAGTGTTAGTATGAAGAATTAAGGAGATTATACATATAAAGCAGCCCAAATGGACTAACATAGCCTACTTGGAAGTTTTCTGGGGATTTCTATGACCCTCTCTTACTGTAGGTCATAATTTATTAATAAACAGTATGTTTTAAAAGGTCATTTTTCCCCTTTGGATTTCTTTTCATCTTAAAACAATGCACTAAATATCTTTTATTGAACAGCTACTATGTGCCATCTCTTTCCCTCTATTCCATTTTTGATTAGGTGAAGAAACATGCCCAAGGTTAAAAATTTATGAATAGCAGAGGTCACATTTGAACTCAGGTCTCAAAAACCTTCTGCTCTTTCAGCAAGCTAACTAAGTGACAAGAAACCAATCAGATCAAATCACAAGGATTTATATAGCACAATTAGCTATACTCGAAACCTTAATTATAAATCATTGCAGTCCTGGGAGCAGAATCTAAACCTCTGTCTTCTAATTACATCATGCTACTCCCCTGCTCAAAATTCTCCAATGGCTTCCCAGGACACTCAAAATAAAATCCAAGCTTTTCATGATGCTTTCCACTGGCTATTTGATTTGGCTGTTCATCAACTACTGCATACCAGGCCCACTTTGCTTTAGCCATTCTTGCCTTTGTGAAATTTCCAGCAACTCAAGAAGCAACTGACCCTTTGCATTTGCTTCCCTGTGCCTGAATACTTCCCCACAGATCTCTGCATGGCTTGCTCTCAAAGTTCATTCAAATCTCTGTTCAAATGTCACCTCTTTGAGAAGTCTTAAGGCCTTACCTAATTATTCTAACCCCACTGCTTCGTGCCACCTTCTTACTCTGCCTTATTTTTCTTCTCAGCACTTGTCCCAACCTCATGTCACAGCATGGGTTCATATTTTACACTGTTATCACCTGAATCTTGGCCTCCCCAGTAGAACGTAAGCTACCAAAGGTAGGAACTTGTTCATGGCACCAAGAATAAAGACAGACGCAGAATGAATTCTCAGGAAGCTTTTGCTAAAAGAAGGAATACGTGATTGCCTCAGCCTATGTTTGCTAGTTTATTTTTGTAAAAATTAAGTGACCTCATGTCTTACCTCTGGTCATATGTGTTGTGGGTATTTCTTGGATGATTTATCAGAGACTGGTTTGAATATTAAAATAGAACTAAGTATGCCTATACCTTTATTATTTTTAACTTTTACTAAAGATCATTAACTATTTTTATTGATCATTGAAATTTTATTGAAATATAATATTTCAGAAAAGCACATGAGACATAGTGCCAGTTTTCACAAAGTGTACAACTGTTCGACCACCACCCAGATCAAAAAAAGTAACATATTGCCAGTATCCACTCTTGTTCCCTTCCAGTCACTAG
This sequence comes from Eonycteris spelaea, assembly GCA_003508835.1. NCBI lineage: Eukaryota > Metazoa > Chordata > Mammalia > Chiroptera > Pteropodidae > Eonycteris > Eonycteris spelaea. The sequence continues at coordinate 5,676,001 of PUFA01000054.1, read as the reverse complement.
CTAGCCCTCTGCCAAGGGTACTATGACCTTGGCTTCTAATAGAATAATTTCATCTATCTTTAATATTCATTTAAATTTTCTGTTCACTATCTTTGTTCCTAGTTCAGTGCCTGCTCTCTGAGATCCTAGAATCCTTTTTATAGAGAAAAAAATTAATCAAGTCATTTAACATCTCGTTCTTTTAACTCTTTTGTAGAAAAACTGCAACACCTCATCGTATTTCTCAGTAGACACAGAAAACATGAGCAATGAGCTGAGTTGAATGCATCTGATCTGTGAAATGAGTTGGGCTCAAAATACTTTGGGGAATAGCACTTGTTGTATATGTCATTTTAAAGATAAACAATATTTAGTAAAATATTGGGCAAAATAATGAAATATATCAGTAATGGTAATATATTTAGAAAAACATATACAGCCCAACAATGCACTTTAAGGAGATGAAAATGATCTAAAAAACAGGATTCTTGGTTTTACTACCTTCCAGAAAAAAAGGAGGGAAAAACGTAGGACAAAATGATAATAAATTAATTTATTTAAAATACGGTAGTAAATTTCAAGAGCATTTTCATGGAAATAACAGTGTTCAGGAGCATCCATTATAGGATTTTAAAAAAAAATGTGTGTTGCTGATTCATTTATGATGGCTACTGCACAGATGGTATTAATATTATTATATCCTTGAATCCTTTCTGTAAGCATCTTAATATATATATTTTTAAATCAGGATCAATTATTTTAAGCCCAACATATGTTTTTAAAATGTATCACTTACCATGTTAATTTATATCGTTTGTGTCTTTAGTCCTTGGCAGTTTCTGTGTTTGAATACACAGTTGTACTGTTTGGATAGCATGCACGGTGTTGAGGTGAGAGAAAAACCTGTCTTGCTAACAACAGCCTGTAGGTTGATCATGTGGGGGTGGCGGCAGGGGCAGATGGTCTCAGTTTTGGTCATTTTCTTTTTTTAGGTGTATTCTTCAATGTAACTCATTTGCACTTTTTATTCAAGCACCTGTAGTCCTCAAAGCAAGCAAATATACTACGAGGGTGGGCAAGGTGTTTCATGTTTCAGTAAAATAGTTTTGAATGAACAATCAGGCCTGAGAAGTGGTTCTTTCAGGTGGCTGAACAGAGGCCAGAGAGATCGTTTTATCTCTAGAATGTAGATGTTCATGTGCATCACCTGGAAGGTGCGTTAAAACACCATTTGCTGTCCCCCATCCCTCCCCAAGTTTCTTATTCAGTAAGTCTGATGTGGAGCTTGACAGTTTGTGTTTTGAGGTTCATAAGTTTTCAGGTGCTGCTGTTGCTGTTGCTGTTGTTCCAGGGACCACATTCTGAAAACCACTAATCTAAAAGATGCATGGATTTGACTTGGAGATCAGTGGTCAGTGGTCAGGCCTCAGATAGCCCACTTACTTAGGTCCATGCTGGGGAGGCCTACAGGTAGCTAAAGGAGTGCTTTTAAAAATGCTTCCTGAATACAAGCCAACCAGTTAGCTCCTGATCTTCTTATAGCTTAGTCCTTTTGAACCTCTAAAAGCACCTTGCTGATATGGAATTACATAGGGAAGGGTGCGATGAGGGGTGTGATTGGGATATAGTCTGGAGGAAAAAAAACTTGCCGAGTGATTTTCACTCCCTTTCCTGTTTTAGAATCCCTGAATGTACCTCACCTGTCCTATTGCCTTAGTGGTTTATGTCAGAGAACTGTTTAATAATGGAGGACATTTCTTTCTGTAAATAGTAACCATTAATATCTTTAGAATGGGCCAGCTACAGTCACCCAACATTCCGTGAGAGTCGTCTCTGTGACACATGAGGTACTCTCAGTTCCAGGAGACTTTGGTCTGTTGCGGAAGAGCTCTATGTGAGCCAGCGGAGAGTCAGTGCTCAGGAGAGAAGACCCAGATCTGGGGTGCTATGTAGTAGCTGAAAGTCTATTAGGGGGTGCTGTTAAAGAATACCCCCCAAAGGTGGGGGTATCTCTGAGCAGTCTCAAGTTCTGCAGAAATTTTCATACTGGAAATTGTTGCCTGTGTAGGAGAATTCTCTTCTACAGAGAGTTTCTACCCTCTTCAGCAACTCTCTCAGTATGAAGGAAACAATGTCAGGAATCTAGCGCTTGCTTGGTTGTAGAAATATTGTTTATACATATGGATTAAATGTAAAATTATGGATCAGTTGATAGTGCAAAAAAGACAATGGAGTTAGAATATATAGAAAGTACATATAAGCTCACATTTGTAAGTTATTAAGATGCCAATGGGGAGGGTCGTCAAAGTAAATACCACTGTTATGGTCTACCACTGTTTAGGTAAAGCCTCAAAATGACACTTGAGACATCTCGCTTGGTGTGACCAAAATTCCTACAGTTCAGGCCCAACAGCTAGGTTCAAGCAGTTGGTCTCAGAGAGTCTATCACTTTATCTCAAGAGAAGACACCAGTGGCAGTAAAATTGGAATAAGAGTCTTGACAAATGAATCATCTACCTGAAATAGACCTGAGCAGATCGCTGTTTTTCCGAAGCATAAGAAAACCTACTTCTGTCATTGCTGGCCAGGCAAGCCAGCCCAGTTCAGAAGCCCAGTAAAGGTCTCAAGGTTCTTTGTTGTATGAATGTCCCATTTAGATCTTCAAAAGGGCCATATATACTTTGCCTTACTTACTATCTGTAAGTAAGTCTTACTGCTAGTCTTCCTGCCTTGCAGGAACTCAACCCACAGTCAGGGCCAGAACAGGGCTAAAGGAATACAGAATAAGGACCTAACGCTTTGTATCCCCAAAGTATTATAAATGCACAAGTTCAGAGATAACAGATAACATAATGCTTTTTCTAAGAGATTTGAATTTTTTCATAAAGGCAAATGGGGATCTATTGAATGATTTAAACAAGGGAATTACATAATTTGATCTGTATTTTGGAGTTCACACCACTGATGGTATTAAGGATGCATATGGTAAGGGTAGAAGCTAATTAAAGAACCTTCATACTATATTTTGTTTCATAACAAATAGCTGATGAGAAGGGTTCAGTGAATTCATAAAATAAACTTTGATCTATCAAAAACAAATCTAACTCCCATAATTGAAACCCCATATGTGAGTTGACTCCCATATTTAAAACTCTTCATAAGCCCTAAATTACCTAGAAAATAGTCTTCAATCTATTTGATCACAGTCCTTTCAGTAATAAAAAAAAAAGTTCAAGAATTTCCTCACTCCAACATATGTATATTTATTTAGTTGTAAATGACATGCATGTACAAAGTGCTAACGTATTAAGTGCTTTAAAAACAGATAGACATTTTTAAAGCACAAAATAAAACAAAATATAATCAGAATTATATTTTCTTTCTAATTTCTTCCTAAATTCCACACCCCTTTGGAGACCCAGCCCTAGAGAACAGAAAAGTAGCTCTTTAGCATGACATTTAAGCTCCTTCATGAAATGACAGTTACATCTCCAGACTCATCTCTCTTCATTGTTGACCACCAATGTTTCTAAGGGAGTTCCTGCAATGGTCAACAGTTTCTCCCTGGTGAATCTTCGTTCATGCTGATTTCTTTATGTGAACTGTTACTCTCCCGTTACTTTCTCCCCTTTGTTCTTATATCTAAAACATCTCTTCTCATACTGTGTGATCTTTATCTGTATATGGGTCTCTTTTCCTCCTCTATACCATGAGCTCCTTGAGGGCAAGGTCTGTATCTGACTGAGGCTTGGCTGTATTTCCAAGCAGACATGTCTGATATATCTCCAGCTACATTTTTAGTTGAATACAAATAGAAGATATATTTGAAGAAATGGAAAGGACCAAATAAATACAGGTTGGGAGTAATTATATGGCTATACTTTTTTCCCCTTCAACTATATTTTTCTGTTAACCGTGGACATTTTACAGCTTATAAAAAGACATTTCTGGTTATAATAGTAATAAATGCTGATAATAATCCTTCCTCAATAGGATTATCCTGATAGATACATCAAACTGACTGTTAGACAGTATTAATTATTAATTAATCATACTTGAATCTTCCTTTCAAGGGATAACAATATAGTAATAATAATAATAACTTATATTTCTGTTTTGCTTTATTGTGATTTAATTTAGAAAATTGACTTCCAAATATGTTTCATTCAAGAACCTGACAGGTGGGATAAAATTCTTTTCAATTAAAGCATGCTTTCTGAAAACATTAAGTATTTACAAGAGAACAGTCATCTGGGAAACACTAGGTTTTAAATCATTAAACATACCTCCTACTATAGGATTGTTAAATACTTATAGGGACAAACAGGCATGCTATATTTTCCAAATCTTTTGATCATAAACCCTTTTGTTCAAGAACACCTTATTTAACCACCCAGATTCTACAAAACTTTGAGAAACCGCAATTTAAAGCACTGAGGACCTTAGAAGACATAACTAGTTTGGTACTGACTACATCAAATCAGCATCACCTGTTAATATGTACATGTACTGCTATTATAGCTTTGCCACTGGCTTTTAGTAACTTCCAGACAGTATGGTCTTCAGGAGAGAAAAATTTTGACACATAAATGACATATATTTTTACTTATTCGGCAAATATTTGTTGGTTAAAGTCAATATCAAGGAACAAGTAGGTCAGGAAGGATAAACCAAAGTAGCAGAGACTAAGGGCACTGCAGTTTAGGGGACAATGTAAGGACACTGAGTGGGAGAAGGTAAGGATGGAATGTGAACAGGGCAGTAAAGCAGCTCTGAAGATTTAGACACATGCTAGATTGTCATTCCTGGCTCTTGATGTAAGTACTGGTTTACGAAGTTTGTCATAGCCATACTACTGTTGAGAAACCTTTTCCAAGAAACGCAAGGAGCTTTTTAGATTATTCTCCTGATGCTATTTCTGATTTGCTTGCAATTTTCTTGTGAATAAGTAACGGACGAGTGAAGAGAACTGTCATTATGAGTAACACTACTTTTTACCATTTGTATGTGACTCATCTTCCCAAATAGGCTATGATTCTAAGTGAGCACAGGTCATGTCAAATACATTTAGACATTTCCCTTAATGACTACCAAGACTCTTTGCCAAGCAGGAGTTCATTAGTGAATGAACCTATAAACTGTGTCATAATAAAGAATTTGACTACCCTTTAACTCTGGCTCCTAGGAATAATACTCTAAAGTTTTGGAATTTCCTGAGTCATAGGAGTATCTTTGTTATTTATTAGCCCCATGGATCACACCTGATATTTTATGCTAGTGAAGTGACTCCTCATGGTCCCCTAGATGGCTTTAGGATGGAGGATGGTAATACTGGAAAGACCTGCTATATGAACTGTGAGCCACTTTATATTAGCTGGACCACCCACCCTCTATTGAGGGAAGGGGGCTAAAGATTGAGTTTAGTCATGTGGTCAATGATTCCATCAATCATGCTTGCATAATGAAACTTCAGTAAAAACTCTGGACACCAAAGCTCAGTGGGGCTTGCTGGCAGATGAACACATCAATGTGCCAGGTAGGTGACATGCCCTCATTCTACAGGGAGAGGACAAGGAAGCTCTATATTCAGAACTCTCCCAGACCTCACCTTATTTGTCTCTTTGTTAGGATGATCTTGGTCTGTATTCTTAATAACAAAATCGTGTCATAAATATAGCACTTTACTGGATTCTGTGAGTCATTCCAGTGAACGATTAAATCAGAGGGAGTGATGGAAACCCCCAAACTTATAGCCAGGTGGTCAGAGTGCTGATGACCTGTGGACCCCTAAAATGTTGCTGGTGTCCTAAGTGATGCAGTTCTGTGGAGGGCTGCTTCCTTAACTAATGGGATCTGCGCTAACTCCAGCTGGTTGGTGCCAGAATTTCATTGCAGTACACCAGTTGGTGTCAGAACATGAACCAACAAAAGAACACTGGTATTCTAATTCCTAGAGGGGTGCTCTAGGTTCTAGTACAATCTGTATTACCTAAGAGCAGAGACATGCTTATTTGTGTTGCTATTGTCTCACCCTGGCATCTTACACAGTGCATTACTCACTTGCGGTTGTTGCTTAATACATGTGCGCTTTATAGAGTTAGATTTGTTCCAAACTGTGACCTCATGACTAAGGACTAATACGAATTCAAGTGAACACATATACTTAGGCAAAAACAGAAAGCTGACATTGTTAACAGATTTTGCACACCTGCTTTGGAAGTGATTGGAACGTAGTTATATCGTACTTGCTATGTCTCAATACTTACTGCATGTGCATTTCTGCTTTGCATTTCTGTTGCCATGGTTTGTACTTTTCAAAGAGATACAGAAAAATATATTAAATGTGCGATGAGTGAGGTTCAGGATCGGAATTCAGTTTCTGATTTTCTGGTTTAAGAAATGATCATTCAAAGTTGTCAGGATTGGAGACGTGAGTTGAGTCCTGCACTAGGTCTTTTAGCTAGTATGAGTGTACTGGAGTGTTTGCCTCTGGACGTTAGGTCCTAGGGGCTGGCTCCAGGGAAGTCCTTCAGTCCAGCACCATGTCTCATGCACAAGATTCAAAGGGTTCTTTCCTTTTGGGGAAACTCCCGGGAGATTTCAGAAGATACCGAAATTCGCTTTGATTTGCCCGTTTTCTAGAGGTGAATTATCCTGTTACAAGACTCTTGTTTGGATCTTCATTCTCTCCCTTTGTCTTTCCTCTTTTTCTTCTCCTTATTCTTTTCCACCTGTTTTTCTTCTCTTGCTCTTTCTTTCTCTTCTCATTGGCACTCGAGACTGCTCCAGTTGGGTTCTTTCCACGCACAGACTCCTTTTTGTTTCACAATGGGAAACTTCCCAGTTTCTGGAGCAGCTGTTTGGTCCCTTCCTGTAGTACTCCTTTTCATATTTGTGGCTTAATAGGTATGAAGGACTATTACACGGGTTTGAAATTGGAATTGGCATTTGTTTCATTGACCAAGAACCAGAACCTGACCGAGATCAGTACCATGCTCTTTACCTTATGCCTTCCTTAACTTCATGGAGAACCTCAACCTATATCCAAAAGAATTGCTTTGCTAGAGAAATCATCCACATTGAGTTTATCTATGGTCTCACAAAAACACGTAGTGAAAAAACCCTAAGCGCCACACCTTTTAGAACACTTAATAAAGTGTTCACAGGATAGTGTGATTTTAAAGTCCCACATTCTGTCTCTGTAGGTATCATGAGAGGAAGTATTACTGGGCACACAGCACTTAAATTCTGATTGGCATTTCCTTCATTGTTGAAAAGTGAAACTAGCTCAGTTTGTAGCAAATATGACAATAGGCTGTGCAAATGTATGTCTAAAATGCAGCTCTGTGGGGGTTAAACATTCAAGCTTATATGAGATAGCATCAGTTTCAGGTCAAAGTGCTATTCTTAAATGATCAGTATAGAGCAGAAAAAAGGCATTGAAGTGACCTTGCTGAGGGTCTAAAACTGCACCAAAGCCTTTTCTGCATGATTAAGTGAGCAGAATCTTAGATTAGCTAAAAGCAGTGCAGAAACATAATGAGTTCACTTATTTTGGAGCATTTAATAACAGTTACAGACAGTTATGTGATCAGGCGGAGTTATGACTTATTCATTCTTTCATTGCTATTAAAATTACTGCATTTGAGGTTTTTAAAGTCATTGAAATAAAAAAAGTCTGATTTATGTTAGGAGAATTTAGCTTGCCCTTTGGTCTTTCAGTTTTTAAATGATATAATTAGACTTTTTAAAGACCATTCTAAAAGCATTATTAGCATTTTGTATAGCGGAAAGTAAATGCATGTTTTGTGGATAGTTTAATTTTAAAAGGGATAATAATACTTGATTCAGACAGTGATATTCATAGATTATTAAGGAGAGATTTTTTTGTATGAAATTTCTCAAAAGGCAATTGTATAATTTTAGTAATAGACTATACAGAATATGTGTGGATTTTGCTGTGTGTACACACAGATACTCTCTTTCTAATGCACTCTCTAATTTCATTTTGAATGGACATTACAAAGACATGAAAATAATACAACACAGCTTTCCTCTCATTTGGGAAAGCAAGGATGGGAAGAAAAAGTACCAGAGGATGTATTAACTCATGACCTTTAGCATATTTCCTCCAAAATTACAGAGCCATCTATCAGCCTGGGAGGAAAAGCTTGCTTTAATCATAACAAAGAGATTTGCAGGTGGTTTGAATTAGTAGTAAACAACAATCATTAATAAACCATTTTGGAGGGATATGGAAATGTCATGGATGCATCAACATTTTAATATGATTGTACTCTTTAACTTTTCTTACTCATTTCATTGTATGCAAATACCAACCCCTGTTCAAAGAGTTCCAAATTAGACATTACTTCCACTTTCAAGTGGGTGACTGCACAATGCATAAAAGGTGCAAAGAACATATCTCACTGTAAAACTGTGAAATAAAGTGCTGATTTTAGTTTAAAGTGCTGATTACTGTAGGATTATTCGCTATATACATCTTTGCCCGTAAAATTGAGCTGACTGCAATCTCCTTAAATAACAGCTATTTGTGCCACATGTGTGTTCTGTAAACAGTTAGGATATCACTTTTGGAGACTCCAAAAGCAGGGCACTGTTATTGAAGGATGGAAGCTGAAAAATACATTACTGAAGAGTGAACACAAAGAAGCCCCTTGAATAGCCAGGAATGAAGGGTCACCCATGTGGATAAATGGATGACCCATCCTTTGTTGAAACACAACTACACACACTTTTTAGGAATATACATGTTATATGTGGGTACATGTGTGTGTTTGCCTCCCCATTATATGTGGATACATTTGAATTTAATTATCGAGGTTTTCCTTCCACCAGAGTAACCAACTTCTGGTAAGTATAGCTGGAATAGCTCAGTGATAAGTTTTGTTTGTCCTAGTTAATTAACTGGCAGGAAAAGGTGTCACAGTCTGTAGGTCGGGAGGATCAGGTTATATGAGTAGTAGCTGCAGGGTCAGTCAGAATTGCAAAGCAGCAATCTCTAGTGACTTTACACCAATGGTACCATTTGCGGAGGTTCCTCTGAAAACACTCACAGTTCCCTGACAGTGGTGTTCATTCCTACCTGGACCACTTCCCAAGGAACAAGATGGACTGGAAACACATCAGTCCCACTGACAGTGGTCTGTGGTGCTTGGGGGGACGGTTTTTACAGCAGCCTCCAACTCGTGCAGTGCAGATTTTTGTCCACTAGAGACTGATCTCTGTCCAGTAAACATGTTGCTAAGGCTTCACAGACTTGAACTGTGGTCTCAGAGTGAGAGGCTAGTGCTTCATCCACTAAGCCATTTAGTCTTTTCCTTTGAAAGGAAGATTGATTTTAAAAAAGCTATTAACCTTCAGTGATTTATCTCATCAGATCATCTTCATTTTCTTCAGCTTATAATAAGACTATACTATTACAGTTTTATTCTTCAGTTAATTCAACGAGACTATCTGAAAGGGAAATACATGAGAAACATAAAGAAGGCAGAGATAATAGAAAATTATCAGCAACATTGAAATGAAAATGTTAACAGAAAAACAAAAGAAACTGAGAAAATGTTATCTCACATCTCAGATAGAGCTACATAAGACATAATGGTTCTATGTAACCCAGTTTTACAGAAAAACTTTCTGCATGTCACATCGATTCTAGGGCCATACACCATGCTAATGACATAGGCACTGCCTTCCCATTTCTAGTGAAATGACAAAAGGGACAGGTTTCATTTATTGCAGTGACTAAAATATAAGCTTAGGAACCAGTGGTAATTAATTCACATGAGTACATATTCAGAGGTGCACGGGAAACAGCAATTTTCAAGGAAATTGCATTAAAACACATTCTGTTCTGAGCCTGAAATTAGACATTTTATCTATTTTTAGTGAAAAATGTGAAAAATGTGTTAAACAGTAACCTGTTCTGCTGCCTTATCCCAAATCCCTTTAAAGTGAACTAGAAATGGGTTGCTTTTCGTACTGAATCACGTTTGATTTATTGTATTTTATTGATTGAGTCTCTACTTTGGAAAAAGTGTTACATTTTGTGAATAATGTGTTAGCATTAATGACTTTAATTCATTCTCCATAACTTTATGACAGACACTAATTTACATTTCTTCTGGAGTACCTGATAGCAAAAGGAGTTTTGGCATTTTATTTTTATTTTTTCGTGTATACCCTTCAGCTGAGCAAGAGTGGTGAATGTAATAACACAGCATTAGGCAAGTATCTGTTTCAAGGTGTATGGATTTTCCCTGCCCTTACCGCACTCTGCCCCACCCCTGACACTCAGGTATGTATATTGAAAGCTGGTCTGAAGGCTTATAATAACATTTCAGTATTTGATGAGGCTAAGCAACAATAGGCATTGCTTTCTGCTCTTTTCTGGGCTTATTTAACACTCATGGTTGAAATTCCTTTTGTTTCAGGTACTGTTAGTTTTTTAAGCTGGTGTTTGGGCAGGTGAGGCTAGCTCAACAGTGGCAAGTTCTGACAACTGATTCTACAGAAATCTAAAAAGCTGAGCTTGTCCAGCTGTTGTTCTATATTTCCTGAACTGGTCAGTAAGGATACCATATAAGAAGATTTGCAACTGGACAAATAAAGGACTAGAAAAATATTTGTGGTAATGAAGTCACTTTTTCTATGTTTTTTGAGCAAATGGAAGTGACGATAAAGTAACTCTTTGGTAGCTGGTTATAAACCCTCTTCCTAAGTATTTCACAGTATACAATGACTAGTGTAAATAATATCTTCTCTCTCATGTTTCAGTAAAGTTCAAATTTTTTCACCGTCTTTAGTTAAACACAAAGACACATTTTAATTACTTTTCTATGTCTGGATTCACTCTGAAGTTGATATTTGCAAAATGAATTTTGACGGAGACTTTGGAAAGCAGGGCTACTATTAAAGGTTAAAATAACAGAGAGAGAAAAGTACTGATCATGGAACTCAAATGTGGTTCACCTTTGAGTAAAGGAAAAAGTTTTGACTTTGAGAAAGGGGAAAGGGTAAGGGAGATGACTGCTGCCTCTTATTTCTATCAAAAAGTCTATAAATTGTACTTTCCTACAAAATTCATATTTTTATAGTGTTCAAATTATTTCCTAATATAGAAAAGCAAATGATGAAAATGTCTTAGTAGTAGCAAATAAAATAATGCTTAGCTAGGCTTTACTGAGACATCCTAACATGACCATCCCAGATAGGAAATGACGGGTCATAATCAAAATACTGAAATATATTAGAAGTTAGTGAAAAAGTGCAGAGTAAAACCTGAGAGATGTGCATGCAGGTCTCTTTTTGTTATATTAACCAGTGCACATTTCTTACCCCTTTCTGCGTATGTCCATCAAAATATTTCCATAGATCTAAAAATAAGATGTAGACCTCAGTTAATTGGTGATTTTATTCATTTTAAACTCTAAGCAGAACCAGCAATAAAGATAAAAAATTAAGGGTCCAATGTCTCAAATCAAGCAAATTCCAAAACCTGCCATAGCCGTCTACTCGGTAAAATGACACAAGATTTTGTTGAGCATAGTTCTAATAATTTAGGGTCTTCGCACTACTCTCTCTGCTTTCTGCACTAGGCCGTACATTCAGGGAAACTTCAGTTCTGTATAGAGTTCTGAATTCTTGGCCTTAGATCTGATCTCTTTACTCTGCTCATTCTTCTCTGCACGACCACCTAGTCTCTGTTTCCCCAGCCTCTGGGAGCCTGACCTGTTTTCTGCATTGGATTTCTCCTCAGTTGTTTTCATGGCTATGATCATCATTTTTCATAGGTGATGATGCAGGTCTTCATGCCACCCTCTGTCATTCTTTCAACTTGCTTCAGACCTCTTAGCTATTATATATTATCTCTCCTGACTTTACCTAGATTCAGCTGTATTCTAGTGGATCTTGTAACTGCTGCTCTGTAGGCCATGTTCTTCTATGACTTGCCGCAGTCCTGGAATGACAATCTCCAAACCACTGTGTAGTATCAGTGGTTCAGAAGGGACCAACTCCACCAAAAGAGGGCACAAAAACATCTGTGAACCAGATTTTAATAATTTCTTAATGAAGCTATTAGGTTAGATGTTAAGATGCTTATATTTATCAGAACCTATGGCAAGATTATTTTTGGAATCTCTGAGCATGAAATGCTGCAGTGTTTTCATAGAATTAAGCTTCCTTGTCCTGCCCCGACCTTGGTGCTAAACACATCCTGAGGAGCCTCTATTTAGCTGCCATGTAAAATCATTTAACCATTCTTGGCGGAGTTGTGATGTCACTGATTAAATCTACCTCTTATGCTAAACAGCGTTGAACCAAAGGCATTTGAGTAACAAATGAAAGAGAGAACCTGTTTCTAGTCATTTTTCATTTCTCTTCTGAAAACCAGCATGTGATTTTGAGAATGCAAAATGATTAATTTGTGACCAAATTAATAGAAAGTAATAAAGTTTCATTTAATTGTGTGCGTGTGTTTTTAAAGAGGAATAGTAAATGTACCATGCTTACCATAAACTGGAAAGGTAAAAACAATAAACCAAGTTATTTTTCATTTGCTTTATCACATGGCCTTTTTTTTTTTGTTATTGTGTCTCAGTTTGTTCAGGGCACTATAAAAATAGACTGGGTGTCTTATAAATAGGAGAAATTTATTGCTCACAGTTCTGGAGGCTAGAGAATGAGGGTGCCAGCTAAGTTGGGTGAGGTCCTTTTTCTGGTTGCAGACTTCTCATTCTGCCGTCACGTGGTAGAAGGGGCAAGATAGCTCTATGGGGTCTTTTGTAAGAGAACTACTCTCATTCATGATGGCTTCACCCTCATGACCTAATCATCTCCCAAAAACCTTTCTTGCTAATACCATCACTTTTGGGGTTTAAGACTTCAACATATGACTTTTAGGAGGATGCGGTTAGACCATAGCATATTGAAAATTAGTATTGACTCATTTTTAATCAAATGATAGTTCTACTATTATACCTCTTGATAGTAATTGATATGTTCTCCATGTCGTCATAACTTTTTGCTCTGTTTCCAGCCAGAGTTCTGAAGGGCAGGCAACATTTCTAATGTCTGATTCAGTTAGCGAATGAGTCATTCAAAAATATGTACTGAATGCCTACCATGTTCCAAACAGTACTCAGTCTAGTGATCTAGCAGTAGTAAATATTGAAGTCACTGAGGCATCCAACCAATTCCTACAATATTATTTCTAGACCCATTTGAACACAATTTCTAGGCCATTTCTCTCTGCCTCTGGGAAAACTGAGTTTCTTCTAGCCTCTCACAAAAAATTCAAAATGAATATTTTTTTTCAACTTCCATACCCATTTTATATCTTACTTGGAATAGTAGCAGTTTGGAAACTGGGATTATTTTTCCTTAGAAGGCAGCAGGGTACTTCCTGCAGTTTTAATAAACATTTACCAGGCATTTCTCAGGGGGTATAGTTAATGCTAGAAGGATTATTGACATCCGAATCAAACATATACAATGTGATCAAGAGCCAAAGCCACTCCAGATGGACAAGGTACATCTTTGTAAGTTTTCCCAGTAATAGTTCCATTGGACTTGAGAGCTCTTTTACCCAGTAGGATGACCCAAACTGACCCAATTTACAGACTGGGCCCCACTGGGCCTATGTTAGTTGAGTTTAACCCAATCTTTATATTATCCTCCTATGTTATAGTCTTCAGTTTCCAGCTTCCAAAAAGGATGATTCTTAGCTCTCACACTCATAATGCAAACTGGCCATGCTTGAAATGAAAGGTTATTGATGGAAATTAAGAATTGCTTATGGCAGCACAAAAACCCTAGCTCAAAGACAGGTACAAATAAATGATGATTTAAGAGCCTGGTGAATTTGATTGTTTACCAGAAACAGCTCTGCAAATATTGCCTGTGGAAGTTTATTTTTCAGCTGGCCTTTTCCTGTTCCTCTTTTAGGGACATGGGAAGTGAACATTAGGTTAAAAGAAGTAATGAAAAAAGAAAACGAAACTATAAACCTAATTAATTAAAGGCTGTCTTCAACTGTAAGTGGCAGATGTATTTGTACAGGGTGATGTATTTGTACAGGTCCCAGTTACAAAAGCATCAGTGCAATATTCTGCCCATGCTTTCATCGGTCTCTCAGGTAGAGTGAACTTGTGAGTGCTAAGCACACAAATGATATGTGCAGTTTTTAGTGTAGTTTCCAATCAAATGTTTAAACTTGGTCTGTAAAAATAACCTGGTCAGAACATTATTTTCCCTTCAACAAAATGAAATAGAAGAACTTAATCATGCAGAAATAATGGTTAGATTACCATATTCAGATGATTAAGTATCATTGCTTTTGATAAAGTTCTAGCCTTTTTACAAACGTAGAAACAAAGTCTTTAGATAGTAGATATTATGTTTCTTTTAACTGATTTAATCAGTTAGAAATCTATAATTCAGGTGTTTTTCTTTCTCTCTGTGCTTTTTCTATTTTCCATTCTTTGGGTGCTTTTACAGTGTTTTCATCCCCTACAATATTTTCCCATTTCTGCTTGCTTGGCTCAGCCTGAGCTCTCTAATTGTTCCTCTTGTCTTCCTGTAATCATCTCTCATAGAATATGACTGCCATCTGTACACCAAAACACATACCTCCCCAGCCCATGGCTTTTGTGTGGCTTCTGTGGCTCCAATCACTGTTCATGTTGGCTTCACTCAGCCTGTTTCACTCCGTGCTTCCACTGTGACCTCTCTGTGTACTTTCAACCCCCACTACCACAGTACAGCTTTCTCTTCAGGCTGTGGCTCAATTATACTTATTTCCTTTGTTGTTTTTTTCTTTCTAGCTTCTCATTCACTATCCAACCTACTGTTTTTTGGTTCCACCCAGCCACTTCACAGAAACTGTTTTCTCAAGTCTCTAATGACCTAATTGTCAAATTCAATGACACCTATACAGCTTCTGACAAGTCTGACCATCCACCCTTTTTGCTTTTTTTGACCTTCTGCCTCCACAGTACTTTCTCTGTGTTCTCTTCCTACTTTCTAAATGCTCACAGCAATTTGCTGGTGAATGTCTAACAACTGTTTCTCTGGAGGGGGAAAAAAAAGCTCTGCATAGTGTTTGCTGATTTCCATGGTGTAAAAACTTACACCACAGTCCATTTCAAGCTACTAATGTGACATCAAGTGAAGAATTGAGAAGGTATGGGAACAGTTATCTGTCTCCAACTGGTGTAAGCTGACTCTAGCACACCACTAGGTCTTGGTCTTCTTCTGTTAGCTTGCCCTCCCCAATAGGAGTTCTCTGAAGGACTGATTTCGAAATTGGAGTGAATGTAGTCTAGGGGATCTACAGGATCATTTATTAGAATGTGGCAAAAGCATGTTAGAAATTCTATTTATATTTAATTTTTAGTTTTTTCAAGTTTTTTTATAATTATGTGCCAATTACTACAGTATACATATTGTACAGATGTATACTGTATGTGTATGTGTGTGTCAATAGCATTTATTGGTGTCATACTATGTACTAGGCCTATTTTAGGTGATTTAATCTTTACTACAATCCTATAAAATAAGTACTGAAGTCCAGAGAAGGTACGTAGTTAGCTCAAGAAGAAGAATAACTTAAAAGTAAGTAAATTTATTGATGGTGCATTCTTGGTTTTTTTTTTTTTTTTTTTAAACAGAGACAGTAAGTGATCAAAAATTTGTAGAGGTTGTGATCTGAGACTTGACTTGCTTTTCACTCAATTTTTTTCTACCAGATTACCTCATATGCACTGATGGTTTTAATGACAGTTTATAAGCATTTGATTTCAAAGGTTTTTCCTCCAGCCCTAGACAGTTTCAGACCTAAATTTCTAAAGCCTTCTGGTAGCCCAATATGTTGAAGACATAATGAGAAGACTTCAGGGCTTATGTGTTGTGTTTTCACTAGTATACTCAATTCTAATTATAAAGAAGGTTAAAGTTCCAGAAAAATGTCAG
The DNA here is from genome assembly GCA_003508835.1 of Eonycteris spelaea. Lineage (NCBI taxonomy): Eukaryota > Metazoa > Chordata > Mammalia > Chiroptera > Pteropodidae > Eonycteris > Eonycteris spelaea. The sequence goes on along the minus strand of PUFA01000054.1, from coordinate 5,660,029 downwards.
AAATATAAGACTAAAATATATTTCAGTTTCCTCATCTCAAAAGCAAGAGTTGAACTTGCGGTTTCCTTGAACTTCTTTTGTCCTTGATTCCTGGTAATACCCCACTCTGTTTGTGTTTTCAGTGTAAAATAATGCTTCTAAGTGTCCAATCAACAGTGCATTGGTTTGTGGATTTATGTGCTTAATGAATGTAATTCTGATTTTTCCTAACATTAAATTAACATCTTGAAAAATGATATATGTGACTGTTTCAAAGATGACTTCTGACTTCTAATTTGGAAGTGACTCTTAATTTCAAGGTAATAGGTCTCAACTGAAAGCTTAGTTAAATATATCTCCACAAATATCCAGATTGACAGATCTCCAATACAATTTATAGTAAGCTATTTAGGGAAGACTGCAATATGCCCTTTGCACTTACTATGTGCTTCAGGGAAGTGTGGGTCTGTAAAACATTTGGTGGTTGCTAAGCTTTTGACACTTTTCTGCAAACATTATCATATGATTGATATCGTCTTAAAAAGACAAAAAATATTATTAGAATGTAAAGGGTCAGGAGGAACATATTATTGTTGGTGTATTTCACAGTCTTTTTTCAGAGGTCCCATTTGTTCCAATGTATTACAGTTTTCTTTGTGATAGATACTATTTCCCCCACCTCCCTTTTCTTTACTCACAGTCTTCTTACTTTTGAAATAAATGAAGGTTATTACTTAGAACAAGAACATTTAAGACTCAGCAAAGATGATTTTGGAAATAGAGTAAAAGTAAGAATTTTCTTTATTTCTTGACATGTACTGATTTATTATAAGTTTTTGAAAAAAAAGTTTCATAATTCCTTAATTATATGTTTATAATATAAGAAACAGGGTAAAAATGGCTGTTTTGTATTCAGATAATGTTTAATCCCCGCAGATTTACTCACTTAGAAATAAATTAATTTTTTTCTTTAATGATACATCTAAACTTTATGAGGCAGCTATATGAATTAATCTCTCATTCCCTATAGGTGAAGCCTATTATATTTCCAAAGTTATTTTTTTAGTCAATAATTTAAGCAAACTCAGTTAGCTGTGAAATTGAGAGAATCCTTTCAGCTTTTGGCATGCATGCTGGTATGCCCAAAAGGTGGATAAAATGTTTGCTTTAAAAATGATAGTCATGATTAGATGCCTAAATATACTGGACCATTTCTGAATGTACAATTACAATGACCAGCACTTACTGTCCACCTCCTCCAGAAGTTCTGCATTTCTAGTTTATGCATTTATAAAAGGGGAAGAGTGTGAGCTGGTAGAACGAGTTATGAAGGGATTTCCAACCATGCCTAAAGAAGTTCTTAAAATTCCATTGACTTTGCTTGCCAGTAGAGCTGTGTGAAAGTTACTGTTTTTAGTCCAGAGATTTATGCAAATTATTTTTAAAGTTCTCCTTATGTGAGGTCATATCCCTTGAGAGTCATCAGAAATTCTGATTTTATTAGCTAGAATTCCGAAAGCTAATTTAATCAATATGGCTAGAAGATACCAGGGAGATTTTGTGTTTAGGGGATGTATTTCTTAGAGAAAGGAAGATGAAATTGATAGCCATTTTTTTGTTTGTTTTTAAAGTACAAGAATAATACTTTCTTGTTTTTAAAAATCTAATTGTATAGAAGTTTATAAGGTAAAAACCTGAGTTCCATACATCAACCACTAGAATTATCCAGTACTAATAGTTTTCTTTTTAAGCAAAAATGAGATTAGCCTACACTTATGTATAATTTGCTTCCATTTACTTAAGAATAGATTAGTGACTTCTTTCTAGGCCTCTGTGTAGATCATACTTAATATATATTTATGTACTTCTCTGTAGAAATATGTTTAAATTATTTCTAATTTGGGACCATTACCAAATATAATAAATATTTTTGTTCTTATATCTAATGCTTTCATGCTGCTAGTTCTGAAGGCTTGGCTACCAGGCTACCAGAAATAGGGATGTTTGGTACATTTAACATCTTTATAGATGTGGTTGGTTAAAGTAAAGTGACTTTACAAAACCTTCTGATTATAAGATCTTGCTCTTCTGTACATATTGGAAAATCCTGGATTTGGGACCAAGTGAAGCTAAGCTAGACTTGGTCTTGAGAGCAAGGAGTATTCATGTTTTTGCTCATTTGATTTTACTGCCTGACAATCAACAGACAGCTTTGTGAACTAAGGCAATGAGTATCTATGGAAATAAAAAACCACTGAATCACTTATGAAAGTTTAATTTGGCTTTATGAATATTTTTTAACATCATTCAAAAGGAAACATAAATATTCTTCCTTGAGTGTAATCTTTCTCTTAAGGAAAATAATACACACCTCACAGATTGGGTATGTTATTGACTGCTGCCATTTCTGTATTGATTTATATCTGTGCTCTTATGCATTTTTATACTCTGTAGAATACTTTGTGACTTAATAAACTTGCATTGGCACATATATATGCTTATAAAGGTAGTGGACAGACTGCTCGAGGCATCTGGGCACAAATAAACTATGAAGAAATTAGTGTTAAGGTTTGGAGTGAAACAATAATGCTGAGAACAAAACCTCTCCTGTTGTACTTCTCACTATTTTCTGTGCTAATTCTGTTGCCCCCAGATCTCTTTGGGAGCACAAAATTACTTTTTAAGCTTTTCCTCCCTAGGTTTTAGGCCAAAATGACTGTTTACTCTATTATTTCATCTGCTGGTTTGATGTAAAGGGAGTTGAGGAATCTAAGGGACAAATAATTTGCTTAGTATCAACAGCAGCTGTGGTTTTGTCATTAGGGCCCTGAGAATTAAAAAGTTTCAAATTCAATAGATTGGAGTTCTTGAATAGAATCAAGTGCTGACAACCTTTCATGTCCTCCTTTGGGGAAATTTTTTCATTTCAGTGATGACTTGTCCTTCTAAACTCCGAAGGATATAAGGCCTGAAGAAACTCATAGAAATGCTTGGATGAACTCAATAGCTGTTTTTAATGTCATTTAATTGTTTATTTTAAACATTTCAAAGGGGTAATTTTCAACACATGCAAAATTAAGATTTTGAGTTTCTGTGGGGAATAGTTATGAGCAAATTGTTTCAGTGCTCCCTCTTGCCACTCCCTATCATGACCTCAGATTAAACGCTGGTCAGGTCCCAGCTGGGGCAATCAAGGCCCCAAATTTTATTATTGTGTTCAAACATAGAACATGCATGAAATAGTCTAGAGGGATTCTTTGCCGATATATATATGTATATATTATGTATATATGTATCTATTATCTGGCCCTACTTTCTGCTTTCAGAGGGAATTGGAGCACTTTATTCCCACCACACCCCCAAGCTAAAGAAGCCAAATCTCATCAGGACTATTACAGTAGTTTTCAAACTGTTCTCTCTGCCTCTATCCAGTCTCCATGATTGCTGAATGATCTTTCTAAAGAACCAGTTGGTCATGTTACTTTCTTGCTTCTTTCCATGGTCTCCTTTTGCCCATGGGATAAAGTTTAAGCTCTGGTTGTGACAGAAAAGGTCTACCAGCATCTTAACTCTCTCCCATCTTTTTCTTTCAAAATTGTCCCTTTGTTTCATAAGCTCCCATAAGAGATTCCTGTGCACTTCCCAGGACTCTCTAGGGTTATAACTTCTTCCACACAGCTTTTCATAAACACTTTTCATTGGATTACTTTTCTTCACCCTAACACCCCTTTGGCGAATTGGCCACTTTTGTGCCCACCTACATCTATGAGTATTTTAATTATTATAGCTGTAATACCTTATTAAGTATATTTGTCTAGATGTCCGTTTTACATTTCTGGGATGTGAGCTACTTTGGAAAAGGTGAGGGTCTTCATTTTTATATTGCTGTGTCTAGTAGAGAGTAGGCAATGACAAATTGGCCAGGTAACTGATGAATAAATCTCTCTATTTTAACCAAAGAGAAAACAGACCTACTTATCAGAGTCATAAATAAGATTCTGCACAGGTTTGCTTGCCTTTTTTCCTTGTCTTATTTCACAAAAGATTTAAGAACATTAAAAAATATTGCATGCTCAAACAGGATAATAAATAAATAATGGTGGAAATTAGAACAAAATAAATTAAGAGGAATTATAAAATCATGTTTAGAACTTTGAGCCCACTTTGATTTTGGCCACGAGCAAATAAAAATACATCCTTAGTTACATTGTTAGGAAGAGCAAGTGGTAAATAAGAGATTCTTCAAAGAGCAATCTGGGATTTACTAAAGGCGTTGTGAGTTTGAAACAGAAGATGGACATAGATTAGAGAGACTGTTTTGAAGAGAAATGTCTATCAGTGAAAAAATCAGTATACTACACTCATGATGTAATATTCATATTGATACATTTATCTGAATTTCATAGTCTGTATACCTTAGAATAATGGCATCTCATTTTATTCCTTAAGACCTGAGAATATACGTGCATTATCATTGAGTATTTAACTATAATTCTTACTATGTAAGAGGGTTTCAGGAATTTTTAGCTTAATATTTTGAAATTCTGTTCTGGAGTCTTGCCACTAAATACAGCAGGAAAGACAAACTAAACATGTATTAATTTGAGGAAATAATTTTTTTTCATTAAGTAGGGGAAAACAATAAAAGTTTGTTTAATTTTCTTTGAAACACAATTTTGTTAGGTATCCATACTATTTCATTGTTGTGTTTGGAAGATATTTAGGGTCATGGAATTTGGAAAGATCAGGGAAGCTGAGAGATAAAGAAACTGTAGAATTTGATGAGACATCTAAAAATGCAAGCCAAGAGGTTATTATAAAACAGAGATCATTCATTGTATTTTAAACTAAAAAAAAAAAGTAAGTGATTATAATGACAACTCCAAATGATAGAATTTGTACTACCATTAAATCTACATAATTGTACTTTAACCATTGCAAGAAGATTGAGCATCTGGATTTAATGTATAAAGTTTAGAAAACCTAAAATACTTAAATTCTAGGTATAACCTTTAATTACATTCCATACACTTAGCTAAGTTGCAGTAAGTTCAGGAACTTTGAGTAGTTAAAATTTATCATGATCAGTGATGATCTGATTTTCATATATCTTTATTAAAATACTATTAATGTGATTGAGTCCCATGTAGAAGGAAGATACATACATCATGGGGATATCATAACTGCCTTCAGAAGAGATGATCAACCACATTTATTCAAATTTTGCATTTTGGAATTAAAGGGAGGGATAAATTAAGTGACAATCATAAAAAGCTTTGATTAATTTAAGGCAAATAAAATTTGCCTTAAGAATACATGTTCCCTTGGATATATCACTAAACCTGTTTTATTGTTGTTGTTGTTGTTCTTGTTGTTGTTGTTGAGAGTTAAGGCTGATGTTTGAATACATATTCCCATTTAGCTTAAAAAGTGAAAATCTTCAATGAGTTCTGTTCATCAGGCAAACATCATAGTTCCCACCTTTCTACATTTGAGTAACAGAACTTTTATATTTGCTCTCAGCTGTGGGAAAGGAAAATGGGAAACATATGGCCAATTTATTTCCAATTTTTTCAACATTGTGAGGAAAAGAAAGTTTTTAATTAGGAATCTTCGAGGAAACTCCACCCACCAAATTCTTCAGTAGGTTATGAAGCTGAGACTTCCTCCAATGAACTCTAACAAGCCTGTCAGTTGCTGGGTGTGGATAAAAACCCACCTCCTTTCTCCTAGAATCTTTCTGTACTTGTCATCTCTATATGTAGTAGGTGAGAAGAGATGGCAGTGGCCTGGAGATGGGAAGGAGGAAGTCAATTCCCTACTGATTCTTTGGATTGATTTTCAGCACAGTGAACAGTGTCAGAGACAATAGCTGAAGTTCCTAGTTAGTAGGGATTTTGTAAGACTCTGTCCTCAGTGTTAGGAGCCCAAACAACCAAGTTTGAAATGAAATTGTGGAAAAGATTCTTTCTTATGCCTATGCATGACACCTGACAACTCCTAGAGGATGAGATGCATTTGGGTGAAGCCCAAAACAGCCCATTAGTCTTGGTCATTGGCTTTTTTATGTTGTTAGGTGGTAGCAGTGGTGAAGTGTCCCTGAAAATCTTTGAAGGCAGCACATGTGGACCTTGAAGCGATAGATCTAGCATAGCTGGCTAACTAGGGCTTATGGAAGCCTTGGGAAGCATCATTATGATTACTTCAGAGATCACTCTGGAATACCTGGGTAGGAGGTTCAGTGGGGGTAGAAGATTAAAGTCTTTTTTATTGTGTAAGTAGATGCATTTGAGCCACTTATATTGTTGGTCTACAAAAGTACAAAAAGTGTTTTTTCCTTCCTATTTAAAATTTATTAAATGTTTAATAAAGTGTGTGTATGTGTATGTGTCTGTGTGTAGAGTTGATCCTCTTTGTTTGAAGATTTGAAGATTGGAAATTTACCTACTCACTAAAATTTATTTCTAACTTCAAAATCCATACTCATGGAACTTTCTTGGTCATTTGCAAACATCTGCAGAAAAAATCTGAGGCACCAGACACGTATGTTCCCAGCTGAAATCCAACAAGGTGATGCCCTACCTTCTTGTTTTAGCTCTCATAATGGTAATAAGTGTCTTTTCATGGTCTGTTTAGTGCCATGTCTTTCACATTTTTGTACTTTTTGTTGGAGATTTGTTTGTTTAAAATGGGCCCAAGTGTGGTGCCTAATTGTAAGACTGTAATGTATCTTACAGAGAAAATATGAGTTTTAGGTGGGATTCATTCAGGCATGAATTATGGTGCTGTTGGCTGTGAGTTCAATGTTAATGAATCAACAATATATATTAAATAAAGTGTCTTTAAACATAAACATATAAAATGAGGTTATGCACTGATGGGTTGGTAAAAATGTTGTGATTAGAGGCTTGCAGAAATTTAACTCTGTATAACCTAGAAGCAATGTTTCAGTATTTACTAATTCAGCATTTGTAGTGACTTTATAGAACATAATAACAATGAATAATGAGACTCAACTGTATGTGTGTGTGTGTATATATATGTATATACATGTATATGTATGTATGTGTATGTGTGTATATGTATAAGTCTACATGTAAGATATAACGAAAATGCCAGTGTACCCATATCCATTCTAAGAAGTAAAACATCGGCAGCTTTGAAGTCCCTTGCATGCTGTTTCTAGATGACATTTCTCTGAGTCCTGTCTCTTCCCCAGGATAATCACTATCTTGAATTTTATGAATATCACTTACTATTTTTCTTTGGTGCTTTATAATATACATAAATACCTCTTAAAAATATTGTATAGCCATATTTCTGAACTCCAGACATTTTGTCTTAATCATGTATTGAGGTGATTGGATGAGGCTCACCCACTATGTATCTTTTGCAGCTTCCTTTTCCCCTCAGCTTTATTAAGATATAATTGGCATATAACATTGTGTAAATTTGAGATGTATGTGTGATGATTTGATTCTCATATGTATTGTGAAATTATTACCACAATAAGGTTAGTTAACACTTCTGTTATTTCACATAATTACCATTTTTTTTCTCTGTGTGGTGAGAACATTTAAGATTTGCTCTATTAGTGACTTTCAGGTATACAATACAGTATCATTAACTCTAGTCACCATACTGTACACTACATCCCCAGGAGTTATTCGTCTTATAACTGAAAGTTTGCCCCTTTGACAGACATATCCCTGTTTCTCCCACCCTCCAGTCTCTAGCAGCCACTATTTTATTATTTGTTTCTATAAGTTTGGCCTTTTTTTGATTTCACACAAGAAATCATATAGTATTTGTTTTCCTTTTTCTGACTTATTTCACTGAGCATAATGCCTTCAAGGTCCATCCATGTTGTTGTAAATGTCACAATTTCCTTCTTTTTTATGGCTGAAAAATATTCCATTATATGTGTATGTGTATGTGTATGTGTGTGTGTATAAAATACACACACACAACATATACACATATATAACATTTTCTTTGACTACTCTTTGTTTCATTGATGGACACTTATGTTGTTTCCATGTCTTGGCTATTGTAAATAATATTCAGCTTGTTTTTTTTCACTTGAAATTATGTTTATAAGATTTTATAGTGTATCATATAACTAGAGTTTACTAATTTTAACTTTTAAAATATTTACCTGTTGTATAAGGAAAACCCAATATTTATACATTTTTCTATTGTGATAGTTAATTTTGTGTGTCAACTTGACTGGGTCACAGGGTGTCCAGACATTTGGTCAAACATTATACTGGGAGTGTTTGTGTGGGTGTTCCTGGATGATATTAGCATTTGAATCGGTCAATGAAATAAAGCGATTGTCCTCTCTAAGGTGGGTGAGCCTCATCTAATCAACTCAAAACGTGATTAAGACAAAATGTCTAAGTAAGAGGGAATTTCTTCTGCCTCTTTGGTGAGCTGGGATGTCTACCTTTTCCTGACTTTGGACTTGAACTGAAAAATTGTTTTTTTTCTTGGATTCTTAGCCTGTCATCCTTCAAACTGAAACTGACATCATCAGCTCTCCTGGTTCTCAGGTCTTCAGACTTGGACAGGAACTGTACCATTGGCTCTCACAGGTCTCCAGTTTACTGGCTGTAGATCCTGGGAATTCTCTCAGCCTCCATAATCATATGAGTCAATTCCTTATAACAGATTGTCTGTCTGTCTGTCTGTCTGTCTATCTATCTATCATCTATCATCTATCTATCTCTATCATCATCATCAATCTATCTTCATCTATACACTCATCATCATGTATCTATCTTCATCTACATACTCTTGTTTCTTTTTCTCTGCAAAGTCCTAATACACCTATTGGTAAACATGAACATTTTAAGTAGTTTTCAGTATTTTATGATGTTCCTAAGAGTGCCTATAAATGTTTTTACACAGGTCTCTGAGTACATGCTCAAGAGTTTTTCTAAGGTATTTGTAGTATATTGAAATAAATATACTCGTCTAAACTTTACAAGATAATGAAAGTTATTTTCTTACAATAGTCAAGTGGATTGCTAGCCTATTAGTATGCGTAAGAATTTTTTCCTTATAAAAGTTTGCTATTGTCTATTAAATTTTTGTCAATATGGTAGCCATAAAATTGGTTTTATGATTCATTTACCTGATTTCTCAATAGCTGAGAAATATTTGACATGCTTTCCATACCATTTGATTTCTTATGTGAAATAGCTGTTTGTTTTTGCTTGCTTGCTTGCTTGCTTGCTTCACTTTCTGTCCCAAATTTCTCTGGACACTTGTCTTTTCTTATGAATTTGTAGGAATTCTTTTTACATTTAAAATACTGATAGTATGTTGTTTACATGTAAATATCCCATTCAGTTTGGGGGCTTTTCTTTTCACTTTGTTATAGAGTCTATTGACAAACAGATATTCTCAATTTATATGTGGTTGAATTCATCTATGTTTTCTTTTATGTTTATCCTTTTTGTGTCTAAGTGATCCTTCTATACCTTGGAGTTATAAACTATGTTATATTCTAAAAGTTGCTTCTTTTTTCACATGTCTATTTTCCACCTGAGATTGATTATTGTATATAGCATAATTCGGTAATTCAATTTCACTTTCCCACATGGAGCATTAATTATCCCGGGATATTTTATCTCACGGCTCATCCTTTCTGCACTGCCACCCCTATCATATATTAAGTTTCCATTGAAGTGAAAATGTTCCTGAGCACTCTATTTTGTTTCATCGGTCCATTTGTCTTCTTAGAGCCAATTCTATGCTATATTAATTATTATAGCTATATTTGTCTGGTTGGACTAGGTTATGCTAGATACCAAACAACTCTGCAAACTCAATGATTTAGCACAACAAAAGGTATATTTTTTCTCTTATAAAAAATCTGTTGCAGATTTGGAAAACTGACCACAGCAGCTGTCCTTAATAGGATGGCTTAACACTGTATCTTCCTATCAACTTATGATTACATGATCAATAGGGCAAGAGATAGCTTTGGAGTGTCTGAAATGGCAATTAAATACTTTTGCCTAGAAATATCACGTCACCCCTAGTAACATTTTATTAGTCAAAGCAAAATTTATAGCTAACTGTGACAGTAAAGAAACATAGTAAATTTGAATAATTGATTTTGTAATGTTAAAATGACTATTCATTACTTGAATAAATCCAAATTGGTCATGAGGTAGTATGTTTTTTGTACTTACCATTTTGTTTAATTACTTTTTCATCCATGTCATAACTGAATTTTTTTATACTTTTCATATTATCTTTACCTTGTTTTGATATGTGAGATATACTGCCAAAATAAAATAATTTGGGAAGTGAGCCCTGTTTTTTTTTTTTTTATGGACGAGTTGGGGTGATAGTAAAATGATCTAGTCCTTGATTATTTTGCAGAGCCTTCCCATGAAATAATCTAGGCCTAACGCTTCATTTTGAGAAAATATTTTAATTTCTTTTCATTGTTTATGTGATTATTGAGTTTCTATTATTTTAGAGTCGTTTCTCCAAAGTATTTTTGTAAGCATATGTTTATGTTAAATTTTTTATATTTAATCGCAGAAGCTGGTTTTAATATTGTATTCTTTAATGTCTGATGACCTCTAATAACATCTTCTATTTTGATGACATTATTGATTATCTGTGCTTCCCTCTTCATAATCTGTCTTGCTAAAGGTTTGTCAATTTTATTTGTGTTTCAAAGAACCAGTGGTTGGATTTTTAAAATCTCCATATATCTTTACTTTTCATTTTATGAATTTCTGCTCTTAAAATATTTTAAAGTTATTAGATACATAAATGCTTAGAACTTTCGTATCTTGGTGAAGGGACCCTTATATTGTTATATAGTATCTCTATTACTAGAAGATTTTTGCTTTAAAATCTACTTCATATTATAATAAAACAGCTACACAATTGCCTTTTGGTTAGTATTTTCTTGGGATTTCTTTTCCAATCATCTACTATTCCATATTTCTATATCCATATGATTTAATCATAACTCATAAGTTTTGTAACCATACTCTTAACAATCTGTTATTTTAATTGAAGTACACAGTTCACTTACCATAACTGTGATTAATGATTTATATGGGTTAATTTTTACCATCTTAATTTGTATTGTTCTTTTTCTATGTTTCTTCTGTGGTCTCCCTTCTTATATTCTTTTGGGTTGATTTTTTTCTTTTGCTACAAATTTGGATATTATGTACTCTATGTATAGTCTCTTAAGGGTTATTCTAGAAATTAAAACAGGCAGCTTAGTACAATATAAAGTTAAGTAATATCTTTGGTCTGCTCCCACACAGTACAAGCAGCTTAGAAAATTGAATCACCCTTTTGACTCATATACTATTATGTTTTGTATTTTTGTTTTTTCTTCATTAAAAAATACATTGGTTATAATACATTATTAGTGTTTTATTCAATCCTTTTTTGTTAATGTCTGTTGACATGTTCACAGTTTTATTTGTTATCATCCTAGTGCTTCTTATTGATAGAAGATTTTTAGAAATGTTCTTATTGAGAACATATTGGTACTAAACTCTCTTAGTTTTGTTTGAAAAAATATTTCCATTTTTCTTTCATTTTTCAAAGGAAATTTCTCTGGATATAAAACTCTGGCTTGTTAGGTTTTACTCTAAATCCTTTAAAGATGTTTCCCATTATATTTTGCCTCTGCTCCCATTTATAATTTAAGAAGGCAGCTATTCCTTATCATTCATTCATTTGTAATCTCTGATTTCTTTTGGTTTGCTTTTAGGATTTTATCTTTAACTTTGGTCCTGAAATTTTAAAACAATTAGTCTAGGTGTACATTTCTTTTAATACGCCCTAGTGTTACTTACAATACTATTTCAAATTAAAGACTCTTGTCATTCATGAGCTTTGGGTAATTCTCAGGCCATCCTCATTAAATACTGTATTTTCTCCATTTTTAAAAATTTTCTCATAACGAATTAGATATATGTTAGACATTCTGACTTACTATAGAAGTTTTTTTTTTCTCTTTGTTTTCCTTTTATTCCTTGTACTATATAATGTCTAGTTTCTTTATTTTTATATTCCAGTTCTCTAATTCTCTCTTCAGCTGTATCTAAGCTACTGATTAGCTTATTTACTAAGTTTAAAATTTTTTTCAGTTGTTTTCTTTTCTATAAGTTGTATTTGTTTTTTTTTCCAAATATTATGATTGTTTCTGAAAGTTTGTGGTTCATTATTTATGTTTTCGATTATCTTTACTTCTTAAAATATGTTAAGTATACTTAAAATAAATTATAGCAATAATTCTAATATCTTAAATATTTTTAAATGAGTCTTCTGTTTTTTTCCCTGAAAATTCTTGATTATGACTTATTTTTCTCTATATTTTGTTTTATGATCGTCAACTCATATTAGTTATCTATGATAATTGATCTTTGAGATGAAGATGCATGTCTTCAAAAAAAAGATTAATTTTGCTTTTCATGGAAGCAGACACCGATGTGGAATTTGGTGTGCAAGATGTTTATTAAAGATTAAGCAACACTGGGCAGAGGGAGAAGTCAAACTTTGATGTAAGCCCAACAAGGTTTGGCCAATCCAGTGAAGAGCTCTGGAGAAAATATTGCCTATCAGAATTATCTTGCAATGGGCTGAAAAGGATAGGCTTTTATACTTTTACCTCACCCAAGGCACCAAAGTGGGCTGCTCTGGGAAGGGCATGACCTCAGTGGAGTGGCTATCTCTAGCTGAGGCTTATCCTGATAGTTGTTTTTTCTAGCCACAATATTTGTAGTTGAGCAGCAAGTCCTCCCTTCAAGGGGTTTGGGGCAATATTTCTTTATATCTATCGCGATGCGGAAACAAATACGGGAGTTATTGCGATAACCCATAAGCATATCATGTGTGTTAGAAGAGGGTTAAAGATCAATCCCCTGACAATTATGGGTTGACAGAGGAAGAAGTTAAGATACTTGAGAAGAACTAGAAGAGAGAGGGAACTTACCCAAATTTTTATAATGAAAACAAAAAGTTTGAGAATGATTAAATATACACTTTCAAATAGAAACTATTTTACTTAATTTAATCATGAGTACAGATATGCAAATAGCAAGTACTCTATATGATGGCTCTATATCAACAACTAATTTTATTTCTTTAAGAATCAGTGAAATACTCAGCTGAGTGGGTAAAAGAAAATGCATTCATTTTGATATTTCTGTTTTGGTTGTCCTGAATTTTTTCTCTACATATAATTCTGTTTTTTTTTTTCTTGAGCTATTCTACAAAAATAATATTTACTTGAATCATGGCTTTTAATAGTAACTAAGAAATTTCTTAATTTTATAGTTGGAAGTTTCTCAAAGTTTAGACTTTATTGATTTTAAAAAGTTTTGCTTTCTTTCAATGCATTATGTAAAATGTCTGCCACCAATGTATTATTGTCCTGGGAGTGGCTTTTCTGTATTTGTAAGTTTCTTGAATTCTTTTCTGTGTCTGTGATCTGATATTCAGTGCTATGCCTGATGTCTTTCTATGTTGACCCGCAGTATTCTGTTATAACTTTTTTACTGAAAACCAATCTATTGAATAATCTGGGCTGGAAAGCAATTTCCCTATCTAAAGGTAAATACCTCTATGGCCACAGACACATTTCATTTATAATTTCATTTCAAATCCACTATCATGTAAGCTACATAAAATGTATGGTGTAGGTGTCTTGGCAGTTCTTTGATTAGGCAGTGATGTTATTCTAGAAAGAAGCTCTTGAAATTCAAAATAACTGCCAGGCCTTTTGAGGAAAGTGGTCTCTGGTCTTTCTTTCTATCAATGCTATGTGTCTCAAGTCAGAGTATCTCAGCTAGCCTGGTCATCAATCTTTGGTCAGGGTAATGATATACGCAAACATTTATGGACTGGGTGTGAGTAAGGCAATAATCTGCTTACCATTGTGGATTGTGAAAGAGTGGTTACTTTTAAGTGTCAACTTGACTGAATCACAGTGTATCCACGTATTAGGCTAAACATTATTTCTGTGTGTGCCTGTGAGGGTTTCTGGGTGAGATTAGCATTTGAATTGGAAGACTGAGTAAAGCAGATTGCTCTTCCCATTAGGGGTGGGCATCATTTAGTCCTTTTAGGGCTTGACTAGAACAAAAAGGCAGAGGAAGGGAAAATTTACCCTCTCTGCCTGATAGGTTGAGCTGAACAGCAGTCTTCTCCTATCCTTGGATTGGGACTTATACCATTGGCCCTCACATTCTCAGAATTACCCCACTGCTTTTTCTGGTTTTCCAGCTTGGAGATTATTGGACTTCTCTGTCACCATAATCATTGAGCCAATGCCTTTGAATAAATCTCTTTATATATTTCATATATGTAAAATATATAAATACAGATACAAAAGATTTATTATATTATTATAAAACATTCTATGGGTTTTGTTTCACTAGACCTAATGACCTAATCAGATCTCCTGTCTTGGGCAGTCTGGAAGCCAGATGTGTAGGAGCATGCAGGCCACCAGAGCTGATAATTATCAAGCTGTGTCCCACTGTGTCAAGGTTGCTTATCCTAGTTACAGACCACCAATCAATTGTCAGGAGAATGAAACGGGGCTCAAGATCTAGAAAAAACCTACAAGTAGATAGATTCTAATGCCAATTCTATTATTGACCTGCTTTGGGTTTGAGGAGAAGAAGTGGCATGAAGAAAAAATTACTAGGTCAATAATAGTGGGACAAATGCTAACTATAACTGGCAAAGTATTGGAGTCTTTTAATTTATAAAAGATTATTATTTTTTAATAACTGATTTGTGAAAATAATACCTCCCTTAACATTTGATTGGTGATCTCTAACCACTGGTTGATAGGCCACCAGAAAATAATGATATTACCTGACCCTTTCAAATTCACCTCTTTCTCATCCTTCTTATTCTTTTCTCCACACTCACTTCTTTTTCTAATATTCCCCAGCTTGGCTTCTTACTTTCTTCTCTATTTAGTATCTTTTCTTTTGCCTCTGTTTTTGTCCTACTGGTGACACACTTAGACATTGTGGTGATATTTCATTCTAAGATAGAGCTTGGCTCATGGACTATAAGGCATGTTCAGTTTCCACCAAAAATTATGGAAAAATGAGGCATCATCATCAACAAAGAATTTTTTTTTAATTTTAATTTTTTGGCACTGATAGGAATAGCAAAAGACAAAAACATAGATAATTTCACCCTTTAATGTATTGGTATATTTTTTAAATGTATATTTGGAGGCCACTCTGGGTGGAGAAAATATGCAAGATATGGTTTAAAATCCCATTACATAGGACAGGAAAAAATGAGATCACTTGAATTTTCCACAGAATTCACACATTTTATCACTTCACTTTCATTCTAGGGCACGAATCTTTTCTTGGCACCAAGAGAGGGCATGGGTGGCTTGGGATCTCCTCCAGTCTGTCATATCACTAGCTGTCACAGAAAGACGTTTTCTCTTTAGTCATCACAGATGCGTAGGATTATATTTTTAATTCATATCTCCTTACATGCACACATGCATTTGCCTTAGCATCCTGAGAAGAGACAAACATTAAAGTCGGGGTGGGCGTAAAGGTGGTGCTTCCTTTGTCAAATCGGAAAGTCTGAAAGTGGTGTTCGTAGATACTCTGGGAAAGTGTGCATTCTTAGAGTCTGTGATGACAGAAGAGATAGTAATAATAAGTATATCAATAAGGTCAGTCTGTCTTCAGAATGGCCTGGGTAACCAGAGTCATAATTTTCCCCAAGGAGGATGTGTTAAGGAAGTGATCTGCTAGGCTGCACATTTAATGGTCTATGGAAGATACAGTCTGCCTCCTTCCCTTGTAGCAACAGAGGATGACTCCCTGTCATTCTTGGGAGGTTGTATTGCTTTTCTCAAGTGAAATTTAGGAGAGTTATTCATATTCTACATTGGAAGTTTCTTTGTTGCCTCACATAGAAAAGTAATTTTTTTAAAAAGTCCTGCGCTCTGTAGAGTTTTTGGATAGGGTGTAGTGGAGAAAAAGATCAAGCAGGCAGGACCTGGAGACAGTTTTGGCAAAGGCATTTCAGCAGTGATTATTTTTTAGGAGAGGGTTTTTGTTTTTGTTTTTGTTTTGTGTGTGTTAGTGTTTAGCATCAGTTTCCTTTAAATAAAAAGGGTAGAACAGCTAAAAAAGTTTTTAAAATCTTGACTTAAGGCATTTTAATAAAACATTCTGGGTTTTAATTTCCCTAGGCAAAAAAAATAACAATAGTATTTACACTGTCACTGCCATGAAACTCACTGCTCTGTACCCTACTTTCTTCTCAGATGCCATCAATGTTGTAGAGTAATAATTAGATCAAATCTATAAAATGCCTTGAGCTGTGAGAGAAAGACCCTCTGAAATTATAAGTTGCTATTATGCTTGTCTCTTTTAGACACATTCAACCACAGATATTTCCATCCAAACTCAGGACCCATCAATTTGTGACATTTAAACTTTAGAAAACAGTTGGAGTTGTCTGACAACTTCTAAGGAACAGCAGATCTATAGATCTTAGTGAGAGACAGAACAGCAGGATAATATGCGCAGGAAACCAAATACGTATTCTTTATTGTCCTTATTTCCTGCCCCACCTCGGCATACTTCCAAGCCCCTCTCCTCATGGTCCAAGGACCTCAAGATTCTCTTTAAATATATGAGAAGATGTATTTTCATTAAAAGGAGTATCTTTATTAAAAGGGGTATGGTGATAGGTCATTGTCATCTCTGCAGTCTTTCTCCTTCGTTTAGAAGTTGGTGTGAAGCCTGGATGTACAGAACAATGTCATCTGCGTTAATGATTGTAGACTGGGGCTGGAGTTGAAAGGTTCCAGCCTTTCTGGCTCATACTGTGCAAGGGATACGGCTGACACTCATGTTTTATCGGAAAGATGGGAACAAAGGATGTTAAGAGGACTACACAGGGGCCATGCGAGTCATAACAAGCCTCGCGAAATTGTTTCAACTCCCTTCCCGAATCATAGCTGTTGTGACAAATGTGTCAAAACTTTAGACAGGAAATACTGGATGCTGAAGGAACCTGAGTCAATGTAGAACAGGATTGTGCCACTAGCTCAAGATACTGAAGTGGGACGCAGATAAAAAGGAGAATCTTTGTAGAAAGATAAGGTTACTGACATTTACTCTTGCGCTAGCTAAGCATTATTACTTTAAGAAAAAATTTATTTCTGATCTGGAAAGCCACTTGGTCACAAACTTCCCAACTGCTTTGTATTTATATTGATACCATTATATGGAAAACAACCAAGTTCTCAGAGAAATGTACTCATCTCAAAGTGTGCAATCAGCTCACTAACATATGTGAAGGGGTGTTCTTGCGTTTCTTGGGCCAGTTGTCATCAGTCTGGAGATTTCATTTAGATTGTCTGTGAACAGTATGTTTGAGTAAGTTGTGACTTTTCTGAAAGAGAACAAGACGAGTATTAAAGCCCACATGGTTTCCTTCTGGGACATATATCTGAGGCTGAGCTCAAAGCGATGAGTGCAAAAGTGCCCTGAGTAGGTCACCGATGATTCTACTGCCTACTGTACAGAGATATCAAGATCACATGCCCATAACTATTCAGGAACCTAGAAGTAACTATTGAGTTGTGCAGATGGCTCCTTATTTTCTGCTCATTTCCCCTTCAGATCACCAGGTCGGCCATTAAAAAAGACAGTAGTCTTTGCCAAAGGGAAAAAAGGCCACCATATGTTCAGGAACTGAATTTGAAGCTTCATCAGCATGGACTAATTTTTAAAACACCATTCAACTAAGTGGAAGTTAAAGTAGAAGTATGTTTCTAATTCAAGTAGCCGGACTTTGACTGCCTTCAAAGGGGTACAGGTCAGAGTTTTGTTTCTGGTTTTGAAAGGACGCCTCATTACCAGAGAATAAAAACATGGGGACTCAAAAGAACGATTCTTATTTTCTGTTCTTGGACACAGCCTGATAGAAATTTTTACTTCTTCATACTTTAACATTTCATCTGCAAAATGAGATAAGTGACCTTTACTGACCTCTTAAAAACATCGTAAGACAGGTAGTTAATTGTAGTTAATGTCTTTAAAGTCTAAGGTAAGTAGCTGTTCAATCAAGAAGATTTTCTTTATTGTTGTTATAATACCAGTCTCAGAGTGGGCTCACATCAAATAATTGTTTTCTTTCCTGTCTAATGACATATTGTTAAAGTTCTTAGGGAGCCACTTTCACCACAGAGTTACCGGGGCCTATTGATTACCCTTTGAAACTGAATGCAAAAAGATTGCAAATATCCAGTGGGGAAACAGGGACTCTCAGATGCTGCTGGTGGGAGTATAAATTAAAACAGCTTTTTTTTGGTGAATTCTGTCAAAATTTAAAGTGCTCAAACTCCTTTAACCAAGTAATTTCACTGGTGGGTTTCTTTCCTAGAGAAGAACTTCCACATGTGCACAAAGTAACAAAGTAGCATGTGGAGGGACAGCCATTTGAGGATTTTTTTTTTTTAAGAAAGTGAAATATTAGAAACTTTTTAAAAGTCCATCAGTGAACAAGTGAAAAAATTAAATGATGGTTCACCCCATACTGTGGCATCCTGTACAGCAGTTAAAAAGAGTGAAGATCTCTTTGTATCAGTGAAGAGCTCTTTAGATGTATATTTGAGTGTGGGGGGGGGGGGGCGGGGAGGAGGATTACATGTTTCTATTTAGATCACAAAAGTTCTATTTTTATACATATTTGTGAAAATAAAGTTTGGAAATCTATCTATCGTCTTTCCTCTATCTACTATCTATCTAGATCAATCAATAGATAAGATACTAAACTGATACCCTGTGAGAAGGAGAATGGAGAGAACAGGCTAGGGAATAGATGACTTTACTTTTATTCTCTATATTTCCATACCCCTTGAGTTTTTATAAGCTATAGAAAGTATACTCAGCTATTTTTTTATAAAAATAATAAATAGATTTCCGAGACATTTGTTTGGCCTGGAAAAGGTCTAAACAGTCTTTTCTACTTCAGGTTTTTCCTCTAAAAATTGTCAAAGTAGTTCTATACTCTATTTCTGTTCTCAGTATCATTGGAATTGGTAAATAGAAGATCTAAGATTGTTAGAGGGAAGTCGGGACCTGGATATGCTGTCTTCTTCAATGACTTTAGTTTCCTTGATTACCTTTTTTCCCCCATTTTTGTCATGAAACTCACAGGGTTTAGGGATAAGGAAAGCATAGAGTGATATTTTTGAAAGTATATTTCATAGAACACTTGTCTCAGACTTAAATGGGAGTCCTATTATTCAAAGCACAAGCTGTGAGGCTCCATTTCTCATTTCTCTTTCCTAAGAGACTAGTTCCCTGTTATGTGGTTTGCTTGGAATTGGCCTAACTCTCAGCTTCGGAACTCGGCCATGATTGGACTAAGCCAATTCAGCCCACCCTGATCAGCTGAAGAATAATCAATCCTAAAACAGTCAGTATATCACGTTCCATGGCCATAGCGAATGGCCCAAGATGGGCATGTAACTTAATCTGAAGAAGCCAACAATTGCATTTGATGGTCGAGGAAAAGAAGCTTTCTCTCCTCTGGCGGTAAATGAGGACTCACGAGGAGAGGCCATCTGTCTTAAGGAAGCCCATTTAAGGATGAAGCTGACATAAAGAGGAGAGCAGAGACGAGTAGATTTCAGAAACAGGAACTATTTCTCTGGTGCCTAAAGCTCACACTACTTTTTTAGTTAAGTGCAACTCTAAACTGCTTTTATCTATTAGTTTTGGTTGGGTTTCTATTATTTGTAAGTGAAAGTGTCTTGACCGATGACATAATATGCCTCACATTGTGAGAAGAGGAATAAAGTGCTGATTTCTAATGTGATCCTGGTGTCAGAGTGCTGGAATTGAATCCCGCTATCACATACTGAGTAATCCTGGTCAAGTAAATTTAATTAACTATGGTACTTATAGTATTATTAATTCGATTTAATGAGTTAATGCATGTAAAATGTGTGACACCGTGGCTGGCAAGTAATAGTACTCAATGATTCAACCAATAATCATTGGATGAAAAAAAGTTGAGTTGTCAGATAAGTTTGAGGAATCTGTGCCAATGAAGTAAAGATGATTTCTTCACTGCAGAACTACTTAAAGCCTTTAATATGCTAATGTGCATCGTGAATTTCCAAGGTTGAGATCTTGTATGTAGTATTGCCTAGAGTCATTTGTGCATGGGAAACTTTTTTTTTTTTTCCAAAGCTCAAGTGACTGACCCATCAGCAGAATCTGTTTCTGGAATTATTGATGTTGAGACAACATTAATTAAAATAGGACTCAGTATGCTAGGTGCCCAAGGGTCTATTGGTTTGGTTTCTTTATAACCACTGTCTTATTTATGCAACACTTGAGATGTACACTTGAGGTTTTTTTGTCTTATGCCCTCCTATCTAATACTCAATCTGGATTTGAAAATGTAATTTTCATTTGCAGCTAAAACTATCAAAAGTTCAGTGCTGACTGCTTCTAGTAATAATAGCTACCACTTATTGAGTAGCTATAATGCCTTAAGTACTTTGCTAAACTCTTCACATTCATTATCTTATTAATCTTCTTAATAGTTATATGATGCAGGTATAATGATTCTCTCCCTTTTGCAGATAAGATAACTGAAGCTTAGAGGCTGTTAGTAATTGCCAAGGCCATTAGCCGGTTAGTGGCAAAGCTTGAATTTGGAACCAAGTCTGTCACAATTTATGAAAGTAACGAACACATTAAACTGGTATAAAGAAAACATCCATTAGAAATTGCCTTGAAGTACACATCCAGGTATTTATAATCTAAGACTGGTGACCTAGCAAAATTTTTCAAACCAATCTGTGCATGGACAGTTCAGTACTACTCGACTAATGAAAGTGCTTTCTTTTTCTTTTTCGTCTTATATGGATTTCAAAGCCATCCATATCAAAGAACCATCACCTGAGAAACTGAGCATCCAACAACATGGCTTCTTTATCAAGGAGCATCTGTTTCTTACAGTGATCAGACTGCCTTTCAGCCTTTTTCTGCATAGTTGGTAATTCAGAGGCATTCTCCTATCCAGTAATTAAAGATGAGTTTTCCAGCCCTATTGAAAAAACTCCTCAATTTAGCTATGACAGGTTATATTTTATAATGAGGTGAAAGGATATCACTGCTGGAGAAAAAAAAATCCACGGCCTCTGCCACTCACAAAAGGCTGTCAAATATTATATGCTTCAATGTGGAGGCTCATTGTGAAAGGAATGCTTCTGTGGGGTTTCAGATGTTCCGTGGTCTCTCTGTATTCTCAGAACAAACAACTGTGGAGAAATGGTAAAGCTCTGGAAGAGTTCAGACACTCAGTGACTGTCTGGGCCATTTTCTCCTTAGAGTAGAAGCAAATGCTCACAAATAGCCCTCTCACAGCTCATTCAGAAGAGTCCTAATTAAAGTCCAGACCCTTTTAATAAAGCATAGCTAGAGGATGGAAAAATTCACTCTGGGCCTCAACAGCCTTTCTGGTGCCTGGGATGTTTATTATAACACAGTTTTGTTGGACAGTTTTGGTAGACTGTCAAGCCCCAGTCATACCTCTGTTTTCCTCATTTGAGTGTGTGCTTTGCAAAATTTATTGTGATTGTCACCTTTGCCATGACCAAAGATTAACAATGACCTCACTTTATTTCCTGTTTAAGTTTAGACCAGAATGTCTGTGGAGTTTATATCACCTTTATTTTATATACACAACCATGCACACACGCACACATACACAACATGTTCATTCAAGACTGAAGCTGCTTTGGGCCCAAGGCCAGTTTGCAGCATGGGTGTGCCCTCTCAAATGAGATTCCTCAGCCCCAGGGGCTTGCAGTCATTTGCTCTTTGGAAGTGTCTGACAGGTTGGAAGCTGGTTTATTTCCTGTGGTTCTTTTAAACACAGCCAGCTGTGTGAAGACGGAACTTTGCTGTCTTCCATATTGTTCCAGGAGATGTTTCAGAAACTTCCTGAATGAGACTGTTAGTTCCATTTCTCCCCGCTACCCCCATCATATATATAGAGAGAATGAGACCTGGAGTACCTAGTTTTGAGTTCAGTTCCATAACAACAGGACTCCAATGTACAAATAAAACCAAAAGAAGAAGTTAAATTTGTCAGCCGAAACATTTATTTAAAAAATAGACAGTTATAGCAAATATTACAGATTATGTGACACCAGATAGCCTTTATTTATCTACCTTTTCATTGCCACAGAGTACATGTTAACCTTGAGAACAACTGAAAAAAAAATTCGAGAAACGTGAGTCCTTGTTTTCCTACTTACTTTCAATAATAATTCAGGTTTTGTGTCAAAAGCTGATAAATATTGCCGAAAAAAAAAACAAACAAAAAACCTTAATTATTTCTGGACTTTCTTTATTCGGAGGATGGTATCACATTAAAACTTGGCAGTGAATGTGTTTGCTAAGTATTAACTTCAATAGCTAGAAAGGAAAAATATTGGGAACCAAAATATGTTGAACAAATAACATTATATCTTAGCGTATCTAGAGAGAATCTAGTCATAAAGTAGAATCTCTAGTGATGTATGTCCCCGTGGGACAATACTATTTCAGTGTATTTGTTTGTTGTTGTACTGTGCTCTGTATCACTCTAATGTTTATTGCATTTTGGTGTATATTTAATCTTTATTGCTTTTTCTCTAAATTGTTATAACTTTAGAGTCCATCGAGTACTGTCCATCTAAACTTATGACGGTGCCATCTAGTGGCAAAATAGCTTTTTCTCATTAGATTTAAGTGGGATAATGTTGAAGAGCATGTTGGGAACAGAAACCATTTTGTGAAGCTCAATGGTCTCCTCAGATGGACTAAAACTAAAATCCACTATGTAATACTTTTATCTGCTTTCTGTGCATCTTTTAGTTTTTCCTAAAAAAAGATTTATAAGAAGAAGATAAAAACAAAGCCAGTTCATAAATTCAATTTCTTCACAAAGGCTTATGATAGCATCTTGTATTCAATGAAAGCTAATAATTTTCCTGTGTTTGTGTTCAGTCTCTGTTTTGACTTCTCATCAAATTGATAAGATTACTGTTTTCTAGGATTTCACACCTTAATAGGGTCCCAGTCTGTTTTCTTTTGCCGTGTAGGTTTTCCTAAACCATGCCATACAAGAATCTCATTTTTAAAGATGTTTAAAAGAGGTGATACAAGACCTTATTTATGTCCAGTTTTCTAGTGTTAAACCTACTAGGTATTTTGCAAATATTGTATGCTGTATTTCATTTTATTTTCTTTTATCCTGTTTTCATTGGAACTTAATTTGGGGGAATTAAAATTAATTTTATTGTCCTAAATTTGCAGGTCCTAGATATTTGTGCCCAGTGAATAATGTGTTTTTCTCTGACTTTCATACTTGCCATTACGACTAGGCTTTTTCCTTATAAATCAGTTGGAACTGAAGTTCAGACCTTGAGACTCAGCACATTTGACTGAATTTCTGATCCCTCACCCAGTTCTTGATCTTTAGAAGTACGGGTTCTAGAATCAAAGAAGTTGGTGCTATTTCCTAGTTGTGTGACCTTGGGTAAAATAAGTTAACTTCTAAAAGTCTGTTTTATCACCCACAAAATATGATTTTTAGAGCATGGCTTTGAAGATTAAGTATTTCTACACTTCTTGGGATGTGGTAAGCACTCAAGAAATTTCAGTTGTTGTTGTATTTACATCTCTTCCTGCATAGGATAGATGCTCTTTGTTCTCTGTAGCTATAGTCCAGCTTTAAATGGGATAGGTAGGACTGTTGTTAGAAGATTCCTGTGCACTGGCCGTGCCTTTCAGGGGACGGTTCTGCAGCGTCATCAGGTTTCTAGCCATAGCCAGCAGCCTAGACTTTACTTTCTTTCCCATGGCAGTCATCTTTCAGGGCCCCAGTATAATTCAGAGGTGAGCTCATTTGGGTTATAAATGAAAAATTCTTCTGTTTCCTCCCTTTTTATTCTGCCTCTATCATCTGACGGTCATGGGATGGAGAGCAGTTAGAAACTAACAGGAATGTGACATCTGTATGTGATTTACACCATAAAATAAATGATCTATAGCTCCAGATTGTCAAAGAAGAAACTCAAATGGAAATGAGACTCACAAATAAGTCACTTTTGAACATGGATTTTACAACTAAAATGGAGTTAATGTGTGATTCTCTGTTGCAGACTGTCTTACTTCTTTGTGTAGTGATATTGTTCCTCTCTTTTTGGCGCCTGAGGAGAAATGTTTTATTAAAAATTCCTTGAGAACAATGTCCATGGCTTAGTCATCTCTTTCACCCTCACAGAGCTTAGTACAAAGCCTCTCACATATAGATGCTCTATAAACATTGGTTAAGAGAAGTGACTATCTCCTCAAACAGCCTTTCTAGAAAGACTACTTCAGGAAGTAAAGGCACCCCAGATTTGTTGGTTGATAGACTAAGCCCTGAATATTTTGAAGTTGACTCTTGTTATCAGTATTATTGCAAGCCTCCCCAGTATCTTCCTGCCAATTTTACTAGGGATTCAAATTATACATATCATAAGGTGATTCTGAGTTTTTGCAAGTAGGGTATTATTTTTTGTTGTTATTTACTCAGGTATAAGAACTTCATTCAGAAATCCAGATGTCCTTGAGAAAGATAACTGTAACTTTATAAAGAATATTTAACCTGAGTATTTTATTATTATTATTCCATGTACCAGGCAACAGACAATATACATTGTTATTCACCCTCAGAATATCAATGATGTGACGGTTTGATGCCTGGGAAACATTGAACTTTTCATAGATAAAAGTTGGTCCAATACTTTTGTCATTAAATCTCTTAAGAGAAAGAGTTATTTTCAAAGACCTTGCAAATAGAACTGTGTATAATTTCTCTTACCTACTTGAGTTGTCTGCTTGAACCTAAGGTCAATGTATATTCATTTATTCTTTTTTTTATTCATTCATTAGCGCATTTATGTATTCAGCATTTGATGAGTGCCTTCTATGTGCCAGGGCATAGGAGAGTTCTTACAGACCAGAAACATTAATTAAATACTATCCTCATTATGCTGAGCTCACAATCCTGTAAATTAGAGACACAGGTAAACAAAAACTTTGTGTGTACAATGTGAGCTGTGATCGGGTGAGATGTACAGAGATCTTTGGGAACGCTGGGGAAGCACATTTTATAGGAGTTCTGAAAGGCTTCACAGTGAGATAGGAAGGGGCAAGCTGCAGTCGAGGTCTTCAGTGTAACCGGACGTTCACCAGGTGAAGAAATGGAGAAATAATAATAACTCTACAGAATAGAATCCCGAGAAGGTTGTTAACCCTATGGTTTATTCTTTCAACACAAAATGTGGACTTTACTCCAACTTTAATTAATTAGTTAATTTTTATCTAAAACCTATAGTAAATATGGAGCCATTGACTGAGTTTACCTAAAGATGATAGTTATGTTAGAAAAGAGAATAATGAGAATAATTTTGCGTACCTATTCTGCTTAATAGTCAAAGTGATTCAGATTCACTCTCCCTTCTATTTAACCTAAGCACTTTGGGTAGGCTTTTCCTTGAAGAAACAGAAAAATCAAGTAAATTGACAAGTTGCCACAACTGCTGTAAGTCCAGCTAAAAGCCATTAGGAGACTGAGGTTTCCTTTTTCCCAGTCTGGGAGTCTGTTCAGGCACATGATGGGGTAGGTACACCAGACCAAGATATTTCTTTTAGACCTAATCATATATTTCTGTTGTATTGATTTGTTTATTCATTCATTCCACAATTATTTACTGCGTGCCTATTATGTGCCAGGACTATTCTGAGTACTAGAGATTTAGCAGTGTAAAGGACAAAGTACCTGCCCTCGAAGAAATCTACATTTAATTTGTGTATGTTCATGGGAGGCACAGAAAGAGAATATAATTGATGTAATGAAAAATGTGTATACAATATAAGATAGAAAATAATACATAATGTAATCGAATAATTTTGGTAGTGTGAAGTGCTAAAATAAAATAAGTGAAAAAATAAAGTTAAGTGAAAAAATAAAGCACAGCAGGAATAGAAAATGTTAGAGAGTACGTTGGGATACCCAAAAGCCACTGTTGGGTTCAATGTTTCACCAGAAAGATTCACAGAACTCAGAAAGCGGTTATACTGATAGTTATTGTTTGTTACAGTGAAAGAATACAGATAAAAATTAGCAAAGAAAAAAGGTGCTTAGGACAGAGTTCAGAAGAAACCAGTGTAAGCTTCCAGTTGTCCTCTCCCAGTGGGGTCACATGGCTAATGCTGAATTTTAGCAAGGATGTGTGCAACACTTGCAAAGTGTTTCCAACCATCAAGGCCTTGGAGACCATGGAAATGTGCAGAGTTCGAGCAGCCTAGTTCTGCTAAGGTAATCTTTTACTTCACAGAGAGGCAGAAGACTTTTTAAATAGGGGTTTTCCTTCTGATCTCTTCCTCAAATGTAACTCAGTTGACATTTCTTGGCTCCCAATCTTTTATGTGCTAGCCTGCTTTGTCTCTTATTTCAAGACACTAATAAACACCAGTGTGCATCAGGGCACAAACACATTTGTATGTGCGTGTGGAACTTTTTAGCGTAAGGTACCAGTGTCTCCAGCACCTGTTTTCCCAAGGCAACACTGATTCACCCGTGTTCTATCAAATTCATGCCTACATGTCAGTGGACTTATTTGTTGGTATTCTTACTTGGCATGTAGGAACTGATTCATATATCCTGACCCTAAATATATAATATAATTATTTTCATTATACATTTTATAGGAGTCAACATTAAAACACATAAACTTTTCTTTTCCTAGTTTTTAACAGTGATGTCAGTTGTATAATTCAAAGGAGTATATGTGTGCTGGAGACGGCAGGGACTGACAGGAGCAGGAAAGGTGCAGAGGTATAGGAGAGAATTTTATAATCGATAGCTATTTGTCTATTAGCAGCTTTAAAAAATCACATCCCACAAAAGTAAAGTGCAACTTATTGTATAATATTTCAGATGTGTATTCTTAGAAAACAAATATATAGTCATATATCCTCTGTTTTAAGATCATGGTACTTGATGAAATTTTAAGTCTTTCTGAAAACATTCATTTTTTATCTCCCAGAAAGCATGCAGTAGCAGGCAAAGCCCTTTCCTTCTGCTTTTCATGGGGTGGGTTTACACTTTGAGGGGAAACCTGGAGTAACCAAGATTACACACACACACACACACACACACACACACACACACACACACACACAATGAAGGGCCAGTTCTCTTCACTACTGACAGGGTAGGCTTAAATTGATGAACCTATTCCTCTGGAAGTGGAAGACAAATGTCAACGCTGTGAAGAGGGGAAAGACCGTTCCCTTGCATACCTCTCTTAGAGCGCCCTTTTAGAGAACATTTTGTAATGCACCTTCACTGCTGTCCACTGGCCATGCTCTTTGCTTGCGATACCTTTCTTGCGAACAGGGAGTTTTAAGTGGGAAGGAAATGCATATTGTGAGTCAGTCACTCAATATGTGTTACCTCATAGTGAATCAAGATTTGCTCTATTTTATATATACATATGTAATCATATAACATAATATGTGTATATATTTTACATACACATATTCATTTGGCTTATTTAATAGGGAAAGTTCACATAAAACAGTTTCACCTTATACCAAACCATTAAATAATTTTCTAATTTTTCAACTTTTGGATTATTGCCACTTTAAGTGAAGCTATCTGTATTTCTTCCACAGTTTTTTTTGGTTGAAATTTCTAACCTACATTGGGCTTATTTACCCAGTTTCCTTACAGTTTTTAGTACCACTTTAAGTGAAGCATATTCAATTATCTGACAATTGCACGTTCTTCTTCTAGAGTCTTCGCTAATCTATTCACATTGGTTGTTTTAGACATTTTTTCTTCTCCTCTGGCAAATCCCTGATTGTGCTCCCAGTCCTCGTTCTTATGTGATTACCAGCATTCCTACTTATAAAAACTTATCTCTTCCCAGTGCATCCTGCCTCCACCTTCATTTGACATTACTCATCATTTCCCCACACATTCTTTGTGTCTTCAGCATCTCCCTTTTCACTGACCTCCTCTGTCCTGAGCCTACCGCCGTGCTCAGATTGCAGATTCTAAAACCCACTGTGCCATTCGCGCCTGTGGCCACTGCTTTAGCTCATCCCTTCATTTGCTCTCACCTAGATCGGCCACCTAGCTCGTTCTTCTGCCTCAGTTCTTTCACTTTTCCCGTCTGTCAAACTTCTGACCAATTAACCTTAATATTCTCCTGTCATTTTATTCTCGAAAACCTTTAATGGTTCCCCAGGGCTTATTAAAAAAGTTCAAACTTCTTAGCTTTATGCTTTGCCAAGCTTCCTCTATGACCTGACTCCTCTTCCTCACCCTCTACTCACTTTTATATTCCCCACTTTTGGTCCACACTGTGTTGTCATTTGTTTCTTGTGTGCATTGTGCTTCCTGATCTTGTCTTGAACACCATCTCTCAACCTGGATCATTTTCTCCCTTTCAAGCGTGCCTTATTTTCCCGCCCCTGCTACCCAAATTTGAGATTAACTTCTAACTTAAATTTAACCTTTTCCTAGAAGCTTTCCCTAGCTGGAAATTCTCGCTCATTTCAAATGGCTGTCTGTAGAGGAATAGTTTGTACCCTGTTACAGTACTTACTGCATTTTGTGCTTCGTCTCTTCGACTATAGTGCAAGCTCTTGAGGATAGAATTTATACCTACTTCTTTGTTATGTGTTCTATAGTACCTATTTTTAGCACAATATCTGAAAAACACTTATGACATGTTTATTGAAAGAGTCAATAAATGAATGCATATCTCCAGAAGAAAGAACTGCTGGTGGAAGTATATCTCTTATCCGAACTCAGTATCTAGGTGTGAATAAATTAAAATAATTAACCTTAGCACATCAATTCTTTGAGATATTTTATAATTGCTCTTATCATGTAAAGCATATCAAGGTAATTGGATATACTGTGTTTACGAGCTTTAAGATATATTAGTGGCCCAGACTGAAATTTGTTTTCATCCAGATTAGTAATGCTGCTTTCTAATGACCTGTGAGTCTTGCAGAAGTCATCAGGGTGTTTATCAAAAATAGAAATCAAATAGAAAAGCCATTGCATCTTTTCCCCCTCTCTTAATCCTCACCTAAATGCAGAAAATATTTGGTGTGTTCAAAACATTTACTGTTCTATGGCTTTTAAAGAAAACCCAAATGTAAAATGCAGACGCATTGTGTGCCTTTCTTATATTCTGACCTATAAAATTGCATGCTTTAAAGTTATTTTGAAACTCAGAAATAGAAATGGAATCATCAAAATGCAACATTGTCAACACATTTAAAAATTTTGTAGGTGTGAGCTTTCAGAGAAAGGGACTTATTATTTTCATTCCTCTTGCTGAACCTCCCATTTATATGGTGTTGCCTTCCTCCAAGGATCCCCAATAAACTTCTTCTATTTTTCCACCACTGAAAAGAGAGGTACCCCTAGGCTGGAGAGCAGCTCCCATTTAATAGTGCATAACAACAGAACCAAGGCTGTCAAACTCTGACAGCTTGAATGAGGGAAGATTTCAAACAATTATGAGTGGGATTTTAAATGCTTCACCTGAAATACATTGCAGAGTCCTTATCACAAAAGGGAGATACTTTGGAAACTGCCTGAAAATTCATCCAAGAGGAATTTAAGAGAAACTTGGCAGGTGCTCATGACACAACAGTTGAGAATAAGAAATGAAGCGGTGCACTGAGGGGATTCAGGGAGGCTGAACATAATCATTGATGTAAGAATGAGGCCAGGACTCAGGAGATGCAATTCCTGCCCTTTGTTATAAGACCTCAGGGACTGCATGTGTTTAAACCCTTCCTTGTTTTCTGTTTTGTCTCAAGACAAGTAGTGTTATTTGTATTAGCTAAAAAAATAGGAATTGTCTAGTTGAGCAAAGACTATTCAGGACTGGACAGATGGGGACATTACTGCTATTAATACACCATTCTTTAAACATGTTCATTCATCCTTAACAGCTAGCTCCCTGATAGGAAAATCCATGGTCAGTCCTAGTAGGTCTGTTTCGCTTATAAGAACTTTAAGTGAATAAGTAAATACAAATCCTGTTGTGGTCATATTCAAAGTAAGATTGTTTCTGACCAGTCCTTGCCCTGTCTTCTTTCCAGACAACTGCATCAGTGTGTTCTCACGACTGCCAGATTTACTCCTATAACATCTTGTAATTTTTTTTGGGGGGGGGCGTATTGCCCCACAATTTATTTAGACCCATAATCATTACGTTAATATTCCCACAGTGAAATGTATGCACATCCATATCAGCTCAGATCTGTGTTGCCATCAGATGAATTACAAAACACTTTGTTTTCAGAAAATTTCAGGTTTCTAAGTTGCAGATGATGGACAGATATTAAAGTAAATCTTCACTTAGGTTCAGTAAATCATCAATAGTTTCTGCAACTTTAAGCAAAATGACATAGAACAAAACCAAATTTATCATAGGTTAATTGATGTATACGAGTTAAGTTCCTACAGTATCTCATCAAGATTATAACAAAATGAAGTTGAATGAAATGATGTTATTTGAGGACTTGCTTTACTTAACTCTTAACTTCATTCTTTAAAACAGACAATTATAAAGATGAAGAAAAAAATTCTCAAACATTCTTTTTATTAATGAAAAAATGAAATCTCAGTGAAATTAAGTAATATGTTCAAAGTCACACAACTATAGAAGAATACAGCCAGCATCCTAACCCAGTGCATACTATTCTGTTTTTCCACATTGCCTTTTTAAAAGATGCATGCACACTTAGTTTGTTTCAATTTTTTATCCATTTCCTACTGCTTTAATATCAATGGGTCCATTGACGTCTCAGGTTTTTTTTTTTTTTTTTAATTCAGTACTGGTCCTTATGTAATATTAAAAGTGAAAGAGATCTCAAATAGAACCAGAAATACTCTACAAGGCAACAGAATTCACGTTTTATATTCACTTAAGTACTGAATATTGTTGGACATTCATTTTTCTTGTAAAAATGCCGTTTTAAGCACCTAATTTAAGTAACCACTGTATGGGCATCAATAAGTTCATGAAAACCTGGAAATTTTCTCAGGGTTCCCCAATTATTTTCTAAAATATTCAAAGGAGAAAAAAGAAAGAGTAATGCTGCAGAATTATTTTCTAGTTGAATTTTTTGTCACATCTACTAGGATTGGGTGCAAAATGTTACTGTTTTGAAGTTATGTGAAAAATGTTTTTTGACATCAGGCTCTCCACATGATTTTTTAGGAAGAAAAAGTAACTCTTTTATATATTATTTTCCCATTGCTATCACTCAACAATTTTTGAATTATGTGATCTAAAGGAACTTAATGATGAAATGTGGGTCAAATCCTGGCTTAAAGGTAAGATTGCCCAAGCAGTGGTACCCAGACAAAAGTTCTCCTAAATACACACTTTGATAAACCTTCTCAGTAATCAACTGATAACCATACTGGCTGGAGATTTTTCTTTAGCTCTAACTTGAGTCCTTCTTGCTGCAGCTTAAATTGATTCTTGGGCTTAATAAATGCCATCCTTTTTCATGAAGGGCAATGCATTTTACAATGATAAAGCTGAGATTTCAGTAACTTCATGATAATATACATTAAATAAGTTTTAGCTTGGTGCAAAAACAAATCACGTCAATCAATGTTCAAACTTCCTAATGCCACAGTAATCTTAATATTTTTCTTGGCCACAAAAACTCTATTTTTATACACAAACTATACATGTAACTTTATTTATGAATACGTTTACCCCTTTCCTCAAAGGGCAAATCTAATTTTGGATTAGAGAGCAACTTGACCATTCAGGAATGCAAAAGAAATGACCATCTCTCTGAAAATTGATGATTTCTTATGTTTAAATTTTTATCCACATTGTAGAATAGACTAATTATTGCACATATCTTTCTTAATTAAAAAATACAACCCTGCTCAGAGTCTTCAAATATGTAAAATGAATTATAAAAAACATTTATGCAAGACTGCCATATTATTAAAATTAGACAATATTTTCAAAAGACAAATTTTAAAGTGGTACAATATTTTGCTCAGAAAACCACACAGAAATACTTTAAATCCAGAGATTCTGTACTGTTATCTCTTGGCAAACTTGTTTTGTAAGAAAAATTATTCAAAGAAAAACGTTTTCATTATTCCACCACAGATCTGGAAACTGTATCAAAAGAGACTTGTTTTTGTGCAATTAAAATCTTCTGACACATAGGAGAGATGTAACATTGCCTTTCGTAAGGTCAGCAAAACCATCAATTCAATTAATCTCCTCAAACATTCTCTACATTGCTCAAAAGCTGTCCTCATCAGGGTGGCTGATGTGATGGCATCGACTAGAGGAGAAAAACAAGGCTATCATTCTGGTGGATTCTGTTTCTCTCTACACTATCAAAAGATTTGTAGAAAAAGACTTGGAGTCTATTTTTTAACTCTTCATTCTATTTCAGCTCTTTATGCTTTTGTAAATATAGTGAAAAAGAGCAAATACACCTGTTTGTTAATATTTCCTTTGTATATCAGTTTGTCTAGTGGCATAATAAACTCTGAGTGTGTGTATATACATATACACACATATGTATATACATATAAAATATTTACATGTATTATATTATATTTTCGAACAACTTTATAAATTGTGTGTATTAACCCATAATCTTTAAGTGATTAGTGGTAATATTAAAGAGAAAGCCACAGGACCTTTATTTATTTATTTTATTTTAAGCTCTTCTACAACTTTCTAGGATTTGTTTCCTCCCCTTAGAATGCCTTGAATCACTCTCTAGGAAGGTTTTCTTTCTGGTAACCGGTTAAAACACTCCTACTTTGTCAAGAATCAATGGAGATTTAGAAACACAATTTAGAATGTGTTTTAGGGCTTTTCTTTCTAATACATAAAGTGCTAGTTTCATGTTTCTACCTGTTCTAATAGTGCTTTTTAATTTATAAGAAACCTTTACCAAAGTGCTCTATTTAAGTTTAGAGATGGGGAGAATTTGGAGAGAGTCCAGATAGAGTAATAAAAATCAGTAAGCCTATATGCAAATACATTTTGGGAAAATGGTAATGCTTGCCAAGATTTTAGTCAACCTGCCAAAAATTGCATTTTGCAAAATGCAGTGGTGTTACTCATGCATTTTTCGCACTGTGAAGGCTAATGAGTAATTCCCAGTGGTTGTAGAGGGGACTGGCCCAAAGAAGTAGCTTCTGAGGCTTATGCACTAGTGACAGGCTTCTTAATGTAGACATGGTTTAAGACTTTTCTTTTAAAATTGGGCTCTGTAGGTATTTAATTCTCACTATTCTATGTTATGGAAATGAATCTAAAGGGCAGAAAAAATGTAGGAAGAAATGTTCTCATTCTGAGAATCTCGTTCTAGAAAGTTTTCATTAACTGACCCACTTTGGGTATGCTGAAAGAACAGCCAGAAGAAAAGTAAGCATTCTACCTAATATTGTAGAGTTAATGCAAGACTCATAATCTGATTTTACCATCTTGGTTTTTCAAAGTCCAATATTTTCATGTAAAAGACAGAAGGAAGTAAGTGAAGTAAGTTTCAGTCAACCATTCTGAGGCAGCCTTTCATCATGAAAAGGGTATGGACTTGCCATTCAATTATAGTTTGCTGCCAATCATAATACTACCCACATTAGCTCTGTAACTTGTGCTAACTTGGTCAATGAGAAGGATTTGTATGTCAGTAAGTTAAAAAATTAAAACACTTGGCCCATAATAGGTGCTCAATAAATGTGAGCCCTTTTCTTAAAAGCAATTCTCATTAATAGAACAGTGAATTTAACTAGGAAATTGAAATCCAGTCATATATTTAGAGGAAGCAAGTTTTCATATAAACATTTTTAAGCGATAACATGAGAAACTGAGGATAGAAATCTTTTCAATATTCACAAAACAGGCACATTTGCAATATTTCAAACTCCAGTTGAACAAATAGAGAGTAACTCTTCTCTTACTGCATCTTCCCATCTGCATCCTTGGCCATATCAAATTAAAGCATTCTAACCTGTTTTTTAGGAATAAATTCCTAAAACTAAAAAGTATGCACTAGTATCAGAGTGAGAAAAGTGTATAGATGTAATGGATAATCATTGCCTAGATATCAGAAATAAATAGATCTGATAACATAAAAGGTTTATATTACATTATTTAAGTTAAACTTTTTAACTAGGTTCATACTTAGAGTTGCCAGATAAATTATAGGATGTCCAGTAAAATTTGATTTTGAGATGAACAGCAAATACTTTTTTAGTATAAGCATGTTCTGAATCTTGCGTAGGGGCATACTTATGCTAAAATATTATATGTTGTTTATCTGAAATTCAAACTTGGCTTATATTTTATTTGCTAAAGCTGGCAACCCCACTCATATTCTAAACCCTTATTATGTATTTTATGATTATATTATGATTTATCCAACCATAAACCAACTCCTTTGCTTCTAATTGATCTCAGGCCTTTTATGCATATCATTTCTGAGTTATTTCTTGAGACATTTTTTTTCTTTATATAGGGAAGGGATGATGAAGTTAAAATTCTAGGAGAACCCTGAAGCTAAGTAGTCTATGAGAAATAACTTCTACAAACTGCATAATGAACATCGAGCTGCATTCACATTGCTCTATTTTAATAAGTAAAAGCAAAAGATCTCTAAAAGCAGAAGATAGCTGATATCATCAAATTCTACTACATGGCATTACAAAGGAGGGAGAAGAATAATCAATCCAGAAGTTCTGAAAGACTCTCCCTCAGTAGATTGTGTGTATGACTGGCTGGGAAGGCTTCTCTGTATGCAGCAGTATAATGAAGCTACAAGAGGGAGAGATTATGCTTTCAATTTTATTCATATTATGCACAAGAATTTTGAATTAGTTTTTTGGTGGGTAAGCACCTTAAATCACCCATAAAACATCAGCTTTATTGTTCAGCGTTAAAGAACAGGAGGAACAGCAAAGAGTTTGAAGAATTAAATGAATATACAGGAAAGTTGTTCATACACGTGCTTTATGTTTTAACAGTAAATCACTAACTTTTTAGACCTGGAATTGCCTGTGAACACTTAGTTCCAGGGGGGTAAAAAGAAACTGAAAGAGGAAATTTCTCCAGGATTGGAACAGAAAATAATGTTGAAGCAAATAGAACTCTGCATACTTCTGACAGTTCAAATGATACATAAGTACACAGGCTGACAACGGCTGGTTTGTCCCTGCAGTTCACTTCGCTCAACTCTGCATGGTTCTGTAGGACAATGAAATTCAATGCACTTAGAATTTCCAAAAAAAAAAAAAAGAAAAAAAAAGAGCTCAGATTCTTTTAAAAGCATTTCTATGAGAAAACGGATCATTTACATGCCAAAGGCACTTTTAATGTGACATATTTAGCACATGTATTATTTAGAACGAAAGCTGCTTGAACTTAGTGAATTTTAAAGTCTGTAAAATGGCACCCCACTGAGCAGAAAGGTAGCTGTTCCCTGTTATGTGATTATTTGGAATAATAGACTTGTACATAACTTTTTACGAAATTAAAGGTATGACATTTACTTTCCTTTAGTCCCATAAATTGCACTTTAGAACATAAAGAATGGGCTGATGTATGAATTTGTTGTTCCTTCAAGCAATTTAACTGATTCCTAAAGAATGGTTTTGTGTTTCATCTATTGAGTAACACATCAAATAGTTATCTTAGTAGATTTAATGAGACTCATGTATCACTTAACTCTTCCAAGAATCATTCAGAGACCTTAAAAATGAGAAGGGTGAACATCCCTGGTTGGTTTTTACTGTTTCCAATGGAGTCCTCACTCAGATCACCAGCTCAGCTGCCGTGGTGGTTGGCCTTCACTTAAGCCACTGCATATACATCATGGTAGGGATACCCATCTGCCTCAAATTCCTTCAGAGGAGAACATTGGGATTACAAATCTGATAAGATTTTGGACACATTCTCCTGACAAAACACAATTTCCTTAGAAGATGCTGTCATAAGAGCAAACTGCCTTATTTAGAAGAAACACTCAGAAAACATTTTCTTTAAGTGTTACCGTGGACAAAGCAGCCAGGTCTTAAAAAGTAAACAGAGATCTGTTTTTAAAAAGCTGTGTTCTTGACCCTTCCTTATTTATGATAATTTGCCTCAAAGAGAATTTGATATGCTGAACACACACCACACACACACATGCACACACGGCTGAATTTCTGTGATGAAGCCAGTCAGAAATATATCCATGACTGCCTAGAAGTGATTCTCCATAGAGTCCTAGGAAATGGTTTATCATACAGATGAACTCAGGAATATACACAGGTTACCAAGCAAAGTCCGTAATGCATCAAATCTCTGTGAATTTAAAGGAGTGAGACTTGCTAGCTTGTTATTAGAGTGAGGGTCTAGTAGTGGTGCATAAGGCTGTTTTAAGATTTCCATTTTTAAACCTCTCTACTCCTTCACCCCCTCCAGAGATTTCAATGATAGTGTTTATATTTCCTTCAGGCTTGAATTTGGCATTCAGGAAATCAGCTCAGCAGGTCTTGAGTAATTTATCTGGTTTTCCAGGAAGACTCTTTTGGTATCCTTTAAAGACAGAACACTTGGTTGAAAAATGAAGTGCTGTGGTCAGTCGTAGATTTGCTGCGGGTCCACACAGCTCTAAACACTGGGTGCATTTTTTTCTTAAAGGAAAGTTTGCTTTGGCTATGGCTAATTCTCAAGGTTTTTCTCTTTTTTTTGATTTTCTGAATTAAAATAGCCAAGATTTGAGGTATTAGGAAATTAGCCTTAATAAAGCACAATATTTTTACGATTTGTTGCCTTATGTCTATTTTGCTCTTATAATAGATTTGTTTGGAGAAAGATGGAACTAAAACTGGATCTACAGTCCAAAAGGCACCATTATGGTCATTTGAGCCAATAACATCATTATGTATGTAGCATATATATTTATCAGGTATTTGCAGCCATTTTGAACTCTTTATGTATTATTGACACTTTGCCACTTTCTTAAAACAGTTTTCAACATCATATGAGCAAAAATCATGGAGAAGGTTAAATGTTAAAAATATACTTTTAAATTACATTGAGGTTACGGCTTAAAGCCAGAAAAATCAAAGAGTTTTTTATCTTAGACCATCCTTCTCTATTTCTTTGAGATTAATTGCCATGAGAAATTTAATTAATTCTTATTGTTGTCAGCAGTCTCTTGTGGTTATTTTGAGGAATATGGTTCAAGATGTTTACCCAGAGGGACTTGAATGCAAACTGTTTCAAACTGCATTCAGAATTCAGGTTTATTCCTTGTGTGTATGACATTACACTTCCATTCTCAGAATAAACACCACACCACCTGGGATTTCAATGAATTATCATTTTTAAACCAAAAATTTAGCATTGTTTGAAGTCTAGTTTATTTCACACCTTTCTGAGGTTTCCTTTAATGCAAGCAGGTAGGAGCGCTAATCTTCTCATCCTGCTGCAATCTAACAGTTACTAATATTCACATGTGTGTGTTGGTGAAAAGGAAGGTTGCTTTTAGCAAGCATGAGGCAAGGTTTTAATTTGTAGCTGATAATTTGCTACTGGAAGCTTACCCTGATTAGTCTTCTTACCGCACCAACAGTTTCTGAGGTGGTGTGAATTACCTGCTGTGTATGTTTTTACCACTCACTCAGGGATGAAAATGAATTACAACCTAGCCCTCAATTAATGCTCCAGATAAGAAAACCTCAAACTTCTTTCATGTCCGCACTTCTAAAGAACAGAATTAGTTGCTTCTGATATCATTGGAATTGTAATTCACACTCTTGGAAATCCTGCAACGGATCTTTCAGCCCCACTCAAACAAGCGCATCTCAGCTGTTACCCAATTACATTGCCTTTGCTCCAAGTTAAATCATCATCCAACAGCTGAGAATTGAAACAAACTCCATTTGTGAAAATGAACCATGAATTTATCGATAATGTGGAATGTTTTAAGTGTTAATTCTCATCCCACAGAAATTAGTATGTTATTTTTGGTTCTGTTAATGGTGAAATCTAAGAAACTGAGTTGTGGACTTTGATTTACTTTATCATTAATGCACTGTCTAATTTTCAGCAGTGCTGGAAAGAAAAACGTTAATGAAAACTTTGAATAAATATTTTTAACACACTGTTACATCTTTGAGTAAATGTCCATTACTTTTAACCAGTTTGTTACAAGTCTAGAAAAGCTTGTGTTGTGTTTGCTGGGTGAACTTGACATCTTAAAAGAGAACACACAGGCAGTCAAATAGTTTATGTGTGTTTATTCATTGGTTCACATTATTAGGCACCTATTGTGTGTTTTATTTGCTCATGCCATAGGAAATAGCTCATGAGTCCTAAAGCACTTTCATTCTAGCCATAATCCAGACTTTAAACAATGCTATTTTTTTTTGTTTAAAAGTAAAAGGTCATCATAATCCCAAGTAATATGGTGTTTATTCTGAGAATGGATATTTAATGTCACACACAAAATAGTAAACTTAGATTCCTAATTGAAATACTCGAAATGGGAAAACTCAGGTTATCCCACTCACTTTCAGGAAGAAAATGTCTTGTGAAGGCATTGTACTTGTGACTGGTCATATCTCCCGAATCTGCTGCTATTCCAGAAATCTTTAATTTTCCTCTGGGGGAAAAAAGGGAGAGGGGCGGATACCTGAGAGTTTCTCACCTAAGATGAGCATAGTAAGTGGCAAGAAGTAGAAAAAGCAAACAGGGATGGAAGTTGTAAGATGATCTGCTGTGATGATTGGGAGAGGCTAATGTTAAATGGAAATTAACCTCCTTATTCACTTAAAAAAAACCAGGTTTGTTTTCTTAATGTGTCTGAGGAAATAAAAGATTCTATTTGAATTCCGAGAGAGAAACGAGAGGGCTGCTCAGCTAGGAGTGAGTCACATACAGGGCTGTGTAGGAAGAAGAGAAATGAACAGAGAAGGCAAAGACTGATTATAAAGACAAAACTGATTGTAGATTCCTTGATAATGGAAGTCTGGCTTTTTAATTTTACTGTGTTTTCCATACCATGTAGATCAAGCTGGATTCACAACTGGTATACGTTCTGGTTTCTTGATTAACGGTCACGTTCCAAGGTGATAACTCTGGTTCACAAGACCAAAGGAAGGGTAGTTATGTGATATGCTGGATACGTTGTCTTTAGCAGTTTACCTCACTTTTGATATTAGCAGAATTACATCAAATTGACCAATTAATTTTCGTTATTTTTCTCTCCTTTGCCATCATAAATTTCCTAGTTACAATTCTATTCTGCAATATCATAGGACATATATGTGAAGCTCTGTCTGTTCATGTTCCTGGAAAGAGGAAAATCATCATCTGGTTCTTCCTCCCTCCTCTGATAACAAATAACAAGATGGTTGATAAGTAGCTAAATATTATGTAGTATAATGTTCTCAGAACTTTTTATTCTTAGGAACAGAGAAGTAGACTTCTAAGTAGATTGTAAATAGGAAGTTGATGCTTAAAAAATGAGAGTCTTCTCTGATGCAGGAAATACTTTTTTTTTTTTGGCAGAGGAGGGCTGGGCTTAACCTTTTTGGAGGTCTGTATGTTATTTGTTGGCACTGTTTATGTGATGCTTTAACGTTTCACTTTAGAAAATCCTACCATTGAATTTTGTCTGATTTAATGTAATTATGAGTTAATTATGTCTTCTCAGATGAGTTATGTTGTTATTAATGTGAAGATAACACCTAAGGGGCCATTTAAGGTTAGTTGAAATGGAAATTGGACCACTATACGATTACTTTTATTGTCCACGTGTTGGTGATTAGTTCGATGACAGTTGAAATAAACCTGTGTAGCTACAGTATACGTTGGGTAAGAGATAGGCATATTCATTAACTCGATTGTCTCTCCCAGGCCAGTAACCTGAGAACAAGTTTGGAATTAAGCCAAAGCAGAAGCATGATATAGATAAGAACACAAGGTCATTTTGCTGGGCAAACATGAAAGAGGGTTTTTCTATTTTCCTGTTCACTTTCCTCTATCCCTTGTTTACTCCTTCAGTTTCTTACCTTTTCTCTCTTTTCTGTTTTCTTTTTCCTTCTCTAGAAAATTCACTACCATGTATCAATTATTATACAGATTTTTTCCTCTACTCTAGGCGTTGGGTAAAATAACAAATCCAGAATCTCATTTTATGAAAAAAAAAAGAAATACAGAAATTTAAAAGAAATGAGAACTGATGCTC
Organism: Eonycteris spelaea; assembly: GCA_003508835.1. NCBI lineage: Eukaryota > Metazoa > Chordata > Mammalia > Chiroptera > Pteropodidae > Eonycteris > Eonycteris spelaea. The sequence continues at coordinate 5,619,659 of PUFA01000054.1, read as the reverse complement.
TGCCACCGCTGGGTCTGTTGAGAGCATTTGGTGGCCTGATGTTGGCAGAGGTTCCATGACCTCACTCCTCTGTCCCTCCTGCCTCACAACACATGGAAGTATGTTATTTCTGCTGGCCTAAAATTTGGGGGTTTATCAATTACACAGAAGTTAAAAAATTATAAAATGTGATCTTGATATATCAAGCTGATTATTTTGGCAGTCAGCTGGATCACTGAACACAGAATTACCCAGTTATTCAAACACTGGTGTTTTCTTCACACGTGTCCCATAAAAATCGCAAATACTCTGGAGGAGTATTTTAACTGCTAATATTTCAAAGTTTTTTATTTGGGAAGAACAGGAAAATGTGAATGATTTCTGATTTGTATCATACTTAGGTGCATTTTGCTTCCCCGTTAGGCAATTTATTCCACTTAGCATGAGATAACATATATTATCATAAATTAAGATGATTTAAAAAAAATAGAAACTAGCACACAAAAGCAATCTTTTAAATTCACACTCGATTCCAAAGCATTAAAGAGAGGATTTTGGAAATTTAAAACTCACAAGATTTGTGTTAATAATGGTATATAAGCTTTGCCCCTTTCCCAAATTAATCAATAAAAAATCAGTCTACTAACGATTATACAATTTTAATAGATACAGCATTGTGGGATTTATTTTTTATTTTAAAAGAAAACCTTGAGTTTTAGCTAGCTCTTGAAATATGCACTGAAACAAATGTGTCTATTCCGTCTCCTAGCTTCATTGCATTGTTGAGTTTAGTATATGGGGTGTGAGTAGATGCAGTCTTCAAAACAGATCTTATTTGAAGAGATTTGCAGGCCTATTTTTCCTATTAAATTATGAAATAATTTTTTTTCGCAACCACACACACACAGCAATCTGAGAAGACTGGTAGGGCTATTATTACATTTAGTCAGTGCCTGAGTGGAAGGCTTCAGAAGAAGCAATATGGATAAATTAAGCTACTGTAGATAATATCGCACTTTGGAATGAGTCCTGACTCTGAGAAGTAAAGATCTGGATACCAGGATTTTATCAGCTACCTACCAGCTGAATGATCTTGGGTTTGTCTTATAAACTCACTTTTCTCAGCTCTGAGGGGATAATAATACTTTTCCCACCTATGTGTTTCGAGGTGCAAAGTAAGAAATATGGAAAAACTTGGGGAAGTGTCAATTTTTATTCAAATGTAACATATCATTATCTTCTGTTCAGGCATAAGAATCAAGTTTATTGATATCCTGTTGGGTCACTGTATATTTTTCTTATATGTATATTTTTTACCACTTTTCATCTTCAACATGGACTCCAGGTCTGTTTTAGAGCTAGTCGTAGGTTCTTTCATGTAAGATTAAACAGAAACTTTGCTATTACAAAGTTTGTAAATAAGTTAGTTTATATTCAACATCTAACTATTCAAAAATTTTTCTTGGTACTCCACACAAACACTGTGCTCAGATGGTACAAAAATGAATCCAAACAAATACTATCCTCAAGAAAATTACAATTAGATAGGAGACACGAAACATGTTATTGTTGGGTCTGGGACTTGATTTTACTCTGCTTACAGGCTAATAACTTAGCCTGCTGCTGTTTCATGGGTATTGCACCATGTAGATTCCTGAGTCAGAGACGAAGGATTTTATTTTTCATAGCACAGCAAGTGGCATCATGTTTGTATTGATTCTCTGTCCCCCAAGTCCTGGAGGCCAGGGGATGACACAAGATGGCAAAGTAGATATTGGACATGCAGAAGGTTTGTGTTGCAGCTGAGGGACATTGAGCTTGGGGGACCCAGCATTTTACAGAACACAGTAAGCAGACCTGCTCTTTGTCCTGGAAGAGAGATTACTTCATCCTTCCAAGATTGCTTGTTACATATATAATCCTGAGAAATGGCCCCAGTGAAGAGCCGGCAGAGGCTTCAGTTCTCGGCATAACCGGTGAGATATGCAGGAACACAAGAGGCCCATAGAGGACTGTCTCCCAATAGTCAGAAGGTAAACAATTGCAAGTGATGGGATTCACTAATAATTTAAGGGATTTTAGTCCTATCCATGTCAAACACAAAGTTGACAGCTTTATCTTTTAATATATCTCTTATTGTTCACTATTTATTGAGCTTCTACTGGTGTGTGTATCTTACGGTGGAACATCATGGTGATAAAAGACTTTAATCCTATGAAGTGCCCAGCAAGGTTTTTTCCTGTCTTACAACTGATTTCAATGAGATTTTCTCACTTGGCATTTACTTCATCTCTCAAAAGCATTTTCCGAGACCTCCACTGACCATATGTCATCCCAAAACATTCTTTTTATGGCAACCATTTCAATAAGAGATATCAGAAAGTCAGTGTCACTACTGAAGGTATTTTTGGTTTCTCCATTACTCTATGTCAGAAAAAGTCACACTTAATTTTCATCTATCAGTGCTATCTAGATTAACAGGTTTATGTTAAAAGAAGTAGCACTATGGGTTGATGCCTCTTATGACCAAGTAGAGATTCAAACCGGTCTCTCTCCAGAGCCTGGACTCATCCCATGACCACCACTGCACCCTGGAAGATACTGGAATTGAAAAAGAGGGCTTCTTAGCCCTTTTCAGAGACAATTTGTAAAATAAGCCTTGATATCAGACTGCCCCCCCCCAAAAGAAGCTTGAACAACATAAATGAACATCCTACATTTGCTGTGCTTGTCATATTCAGAAATTGCTCTGAGAAGTCTTTGTTGCTGCAAGAGTGTATAGGGAGCAAAGTGATCCCTCAAATATAAGTGAGATAATGATTATGAGAAGTTTGTTTTTAGAATTTGAAAAGGACCTCCTAGCTTGCTGTTTTGAGATCTTGATAAAGAAATTGTCTTGATCCAGCTGACAAGAGAGAAAAAAAAAATGGTGAGAAAGTAAAAAAAGAGAGAGATTTACTATTAAGTCAAAATACGGAATACTGTATAGTAAAACCTTTCTTGAGAGACAACACACTCTTCAAAAGGAAAGTGAGTCTGTTTTGGCAGGGGGCCTTGGAATTCTAGTTTGCAATTTAAATCTTTGCTAAAAATTGCATTTTTAAGGCAGGTGCTTGTCTAGTACAGGTGGTTACTGTAGCAATCACTATATCGACAGAAAAATATTATGATGGGATGTAGAAACACCAACCTAGTGAAATAAAGTAAAAAGGAACAAAAAAAAATTCAACTCTCTGTTCTTTCCTCCCTCACATATTCCTCCATATAATTGTAATTTAATGTTCTGTTTAATAGAACATATTTATAACAGGGTACCTCAATATTAATCTTAAACTCAGAAAAATAACTTGTCATTTATTTAACCCCAGCCTGATGGGAGGTTAGATTCACTACTGAAAGTCTGTTACAAATAACTGGGACATTCTAAGGTCACCAAATGATGGCTGTCATTTTCCTATTCAGCCCAATGATGAAGGAGCTTTTAAATGTTTGGACATTCAATCTATGTAGTGCCACGACCTGGACATACCCTTTTACTAAACACTAGCCCACTAAATCCTCTTAGAATGTTGTTTACCTCCAGATAAATCAAACCTGACAATGTAGGTTAACTTCACTGATTCATTTTTCAGCCACAAATGATTAATAATTTTTACAGAATGAAAGCTACAGACTTCTTATTATACGGTAGACTACAGGGAGTGATATAATTCTTAGATGTCATGTGAAATGCAAAGCCATTTTTCTGGAACTGATGTTCCCAGTTCTCTACTAAGCACAGTAGCTACCTTTTCTCCACTAGAGGATCATCCAGCAGGAATGACCTTATCAATTACTGTAAGTCAGCATCTTTCCCCTAGAGTTTGAGCAAGCTGTTCTCTGCAATTTGTATCGGTGGCCCAGGACTAAATCTGAATCCATTTCCAAGCCTAAGCATGTCAAATGTTGTAGCAGTGAAAGACATATTGCTGCAGTAAGCAAAGACATGGGCTCTGTGAGGTGATCTTTGCTGGCTGACCAGAAACCCCACATGGTGGAGAAAGGCCAAACACAAAGAAGGGAAATGAGCAGAGAAGGGAAAAGGAACTCTCTCTCCTGGGCCCAGGATGTTTTACCCTGGAAAATTAGTGGCAGATTTTGCCAATGTTTGTTTCACTTCTGTTTATTTTGGCCAGCTTCCCTTTCTCTGTTCACTACCTACCCAGACAGCGCTGGAGTTCATTGTGATTTTAATAAAGGTTAGTAATTAGGTCAGCAAATGTTTCTGCTGCAAGTGTCTTGGAAGGTCACCTGCTCCTGGCTTGCACACTGAGGCTTCTGCATGTCCCTTTGTAATTTTTCTCCATCTACTCTTCTTCCAGCACTTTGTAAATAATATTTTCCATTATGTCATATTTCTAGGGTTGCTGAGCTTCTAAATGGTTTTTGTTTGTCCTCACGTTTTGCTATTCTTAAATAGCGAACAGTGGTGACCTGGAATGGAGAGATTTCTCTGAGAGATACAGCACGTACAACCTCTCTTGACATCAAGGGCACAGAAATAGTTGCTAAAATAGATCATTGATTACCCACTCTAGGTCAACGCTTAGATTTTCCATTAGGTTCAGAAACTTCCATTAGGTTCACACCTAGAAAGCTCTGGCACTGGCCCTTAATATCTTTACCTGTTGTGGATTCAATCTTATGTTCAAGAGCTGGCTACACTGGGAAAGACCAGAGAAACTAAGTCAAGAACTTTTTTTTTCTAAAAATATATTAAAATCTAAATAATAACTCTTGGATTTGGTCGATGTTCAAGTTGAAGCTTTAGAATAATTCTAATTTTCTCTCTACTGGTTTCACCATATATATTCTAATCCCATATGAAAGCCAACATTTCGTTCTTTCATAATAAAGTAAGGTTTACTACATAGTAAGAGCTCCATCCATGTGAGACATAGGTTATGCAGACGTTGGACCCAAGAATGAAATGGCTCCTCTTCAGCTGTTCTTTCTACTGTGTAATTACATAATTAGGATGTAGACTATCCATCATACAATTCTTTTTGTAATTCCATGGGAAAAGCTACTGAATATGGACAACAGATGACTCTTAAACCTCAATATCACAGCTGGTTTACATTTTTTACCCTAAATCCCGTAAGTGGGCAGGCCATGTTACAGAACCTTTTCATGCCAAATTTCCTTTTTAAAAATTGAAACCACTTTGCTACTTTCCAAGAGAAAGAAAGTATTAAAGAACAGTTGACTGTTTACCTGATGTCTCTGAGACTATCCAAATTGTTTTTCAGTGACTTTTTTTTTTCTAAAAGGTATTCACCATATTTAATTCCCATTGTAGCTTTTCCTTCCTTTCTGTTTTTTGTCATTATGCATATTTTTACACTTAACTCTTTTCTTTATTTTCCCTGTCTATTTAATACCTTCTCTAATATTGTCCAACCCATAAACAGCTTATACTTAAAAGTCTTCTGGTTTTCTGTAGCAGGATCTCACTCTTTTCAGTGCCCAGTATACCTACCATCTACCTTGTATCACTTCACCTCTCTCCAAAAGTACAAAATTTTTTTTCTGAACCAATTTATTCAATAACTTCTGTTAGTGATCAAAAAACCCACAAACTATATTTAACAAAATTGGCTATAAATAGGTTTTTAAATTATTAACATAATATCATAACAGAAATTGAGAAAAACTGGACTTATTTTGATGAAAGAAAGAATATGGATCTACTGTCATAAATCTGGCTCAGTGGAAAGACAGCAGGATAGAAAGTCAAGGGATGTAATTGTAGATTCATTTTTGTACATAATACCCAGTGAGAATTAGGCTAAGTGGACCTCTTTGCTGCTTTTTGCTTAAGTTTTATAACTATAGAATAGGAATACACTAGAAAAATAAAATATTTTAAAATTTATTAATTTTAAATTTAACTGTTAAAAACTAATTAATTTTAAAAATTATTTTTGCATTTTATTTAGCATTTTAGTTGTTTTATCTATGAGGGGCATTCCAGGTATTTGGTCTGCTATGCTACCACAAATGGAAGCCATAAAGATAATTTTGGGCCAACATTAGGATTTTACATTTTGCCTGAAAATTTAGTAATTTGTAATTTATGCCAAAGATTTTTTTTCTTTCTCTCTCTCTCTCTCTCTTTTTTTTTTTTTTTTTTTTTTTTTTTTTGCTGGGGAAGTGATGTGCTTAGAACTGTTTTTGGAAGATGAATCTGGCAGTGTAATATCAGAGACTGGAGATGAGTTAACAGGTATACATGTGGTTTAGATAAGAGGTAAAGAAATGTGATCTGGCAAGGTGGCACAGGGAATGGAAAGAAGTCTTAGACTAGGAAAAATATACCAAGGAAATTATATTTTTCCCCCTACTGGTTAAACCAACTTGTTGAAATGTAAAGAGAGAGATTTTTGAAGATGTTAACTATTCTGGGTCTAGAGGGTTCTTGGGAGCTCAATATAAAGTCTAACCAAAATGTTAATAAATTGTCCAAATATTATGTTCTTTATTAAAATAAGGGCATATTCATGTGATTAGACTTTCTAAGGAAGAATTCCACTTGAAATTATTTTTAGTCTGAGCTTGTTTGGGTAGGAGAGTCCTAACCTACCTTGAGGTGTGACAAATCTCAGGAAAATGCCATCATGCTTTCTGTAATCTAGAGAAGCATTTTGCTTCAGTAGTAGATTCCAGATGGTGTTTAATAACTCTTAATAGGCTGAAAATGGATCACAAATTCAAATTTAATCCATTCTCCAAATTGTAATCTTCCTTTCATACAGCAGTCTGAAACAAAATTTACATTTTTCTGAGCATAAAGGAAATGAAATTTATAGAACCACAGAAAAATAGAAATGATAAAAATATGGGAAATAATATGTCTCATTTTGTCAGTGTTCTTTAAATGTTATCAAGGAATTAGTTTTATGATGCTGGATTCTGATGGCATTCTGTTTGTTGCAAAGGATATGGTATTTATTTACCTCTCAGTCTTCAGATTTCAAGTTCATAGGGCTATCTTTCTGCATGACATTCATAATTAAATTCTTCTAACCATCTTGAAGTAATACGTTGAAGATTAAAAATTCTTATAATTGAAACTTTAGAGATTATTTCTTTAGACTTTTCCTTCTACTGGACTTAAGGAAAGTCATTGTGGTGCTGGAGGTGGTGTGGGAGTACCTAGAGTCAGAAACTTGGCCTCAGATACTCCCTCTGCCTTTTACTAAGTATGTGATCTTGGGCAAATAACCTTTCTGTACAAACCTAAGCTTATTTATGAAAATGAGAGTAATGGTACTGGTTTTACAGAGATATGGAGAGTGTTATGTGAGCTCTTTGTGCGAACACCTAGCACAGTGTCTGGCACATTATAGGTAACCAGCAAATAGTAGCTATTGTTATTGCTATTGCTTCATCATGTGCAGCTTTTTAAAAAATATCTTCCATGTTATTGAACTTACTATGAAGCAGTTTGTAATTTTTTTGTTGTAAATTCTCTATTGAATAAAAGTGTAACTTCCTAAAACACCCATACTCTGATCCATATTCTGCCTTATGGAACAGCAAAGGGTGTGTGTGTGTGTGTGTGTGTGTGTGTGTGTGTGTGTGTGTAGGTGATGTGTGTGTGTGTGTGTGTGTGTGTGTGTATAGGTTCCTTACTTCTGGAGGACAAACCTGAAACTATTTGAAAATGGTTGTTATGTCTCTCCTTGGTTTCATCCTTTAGACTACATAAAGGATGTCATTGTGTTATTGAGATGTGAAAAAGTATGGAGGACATATTTCTGAGTTAAGAGAATTAGAATAAAAAGTGTGGCAAAGAAAATATTCTTATGAAATTTCTCCCTCAGTTCTGTCCATCTCTTTCTTGACTCCATGTCAAGTTGGACTCCAGGTAAAAGCCCACTGTAAATATTAAACTTTTCTCATATTTAGGATTTATTCATATTAGAGTGGTTTATTATTGCTTTGTTATAAAACTTTTCTTTTAATTCTGACATTTTGGTTTAATCAACTATATTTTGAAGGAGTTAAGTTATTAGAGCTAAAGGATGCAGATATTTCCTCTTCCATATTTTAATCTTTATATGGTGATACATAGGAAATTTATGTTAGTCTTAAAGGTATCTACCTTTGTCTATAAATACAATATTCTGAGCTCAATTCATTTTCTCAGAACCTTATAGTTACTATTTATGCAGTTTTTATGTGATAAGTATTTGTCAAGCACCTATTCCTTTAAGACACAGGACTGAGGGCTTTGGGTTAAGTATGATAAGCATTGTGAGGATTTTATAGTGCAGTACGGTAAAATGGTTAAAGAGTTAAGACCATTTTGATTACAGGAAAAGTAAAGTACCATAAAATCTCATGAGAGAGGCACACAATTCAGTCTCAGGGGTTTAGGAAAGACTGCCTGGATAAGTAAGGGAGAATGAATGGGAGATGGCCAGATAAAAAGAAAAGTGAAGGATATTACAGAAGAGGGAACAGTCAGTGCAAAATCCAAGAAATGAAAGAGAACATACTTTTGAAGAACTGAAAATGGTTCGGTATGGCTGAAGCAACATAGAGAGTGAGAATTGAAGCTAGGAAGGTTATTAGGAACTAGATCATGAAAAAATATGTATGCCATGCTAAGAGGTTTTGATTTTATCAAAAGAGAAATAGGGATCCTTTGAAAGCCTTTTAGCATAGAAATGATATGATTTCCAATTTAGAAATATAGTGTCAGTTTTCTTGTTTGCACATTAAATAGATGGTCATGCTTTTTTTTTTTTTTTTTTTTGAGAAGGGAATGTAGAAGAAAAAGCTTTGGGAGGGTTGAGGAGAAGGTTAAGAAAGAAAAGGTACAATAAATTCAGTTTGAAGCCTGTTGAGTTTGAGATATCTCTGGGACATCTAAGTGGACCTGTTTAGGAGTCAGTGAAATACACAGGTCTGCAGTTCAAGAGTGGGTTTGGACTGGAGAAACATTTGTGAGTTATCAGCTAATAAAGATCATTGAAGTTATGGGACTGGATACAGTTTCACTGGGTATATGGAATGAGAATAGTCTACTGAGTTGAATAGCATTGCCCCCAAATTCATGTTTGCCTGGAACCTCAGAATGTGAGCTTGTTTGGAAATAGAGTCTTTGTGAATGGAATCTGTTAAAAGGTCAATTAAATTAATATTAGAGTGGTCCCTAAACCAATGACTCATGCCCTTATATGAAGAGAAAATAGAAATACAGAGACAGTCATACAGAGAGAAAGCCATGTGATGATGGAGGCAGTGATGAGAGCGATGCATCTAGGATTGCCAGCTGCCACCAGAAGCTAAGAAGCGGCAAGGAAAGCTCTTTCTGTGGAGCTGTCAGAGGTGTGTGACTCTGCTGATGTTTTGATATTGTTTCCTAGCCTCCAGAACTGTGAGAAAGTAAATTTCTGTTGTTTTAAGCCACACAGTTTGTGACACTTTGTGATGGTAGCCATAGGGCACCAATGCAAATAGAAACTTGAGAAAAAACAGTCAGAGGAAGGAGTGCCCAAAATGAGGCTGAGGAGGCCTAGTTAGAATGGAAGGAGAAAGAAAACTGAAGAGATTAATGTAGTAGAACCCACGTTTAAGAAGGTTTCATGAAGACAAGAGTAGTCAACAGTACCACATGCTGCCAAGAAATTAAGTAAGATATAGAGTAAAATTTCCTAAAATTAGTTCCAAGGTAGTCAAAAATTTAGTGAAACTGGCACCAGCACTTTTTTGGCATTGTGGGTTAAGGAGTAAATGCACTTAGAATGTGAAATTAGCATATACATAGCTTTCCCATAAATTTGCTGGAAAAGTGAGGTGTGAGATATCCACAAGGAGACATGGGGCGTTGGAACAGTGAATTTTAAATCTAGAGATGCTTGAGTATGTTTGAAATGCTGACAGGAGGAGCCAGTAAAGAGGGATAGGCTGAAGACAGAGTTGATAAGAAGGACTCATTAATTGAATCATGTCTCTGAGATAACTAAAACATAATGAGCTTCAGGGATTAGGTAGAGACAGTTCCTTCTTTCATTATATCAGGAGGAAATGAATTCTAGGGAGAAGTACAGACACATTTGTAAGTCTGCTGAAAGAAAGTTCAGAGACTTCTCTTTTCTCTATGAGGTAAGGTCTTTGGCTGAGAGAGAATATCTGTGGTGGGCTAGAAGTTTTAGGAGGGTGGGGAAGGTTCGAAGCCATTTCTGTGCAGAACTGAAGTGATACCCCACCAGGGCCTGTTGGGCAGCACTGAGGACAGCTGGGGTTGATTACCTGATTTAATATTGGAACCAATGGCTTGGTTGTGCCTTTTACTAGCTGTATCGAGTAGGCTGAATGGAGGCCGGATTGGTGACATTTGAGTTGACTCAAGTTTGAAGATTTTCCAGGCAAGTGGAACAAATCATTGATGTGGCAAGAGATTTGAAGAAGAAAGCAAAGGAGTGCTCAAAATATTAAAAACCATGGGCTCTAAGTTGAAAGAGAAAGAAGTAAAGGCAAGAGGTGGCTGATAGCTAAGCAGAGATGAGAGGGATCAAGGTGCTAGGGATCTCTCTGAGGTTGGAGGGTTAAGGGAGCAACTGACATTCATTTACTAAGTGAGTGTTTTGTGCCCAGCACTATGCCTAGATACAGGGTAGTGAGATAAACATCAGATGAAGAGACAAAAGTCACAGTGCTTGCCATTGAAAAATCCACTTTTTATAAATATAAGTAGATTATCCTGAATGTTTGAAGCATTAGGCTCTTGAACACTTCTATGGATTTTAGGTGGGCAGAGATGGTTGTAAACCCTTTTAGTTCTGTATCCTCAAAATAGCTTCCTTTTAGAACTGGATCTTCTCTTAGCCAAGTTGTGTTTTAATGAGTAAGTTTTTCTTGCTTTTATGCTCTGTATTGAAATCTTTTTAAAAAGTAACTTCATATTATCATTCATCAATTTGGTACTGAAGCTCTGATTTTTTTCACTACACATTTCCCTAGTTTTGTAGCAATTACAAGAATTTGCCGATACTACCTGGAGCTCATGTAGAATCTGTGCTTAGTGTTGAGCCAGGGAATTCTATGTACTTCAGTAGTACTAGAGTACAATATGCAAAACTGAGGATTGCTGTGTATTCTTGCCATCAAATTATGTTATGACATTTTAGAAATATTGTGCAATATGATTTTACTTAAATCTACTTTAACCCATTTAAACCCATGGTATATATATAAAAAAGACTCATCTCTCAATAGCTTTCTTCTACTAGGAAATAAGAGATTAATTACTTTTTTATGAATAGGCAGCTCATATATATTTTAGAGTGATGTCATGATGATGAGTCAATATGAAAATCATTTTTTTTAAAAGTTAATGCCAGTCTACCTATAATAATTCGGAGTCAAATTAAAAAACTCACCTGATTTATAAGGTAGGCATTGTCTACAGTTCTAAAGTACTTTTCTGAGGGAAAGATGGCTGAATTGAGTATAAGAGAATGTTATTTTGGAGAAAAATAATTTTTGATTTTAACTAAATCTATTCTTTCAGAAATAAATATTGAATGCCTATTTTGTACAGGATGATTTTCTTCTGAGGTCTCTCTCTCTGGCCTGTAGATGAATGTCTTCTCTCTTTGTCTTCACGTGTTTTTCTATCTCTCTGTGACTGTGCACAAATATTCTATTCTTATAAGGACATTAGTTATATATGATTAGGCCCACACATATGACTGTATTTTACCTCTTTAAAGACCTTACCTCCAAATATAGTCACAATCTGATTTATGGGGGTTAGGACTTAAACATATGAATTTATTCAGCCTGTAACAGTGAACAAAGCAGATAAAATTCCTGCCCCATGAAATTAATACTCTGTTGTAAAGGTTGACAAATATAACTTTCTGAAAGGATTAGATAGTAAATATTTTAGGCTTTAAAAACTATATAGGATCTCTGTTGCTGGATTTGGCTCAAAGGCCTTAGTTTGCCTCTTCCTGCTCTACAGTAACAAATAAACAACTGAATATATGATATAATATCAGCTACTAATGAGCTCAATGACTATTCATAGAGCTGGGTAAGTGCATATAAAGTGTTTTAGATATGGTGATTGGAAAGAGGGATGACATTTGAACAGTCTTCTCATCAAATGAAGGGTGAAGTGAGGGTCTATTCCCTTAAATGAAGTAAAAGAACAAAGAAATGATCCAGGCTGAGAGAATGGCACTTGCAAACTTCTGAGATGGGAGTATGCCTGGGATACTTAAAGGAGGCTACTATGGCTGAAGTGTACCTGAACTGTATTCAGCTGCTTAGTCTAAATACACCCAGTTATTCGTATTCAAGCAGATTTCCCAAAACTAAGCCACATACTCAGAGAAGTCTTAATGTTTTTAAATTTATTGGAGTATTTGCCTTTCTTTATTGTAATTTTGATAATTTTACAACATTAGGTTTTATTAGAACATTATTTTAAATGTACTTAATGTACTAATTTAAAGGGGAAGCAAAACTTGGTTACTCAGAAGAATTTAAAACCTAAAAGCTCAGGGCTTCTTAAATCGATATCCTTTTAGACTTCAGCTTATTCAGCATTTTTGTGGAATATGAACCACTGTTATTAAGTTTCCTTGACAATGGTTTACGACAAGACTAACCACCAAGGATGCTAGCATTGTGCTTGAAGTTCCTAATGGAAAGACTGGAACAAGAAAGACAATTCTTGCTCTGGCCAGGGGCAGGTCACTTGGGAGTTTGATGTGCCCTACTTGGTTTTGGTAAGTTCAGAGTAGGGTATAGCACTTTCCTTGATGCTCCAGATATTTTTCTCAGACCCTGGTTATTATTTAATGTGAATTTTGACATGATAGTATTTTGTAAAATCAGTGATAAAAAAAATCTTAAAAGCTGCTAGAAAAAACATTTTGGTCATTATTTTTCGAAAAATTTTTTAAAAAATCTTTTACCTATCATTTCCTTCACTGACTCCAGTTGCATTTATATTAGTCTGCTTGAAGTTATTCCATTGCTTACTGATGCTCTCTTTAGTTTTCATCTTTTTGTTTGTTTGTTTCCTTTGACATAGTTTGTATTTTGCTATGTCTTCAAGTTCACTAACTTTTTCTTTTGCTGAATCTAATCTGTACTTAGTTTTATTTACTGTATTTGTTTTTATTTCAGACATTGTTATTTTTATTTACAGTTTGATTTTGGTCTTCTCTTATTGTCTTCTTTAAATGGTCATCTTCTACCTTTTCAAACATATAAAATATAATTATAGAAAACTATTTTAATGTCCTTATCCACTAATTTTGATATCTGTGTCAGTTCTGGGTAGGTTTTTTGTTTGTTTGTTTTCAGTTTTTCTGTATTGATTCTTTTTCTGATCTTTTTTCTTTACGTTTTATTGAGAAATAATTGACATATATCACTGTATAAATTTAAGACATACAGTACAATAGTTTGATTTATGTATATTATAAAATGATTATTGTAATAGCTTTAACTAACATCATCATTTTATGTACACAATAAAAGAAATGGGAAAAATTTTATTCCTCTTGTAATAAGAACTCAGGAACTTACTCTCTTAACAAATCCAATATATTATATAGCAGTGTTAGCTATAGTTATCATTTTGTACATTGTATCCCTAGCATTTTTTATTACTATCTATCTATCTATCTATCTATTTATTTATTTATTGTGATGCACAAACCTGAATTTTAAAATTATTTATTTATTTATTTTATGGTGACATTGGTTAATGAAATCCAATAAGTTTCAGCTGTACACTTTAACAATAAGGCATGTATGTGTTTACACTGTGCGTTCACCTCCCATAGTTAGATTTCCTTCTGTCACCACATATTTGACCCCCTTTATTTAGTCTACCTCCTCCATCGCCCCACCCACTTCCTTCTGGTAACTGCTAGCTTATTTATCTTATAACTGAAAATTTGTCCCTTTTGACAATCTTCCTCTAATTGTCCCCTCCTCCCATACTCTGCCTCTGGTAACCACATATCTGATCTCTTTTTCTATAAGTTTTTTAAAATATATATTCCATGTATAAATGAGATCATACAGTATTTGTCTTTCTTGGTCTGGCTTATTTTACTTATATTTATGCCTTCAAGGTCCATCTATGTTGCCTCAAATGGTAGGATTTCCTCATTTTTTGTGGCTGAATAACATTTTTATATATTATATATCATACCTTCTTTATCCATTCATTCATTGATAAACAGGTTGTTTCCATGTCTTGGCTGTTATAAATAATGCTACTATAAACATGGGGTGCAGATATCTTTTCAAGTTAATCTTTTCCTTCCCTTTGGGTATATTTCCAGAAGTAGAATTGCTGGATTATATGGAAATTCTATTTTTAATTTTTTGAGGAAGCTTCATACTGTTCTCTGGGCAGGTATTGATTAGTTGATTATGGATTATATATTTTTTGTCTCTGCATGGTTGGTAAATTTTGATTAAATTCCAGACATTGTAAGTTTTACACGGTTGGCTGCTGAATATCTTTGTATTTCTATAAATAGTCATAAGAAGCTTTGTTATGGGATGCAGTTAAATTACTCAAATTGTTAGATTTTTTGAGACTTGATTTTAAGCTTCTCAAAGCCCAACCAGAACAGTCTTTAATCTAGAGTTAATTCTGTCTTAGTACTGAGACAGTCTCCTTTGAGTATCCTACTTGATCCATTGTGATTTCAAGGAGTTTGCTCTTCTGCCTTATGGTAGAGTGAATTATTCCTGTCTCTGTGTGAGCTAGGGGACTGTTCCCTCAATCCTGATTGGGTAGATTTTTTTTCCTAGCCCAGGGTAGTTGGGTAGTTTTTCATATCACACACTGATTAATACTCAGCTGAGTACTTGAGGAAGTTCATCTGCAGACTCAGAATGCTTTCCGTACAGCTCTCTCTTCTCTGTACTCTGCCCTATGTACCCTAGTTGCTTTGGACTTTGTGTACTCCCAACGCTGTCTCCTCAGCTCGTGAATACTAGGGTAGGCTATTTGTACTTCTGTTTCTATTCACTGCAATAGGCTGGAAATCCCTGCCAAGTAATACACTGGAGCAAACAGTCTCATCATTCATTTGCCCTCTTTTGGTCTGTGATGCCTGACGATCAATATCTGAAAACCATTGTTGCAAGTATTTTGCTTGTTTGTTTTTTTTTTTTTCTGTTGAAGTTTCAGATGAGAGGGCAAATCTAATTCCTGTTACACTGTTTACTCCATTGGGTTGACAGGTTGAAGTTCTTCACTCCCATGATGGAAGTTTTTAAGGAAAAGATCATGGAGTTAATATGAGGAATACTAGAAGCAGCTCCTAACTCCAGAGAAAAGGTGCCAGAAGAAATTAAAAGAGGAGGTCAGGCTTTAACTGTCTGGAATGGGTTTATGACTGGGTTTTTGTCCCTAACAGGATAAAACAGTAGATACGAGAAAAGATAGAGGGTTTTGCTCATAGCATTCTATTCCAATCATTCTATCCTCAGGGAACCTCGGGCACATACAACCCTGATAATGAGAGTTACCAATTATTTCTAGTCAGATTATAAACTTTATCAGAATATTTTTTAAACATGCAAATAAGAAATGAGCACCTCATATGCAATAGAATGATTTCCCCAAATCACACCAAAAATGTAAAGTATGCTGTATAAATTCTTACAAAATTAAGAGTAGACTGCTAGCTATATGAAGATGAATGAAGCTGCTGGGAAGTCAGATAGACTTACACACTAGCCAGGGAACTAATTCCCACACTACAGTCTTTAGCAAAATTACATATTTCTACATAAAATGGGTCTTTGGGGTTGCTCGCAAATAGCTGAAACCTTGGATACTGATGACATGAATGCCAAGGTTTCATATTATTTTGGGCTACTGTTACCTGAATATCTTAAGACATGGAGGCTTGAGAAGAAATTAAAAAACCAAGAAATGAAAAAAACCCAAAACAAAACAAAAAGAAACAACAACAACAAAAAAACAGAAAACAAAAAAATAAAGCCTATTATTCTTTGAATTTACACTTGCTTGATTTAATATTACTCAAAGAAGCTGTAATCAGAACATCAGGACGACACCAAAGTGTCCCTGTCCTTTGGATGGCAGAGCTGTGCTTGTCACTGCACTGCTTTACTATGTATTGGAAAGAGTTAGCCAACCCATCATCTCTTTATAACCTCTTTAATTCTTAGATCTTAAGTATTACTAGTCCAGGAAATAGGTGCCATAAATCATCTTTAGTGGTTGGCCACCTAGTTCATTGAAATAAGCTTCTTAAAGATGGTCTTTAAAATAGTTTTAAATTGAGCGAAAGAAAATGGCTGGGTGTTTCAGATCTGTGATGCTGTTCAAGGCATATGAGTTGGCATGGGAGAGAGAAATAACACAGTAGTTGGATGAGAGATTTATTTATGCTAAATGTAGAAGAAAAGTGATGAAATAGGATTTACGTTTTGAGGCTCCGCATAGCTTCTTGCTATTAGATTTCTACTCTCTCTGAAATTGGGACCATTTAGGCCTTACCTGCAAGTTAATGTCATCTCATTCTCCAGGACAAATTTGGATAGAGCTGGGTTCTCAATCATGACACATATATACATTTAGGATATAAATATTTCTAAAAAAAAAAGTCTTACCCATGCTAAAAACCATCATAAATGGTTGAAATTAGGGAATTTTAAATCTCAGAGTTCAATTCAGTTTCTTTCAGAATAATGCTATTTAGAATTAAGATCTAGTTAGAAAATCAGAATAAATTGGATGATTTTGCTTATTTTCTGTTTATAAAACTACTATTATTGATATAATCTTTCAAAGAAATCCTGCTCATTTTGAGCTAATGTTTCAGAGCTTCAGTTAAAATTGAGGAGTCCTTTTTCTTTTTGGTTGAGCATTGAATTTACACATGTATGATTCAGTTCAGTAGGTATTTATTTTACAGCTACTATGGTTAGGGTAGCTTATTAAGTGCTGTGGGTGGGCATAAAAAGAAATAAAACACAGCTCCTGCCATGTAAGGAACGTGAACTGTGAGCCAAAATAAACTTGTTCAATCACAAATATGGTAAGTGGATCACTGGAGGCAGAAACAGGTCATGATGGGTCATCAAAATGAAGAAAAGAGCATTTCTAGCTGAAGAATTGTGGAAAGAAACCATGGAAGGAACAGCTTTTTCCCCCCTGGGACTTGGGGGAGAGTTGAATTTTGAAAGTTGGCCGAAAGGGCTGAGGAGAATAGAAGCTAGGAACATGTTCACCTAGCAGAGGATGGGGTCAGGGAGTCAGAAGAAAATGTGTAATATTCATTTGTACAATTTTACCACAAATTTCCATTGAGTGTGTGTAAATTCTGAAATGTTAGCATTCCTTTTTATTGTCCCGGATCCTGAAAAAGAAATATTCATCCTATATTCCAGAGAGAGCCTTAAATTTGTACAAGTATACTAGCTGGTATTTTCCAATACAGGCTAACCACAGATAGCACAGTGCTTAACACATAATAGATCAGTAAGCATCTGTTTATTAAAGGAAGACCAAGCTCCCAGGCCTTCTCTGAAATGTGGGTAAAGCATGGAATATTGGGTTGAGGATTCAGTTTACTTATGACTGGGCTTGGGTTTGTTCTAATAAACTTCTTCCTGGGGTCCTGATGATGGAATTGTTCACTGCCTTATGCTCGGTGTTTGCTTGTAACTCTGATTATAAGCCTACATCAAAGGACTGAGCCAGGAGCTGTGTTAGCACCTCATTAACGCTCTCTACATAAGAATCTCAGGTATTGAAAGGATCATGTCAAGTCTGTCTCCTAGATTTAGGCATAGCCTATACTTCATCCTGAGTTAAATGAGTCTTTGTTTTCTTTGGAATTTTATATTTGAGAGGAAAGGAAGAAAAGAAAGAGGCAGGATAATAAGTGGTGTAAAAGGGTAATCCAAATTGTTTCTTATTTGCCTATTCTCTATCTAAATGAGAACATTGTTTTTAAATGTGAAGTATTGATTTCTCCTAGGCAGCTTTTTAAAAGAAGAATAAAAGATTAAATGTCTAGTGGGTTGATGTCTAAATTTAAGGAACCTGCAGGTATGAGAGCAATTGTTTTTAAGACATTACCAATTCTTTTCACTTTTCCTTCCTTGGAATGCTGATTAGCCATAATGGATAAATAATGATTATGGATGAAGATTTACATAACAGATGAATCTGTTTATAAACTGTGCTGAGCTTCCCACCATCCTGCCAACCTTTTTAGAAATCTATATAAACTATTTATTGGTGTCTACTGCTCCCAAATAGCTTCTCCTAATTATAAGTATTTAAACATAAATGAAAGTGGAAGTTTGAATTGATGCAGTGGGCAAGTCTCATAAAACTTCGGATTAGGAGGAATACCCAGTTGTACTTCTACTGCATGTTACTTTTTTTTTTTTATTTTATAATC
This sequence comes from Eonycteris spelaea, assembly GCA_003508835.1. Taxonomy (NCBI): domain Eukaryota; kingdom Metazoa; phylum Chordata; class Mammalia; order Chiroptera; family Pteropodidae; genus Eonycteris; species Eonycteris spelaea. Next base: position 5,601,195 of record PUFA01000054.1, on the reverse strand, counting down.
AACAAAATTTTTCCATACAAATGGAAGTAGATCCCAATTTAGGGGAAGGGGGAAGGAGTGAATTATTGACCTTCACAGATGAGATATTTCTGAGAGGCTTATCCACTGAGATACCTATGAAAATGCAAAACTGTAAATGAGATTTTTTTTTTCTTATTGATTTGGTCAGTTGGTAAAAGGGGAATAATAATAAGAGGAGCACACAGTTCCCCATGTTCTGATCTTTCTGAGGTTGCAATAGAGAGGTTTATACATTTCATCTGAGCTGACAGGAATTTGAAATGTTATAGATAGGTTTCCTAAGCTCAACCATTATTTACTGTTTGACTCTAATGTCAGTCTCTTTCTCCTTCTTCAATATTGTTTGCACTTTGCCTTTGTGAAAAGTGCCTTGATTGAGCCATATAAGGTATTTCTATCTTTCTGCAAAATCAATGAAGATGTGTTTACAGGTTCCTGGCATAGTGTACACAGCACAATAATGGATGTTAGTCCATGTTGACCGAAAGCTTTTTTTCTTTGTTACTTGTCAATCTTGTATCTATTACTTGATTGCAACATAAAAGGCTATTTGTCCAAACACTGAAACAACTGTATCAGTTGAGCTAAAGTGGTTACCTGAACCAAATATATGCAGCCTTTAGCCAGACCAGTCACTTACGACTTGGAAGCAGGCAAAACATTATTTACCTACCCATTTAGAAATCATTTTATGGTTGTACTCACCTAAATTAATTTTTTTCCTCCTAAAGAGTTTTTAATTCATGTGCAGTTGTAATAGCAAGAGGTTCCAGTCTCACATTAATCAGAGAATTGTATATATTATAATAGCTCTGTTTTTATTTCTTGAAGGAGAGATCTCAGTTCCCAGAAAGAAGGAAGGGTTCCACACACTTATCAAGGTCCTTCTTCCCTGTAATGGAGGCTGGTTTTTGAGCTTGTAAAGAAAACGATGACTCTCCCCACCTCATATGTATGTGTGGGTACTTAGCAAATTGCTGTAATTGGAGATGAAAAATTTCTTCCTTCTAGTCATTTTAGTGACAGATCCATTACATTAAATGAGCTATCCTCTTAATCATTTAACCTCTAGAGAAGCTAAAGGTTGAGGCCCACTTCATGACATCTTGAAGATGGCTCAGGACATCTGAGTCAGTACTGGCTCCTTCCCCTGGGCTCAGATTATACTTCTTCTTAGACTAAAATAAGAGTTAAATTGGCATATGTGATCATTGAATATGGGGAAACTTTTTCAGGAATACCATTTCCCTCACCACATTTTGTTGTTGTTGTTGTTGTTGCCAAAAACACCTAGCAATACTCATCTGGGAAACCGTGGCCAACAAGTTTAATAGGAAATTTTTGAGGAATAGATAGATTGTGGCTAATCCTGCAGCACAAGTACTGCCTATAAAAGTAATGGGGAAAAGCTTTACTACTGTATGCACATATCACTCAATGTAACAGATATTTAGGAAAGGTTTGTGTAAATTAAATTTTAGCACATAGAACTGAGCTTTAAAGGACACAGGAAACCCACATTAAAGAAAAGTTGTACTCAGTCTAGTTTCAACATTAAGAACCTCTTTTTGCAACGTGCATAGTCTACCAATGAAATACATTGTAAGTCTGTATTTCTGTAGAGGAGATGATACACACAATTGAATATACAAATACCCTTGAAAAAAAAATTGGTGCGATTTTTGGACTTTAGAATTTTTTGAGTTGAGACCGAGACCTGGAACAATTCAATGATTTATTGATGTATCTAATAGTATGTAGTTTGCTACTGATGAAACTGTTGTGATAATGCAGGTCTCCAGCTAGTATTTGTTCTTCTTCCTTGTTCACCCTGAGGAGAGAAGAAGAGATTTGGGTGCTGCACTGGTTACTAGTGCTGACATAACAAAGTAGAATAAACGGGGTGGCTTAAATGGCAAAAATTTAATGTCCCACAGTTCTGGATGCTGGAAGGCTGAGGTCTAGGTGTCACCAGGATTGGTTCCTTCTGAGGGCTGTGAGGGAGAATCTGTTTTATGCCTCCTTCTTCTTTTGGTGATTTCTTTTCTTTTTCTCTTTCTTTTTCTTTCTTTCTTTCTTTCTTTCTTTCTTTCTTTCTTTCTTTCTTTCTTTCTTTCTTTCTTTCTTCCTTCCTTCCTTCCTTCCTTCCTTCCTCCTTCCTTCCTTCCTTCCTTCCTTCTTCCTTCCTTCCTTCCTTCCTTCCTTCCTTCCTTCCTCTTCCTTTCTTTCTTTTTGCTGGCAATCATTGTCATTGTATGTCTTATTGATACATGATCCATGTCTGCCTTTGTGTCCACATGGCATTCTCCCTGTGTGTATCTGTCTCCAGTTTCCCCCTTATTGGATTAGAGCCTACCTGAATGACCTTGTTTTAACGTGATTACCTCTGTAAGTACCCTATCTCTAAATAGGGCACATTTCTGAGATACTAGTGGTTAGGACTTTAACAAATGAAGTTAGGAGGAGACACAAATCAACCCATAAGAGGAGATTTCAATTCCATTTTACTTTCAGTCCAGTAAGTCTCATTATTTCAGAGTCCACTAAAGGGAGAAAGAAGGAAGTCATTTTTTTTTTCACTGAATAAACTAACAAACAAACAAAAAACACTAGGAGAAAGCTCCAGATCTTTCTTTCTTATCTATCTATCTATCACCTATTTATTTGTTTGTTTGTTTGTTTGTTTGTTTAAATGTAGATGTAAATTAACAAGGTGAACAGGAATAAAATTGACTTTTATTTTTAAGTGCCCTTAAATGTTTTTTGTAGAAATAAACAGTATCTCAATTAAAGATAATTCTCTGTCCATTACATTGGTTCCCTAAGATTCTATTTTGAACAATATTTTTTATTCTAGCTTGAATTATTCTACCTATTTCCTTATTATAAAACTGCAATTAAAGCAGTTGTTTATTATCAAAGCTATTTACAGATCCAGTCAACTTCTTCATTAGAAATGAGCAGGATTTAAGATTTAATAAAAAATATTGAATTGCATATAAATCTACTGAAATATTCTCCAATAGCCACTTCAGTAAATTTTTGTCAATTTACCAATTTCTTAAAGTTTCTGCTTACTCCAGGTATTCTTAGATGTGAAGACCCTGAGTATTAAGAAGTTTTGTGCCCAACATATGCACACACACATGGGCTCACCTTCTTGGGAGAGTTCATCAATCTCCTGTTGATCATCTAAATAATTATATCTGTCATATAACTCAATCCAGGGAGGAATGGGTCTAGGCAAAAGTAGAAGAGTTGATAAGGAATGGTGAAGATTAATAAAGATATTTTCTAATTGTATTTTTAACTGAAACAACTTCAGTTCAGCTTGAGTAATATTTTCTATTTTACCAGACTAATAAAACAAAGAAATGAGCCTGACACACAGAAAAGTATTGTAAATATAATTACCAGCTACACACATAAAACTTTTGAAAATCTTTAGCTTTTTCGAAGATTATGAGGACAGAGTGGCACCATTTTGAGGGGAACCACAGGGATTATCCATGCTCACTGCTCTTCAAGCTGGTGTTTGCACACTGTCCAGAAATACCTAATAATGTTTTAGGAACACTCAGATTTGCCACTTTTTTTTTTGCCACAGTAAGAAACAATGCATCTCCTTAGAGTGTCAATTTTATTATAGATAAGAGGTAGGAGTAATGGATTTGGGAACTCTTTAAAAAGTTTTAGTACATGCATGTTAAAGCAAAAGTAGAAACCAATGCAGAAAGCATTTATGTAGTAAATGAAAGCCTGGTGCTCCTGTTTGGGGTATGTGGTGCTGTTGATACTGCAGAATTGCCATCATGAATAGGATGAAACACTATAAGAGATTATGTTGATATGATTGGCTTATGCCATTAAGGCTTGTCTGGCCAAGTAGCAAATATTTGAGTGTAAATGTGTAATTTTTCACCAGTCCTGCAGAAGTCCAGTTAAATATATATTCTCCTTGATTAGCAAAAATTGAGTTAATCCCATTACAAATCCCATGCCTAAAACAAACAGATGAGTGCAAGTGGTTTAGTTGGGAGGTGATCTTGGAGACATCACTGGGAAGTGGGGAATGAGTCAGAATAATGAAATGTTTCCATTGGGGCAGTTTAATCTTCAGTGTCCCCCAGTGGCATGGTGGAGATAATGATGCAGAAGTGTAATTAGCATTTTTCCTGACTCTTGGCTGCTATATCATGCTTGCCTAGTGTGCATGCGCTTACCCAGAATTCGGTCTGTTATCAGATTCATGAACTTCTGGGCATAAACATAGCATTATAATGATGGTATAATGAGGCTGAGGTTGCAGGCAAGCTAGGGTCGTATCTTCTGAGCATGCATCTGTGGCTGGATTAAACCAGCTATATAGGTAATGGCCCTCCTGTCCTTTGTCTTTACCTAACAATAGGGTGTTCTTTGGGTGGTTTCTAGGCTGGGCCTCTATTCCTTTGTTCCCCTGTTGCTCATGTCTGACTAGCTACTTAACAGAAGGAAATTAATAAAGGATAAGAGAGTATTATTAAGCTAATTATTGAATATGGACAACTGAGGCTCAATGCCACTGGTAATTCTGGAATACAGTACAGAATACATCTCAGAGTTAACATGACTGAGGCATCAGAAAAGTTGGACATTTAACTACCAACTTGAATCCATCATGTTTGAAACTGTGTCTAGGAGCATCTGCAACTTGTCCTGACCCTCCCTGACTGTGCTCCTATAGTAGTCAGAAAAAAGAGCTCAGGCAGAGTTGCAGGTGTTCCCAGAAAGCAGCCTTTGGTGTATGGAGGCGGGGAGGGAGGGTATCCACAGCACCTGCTAGAGTTGCTTTTACAGCAAACTACCAAACCAAACTAAACCATACAAAACAGAAACTACTTGAAACCTCCTTCAAGGTCAATTTTAGATTTACCACCCAAAGTGAAAGGGAAAAATTTGGTGATACTTTGTGTTGCAGATCTAGTTAAATCACAAAGAAACAGCCAGACTGAAAGAGCTGCCATTATTGAATGTTTAAATGATGCATTTTGTTGTGGTCCAAATGTATTCCTGAACAACTATTGAAAAAACTGAGGTTAATCTAGGTCTTTAATCTATGGCATGTAAGTTTATGTTAATGTTTATCCTTACGCTGTACTTAATAATAATGGTGTACATAAAGACATGCTAAATTGGAAAGTGTTTAATGTTAAGTGGCAGAAAAGTGCTCAGCCAAAAAACATTTTCATAATCACAGTGTTGACTAGGAGAAACACACAACTGAGCCAAGATGGGGCAAAACCCAGGATCTGCAAAGCCTGCTGTGAAGCTAATCCCTCATCTCTGAACGGTGTGCTGTCCTCTTCGCCATTTCTTCTCCCTCATGCACAAAAGCCTGAGAAATGGTTGAGAAGAGACTCCGTAAGGGCGGAAGAGAACAAAAAGGTAAAGCAAACAAAGTTAGAAAGCTTACTAACTGGCAGGGAAAGGAGAAAGAGGAAAGGCTTGAAACATTCATACATTAATCATTTTATCCCTTCAGATTTGTAATGAACTGGGGAGTGACTTTGACAGTGTGTTCTTCTAAACAGATAGATGAAATATAGCATAATGGTTATAGTTTGAGCTTTAGAGAGCCTGAGTTAGAATCCTGTTTCTACCTGTGAGAACTTCATTTTTTTCTTATGTAAAATGGAGATAATCATGACACCTACTAAATAGAAGTGCTTAAAGTATTATATAGATAATCCGTGTAAAGCAATTACACATCATTGGCTCATAGTAAGTATACCATAAATGTTAGCTGCCATTATAACCATTATTTTACATTGACTTAACATGGAGAAAGTGCTGGTGAAGGTAACTTAATGTGACTTATCATGTGTGTGTGTGTGTGTGTGTGTGTGTGTGTGTGTGTGTGTGTTAAATTGGAGAAAATAAGACATCATAGTAAAATGTAAAAACCTGGAGGGAATAAAGACATTTCTCACCATTATGATAAAATGTAGCTGACCACATTGCCTTATTTAGCTATTCTCTCAATCAACATCCATATGGTAAGACTCTAAATGATTTTACGTTACCTAATGTAGTTGAATTGAAATTGAAATTTGGGATTTGAATGAAGACAGTTGATGTAAAGACTATGAGTTTTATGAGATCCAATTCATTTACATCTGGTGCAAATTTCAATATTAGCATCAATTACAGAACATACTTGCAAGTTTTTTTCTCATTGAAAAAAGGCCTTTGATAAATATTTCCTTGATATAAAAAAGAATGTACCATGTAAATTTCAATTTCATACTTAGGCACATGTGACCTGACCTTGGTAAGATACAGTAACTTCAATTCCCACTGTGAATATCAACCACTGTGCCATCTCTTTGGGCTATTCTGGGTATAATACTGCAGTGATTTTCCTTGAAATATCTCCAAAAGCATTAAGAAACTCATTGCCATATGTATCCACATATTTATGTGAGTTTGGAATCTTAAAATAGTATGATGTAAAGCCAGAGAAGAAGCAGTGTCTGGATGCTCAACCTAACGAATGATGGTAGCTTGCATTATCTTAGCCCATTTATCCTAAACTGATAGGTTCAAGACAACATTGCTTCACCCATTAACCCTTGACAAAATTAGCAAAATTTTTTTACTGATGATAAATTAAAACATTATTTAAATGTTAAAAATAATGTATATGATATGATTATTGTGTAATTTTATTTTTAAGAAAACACCAGTCTTCAAAGAAACTTTTGCTTTTGATGGGTCACTTTGGTTTATACCCCTAACCCTTCCTTTCTCTGCTGAAGGAATGTAGGGTAATTCCATAAAGTGGAATTGGAGAAGAAGTATGTGAATTTGTGATTCTCATACTTCCTAGTTGGACTTGTTCTGACTGAGCTTCAAGTTAACATTGAGGCTATAGAGTGCTGGTTTTTCTGACAGACAAGTGTGCTCGTATTCACTATAGTGCCTCAGATACTTGGATAAATTTCTTTAGTTTTTGTCATTAGATCAGGAGAGTGTGAGTATATGTAGTTGACAAAGATCTAAATATATAAGACATACACTAATTTGGGAAAAGTAGTTTTGGAGGGAGTGTTGAGATGTACAGCAATTTAAGGATCCCATGGCCAATACAGCCAGAACTTAGACAGGCTGCTGAAATATTGTAAACACCCAGAAAGTGAATTAATAAGAGCTGATAGAAGTGACCTCTTCTTACTTCAACATCAAGATAAATATTTGCCCCTCACTGTGAAGTTCATGCTTCTTAGCAACAACTTCTCTAAATGCTACCAAAGCAGTAAATGGCAAAGTATCATTTAATAAAATATAAGGGAAAAAAGTCAATCATACATTTATAAAGTATATTACCTTAAGCCATATATAGAATTTTAGTGTTCATTTGATATTATTTGGGGGAGGTGTGGCGGAGAGTAGCAGGATTTAAATAGTATATATTCTTAAGGGAGGTCGCCAAAAATAATTGTTCCAGTATTTGAGTAAACTTCTGGTTGATGTATTCCTAATGCATGATGAGGGAAGTTTCAGGCATGTAGAACAAACACATACGGCCCATTTCCAGCTTAGTATTGTGGAGGATTCGGAACTCATGCATTGCTTGGGAAAGGGCTGGAGAGATCGCAGGTTATCATTCTGTCCCAGTATGAAAACTTTCTGCTTTACTCAAATTGCACATAACTAACTGGCATGACAAACTATGTTTTCGCAGGTTGGATGTTCTGGGCAGGATATGGGAAATTCAATTAACATTAAAATTGTAGTTTGTCCCAGAAATGGCTGTCTTTGGAACTGATGTGTACCAGGCTGAGAAATGGAAGTAGAATTGATCCTTGAATAACGTGAGAGTTAGAGGCACTAACTTCTGCTGAGTCACAAATCTGCATGTAACTTTTGATTCCCTCGAAACTTATCTATAATTGTCCCTCAGTGTCTGCAGGGGATTGGTTCCATGACCCCTCCTAGATACCAAAATCTGTGGATGCTCAAGTGTCTTACATAATGTGGCATAGAACAATGCATACAGTTGGCTTTCCACATCGCAGATTTCCAGCTGTGGATCAAAAATACTGTTTTTGGTTGGTGTTTGATTGAATCTGCCAATGTAAAACCTGAGGATTTGGAGGGCCAACTATACATTTATTGAAAAAAATCTACGTATAAGCAGACCTGCACAGTTCAAACCTGTGTTGTTAATTGTAGATTTATTTTCAAGTCTTTGAATGATGTAATAATGAAAACATAGTGAGTCCATTGTTCATTATTAAACATATAAAAATGATGACACTAATGGAGCAATAGGCATGATGATAAGTGACATTAGATGTAATTGTCCTTGTTTTGATATTTTCAATTGAATACAAAAGTATTTTCATAAAAATCAATTATAAGTTTCATGTTTTGTGTGTTTCAAAATGAAGAACTTTATATTAAAAGTTGTAGGGTTTATTTACTTCTTATTATAGGAGTAGGGAGAGAATAAGGAAGAAGACAATGTAAAGCTTAAAAACTGGTTATCTCATGTAGCTTTACTTAACTTTCTGAAACAACAGAATTACAGTATTACCTATTCGCTTGTTAAACTGATTGTAATGTCAATGCTGACTGGCTGTTGGAGCGAGCCTTTCCTTCCTTTTTTTCCTTTCTAAACTTAATTTAAGATTTTCTAGAACATTTTGAGCATCTCAAAGAGATGAATGAATAATTCACTATTTTATTTCCCCTTTTGGTCAGTGAATACTGTGTGACATTAGACAATTTGAGTATGCCATAAAAATAATAATTCCTCGTCTCATAGAATGTGATAGCTTCAAGAGACCTCAGAAAGCATCTAGTTCATTACTTCATAAAACCAGCTAATGGTCCAGTAAAGAGTAATCATATATTTTTTAAAAATTTTGACTAATTAGTAGTATGTTTTTAAGCAATTTGTGTATTAGCTATAGGAACTATTAGTAATCATGAACAAAATAAATAAATAACAAATATAAATGTTACATATTTTTGTTTCTTAGTGTCAATTTTTTTATTATTATTATTAAAGTGGATACCAAATGCCTAATAGTAAGCATAGTGGGAGATTCTTAAGATAATTTAATAAGATATGAGTTTTGTGTTCTTATATTTTATGCAAAAAGGTATACACATATACTTTTTAATAGAAAAATCTTATGAACTCTCTCGGTGTGTGCTTATACTTACAGTACTTGGATTATTTTATCTCTCTCTCTCTCTCTCTCTCTCTCTCTCTCTGTATGTGTGTGTGTGTGTGTGTGTGTGTGTGTGTATTTATGTATGTCATAGAATGTCCTCAAAGGATAATAGCAAAGCATTGTATGTATATATTTTATGTTTATTTATTTATTCTGACAATGAATATTCATTGAATGCCTGCTATGTGCTCATAGTGTCCTAAGTTGTGGATATAGTAGTGGATAGAAAAGCAAAGTCCCTATTCTCAAATGGCTTAAATTTTAGCATGGATGCCAGACAATAAATAGATATGTAACTAAATAGATAAACAAAATGATGTCAAGAGATGATACACGCTATGAAAAAGTATAAAGTAGGGTGGTAGAGGTTCATGATCAGAGACTTGTTTATATGGCGAGTCAAGGAAGCTCATTCTGAGGAGACATTTGAGTAATAACTTGAATGGAAGGAAGAAATGAAAGAAGAATTCTGAAGAGACAGACAAGGAAGAAGAACAAAGCCCCAAGGTGAGAACTAGCTTGGGTGTGTGAAACAGAATAATGGGACCTAGTACTCAGTGGAGGGGTTGACGTTAGTGCGTGCAGACTGCAAACCCCTAGGACAAGAGGCTAAGCAGAGTATGTGTGAGATTTGGGTAGGTGAGTAAATTTGATGGTGAGAGCATGTGAAAATTCCCTTCTCATTCCTTCTATTTTTCAGTGAAATGAGGCAATTTAATCAGCTGAGAATGAGGGGGAAAAGTAGTTGAAGGTTTAAATAAAGAACAGGTAGTAAACTGCCATCCAAAGGATGGGATAGTGAATCAGCTAAGTACACATGGGCATGTGTAAGTCTCTCTCTATATGTGTATATGCATCATGAAATACATATATACCAAACATATATGATATAATGTATATCTAAGCATGTTATATTTAATATTTATGTAGCACCTGAGACACAGGAGTTAGATAGGGTAATCTCTAAGGTAAAGTCTAAATTTTAACATTCGAGAGTCAATATATTGTTTTCAGGGCCTGATGAACTACATTTATATGTATTTTATACTATTTCTGGTATTTCTTCTCACTTTTGATTGTCATTAAAATAATCCACTAAACAAAATAAAAGTCATGGAAGGAAAAAGTAATATTTCAGAAACCAAAGTACTCAGAGTGGACACAGTCTTTGATCCCAGAAGCATGCTGAGAAGCTAATTGCTCTGTTTGGCTTCACGTGATGTGCCATTTCTCACTCTCATGATATGGGTGAATGTGGTAAAGAGAAGAAAATGAAAGGGGATAAGAGCTTCATATAAGAACCTACCATACTTACTCTGTTTATAATATGTTTATGTATTTTTTCATCCTTTTTCAATGTTCAGCAAAAAAAGAAAAGTACCTTTATAGAATAGCAAGAGTAATACTTGGCATGCGTTAGAGTCACAATTCAATGCTTTTCTAAGGAGCTAGACATTGGGTCCTGTGACACAAGTTTTGGTCGTTTTGTGTTTTAGAAAGTACTGTCAGCTCAAGGATATTAGTGAGCAATGCTGTAATGAGACAGCCTTAAATGAATAAATAATCTAGGATTCTGATGACAAATGTGATAACATATATAAAGTATGAAATGCCAAATACTCCAAAACATTATCTCCTATTATTATTATCATTATTGTCATTAAATTTGGATGTCATTATACATAAATTTATATCTTGGGATATAGCCTGGCTGGCATTTTTATGATTATGTGTTGAAACACGTGGTAAGTGAGGATTTGGAGATAGACTCACAACATGTATGAAACAAGACTGCTGACAAATGGTCCATATCTTGGAAGGTCTTGAAGCTAGAATAAGGAATCGAGATTTCAATTAGTAGGAAATGGGTAGTCAATGAAGGGGCAATCTACAGTGGTAGGACAGATCTATCTGAAATTACCGGCTTTCTGCAACATGAAAGATTGAGTGGGTTTAGCACCATATTTCATTCAAAACATCAGAAATGTTGGGTAAAGTAATACAGAAATAAAGTATTTTAAAAGCTCTTCATGTGCCTGAAATGAAGGGGCAACTAGAAGCAAAAAATGGTACCACAGAGACAATTTCACAATTCGCAGTGCACAGGACTCGCATGAGAAAAGTAATTTCTGCCAATGCCGAATTCACAATTGAGATTATACAGCATGTGAGGAAACAAAAAATCATTTGGGAGAGCCAGAAAACAAAACACACAGGAAAATTAGATAGAGTTCTTTGAACTTATGACAAGAGAACAACCTGGAAAACCTATAAATTAGTGTTTAAAATACTTTAAAAAGGAACAAAGATCTTGATTAAAAAAAAAAAGAACAGGATATTATGAAAAAGATCAGGCATATTCGATAGAGAGCCAAAGAGAATTTTCTGCAATTTAATATATAGCTATTAAAATTAAAAACTCAATGAACAGTTTTAAAAAACAACTAAAGAGAGAACTAATAAAATGGAATAAAATCCAAGAAACCATGTGTAATGCAGCCAGTAATTAAATGATTGGAAATGGCGGAGATTAAGAGACAATGAGTACGGTTTTAAAAAGGTATAAATGTTCAGAAGGAGAAAATAGAGAAAATGGGATACTAAAAAACCATGAATTCTCAGATTAAAGAAGCACATGGGATCCCAAGATAAATACAGAGACATGGATAAAACTGCAGAATAGCAGAAAAACAAGGATAAAATATATGTTGATCTATAAATATGTATAAATAATATATATTCTAGAAAGAAAAGCAGTGGATCCTAACTATTCCCATTTTTTTAATATGGCATGCTAAGTTCTAGCAAGATATTGAAACCTGGGTTCTATTTCTAGCTCTGCTATTCTCTGTGTGATTTTTGAGCCAAGCATTTAACCTCTGCCAGCCTCAGTGTCCCTGTGTGGATAACATGGAGATTGGAGTCATTATCTAAAATTTCTTCCAGGTCTAAGACTATATGAAATCTTGGACTGATGTGCCACTTGGGCAGTTTGGGCTGACTTAAGCAATTTTCCTTTTTGCCCATGTTAGGTTAACTTTTTGAGTTGTTAGCCTATTAGGACTGCTAGATTTCTCCTCATGCCTTGCCATATCCCAGTAGTTAATTCCATGATCTCTGTGGTTTTGTTATCATGAACCAAAAGTTCCATTATTTTTTTTCCTTCTTTAACTTCCATTCTATATTTTCTAATTGGCTCAGCTAAAATGTTAAATAACACATATATATACATATATATTTTTTTCCGCTTTGGAAATTCAGTATGAAAGTTAAACTGTGTAATTAATAGCAGTGGGGACAGATGGGAAGGGCCAACGTCTGGGTGAACGGGTGGCTCTCTTGTCAGTAGCATGTTAGAAGCACCATGTAGAAGCGGAAAATTTTGAATATTTATATCTTGGGCTTTTTTTCTGATCTCACCCTTAACAGATCCATGTCATCACAGTGGTACTGCCACTGTCAGTCTTTGTCAGATTCTCTCCATTGGACTGTGCACAGTGGAAAATTAAAAAGAGAAATGGTCACGCTATTTCCTCCTCTGAGCTTAGAAAGTGAAGTATTTCTCTGTTAGTCAAAAGACCCTGGATGGTAGCACTATCAGAGTGAGCAGGAATGTGTGTGTGTGGTGTGTGTGTGTGTGTGTGTTTGTGTGTGTGTGTGTGTATCTGTGTCTGTATATGTGGCATTGCCCTCTGCGTTGGAGAGAGCACTAGACTGCTAGGAAGCTGACTTGGATTTCAGGCCAGTCCTAGCTCTGTGAGAACTTAAGGAAGTGCTTTCTACTCTGAGGTCCTTAGTTTCTTATCCATTAAAAATGAGAATGTTGATTAAATAATCTCCAAGCTCTGGTGGTGAGCATTTTTGATGCAATGATTTTTAATTAGAAGTTAAATAATGTAAGCTGTTGTCTTAGTTAACAGTTGCTTTGGCAAACCATAATCTCTTTGAGTTATTAGTAAAATGGGTGTGGAAATTCTGCTCATCCCATCTCAAAAGTTGTTTTGTGGTTTTGTGAATAAAATACAATATAGTATTAAAAATCTTTTTAAAGTTTATTTTTTAATCTATACTTTTAACATAGAGTGGGATTAAAGGGAACTGAACAAATTTTTGACTCTTCTACTTAATATCTATGTAAATCTGGAGAAGTGGCTGAACTTTTCTGAGCCTCATTTTCCTTATTTGCAAAGTGGAATTACCTCACAGGTTTGCTGTAAGAATTAGACAAAATATATATCACATAGAAAAGTTCTGAGTAAAAGTATACAACATAGATGGTAGTTATTATTTTTCAAATAATAAAATTTTATTTTCAATAAAGAATGAGTCTCAGGTTTGCATGCCTTTCACAAAGGATTCCCGAGCCACACAGTGGTCGACAAGGAACCAAGTCTCTGAGCTGCAACACATCTGCCTTAGACACAGCTTTCCGGGCCCAAGGGTATGCAGCTCAGATGTGTTATCTTCCTTATCTTGTTGTACATTCTTACCAACCTGCTTTAATTATTTTTGTGCATCCTTCATATCCACTGATCCTAGTTCCTGCCAGTTTGGGTGAATACAAGGGCTTCAATTTTTACCCTCATATTTAAATAAAGCAAATTAGAAATGACAGAAAGTACAGATGAGACGTTTATATAATTTCAGAGTGTAGGAAACGATGATATTTTAGCTTCTTTGTACGTGTGTTGTGGGTGGAGGAGTATGCTCATTGGCTAAGACTATAAATGTGATTGAGCCCAAATATTTGTGGCCTGGCTAAGGAAGAGAATAATAAAGGAAAAGATACCAGCTTGCGAACTATTTATTCTGGCAAGTGCCCCCCCCGCAGAAGAGACTTTTGTGTCTAACGATTGAGTATTATCAGTCTCTTGTTTTAGTTATAATAGTGGATGCTTCTATTTTTATTTCTCAGCTAGAAAATGAATGACTTGTTATGGCATTTGAAATTATTTCTCAATTGCAAATTTTATTTTGGGAAAAATATTTATAAAATATTATAAAAATTGTCCATGGTCATATGATTCATAAGATTTTTGTTCATTATTGTGAACTAAGATGGTTTCAGAAGTTTCAGTTGGATGCTGACTCATTTCTTAAGCCTATATGGTCCATAAAATGTGTTTACAAATTCTTGAGAATGTCTTTGCATTCAAAGGCTCTAGAAAGTATCAATTTTGGAATAATATTCTTTTTTAAAGCTGAAAAAGTATATCATGTTCTTTAAATTTAAGTAGGACGTTTGCTTACTATTTATTAGCTTCTTGCATGTATGTATGTATTTATTCATTTGTTCCTGATTCATAAACAATGCTTTGGCATTTATTGTTTGTATAGTTTCAGATCCTATTTGGACATGGAAGGAGCCTATATCCACATGGCCATCATGAGCAGAACTAATACATGTGAGAATTACGGAACAATGTAACAAATCACATTAAATCATAAATTTAGAAGAACTTGAAGAAGAGAGCTAAGAATATGTTTTGGATGTCAGTAGGAAAGAGAAAAATGAGAAGGCTATCCATATTGATAGAGAATAATGAAAGATGCATACCTTCTTACAGTTAAGGGTTAGTAAGACCACTTTTACTAGAACTTATGATTTAGAAAGAAGAAAAGGAGTATGGACTCACTTTCAGTGACTTTAAATGTCACAAAAAGGATTCTAAATGGGAATTATTGAAAGCTGGAGAATAGGGGACAAAATATTGAAACTGGTATTTTAACAAAAGCAGGACGTGCCGGATATTACAGGTTATGTGCAAAAGAATTCTCTCTCACTCTTTTTCTTTTTCCTAAAAAAAATTAGTTTTTAATTTCTTCAAAATTATACATAGACACAATTTGAAGTGGCAAAGATTCTACAAGTCTTCTTATGAAAAAGTTATTCTCTAGCCCTCTTTCTACTATTCTGCTTCTTGGGAGAAAAGAAAACATTCATACTTTTAACTTCCGATTCTTTTTGTTTACCTACTTCTAAATAACATGTTATATTGCTATGTCCTAATTTTTCAGATACCCACTTCCTGCTTTCCTATCCTTCCAATGTAGTTATTTGAACTTTTTTTTCTCTCTCTCTCTTTAAGCTTTTCTTTTTGATGTGCTGTTTTAAATTATCACAGTGATATGCTCTAGTGTGGGTCTATTTTCATTTGTTGTGCTGGGCTCTTGGTAGATCATTTATACTTGGTAGATCATGTGCACTTTACTCAGTTCTGGAAAAAATGCTGCAATTATGTATTTGATGACTTCCTTTTTCTATTTTCTCTCTTCTTGGGTCTTTTTGTTATTTGGAACATTCCTCTAATTTTCTTATTTTTCACGCCTATTTTACATGTTTTGTCCTTTTCCTTTACTTTCTGAGAGACTCTTGTGGCTTTATCTTTGATCTTTCCAATTCTACCCACCTCCCCCCATTTCTGCTCTCTTTGCTTTTAATTTCCAAAAGCTTTTATTTTCAAACTTCCTTTTTAGATCACATTTTTTGTTTGTTTGTTTTGTTTGGTGTCTGTAACGTCTTTTCTTACCTAACTGAAGACAGTTGTGAATTCTCTTTTCCTTCAAGTTTTTGTTACGTGTGGCCCTTTTCTGTTTGTCTTGGTCTCCAGCTTTCCCATCAGAGATTTTTCTTAAATGCCTTAGTAGCTGACTCAGATTTAAAAGGAAAAAATACAAAATTTCAGTGGGAAGTCTGAGCTCATAGGCTAGATTTATCCTCTCAATTTCACTTTAGGATCATCCGGCTGGCTTCTTTGTTGTCTAAAAACCTGAGCTCAGTTCTTTAGTCTTTCCCCTGGCTTCAGAAAGAAAACTCTTTCAATCTCATGCTCCCTGTGTGTCTGGCTACCACATTCAGATCTGACAGAGTAAGAATCTCAGCCTTCAGGATATACACTGTCCTATCTTCCCAATTTCAGTTTGATATATCTGGATTCCCATCAATCATAAGAAGCTATTGTTTCCAAAAAAGTAAACCTTTAGTACTGTTTAGAATTAGGAGACAGTGGCCCAGCTGCACTGAGTGATGGAGAGATTTAGACACCTTATTTTTTCTTAGCTAGATTTTTAAAACAATTCTCTAATTTTTGGCTCCACCCTAAACTCACTCCCAGAGGAACCCTGTACTGTGAATGCTGAATGTTTTGAGGGTTCTGTGCTGTGTTAGTAGGTTGCTATTTGGCTTCTCTATTTCTGGCTAACAATTTAGCTCTTTTATGTCTTCTATGTCATTTACCACTCTTTATTTCCTTTCAACATTTGGTACTATTGCCTTTTAAACCAGTATCATTTTCTTGGGGTTTATACCTGAAAAACCTCTTTTCTTAAATTTCATGGGATTTAGAAAGGTTTGGAAAATATGGGTGCTAATTTTCTACCTTTAACCAGGAGATTCATTTGCTTTTGCCTTTGTTTATTGGACACAAGGCAACCAGTTACAAGGTGATGATAGAAGTAATAT
This sequence comes from Eonycteris spelaea, assembly GCA_003508835.1. NCBI lineage: Eukaryota > Metazoa > Chordata > Mammalia > Chiroptera > Pteropodidae > Eonycteris > Eonycteris spelaea. The sequence goes on along the minus strand of PUFA01000054.1, from coordinate 5,584,488 downwards.
GTGAAGTAAAGAGGACTTGGACCAGAATAGTAATAGTAATGGATGTTTTCAAAGAAAGATTTAATAGGGTATGCGGACTGATTAGATGGAACAAAATGAAGAAAGGAGTCAAGGGTGGTGATGCCAAGATATTAGGTTGCATGACTAGAGTAATGGTGGTGCCACTGCTGGAAATATTGGAGTAGGGTTGGGAATCCAGCTTAGAAGAAGATAACCTGAAAGGTCATGTGCATGTTATCTTCCAAAATAAACATTTTTTGTGTATAAGACAGAGACTTTCTCTTTGCTAATTATAGTTTGGGTTCCATTAGGATTCAGCTATAACAACAAAACCTGCTTCAGTTAGTTTAAACAAACAAAAAAAAATTAATATGTGAAATTAGCTACCATGAAATTATCACAAGTACTAGAGAAGTGACTCTATGTTGACTGTCCAAGAATAATTTTTGGAGCATGACCGCTGAATGACATGCCAAGAGCCATTACCTTTGCTACAATCATGGATGTTGAGAATCAAGAAGAAATCATGGGAACTTGAGTTTAGGAATCCACTGCCATAGCTGTAGCCCAGTTGTCAGGATATTACTGCCACCACAATGTGTTTCAAAAATAGTTTCCAGACATCAGAACACTTTTGTAGGTACAGCTAGCATCTTTGTAACCTTGCTTCATAGGAGCATCGACCAACATTATCAGCAAAGGTCTTTTTATCTTCCACCTTTCAAAGCTCATGCAAATACATGTCATTAATGGAAATTTAATTTCACATTCAAAACTCTAGCTTCAAGGGAGTCTTGGACATGTTTTTAGCTTTCTAGCTTCCACAGTGGAGGAAAGTGTAGAGAAAAGATGTTGGAATGGACAGTGTGTGAATTCACAGTATCAAACAATTATCTTCACGATTATTAGGGAGATAACCATTAGTACCTGGTTATTCAGTGTTACCAAATGTTACCAAATAATAAAAAAGAAACTATGATTCACACATACTGTTTAACTATCCATTGTACAAGTGAAAAAGCACTTAACTTCTCACCCAAAGGGAGTCCCTTGACCCATTAATTGTGAATCTATCTCTGAGGAATGTTCACTTCTTCTTCAATCGTAATTCTAACTTGATATACTATAAACTAAGGAGTAAATTATAAATTTACACCTGTGTTATAAAAAAGTAGTAGTATGGAAAAGAACATTTTAAATAGGTTAATATATATCAATATACATATACAAAGGAGAGGAAAAGTTAGCTAATGAAGTCTATTGCTGTAACTAGTCACAAGAGCATAATTGATATTTACAGCTTTCTTCCTCCACTAGGTCTTAAATAATCCATTTCCTTCCGCACTTCAGCTAGTTGGGTTCTTTACTGAATGATGGATGACACAATCCTTTATTCTTCAAGGGATATACCTCCTTGATTGTCCCGCAAGTACTGTCCAGGATTCCAACCAACTTTACTATTAGAACTGTTAGGGGCATCCCCCAAATAATTTCTTGGATATAGGCACAAGCTTCTTTGCCCCATTGTCTGTCACATTGCTCCTTGTTAACTAAAATCAAACACCCCAGTCAGTATATTAATCTACGTTTTGCCTATCAGTTCAGTGACAAGAGGAAATGAAAACGGCAGTCTCAACATCCAGTTCATTTTTATGTGCTCCCTTGGTGGGAGCATTCTTCCCTTAGAAACTAATACCTCTAAACCAACAGGGCCTAAAGTTGCAGTGATGGGCCGCAAAAATTTTGCAAGCAGGTCATTAGGTACAATAGTGAGAGGAATCACAAAGCTACTTCTATCTCTCAGTTCCCAAATTCATGTATTCTGGTTATAGGGAAATGGCATCATGTATGTCACATATTTAAAGAATATTCCATATCATATAGGCAGCATCAAACTTATAAGTCGTCATCCTCCAATTGATGCCACAATTAAATCTTCGATAGGCCAATTTCACAATTCTATAAGTTCACCTGCTTCTAAATGATGGGGTAAATGGAAAGACCAGTGAATCCCATGGGCATCAACCCACTGCTTTACTTTTATTTTCTGTATAGTGACTTCTTTGATTACAGTGAGAGGATATTGTGATGATAAATATGTCATAAAGTAAGACCATGGATGATGGGCTTATAGATGTTGGTCAAGCAGAAAAAGCAAATCCTTTCTGTTCTCTCATAGTGAGGCGTAATTTCTGTCCCCTCTTTGGGGAATGAGTCCAATGTTATCAGTTAGTAGGAATTGGCTTCATATTGTAGGCTTAACATTTATTTCTGCTGTTGGAAGAAGACAGGGTAGTTATTTGTTTCCAGAACAGCTTGGGGAGGAAAAATCTTTATGGTTAAATATGTACATGACATCTAGCTCTGCTGCGATGGGCAGTTTTTTCATAGGTGCTTTGAACAAGCCCTTGAGTAGTTATGGGGAAAAAAAGCCTGTTGAGAGAAAGGTTTGATGAAATCTTATTAAAGTGTACTCGCTCTTTTGCAGTGGATGTCCTTCCATGACAATTTGTAAGGAATATAAATATTCTCAAATTCTGGGCAAATTTAGAGACACATACTCGTGTCTCCCGTAGATGCCTTCATTCTTTCATTCAGCACATTTTTTGAGAGTATATTACATGTTGGCAAGACAAGGGATGACGAAAAGCCCCCAGGAGTGTGTTGGGGGGAGGACAGGATGATCTTCCATGCTTGCCTTCTATGGTCAAGAGATGCTGATGGTGATATTTGAGCTATTTCTCTCCCCTGGATCATCTTGTTTCTATAAGGACAATAGAACATGCTGTGGGAATTTGTGAAATCTCTCAAATGTTTTGAATTTTGAACCTTGAACTAAAGTGAATCCTTTCATTTACTTTTGGAAAAATATAATTTTCTATTTAGTCTTTTTAAAAGGAATAATTAAAGAGGTTTGCAAAAGCAAATTTTACCAGACATTAAAAAAAAGTAAGTGAAAAACAATTCTGAAAACCAAGAACAAAGAAACTCAAAAGATGTACAATATCATTTCTTAACAGATTCATTTGACATAGAGAGGTAAGGCATTTAGAAAAATTTTCTTGAGGTTTATATTAAATCCATGTTTAAAACTGAAATCTTCATTAGAGTCGGTTAAGAATGGATATAGCTTTCTCAGATTTTCACTGTAGCCAGTGAAAATAAGAATAACTTTATATACTTACTGATTACCCCCTTAGAATGTGAGAGGGTACATTTACAGTAACTAGAAGAAGACAGAGATACATTTTCTGGATTTACCAAGGTTTATGAAAGGCAAAAATAATATTTATGGCTTCTACACTTATATTATGCTGTCAACAGAAATTTGCAAACTTGCAAATTCCACATCTAAACTTGATTCTTAGTAATTCATGTCTTCAGATGTTAATAGCATAGAAGTGCTATGGATTTAGTCCACCAAGTCAAGTGTTTCATTATGTTTTACTCGTACTACCCTTGGACAAAATTGGCATACATTAATGAGGTTTTGGGAACAAGGTTATCATGGTGCCTTGACACTGTTCTCAAAGTACCATCTAAACCACTGAGATCTTGTCTTGAGAACGTGTCATAAAATTATTAAAGCAATTGCTGTAAATTATTGGGGACTGTCATAAAGAATGTGGCGTATTGGGATGTTGGAACACAACTGAAAGCAAAACAAATGTCGAGGTTTCTAAAGAAGCACTGAAGCAAATAGATTTTGCTGGCTCGAAATGAAAGGATCGGAGGATTGGGAGAGGCCCTTGTAACAGACACGTGGTATAGTTGTGGAAACTTGTTCTAAGATAGTCATTTAAAAGAGAGAAAAGGCTATCTTTATGTAAATATTTCTTATAGCTTTATTTATATTAGCAAAAAAAATGTAATAACTCTGTATTAAACCTTAGTCTGGTTCCTAACTCCTGTCTGGCCTATATCTGAATGAATGCCCCCTGGGCACTTCGATGTTCCCTAACATCCCATCCAATAATGTTCAAGACTGCATAATTATTCAGGAATATACCCCTACCCTGTTCCATAAACTATACTTCGTGCATTCCTCTTCCAGGATAATGAGGTCATTGTTGACCCCTCAGTAACTCAGATCCACCTTCACAATGCTCTTTTCCACGCATACCCATCTCCATGGTGCTCTAGTTTATTGTCTCCTCATATTTTTTTTCTGCCCTTACAATAACCTCCTACCCTGCTACCCTGCCTTTAGGATTCCAGCCCTTTCCACTTCCCTTTCTCTAACCTCAGCCGTCCTCTACATGTCACCACGAGTTCTTAGATTCCATCATTTCATTGGTATTAAATTCTATGAGTCTGCAAAATAAACTCTGAATTCCTTAGCTTTGGCATATTGAAATAAACATCCCCATAAGCTCTACCATTCCGTATTCTCCAACCTTGTCCTCATCTACCTTTTTGGCTCTATGGTTCTATGCATCCAGACTCTGCACCAATGAATATGCCTAACACTCCAGCCTCACCCCCATAACGTTGCCTTACAGGCCCATCTTTTTTTTTCTTATTTTTCATTTTCTTAAGAAATTATTATGATGATGTATTTTGTCCCAAACTACAGCAAATTAGCTATTCACATATCTCCTTAGTACATTATAAGCTCATTGAAGTCAATGGTCCTACATATTTCCTCTATGATCGTATGTCCACTTCTTGTGCAAGTAATTATCAGCCTTTTGCTTATAATAGATCTTAAAGTATATTTGTTGCATCATTTAACAAAACACTATAATATCTAATTTGATATAATTATAAATACAGCTTTATACAAACAATGTAAATTAAGAGATTCAAATTGAATATTTACATTTATACTTAAATAATTCAGTTGAGGGTGATTGGAGGGTGTCAACATTTATGAATAAACTATGTGTCAAGCATCCATCTGGTGTAGCTCTATTGGATAAATTCAGTTGCTGACTCAAATGTATGTATTGTGGTCTACTATCCCAGGCTCTGTATTGAGAGCTAGAAAAATGAATAGATACAAATCTATGCTCAATAATCTTACAGTACAGTTTGGGAGAAGGACAATAAAAGTACCAATTTTTAATATTAGCCAATTCCTTAATGGAGGAAGGAAGAGAGTGTTTGGGGCACATAGGGTGGTAGACTATTGAGGGGAGACTACTTATTCATGGAAGGACAACCATTGGAGCATCAAAAGAAGAGTTAAATAAATATGGCTTGATTAAAGAAAGCGTGTGTGTGTGTGTGTGTGTGTGTATGTTGGTGGAAGTTGAGGAAATTGGTGATGAAAGGAAGAGTCTTGAAAGAGAAACTGGGGCTGGGAAATGGGATAATGGTACATCTTACAATGATCTAAGAGTGAATTTTGTTCAGAAGAAATAGAGAAGGCACTGCAAATTTTGAATAGGTAAATGGCATAATTAGAATACCTAGAAAGTACATTCTAGATACTTTACATATCTTATTTAATCCTCTCCTTACCAGGTAAGCAGTATTTATCCCTGATTTACAGAGGAGGAAAGTGAGCCATCTCTTCTTTCCATTCCTCTCAGAGCTGACTATCTTTCATCATTTATCTGTCTGCTTCTACATTGCCTTTTTAAAAGAGGATTTCTGTGATAACTCTGTCTAAATTTCTTTCTGTGGGGAGAAAATGGGACATAGAATGCTGGAAAGAAAAGGATATGGGATTTTAAATAGATTTTTCAGGGAAGGTCTTATTGAGAATTTGACATTTGGAAAGCTTTAAAGATGGTGAGGAAGTTAGTCTTGACGATGTCTTGAGGAAGAGTATCCCAGGCAGTAATATGAACGAGTGCAAAGGCCCTGGGGCGGGTATGTGGTTTGCTTGTTTGGGGACAGCAAAGAGAATGGCGCTGGAACATATTCCATCTTCCCTTAACAGAATATCTGTAGATGAGGTATACAATAAATACTTGTTGTAGCAGTAGATAAGTAAATAAAGATAGGTTATTATCAGGTTCTCCACTGCTCAATCCCAAGCCCATATAGACCTTGACTTTTATATTACTCTGCTTTCAATACTTAATTCCTAGATGGCTGAGATCATTTAGTAGAATCTCTATGAATGAGTAGCCATTAAGGATTTTGTACAAGGCTATCTATAGTTTCTGTGTAGATATTTGTACCATTTCTGCAGACAAATACTCTTTCCTGTGTCTTTATGAGAAGCAACAGTGACACTCAGTGGTTGATCGAGTGAATCAGATATGTACTCCCTCCAGATATCCCAGGAGGTATGGCAAATATTTCTCAGACTTTCTTTCTTTGGAAAGTTGGTTGTCTTGTTAATTCAGGCAGGTATTAACTACCCAATATATTCTGCATATCCCTAGTTGTAAGCTGTCAGGCTGTGACACAACATCACATAATGTGACGTTACATGATACATAATGCCTGAATTAAATAAAAAAAAATTCAGACACTTCTTTCAGTGAAATAGTAGGTAGGTAATCTGAATATTTGAGGTAATTGGCTCTAGGAAGCGAGAGGCATCATTATTTCAGGCTCCCTAGTGAGCGTTAATTAGCCATATTGCTTCATTGTGTGACAAAGAGAACGCTGCTAGTAGCGCTAAATCTATAATGACATCCTGGCTTTAGGAGCACAGGTATTTTAAACTACCTTGACTGACTGACATATAGGTAATTCTATTCAGAGCCTAGCAATGAACTCAGGCAGTTGGAACTGTCTCTCTTCCGAGGGGCACAAATTTGTTGTTGTGACTTTGAGAGGTTTCCTTTCCTTTGTTTCTCCCACCTCCCCCAGTCCCAATAGTCCTCCAACTGGGGAAATCATCAAGTATTCACATCAGCAGGCTTGTGTTCTACCTGGACTTTGAGAACAATACGTCTAATGTTTTTGAAGCATCACGTTATGGTGAAAGAGATCCAACAGCTCTTAACATTTAAAGATGGGCCATGACAGCTCAGAAGGGTTTTTGGGGGGCCCTGTGAGTCTCCTTAATCCTTTGTTTGCAGATATAGCAGGAAGGCTACTTGCAGAGCAGGAAAATTCTGAAAGGCTGGCTTTTCTGGGACCAATAATCAACATTTTTATTTTAATAGTAATAACACCAGAATTAGTAGGCTGGATAGCAACGGGTAAAGCACAAGCATGGAGATTCTGCCGTCTTATCTTTGGTAATGGATGAATTGTACTGCACATACTGCACATAGGGAGGTGATACTGCTTGACCTTTATCTCTAGGAAGTGCTTCTTCATTTTTTATATTTTTAGCCAGTAGGGGTGGTGGATTTTCCCCTGTGCATCCACATTCTCTCACTAGTGTCCATGGAGATCAAGAACAGACACATACCAGATGAATGGCCAAGGCTGTGGAAAGGTCTGCAGCCAAGGGTCAGAGAGAAGCTTTTACATTTGCCATCTTAGCTCCAGAGAACACTAGGAACTGGAACTTGAGAGTCTAAAATCCGTGCTTTTCAACAGAGCACCTGCGATGCTGAGCTGAAAACACCATTTGTAATTGCTAAAAGAAGATGATAGGTAGGCCTTTACCTGACTTCTTGCATCTTCAATTAAATGTGAACTTCTTTCAGTGAGTTTTGTAAGAGTCTATCTGTGAACGATGAATCCAAAAAGTGAACTGAGTATGTGTGTAGCTGAGACTAATATTATCTAGGTATCAATACAATGAGGGTGCAGGAAGGAAAGGTGAAGAAAAGCAAATGAAAGCAAGAGTTATTGCATCATCTGGAGACAGGAAACTCAAAAGATAGACTTCTAGCCCTGAATACATCCTTTGGTGGGGCAGCACTAGCCCTTAGCAAGAATTTATTTTTTCAGTAATCTTTCAGTCTTCCTTCCATTTTTTCTCTGCTTAAAATAATAACAATAATAATATTTATATAGTATTTTATGGCTAAATAAATGCATTCATTTATACTTTTTGCACTTGCTCTTGATTTTATTAACAGAAAATATGTATTGACTCTCCCACTGCATGACAAGTCATTTGCATAATATCTCCCATTTTTCATCAGGTTAGATTCATTCTTCTCCCCTTTACTAACTCAATTTAACATTTTTTCTTGATCAAAATAACAACATCAAAAGGAAAAAAATGCTCTTATCTGCTATTACCTCGTCAATATTTATGAGTATGAAAACTCTGAAAATAATTTTTTGTGGGTACAAGAAAGAGGATAAGAAAGATGAAAAGTGATGCTGTGGGGAAGAGAGGGTTCCTCTGCAGATGAGAAGGTGTGATAAGTTTAAACTTTTATACTAAGTGAAAGACATTTATATGGTTGGCTGGTGTTTTCTGTGTCCAATGTTGCAAAACTGGCAAGAACTCTGGAATGTAACACAGCAGGAGTTTCTAATTACCATTTTTCAGATTCCAAGGATTATAATTTTCTCTATATGTGAACATTAAGAATTCCACGCACCAAAAATTTATTCACATGAGAATACATGAAAATGTTAAACTAATAATACATTTTGATTGGTTGCTAGATATTTATATAACTTACAAATTTTAAAATGTAGTTAATTTTTTTTTGGCAAGTCAGCCTTGTTTTGCAGAAGGAAAATAGAATGATTTAGTTATGACTACTGTGGCCTTTCAGAGCTTGAAGAGAATTTAGAAATAATCTAGATTTTTTACAATTGGAGAACCTGAAGCCCAGACAGGTCAAGTCACTTGCTCATAATAGTTATAGAACTAGTTTGGGACAAAATAGAAAGTGAAACTTAGTTCTTACTATTAGTCAAATGCTTTCATCATAAAACATTTGCTCAGTCTCAGTTCTTTACAAACTCGCATTGGCAAATTGCTGGTGAACCAAAACATTCTAAAATGACTTTGCTTTCCTCTTTCTGGCATCTTTTTGAATAAAATACTGGACTTTCCCAACCCCTTAATGCTGTGAGCTCACATCTCTTTGAGCTGGGCTTTTTTGGGCTGGACTTTTCCCTCATCAGCTTCTTTGGGTCCTCAATCCTGAAACTGTTTTTGGCCTGGCTTTACATCTGTGTCTCTGCCTCTATAGCTGACTTAGAAATAGATTCACTTTTAAGGGTAATGAGAAGAATGAATTTTGCTAAAATATTTTCTCTATAGTACTTTGATTTGAGATTTTTACTAAGAATTAATATTTTAAACCAAGAAGGAGAATGGAAAGACTGGGAAAGGAGGATAAATGGAAAAACAGAAGGAAATGAATACAGAACCAGAACTTCTTTAAGCAAATCTCAAATAATGTTGATTGCTCAGATAAATCAGAGGCAAGTGAACTACCTTTTATAGCATTCAGGAAATTATAAAATTCTTTCACATGCATTATATTATTTGATTTTCACAACAACTCTATAGGACCGAATTGATTATAGTTTATAAATAAGAAAACTAAGATTCAAGTATGTTTAGTGGCTTGCCCACATTCAGACAGCTTGGAAGTGGCAGAAAGAACCCAAACCACAAGTGTTCTGGCACCAGATCATGTGCTTTTTGAACCATACAACCCACTTTATAGTTATTTAAAATGACTAAGGTCATTAGGAAACTCAGCTTGTTGGAACTTTGTGGCCCTTATAGAAGAAGTCATAGGTTTGATTCTTGTGTATCTTGGTAGCTAGAGTGAAAGCCACAGTCAATTATAACAAAACTGAGTGTTCTTTAGTTTCAGGAAGAAACTATCTGTGTATCTGATACAAATCCATCACCTTTACTAGAATAAGAATGTGCAATCTTCATCTTACTGGTAGAGGGCTAAACCATTTTGCTTGTGAAGGATAGTACATTTTTATTATCATCTGTTGAGATGCCTCAAGACTTGCATTTGCAAAGCTAGTCCTATAAACTGAATACCCTAAACGTAAGTCCCTAATACCAGCTAAGTGGAGCTATTTTGTGTTATGGCTGTAGATATATTCAAAGCATAGAATTTATAATATTTTCGAGGATAAGATTTTTTTTAGTTCCCATAGATGTTAACAGATATTTGCAGATGAAGATCGTATTAGAATCTAGAAAAAGAAAAAAAGTTTCTTATATGAATATTTTTAGACCTTGTATATTTAAGAAGATCATCAGCTTGAACCGACAGGGTTAGAAACAACATTGTGATCTTCAGAAAAAAACAAAACAATTTTCCTCTAGAATTGTGCCCTGAAATCTTCAGTCTTGATTAGTTTATTTCAAGGGAAAATTGGAAGGAGAAATCTCATTTGCCTGGCAGCATATCATTCCTGGGGAACACATGTTTACATTTTTCTGAATTACACAAATCCACAGCAGTTACTGGAGAGCTAAAGATATATTCCTATTGAACTGTAGGCAACCACATGTTGATAATGAGCCCATTTTGTGCCTTGGCTTGTGGAAAAGAATCTGAAAATACCTTATTCTGTGTTATTTTTTTTTCCTTCTGACAGTACTGATATACTGCCGCAGGCAGTCTAAAAATAATAGCATGAGGTTAACTGACAATTGCAGGTGTATTTACACTGGTATTCTGATATTAGCATGTTGCTTAGAAATACAACTGGAGGTGATACAGTATGCAACCAAATAGATTTTCTTTATTAGAAAGAAAAAACTGGCAGAAGAGACCATGTTTCTTTAAAATGATCGATAAAAAATATCTGTGGCTATTTTAATAATCTGCCACAATGATCTGATTTTTTAAAAAATCTGTGCTCTGTGGACTGAAAGCAGGAGAATCCTTCTGAGAAAGGTGTCATCAAATGCCTCTTGCTCTACACACACACACACACACACACACACACACTTGCACACACACTCATCCACACACACAAATACATGCTTGCGCACACGCACACTTGCTTCATACACACACACCAAACGGTTTGAGAATCATGATTTGGAGACCTTCTAAATCTGTAAGGACAATCAGAAATCTCTAGCCTCTGTGATTCTACATCTCACCCTCAAATCCTCTTACTGATAGCCTTAACAGGCTCTCCTGCTTCTGTTGGGATTCAACCAATGGGAAGTCCAAGAAGATAGTGGAGTTACTTTGAGGTACTATATATTTCCTCAGTGACCTCCCTATAGGTCTCTAGATCTTCTCCTCTAACAACGACTGCAATTCCTCTTGGGACCCCTTCCCTAAAGCTACAATTCTCACTAGGCTGCAGGGAGATCTCCTATCCTGTTGGCCGTTGGGCAAGAAGAGGTAACAGCTTTCTGCTGTCACCAGGCCCAGGTGCTTCACTATCACTTGTTGTTTCTCTTAATTCTTGTTACATCCCTGTAAATAATTATTTTATTGAATTCTCTTCAACCACCCTGTTTGTGCTTTCTGTTTTCCACAAGGATCCTGAACTAAAAAGATGTGTTCAGGCACCGCGATAGCCACTAGGGTTATAAAGGCAAATGAAATCCAGACTTCCCGTCAAGGAGTGGATCACAGCTAAGATAGAGTTATATACAGAGTGATGGGGGAGCATGGAAAAGGTTATCTAAATCACGTTGGGAGTGACACTAAGAGGAGTTTTTTGAAAGAATTGATGCTTGATGTGAAACTTTTTATTTTAGAAAAATTCAATATATAAAAATTGAAAGAATATATTATTATAACAGCCTCATTAAGTAACATCACTCATTTTCAGCAATCGTTAATTTCATCAGCTGATGGCCTAATTTTATTTACCTCATCCATTTCCTCACCCCTTCCCCAGGATTATTTTGAAATAATTTCCAAACATATATCATTTTATCTATAAATATTTCAGCATGTATCTCCAAGACATATGCACAATATCACCATCCTCCAAAAAAAAACCCAATAAAACATCAATATGATCAAAAATAGTCAATATTCAAAATTATCAAATTGTACTGTAGATGTTCTTTTTTCCAGTTTATTTATTTGAATTGGGGTCGGATAAGGCATATATTATTGTAATTGATCTCATCTAATTTATATTCTTTATACATATGTACAACTATATGTAAATACATATATGTACGTATGTATATATGTATGTATGTATGTATGTATGTATGTATTTTCCCTTATAATTTCTTTGTTGGAAAAACTAGGTTATTTGACCTAGAGAATTTCCCTCAGTGTGGATTTCATAGATTGCATTCTGGTATTGTTGTTTAACATGCTCCTCTCTATTTTCCATAATGCAAAAGTTACAACTAGAGCTTCATATGACCCGGGTTCAATTTTTGTTTTGTTTTTGGTGGGGGAGAAAGATTATTCATATATTGGCAATATGTACTTCTTTCCAAAGGAATATAATGTCTGGTTGCTTCTCATTTTTCGATGTCAAGAGCCACTAATAATCATTGCCCTTGGCCAGAGCTTTTCAAATTTCAGTGTTCATCAACATCACTTGGAAACTTGTTAGAACTCAGACTGCTGGGTACCACCCCTCGAGTTTCTAATTCAGTAGATATGAGGTAAGGCATAGAATTCGCATTCCTAAAAAGTTCTGCTGGTGCTGCTGGCCCAGTGACCACGCTTTAAGAACTGCTCCTGTTAGCTCATCAGTTTGTTAGAGGTTCAAAGCTCGTCCTGAACATTTCCCATCCCACTCCTGGAATTGGCAATTTCTTCAAGGATCCCTGGTTCTTTTAGGGAACTGTCCTGTTTAGAGCCCACATTCTGAGGGCTAGAGGCACTTATTTCGGCTGAGCTTATCCTTGATTCCAGAATTTTGGAGGTTAGAATTAGGAAATACATATTTAAAAAACAAATAAATCACGAGTTCATATTGATACTTCCAATTCACATTCAAGAATACAAGGTTTTTACTTAACCTTATCCATGTTACAATAGTATGTCCTTTCTCTCCCTGTGAAAAATTCTGCTTTTAATAACACTAACATAATTTTCATTTGATTATCTCATTATTAATCACTGAACGATCTTAGAAAAAAATCCCAACATGTGCACTAACAATATGATTTCCAAAAATCGTTTCATTTTCTTTGTTGTTTTTAATTTTCATTGTAGTTTGCTGTTGTTTTAATCTTTAGGGCATATCCCACCAAAGTTATACAATCAAATCACCAGGTTTAAAATCACTTGAACTAGTTCCTTTCTGTGTAGTTATTGTCTCTCTCCCCCGACAGGTTATGCAGTTCAGTCACTTTTATACATTTATTTTAATTTTTAAAGTTTGTATTTCAGTAAATTAAATTCACTTTATAATTATATAAAGTATCTACAAAATTAAATCTTTGAAGCAAGGTATAGTCAAAGAAGTCTAACTTTTTTCTTTGATTATGTCACTCTAGTTCTTCCCTTCTCCCACAAGGAAATTTAAAATTTTAAAAAACATTTTCTGGCATTTAGAAAGGTTTGTACTTTTGTTTTAATGATTACCTTTTGTACTAACCCCTTTATTAATCAACCCTTTCCCCTTTTTGGGTATTGACTGCTGTTTTCTACTGTGAGCAATAATGAAGTCAGCTAGTGACCTCTATCATTCTTTTCTCCTTCTCATCCAGCAGTTGTTAATGTAGTATCCTTGTAGGCCCAATAAATATGATTAAGCAATCAGTAAGCTTATTGCATTTCTCAGTTTTTGATACTTGTACCATATCTACATTGTTTAGGGTGTGTAACCATTTAATTCTTACTAACATTAGGTTTAGTTTTATAAAAAAAAAAAAATGCTTACATCTAGTCCTTATGCCAAGGCGTCTCAAGTTAATTTTATTGTATGAAGCTCAGTCTCTACTAGGTTCATGAAGAGTTTAGAGGAATAGTATGCCCTGAGCTGTTGCACGTTCATAATATTTTGTAGCTTTTTCTACATGAACTTCAGTTTTTATCCTTGCTCATGCTTTTTTTTTTTACTAACAAATATAATACATCGTTATGTCTGTCATACAGATTTATTACTAAAAATATCTGATGACAATCTGATTTTCTTTCCCTTATAAGTGACTTAGTCTTTTTGTCTGGATGTCACTCTATGTGTGTGTATTATATATATTATATATGTAATTTTTTTCTTTAAAGTGCAATAATGTAGAACACTATGTCCCAGAGTATACCATTATGAATTGATTTCCCAGACATATGGTACACTTTTTCAATATTTAGTTTTAAATCTTTTTATTATTTCAGAAAGGTTTCCCTCAATTATAGTTTTAGAATTTGTTCTATTCATTGCTTTGGTTTTCTTCTTCAGAAGCTACGATTATATTTATATTGGATCTTCTTTGCCAATCTTCTATATCCATCACTCTTGAATACTTTTTAAAAAATCTTTTCTTTAATTTCTGTTATCTATAAAGCTTTTCTCTGTTTTGTATTTTATTTCTCTTAAAGCATATTCTGTTGTATTTATTTGGTTTTGTGTTTTTTAACTTTGAGATAATTCTTTTTCTTTCAATTTTTAATTCTTTCCTAAACTCTCTTACCTTTCTTTTTACATCTTTTTTTCCTTCCTCCAGTCACCTCACTTCTGAGTTTTCAAATTCTGTTATTCTTTATAGGTTCTATCATTTATTAATTTCTTTTAGCTCATTTTGAAACATTAGATTCTTTATCTGTTTTGTGGGTATATTTTTCGGGTATGCTTCCAGTATCTAAGAGATTTATTTCACTCTTTATTCTCTCATTTTTATACTAATTTTATGTAGGATTCTGTAGTAGTCTTTGGCTGCTATTCATTTCAAAGTGAAATTATTTTTCTTGTGCTTTGAGAAGAGAAGGGTGGACCAAGATAGCTATTCCTCTTGCCACTTCAATGAAGAAATGGCCTTAAATTTTGTTAGCTGTTGCTCTATCTTACTCTTTTTAATTTTATCTTCTCTTCTCTGTTATTTGCCCACATAGTCCCTGTCATGCTCACTTTGGTTTGTAATCCCAGCAGGTTCACCTTAGTGCTAAGCTTTGCAAGGGTTTTTATGCTTGTTCTGAGAGCTCAAAGCCCCCAGACCCCAAAGCTTTCAAGGACCCTTGGGAATTTGGGACTTCATACTTAGGACTTCTTGTACTTATTCTTGATTTGGGACTTTCAAAATACTCTCTCATTTTCCCTTACTGTCCTCAGAAAGTCCCAGTGTACTTTCCAGAGAGAAACTGACAGCAAGTTGGGGGTTTCTAGGCTTCAGGGTTATCACTAGTCCCTTTGCTTTTCCTTCCATTCTTCCACAGTGTTTTTGATACCAAATAGATCTTGTATCTTGATATCAAATCGTTTTTGATGATTTGGCTCCTCCTACTCATTTCCTGGATTTGCGTGTATATCTTGTGACCTAGTGTTACTGTAGATTTAGTTCATGGGATCTTGTTTTTCTTGCTATAGTTGCTCTGACTCTTTTAATGAGATAAATCAGGTAGCTTCCAGATCTTCCAGAATATTCCTTGGACTGAATATTGTCAAGTTGGCTAGGCATGTAGGGGAGAGGACTAGAAAGGAAAGGGCAGGAGAGAAAGGGGGAGGACTTCCAAATAAAAAGAGCATGCATGTGGAAAGGCATGGAGGTGTAAAACAGCATGATGCAATAGCAGAGCTGTATTCTGCTTCAGTGTTCATCTAGTAAGGGGTTTGTGTGAAGTAATGGAAGGAATGAACCACTGAGACAGATGGCGCTTGATCACAACGAACCATGTGTGCTAAACTAGGAAGTCGGAACGTTAATATTATAGGAGCTGTTGAAAGATGTAAAGCAAGGAAGTGACATTAGATTAATAATTCAGAAAGGTTTCTCTGGCAGCAGGGTAGAGAATGGACTTGAAGTAGTCCAGAGCACAGACAGGAACCCTCCTCCTTCTCATATTAGTTAACTATGGTAAAGTGAGAAGTGATGAAGGCAGTGGCAGATGGAACAGAGATGCTGTTTGTTAGGTTAAATTTACAGGGTATGGTTAATGTTTGAATTTGGGGGGATGTGATTGGGTGAGAGGTAAACATGAGTCTTAGGTTTCTGAGCAATATCTTGGCTACTACCCATTCTATTTTGTGTGGCTCTCATTCTTGCTCAGTTGTTCAGATACTTCTCAAAATGGTGATTTTGGAGACGCTTCTCTGTCTGATTAGACCCTGTGAGCTTAATAATACATGAGATTCAGTTATGAGACTTATTTTAAAGCTTCTGTAAAAATAGCCTTTAATCCACAAAATATTACAAAGAAGACACAGATTATTTTTCCTTAATATAAATCTGAACTAGCGTTTTCTCTGCCAGAATTTTGACTGTAGCATTTACGTTGATATTAGCATTCATTTCTTCTTTGTGATGAGAGAAGACTAAGATAGAAGTAGAAGGAGGCGGAAGTTGAGATTGGTATTCTGAACTAGATTGTGACTTCTCAGAAATTAGAGAATGGAAAGAAGGGCACAGAAAAATAACAGGAGTTTTACTTCCATCCCTTCTACTCATCTCAAACAAAACCCTCCATCCCTGCCACTCAAAGTATTTCTGCAGCAGCCGCAGGAGTATCACCTGGGAACTCGTCAGAAATGCAGACTCTCAGGACCCACATCAGGCCTTCGAATCCGTAACTGCGTTTTAATGAGAAATGAAGACGATTTGTCTGAACATTTACATTAGGAAGTGAACTTTTTCTGACTCTACCTCAACTCTCTTAGAACAGTAAGATTCTCTACTAAAGTATTTATTTAGTGAATATTCTACAATAACTTGAAAGATTTAGTGTAAGGAGAGAGTATGATATAGCGATTTAGAATTTATACTCTATGTGGAGTCAGTTTTCTTGGGTTCAAATATGGCTTCACAACAAATTAGTGAGATGACTATGGGAAGAATACTTCACCTTTCTATGGATTGGAATCCTCATCTGTAAATGTGAAGTATGTTTTTACCTCTAAGATTGTTGTGGTGCTCAAATGAGACAATATTTGTGAAATGGTTAACACAGTTCCTAGTACACAGGAAATGCATCATAAATATTAGTTATCATTATTAAAACCTAATAGCTTAAAAACGTCCTACACATGTCTTCAGTGTTTGTAGTGCCTTGTTAGAAGTAACGATGCAGTGTGCAGAGACCTCATTTTTTTCGAACAAGAAACCATCTTGGAGAATACACTACTATATAAGTATCTGAAGATATTTTTCAGAGAAAGGTAAATCTTCAGGATGGTGGTTGTAATCTATGTATTTGCATTGTGGTGATTACCTGGAAAGCAAAATTTTAACATTGGATCTTAAAAAAAGTTTATTCAGCATTTATTTGTATATTCCCATAGAACTCTTCTAGGTGAACTGTATAGAAAAACCCTTTTCTTGAAAAAAAATTCTTGAACTTCTGAAAGCTTGAGTCATTCTTCCTGTTTCTATTCACTCTTTTTAATGTTGTTGGTGTCTGTGTCCTGATGAAATCCTGATGAATTTTCACTTTCGGTGCTGAATGATCCAGCCACTATAGTGGCTATATGGCTTGAGACATTCTGAGCCAAAAATGTCAGGAAAAGCAACAATCATACAAAACATTGCATCTAGCCATAAACAAACAAGCAAAAGCAAAACAAATCCCTGTGTTTTTATAGGCTTTAGGAAACTGACTTATTCTATAGTCACCTACACATTTTAAAAGCCATGTTATTATTCCCTAGCAAGCATTTTAAACTAAAGAGGCCCATACTGTGGAGGTTAGAACGAAGTCAGAGAAATAAAACCCAGATTGTCTTTATTTCTTATTACAGAGCTCAGCATTTTTATGTTTCCTCATCAACAGAAAGACTCCCCCCTATACACCCTTGGTGCTTTCTATTTATGTTCACCTGCTACTCAATTAACACCCCATCAAACCACACGCTTGCAGGGGTTTATTGTCAGACCACTGCACTGCAGTCCTTAACCCTCTATCTCACCTATATTACACATGGAGTTAAAAACAGTCCCCTGACTGTGCTTAGAAAACATGTCTTTTCATTTGGTGTTTGTGTAAGGTTTTCCTTATGCGCATTACCCTGGGTGTTCATAAAGTTATAACTGTATCTACATGTGTCTGACATTTATTACCTTCCATAGGACCGTAAAACACACTTTTCTCTTTTAACTGTATCTGCTGACATGTTACATAAAATAAACTTTAAATATTACCTGTAAATTAATTAGCATGTTCCCTCTATTAGGAAAAGCAGATGAAGGCGTACCAACACTACTTTAATATAGTTGGCAGTTTTAATTGGATTCTTTGTGAAAGACAATGGGATTATTCTTACCCAGTTTATTTTTCATTTAGTTATAGTTATATACTTATATTAGCCAAGTAATACATACTCATTTGTAGAAAATTAAGGAAATACAGAAAAGTTTCAAGAAGAAAATTAACCCCTTTCTATCCAAATCATTTCACAATCTTTAGTATTATTTTGTTCCTTAAAAATATATATAACTATAATTATTTTATATGCATACCTATTTTTATAAATATTAGGTTTATATATAAATAATTTCATATGTACATAGTACTTTATGTAAATTTATTTTTTATACAAAATTTGACAATGAACTTATATTTCATATGTTGTTTTATATCCAGCCCTCATTACTTAATATTGTGTAGTTATCATGTCCCATGTGGTTAAATATTCTTTTTAAACTTGGTTTTTAATACTATATATAGTCATTTATCTTATGAAGGTACCGTAACATTTTTCACAGTTTAGATGAATGCAAATATTTTGCTGTTATAAATAATATTGAGGAAAACACACTGCTATGTAAAATTATATATGTATTTCTTTATTGTTTTAATTTTTAATTTAATTTTTAATTTTCAATTAGAGTTGATATTTAATATTATTTTATATTAGTTTCAGGTGTACTGCATAGTGCTTAGTTAGACATTTATATAATTTATGAAGTGATCCTTTGATTAGTTTAGTACCTACCTGGCACAATACAGAGTTATTACAATATTATTAACTATATTTGCTATGCTGTAAATAGGGTTTTCTGTTTTCTATTACATTTTCTAATTCATTATCATTTTGAAAGGAACCATTGATTTTTGTATGCTAATATTTTATTCCTGTAATACTGACTTTAGTGCTACTACTTATAATAGTTGTTCAGTTAATTCTTTTAGATATTCACAGTTTACCAAAGATTACTTTTTCTTCTTTCTCTATATTTGTATTTATTATTTATATTCCTTACCTTATTGTTTGCAAGTGCACAAACAGTGTTGGGTAGTAGTAGTAATAGCAGAATTTTTTACATTAATATCTGACCTAAATGAAAAGGTGTCTAATTTACAATTAATACATCATTATTTTTTTGTATATATTCAATATATTTCTGAAAATAATGCATATTGCCTCTTATTTATGATGTATGGTATTTAATATATGTCATAAAACTTATATATCTTATGTGATACTAAAGGTATAAAATATAAATCATGCTTGATAAATGTTATTTAAATCCGTAGGATATTTATAAAATTCTTTGGTTATGATAACAACAATTTAGAGAATGTCATGTCAAAAAAAAAACCCCAGTATCTACTTTCTACACATACTTCCATACTCTAGGGAGTAATATACACATTTCTTAACTTTACCAATTATGTCACCTATAACGATATTTTGATACATTTCTAGATACTTACTGAAAGTTGGCATTTCCTAACTTCTCTTAGTTAGCCTGTAAACATGTAATAAAGTGGTGTTTTGGGTAGGATTTTTTTCCCTGTGTGTCCACATGGACCAGGTATACTCATCCACTGAGAATTTGTGTGACTAAGTAACTAGTTCTTTTCTTTTGGATCTCACTTACTTCCTTCTTCATGATGTCCTAAGTATTTTTCTAATACTTTCCCCCAAATTTAAGCACCTTTTGGGAAGTAGAGAGGGGTTATCATACCTTAAAATCCCACTCAGCACAGGTTTCCGAATGAAATATCCACAGTGCAAAAAAATTGTTTTCTTAATAAAATTGCCTACTTTGCATTCCATAATCCTAATGCATTATTATGCTAATAAAATCTCTTTTTATATATGCATTTCTCTATAGCTGTATATTTATATCTAATCAAGTACTTCATCCAAGAGTTTGAAAAGGGAGCAGAATGGAAGCAAAAAGGAGAATGAGGGGCAAGAAAATCTCCCTTTGATGCTTGACAACTTTTAGTCTACTTCATTTCTGTTTTTAATTTAATTTTTCTATTGAATATAATTTATATATAAGATTATATTATTTTCAGGTATATAATATGATTTAATATTGATGTACATTTAATATTTATTATACATTGTAAAATGATCACCACAAGTCTAGTTACATACATTGTAAAATGATCACCACAACAAGTCTAGTTACCATAAAAGTTACAAATTTTTTTTTCTTGTGATAACATTCAAGATCCACTGTCTCAGGAACTCTCAAATATGCAATACAATATTATTGACCATAGTCACCATGTTGTACATTACATCCTCATGACTTACTCACTTTATAACTGGAAGTTTGCACCTCTTGATCCCATTTTGCCTATCTTCCAACCCCCTTCTGCTCTGGCAGCTGCCAATCTTTTCTCTGGATCCATGAGTTGTATTTTGTTTTGTTATTTTAGATTCAACATATAAGTTCAGTCATTATTTATCTTTCTCTGTCTGACTTATTTCACTTAACACAATACCTTCAAGGTCCATCCATGTTGTCACAAATGGCAAGATTTTTTTTCTTTTTATGGCTGAGTAGTATTCCATTGTATACATGTGTATATATGTATATATATGTATATTTATACATACATACACACATCTTCTTTTTCCATTCATCCATTAATGTACATTTTGGTCATTCCTATATCTGGGATATTGTAAATAATGCTGTAATTAACATAGAAACGTATATATCTTTTTGTTTTTGTTTTTAAGATAAATAGCTAGAAGTGGATCTCCTTTGTTTCTTGATTACTGATAAGGTATACTTCTCACAGTACCATGGATTTGCCATATATCTTCTTAAATCTTAATCTTTTCTCCTTTTATACATTTAAATGCCTATTTTAGATTGTTCTTAGAAGAGTGTACATTTTATTAATGTGAAATAGCTCTAATATATTTCCAGATTTTTGCAGTATAACTATTTTCATGATGCTGTCTATATTAATATGGCTATTTAATTGTGATATTTATATTGGATAATTTTGTTTGTACTTATTTCTGGCAATTTATTTTGTATTTTCTATTTGTCCTGCTTTTTTGTTTTTGTTTTTCTTTCCTGTCTTTTTTTTGGGTTTATTGACTTGTTATTTTATTTCTTTCTTCCAGTTGATTGACAGTCTACATTTTTTTCTACTCTTATAGTGATTATTCTTACATCTTAAAACATACTTTTACATTTTTTGTTTACTAAAATCTAAATTGAACTATATAAAGCTTTCCCCAAAGCAAGAGAAAAAACGCATTTCCATTTTTCTACTTTTTGCTTCTCTAACTCCTCCAGAACTAACCTCTTTTGTTAAGATTACCTGGGATTAGACTGTTAGTACATTTTACTATTAATGAACATTTACTTATTAGAATGTTAATGAACATTTATTTAGTCTTAACTATGACATTTCCCACTGTTCCTTGTATTTCACATTTTTTTCCTGAATTTTTGCATGCTTTAAAATTATTTTTATTTGAACTTCACATTTGAATGATGTTTTGTTGCACACAAATTAGAGGTTAAATAATTTCCCTTTATAATTTCGAAGTCATTGCTCCATTGTATTTTGATATCCGATGTTATAGTTTTTCTTTTGTAAATATATTGAATCAGTATTAGTCTGGTTAATGGACTGTGTGCTCATAATCAGATTACATATTTGAATCATTACCATAAGCAAAGTTGATATACTTTCAGAATATAGATACAGACTTGTAGCAATGGAGCAGAGAAAGGATACAGAAAGGATGCAATCAACAGTTGTTTAGAGAACTTGCTCTGATTTCCATCAGTTCTACAAGGATACAATAGCCAGCAGGCGTTTGACAAAGTGGCCTATACAAAGTGAGAATTCATCAAGTGCGAAAGTCTGGGGACCCAACCCCCAAATGGTGGCTCCCATCCTTTCCTTATGTATGAGACATAGTGGTATATAGCTAAAATCAATATACTCAACTTAATATACTGAGTTCAGCAACATATATATATTTCAACAAGACACATACTAGTAAATCTGTAGTTTATTCTGCTCATTCTTGCCTTTGGATGACTGTCCTTTTAAGTGTCACAGTCTGAGCATTAATCATAAAATTAATCTGCAGCAGAGTATGTAGACTGTTTCCCTCTCTGAAAACTTAAAAAATTTTCTCACTATGCTAATCTTAAATTTTGAAACAGAAATGTCCAATTATGAATATTTTCTTACATTTATACTCCTTGGCAATTGATAGATTTTTTTCAATCAGAAGAATTTCACTTTTCTTTGGGAAAATACCTTTTATAATTTCATTGTTTATTTTCTCTATTTTTCATCTTCTTTCTATGACTTCTCTCAGAAGATATTGAAAGTCCTGTATTCTCTGTGTCACTTAACTTTTCAATTATACTTTCCATTAGAGGTTGGCGCTGTTAATCCCCCACCCAGGTTACAAGTATCACTTTGACTGGCTTGTTGAGCACATTCCCCAACTGCTCCCTGAACTGCTGCTTAAAATTCACACTTGCCACCTTCTTTGGAGGACTTTCCTTGGTCCTTGTAGTAGGTTTGCTTTGGGAGCAGCCAATAGCCAATGACTTCCAAAGTAGTGATATAAAAGCCTACCTCTTTTGCCTTAAGGTGACACAGATTCTGGTACAATTTTTTTTGCAGTGTTCCAGGAAACAGAATGAGGGTAGACATTATTTGAACTCACATTCCTGTTTGACTTCTTCCTTTCTCTGCTTTCCTTCTCCCTTGCAAGTTTTTCCTAAGAGTTTTTCCCATAATAAATTACTTGCATATAAATCCTTCTCTCAAGGTCTGCTTCTATGGATTTATATGGTCTTTATCTTCTTGTAGTCTGTTCCTAGAGGATATCTTAGGTCCATATCCCAGGTCACTAAATTTTATCTTTGGCTGTGTCTTTTTGGTCATTTTGCTTATCTATGGAATTTTTCATTTTCCTTATTAAAATTTTAATTAACAAATATTCCTTTGAACTATTTATAGGGGAAATAAGGGACTTCTTTCAAATAACTTGGGGTGAAGGGATAAATAGGAGTGTAGATGAAATATGATTAGCTATGCATTGCTAGTAATTGTTGAAGGTGGTTGAAATGAACTTGGGCATTAATTTTTACCATTCCTTCTTATTTTGAATACATTTAACATATTTCATAATAAGTGTTTTAAAATAATCTGTTGGTTACTTTTTATTTTTCGTAGACACCGTCTTAAATTTCTCTGAGATTATTAAAGGCAGTTATGCCCAATTTACATCATTGGCCCTATTAACATTGTATGTGTGTGTGTGTGTGTTTTATATACTAGGTTTTTTTTGGTGATGTTTCTATCCATAATGATGTTAGTTCTCAAATAGTTAGGAATATTGAATGGTTGTGATTTTTTAATAAATCTGATCATCTCTGAATGTGAGAATCCTTGTTCCGTTGATTGTCCTATTATGCTTATAGCGACCTCCCTCAGATGTCTGAAAGAGTAGGATGGATTGCACTGCCACATGCAGGGGTCCAAGAGTTTTGGACAGCATATAAGTGATCCACATTTCTCCTGGGAGGACTTACCTACCTGGGTCATTGCTCTGCCTCTCTCCCTAATCCTTCTACTCACTGCTCTATTTTGCTTATAAAATTGTACATACAAGGTGTTGTTGGAAGGTAGTTTGGGTGAAGATGGATTTTAACTCATTTAGCTTCTTCAAACACAGCCTTCTCCTTCATGAAAATTGCAGGGCTTCTTGTATCCACTAACTGCTGCTTTTGAACCTCCTTCTTCACAAACAACACATACTCCATAATGATCTATTTCCACACATTTTTAGAGCTATAATTTTCTTCAACTTTAATTTTTCATAAATCTAAAATGTTCTCTTCATCTTATATAGGTATTTTTTTCTATGCTGTTATCAATCATTTAAAATCAATCATTTAAAAACAAGTGTGTGTGTGTGTGTGTGTGTGTGTGTGTGTGTGTGTTATTTCTTGTCATTTATGATGGGAAAGGAGTCATATGATCAGAGTTCACCATCTTGATGAATCCCTCATTTACATCCATTGTGGCTCATAATTGTCTTGTTACAATTCATTTACTTGTCACCTAATTTATTGTTTTTGCATTTCATCATGTTCTTTTGTCTCAGCTTGTTATTTTCTCATGGCTTTCTATTCCCATGTCATGCACTTTTAAATGCTTTGAAGATGCTAGATACCTTTTATTCTAAGTTTGTTCTTTTCATAAGAGAGTTACACTGTGGGTTTTCAAGGTGAAAATTCCTTCCCCATGATTGTATTTTTCAGAGGCTCTGTGTTGTTTGTTTTCTTTTATTTTTATCCATGATAAAGAAAACACCTTTCTATTCTTATTACTTGTCAATACCCAAGGTTTAAGGCTGTTCCTTGTCTCTACTCACTGTCACTTGGTGCAAATAGAATCCTTTTTTCAACAGTAGGCAGGAGAACAGGCTGATTCAGAAGTTCAGAGCACAGTTCCCCGTATCCAGTGTCTGTTGGTTGTTTCTCTGGTGTTGCTCCTTGGACCAGCACTAAAGGACATTCCCTGATGCCCATTTCTATATCGCTAATACCTGCTGTCCCTGGTCCTCCCTGCTCCTGTCCTTGAGCTCTAAATCTCTTTTGGTTGGGGCTAAATCTTACAGAAACATTGAGCCAAAACTCATCCTTTTCCAGCTTTTAAGAGTTTCTAAGTCTGAGTGAAAATGGAAAGAATAATTCATTCAGTTACTCAATGATTATGAGCTGCTTTCTCCATACATTTCTGAGGGATTAGGGTTGGGATTGGAAGATGAAATTCTACTTTATATATCACAAAAGCAAAATAGATCCAGTAAAGGAAGGCCCACTAATTCTGGAAGTTCGAGATCATCTGAGCTAGAAGGTAATGATAAAGGAAGCTTTCTGACATTTATTTTTCACACTGAGTGGGGTTTCCCTATTTTGTCAGTCCTATCTTTAAGGTAAATTTCTTCTATATGCTAAAAATAATTTCTCTCTTAGGGTTTGATTTAGGTGTTGGTATGAGGTTTATTTTTTGCTTTCATAGATATTCTGGTTGTTTGTATGCCTCAAGGATTGCTAACAACAGTTTAACTTTTCATTTCTGCTAAGCATTGTCTTTTCTTTATAACAAAGCCTATATCCTAAGTATAGTTTGCCAATCATTTACCATTCCATATTTTAAATACATTGGACTCACTAATTTTATAGCTGACAGAAGAAAATCATTTCAAAAAATCTCTATTACTAGACAAGATTTTGATAGACACTGGTAATTCAACATGTCATGTTGTCCAATAAAATATTACCAAGAGTAACTCTCTCAGGTTCCGTCATTGTCCTTAGTTTTTCTTAAACAAAACTCATTTGACAAAGTAGTTCCTTTTGGAAACTCACATATCATGTCAAGTAAAGGGCCAATTTTTCCTTTTTTTTTTTTAAATTAAGAAATATCAATCTTATGGGGAGAAAAACAAATTCTCTCCACATTTATATATTGCACCTACACTGTTATAGCTACCCTGAATTTTCTATAAGAATCTTTTCAGGAAGCATAATCAATGCCCACAATTCTGAAATAAATATACAAAAGAACAAAGAGGAACAATAGTAGCATTCTAAATAAGGATCAAATTATCAATTTGTCCCCTCTCTATTCTTTAAGGACTTTGTCCTTCTTTAACAACCAAATGCTTCAGAAGTAGAATTTTATAAAGAGAACTTCTTCTTCTGAAGCATTTCAAATTTTTACTCAATATTTTGAAAGGTTCAAGTGAAGTTTCTATAATATGATTAATGTTTTTCCACAATAGTATTAATATTTTTCATGTTTGATACAACCTGGATGTAATTTTTTTGTGAGATTCACTGAGCTATTACCACAACAATTTTTCAAATGATTCAGAAATATGCTTTTAAAAAAGTATATCTAATATAAGTATGCACTGAAACTATTGAGAATTTATTATCTTGGAAGTTATAAATTTAATTTTGATCTGTTATTATTTAGTCATAATAGTGGAAGAGCTATGACTGAGTATATGTGATATAGCCAGTATTCCTTACTGTCTGCTGTGTGGTGAGTATGTCTATGATTTCAATCTTACTATTAATTGCCAAGGTTGGTTTGGCTGCTGTGTTTTATATGCACCTCAGAACACTGTACAGAAGTGATGGTAAAGATTGTTTATTCTTGTCCTTAGTGACCTTGGGGCATTATCTACTTAAAACCCAACTTTCTATAAACACATGCTAACTTCTCAGTAAGTTTGTAGGCTCTAGTGCTCTCAGCAATGTAAAACCATAGGTCCTTACAATCAGTAAATGTTTCCTGGCACAACCCATGAATCCCTGGCAAGGTACACACAGGCTTTCATGAAAGGATGACACTTGGTGGCACAGAGCTGGACTATAGATTTTTGACTATTACACTTATATTTCCCCTTTTGAAATCTAGAAGTGAATTAGTAAAGTAAAAACTCATCTTATAGTATGTCTATGTTTTTGATGGAATAAATCTAGATGATATATTTTCATAGAATTTTGGCCTAAGAGTCAGGTGGCCTTCCCCACTTTGATAATGTAATATCAATTTTTGAGTTATTTATATATGTAAAAGCATTACATGTTTATTGTAGGAAATACAAAATTGGATAAATAAAATAAAATAGGAAAATAATGCTCAGAGAAAAATGCTGTTAACAATAAAAATGCTCAGGGAAAAATACTTAAGTCATTTTTAAATTAGTCGTGAATTACATACTTTATTCTGCATAAAATAAATTACTAAAAGTAAGGTTAAAGTCAACCTGAATCACTATATTAAATTCCAGTTCTTTATCCAGTTATTATTTTTTTATGTATTACACACACACACACACATGCACACACACACACACAAATTATTGTTTGGGAATGTATTGAATTTATAGATTGAATTAGAGAAAAACTGACATTTTGCAATATGAAATATTTACCTCAATGAAAGTGGTATTTCTCCTTAGTCTTCTTTTATGCCCTTCAATAAAAATATGTAGTTTTTCTCTATAAAAGTTTTACATGTTATTTCCAGGCACTTTATAATTTTTGTTACTCTTATGAATAGGATTTGTATTATATATTCAAATTGGTTGTTGCTGGTTGGAAGAAAGATGTGAGAACTGTCTTAGCCTGTTCAGGCTTCCATAACAAATACCATAGACTGGGGGCTCCAAGAACAAACATTTAGTTCTCATAGTTCTGGAGGCTGGGAAGTCCAAGATCAAGGCACAGGCAGATTTGGTATCTAGTGAAGACCTGCTTCACGGTTCATAGAAGGCAACTATCTTCTCGTTGTGTCTCACGGGGCAGAAAAAGCAAGAGCTCTCTGGGGTCTCTTTTTTTAGGGCATTAATTTCATTCATGATTCTCCACCCTCATGATCTAAGTACCTCCCAAAGCCCCACCACCAACATCATCACCTTGGGGTTAGAATTTCAACATGAATTTTACAGGGAACACAATCAGTCCATAGCAGAAGCTTCTTATCATAAAGATGATATAAGATCAGTAATACACATTTTCTCTAGAAATAGAAATCAACTTCAAACTAAATTTCAAGGGACTACACTAATGCTTCAAAAACAAATCTATTTTTTTTCAAGTTTCTGACTGCTGTAGAAGATACATATTTTATTTTTAATAAACTTTCTAGTGACTCTTGTTTTGCATGTAAGACTGTTTATGTGGTTTCATTGTTTAAAAGCTACAAAACATCTGTAGATAAACATATTATTGTAAAAATTAGTAATAGTTTAAAAAAGTATTAATGTTAATGCATCAACAATTCAAAAAGTGTATTAACTAATTAGTTAAGTTTTTAAAAAAATATATTATTCTTAAAAAATGTTATAATCTCACTTATTATTATGGTCTTGGGGGCCCTGTCATTTTTTTCGTCCTGTTGTGATAAACATTTAATTATAGTTTCTGAACTCCCCTACTACCACCAGTACCAAGACAGTGCACTTTGGTCCGGTTTTGTTTGCTTTGGTCAACTTTTTCTTTCACATGGGAAACAGGCAAACAATTTATTTTGATGTGTTCATCTTATATCTAGTCATCTTGCTACATATTAGTTTTAATGGTTCATAATTGATTCTCTTTAGTTTTCTAAAGTAGGTAATTGTACATAAAAGCGGCCTTCTCTCTTCCTTTCCAATATTATATTTCATTTCTTTTTCTTGTACTTGTGAACTAGAACATCTACTTATAAATAATAATGCAATAAGAGTAATGATGGCAGCATCTTTATATCTCATTTCTGAGTCTTTGTAAGGCTTGTAATATTTCACCATTAAGTACAGTGATTTCCATGGTTTTGGTTCATAACTTTTATGAAGTCAAAAACAGTCCTTTTGATTTCTAGTTTACCAAGTGTCATTTTTATGATTATAAATGGGTGTTAACATTTATCAAATTCTTTGATGTTATATAATTTTATTCCATCATAAATTACACATATAATTCACATTTTTAGGTTCTCCTTTGCTGCATTCCACAGAAAAATGTTTTTTAATCGTGATGTACTCATCAAGCAAACTGCAGGATTCATTTTGCATATTATCTAGAATTTGGTCCATTGCTGTGTAGTTTCAAATGTTTTTTTAAAGGAGTGTATGTTGAATATTTTTCAAGTCTCTGTGTAGTTTTTTTTTTCTTTGTTGATTCCTAAGAGAAGTTTGCTCGTCTCCCACCAACATTATGCATCCGTTAATGTATTTACGCATGTTGTTCTATTATCTTATGCATATATATTTTGCATTTGAAGATGTTTTATGTGCAAGAGATATAATGAATATGAACTCCTTGCAATATATTACCTCTTTTATAAATACAAAATTTCTTTAGTTTCTTTTAATGCATTCACTTTTAATTTATGTTGAGTGAGGTCATTATTACTACATCGACTCTTTAAATTATAAAATAAAAATATATACTTTTTCATTCTTTTATTTATAATTTTCTTGTCATTTTGTAGGTGTGTCTCCTATTAACAGCATATAATGGAAGTTTGCTTTTTTATAACCACATTAGAGTCTCTTTAAAAGGTAATGTTTAATTATTAACATTCATCTTCATTACCAGTATGTTTGGAGTTTTCTTTTTTTGTTTCTTTTCTTTGGGTAATTTTTAATTTCTGGATTTTCTCTTTCTCTTTTTATTCTTTGATTTTTGATCTGCCCTTGTTTAATTTTTTTCTTTCTAGGTTTGAAAGTTATACTTTATGTTTCTACATTAGCTAGCTACCCTTACATATTTTAACTAATTTTTAAATAATTTCACACTTACAAAAAGGTTACAATAATTGCACACAAAAACTCTCAATAACTTTTTATCCAGAATCTGGCTATTAGTTATTTTTCTACATTAGTCACACACAGACACACAAACCAACATTATGTAATTGTGATAGAATCTAACCAAATATTATTAACTGTTCTAATAAAGTCTTTTGTAGCTATATTTTCCAAGTTCAATATCTAATCAACACAATTACATTTAGTCATCATGTATCTATAGTCTCTTTTAATATAGAACAGTCTCTTAATCTTTTCTTGCATTTCATAACCTTGATTTTTTTAAAGAACAGGTCAGAGTCTTCGTGTAGTGCCTTTCAATTTGGATTTTTTTCCTGATGTTTCTTCATAACTAGAATTAGGCTATGCTTTTGTTTAGATAAATACTTTGTAATATCCTATTTTTCAACAAAATTTAACCACTCATTTTAGAATCCATTGCTGATAATTGCCTAAGATAATTATTACAGTGGTTGCGAAAATGGGTTTCTCTAATTCTGTTTTTCTTCTCAGATTTATTACTTGGTATTCTATTTGAAGATAAACCTTTCTAGTTTTCCCCATGTATTACTCATTTAAAAAAAAAAATATATATATATATTAGTGTGGAGTCATGGATTCTCATTTTATTCAATGGATTATAATCCATTATATTATTATTTATGTTAACACTTAGATAATCTGAGATTTCGTCCAGATTATTCTTGTGTTCTTTCATCTGTTACCTTCATTCTTTGAGCAGTTCTTATTTTCTGGCACAGCCATTTCTCCAAGGATCCCTAATTCTTTTTAATGAAGAGAGATATGTAGAAACCAGGATTTGGATGCTCGATGTGTATTGTTACTGAGGTGTCATATACCTCTATACTTAATTTTTTATTTCTCTTTTTATATTAAAAATTATGTGTTCACACTAATACTCCCCAAACGAAAACAACATCACAAATTTATTCTAGCCTTCCCCTTTACATGTGTCTATCTCCCTTCTCTGAAAGAGAAATGTTGCTCCCTGATCCCTTATTATATTTATTTATTTGCTCAAGTTCCCTGCATGCAACCAATATTCTGAACATGCAATTTGCCTCCTTGGCCCCAGCCATGCTGTATATGAACACAGATGGCTCACTCCTCTGTCTCCACCAAAGGAGAGAAAAGGACCTTTTAGATTTTTAATGAACATATTTGAACTTAAATTTTTCTTTCAGAATCTAGTCATTATATATGTTCTCTCTTTATATAAGAACAGTAGCATACATTTGCTTTTCTTTGTGCCCTGATCTCTACTTTCCATGTTGATATCATCTGAAAATTTATATCCAGATTGTTATTAATAAGCTTTAAAAACCTATTTATTTAGACTTACTCATAAATTTTCTAAAAAATCTTTTTGTGCATTATTGCTGTTTCCTCCTGAATCCATTCTTCTTCTGTTCAAATTACATCACTTAATAATATTTCAGAATCAGTCTATGATTGATAAATGTCTATTTCATTCTCATATTTTAATGTCATTCATCTGATCATAGATTCAGAATTATGCCTTTCTGAGTTCTATAAAGTTTTTTGCCATTTTTTAAATTTATCCAGTGTTGCCAATGGGAAGACTGATCCCAGATACGATTCACTTCTGATAATAATTAATAAAAAATCAATAATAACAAGCAACAAAAAAATTTAACAAAACATGAGATTCCATTCAATATATCAACAAAAACTGAAGTATTTTGTATTTAAACAAAGCAGTCTTGAAATTTCTGTGAGGAATAATTAAAACTATATTAAAGAATGCAGAAAGCTGAGGAAATTCAAGGATAGTTCATGCTCTTGCATGGAACAACTTGTCATATAATATTTATATTCACACCAATAATTTATGCATTGGAAGCTCCATTAAAGCTCTAACTGAGGTTTTTTTGTTTTGTTTTGTTTTGTTTTGTTTTGTTTTTTTTTACAAATACAGCCTGTGTATTATAGTTTCCTAAAACAGACATATAAACCAATGGAATAAAATGAACTCAGAGAGAGGAAATTTATATATATATTTCTTTCTTTATCTCTCTCAAACATACACACACACTTATATATTCAGGAGTAAGCTTAATTTTAACTCTCAGCATTTGTTTTTTTAATGTATAATTTTTGCTACATTTCCATTATGCTAACTATATAAAAGTGATTTATAAATATTTGTCTCTAATTCTAGCTTTAGAAATTGTTTACGCCTGATCTCATCTGACTTTGGAAGCTAAGCAGAGTCAGACCTTGTTAGTACTTGAATGGAAACTGCTTAGGAAGACGGGGTTCTGTAGGAGTAAAAAAAAAAAGAAAAAATTGTTTATATGAGGATTATTTATTTTTTTGAAGTTTAGAAAGCCTAATCTATAAGTATATCAACCCATTAAGACATATTTGAATATAATGCCTTGATAACACAAATTTCTTACCAATGTATCATCTATCTTTTTATGAATCAATTTTGGTAATTTATATTTTCCCAGAAAATAGTCAATTGATTTTTTTTCAAAACAGAAGCATGATTATGCATGTGGTATTCTTTTATGATTTAAACTCATTCCTGATTTTTCTGTTCTCTTTAATTTTGTGTAGATTTGTCATATTTTTTTATTTTATGGTTTTATGAAAGAACCATTTCTTATGTACATTTTACATATTCCTTTTTATTGTTGTTTACTATTAATTAGCTATTCTTATCTTTATCTTTTTAGTTACTTATTTTCTTAGTTAATTTTTCTTTTTTATATTAAGAACATTTAAATGTATGTGGTGAATATATCTTTGTCTAAATTACCCAATTTATGCATACTTTTAAAATTTTTATTAACTTATAAATAGCCCATCATTTGCTTTGATTTCTTTGTCAACCCACAACTCAAGAGTTTTTATTTATTTTTAAATATTCAAGTAGTTTAATTTTTCTTACCCTTTGAGTCCTTTGAAATATGGAAGATATACTAGTGTTCTTTAAGATATTAAAATTTTTTTTCTAATTATTAAAGTAAAAATGAAGCAATTTCTAGTGACCCCAAGAAAGTGATGAATTTAGATACTTGTACTTCCTTTAGGTGCTTCCCTCTTCTTCCTTTATTGAGATTTCTGGTTTATTGTAGCATAATTTTGGATTTCAAAATCCAGGTTACTATTATTTTTTACAATCGGTATTTTCTCTTAATATTTATTATGACATTTGCATTAAATCAGATGGACATATTTATAAGATATAGTCAAGCAACACTGATCTACTAATATATTTTATTATTATCAATACCCTTTTATAATATAATGACTCATGTTTTTATGTGGTAGATCTGCCTCTCCATTAGCTGGAGAATGGCCTTGAATAATTTTTTAAGAAATATAATGTTGATGGTAGGTTTCTTTGGCAATGTCTTTTTATTGTTCTTATAATATGCCTAAGTAATGTATTTTTATTACTCTTGTCTTGGTGTCATCATTTTTTTTCTCAAAACTCTATAGCTATTGTTCTACTTTGTCATGGAGTATCAATGTTAAAGGGAGTAAAACAAAACAAAACAACAAAACAATGAGGACAACTTGATTTTTTTTTCTTTTTAGAGATAGTATTTACCCCTCACCACCCCAACTCCGGAAAAACGTACGATTTTTTATCTATCATTGTAATTCCAATAATGTATCAAAATATGTAGATTTGTTTAAAATCTGTTTTGCCTAGAGCGGGTATAAATGGGGGGAGTAAAGCTATTCCCTTGCCTCTTGGTTTCAAGAGGATCTTCGGTAGCACTCGTGGTCTCCTTGGAAATCCTTCTTTCCATTCTTTGGCCAGTTCCCTAGAGGGAGTTACTTTTCTGATTTGTGTATTTGGCAAATGATGGTCAGCCCCTTCTGCATATTTGTCACTCTGATTTTTAGTGAAGCCCGCCTGTACAGAGGATGCACATCTGGTGTTCTCTGACCCCTGTGGTAAGATGCCGGCTCCTATGTTGCAGAGCTGTGCTAGTGACTATGTAGGCATACCTGTCTGATTCAGGATTAAGCTATTAGGAACACCATTGTAGTCTAAAATTTAAGCCAGTTTCTGAAATCTGTCTTATTAGCCAACTGATGTTATTTCTCATTACCTGATTCTTCTCACTTTGTGATTGTTTGGGACTCCTCCCATCAAGACCTCTAATATATTCGATAATGATATCTGGTACGTTTAGTATCTTTCAATTCTCAGGTACAAGCCTTTTTTTCAGTTTAGAAAATTGTTCTTTTTTCCTCATCCTCCTCCTTATTTTCTTCTCCATTTGTTCTCTATTTCTCTTAAATTTAGAAATTCCTATTATTACTTTGTTCTCTCTCTCCCCCGTGTGGTGTGTGGTGTGTGTGTGTGTGTGTGTGTGTGTATCTGCCCTCAGTATTCCCAACCTAGCAGATAGTCACCATAACAGCCAACTCTCCAACATCCCCTCCCTTTCAAAATGCGGCAATACCCAAGGCTGAATTCCAGATGTTTCTAACTTGGGTTACTGAATTTATGGACCGATTAAGTAAAGCTGTAGCCAATTATTAACTTTCTCCTTATCCTTTCATTTGGATCTAAAAGGTAGACTTAAACATAGAATCATATTTTCTCAGTCTAAAATCCACCCAATATCCAAATATTAACATAGATTCTCCCATACATACCCAAAAAGAATAGCAAACCAAACAAAAAGTCCTCAAAACTACCCTTGACATATGAAAATATGCTGATGTTCTGAAAGGTGGGTCAATATTAAGGGGTAAAATATATGTTATTATATATTTGCAATTTGTAATTGCAAAATGATGGGAGTAGTGTTAGAGAATTTGGAGCCTATGTTTTAACCTCACTGTACCCACAGTCAGTAGGAGCCAGTGCTTTCATTCTTTGCTGGACAGAGCAAGAGAAATGGCCATCCCATGTGATCTCTGCTCACAGTGATCTCTATATCCTAAAGGTGCCAGTTGTCCTGACCCAATCAAATTAGAAAGTGTTGGTGGATTTCCTTTGGGGTTCCATCCACTCATTTTTCAGATGCTCTACAGTGGTTATGGACTGAGTTGGTCCTTCTTCATTCCAGTGATGTCTGTAGTTGCTTACAGTTCAGGAATTCTGTGTGATGTCCCCATGGACAGTTTCCAGCGGTGGTGATATAGTCTTCCTATTTTTACACATGGTTAGTCATTTCGATGACAATTTCAAAGTAGACCAGGGGCAGTTTTGAGGCTACTATCTTATCTGCAAATGTGTCCACTTAATTAGGTTACATCGAACTGTGACTCTGTTTCCCTATTTGTAAAGTAGTGATAATCTTAATTACTTCCCAGAGGCATGAAGATAAACTCAGTTCATAGATGTGAAAAATATTTGGAAGTGAATGTTGTATGCATTAGAAATTAGAATCGAGCTTTTCAGTAGTCACAAATATTGCAGCAAAGATATTATGAGTTCAGGACTAGAATCTTCAAATACTCTCTGTGAATAATGTGTTCATTCTCAACATTTAAAATAGCCATTGGATACAATAATTTTGTTTAGTGATGTGCTCAGAGGAAACCAGAACATGAAATAGTTACATATTCTTATAGCAGACCATGTGGGCAATTAGAATAGGAACAAATAAAGTGTGTGGTTTCTTTTTATTGTACATCTGTTCTTTCATCTCTATTTACTTTGCAAAAACTATTTCTCCAATAAAACAACCTTATGATGAGTTTACTGTATTTCCATAATAGTGCGATGCAAATATTTCTTTATAGCTAGAGTTTTAGTAAGCAATGGTGAAAGAGAATCTTTCAAAGTCACTATTTGGATTTTCTTTTCTTTTGATCTTTTAGAATATAGGTGGAGTTAGTCAGAATATAGACAACATGTGGGGAGCTTATTATGATTTATTTTGTTTCTGAGAATCAAATAACTTCTTATTAAAAAATCTTCTTTTTTTCTATTCTTTTTAACACCCGAGAGGTAGTATTGTGTGGATTATTATTGCAGACTTTGGATTATTTGCTGGGTTTTTGATCATACACCACCATTATGTAATCATTTTAAGCCTTTGGTTTCCTAAATAGAATGGAGATTACCTACCTTTGAGTTGGCAACTATATGTAGATGTCAACTCAGTATATATTTGGAAATTTTAAAGGGATTTTAATAATCTAATAAAGTACAGTGATATCTTTAGTTATTCATTTGTTGTAGGGTGGCATGGAGACAGAATCTGGTTTGGTTTGCAGAAAGAAAAATGTCTTCTTTTTTGTGGCTAATATTTTCTTTACCCTCTGTGGGGTACCTCTGCATGCTCAAGAGTTATAAGCACAAAGGACATCTATCTATAAGACAAAGTTAACAATAATGATACTCTTCTTCAGTTAGTTGTTTAACAATCACACTGTACTAAGTGAGAAGGCATTAGATAAAACATATCAACTTAGTGAGTTTATTGAGGACTTTAGTCAGTGCTGTTGAAGGCTAGGGATAACAAAAAAAATCTCATTGTGAAGCATACTATTAACATGACATTCTCAGTTAAATTGGAACTTGTACTTCTTAATTGACGGATTATAGGCAATGGGAACTCTTAAATTTAAATACTGAACAAGCATATGTTCCTACATCTGATGTTGATGTGCTATTAGTGAACAATTTTGTCTATGAAAATAATAAAATACTTGATAACATGGCTGTATATACAGAGACTTTGATTTCTTCAGGGAGGTAATATATGTGGAATAAAATAATGCAAATTACAATTACTTAGATTTTTGATAAATCTTAATAGGGTAAACATTAGGGTACTCTGTTTGGGTAATACATTTCATATGCTACTACAGTTTTAATTACATCAATATGAAGACTCTAATTAAACTGAAAGGAAAAATTATTATTTGTATTAGACATAATACCTGGCACAGGCAAGTACTTGCCATGTTAATCAATAGAACATGATGCTTGATTATCTAAAGGTGATCATAAATCACTTAGTATTGACAGTCATGCTCAATCATAGTTTGCTGTTCACACAAGGCTTCAGTAGTACGCACAATGGTAATTCCACTGAAACCCACCAAATATCTTTTCTACAGTTAAAGATTATTGTGTAAAAGATAAGGCCTAATGAACGATATTAAGTGGTATCAAGGCCATTATGGGAAACCAGATCATGTGCGTTCTGGTTATTCTCTCTGGAGTGCCACCTATCCCATGTCATTTTCCCTTACACTATTGGCCTTACTCTATTCAATTTTAAGCCCTTAGCTGCTTTGTTCCTACTTCCAGAAAGCTTACCTGACTCCTTGGACTAAGTTAAATCCCCTATTAAATATTCACATAGCAACCTGTACTTCTCCTATGAAAATATTCAATTCATTATATTGATTGCTTATATAATCCTCCTCCCAACTCAACCCCCAAGACTAGCTGTGAACAATAGAAGGTAGGGACTGGGCCTACTACATTCTTTCATATCTCTTAAACCTCTGTCAGAGGGGTCAGCCCATATCGAATGTTCAAAAATTATTGTTGAATGAATAAGTACATGAATGAATAAATAGTTGCACAAATTGGCAGGTACAGACAGTCTAAATGGAAAGAAATTTTCATTTAAAGTTAAAATTAGAAATTAGTTTTTAAAATCCACAGATTTGTGTTCAACGTTAGTGACATAGCAACAGTAACCTAATAAAGCCGTCTAGGTGATCTTAAAATGGTGAAAAAAATGTATCCATATTAAAATTTTTAATTCAATGGTGTTAAAAATTGTGAATGAAGCTAGTTCCTAGATATAAGCTTTAATATAAAGAGAATAAAATTGAATTACTGATCTTAAGTCATCAAAGTATCTCATGTGATAATATGGCATATTCTTTGCCTTCGGATAGATTTATAAATGAGTCTGCTTATTATAGTTTTTTCTCTAGCCATTTGCAGAAGGTTTTAGACTCTAATGATTATTCTAATGCAGTACAAGATTGCATTATTTCACAAACATTATAAATGAAGAGGAGACTCATAATTTAACCAGGATAAGGACATTTCATTTGTTAAGCAAGTATACAATCTTTCGACCATTTATGTTAGTAGTAATTGTCAGACATACTGAGCTGCATTTTTACCTTGAATGTAGTGGGGATGCCTCCTCTGCTATGTTATAAGGTAGTGTGATATAGTAGAAAAACATGGCTCTTGAATCAGATGAATCTAAGTTTAAATTCTACCCTCCTGTGAATTGGACACATCAGATTTCTTACTTTTCTGAACCTCAGATTTCTTATCTATATAGCGAGAGTGTTGTTTGGGATTCAGTGAGATATTATGTGATTGTGCCTGGAGAACAGTTAAATGTTTTCCTCCACCCTTTCTTCACTTAACCAAGAAGGATATAAGAGGAACTCTCTCACTTTGTTGGATCACAAATATAAGCAAGTTTGTAGCCCTCTCTAAAACACATTAGAACTTTAACATATTAAATTTTAATGGACTAATAATTGCAATAAGATAATGAAAATTTATATAGCATGTTAAGGTTTATAAGACACGTTTTCAAAATTATTTCATTTACTCATCACAATGATCTAATGAAGAAGGTATCATAGTATGTGGTAAAGTGTGTTAACTCTAAAGACAAGCCACCTTGGTTTATGTCCAGGTCCTCCTGCTTACTTACTATTGACTTTCAGAACATCCCCCTCCTCGCTGTGCTTCTGATTCCCCATCCATAAAATGAAGATACCATTGTTTGCCTTATGAGATTCTTGTGAGGATTAATGCAACAATTGTGTAGAGCATCATGCAGGTTTGAAATACTTAGTAAGTGTTAGGTGCTCTTATCTTCCTTAATGCTTCCTCATTAAAATGCTTAGTGCTTACACAATCAAAAAGAAACTTAAGGCAGAGAATTTAAGCAACTTTAAAAAATCCAAATAGTGTAAGTCTAACACATGGCTTAGATTGTGCCTTCGGTTTCCAAACTGTATGCTATTTCCATTACAGCTTACTGCTTAGCCAGGAATATCCACAAGTCCTATGTTATGTTAAAATGATTAAAATGACCACTGTCATATGTTGGTTGCCTTTATTCTTGTTTGAGAACCTGATTCTATCCCCTGATGAGGCATAGTGGATCGAGAGAGTGAGCCAGTAGGCCATGTCTGGTCCATTCACTTGCACGCTATAAGAGCTTAGAAAATGTATATTGAAGGAGTGAATGATTTGGAAATTTGTCATTTGGATTTTAAAGTAACATTCCTGATGGCACGTACTATATCTTTCTCCAAAAGAAAAGGCAATTTAAGATGTACTTACTTCTCTTACATGATTTTGATTGTCTGGATATAACATAAAATAACCTCAGAAACAGAACTCAGTTTGGTACACTATAATAACTCACCATTGTGACAATATGTTTCTTTGCTAAGGTGGTTATTTTAGGGGGAAAAGATTTTGTATAGAGGATGAAGTAAAATAATTGACTTCACTGGAGTCAAGGACCTTTTAGAGAAAAGGCTTTCCAGAAATTCATCACTGTGTCTTAAAAACTCCCACTGAAGAAAAATCACACGTTTAATCTTTGTTGAAATTCCTTTAAATCTAAAATGGATTTTTCTTGCCTATTCATGTAACATTTTAATTTTCAAATTTAAATGGTTTTTGGCACTAATTTAATATATGCTAATATCATTGGTTTATCTTTTAAGCAACATTAAGTGTTTTGATCCTACCACAAATGAATGGTAAGTCATTCCTGGTGGGGATAATTAGGAAAAAGACAAAACTCTGAGAATAAATTAGAGATAAAGGAGATTGCAGAGCCCTTTCTATGGAGCAAATTTGGGAAAAACTCACAAATGCTGGTCATAAAAGTTACCTCAGTACCACAGAAAAGTGTG
The DNA here is from genome assembly GCA_003508835.1 of Eonycteris spelaea. Lineage (NCBI taxonomy): Eukaryota > Metazoa > Chordata > Mammalia > Chiroptera > Pteropodidae > Eonycteris > Eonycteris spelaea. The sequence continues at coordinate 5,545,146 of PUFA01000054.1, read as the reverse complement.
TTTGGACCTAGGAAATAGACCTGAGTATTCCCCAAGTGTTAAAATCAGGAAAGCAAATGAACTGTTGGGATGGGTGTCAAGAAATAAAAAGGGCCTAGCAAGACATGACAGCAGTGGGGTTAGGAAAAAGAGGCCAGATTTGAAAAATGTTTGGATATTTAAATTGAGAGAGGAGTTTGACTGACTTTGAGACAACAGGGCATGAACCAGGGAGTAGTCAAGAATGATTCCTGTTTGTGTTTTGTTTTTTGTTTTTTTTTTGTTTTAGCTTGGGAAGCTGTTTGATTGGAAACTTTATTGAGATGGGGAATCTTGAGAAGGAAGAGCTATTGAGGTGGAGATAGTGAATTAATATTGGACATATTATATTTAAGATAATTGCAGGGCATTTATTTATTTCATACTTGTAGTATGAAAGGTATTGGACCAAGCTCTGTAAGGGATTTGGTGAGAGAGAATATCGATCTTTACTTTTAAAAATTTATACTCGATAAAGGGAGAAAAGACATTACTCCAACTATAATGTTTAAGAGATAGTATTCTAAGAGCCATTGCAGGAGAGAGCAAGTCAAGTCCAGAGAAAGATGTCTGTGACCTAAAAAGTGATTGCAGCATCTCTATCTTTCTAGTTAGGTTTTATTTAATATCTATGTAATCTAACTCTCATGAGGAAACTTTTGTTAAACTAAGAGAATTTTCATACATATTGACCACTTTAGGTAATAGTAAACAAATACATTTCAGTTTATAATTAACATTTATACAATAATATATACTTTTCTGTGAATATAGAAAGAGATACTCTTCTTGGAGCAGAAACTACACTCAACCTTGTAAACTTAAACTTTCTCCCTGCATTATTGTTAATTGAATGTTAACCTATTTACTGAAGCCACGGTAGAAAATAAGATGTATTTTAACAATTTAAAGTTGGATATTACCATCTAAATTTGCTAATAAAATTTTATCTTTTTATTGGCATTTAATATTTTTTGCATTAATTTTTTATGAAATATTTCCAAAGACTGATAATAATCATATTTATATAACAATTATAAGTTTTATATACTGATTTTCACTTTCAGTAGCCCACTATTTTAAATTATTTTCATTAGTTCAGGTACTTTAGTAGTACAGTAAAACATTTCTTGATTTCTACATTAGAAAGAAAAGTAATTTATATTTTATATCAATCCATTTTAATGAATATGTAATTTCCGTGTGCTTTTCTTCCTTAGTAAAGATCATACCTCTGTGTAACCCATTGAAAAATGTTAGTATCGCTTATTGTTGAAGACTTCTTAAATTTGTTTTTGTATTTCAAGCTTTTTATATAAATGTATGTGCTACTAATTTTGAAAGAAGAACAAAGCTCATGTGAGTTATATTGTAGATGTTAATGACATTGTTAAAATGATGACAGATTGCTTTAATGGTGGATATGCACTTAATTGGAGGAAGTCTAACAAAATGTGCTATTTCATATTACTTAAGAGTCAGTCAAGAGCCGTCACTCATTTACACTCGTGTCGTAAAACCCAAATCACAAAGCATGTGTGGTATCAAAACTGCTAAAAATTATAAGAAGCATGTATTCATGCACTACATTCATTCAGACAATTCATTAAATAGTGTTTGTTAACCTTTAATTCAGATGTCTGCAATGAGATAATATAATGTAAAACTCAACTCAATGGAGGGTCGTAAAACTGTTTCAGCTATAGTTTTTATTAGCCTGCTATTTAATGCTGAATGCACTTACACCCTGAAGCAAGTCTTGTATACAAATATGGTATCAATATATTATAATATAAATTTAACCTATTAAGTGTTTGACAGGTATTATGTTTATTGCTAGGATCCATGAAAATAAAGATATTGTGGTTGACAAATGTCACAACATCCTACTCTATAGCATCGGTATGCCCTTGCAATTCAGAGGACCCATGGGGACTCTTGGCTGCACCCTCCAACTTACATTGTTATAAAACCCAGAGTGGGTTAGCTACCCAGAGGATTTTTTTTTAATTTTTATGTTGGCTATTGAATTTTTAAAGCCTATATCTATACAGATAGTCCTATATTTTGCTTAGATAAAAGGGAAGGATAACCTGCTAAAATGGGTAAAAGTTATGGATGGTTTTAATTCTATTTTCGCTTACCTATATTTTCTAATTTTTGTATAATGAACTTATATTTTTACATAGTAAAAATCATTTAAATTAAGTTGGTTATTGTTGAAAAGAGTGATGATGAAGCCTGTGCTAATCTCTGCTCATGTTCACCAAACTATCTACTTGCAATAGGAAAATGAGGTGCTACCTTAGTGAAGGAGCTTTAATTGAAGTTTAACATTTATTTGATCAGCCTGAGAAGCCACATACGTTATTTGCTCAACATTGATGGAAATTATTTTTCATGTCCTTCCGAATTCAAAAGTTCAGAATGATGACAGGCTCATCGAGATATTCATACTGCCCCTCAATACCATAGGTGGACTGGACCAACTCTCAGATTTAAGATTGAGTCAGAAAATGGAGTTTACCTACTGTCTGTTAGACTCATATCTTCCCTGGCTAAAGCTTGATAAGTATTAAGCACCATATATTTTTTTAAGAGTTGATTTGGGTTGGGAATAGGTAGGGAAGTTAGGAGACTGAAATATAACCTTCACACTGAATGACCTATTTATATGAAACCACACATCAATTTTTTCTTTACTTTGGTAAGTATGTGGTTTACATAGCTTTTAAATCCATTTATGCAAGGGACGAAGAGTCTTGGGTGATTTTCCTTGTATGTCCTTTCAATCTCTCCATTTTTATTTGTAAACACACACACACGAATACACACAGACACATAAAAATTAAATTTGCATGTCCTCAAAAAGCAAATCTTATTTACATAAGCCCTCTGAAGTGACTAATATGTTCTATATTCACAAAAATTAAAGTGTGTGTGAATCATTGGTACGTTTTTATTCCTTGCCACTTTTTCAGAAGTCATTTTTGGTTCTAAGTTTTTAATCTGCCTTTCTTCCTAGTTGTGAACCCTAGTATATTTCTTCAAGGTTGATAACAAATTCAGTGCACTATCACTTGCTTTGCTGTTTGATGATTTAAAGTACTGAACCCTTAATTCTCTATTCTTTTTCATGGGCCCACACCTAAAAGTTGTGTAATTATGTGCCTATTTCAATGAATTTATTTTAACATATACAGGTTTCAAATAAGAGGCCATTATGGTAATTCCAAGCTTATTTTCCTCTTTTCCACAGCTTCAACTTCTTTATATCTTTATATTAAGTTTTTAGGTCATATTTGGAACCATAAGTGTCTTGGATTGACTCTAGAATAAATCATATAATGTTAAAACAGCTAATCAATTCAAAGGTTCACATTTAAATCCATTATTAACTCTCCTAAGGGTTTCCAATCACTTATAATTAGTTCTATGAGATTGTTTACATTATTTATGCTGGTAAACAGAGTCATTTCTTCCAATTAAATTGTCTCCTAACACTGCAATTGCTTTATTAGGATAGTGATCAAGTTACTGTGTCTTTAATTAAGAACCAGTATAATTTGGGCTGGTTTAGTTATTGATGAAGTTGAGTAGTTTCTTAAAGTAATTGGAAGTGAAGTTTCTTCTCCCTCTTCAAGAAAAATAGTTTCCTGCCCCTACACTGCATTCTAATTCTACTTAAATGTTTGAAACTTTTGAGCACGTTCGAATAACCCATTTGTTGAAACTATTTTATTCTAGTAACATTCTTCTATGATTCTTAAGCCATTGGACAGTATCTTTTTCTGAACCACCATGTAAATAGCCTTTTGGAAGCCTAGAAAAAGATGTACTTTTATTAGTTTCTACTGTTGTACCGTAAAGTTAGCAGCCTGAAAAACATGCATTGTTATCTCATTGTTTCTGTGAGTCAGAAGTCTCATAGGCTGCAATCAAGGGGTAAGCCGCTCTGTGTTCCTTTCTAGAGCTTGAAGCTCTCTTGTTAAGCGCACATGATTTTTGGCAGAATTCCAATCTTTGCAGTTATAAGACAAAGGTCTTTTTCTTGCTGGCTGCAGCAGGGGTCACTTTCAGGAACTGGAGATTACTCGCAGTTCCTTGCCATGTGACCTTCTCACACACCTCTCACAATATGGAAGTTACTTTTTAAGATGACTGGAATTTCTCTGACCTCTAAGAAGGCCTAAGCCCTGTTTTAAAAGACTTTGCCTGAATAAGCTAGGCCCACCTAATATAATCACCCTTTTTATAATTTGAAGTCAACTGACCTGGGCCTTTTATTACCACCATAAAGGTCCCTTCACCTTTGCCACATAAGGGAACTGAATCATGGGAGTAACTCAGAAGTGAAGATTCTGAGGTCATCTTAAAATTCTACCTAGAACAAATTTGTATTTCAGCTACTTTAGGAAACTGCTAATTGAGGGGAAAGGTTAAAACTAATAGAACTGATAGGCACTTTTTTTGCTTATACAAAAATTAAATTCCACTGTGTAACCTGTTTTTGTTACTTTGTTCATGACATCCAGAAAGAGGTGATCTCAAGTCGCCTTTTCAACATGAAGTGTGCTTGAAAGGCTACTGTTTCCTACAACCATTGCATCTCAGAGGTCACCTTTGTTGAAAATCCATAATATTATTTATAATTAAGAATAATGGTTTTAACATACAAAACATCTACTATGTATTAGATATACAAATACTTTTTAATCCTTAAAAACTTTACAAATAAATTGACATTACTATTTTATAATTAGATGCAACCAAAGACCAACAAGTTTATATTATTTTCTGAGAGTTATAAAAATTGTGGGGATAGAGGACATGATGGTTAATTTAAGGTGTCAACTTGACTAGTCTAAGGGATGCCCAGGTAGCTTGAAATACATTTTTTTAGGGTGTGCCGTGATGGTGTTTCTGGAGGAGATTAGCATTTGATTCAATAGACTGAATAAAGATTTGTCCTCACTAATGTGGGTAGGCATCATCTGATCCACTGAGGGGTCAAATAGAACAAAAGGAGAAGAAAGTGCAAATTTTCTCTCTCTTCTTGAACTGGGACATCTATTTTTTACTGCCCTTGCACATCAGAGCTCCTGGTCCTCAGGCTTTCAGACTCTGTTACTTAAATCATAAACATAGGATCCTCTGGTGTTAGACCTTTGGATTTAGTCTGAATTAGGCTGAATTAACCCACCAGCTTTCCTGGTTCTCCAGGTTATAGATAGCAGATTGTGAGACTTCCCACTCTCCATAACCATGTGAGCCATTTTCAATAATACATCCATCTCTCCGTCTCTGCCACCCTCCCTCCTTCCCTCTCTCTTTCTTTTCCTCATTCTTTTCTCTGGAGAGCTCTGACCAATACAAAGGATTCATGTAAATTAGGTCTTATTCTCAAGTCTGTGTTTTTCCCTTTTCTTTACTATTTTGGAAAACCACATGGATTAGGTAAAGTTGACATGACCCATCTGAAAAGTCCCCCAAGACCAATGTATACTTAAATCTCAGTCATAACAATTTCTCTTAGAGCTTTGGGATTTGGTATTAAAAGTATTTAAATCTATAACCAGAAAGAAAGGCCAGTGCTGAATAGATGTGTATATTTCATTGCACCATTGATGTCAAGCATTGAAATGGTAATAGGTTACACTACTTCCAGAGATGTGTTGAAAATAGATGGAAAAGGGGTTAAAAAACCTGGATGCTTTATTGCAGTGTAATGTGATTTTCTTCATTGTTCCATGTGAACAAAAGGCAGCTCTAAATACTTCTAGAATATTCCGTAGAGGCAGTCACTTTGTTAATACACAGTGAAGTTTGAGAATGTGTTCTTTCTAAAAAAAAAAAAAAGCTAAGTTTGCTAGGACATAGGAGTTACTGCACCTTCCTCTCTTTTCTATGTTTTTACTTCATAAGAGGTGCAGTTCGGTTTCTTAGACGTTGCTCATTTTAGAGAAAAAACTTCATTGTAAGAATCGCTCATTGTAGACATTAGTCTGCAACTATCAGACAAAATAAGTCCACTTCATACTTTATGTAAGCACAGACAAAAACAAGATTACTATGCCAAATAGCAAATACTTCTCTCTCCTGGTTAATATGAGTTCCTGTTACTTCTTAACCAATTATAGCCTTAAGCCTTGCTCTACTCTACCTTCGCTAAGGATATGATTTACTGAAATGCTCAATCATAGGATCCCTCTGCCCCTTTCTGACAGCACCTAATCTAGAGCAAAACCCTACTTTCTTGGATCCTCCTTAAATCACTCAACCAAAGCCCTATTCCTGTAATAGATCCTCTCCAACACTTCTTCCTAAGACACCCTTGGCTCCCCTCGTTATTTGTTCTATTTTTCCATAATGAATAATAAACTCAACTACAAGGAATTTCCTAAGAGTCTTTGACTGAAGGGCATTGGCAATGCTAAACATTTTAAATGGGATATTTTATTTAATCCTTGTAACAAGTCTGTAAATTGAAATTGATATTATCATTATCTTTCCCAGTGTACATGTAAGCAAACTGAGGCTTAAAGATGTTAAAAATGTTTAAATCAAATATCACATGATTAGACAGTAGTGAAGAATTTGAACCCATGAAATTAAAATATAGGTAGAGTTCTTGAGACATACAGTAAACTTTCTCAATAAATGTTACTTGGATAGACTGAATACTTGGTCCTGTTGTCGCTTCTAACTCACCATTTCCTAACTCTAAAATATGCAGTTACTTGCTCTTTTATGCCTCAATACTGCCATTTTTATTTCCGTCTCTTTGTGGGTTACCTAAGAACTCTACCTGACCACTGTGACTATATATATGAAAACCACTCACATTTTATAGCCTCAGCTAAATCCTCAATTCTGCTATAAAGCCAGGTAGACCCGATAGCTTTCTCTATCACTATAACCTGCACATAGTTCAATCATAGAATAGAATACTTTGAACATTCATTGGTCTCCTCATCTAGGCTGTGAGTAATCTAAATATAAGAATAATATTTCATTAATCTTTGTATCCTTATGTCAGACATATAACAGGAACTAAGTAGACATATATTGAATAAATTAATTTAAAAGTCTGGAAATAATGTGTTTCTGTGGTTCTAAGTATGGTGGTACTATCTGTATTTTCCCTCTCATTGATTTAAAAGAGATTCTGTAAAAAAGATTCCCAAACTAAATGAGGAAGCCTTTTTTAAAACTGTGATTAGTTTAGTAGTGTCCTAACTAATCTAATTAGTCAATAAGCCATGTAATATTATTTAGTGTCCATTAAGGTAGAGCTTCCTTAGAATGGTATGAATAAAGGAAGTTATTAATTTCTTCCTAAAAAAATATATTCTGTACATTTTATTGACATTATACTATATATGATAAGTATTCTTTTCTTGAAGGAGCTCACAGTCTAATAAAAATGTATACCAGATATAATAAGGCCTATTACACAAGAAAAGAATAAAAAATCTAAGCTAAACCAAGGGGACCATGCATGGTTGCTAAGGGGTTACTGGAACGCTATGCTGGAAAATTTTATGGAGACACATGTTCTAAGTATAATGAGTAGAATATTCTACCCAACTATCTTAATATTATTATGATCTATGGTTTAGGACAGCACTCTCCAATAGAAATATAAGTGACCCACAAATGTGAACCATATAAGTATTTTTAAATTTAAGTCACACTTTAAAAAAGTAAAAAGAAGTAGAATTCATTTTTAATAATATTGTTTATTTTACCCAATATGTTCAAAATATTATCATTTCAATATATAATCAGCTTAAAAATTATTCTATCTTTTTATTTCAAACTGTTTTTGAGATCTAGTATGTATTTTAAACTTACAATATTTCTCATTTTGGACTAGCCACATTTTAAGGGCTTAAAAACCACGTTTAGTTAGATAGCACAGCTTTAGAACACTGAAATATTTCTGGCTTTAGAAAATTACTCACAGCTTTCTAATTCTTGCAGAAGTGGTCACCCACCAAAGACATAATAAGTAAATAATGAGAGTAAATATTCTATTACTTTACAGTATACCAAGTAGTATGGTTAAATTTCTTTTTAATTTTTTATTATATTTTACTTATTTGCTTTCCTAATAATAGCTTAGTAATGCTGTGGTAGATTCATTTATCATAATATAATCAGCATATGTTTGCAATCTATTGAGTTGGCTTAAAAGGATGTATCTTTCCATCAAATTTCAATAGTATGGTCTCATTGTAACTATAAATTTATCAAGAAAAGCTTTTGCTTATCAGAACCTTCACATTTTCCAAGAATAAAATAATGTGATTAAAAAATACCTGGAGGGATATGCAGCTGAAAATATTAGAGACATTTCATTATTTTCTTCTTCAAGGTATAATAGCTCAGCATCACCTTATTCTTCCAAGAGTAACAGACAAATTGGATCCATGGCTCCCAGATGAACGTTTTGATAATCAAAAAAAAAAAAAAAATCAGTATGCTCAACTCTCAAATATTTGAAAGACTTCTGAGGTCTCTTGAAGACTTATAATACTTTGATTCCAATTAGGAAGGTGCTAGAAATAATGAAGTCTTCTTTAAAGAAAAGTTACCCTGTAACAATAGAGCTATAAAATAAAAATATAACTCTTATTACTCTCATAAACCTATATTTGTTATAGACAAATTTCTAATCTATTGGAGGTGATGGGTATATATCTTGGATGAATTTGAATAAAAGGTCCTTTGACTCCTAGGTAGAGATGATATCTTCTTGATAAACAGAAGCAAAAAGTTATCACATTTCTGATGTGTTATTTACATTGCTCATATCTTCTGAAAAATTGCCCAGAATAATGTCAGAAATAAATAGAAGCTCCACAAGCCTTTTGTGCATGTTAATGTAATATAATTTCCACATATTCACCTTGAATATGCATGTATTGATTTTTTTCTTCTCATTGTCATTCATTTATTATCATTGACTCAACCTCTACAGAGAACATAATGTCGAATTGGTGCTGGGAGAATCATTTGAGCCACCTCTTTCCAAGTTTTGAAATGACAGTCACATCTCCCTATCAGATGTGAGATATTTAGCACTCATTGTTTTGGCCTCTGGGTCTTTCCTCTGCATTGGAAGATGGGCCTGAAGGTGTTACAGGTCAGCAGGGCTGGGAGTGAGGAACAAAAACTGGATGCGAAGCAAGAGGAAGTTAGGTAAAACTAGAACCTGTGAGCATGTTGGGACCTGCATCTGCCTCTCCCTGTTTCCAACTTTGATGATGTGGGTAACCTGGAGAAGTCGATGCCCTTCATCACGGCGTGCACAGGCACCTGGCTAGGACTCTGAGAAGCTAAAGGATGAGATGTAATGGGAGCTGGAGGAACCACAAGGGGAGGCCACTGGTCAGTAGCACACTATGTGAGCCTCAGTGGTACCTGGTGCCTATACAAACCTTTGAGATGAGAGGCTGCTATTTCACCTTGGTCTTCCAAATATGAAAACTGCTTTTGTGGCCAGACCTAACTTAGAATCACCAAAGGAAGGGGATTCTGGTAAATGCATTCTCATTTTAGTTAAGTTAGAACAGTACAAACTTATCACAATTATTTATCTCTAAAACGGGACCTAGCATGGTGTTATGAATATTAGAGATAAATTATGTAAAGCTTTTGGATATCACATATGCTCCGTTAATGATATCTAGTACTATTATGGATTATGCCAACAGATTTCCTAATATTGGGTATATGTATTTTGCTACTATAATTTACTTTTGCCAGTGACTCATACACTGTGCTACCAATTTCTTTTGAAATTTGCTTTACTAATTGTCAACCCACACCAGCTGCATTATTTCTCATGTAACTTCCAATATTAGGCCATTTTTATACCTTTTTCTCCCTCTGGCATAATGATATTTTCATTTTGGTAGAAAAGAGTAGCTATTGCAGGGATATTATGTAAATACCAATTTAAACATTGATATGGCTACTTTACAAGCTAAAAATTCACCTTAATTATCATTTTAATGATCTGGTTAGGAGTCAAAGTGACATGATAGATGTATTTTTTTTTTCTTATTTCACAGGTAATCTGGTACAGAATAAGAGTTGTCAAAGATTTTTCATAGATCATGTGATAAAATTTTTCCCTGGTGTTTTTATGCATGTAGAGCAGTAGGAGCAATAGTAAGTCATTCATTACAGCCACAATAATAATAATAATGCTAAGATAATTGACTTTAGATATTCTCTCATACATTAACAGTTAAAAATTATAATTTCCTTGAATAACCAAGACTTTAATCGATAGTCAATAGTGAATTTCTTTCCAATTTTTTTAAGTGTGTCTTTAAAATATTTTGGCTCACACACATTTACTTTATGGAAGAAGCTAAATACTGATCAGTGCGTCTTTAGTTTTTTCTTCTGTTCTGTCAATGGCACTCAATCTGTTTTCAGACTGTCTTCAACATACATCTCCTATGTAATATACATCATATTTCAGAATAGAGAGTTAATATTTATTATCACTGATTTGAATTTGTAAATACTTAATAATTTTACTGAGTCATAGTAAGTATGAAGTGAGGGGGCAAGTAAATCTTAATGCTGTGACTTTTGAGAATTTAAAGTTTTAAAGTCTGGTACTTTGAACAATTTCTAGCATTGTCTCAAAGTCACTGATTTTCACAAAAAAAAGAAAAAGAAAGAAAAGAAAAAGAAAAGAACAGTATTTTCAAAGAAGAAAATAATTGTAAGTGATCCAAGAGCTTATATTTATGTGGCATGATGAGTTTTACTAGAGACAGATCCAATTTTTGTGCTGCCTGAAACATATACAACTAAGGTGGAGGACTCTTTAAGAAAAAATATACAAAATTATGAAGATAAAAATGATAGGAATACAATGTTTGCCTTAGATGGGACCATTTAATTGATTGACCCTGAAACTTAATCTTTATTATCCTCACAAAAATCTGCCTCTGCTCTAGGGAAATATTGGATGACTTTTCATTACTGTTAAATGTTTTTAAATAAAATTAAGAGCATTTTGATGAAAAATTTAACTGTTTGAGTCTAGTTCTGGGTTGTAAAATAATTAACTTTTTATTCTAAGAACTGTCCAAAGTAACATATAGTAGCTTTGTAGTTTATTTCTATTGTGAATGCCGATAATCAGCTAATGACAACCCAAGATACCAATGGGTACCCCTTTAAATTTTGTCAGTATTGATTTGGAACCTACTGTGTGGGGAGCACTGAAATAATGATATATAATATCTACTGGGATCTGTATTCTCAACAATTTTATACTAAGAACATCATAACTCTTGACTCTTAAGGGCACTTTGGAAAGGGTAAATGAAGTGGTAGCACAAGGTTTACTTTAACAACTGAAAAAATATGTCACATGTATTAATGTCAACAACTGGAATTTTACCTCATTAGGCAATTTCTGGATCTAAGGCTCTGATTATTATTCTAAGCAGAAAAAAATATGCTAATTATTCACTCTGAATGTAGAAGGAAAAAAGGTGTAAAATCTCCCGTTAGCCGTGTGACCATGTACTAATTGCATGTCATGTGTCAAAATAATGCAGCTCACTGTGCCTAAAGCAATTAGACACACAGAACTCCATTAATGAAGCACTGTCTGTCACTAAAAGTGTTTTTTGTGCTATAGTTGAAGATTAAAATATTAACTTCTCAAATATTTATGATAGTTACTGACAGCATTTCAAAATGTTGCTTTTAACAAAAGCTTTCTATTAAGAATTAGTTTTTAATTTGAATTTTTATATTCAAAGAATATATTAACATATGGGAGTAAGATGGAGTTTCTTAGGTATCTGAAGAGTGTTTATTACAAAAGGTAGGTTACTTTTAGAAAACTTTACCATGTCTTTGTCCTTTATATTTTTCCTCAAAAAAAATTTCTGAGGGTATTATCAAAACATCTATTTTTCTCGTTTAAATATTCCTTTGACAATGATGTGCAAATGTAGGTTTTACTTGAATTATTTTTATCCTTTATGAAAATTAATCAGTTCTGAGCTCATTATAACAAATCAGGCCTACTAGTCAAATATATTATAGTCTACGTATTGTTTGGCAATTTGAGAAGTATCCAGAAGGGATGCTGGGAACTTTAAAGATCATTAATTCTAAATCAACCAATAATAATGGCACCACTACTTCTATGCTAAAACCACTCACTGAGTGATTACTATGTCAAGTACTGTGAGATACAGTATTTTACTTAATCCAGGCTTTGAACTCCCATTTTTGTTCCTTTACTCTTTCTAACCATGCAATTTTGAACTAATTACGATGATGGATAACTGACTTTGCCTTGGTCTATGCCTCAATTTTTACAGTTTGAAAGTTTGGGGCCAAAATAACAATCTGTTTTATTTTTTGTTTTAGCACTATTTCTTTCAGTGAATTCTGCTTCTTTATCAATTTTCATGAAAAAGAGAAGTGTCCTCTGTTGGATAGGATTTCTTGATCTCAGTCTATGTAAGATCGATCATTTTCAGAAATGTTCTTACATTCATCTCAGAATGGTGTAATTCTACTTATTAATTCAGATAAAAACTAATGGTTGTCTATTAAACTTTAGCAATATAATATTAAGCTGGAATCTCTACTGAGTTTTAAAAGCTTATTTTGCCATTCTCAAGGTGTCTCCTGGGTTTAGCAGAAGTCCTTTGTTTATAAATCATATCTTAAAATATTTAATGCTAAGTGTTCTATCTCGAATTGTGTTCCAAACTATTTAATCTAACTCAATAAATGCTATAATTCCACCTAAAATTAAATTATAAATCTTCACTCAGGTGGCAATAAGTACTATTTTTTTGTTTTGTTTTCACATTTAAACCTCAAGGATCTCTTGAATATTTTATGCTAGGTTATATTTCTTTTTCCCTCTGGTCACTCCTGTTTATGTAGGAGAAGGACAGGCTTGCTATCTAGAAGCATTCATTAGTATGACAAACCGGGAGTAGAATGTTTTGTAGCTACATTAGTAATTTTTCTGATTGGTAAAAAAACTGCAGTTCTAAGCTGATAGAGTGCTCATTCATTAACACCCTGAACTTGATGACCTTCAGATTCTCCACGATGAGGTAGTCTATGGTGAATATTAACATGTGATCATTTGGTTGGAGTTTCTGAAGGGATAGGCAAAGGTTTAGTATTTATAACCAAGCTACAGATGGTTCATATCTGTACCTGAATCTGAAAGACAGTTATTTCAACTCATTAGCATATTGGTATTGGATATTTAGGAAAGAAAAATTCAATTGGTCTTTACATTATGTGAATTCTTATATAGAAAATAAATTCTTCAAGCAGCTAAAACTAATCTACTCAATCTGCTTTTCAAATCAAACTCTTTCCATCTCTGAAGCTGTTCTTCTCAGAAAGGATGAAATAACATGAATATGTTGAAGGGATTTGACTCCTTAAGTGGACTTTAGTCATTCTCCTTTTGTTCAGACTATTGGTAATTTAGAAATACTTCATTGTTTAAAGTGAAAAGTTTTACTCTTTTTTATTTCCCCTTTAGGTAAATTTATAAGTATATTAATTTTGATAAATTCTATTCATAACAATTTAGTCAAATCTAGTAGAATGAACGATCCATAAATACAAGGATTATTTTTCTGTCCTGTTTAATATTGATACTTGGTATTGTATAATTTCTGGTACACAGAGTTATAATTGGTACTAGTAGGTATTTGATGATTATTTGCTAAATGAATGGATAAATGTTTTATATTTTCTTATCTTTATTCATTTTATATTTATTATATTAACATATTTTTGCACATAAAAAAGATTTATGTGTTATACAAATATTATTAATAAAGCACAATGATATAATCAGCATCCATAAACCCAACACTTAGCTCAAGAGACAGAACATTACCAATAATTCACATCTACTTGTATATTCCTCCCTTGTCTTATCCTATGATCTTTTCCTCAGAAATGCCACTATCCTAAATTTTGTTTGTTTTTCCATTGCTTTTTAAAAATATGGAATGCTTTCATAAATATTGAGTACTTAAGAATATATTATTTAATTTTACTGTTTGAGGGTTCTATAAAATGGATATACTATATATTATCTAGTTAGACTTGCTTTTCTAACTCAAGGGTATGCTTTCAAGGTATATACTTGATAGTGTGTGTGTGTGTGTGTGTGTGTGTGTGTGTGTGTGTACACATACATATATTTCTTTTGTTCACTGCTGTATAACATGTTGTTCATTGTGTGACTATACTATCTTGATGGAAAGTTTTGATTTTTTTAGTTTTCTACTATTATGAAGAATGCTGCTTTCAACATTCATGTACATCTTCTGGTACATATGCATAAAACTTTTGTTGCAGGCATATACCTAAGAAATGGGGTTTCTGGGTCATACATATTCAATAGATCAGCTTTCAGAAAAATGTCATTATTTTTTAAAGGTTTTTTGAACATTTAAAATTATGAGCTTGCCCCCAAGCAGCAGTGTACAGGAATTCCCACTGTTTTGTATCTTCACCAACAATGCTATAATTCATTCTCAATTTTTGTCGTCTTGAACGTTTTTGTTGGTTTTCTTTTCTTTCGTTTTTTTTTTTTTTTTCTGGAATGGAGGAATTCTTGGAGACCACCTATGTTGTTTGTGAGCCAGAGATATCCCAAATAGCATAGCTTTTCTGACCTCAACTCTTCTGCAGTGAATAGGTCCTTTGGTGCTCCAAGTCAACCATATTGCCAAAACCTGAATGCATTTTATTCACTTGCTGGTTGAAAAATTATTCAGTAGTTGCTAGATATAAGTTCAATATACAAAGGCCAATTACAATTTTACATATAAGTAACAACCAATTAGAAAAGTATACTCTTGAAGAAATGCCATTTAAATTACTAAAAATATAAGCTATCTAAAAATTAATCTATAAAAATGATGTAGTGATACCATTAGGGAAAAAACTATAACATTTAATAATTGATTAACATATAGAAATGGGGAGATATAACATATTTATTAATAGGGTATTCAATATTCACAAAACATCAGTTTTCAAAATGAATAGATTAATTCAAAGCTATTCCATCTCAAATTCTAATAAGTTCATTTACTGATCTAAATAACAAACTCATTCTAAAATTTATTTAGAAGAATAAAATTCTAAGAATTGCTAAGTACTTTAAAGTTCTAATAAATATCAAAACTTATAAAGGAAAATAATTAACAAGGTATAGTAGCTTTGGTGTTTTGATAGAAAATAGATCAATGGAACAAAACAGAGGGCCAAGAAACTCATAGGTATATAAAAACACATCCATATATGAACATAGCTTGCATTGAAATCAGTGAAGAAGGCAAAATAGATTTAGTAAATGTTTCTGGGACAAACATTTTCAGTTTGAAAAAAAATTATATCTCATGTCATATACAAAAATCAATTTCAAGTGAATTAAGAACTTGAATGTTGAAGGGAAATTTAAAATTTTTAGAAGATGATCAAATATATTCATTTCAGGGTAGAGGATAGTATTTTAAGAGAGAATGAGTAAAAGCTATTAAGAAAAATTAATAAATTTGACTATATTAATATTAAGAGTCTTAGGTACACACTCCAAAAAAACCCTAAGGGTGAAGAGAGTGAGCTGTTGCAGATGGCTAGTAAGTACTAACAGAAAACAAGCCTCACTCCACAGGTTTGGGAGAAAGCATACAAACTTCAGCATTTAATACTACTTAGAAAGAGCAAATGGAAGGCTACCAGCACCTGGCCAGGCTTTGTAGGATCAAGAGAAAGCATACAATCTTAAAAGTTTTCCTCCAAGGGAGAACAAAAAGTGTAGAGTAGAAGGGTTAATTTAAAAAAAAAAAAATCTAAGAAAGCAAGAAAGCCTCAGAATCCCAGGGCAAAGACTGGAAGAGGTGACCTCTTCTTCAAATGCAAAGATAAGAGTGCAAGACTTTAGGGATCATAATAAATGAAAGAAACATGACACCACCGAAGGAACACAATAATTTTTCAGGAATCAACCTCAAAGAAATGGAGACCTGTGCTTTGCCTGAGAGAAAGTTCAAAATAGTTGTTTTAAGCTATAAGAAAACACAGAAAGGCAGTTCAGTGAAATCAGAAGAACAAGACATGAACAAAATGTGAAGCTTGACAGAGAGGAGTCCTAAAAAAGAACTAAATAGAAATTCTGGAGCTAGACGATACAATGAATGCAATGAAAATGCAATAAAGAACACAGCAGACTTGATCAAAAAGAAGAATCTGTGAAGCAGAGTACAGGTCACTTGGACTTATCCAGTCAGAGAAGAACAAAGAAAAAAGAATGAAAAAGAGTGAAGAAAGCCAATGGAGACTACACAATACCATTAAAGGAAACAATCTATACATAATTAGACTTTCAGAAGGAGAAGAGAAGGAGAAAGGGGGAAAAAGCTTCCTTGAAGACATAATGTCTGAGTCCTTCCCAAACCCAGGGAGAAATTTGGATAACCATGTTCATGAAACTGATAAGTCTCAAAACAATTTCAACTCCAAAAGATCTCCTGTAAGACATATTATAATAAAAAACATCTACAATTAAAACAAAGATAAAAATTTTTTAAGCAACAAGAGAAAAAAATTCTCAAGTACAAGGGAACCCCATAAGGTGAATAGTTAGTTAGTAGATTTCTCAGGAGATCTACACTTCCAGGCTAGGAGACAGTAGGGTGATATATCAAAGTGCTGAAAGAAAAACTGCCAAAAAGATTACATTACCTGGAAAAGTTGTCCTTTAGAAATGAAGGTAAGATAAAGACATTCCCAGGTAAACAAAAGCTGGGGGAATTTATCACCAGTAGACTTACCTTACAAGAATGCTAAAAGTGGTTCTTTAAGCAGTAATAAAAGGATGCTAATTAATAACATGATGACATATGAAAATATAAAACATACTGGTAAAGGTAAGTATATATTCAAATTTAGAATACTCTAATACTATAATATGGTGGCATATAAATTGCTTAACTCCAATAAAGTGCTCAAAGGACAAAAGTATTGAAAATAACTATATGATAATTTATTAATGGATATACAATATAAAAAGATGTTATTTATGAAATCAAATTATAAAAAGTGGGGGATGGAAAAATGAGTAAAGTTTTTATATGTGACTGCACATATAAATGAAATTCAGCAGTACACAGAAGTATCATACATCATAATCAAGCGGAATTCATCCCTAGGATGCAAGCATTGTTCAACATACGGAAATCAATAAATTTACTACACCACATTAATAGAATGAAAGATAAAAATTATATGATCTTCTCAAGAGATGTAGAAAAAACAAAACACACCTTTTATAACAAAAGCTATTAACTAATTGAATATAAAAGGAATGTATTTAATGAAGGCCAGCTAACACTATCTCAATGATGAAATGTTGAAAACATTTCCCCTAAAATTAGAAACAAGACAAGTTTGCCTACTCTCACCATTCCTACTACTCAACATAGTACTGGAAGTCCTAGCCAAAGCAATTAGGCAAGTAAAAGAAATAAAAGGCATCCAGATTGGAAGAGGAAATCTTAAATTGTCTCTGAAGATGATATGATGTTATACAAAAATAATTTTTAAAACTCTCCAAAAACCTGTTAGAATTAGTAAACAAATTCAGTTAAACTCCAGGATACAAAATAAACATACACAAATTGGTTGTTTTTTATACACTAAAAAGGCACTATGTGAAAAAAATAAAACAATCCCATTTATAATGGCATCAAAAGCAATACAACATTTTGGAATAAATTTAACCGAAGAGGTGAAAGATTTGTACACTGAACACTATAAAATATTGATTAAAAAAAAAACTGAAGAAGATACAAATAAATGGAAAGATATGCCATGTTCATGGATTGGAAAAATTAACATTGTTAAAATGTTCATACTACCCAAAGATATCTATAGAGTCAATGCAATCCCTACTGAAGTATCAACGATATTTTTCACAGAAATGAGAAAAGCAGTCTTACATTTGTATGGAACCACAGGAGACTTTGAATAGCCAAAGCAATCCTGAGAAAGAAGAATAAAGCTGGAGGCATCACACTTTATGATTTCATACTATAATACAAAACTGTAGTAATCAAAACAGCATGGTACTAGCATAAAAATAGACGTATAGACCAATGGAACAGAACTGAGAGCCCAGAGTTAAACACAAACACACACACACACACACACACACACACACACACACACACACACACACATATATATATATAAAATTAATATATATAAATATACAATGAATATTTGACAAGGGAACCAAGAATACCCAATGGAGGAAAGGATATTATCTTTAATAAATGATGCTGAAGAAATTGAATATTTACCTGCAAAAGAATGAATTGGGCCCCTATCTTACATTCCTCACAAAATATACTCAGAATGAATTAAAGACTTAAATGTAAAACATGAAGCTGGAAAACTGAAAGAAAACTAGGAAGAAGGCTCCTTGACATTGGTCTTGAAATGATTTTTTTGGATGTGACACCAAAAGCAACAAAAGCAAAAATAAGTGGAACTTTGTCAAACTAAAAACTTTTGCATGTCAAAAGAAACAGTAAAGTGAAACCCCCATCCATGGAATAGGATAAAGTATATGTAA
Organism: Eonycteris spelaea; assembly: GCA_003508835.1. Lineage (NCBI taxonomy): Eukaryota > Metazoa > Chordata > Mammalia > Chiroptera > Pteropodidae > Eonycteris > Eonycteris spelaea. The sequence goes on along the minus strand of PUFA01000054.1, from coordinate 5,526,440 downwards.
ACCATATATCAGATAAGTGGTTTCTATCCAAAATATATAAGGAACAGATGTAACTCAATAGCAAAAAGCATAATAGCTTAAAAAATGAACAGAGGACCTGAAGACATTTTTCCAAAGATAACAAATGTCTAATAGGTACGTGAAAAGATTCTCAAGATCACTAATTATCAAGGAAATGCAAATCAAAACCACAATGAGATGTCATTCATACCTCTTAGAATGGCTATTTTCAAAAAAACAAGAGATAATCAGTGTTGGCAAGAAGGATGTAGAGAAAAGGGAATTCTCATGCGCTCATGCGCTGTTGGGGGGAATGAAAATTGGTGCAGCCACTAGGGAAAACAGTATGAAAATTCTTCAAAAAATTAAAAATAGAACTACTACATAACCCAGTAATTTCACTGCTGGGCATTTACCTGAAAATAAAAACAAAAATGAACACCAACCTAAAGATATATGCACCCACCCCTGTGTTCATTGCAGCATTATTTACAATACCCAAAATATGGAAAACACCGTAAATGTTCATCGATGGATGAATAGATAAAGAAATTGTGAGATCTATATGTAAAATTCACCCATAATAAAAAGAAAAATTCTGCCGTTTGTGACAACATGACTGAATCTGGAGGGCATTATGCTAAGTGAAATAAGTCAGGCAGAGAAAGACATATACTGTGTAATTCGTATGATACTGTATAATCTCACTTATATGTGGATCTAAAGAAAAGCTCCAAATTCATTGAAAAAGTTACCAGAGGCAAGGGCTGAGGGGAGGGGAATTGGAGGAAGGTGGTCAAAAGGTGCACACTTCAGTTATAAGATAGGGGCATAAATACACCATGATGACTAAACCTAACACAGCTGTGTGATATGTAAGACACTTGTTAAGCAGGGTGGCTCCATAGTGTAGTGGTTAGCACGTTTGCTTTACACACACAAGGTTCTGGGATCCCTGGGTGATGCGCCAGGCCCCGGGTGCACACCATGAGCGTGTGGGAGGAGACGCCCTGCCTTCAGAGATCCAGTTCTTAAGGGGAAATGGCAACATCCATAGGTCAGGGGTGGAAGTTAGGGTGGGGGGTAAGGGGGGAGTTAAAAGGTGGGGGAGAAAGAAAGTTGTTAAGAGAGTAAGTCCTAAGAGTTTCTATCACAAAGAGAAATTATTACTTTTTTATTCTTCTTTGCTTCCTTTTTATTGTATCTGTAAGAGAAAATGGTGGTAGCTGAACATATTGTAGTCATTATTTCACAAAACATGTAAATCAGGCCATCATGCTGTATGCTTTAAACTTATACAGTGTTGTATGGCAATTATTTCTTAATAAAATGGGGAAAAAACATATAAATTGGCTAACAATAGTCCTAATCTTTATTTTAAAATCTTTAAAAAATTTAGCAGCCTAACAATCATGTATTGATCATCTATTCTATATGAGGTACTGTGTCCACTCTTAGAAAGGCAGACATAAAAATATATATGTACAGCAAATTTCCTCTTGGGGTTCTCACAGTTCAGTGAAAAAGATCAGCATGTGAATAATTACATAGTAAAATGCAAAGTGATACGTAAAGGGAACTAATGTACTGGGTCATGAAGTATTAATAGCAGTGTCAGACATTCCACATAAAGGGGGAAATATATGTAAAGGTGAACATGCAGAAAAAATGTTAACTGTTTCAAAATTTTGGATTTTCTAAAGACTATCAAAATACTAACTCTGTCTTGAAGAAGATGATACTGTTTGTCTCAGATCTAACAAAGTATTGTTATAATTCTGTCTATTCTAATCCCATAGAATTTATTTTGTTTTTTGGACACTTTTGTCACCAATTCCTCAGTTTGTTTTAATTATGAAATTTAGGTTCATTCTTTTAGTCATTTTTCTACAAAGCAGTAATGAACTATTCTGGGGATAATAATTTTAAGTGGTTCACAAATGAGCATTTATTAAACAATACTATAGTGCTCTAAATCTTATCCATATATTTTATAGTTCTGACTTCTGTAAAATAATAAAACTGTTGTTTCTATTTGGAAAATGAAGTAGTTTATCATTTAAGAAGAGGAATGAGATGGAAAGAAAGAAAGAGGGAGGGAAGGGGGAAGAGAGAGAAAGGGAGGGAGAAGGAGAAAGAGAGAGAGAAAGAGAAAGACGAGAGATGAGAGATGAGTATGAGTGATATGAGATGAGTATGAGTTTAATCAGGTTTCGGGCTTGAAGAACTGGCCTTTTTTACCGTTGGATTTACCAGGACAAAATGTGGCACAGTGTGATTGCTGCTCTCACAGAAGCTCAATCTGCTGGGAGAGCACGGGGAGGCCGATGAACTTTCATGGGGGGAATTAGGGAAAGCATCATGTATGAGGTTCCAGCTAATCTGCGTCTTGGCAACCAGAAGGATTTAAAGTGGGCAGGAAGAGGGAAGGAGGACATCGTAAGGAGGTAGAACAAGTCACACCTCAAAATAGATAGTGATCGTTTAGAGGTTTAAAATTAGATCATAAAGTTCTTGGGTTTTGACTTTAATCCTAATTTCTTTATCAATTAACAGCTTGAGTGAGTGCCTACAGTGAGTAAATCACTATGCTCAAGAGATTTTTCTCCTCAAGGAATTTTGCAGTTCAAGGGATAAAATGCGGGCACAGAAAAATAAATCTAAAATTAAAAGAAAGTATATATTAGAAATAAGTATTTACACTCTAGATGTTCAAAGAGAGAGCCAAATCTCACCTTAGCACCAAATAAACAAACACAGGGCCTTGTTGTCAGAAACACCGCCCCAACAAGAACCACAAGTTACCTTTAATAGACTATTCATACTTCAACACTCCTGGAAATATTTACTATGTGAAGTGTGTTTGGAATGCCCGATTATCATTCTCAGTACCTGGTTATGGGAAAATAAAAGTATTTAGCAGAAAATAATATGAGAGTTTTCTAGCAATGTACATGTATTGAATGGAATCTTCCAACATTGGCAAAAGCAGTCTTAGCATTCTACATCTCACTTAAAGGACCAAAAATTGTACAGAATTTTGTTTGAGATTCCGGGTCCCCTCCGGCTTTTTCAGCTTTTCCAGGCTTTCCAAACCTTTCCAAACCTGTAGACGCTTTTGCTACCTCTGACACATTCTCAGCCAGGTTGTGCTGAAATAATCTGCATTCAGGCTCATAATCAAAGTAGAAAAGAGCAGAAATTGAGCTTTTATATAACTGTAACACCTTATTCCTTTTTTGTTTTGTTTCTGATATTGCTTTTTAATTCATTTACTATAGGTAGAAAAAGTAAGTTCTACTCTCCATACTTTGGACAACTTTCCCTCAAATAGATTTCTTGCTCACTGCTTACTCTTCTTCCTACTTCTTTTTCCTCAGCCCCTGCTCCACCCCCTGCCTGCCTGACTCCCTGCCTTTGTCTCTGTCTCTGTCTCTGTCTTTCTGTCTCTCTCTCTCTCATGCACCCCCTATCAAATTCCAAGCCACCTTCTTCAATTTTCTCTGGCACTTCTACTTTCTCACATATGTGCTACAAATGCGTTTGAATAGGGCTAGCTCTGTCATTTGCAGTGCCCAATGAAACATGAACATGTGGGACTCCCTGTTTCAAAAGCAAGAAATGAAAAAGTCTTCTGTGGTCTCTCTTTGAACTGTCATGGTGTTTTTTATTTGCTATTTAATGTTCTACGTCCTCAGCCACAGTATACTGATAAGCAAGGGCTAACTCTGCCCTGAAATGCAGGACTCCTGGGGGGTTCACATCCAACTCAACCCAGGTCTTTGCCAAGGGTGAAGGGTGGGGGTTGTTTCTGGACTAGAGCGAATCCTGGGAGGCGGCAGGAGGCTGAACTTACACATGAGCTGAGTCTCCAAGCCCTGAGTTCATCCATCCTCCATTAGCCCATCAGACTTCACTTACAAAGTACAAAATCAAAATTATCAATAATTTAGATAGTGACTACAAATCATTAAATCCCAAAGGGGAGTGGACTTCTGAATGGGGAACTCTGGATATCTGCACTGGTCATGGGCCCACACAATTAAAAGTGAGATCCCATCATGTTTTAGTGTTCCCATATTGTCAAGGTTTTTCTTGACAATTTCCGTGGACCCAAGAATATGAAACAGGAAGAAAAGACTACACCAACTCTGACGGTGGTGGTGGGATAGGGTTGGAGCGCAAGGCAGAGAAACGAGGACCTCTCCTCTGTGGAATAGAGGAAATTAATAATGCTGCCAGAAATTACGGAAGTGCCTCAAGGTGTCCCTCGAACTCTTGGTATTTAATTCGTTTAAGGAAATTTTGTTGACTTTAGAAGTAATAACTACCCCTCATTAGGCTCCAAGATATCATTGAGCAATTTTATGTACTTCTTTTTCTAAAATAAAAAGGTACAACTTAAGCTTATGATAATGCTGTGTCTAATTAGGTTGAACCATATGGAATTGCTAGTATTCAACAGTTTCTGACCTACAAAAACAGCAGTTTCATATTTTTTCATCTAATATTACCAAGCCAATGTTCCTTTCCCCTTTCAACATTTACGCAAATACTGTGTCCCACTTTTCATTTTCCTCAATCTAATTTTAGTTGCTTGATAATTTTGCAATATCACATCTATTTTTAATGAAAATAGTCCAGTATTTTCTGAACATATAGGTGTTTCTATGAAGTTTAAAGGGATGCCACTTACTAACATTAGAAAATTGATCTCAAGTTATTAACCGGAAAGTATATCAGAGTTAGAAGCAAACGTATTTGCCTTGATGATAAGAAGATAGAAACCAGAAGATAAGTAAGACTCTGCCTTAGTTCCTGGGAGATTTCTCTCACCATGATACCACTGAGTATTGCTTATACGTTCAGTCTTTTAAGAAACAATGCATGTCTATAGGGGCAAATTTATTTCTTTTATTTCTTTTTAGTTTTATTTTCTGGCTTGGTTTGTTATATGTTTGGAAGTAAGTTGGCATACATTTTCCTTAGTCAGCCATTTTTTTTTCTCTTAGTTTGCTAACATGCAAGAGATAGAATGAAATATAATGTATTCATCGATTTTTTTCCATTAAAAAAAATTAATTCTATCTGGTACTTAGGCTGGGAACCGAGACTGACAAGGAAAAGTCACAAAGGTCATTAGGTAATGAAGAAGGAGACAGTGCTAATCTATTAGACCAATACATTTTCAAATATCCTATTTGTTCAATTGACTTTCCTCACTTGATTTCAATTTCTAGTATAATTGGATTGTAAAAATTTCTTATTGTTCAGATATATATGGAATAAATGATTATTAATTATAAAATGCTTTCTCTGAAAAAAGAATATTGTCTTTGAAATTAATCACAAGAGCATAATAAAAGTAATAGAAGTACATTGATATGGTATTTTCTAACGTCATAATCTTGACATCTAGCAAAAATTCTATTTAAAAAATTTGCAATAATAATATTAAAATCCAACTTCAGTATAGTGTCTTCTTTCTTAAAGAAAATTATAAAGTATTGAAATTTTATTTTTTCAAAAGTGGCTTGCCAAATTTTATATTCTGGAAAAATTTATTTATGGAATTACCTAAACCTAAATCTTAACAAATTATAACGCAATGTAATTAATGTTGCATGACTTACGAGCATCACTGGTGAAATTTTACTCCAAAAATTCAGGAAATTTGATTTGGAGTGCCTCCGACCTATATTATGGCATCAATTATCAAACTCTCTTTTTTCTTTTTAACCACAGACTTGTTATTCCTGTCAGTGGACTACACATTCTGCCTTAGTTTGGGGGCTATTAACATCTATCTAGGATCAATTGTATATACTTGAACTAAGAAAAATTTACTTGACAACTCTAATGGCTGTGGAAAAGCCATTATAGAGTCACAGAGAAAAGGAAGAGAAAAGGCCAAGGCATGGCAAAGAATTGCAAGAGGATTTTCTCTTGAAACTATCTCCTACCGTTCTTCCAATTTTTAGCCCCAACTCAGCATTTTTTAATTTATCCTGTTGTTACAAAGTTAAACGTTTATTTCTCAATACCTGTGCCTTTCTGTTTTGTTGAAAACAAGCATATATGATACAGGGCATGGCCTAGGAGCTGTGGGCCAATGGGGACACGTGACTATCAGTGCAGTCTGATGCAGCTGAAGGAGACCAGCAAATACCAGGGATAAGACTTTCCTTTAAACGGAGTACCAAAGTGCATGATGGAAATATTAGGAGTAATAGGTGGCGTTTGTCAGGCCACCAGAGCAGCACTACCTTGTATTCAGTTCTGCCTATAACCTTTCAAACAGCAAATAGGGAATGATGCTAATGGCAAGTAGATTCATTTCTCAGTGTTTTGTTGTTGTTATTATTGTTGTTGTTTTCCAGAGCAGCTCCACAACTAATCCCTTAAATACCTGAATCCCATATATAAAGTAAATAAACCTTGAAGAGGTAACCTCAAAAGCTTTCCAAGTTTGGCCAAATGACTTACAAATGAATGCCACAGAGGATTTGGGTAGACTTAATTTTCTTTTAAATAAAACAAAAGAATATACCATTCTCATTGTCATTTGATGACCTGTTGTCATTTTCCCCAAATACATTAAGTATTTACTTGCTATTTTGCTTCCTGATCCTGCTTTCTGTTCTATTTGCATTTTATGAAGCTATAAAATGGGTGAAAATGTATATCGTCCCGAAGGTTGCTTATGAAGAGAGGTAGAGAAAAGGGCTGTCGAGGAGCCATGCAATTGATTTCCAAATCACACCACCTGTTTATGAAAATAATTCTATAACCTCAACATATATTTAGAATGCAGCAGAGATCTTTCCAGGGAGAAGAAATGCATTTAAAAAAGAAAAAAGAAAGAAAGAAAGAAAAGAAAAAAAAAATTAACAAAGAAAAAAGAAAAGAAAGAAACAGAGATTTTACTTTTAGCTCATCTTCAGATTTGCAAGGGACAATAAGTGAGATTCATTAGGCCATTTGTTTCTGTCATCTGCCATGATTCAAAATGAAATACTAAATGTTTCATGGACTCAAAAAAGAGGAGAATTTGTCTTTGTGTTGGCTGTGCAAAGACGGTGTGGCTTACAGCCCCCATACAAGAGGCCTGACGGATGAAAGGGGGAAGGGTGGTGCCATCTGAATGATGATGGGCTAATATCATCACCCTCTTGTCAGCTGTAATAGGCTTTTCCTCACAGAAATAATTCATAAAACCGCTACATTATATTCTATCCCTGACAGGCCCTATCTATCCTCCAACCCAGCAGGCTCACAACTAATAAGAAAATATGTGGTTCAGGAACCCTGAAAAATTAAACAGGTAGTTTATGAACAATTTGTTTCATGGGGATGTTTATTATGTTTATTAAATATTGAGCCTTTAATGTTTTCCCAGTGCAGATGATATCATAAAAATGCTGACTTAAGCCTCAGATGTATTCTTAGAAAATGACATTTTACACCACTAGTAGTACATAGTAAATAACTAAATTATAGCAGCTTATGGGTGTGTATAGAGACAGGATGTAGAAAATGTAATTTATAATGTATCTTTATGTACATGTGTTTGTGGGATGTGTCCTTGCTATCCTCGTGTATCACGTTTAAGCTTTCATTACAGGCTTACGTTTAAAAGTAAGTTGAGGAATACCATTATTTTGGTGCTTGTCCTGGGGAAGGTCAGCCTGAGATTTGTTTTATTGCTTATACTAAAGGAGAAACCTTGAGGTTAGTGTTTGAGGCATCAAGAGTACACATACTCTGGGCACTAATAATAAACTTAATCACGAGAGTACTTTGTAAGTACAATTTTATATAAATCCTTTATCTGGATTTTCCCTGGAGACCAATGTATGTGAGCATGTGAGGGTAAAATGGCTCCTGGTAATGTGGTGTTCTTTATTTGAAAAGTATCCAATTAGATACGGAAACTGTTCTGCAGAGAGCTGGCAGAGAAAGTACATGAAGCATGTTCTCCCTGTGCCTGTACCTTGTGCATTACTAGCTTTGCTGTCATAATATATTTAATCAGTGTGACAGTAAATGATCTTCTGCTGTAGACAAGCAAGTGGAAGATTATCTGCATCTTACAGGGTTAATGGCCCTTCCATAATAAACAATACCCACAGTATGAAAATAAGGCAATAATTCACATACATATTTCAGAAAGCACATGCCCAGGGTGATTTACAAAGAAAGTTGGCTCAAACCTGTGGTTAAATGCTATAGTATTCCAGGCCACAGCTTTACAGATCTCAGAAGGACATCTTAATTTACTATATATTCCCACAGAGAAACATGCACACAGGCATTTTATAATGAATACATCCTCATGTTTCACCGAGGGTATAGGTGCATGTAATGTGAAAATTCAGATGAAATAGAAAATATCAGCATGAAGAGGTTAAATGCAGGGTCTATTTGAAGAGCGGTTATCAGGGAATCAGCTTGAAACTAGGGGAGTTCTTTAGGGGCCACTCATAGACCTTTATTGTCTAATACTTTTATAAACATTCAAAATAATGGGATAGAGAGAAATTTACCCCAAGCTTGAGGATAACACTAAAAGTCATCCAAATTAAGGATGACTTTTATGACTTGTGAGGCATGGTCAGGGATAAACAGAAGGGGATGGTTACAGGGGAGGTCTTGGGGAAGAAAGCTAAGCTTCCACGTATGAGATAGGGGATGCCTAAATTTTTGCAGGTACGGCAAAAAGCTTTTATTATGGATAATAAGCCAGTTGCTAGCAAAACAGAATGAGTATCGAAAAATCAAGATGCCGAAACTATTAAAATAGTCTAGCTTAGAGGATATAACATTATCTTTGTGTTTGGGACTGCTCAGCCTCTGAGTTGTTTTCAATCTAGTTTCTACAAATGAAGAATGGCGTGAAGAATCTGGAGGAAGAGGTTAAGGAATTCAGATATGTAGCTTGCAGAAGAGAATGGTGAAGCTGAATAACAATCTTTACCTCTAAAGAGGTTCTTATGTGAAGATGGGAACAAACTGTTTTCCTTCTTCCCCAGTAAACTGGCCCAGCAGGATGAGGTGACATTAAATGTATTATTTTTATAAGGGGATCATTAAGTGTCAGATTAGGTAGCAAGACAAGTATATACTGTTGCTGAGATTTAAAAAATAGATTTGATCTTCATCTGTTAGGAAAGGCTAGAAGCGGCCTATCCTTAACAGAGGGAAGTTGGTTGTTTAACCTCTTCTGCTTCATTTCAGCTTTAAGAATCTATGAATATGTGCAAAGCCAAGTCTCTCCCTCTGAACACAGTTTCTAACATTTCCACTGACAGTATATTTTAACAATTATTGGACCAATCTAAGGCTTCTTTTGAAGTTTAATTCCAAATAATAAAAACTGTAATTTTCTCTTCTTCCCCAAATACCTTCTCTGAATGGTAGGTCATTTTCTAATAAAGTTGAAAAATTATTCATTTAAATGCGACCCATTTGCAATTTTATGTCTTGGCATAGACTTTCTGAGATGAGCTCCTGGACCTGATACCCACCGAAGCGGGTAAGCCTTCTGTCTTGCCTGTGTCTTTCTTTCTATGCATTCTGACTTTGATTATGAAAGCAAGAACCCTGACTAGTTCTCTGCACAAGAGCCAGACAAAATGGATGGTAATTTGTGGAGGGAAAAATTTACTATGGGTCATTAGAGAACCACGAACGTCCTAAATGGCATTAGGCTGTGTTTAGTCACAGGGGCACATGTTGTGCCACCAATTTCAGACGTCCCTCTTTTAGAGAAAGACAGCTGATGACAATTAATTACCCCTGGAGCTGCAGCCTATGTATGGAAACAGAAGAAAAATTAGATTTAATTGGCCTTAGCACAATCAGAAATGTGGCATTTATTTAATTATGACTTGTTGGGAATGGAGCCTTGATTAGTTTTTATTGCATTTTTAATATTAATAATATAATTAATAACACACATAGCATGTAAAGGTGAAACACGCTTCTTGGGTATTACATTAAGGTATTAGGTATTAATTTTTAAAACACATGAAGTATGTTGTTTTGACAATCAAAAAATTCTCAATTATATACATAAAAAATGAACGTTTTCTTACCATTGCGTGTCAGTTGCATTGATTATTTCAAAGTTTTCCTTTATTAAGCCAGGGCCTGACGTATCCTCAGCAGAGCTTGCATTAGTGGGTGAAAAGATTCATTGAAACCCAATTTATTTTCTATTTTGGTCTACTTTTTAGCTTTGAAGTTAAAATATTTGTCATTAAGTGCCCTTGCATCTTTTGCTTGGTAATAACTGGGATTTCTGAACAGAAAAAAGAAAAAAATCTGGCATTTGAATAAAAAATACAGAAAATAAAGCATTCTAACTATACAGGGGTTTTAAAATAGACATAATTCTCAAAAACTTCTTTACTTTTTAATGGAAATATTTTCCTAAAAAAAGTCTTGCATCAGATTAATAAAGTAATTGCACTTATACTCTGATTATTTCCATCATATTTTTCCTAGTTTGTATATCTTAAACAAAATCCTTAAAAGTAAGCTTCTGTAGTTTTTTACACTGTGGTTTTGTAGGATGAGCATTTGCTCCCAATTCAGGAGAATACACTGCATTACAATTTGCATCTGAACAATCTGCATTGAAACTGATAGGAATGTCTCCCAAATGCCACAAAACCTAAACAAAATGAATACTTCTAACTGCCATGCTACATTTTAAAAATCTGTCTTACATTCCACATGTACCAGGCAATCTTTCTGCAGAGTTTCACCCAAAAGCAGCAGGATTAGAAGTGCTTTGCAGTTGCATCAAACATTCATAAATAGAGGAAAACTAGCACCCCGTGATCCTACAGATATTTATAAACTAAAGTAGTTGTGTGTTCTAGAGAGTAGGAGCTACATCATCTTGCCAGACTCGCAATGGTCATAGTAACTTACTATGCTGTCTAGAGAACACTATTCTTAACTTCTCTACCTCTGCAAATGGGATGCTTTCATTTTACATCCCACAGTTAAGTGGAGAGAAAAGATACCCAGCCCAGAGGGAAAGCAAGAAGGTAGAACTGCCAACCATAAATTCACAATATCAAGGCTTGGAGAAAGGGCTATTTTAAAGAGAACAGTGTTTCTACTTTCCTTTTCTTGAATTTGTTGTACTATTTTGTACGATAAAAAATAAATAAGTGTCACAGAGGACACTTCCTCATTTCATCAAACATTTTTAAAATACCTGTTGGGTGTGTGTGTATATATATATCCCTGTTTAAGATATACATATGATATCTAAAGAAAAAGTGGATTTGACCTCAAAAATCACGAAGGAACCAGAGAAGCAAAGCAATCATATGACTGACTTATGTGGTGCACCCCAGCAGCAGGTTCAGGAAAAACCTCTCCAGACTTTGGAGTCAGGAGACCTAGCTGTCATTTTTCTTATTCTGCCAGGGATTGCCTATGTGTCCTTGGGCTCACTACTTCCTTCTCTCAAGCTCAATTTCTTCATTTGCAAAATGAAGAAGTTAAACTCTAAGTGATCTCTGAGGCTGCTTGATATCTAATATTTTATTACTGTTTTCTCTAGGATTGAGAGGTGCTGGAGCCTTAAGAAAGAGAACAAAATCCTAAAACTCAGAAATGTTATTTTCTAAGAGTATGACAAATGTCTACTCAAAGCAATTGGACTAGGTCTCTTCACCAAAAAAATAACCCTCTGAAGATCAACTTAGTAACCCAACAGGAGAGCAGAAATTAGGGGGAAGCAATTGGTTGTTTTTCTTTTCTCAGAAACAGACAGCTCATAAATATGAGGGCAATCCAGCCACTGTTTGGTGTGCAGTATTCCTCTGCAGAATTTGCTCCACCTGGCACTGGGGCTTTGGGAATCCTGCCTGGTGGCCTTGCTTCACACAGGGCTCCATTAGTGTTGCGGAAACACCTCGGCTGCCCCTTGAATAAGACTTTAAAAGTTAAACAGGAGAATGAGATATGCAGAGTGAGTGAAATCACATGACAAATCACAGCTATGTTGATTGTTTGACACCATGAATCAGAATACAATAAAATATTAACATGTATATGTACATTTATATGTGTCTATAAACATAACCCCTAGTTAGTTCTTGCCAACTTCCCTGCTAAGTTCACTGTTTTTGTTTGATTAGTTGTGGGACTGTTTTCAAAATCCATCAGTTGGAAGTAGCTACATTTTGTAAAGTTAAATGAACTTGGGCCAGGGAAACAGTCCATTATATGAGAAATTTTATATAAACATATTTAAACTAAATTACTCATTGTTACTTTAAGCTGCTGACAAGTATCATTATCCAAAATGGTGTTTGGTGCAGGAGCTGTGTTTACTCCTAATGTACTTTCTTTAGGTTTTTTTTTTCCCCCCAGGAAAACCCCTCAGATACAGTGTCTAATAGCAGCATGTACCTGCCTGTCAATAAAGAAGTTCACAATATGAAATCACCACCGTAGCAGCTGGTAGAGAAAAGCAGCAAGCAGCTTGTGCTTGACAGAATACCCAGTCCTTGGTGGCTCAGAAGCCAGTTGCAAAGCAACAATGAAGGACCAAGATTTTATTTCCTATTCCTTTAGCCCCATCTTCCCTCCACTCTTGTACAGACTATATAAATACGTAAAGCCTTCCAACGAGAACAGGGCACCATTATTCTTGTAGCAATTAAAACAAAAATATTAAAAACATGCACACACAAAAATTAAGAAACTAAAACCAGGTGAACATGAGTACAAATTTGTTGTGTACGATTACAAATCTGACACATCCAAAATTTCATTATCAAGATATGATTTGACATGTTCCTTACAATGTAGCTCATTACATTTACAAACAAGTCCTTAGAAGTGTTGAGAATAGAATGGCAGGCTGGAGCTGGTATTTCATTCACGTGGAAGGAAGGGCATATGTGTTCATTATGCATGTGGCTACTTAAATAAGGCTTTCTATGTAAACATATTTTTCATTTGTGCTGAAAAATATAAAATACAGTTTTAAGTTTAAGCTAAAATTCTATATGTCAGGGCAACTCTAAGTGCCTTGGTAAAGTGCTGCCTTTTGCTGGAGTTTGTTCAAATATCTTGGAGACAAATCTAGTCTCATTTTGACACCATGCTGGGAAATGACAGTGGATTAGGAAGTTGAGAAAAGCAAGGGAATCCGTAGGTTTGGTTCAGCAGAAACTCGTATTCATTAAAGATAATTTTCCAGATGTGATTTTCAGGCCACAAAACTGCCTTTGTAGATTTTTATCTGGGAGAAAGGTGGAAAGAGAAATGAATGACTTCTACGCGCATTTGGCTATGGTGTACAAATGTAACATATATATTCCTACCAGCAATCTCTTATTTATAAATGAGCTTCTGCATCTTAAGACTGATTTCTAATAACCTACTACAGGACTAAATTCAGAGACTTTTCTTATTATATGTTTTGTTTGTTTATTGGTTAATAACTTTGATTTAAGTTTTGAAATTCTAAAGTAAAAGAGACTCGATTGGGCTCACGGGAAGTTTCACTACTTCTGTGATAGAAAAGAAGGCATGTTGCAACTGATACAGCTACTACAGAGGATCAGATTACCTGTCCCCTCTGGCCTCAGATATTTATCTTATTGAGAGATTTTCCTTACCTCAAAATCCACTCCTTAGGTCCTGTGATTCCCTTTTCCTTTGGGGAGCTATTTTAGCTTGTCTCCAGCTGCCCAAAAAACAGCATCACATCCCTGACACCAGAGGGGCAAATAAAACCAACTTAAAAAAAAAAAAAAACTGTTTTCATGTCAATGTTTCATAATTTTTAAAGACTGAAAATAAGCACATCATACATTGCAAATAATCGGCAAACAACCAGGCACGGAGACTATGAGGAAAAAAGAAATCAAACTTTTGCCTCAGGAGGAATAAGCAGGAGAAGATTTTATTATTTCCATGTGTTATTTTGAATATTTTATTATGCATGGCACTTAGCACCTTTATGGTGCTAAATTAATTTAAAATGATAATATTTACCCTCCTTTCTAAGTCATCTCTTCCATGGGTATAGTAGGGTACAGGTGGTGGGCAGAAATCTTGGAGGTTTTGATCTTGCATATGAAATATTTCAATTTGTTAAGTTTTTTCCTTACCTAATTTCTTTCTGGGTAACAAACCATGGAAATTGAATATGATTATATTTGCAGAATAAATATTTTCATAGGTTTAAAAAATTTTGTATTTATAAAGCTGTGTTATCATTTTCAAAGCATTTTACATTTGTATCTTACTTAACTCTCTAACTTCCTCAATTGCTATTTAGATAAGGTGGTATTTTATATAATTTACAAAGGAGAGAAAGGTTAAATGACTTAATCCAAGCTGGAGGTGATGTTATCACCAGAAGCTGAATGCTGTCTCTTCCTCACAATAGAACCAAGGTAGACACAGATTTTACTTGAAATAGAAACTAGTGATGTCACTTGAATCTATTTTATCTTTACGTTCTAGGAAACCAGGACCTACCTTTGGCTTAAGGTGGGCTAAAATTTTTCCTTAAGGGAAACACAAAAATGGGAACTGGCTTTTGTTGGAGATACCTTATCATAAAATGTATTAAATTATAATCCCTCTGTATTCTTTGCTCTTAGATTTGTTGTTGTTGTTTCAGATAAGGATGCTAAGCTTCAAAAAAAGAATGTTTGAATCCTAAATTACAACTAAACCCAAATGAAATGGTATTCTTACTTCACCCTTATCTTTTTGCAGTCAGGGGCCTTTGGAGTGTTTCTCTTTCCTTCTATTGCTCTATGCTTGTTCTCATTTCTTCCTATCAAAACTGACTTTCAGGAAATAAACTGATATCATCCTCTGACATTATGAGAATTCAGGTTATGTTACACACACATACACACACACACACACACAACCAAATTGACAGAGTTTTTAAAATAGGATTCTTTCGTTTTTATTATTTGGGTACATTTAGATTAATGAGTTAAGAAATTGATTTAGATGGTAGAAACCACTATTTTTAAGAAAAATGGAATAAATAAGAGCATATTAAGTTGACTTAGAATTGAAACGAGTGCAACACATGTAGAAACAGTAAATATTAATTTCTGAAGCTTCTGTTTCAGGTGTGTGTGTATTCATCCTGAAAGTAAAATGCTTTTCTAAATTGCAAGTGATAGTCAAAAAATCTTTGAAAACCACCGATCTGGATGGTATTCAACAAAACTCACCATGGTATGTACATATCATATTCTTTGGATTTTTAACAGTGTTTTAATTCCTCATGGGAAGATGGTTTATTTTGAAATGTGTCCATTTTGTTTTTCCTCTCATACTATTTCCAGAGTTGATTTTTCATTCAAAGCATCACTTCACTAATGAATGTATATAAAAAGTGTTTTGGTTCAATATCATCTGTCAGTAGGATATTGTAAATTAAACAACATTGAGATAGCATACATACCTACGAGAATGGTCAAAATACAGAAACGCTAACAACACTAAACACTGGTGAAAATGTGGAGGAACTCTCATTCATTGCTGGTGAAAATGCAATGGTACCACTACTTTGGAAGATAGTTTGACAGTTCCTTACAAAACTAAACATACTCTTAACATACAATCACATTTTTGGTATTTGCTCAAATGAACTGAAAACATGTTCACAAAAAAAGAGCCTGCAAATGGGTATTGATAGCAGATTTATTCATAATTGCCAAAATTTGGAAGTAACCAAAATGTCCTTCAGTACGGTGCATGAATAAACTGTGGCACATTCAGATAATGGAATATTATTCAGTGTTAAAAGAAAATGAGCTTTCAAGCCATGAAAAGACATGGAGGAAATTTAAATGCATATGACTAAAAGAATATTCAAGTGAAAGAAACTAATATGAAAGGCTACATGTTGTACGATTCCAACTATACGACATTCTTGAAAAGACAATCCTATTGAGACAGTAAAAGGATCAGCGGTTGCCATAAGTTGTGGGGAGGGATGAATAGACAGCACAGAGGATTTTTAGGACAGCGAAACTATTCTATATGATATTACCATGATGGAAATATGCCATTAAATATTTGCCAAAATCCTGAGAATGTATAAAACCAACAGTGGACCCTATTGTAAAATATGGACTTTAGATGACAATGATGTGTAACAAATGTACTACTATGGTGCAGGATGTTGATACTGAGGGAGGCAGGAGGTATATGGGAACACTCTGTACTTTCCGCTCAATTTTGCTCTGACTTTAAAACTATTCTAAAAATAAGTTTACTAATTTTAAAAAAAAGGATATGCAGTAAAATGTTGACTTGCATTGCCAAATTGACCTCCGATAAATTATACCAATTTACTCTTCCATTGACATTATATGGAAGTGTCAGTTCCCCTCCCCGCCGCACACACCAACTTGGCGTCCTGTTAATATTGCCGTGTATATTTACCATTCCAATAGGTGAAAAATAGTATCTCATTACTGTTTTAATGTACATGTCTTTAATTTATAATGAAAGCTAAAACATTTTTCTTATCTTTATAAGCTATTCATACTTCTTTTTATAATTGCCTGTTCATGTTCTTTGATAATTCTGTGGTTTTTGAAGTTGATGATCATTTAAAAAAATCTTTAAAACATTTTTTTAAAGGGTGCATTGGGTTCTTTAGAAAAAAAATCTTAATGTAAACCTGAAATAGAAGAAGCAATTAGCAATATATGGTGGAAAATGACCTTGATAACACTGGAAGAATTGCCATTCAGGTCTAGCCTGTTCTTTAGGCAGTCTGGAGACTGCCAGCACTGTTCTAGGCTCCAGTGGCTGTGGATTACAGAGCAGCACAACCGGGAGTATATTCTTAAGTAAGAGCCTGGAAATCTTTCTCTTATGCTTCTCTTCCTCCTGAGGAGAAGAAAATGAAACAAGAGGAATGGGAGGAGGAGGTAAGGGGGAAACAGGCAACAAATACATTTTAGACATCTTAGCAAAGCAATCAGAAGCTAAAGATGACAGAGAAGAGAGGTAAACACAGAAAATGGGAGCAGTTGCAGTCCTGCAGGGGGTTTGGCTTGGTCTCTGTGGTAGAAAGCAGGATCCCAAATGCCAGCACTGTTGTGGGATCTGCAGACTCGTCTCCAGATAATTATAGCAGATTCAGACAAATCTATTTGCAGCCCCTATAATTGAGAGTGAACAGCAAGGAGCTCTTATCTCATCTTGGCTGCTTCAGGCATGGTTCCCTTAGCCAAGTTACCTGCCACCACCAATGTGATACATCTGATGGTCTGGTCAGGGAAATAGTGTTGTGTCAAACGCATCCCCACCCCAAGGCTCTGGCCTCACACCCTTAACTCTAGCCAAAGCATTGGTGGAGGCCAGGAAGAAGCTCTTTGGATTTGCCCAGTTAGTCCTTAAGAAGGCAGTGAAAGAAAAACTAGTACTTCACTGCCAGATGAGGCACATTCTTTGTGGTCCAGTTGCACCTAGACAAATTAGGTATTTTATTAGTGCTCCTTGTTGGGGGCCATTTCTGGTTATCTTTGTCTAATTGATCCAACATTATTATAACATTGGGCTGGGATACAGGCTGCATTGCAAATGGATACAAGCCTTTTGTGCCTCTGTTTATGAAGGATACAAGCTCCCTTGCTAGGGCTTGGAACTCTTTGTCAGGACTGGCAATCACAGAAAACCTCCCTCTCCTTCCCCACAATTATTTAGTTACATTAAAATTATTTTTTTCTGCCTCCAGAGGAAATGTCACGGTAATTCAGTCTCCTGGTGCATCATTTTCACATATGCATCTTAAGTAAATAGACGATCCCAAATGGAGGTGAACCCCAAATTATGTTTTCATTGTTAGTCCTGCAATAATTTCAGAATATGTCTAGACTCCCCCATCGCAGCTCCTGTCGCTGTAATCCCTCCGTCATCCCATTTGCATGCCTTTATTATGTAGTCTACCTTCGTGAGGGCAATGTGTCAGGAAGCATCCCGTCTGTAAGTGACTAGAGTTAAAATCATCCTCAACAAATCGGCAACGCGATCGGCTCAGAGCCGTGCTAATAATGCCATCCTGTCAGCTCCCACGCTTTTGATAAACACTCCTTCCCAGTGAGGGATGTGCGGAAGTTATGTAATCATTTGGAAATATGTCAACGTAGCCGTGGGATTGGGGCAATTAAGCCTGTTCGTCTTACGTAAATGTAGAATGGGGTCAGAAAAGTGGGTACTTATACCCAATTTGGTGACGGCGTCTGGAGCCAATGCATTTGTTTAATATCTCCTCATTTGTGTACTGTTGGGATTTCTCCAGGGAGCGAGGTAGAAGGTGGGGAGAGAGAAAAGGGGTGATTGAGAACAACTCAACAGGAAAAAACTAAATAGGAGCTAGAAAGTACGTGCATGCATGTGTGTGTGTGTGTGTCTGTCTGTCTTTTTCTGTGTATGTGCGTGTTGGGGCAAGGGTGATACAGTTTTCTTCTTGTTCAAAACATCCCCCGCCCTCTTTTTCTCCCTCCTGGACAAATATCCTGCCAAACTGCCGGGCTTCCGCCACAGGTAGTGGACACGGCCTAGGGGACGGGCTGCCTTCACTGTCGTGGGCAGCCATCCACAGATGCAGCGCTTGGCTGGAGGTCTGACGCTTGTCTGTGAGGAGCAGTGACAAGGTTTCTGTCTCTTTTAGTGCCAAATCTTATCAAGTGCAGGAGACACCCAGTGTGCCTGAACAATTTGGTACACATTTCGTAATATCGCAACGTTATGTTTTAATTTGGGGTTAAGTTTTTAAAGTATCCCTTTTTTTTCTGCTCATTCTTTACACACACATCTGGGGCACATCATTTCTTTGAAGGCAAGGAAAGTCAAGTTAGCATGTCCAATTCTTATCAGGTCAGTGACTCAAAGCCAGACAAATTTGGGTGGGTTGGCAGCTTATAAGAAATGACAGGACACAGGTTGATGCTTCACCTTGCCAATGACCACAAAGAGATTGGAATCCAACCCACCAGACCCATAGCTGGGGTGCTGTCATGTGTGGCAAATGCATCCTGGTGTTTGTGGTATCGGAGGTCTATTTTAGCTTCCTGTGGTGGTTTCTTGGACTGTAGTTTGAGGCCTGTGCCTGGCTGGGACGATGTTTCCCCAGCTTTCACTACCCAGTGCAGCTGCTTCTGTGGTTGGTAATTGGAGGGGAGGTGGATTTCCAGGAATGCATGTGGTGTTTAGTCCTGCATCCTGGTGGTTGTGGTCATTATTATTTCTGATGCCAAGCGCCAGCCCATGAAGCAGGCTGTCAGTGGAGCTGGTGGAGGAGCTATGACTCTACAGCTTCTCTGGAAGCCCTTTTGTCTGGAGATGGAAAGTGGTGGGAAGTAGGAGGAGGTGAGAAGAAAGGAAAGTGCAGAATAGAAATGGGGGAAGTTTACATGGGAGGGAGGGTAAAGCGCGTTACTGTTCAGATGTTTTCCTTTCCTTCCTCCAAGCTCTTTTGTCCTCTGCATACTCCTTTTTTTTCTCCAAAGCCTTGTTTCTGATCTCATCTAGAATCGGCTCTTGACCTGCCCTCTATTGTTAACAACCATGCTCATGTCTCCCAGGTGTTTCCCACTGTAAGACTGAGAATAACATGATGGGTAAGATAGGAAACAGCGAGGGGTCAAATATCCCCACCTTGGAGTCAAAGGTGGGGTTTGATGAAACAGCAATATTTAAGCCCAGAAAAGAGAAAGTGGTTGGAGGCCTCTACTTGAATCAGTGTCCACAGTCCATGAGCACATTATGTGCCCAGCACTTGTTGAGATGAATAATTGTGATGTCAAAGACAGCTTTCCCCCCCCCCCAGATACCCCATCTTGCTGAGGTTTGAGAAAACTACTCAAAATGCCAGCTGCCTTCTAAAAACACTCAGCCACAATTCCCTGCACGCAATACAAGAATAAACCGAGAGCCATTCTTTACAAGCTCTGCGATGTAATTGTAGAGTTTCATCTGTAAGCAAGACACTTTTTTCCCCTCCATGGGGAAGACAGTAATCCTTGTTAGAGAGTAACAAAGGCAAAAAAAGTTTTTTGAAAACATTTATTTCAGGAAGCAAGTTAAGTCCCAATTTAGTAGTTCTGTGGAATCATGGGAAAAGAGAATATTAGGCCATGAATGACAAGTTCCAAAGTGGAGAGTAACAGATTTAAATATGTTTCATGGTATTAGTGGACTAGGAACTCCAACTAATTTGGGAGTATTGATGGTACCTGATTGTTGTTGAGCTTTAGGATAATTATAATTTCTGAGATAAAAGATATTACAGTGGATTGAGTATATTAAGATATTATATATGATATATATATTTTATGCTATAATATACTTAGTTGTATGCATTCTAGGAAAACAGAAATGAAACTCACCCTTCATGAATCATCAAAGTAGGTAGGTTCAGGAGAGCTGTTTCTTGTGGACAAAGAATGCTCAATAAAAAGAGGAAACTATCTAAGACTCTACCACTTGGAGACTGAGTGACAATAATAAGAGGTAAGCTTATTGTTTCATAAGGAGTCCACCAATTTTTAAAAATCAATCAGTACAGATTATTTAGAGAACTGCTTACCTTAGGTATTGTTGACATTACTAGAAACATCTGGTTGCCACATATCCATTCCCTATAACTATTTCCTCTGCCAAGAGAACAGAGTTCCTCCCATCTCCCACCTCCCTACCCTTTCATTGTTTTTCAGGGAGGTTTAGTTTTTCGTGAATTTGAGAAGACATGACAAAAAAAATTGTGGTTACCTATAAGATGTTCTCAATATTTTATAATTGTAATTGGTACATTGACTTGTGCATCATTCTTATTTTGAGTTATGTAATTAGGCATCCTGGTTAAAAATGATTCAGATTAATATAAAACTTTTTTAAAGGCATACCCATTTTCCCCTAAATGAAAACATTATTTCATGAGTCCTTTGGTTTGCCGTAATGGACAAGTTAGAAACTGAGTGAGTTTTTGAATATTAGTCTCCATTGATACCGTCTATTCAAATTGACAGAGCCAAGGAGAAAATAAAAGAAAAACTTACCAGAAATTGAGTATGCTATCGTTTTCTGTATTCTGCTATTTGAAGAAGGGAATTAGTAAATATCAAACCTTAAAAAGGAGAGTTGTCCAGGTTATATTTGGGAGTCAAAATCAATTCAGTCTCCCGTGCCTGTCACATCTAGAGCTTTGCTTCTGTACATTGAGAATTCATTTTCAGGAAACTGACAAAAAAGAAAAAAGAAAAACTATGGGAGTCTAAAATAAGTAACAAAAAATTACAGAAGAAGCTCTCTTATCCTAATTTCAGATAATCACCTCTGAACTAACCAGTTCTCTCCTCATCGCTCACAAAAATTCAGTGACTGATACCATCTGCTTCCAAACTCTTGTGGCAAATATATTGACACATTTCTCCCACCAGTTGAATTGTATGTTTGCCAAGAACCAGTTGTGTTTGCTCTCAAATCTGATTATGTTCATTGTGCTTGTTCTTGTAATTACATAATTTAATTATTATGTAAACTGATGAACTAAAAATAAGTGAAGAGACCCGTTGTTTCTAAGTTGAATATTTTGAAGACTCAACAAAGCAAGTCACTAAAAACTAAATATCAAAATATGAGAAGGTAAAACAACTAATTGAGAGAAAAAATAGTTCATTAAGCTAGATTCTTCCCTGAGATTAATGCAGAATTGTCATTAAGCTTTTAATTCAATTCAAACTGGCAATTGTGAAGAATGTTTGTTTGTTTCTTTGAGTCCAGTTAAACTGATGTTTTTCCCTTATACATTCATTTATTTATTCAACAAACAAATATCAACCATATCATATGTCCTAGGACCTATCCTAGACATAGAATTCAAAGTCACTAGCCTTAATTGTATTAGGGAGAGAAAGATAGTGATATTATCACTGGAATTTTGAGAATAAGTAATATTTGGTCAGATGAAAGCACTATTTGTGAAAATCAGAAATATGAAATAGGGACCACTTGGAATTACAAAGCATGAGGTTAACAAGTTTGGAAGCAGCCATGTAGTGTTAGGTCTGAGTGCTGAATTATGAAGTTTTAACTTCATCCTGAAATCCATGAAGGGTTGCTGAAGGATTTAAACTAGAGTTATAAGCTCATGTTTATGTTTTAAAATAATTACTTTGGCATTGGTTTAGAGTTTAAAGATACTGGAGGCCAGTTAGGAGGATATTGTCCAGTTGAGAAATGATCAGTATCTGAACATTTGAACTAAGGCACTCTTAATAGTGAAGTTGTATGTGAAGAGAGGGAAACAGAGAGAGAGACAGAAACTATGAGAGAACATATGAGAGGTTAGTTCTGTTTGTAAAGTTTTATCCCACCAAGCTTTAATTCTGATGAATTATGGTCTTATCAACACGTGTACAATATTCCTTTTTATCAAAATACTCTATTGAGATTTGATTTTTAAGATTATACTTGAATTGTAGAATATTGTGGTAAGGAAAATTTTTAAAAATTATTGCAGTAATATTTTAATCAATAAGTTACATAAATCATATATAATTAATAGCAATAATTCTTCCAATTTAGGAGAATAGTTAGAGCATTAAAATCTTATTCTTCATATCGATTCCCTGGTAGTTAGGTAATAGAGGTAGTCTTTTTGAATGCATTATTTCAAACTTTGTTTTTCTTGCTAATACTTAAGAGTATCCAGAAGTGCATTTTTAGAAGTTGGTTTAATTGTGGGCTGGGCTACTCTACTTTCACATTATTCTAAACATGGTATTGCCTAAATTTAGAATGGATTCCTATTCACTAAAGCCCCAAATTTAATTTGTTAGAAAATATCAAAAGCTGGGCTTGGAAAAGGAATACGTAAAAGCTAGTATAGAGTTGGAGTGATTAGTCTCCACTCTGTATGTGCTTAAATGGAGCAAACCCCAAAATAAGACAGAACATACCATTCTATCAACTGGAAACACATGATTTTTCTAACAAATACTCATATATACTCAGTAAAACTGCTTAACATCCTCTCCTGTGATAGAGAAAACCCTGTTATGCTGAAAACCCCATCATCAAATGGTATTTTGAAACCAGGTGACAGGATATAGTGTTAATGTTGAGTGATTTCTGGGTCATTGTGTCAACACTAATTTTAAAATAAAAATAAAAACAAACTTCTGCTTTAAAGCTTCGTATTTAAATTTACCTGGAAAATAATGTGATTAAAGTATAAGTCTGGACAATGCCTCCTCAGGCAACAGATGTAAAAGCTCAACTCTTAATATGCTGTAAGTCTGAAACTAGCATCTTTACCCCTCTTAGCTTCTTACTTTGTTAGCTAAATGTGCATTGTATAGTTGAAAGCTTTAGCACATCAACTAACAATTCACTATTTATTATTCAAAGCTTGAAAAAATTTTAATAATTTTTCAGTTCTAAAGATGAGATTGTCATAAATGTCCAGCTATATAAGATCAGAATTAAATCATATGTAGGTAAAGTAGCTTATAACCTAGCAAAAAAACACACCTCAGACTTCCTGTATTCTTCTCTTTATTCATGAAACTGTGCTGCAGTAATTTTGAGGTGCAGCACTCCATTTATTGTACAATTATGTCATGTTATTTTCCTATTGCACAAAGCTGCCATGAAGCATGCTTCATATATGCCTGAAGAGTTTACCTTGTATGACTATTTGCATTAAATAAATGAAAATTCACCTCTTTCTACAGATACCATGCAGAGACACAAAAGTGTTCCCTGCTATTAGAAATGGACTAGTACAGACTATAAAAATTGTAAATGAATTTTTGGTTGATTTGTTCCATTTATATAAAATAGATTGAACATGCAGCTTTATGAAAATGTGTTTATTTAACCAGAAACCACAAATATTTTTAAGAATGTGCTTTCCTATTTAACTTTTAATTCCAAGATCTCTTTTTTATGAATGTTCATAGTGATTTTATTGAACTGTAAGCTAAAATAAACATGCCAGTGGGAATTTGTGGGGGGTTTTTTTTCCCAATAAAGTGTTTACTTGGGATAGAACATAAGTTTTAGAGCTGTGATTGATAGATGGTTGAAATAAAATGTCTGCAGAAGCAGAGAGAGCAGATTCAGGGCGACTTCATCTGAGCAGTTAACCGTCCAAGTCAATGTTAACTCTAATGGACAATGGAAAGCTCCCATGGTAATTATATATATTTTCTTCTTATTAAAAATTCCCACATGACCATAACTTTCTTTATTTGCAACCTTACCAACAGAAATCAGAATCCTTTATTTATGTAGTAATTGCATTACTACTCTGAAATGATAGAAAACCAAATCACAACCTCCACTGTGAATATTGATACTTTTGTACTTTTTTCTCCACAGAAAAAGCACATAAATATACACGTAGATATACATATAATATAATGTAATAATTAGTGTTTTAAGATAGAAATTAAATAACAGCTGAGGAAAAAATTGCATCCAGAGAAATGAAGTCAGAGTACAAATCTATTTTGGTTATCCTGTCGGTAATTCATGCTGGATAATCATGAGCCCAGCAGTTAATGACCTCTACTCTGATACATTAAGTCCAACCAAAGATAATGGTGTCCTGGGTAAATTAACAAACCCAGTGGTAAACTTGCTTCCAGTTCAGCAGGAGACAGTGTGCAAATTAGCATTAGTTCTTAATAAGATCAGTGTCCTACAATCCACCGTTCTACAGTGTTCGTAATACTGTCTCTTTTCAGGTGATTTTTTTTTTCTCCTGAGAAACCTTGCATTCTCTTGACAGAGATTGTTGTCATCCTGATCAGTCCCCCACCTTAAAACTTTCTTCATTTTCCCACTTCCATGCTGTGAAGGGCTGCTGTGAGTTGTTGAGAATGATTATTCATTTGTAAGCTTTTTTAATAACATTTTCGTTAGATGTTGAAGTTCCCAGCAGAGTTAACCAAGAATTTGATTTTATAATTATAACAATTCTGAAAAAGTTATGGTCAGTGTATGGGCAATCTTGTTAGAATTTACTAATCACCACTTAATGTGTCTTTATCAAACAGCATTTATATTTTGTTAAATAAATGGACACCCCACGGACAAGTAGGCACTGAGTTATTTTGCAGGACACTGGGTCTTTTATGTGGCTGTGTCTGTCCTAGGTTGTATTTGCAAAGGGATGAGACCTGCAACGAGAGATAAGAGTCATCTTATATCTACTTTAAAGCCACGTTTTACTACAGAGTTTGGAAAATTATATCTATTTTAAAAAATTATTAAGAAGAAACCTGTGATGCATACGATACTGGTGCACATCTGCTATTTTACTTGAATTAGACATATTTGGCTTTTATAGGGTACCTAATAAAAATGATATATAGAATGTTAGTGCTTCAAATAAATGATGCTTAAGCACCTAAACAAGTGTCTATGTGCGCACATGCATGTATGTTTACATATGTGTTATGCAAGTATGTTTATGTATGTGTATAACCACCTATCTTAGAATTAAAGCACATGACAATAAAGTCTGATGTATATTTGAATGGATTTGGGATGTTTGGGATACAGCTTCTCACATATTATCCGTCAAAAGTTTTGTAAGTAAAAAAAAGTTAAATACATGGATCTTGTCTGAAGAATCCTCTCACTGTAAAATGTTTACCTTTTGTGACACATGCTATTATTTCATGATTATGTTAAAGTACTCTTAAAGAGTTTTACATGTTAACCAGCTACTAAGAATGCCTTAATAGAGTACTAATTTTTGTTAGAGGTGTCTCGACAATTTGAATTTTATATGCATGCATTATGTTTTCTTAAAATGGGAAAATTATGCATCTGAAGGAATCTGTCTAGAATAATGGGGTTCTATAGAGGTTACTTTAATCACGTTCTCCAGCAGTTATAGCTGTTTTACATCTTATTTGCAACAAAAGGGAACTCTAATTATCTTCAAAAAGAGCATAAAATGGTGTGTCTTGCTGCTGATGTAATGTTGATTCCTGAATGCTGCTGATAGGAACTGACAACTAAATGCGTGTCACACTTTTCAGAAATCAGCAGTAGTGACAGGATAACCACCTTTTGTGACCTAGGAGCCCAAAGAGGGAGTATATATTTGCCTGTTAAGTAGAAACAATTTGCAGTCTTTCTTTATTTTAAATAAAAATACGCTTGTCCCTGGGTTAAAAATTATTTATTTACTAATGTTAAAACTTGCTTATGTGATTTAAGTTTTAGAAGCCACCCACTCTATATTATTCTAGGTATATTTAATCTCAGTTCAAATCATGGGAGAGGAGAGGAGCCTGATCCTCTGACCCCCTATTTCCTTTTATTTTTTATTTTTTATTTTTGGCTTACAGACAGATGGGTATATATTTATGCCCAGTACTGGAGTCCTGCATATATGATTAACATGTGCTTGCCGTTTTATTTCCAACCCACACGAATCTCATTTATAAATACAAATGAGATGCATATAGCCTATTACGAAATATTAAAATTAGAATTGAAAGAAGATTGCATGTTTTAAGTCTGGCTGCAGTAGTCATGTTATACAGTGTTCATAAGATTGAACTGGTCTACTCAGAGCCCCAGATATGAAATTAATCAATGCAGGTCTGTAATATACTGCAAATAACCAACCTGTACCAGAAGGCTTGATTTAAGGTTCACATTAAGCGATGGTGAGCTGGTCTAGGGAAGAAGTCATATGCATCCATACATGGCATGTTCAAATATACAGAACTCAACCTCAAAACTAAGGTTGAGTCTTTGTGACAATAAAACCCATACTTCATGCTCAGACAGACTTTTATGCACAATAATGACATGACATCAGATCCTATTGCTTCTATCTGTCTTTACTTTTCTTCTGCCTAGGGTGGGAGATTCGAAAGGGGCCAGAGATAAAGAGTAGAAGGGATATTGTTTTGTATTATATATACAATTACACAAAATATATCTTTATTATGACTGCTTAGACAGAGCAAATTTTCAGTGAGCTCTGAATTTTGAACATACAATACACATTTATGGTTCAACTATTTATGGAGTGGGTAAATCTACTTTTGGAATTAAATTGGCACTCTCCCCTTCCTTTGCCTAGCTTGCTTTCAAGTTTTCAATAATATAACTGAACTATAAGGAGTAATAATAGACAGAAAGATGGAAAGATGCGCTCAGATGTCAGGGAAGATATCCTTGAGGAAATAACCACAGGCTGCAGAGGAATTAACTGCAGGAACTGGGTAGGGAGAGAGGAGACAGTGGTGGCTGCTTATATTGGTAGCCACTGTGGATACTGTGATAGAGTGAGTGATGTTGTCCCTGGAATAAAGCCATTTTATATTCCCTTGGTGATTAGAGCATAATACTCTTCTCTTTGCTTCTGAGTTGGAGAGTTTCTTGGATGTTCTGTGATGATAGAAAACCAGTTGTTCTACTACTGTCCAAACAAACTAATTTCATTTTGCTTCCTTTGTTAGTGTAGACTTTGGAACGTAGAAAGGCTAACTCCAAAAATTTCTAACTGCAACTTGGGCAATTTACTTGGAGTCTCTATATCCTCATTTGTAAAATAGAGATAATACCTACCTTACTGTGTTATTATGAAGAGTAAAACACGTATAGCATTATACCTAATACACAGTAGGTACTCAGGAAAACACATCCCTAGTAAATTGAGTTTAATAAAAAAAATGTTTCTGGAAAAGATTTGGAGATTAAATAGAAGAAAATAAGAGCAAAAACATGTAATTAAGACACGACTCTCATGATGTCTGCTGCCTAAGAATCCTTCATGCAGAAATGATTTTTTCAGTACTCACTTCCAAGTCTGCATCATTAAAAAATCCATTGGTTTTGTCTCATGGAATTTATTTATTTTTTGTAACTTTCTAATTTTTCAATTATACCTGACATGCATTATTTTAGTTTTAGATATACAACATAATGATTAGACATTTATGTAACTTATGAAGTGATCACATTGATAAATCCAGTACTCATCTGATACCCTAATAATATTATTGACTATAATAATAATATAATATTAGCATAATACCCTCTCTATTATGGCTGAGTAATATTTCTTTGTATATATGTACCCCTTTCTCTTTCTCCATTCATCTGTTGATGGACACTTAGGCTGCTTCTAGATCTTGGCTATTGTAAGTAATGCTGCAATGAATATATGGATGTATATGTCTTTTTGAATTAGTGTTTCGGGTTTCTTCAGATAAATGCCCTGAAGTGGAATTACGGGTCCTTCTGTGTCTCTTGCTATAGCCTTTGTTTTAAAGTCTATTTTGTCTGGTATAGGTATTGTTACCCTAGCTTTTTGTCTGCTAGTTTGTTTTCATTTTCATAAATTACCTTTTTCCATCTCTTTACTTTCAGTCCATATGTGTCTTTGAATATGAAATGAATCTCTTGTAGGCAATATATGTGAGAGTTTTGCTTTCTTATCTATCCACTCACCCTTTATTTTTTGATTGGAGCATTTAATCTATTTACATTTAAAATAATTGTTGATAGATATGTAGATATTACTATTTTATTATTTTATATTGGATTGTTCTTCTTGTTCTTCTCAATCTTGTAATTCTTGTTGTTCTCCTCCTCTTTTTCTTCTTCTTTTTTTCTTCTTCAGTCCCTTTAACATTCTTTTAATATTTATTTGATGCTGATGAACTCGCTTAGCTTTTTCTTGTCTGAGAAGCTCTTTATCTGTCCTTTGATTCTAAATGATAGCTTTGTTGCATTGAGTAAGCTTGGTTGTAAATCCCTGCTTTTCATCATTTTGAATATTTTATGCCAATACCTTCTGGCCTCCAAAGTTTCTATTAAGAAATCAACTGACAGTCTTAAGGGAGCTCCATTATAGGTAACTAACTACTTTTCTCTTGCTGCTTGTAAGATTCTCTCTTGTCTTTAATTTTGGCATTTTAATTATGATGTGTCTTGGTGTGGGCTTGCTTAGGTTCATCTTGTTTGGGACATTTTGTGCTTCCTGAACTTGAATGTCTATTTTCTTTGCCAGGTTAGAAAAGTTTCCGTCACTATTTCTTCAAATAGGTTTTCAATTCCTTTCTCTCTCGCTTCTCCTTCTAGTACCCCTATTATGCAAATGCTGGTATATTTGATAGTGTCCCAGAGGCCCTTAAACTATCCTCATGTATTTTGGATTCTTTTTTCTTTCTGCTGTTCTGATTGGGTGTTTTCTGCTAGCTTACCTTCCAAATTACTGATTTTACCCTCTGCTTCATCTAATCTGCTGTCGATCCCTCCTAATGTATTCTTCATTTCAGTTATCATATCTTTCATTTCTGGCTGGTTCCTTTTTGTTTTCTATCTCTATTTTTATATTTTCCATCCCTTTGTTGAGGGTCTCACTGAGCTCACTGAGCATCCTATAACCAGTGTTTTGAATTCCGCATCTGGTAGATTGCTTGTCTCTATTTTGTTTAGTTCTTTCTGGAGCTTTGTCTGTTCTTTCATTTTGGACGTGTTTTCTTTGCCTCCTCGTTTTGGCTGCCTCTCTGTATTTGTTTCTATGTAATAGGTAGAGCTTCTATGGCTTACCTAATATGGCCTTATGTAGTAGGTGTCCTATGGGGCCCAATGGCGCAGTCTCTCTGGTCTCCTGAGCCAGGTGCTCCAGGTGTGTCTTTTGTGTGGGTTGTGTGTTCCCTCCTGCTATAGCTGAGCCTGAACTGCTGTTGGAATGTAAGTAGGAGGGATTGATTCTTAGGCTGATTAATCGTGAGGACTGGCCATGACTACAGTGGAGGAACTGTGATGCAGGGACTGGCCCTGTAGAGCAGGATTTGCTTTAACAGGACTCTGGTGACTGCTGAGTCTGCCCTTTGGGTATGTCATTTATGGGGGTGGTTGCGTTGTGCTCTAGCATGGTTGAAGCTGGCCGCTATGTGTGTTGAATCTGGGTTCTCTTGGGAGGGGCTCTGGTGCAGGCCAAGTTCCGCTGCTGCCTGTGCCCTGCCTAGCATAAGCTACAAAGTGACCTACAGATGGTTGTCACTTGTGCTGGCCTTGGAGGTGCCTGGGAGAGGTTAAGCTGCAAATCAAGGCTGGCTGCCACTAGCACTGGGCTTGGGGCTGCCTAGAAAGAGGTACAGGGCATGCTGAGGTCAGATGTTTGGAATTTGTGAACCTTTGAGAGATTTTAGGAAAGCCTGCAGCATGAGCTAAGATAGGCTGTTTGTATGGAAAAGCCACTGAAAGTGGCTTGGATAGGCCTACAAGTTGCAGGGGTGGGGTAAGGCCTCGGAATCACTAAAGCATGTGAATGGTGTTAGCTAGGTTGACTAAATTATGGTGCCCACCTGAGCATGCAGTCTGGGTGGTAGGAAGACTCAGTAAAGGAAAAATGGCTTCTACTCCCACGTTTGTCTGAAACCAGAGAATTAAGTTCCTCCACCTATGTCCCTGGCGCCTTGTAAGCTGCTTTCCTGATGCTGGAGCTCAGAGCGAGAGAGTTGGTCAGCGAGTAAGTCTGTGCATGGGCCTTTAAGAGAAATGCCTGGGACTCTAGCAGCCCTCCGTCTAACTCACCCTCAGTCTCTGCTGGTTTTCATAGACAGAAGTTATGGAAATGTCTTTTCCTGGCACTGGATCCCTGGGCTGGGGAACCTGGTGTGGGCTTCCCTCACTCCTCAGGGAAGGCCTCCACAGCGGAGATATTCCTCCCAATTTTTAACTATCACACATGGGAGCAGCCTACTTCTCATCTCAGCCCCTCTCGCCATTCTCGATGTGGTTTCGTCTGTACATCTTTAGTTACAGGATTTCTGTTCTACTAGACTTCACGCGATTCTCAATGATGGTTGTTCTGTAGTTTGGTTGTAATTTTGATGTGGTCATGGGAGGAAGCAAGCGCAGCATTAGCCTATTCCACCATCTTGACCAGAAGTCAGCCCCTGTAATTTAAACCTTTCCAAGTCAGATGCCATCACTCCGCCTTTGGTTTTGCTTTACCCTCATTTTGTATGGGTTATATCAGACTTTCACCAAGTTTGTTCTGTGGGATAGTTATATATGTAAAAGAAAATCAAAAGTGTTCTTGGCTAAATAAAATTAGGAAACTCTGGCTAAAGAAACCAAACACTTCTCATAACTTTTTATTACGCTAATGTGCATTGTTTATTCTTCACCCCAGCCCCAATCCCAAAGGGAGACCTGGTATATGTTGTTTTTCAAATATTCTTGACATATCAGAGCTTCTAGGAAATTTCTCTTTCTCAAGAGAAACAAAGCTCTCTTTGTTCCTCCTAGAGACTTTAATAAGGTGTCTCTCATTTTTTTTTCACATACACTCACACATTTCTCTTGCGAGAAAAATGGTTATTAAAAGTTAAAAGCGTCTCAAGGCAGTGAGATACTAGCATAAGGATAGAACTACAGATCAATAAAGTAGAATTGAGAATCCAAAAATAAATCCTCACATTTATGGTCAATTAATTTTTGACAAGACTGCCCAGAATGATTCAGTGGGAAAAAGAGTAGTCCTTTCAACAGATGATGCTGGGACAATTAAATGTCCACATACAAAAGAGTAAAGTTAGACCCCTTCCTTTAACCATACACACAAATTAAATCAAAATAGTCCATTGACCTAAATTGAAGAGCTAAAACAAAGAAATCCTTAGAAAAAATGTAGGAACTAATCTTTGTGATTTGGAGATAAACAGTAGTTTGATAGCTACAACAAAAGCATAGCAACAAGAGAAAAAAAAATAGATATATTGGATGTTAGCAAAATTAAAAACTCTTGTACTATAAACAACACCATGAACAAATGAAAATATAATCCACAGAATAAGAGAAAATATTTTCAAATTATATATTTGATAGGGGATTTATACCCAGAATATATAAGAACCCTTGCTACTTAATAATAAAAATGCCAATAACCCAATTTAAGAATGGAAAAAGAAGTTGAATAGACATTTTTTCAAAGAAGAGATACGGATAGCTGATAATCACATGAAGCAATACTTAACATATTAGTCATGAGAGAAATACAGATTAATTCCACAACGAGACTCTACTATAATGGCTATAATAAAAACGGTAATAAAAAAATGTCGGCAAGGATGTGGAGAAATTAAAATCCTTATATACAGCTGGTAGGAATGTAAGATGGTGAAACCACTTGGCAAAACCATTTGACAGTTTCTCAATAAATTAAACATAGTTACCATATGATGTAGAAATTCCACTCCTAGGTATATATGCAAAAGATATGGAAACATATCAATATAAAAATTTGTACATGAATGTTCCTAGCGGCATCATTTATAATGGCCACAGAAAGTGCAAACAACCCAAACGTCCATCAGTTGATGAATGGATAAACAAAAACGGGAAGTCCATTCCATGGAATATTAGTCAGGAATAAACAATGAAATACTAATACATGCAATAACTTGGATGAATCTCAAAATCATTATGTAATTGAAATTGGTTGCAAACACCACATATCAAATAAGTCCATTTATATAAAATGTGCAGAATAGGCAAATTATAGAAATAGAAAATAGGTAAGTGTTTGCCTAGGTCTGTAGAAGAGTGAGAGGAGAATGGGAAATGACTACTATTGGGTTCAAGGTTTCTTTTGGAGATGATGAAACTGTTCTAAAATTAAATTGTAGTGATGGTTGCGCAACTTTGTAAATACACTAAAAATCTTTGAATTGCATACTTTTGATGAGTGAAAGTTATGATTGTAAATTATACCTCAAAAAAGCTGTTCTTTTTTTAAAAAAAAAAAAAGACTGGATGGCCAAAAAAAAAAAAAAAAATAGTTGAAGGATTCTGCTAGTCCAGGATAAGATTCACCAAGGTAAACTCAGACTCCATTATTTTCTAAAATAAGAGTAATAATAGAAAAATACAAATCCAAAAATAAGCAAGATTTTTAAAATGATCAAGCCTGAGTTAATTTCAAAAACAAAATAATTTATGGATATAAATACATAATTAAAGTTTATAAACACAAAAATAAAACTCTTGGAGTTCACTACTACCTATTCACTGTTATCATTTTGGCTAAAATATTTACTTGTTATATTTTTGATTTTGTGTTTTATAGATTTTTTATTGCATAATTTTAGGAGAGTGTTAGAGTCTTTTGCAAATCAAAGAAATGGTTGGTACTAATCTGGATTGTCAAACTTAAATTATATGTAAATGTAAGAGAAGTATTTTATATTATTTCTGCCTACTTTTGTAGGCAAAGATCTTTATAAACTACTGATCTGGGAGTGATATCACTTTGGAAGAGAAATTTTGATTCAATCACTTAACAGGCCTCTCTTTTGACTGATTTCCATAAAACATTAGGGAAACCTATGCTTAAAATCTATGAAAATCTCTCTTTTATGACTTTCATGTAGATGCAAGGGAGAAATTTTTTTAAAAGGTTAAGACATACTTTTAAAACATTATTGTTAAAGTATTATTTAATCCAAATGAGATTAAATATATAGCAATAATATAGAATTTTCTAAAATATAATTATTTTCAGATTTATTTTAGATAGCTATTATTCTTGAAATAGTGCAGGTGCAGACCTATAGAAGCAAGAAAAATGGGTAAACTAGCATAAAAGAGCTGTGTTTACATTTCCCTAATGGCAAATGATGTTGAACAACTTTTCAAATAATGATTTGCCATCTGTATGTCTTCTTTGCTGAAATATCTTTGGTCTTTTGCCTATCTCCTAACTGGTTTTTGCTTGTTCGTTTGTTTGTTTTGTTTTTGTCTTTTTTCTGTAGAGTGTGAGAGTTCTTTGTATAGTCTAGGTGCCAGTCCTTTGTAAGATTAGTGATTTGCAAATATTTACTTCTAATCTGTAGCTTGTCTTTTCATCCTCTTAATAAGGTTTCTAACCAAGTGAAATTTTTTAATTTTAATAAAATTAGAACTCTACCTAGCCAAAATCCTGAAGATTTTCTCCTGTTTTTTAATTTAAATGTTATATAGTTTTACATTTTGAATTGTCTATGACCCATTTTGAATAAATTTTTGCATCAGGTGTGAAACAGATTGTGATGCGTTTTATTGCCCTTGAATATCCAATTGCCCTAATATCATTTGTTGAAAAGACTGCCTTTCCTCCATTAAATTGCTTTTGCACTGTGTTGAAAATCAGTTGGGCATAGTTCTGTTTGTCTATTACTGCCCTGTGTGGACACAACCCAGAGAGGAGGAGGACACTGCAGGAAAGTCATGTTTGTGAGCAGTGGGTCACTGTGTGTTATGTGACCGCAGTCATCTGTTATTAGTTGCTGATTTTACTGCTCATCCCACTCTTAGAGAGGGACCTGAAGCCCAGTCAGATGTCCCATTTGGCCACATGTCTCAGAACAATAGAGTTCAATCAGTTATTGAGAAAGAACTGTTGATGTCTCTAAATATAATAGCAGATTCGTTTATCTCTTCTTTTAGTTCTTTTTTTCTTCAGATATTTTTGAGTTCTATTGTTTAATACATACACTTTTAGGATTGTTGTTTCCTTCACAGATTGACCCTTTTATTATTGTATAATGTTCCTGTCCCTGCTCATTTCCCTTGCTTTGATCTCTGTGTTATCTGGAAGATATCTAGCTACTCCTATTTACCCCTGATTTATGTCTTTGCCTATTCTTTTACTTTTAACCTGCCTATATTGTTATATTCGAAGTGAGTTTTTCATAGATTACATATAGTGGTATGTTTTTTAATCCATTCTGCCAGCCTCTGTCTTTTAGTTATATTTAGATCATTAACATTTAATGTAACTATTGATATGTTAGGGGCTAAGCCTGCCTTTTTATTTTTTGTTATATGTTTGCTCTTGGTCATTTTCATTGCTGTTTTATTTTAACTGCCTTCTGTGAGTTACCTGAATATATTTAATAATAAATGATATATAATGATTTCATATTCATCAGTCTTTAGTAGTTGTGAATGTATCTTTTTCTATATCTTTGGGTATTTATGTAACTATATACTTTATCTCAATTTACAGGTATCATTTTACCAATTGGAATGAAGTGTAGAAACCTTATCTCCCTTCATATTCTTTTATTTTATACCATTTATAACATAATGGTCTTAAATATTTATCCTACCAACATTTAAAACTACATCAGACGTTGTTAAGACTGTCAGATATTATTTAGAAGACTCAAAAGGAGAAAAGTCTATTGTGTTCACCCATATTTCTGCTTACTCTGTTTATTCTTCCTTTCTGGTATTCCAAGATTTCTTTCTATATTGTTTTCTTTCTATTTAGAGAAACTCCTTCACCATTTCTTTTAAGGCAAAGGTCTCCAACCTGCTTGGCACCAGGGACCGGTGCTCCTATGAGAATCTAATGCCTGATGATCTGAGGTGGAGCTGAGGCAGGGATGCTAGTGCTGGGGGGCAGCTGCAAATACAGATGAAGCTTCATTTGCTTGCCCGCCACTCACCTCCTGCTGTATAGCCCAGTTCCTAACAGACCATGGACCAGTACCAGCCTGCAGCCCAGAAGTTAGAGACCCCTGTTTTAGGGTATATCTTCTGTCAACAAATTCTTTCAGTTTTCTTTCATTTGAGGATATCTAGATTTCCCTTTCATTCCTGAAGGATATTATTGCTGGTAAAGGATTCTGATTTGATAGTTTTATGTTGTGTTTGTGTTGTTTTGTTTTGTTTTGTTTTTTAGCACTTGAAACATGTCATGCCATTTCTTTCTGGCCTTCATAGTTTCTTAGTAAATGAGAATTACACTCAAACTTTTACTCCACATAGATAAGGTACCTTTTCTCTCCAATTGCTTCAAGATATTTTTTCTTTAGTTTTCATAAGTTTGATAATCATGTGTCTTGCTGTAGATTACTTTGGATATATTCTGTATGGATTTTATTAAGCTTCATAAATATGTAGACTTATGTCTTTTGCTAAATTTGGAAAGTTTTCAGCCATTATTTTTTTGAATATTTTTTTAAACCATCTTCTATCTTGATTCCTTCTGAGATGCTGACTACATGTATGTTAGACCTTTTGTTATAGTCCTACAGATCCCAAAAGATTTGGGGTTTTTTTTTTCTTAGTCTATTTTCTCTCTGTTGTTCATATTGAATAAGTTTAATTGTTCTATCTTCAAGTTCACTGATTCTTTTCTCTCTCCCCTCCATTCTGCTATTGAATATAATGATTGAGATTTTTAGTTCAATTATTGTTTTTTTCAGCTCTAAAATTTGTTTTTTGTTTTTCTATTGCTTCATTGAGACTATTTTTTCATTTGTTTCAAGTTTGCTCATGATTATTCAATGAAGCCATTTTATTATGATTTCTTTAAAATCTTTGTCAGATAAGGCTAATATCTCTATTGTCTGGTGCCATTAGATTGTTGGTGCAATCTGTTAATTGTCTTTTTAAATTTAGTTTGAAATCTTCCTTAGATTTGGTATGACAAATGCTTTTTAATTGAAACCTTGACATTTTGAATATTATATTTTAGATCTTATTTAAATCTTTATTTTAGTTGCTTCTTCTGGCATGGCTCTGGCAGAGAAAGGAAAAGCACTCCCAGGTATGTGCATATAAAATTCAGGTTCCCAGCTTAGCCTCTGTTGACATCCAAGGGGGCTCTTCATTACTACTGGGTGAAGGGAGGAATTCTGGCTTCCTTAAATGCCTCAGTTGGCTTTCCTGACTTTGAGAAATAGAAGTTCCTCCTTATTGTTCCCTAACTAGCCTTCGTTGACATCATGGTGTAGGTGACCTCATTAGCAGTGGATGGTGGTAAAAGTCCTGATTTTTCATTAGGCCTCCTCTGATACTATCCCAGCAGGGAGAGAGAGGGACAGCTCATTAGTGTAGTGGTAGGGAGTAGAAGTCCAAGATCCCACACCCAGTCTCTACTACCCCAGTGGGTTGGAGGTGGTGGATGCTTCATTACAGCCTGGTGAGATTGCTAGTCTAGATTCCCCACTCAGCCTTGCTAGTATGAGTGAGAGTGAAGCTACAGTTCCTCACTCCACTCTAGTTTCTCTATATACTCTCCAATGTTTAATGTTGTCACTATTGTTTATTGCAGCCGTTGAAATGGAGGTAGTGATATCTCATCATGGTCTTAATTTTCATTTCTTTGATGGCTAGTGGTGTTAAACAACTCTTAACATTATTATTTATATCTATATACTTTTTGGTGAATTGTTTCTTTATGCCTTTTGCCCATTTTCTATCCAATTCAAATTTAACTTACTCAGATTGCCAGAAAAGTGAGTTTTCACAATTATTAGTTCAAGTTCTGTCAACAATGCTGGGAAATAGAGAAAATGGAGACAATGTTGGTAGGCAATAATATTATTTATGATCTACGTATGCCAAGTATAATTTTACCTAAAAAAATTATTTGTTAGTAACTCAAAATTTTCACGAGGCCATTACTCTGTTGTATGGAGTACAACCTTGTATTTCTAAAAATTTCCAGAACCTAAGAAGCCTATGTTTTAATTAACACTACCCTTAATCTTTAATGTTAATGAGGCTGCTAAGCATACTAAGGAAAGTATCGTAACAGCACATACATGCACTTAGGTTTAGTTCACTTATGCTTATTGTAGGTCACCTATTATTTAATATAAAATATACATGTATTGCAAATTGCTGATTTGGTCCATAGACTAAACTATTTCTATCCCAGTTTGACTAGAGATATTAGAAAATAGTATAATATGTTAGCTCAAATTTTTTACTTTTCTACTTCTCTGCCAATTGGATGTGTTAATGAACAGAATTGTCAATAAAAAGTTAGCAGTAACCAACAGAAATAGTAATAGCAAGAGATATAACTAATCCTCAAACTCAATAGTTGGCATTAATTTAAACACTGACGCTTTTTAAAATGGGTTTTGAAGCATGCTGAAATGGAGCATTTCTTGTTGTAAGATGTTTTGAGAAAAATACATCTTGAAAGTTGGCTTTGGGTGTCATATTTTCTAGCATCACATGTTGAAGAAAACTCACAACTTGTCAAATTCCCAACATGGATGTGATTCACTAATATGCAATAATTTATATGAAAGATCTGGCTTAACCTTTCACTCAATTCCCATGTAAAATCAACCATCTTCAAAAAAGTCAAATCAAGCTTTTAAAAAGGTCATCTAATTTTATGAGCACATAGTTATTGCAAACATTCCAACAACCAGTATAGTTTTGGATGTCAAAATATTCCTTCAATTTCTGTCATTTACACAAAAGTAGTACCTAATTATATCTAGACTTCCAGGACTTAGGGCAATGCTGGAATTGTTGTGGGGAATTGTTCTATGCATTGTAGGGTATTCAGCAGCAGCATTCCTAGGCTTTATCATTAGGTATCAAATCCCTCTCACTCCCCTCCCCCAGTTATCACGACCAAAATTGTCTTTGGATTATTTACAGGTGTGTTTTTATTGTCTATCACTTTATGTTATGTCACACCTTGTATATTTAAAATCCCTGCACGGTCTAGATGGTATTCTTTTCCATCAGAGAGGATGGAATGTTTCCTCTGTTAAAATATAGAATGTAGTAGGGCAGGGTTTATCATCTCAATATAGTCAGGGATTAACTTGTGTTGAGGCTGAGGTGCAATTTTGGTAAGACTCAACTCGATGCTTGGGTCATCCTGATTCCTAGGGCATGGCCACTAGAGATTTCAAGTAAGAACCTGATGAATTTTTGTTTCTTCAGCTCTGAAAAACCACAGGAATTCTAACTGCCCAAGAGAGATTTAACGTTAGCTCATTAGCCTCACACTCCATGGAATTTCAAAATTTGGTCTTGAGGAGGAAATTGACCTTTTATTTGATGCCTTTGGGTCTTCAATTTTATCATTCCAGCCCTACGCAAATGCCAAAATATCAGTTGGTTCCTTTATATCTCAGCATTAGTCTTCTGCCAGATCCAAGCATGGATTTTCAACCTCCAGATACCCTTGATATTGATAGTATCCTTAGGAAAAAGTACCTGTAGATCCTCAAACATAGAATCAATTCACAGTCCTTCTAGGGATTGTCTGTTGTTTGCTTTTAAAAATTTAGTTCTCCTTCCAATGGGTCTTTGTTTTTCTAAGCCCCATGAAACTAGATAATATTTGACTCTTTCCAGATGTATAACTTTACATCTTTTGTCTTCCATTGAACTTCAGAATTCAACAAATGCTTTGTGTAGGGAAGATGGCCTTTTGTATAAGACCCTTTAGTTCTACAATTTTGTCACTGCAGCCTCTGTGGCTGCTCAAAGTTTTGTTTGTTTCTCTTTCTACTAGCAATAGCCCTGCAGTTATGCCACACGCCAGTTCTCAACCTGGAGTCTGTACCTAAAGTCAGCAGATGCTACAGGGAAAAATCAGCTGCCAGCTCACTTTACTTT
The DNA here is from genome assembly GCA_003508835.1 of Eonycteris spelaea. Taxonomy (NCBI): domain Eukaryota; kingdom Metazoa; phylum Chordata; class Mammalia; order Chiroptera; family Pteropodidae; genus Eonycteris; species Eonycteris spelaea. The sequence goes on along the minus strand of PUFA01000054.1, from coordinate 5,486,987 downwards.
TTGCCCCTCTGGAAATTTAGTATTTCTAGTTCTCATTGCTTCCACAGTTCTCTGATACTTTTCAAGTTATGGGTTTTTCCTGTCATTTTTTCAGCTTTTCTAATTGTAAGGAGCATAAGTATTGACCTATTACATCTTAACTGAAAGCAAAAGTCAGCTTTCTTTACTATATTTTATCTACATCATTTGGTATACATTGATAGCAAGAAAAGAATTTGTTCAGGTATATAATTATTAACATTATTATCACCAAATATTTTTGTTGAATGTTTAAGCTAGGTGATTTACTAAGTGCTTTATATTATCTACCTTATTTAATTCTTAAAATAAATCTATGAGTAAAATATTAAAATCATTTCATAAGTAGGAAAAGCTGAGGCTTATGATCTAATCATCCCAAGGTCAATCAGTTAATAATTGATAAAGTTGGATTTTTACTTCAGAATACTAAACTATATACTACCTCCCACCAAACGCTTATAGGGTATTATTGCTTTGTTTTCTTTTCTAACTTTTTTTTATATGCATTTGGGTTTTTACCCACCAAATAGGTTAAGTTCCTAAGCTGTTGTTAGTCATTCTAATACCAAAATAATACCACTTTTACTTTACGCACTCAAAAATATATTAGCATGTCGTATCAGTAATATGTATAATTTAAGCATATGTGGAGCAAAATTTCTGATACAAATGCTTTGAGTATTTAGAAAATGGACCCAACATGTGGCATTGTCTACTAAGTCTCTGTTCATGCTGATTTCTGATGGTTTTGTAGAATATTATGTTCGTTTTTAGGGCTGATGAGTTTGGCTTAATTTCTTTACCCTTCTCAAACAAGTGTTTCCACAATGTGGCTTCTCACACGGGGTCCTTGCTAACAAATACTTTAATTGAACTGTTTTATTAAAATGAGTGTCTATATGATCATCTAGACACCTCACAGATGCGAGGAGAAATTATAAGTTCAAACGTGATTGGGGTAGGCAGATCCAGGTTTGATCCTGATAATGCATTATTACAAACTCATAATAAGGTAATCCAAGTTCACACAAGATTAGTAAACATAATGAAATAAAACCTTAAGTACTTGTTAAGTTTTGCTTTCAGTAAATCATCAATATCTACTAAGCATAAAAGATTGGCACAATTTCCAACCACAGGAAGCAGAATGCTGTTGACTATATATTTATTTCTATTGCTATGTAACCATTATCCACCGATTTCATTGAGCTAGATAGGTAATCGTCTAGTCTGTTGTCCCTGTAAAGAGTGAGCTTTCATCCATATTTTATAAACAAAATCATAAAAAGTAAAATTTCTGTTTTTGTTTCTGTTTAGAATTCATAATTCCTTGTTTCTTTTTTCTCAAGTGGTTACAACTATTCACAATTCATTTTATTTTAAATAAATGTATCCCTTTATAATTTGTTTTTATTTTATGTGACTTTATAATTATTTGTATAACTTTACATAAATTGTAAGAAGATACTTGCCTAACTCATCGAAATTTTAAAAAGAAACAAAATCTTCTTTAAAGAAATTTCTAGGTTCTTATATTTCTGAAACTCTTACCATATTTATTCCTTATGTATAATTTAAATAGCATTTCAGCATGTTTATATTAAGAGTCTGTATTTAATCCAAGCCTTACAATAGCCATAGCTGTCAAAAAATTCATATTCTAAAACAAGGACAAAATAGTCATAGACTAATTCTAATACCTTCTACTCCTAAAGTGAAAGCAGGTATCATTATTATAGCTTGGGGAAAGGAAGTTGATAACTCTCTTAATTTAAATAACATCTCACTGGGTGAAGAATTTAAAACTTGAGATGGTGAAGGAGGAGGGGAAAAACTGGAATGGATTTTACTGGTATGAACCAAACCAAGACAAGAGTTGGGAATGTCCAAGGGAGTAGATTCAGTTAACTCTAGAAAAAAGGTGTGAATCACAACTTGACAATTATGGCAGTCCCCCCTTTTCTGCAGGGAATATGTTCCAAGACTCCCAGCAGATGCCTGAATCTGCAAATAGTATTGAACCTTATATATGCTATGTTTTTTCCTATACTTATATACCTATGATAAAGTTGAATTAGGCACAGTTAGAGATGAACAATAATCGATAATAAAATAGAATAATTATTCACACACTTTAATAAAAGTTATGAGAATGTAGTCACTCTCTCAAAATACCATATTTTATTGTATTGTACTAACCCTTCCTCTTCTTGTGATCAAATGAGATGATAAAATGCCTTATTGAGAACTCTCACCTTTTCACTTAAAGGAAGCACTTTACAACCTCTCTTTGTCATGTCCGAATTGCCAGCATCACTACTCCTGTGCTTTGGGACTGTTATTAAGTAAAATAAGGATTTCTTGAATACAAGCACTGTGATACTGCAGTAGTTGATTTGATAACCAAGACAGCTACTAAGTGACTAACAGGAGGGTAGCACGTACAGACAGCACGCATGGATTCTTTGGATAGAGGGATGATTCATGTCCCAGGGGGACAAATGAGATGGCAAAAGTTTTCATTGTGCTATATAGAACAGAATGAAATTTAAAAGTTATCAGTTGTTGATTTCTGGGTTTTTCCATTTAATATTTTTAGACTATGGTTGCATGCAGGTAACTAAAATTGTAGAATGCAAACCATTGTTAAAGGGGGAATATACTCTCTATCTCTTTCCATGAAGAGTATTTTAACTTAAGCAAAAACACAGTTGTTTACAAATATTTTTTTCAATCATTATCATTTTGGCCAGCTAATTAATTTGAAAATAAAGTAATTACAAAATTAATTACAAAACAAAGTTTTGTAAAATCTTATCAAATCTTAAGAATGTTGGAGCTTACAGTTAATTTTATTTATATTCCATGCTTTGCCAATTGGGCAGTATTTAATTAGAAAAGGAATTTAGCACATATACCATTTGATATTTGGGTCTGTTAAATTGTCCCATTTTAATCTGATGAAATCAAATTTTTTTCAGATTTGCTTTGAGTCACAGTAAAAATACCTTTTTGTCTCAATTGCCTTTAAACACTTTCTCCTCGCTTACATCTGGCTGCAATCACCTTTTCAAGCTTGTTAAAATAATATTAATAATAATAAAGATAAATATTCATAAATGCAGCATATATTGGTTTTCTCAATTTCTTTTCTTTCTAGAATATGTTCTGTCTCTATTCTTAGTTTGAGGGAAATTTCTAAAGGCTTCCACTCCTTTGGTCATTATTTTCCTGTTTCTCAAAGTATAAACTTGTGACCTATTTTGTGATTTGAAAACACTTAGAAATACTTCAATCTATCCTAGAATTTGAACCACAAAAGAGAATAGGCCAGATAAACTTCCCTCCCAGAAGTTTCCTTGAGTACCATGCAAATGTGCCTACCTCTTTCCTTCTCAAGTGAACTTTGGGTCACAAAAGATTTCTTACCCGTTCCTCTGAGGGTAATAGCTACCTACTGCTTTTTATTTACACGACTATATTACCACATAGTTCTTCCTAAAAGTAAAAAAGATCTGCACAGTGGAGATCTTCTGTCTCCACAGAAATGTTGCTAGTCACAGCGGACTACTTTCAGTAAAAATAAATAAATAAATAGATAGATAAATGAATACATACATACATACATACATACATACATACATACATACATTCATACTACCTTTTTTACCTGACCATCCTGCCCCCAAATCACACAAATTGCACTTTGTTCTCTCAATTTTGTGAGGCTCAGGGCATAGGGTTAAAGAAGGCACAATGTATATTTCCAAGAAACACAGTATAGATGTTGACAGGTTGCCACATATTCTGTACATGTTAGCTGGGGAGAAGTAAACCCTAGTTTCAGTGCCACGTGAAAGAGGCTGTCTAGCTCCAAGCTAGTCTTCCCTGCCCAGAGACAGCAATAGGGGATTTTGCCATTGAACTGTTTCATACCCACAGCTCACATGTTTTACTAAAATAGCATATACACATATTTGTACTTTGACTTCTATTTCTCTTTTACTTTCCTGAATATAAGTATTGCCTCTAATTAATCAATTACTTGACCAATAAAGAGGAATCTCATTGGAAAGACATTTCCACAGGAATAAACATGAGTCTAATAGGTGGAAATCCAGGGAAAATGATATGAAATACTCTAGGTCCAAAGTCAGTAGACATGGCTGTAGGCTCCACTCTGCCACCAAAAGGGATTGAGTCCATAGTTTGCTGGGTCTCTGTTTCTCATACGAAAAACAAAAGATACCTCTTAGCTCAGAAACACTCTGATAAGAATGCTAATTTCGAGAGTTATTTATAACTTCGGAATTGCAATTAGAATATGTTTGTCAGTGAAGATTGGGAATCATATCCAGTTATAGTAACAGAATCCTAAAAGAAGAGTCTTCCAGAGTCTCTTCCTCTTGAGTTTAGGCTTCCTCGGCACAAACATTGCCTAAGGGCTTTCTGGGTGCAGGAGGAGTTTGTCAGGATTTGCAAAGATGCAGGTTCCACTTGCTTCATATTTCTGTAAGAGCCTCTAATGGAATGTATTTGAATTTAGTTGATCATATTTACCCAGTAGAAAATTTAATTGTTTATTACATAATTTAGGAAAGAAATATCTTTGAGAAGTACTTCAAAGAAATTAACTGCTAATTTGAGCATTGGCTGGTAGTCAGGAAATGTTTTTCAATTTTTATGTGAGTATTCATTTTCCCAATAAGTGAAATACAAAGGACAGATACTTCCAGGTTTTAATTTAGATGCCTTTTGAATGCAAAAGATGGATTGGGAATTGTTATTTATTAATGAACAAGAGAAACATAAGATTAAAGTAGACTGAATAAAAGTAGACTTTTTCTTTCTATCTAAAATGTAAAATGTCTCTTCTCTTTCTCCCGCCCCTCGCTCCCCTCCCCTTCTCTCTCTCTCTCTCTCTCTCTCTCTCTCTCTCTCTCTCTCTCTCTCATTTCCATAGAATGCTAGAAATCCTTATGTTGGTACCAGCGACATTAAAAAATGTATAGATGTGTGAAGACCCTATATAACCATGTTTCCAAGCAGAGACTGACTGAGTGCCAATGCAGCAGTGGGACTTGATTATGTATTTTATATATTTTATCTTTGATAATGCAATAAATATAATCAATTCTGCTATTTTTAATTGTAGTGGCTCATGGTCTTAAAATGGCTTGAGACAGAGATTGACCTTTATTTTATCTAATGAAAAATACTTTCTAAACAAAGTCATCATTTAGAATATATTTCAAGGAAGAAGCATTTATCCCATTTAGGAAATTTGAACAGATACTTTAAAAACTACTCAGTGTTAATTTGTTAACAGGTAATCAATATGGTAATTGAAAGTAATGCTATTATTTATATACTTGCATGTAATAAAACAGATTTTTTTAAAACCTATTTTATTCTAAGGACTACTTACTAAAACGATTTACTGTTTCGAGTGCCCTTCTCTTCTCTCTCATTCTGTCTCCCATCCCCCATCCCCCAGTGAATGCTGCTTTTATACACGTAGAAATTACATAACTGGCCACTTAGCTACAGCGAAAGGGATGTTCATCTTATTAATGTACTCTATTTAGTGGTTGTCTATGTTGCTATAATTTTACCTATACTCATCCACTACATGTTATATCTATCTATCTATCTGTCTGTCTGTCTGTCTATCTATCTATCTATCTATCTATCTATCTATGAATCTATCTAATCTCTCTCTCTATATATATATATCTATACAGAGTGTTATATCAATCATCTATCTATCATCTATCTCTCATCTATCCACCTACCTGCTTACTTTTCTTCCAAAGAGCTCTAAGTGTTTTATTTACATTATTCTTTTTTCCTATAGAGTAGATACTGTCTCATCATACAAAAAAAAAAAAAGAAAGAAAGAAAGATTAGGAGTGGCGCTTATAATCCAAATCATCTTTCTCTGATTCTGGCTACAGGTTTCTATAAAACAATTATAAACAGCCATTGAGCACATACTATATGCCTAGCATTGTCCTAAAAGTTTTACATGTATAGTACCACTAATAATTAAGGCAGATAATAACACACCTCTGTTTTACAAATGAGGAAACTGAGGTGTGGAGAGATTAAGTAACTTGCTTAAAGTCGCAGGTTTGTAAGTGGCATAGTCAAACCCCATCCCAGTGTATCAACATCCAAAGCCTGACTCTAAACACTAAGTAATACTACAACCCCATCTATGAGTTCCTGGTGTTTGGATCACTGGTGTGCTTCCTTACATTCATTTCTTTAGTTGTTATGTCAGACAAGTATTTAACATGATGTGTATGAAGCGTTGAGCTTCATGGTCCCTGTGAGTGTTGGCAGTTGCTGGGAATTACAGCGTGTTCTAGGAGGGGAGAAAGCCTGCTTATAATCAGAAAGCATTTCTATGTAAGCATTTCTAGTAAATTGCCCAAAGAGATTTCAAAAGAAAGAGACCTAAAACTCCAAGCTCTAGGAATATGTTATAATTTTTCTTATTCTATATAAATATTCTCTTTCATACCTAATTTTGTATTAGTGGTTTCATATTCTTTTCTTTAAAAAGGGCACCCACAATTATAAAGTTTTGGTCACACAAAACCTGTATCCTCCGCTTACTTACCCCCCCTTTTTTTTTTACAAATAGGAAATTACAACATCCATTTTATAGTTAGAAATATGCTAAATGCTAGATACCAGTGGGAAAGGCTGGTTGTATAACCAGAATCAGACTGCCTAAGAAGGTAACTGATCATTTCAGGAGCTATTGCAAGTAATTTTTTTTAAGTGGTAGAAAATAGAAAATGATCTATTGATTCTGAATTATTTCTTATAATCAGGCATGATGGACATTTACCTGGCTGAAAAGTACCACTTTTATGCTAATATTTAATCCAATATGTGAATAACTCAGTGGCTTTCAGACATTTTTAATGCAACTCACAGGAAGAAATACATGTAACATGAATGTCATGATCCCTTGTCTTAGTCTATTTGAGCTGCTATAACAAAATACCATTGATTGGATAGCTTATAAACAACACAAATATATTTCCCAAAGTCTGGAAGCTAGAAAGCTCAAGATCAAGATGTCAGCATGGTCGGGTGAAGACCCTCTTCCTGGTTCACAGTTAGTGCCTTCTCGTGTAGTTCACATGGTGGAAGAAGCTAGGGATCTCTCTGGAGCCTCTTTTACAGACACTAATCTTCTTCGTGAGGGCTCCATCCTCCTAATACTATCATCTTTGGGAATCAGGATTTCAATGCATGAATTCTGGGGAAACACATTCAGACCATAGCGTACCCATTACAAGGATTTCACAACTTGTTAATGGTTGACAGATTTTGATTTGAAAATAGTTGTGTGAGAACATACTGGTTCCTTCAAGTGAACTTTTTTCCTACGAGGAATGCATGGACATAGAGAAATGGACTAATCTAGTTGTTATTCCTTGTCCAATTATTTTCCACAATGAGAAATAGGACAGGCTGTTCCAAAGGGAAACTAACCACTGACAGTAAAAAGAAATCAGTCATCCAAAGTACTGATGAGATTGTCATTGGTTTGTTGGTTCATTTATTAATTGGGAGTGAGCCTTTTCCATGGCTTTTACTGCCCAATTTATACAGGTGCCTCACACTGGTTCATCGGCTACATTGTCTAATCATCCACAGGAGGCTAATTTAAATTGCTATGCTATTGGTGATTAAGCCATCAGTTGATGATGAAACCAGTGGTTGTTAGTTTAAATTCCCCTCCAAAGACTTTTTTCCAAAAGTATTTAAATACAGAAACTAGCTCAAGATAGTGATTAAGAGACTTGATACACTGGATAGAGAGTGATATTCTTCCACAGTATACAATTACTGAGAACAATCAGCATATGTTAGCTAAATTGCACATTTTGTGAAAAAAGAATGTAGAGAATTGAGTGAATACTCATTGTCTTGCTGGAACTACAGGCTTTCACAGAGCTGCTTCTTGCATCCTATCTTTTCAAAAATGAAATCCATCAATAACTTTAAATGTAGTCAGCTTTGGAACATGCGCTTGTGAATCAAAGCTACCTTGTCTTTTAAAGCTAACTAGTTTCTAATTAAGGAAGCATACTGTAGATATTAATTGGCAAAGTAGATTTGCAGATGCACTATCAGTAATGAATTTAGCATAGAAATTTGTTTTTATCTGTAATGGGGTGTGTTTGTCAAATGTTAGCCACATGTGGGAATTTGGATGTCATTAGGAAACCTCTTACTGAATTGAAAATTTTTAATATAAATCTGGAGAGTTATTTGTGACTGCTTTTTAATGTATTTGCAAAACATATAGTAATCATTTTAACAGCCACTGGAAGTAAGCATCTGTTAAACAGTTATTCCCATTTTGTGGATGAAGTGATCAATGACCCTTCAGTAAATTTCCTTGGTGACAGAAAAGTTCTGTTCATCGCTTACTGCATTACATGAAATATCTTGCCAGGTTTGATGTAATCTTAACGAATGTGTAATATTTAGGATGTGGTTTTGCAAAACCTTCACTGTTATGTGAGCTGTTCATAACCTCCCTTCTATCACACAAACCTGCTGAGAACCACTCCTGTGGTATTTTATGCTACAACAATTTCCTTTTTCGCTTAAATGACCTGGCCAGTGTCTGGACAAGTTTTTCCAGTGCCTGGAGAATCTTTCACCCAATTGTATTTAAGGAAGCTCTCTAAAATAGATGCAGCTATCTAGTGTAAGTCCTACTTACTCAATCTCATCCACTCTGAGAGAGGCAGGATATTATTCCTACATAAATGGGTGAGGAAACAAAAATATTGGGGTAGGTAAGGGTAAAAATAACATTTATTGAACATTTATTTAGATCAACATGCAGTGCTCTAGTCCCAGGCACTGTCAGACATTTTCCTGGTAGCATCTCAATTAAACCTTAATTGATTTCCCAAAAGATTTTTCTTAACCCTGTCTTACAAATGAAGACAATGAGGCCAGAGAAACAAATCACCTGCAGGTGATCTGAGAGTTAGTAAGTAGCTGAGTTAGAATCCAAGAAGTGTCTGAAGACAGATCTCATTACAACATGCTCTCATAGGTCCTAAGATAAACTTTGGCGGCTCCGGTACTGGAACCCAAGCTCCTACCTTCCTACCAGTGTTCTTACTAGACTATGCTGCATAGTCATACCACTCTCTCAGCTGAGAGCAAGATTGTCCTTGATATGGGCACTTGACTAATGAAGTAGCTTAGATGAAGGGGCCAGAGCTTTCCAATGAGAGGCCAGTCATTCAATTAGTAATCCAACTACATGTTTGTGACACAGCAGAGGGTCTGAGTCAATCAAAATCAATTCTCCTTTCACAAATGTAACCAAGTGTTGTTGCCATCAGGGAAGAAACTTGGCTCCATTAATTAACAAGTAGCTGTGGTGGTTGATTGATGAGTGGGCAAAGCAATCTTGCTTACTCTACAGATGGAGCTTTTTCATTGTGGTCATACTCTGAATATCTTCGGGGCTTATTTTCAAGAGCCCCAGACTGAACCTGCTCTGTCTTGATTCTTCAGCACAAGATTGTTCTAATCTGTGATTATTTGCAAATATTTGATTGCAGTTGTCTAGATTTCCTTTCTCTGAACAGCTATTAGTACAGAAATTTAAGCATCAGCTGTATAGTAACCACTACTTTCTAGATCAAAGAAATGCCAGAAGGAATCCTGAACATTCTCAAAGCTAATTTAATTCAATGAATATCAGCTACCTACTGCATGCCAGGTATGGTCAGAGATCTTAAGGAGGTTACATAGATGAAAATGTAGTTTATCAAAGGAGGAAAACGTGTACAAATAACACTTGTATAAATCACACTGTGCTGTAATAAAGGCACATAATAGAGATGGCTACTTCTTGTTAGGAGAACCAGCAATATATCTAAGAAGAGGAAACATTTGATATGGGTCTGGAAGACAAAAAGTATTTAGACAGAGAAGCACTTTGGATGACAGGGCAGAGAAAAGAAGCATGACAGGCAGGGGATGCAGCATGAGTAAAGGCATGGTGGTATAAAAACACATGGTTGGAAAAATACAAGTAGCACTATATAAAAAGACAAGGAAAAGAAAGAAGAAGCAGTTGAGATTCAAGGGGCAGATGAATCGAGAAGATTTTGTGAAGCAAGATTGCCAAGACGTGCTAATGAGTTGCAACTTCATTTTGTAGGAAATGAGAAGCTTTTATGAATTTATAAGTACAACAGGGAAAGGAAGATTGTTTAGGACTACAGCAATTTCAAGATGAGAAATAACTGTCAGTCAGTTAAGAAATAGAAAGTGATTCTACCCACCTCAAAATATTAGTTAAGAAGTGTTTAAATAAATTTCACCTAGATTTGTATGTCAGGGAGTTAATTTCAACCTTGGATGTCAATACTCCAACTCAGTATTTGAAATATACTCCCCACTCCAGACTCCTGTTATGTAGCAAATGTGTGAGAAGGTAATTTTATCTGAAATACTTACTGGGGAGAATGATAGTGTGAAGGCACATTTTCCTTTGCACTAATAACGATGGTAGAAAAAAAGCAATCTCAGCCATGCTGTTTTGAAATCATGATTTCTTAGCATGATTCTGAGGATTTAATTAGGGAAGTATAGTTCTAGAAACAGTAGGCATGCAGGGCTATGCACAAACTTTTTTGTCTTTCTGAATTATCAGTGCTGCTTGAAGGGGGATGATGCCCTCACTTTTGCTTTGCTTATTTCAAAAAAAAAATCCAAGTTTCTGAAGATTCATAGAGCTTAAGAAGATATCAGAGAACAAAAACAGCAAAGGCTGAATTCATCCCTATTTTTACTATCTTTGAGAAGCAAACAAGTTGGTCATCTGGATTCCTTTACTTCAACATTGACCTGGCCATTTTAATTACACAAATTTCTTAATGTGACTATTCTGTGAATGTACTGAATTTTCTGTATTTCTTTGCACTATAACATGCAGGTGTACCCAAATGAACATAGGCGTGTTTTTAAGCATTGCCTTTTTATTTACTCATGACTTAATTAATTTTAATCTTTCACTGATGCTTTAAATGCCTCAAATGAGATAGAGCCAACTAGAGTGATTTTCACCTTTTTATTAGCAAATGTGAAACATGTGTAACTCATAATCACCTGGTTGTTCTTAGCCCAGGGCATCTGGAGAGCCTTTTCAAGATTTCTGCTCTCCTCAGGCACTCACCAAAGGGAATGAATAAGATTCAGTCATTTTAACTGTACAAATCAAGTCCAGATTTGATTATTAAGGTTTTCTATTTTCTACTTGTTGTCACAAACCCATCCTGGAATTTAATTTACCTACTAGGCATTTTAAATGAAATGCTTAAATGAAAATGGCCGAACACTAATGATGACTTCCAATCCAGGAAAGATGTGAGATTCAGTCAAGAACTCAATCTCATGTTCGTTTAGAGAGAGGCAAATTGTGGAATATTGGTAGTTTCTGTTTTAATGAATCCATGCATTAAACCCTTTTCCAAACAGTCCCAAGTTTCTATGGTCCTAGCCACTTATGTGGGTACACTCATTATAAACATGTCAATCTAGGTACATTGCAGAGAAAAAGTCTCTCTTTGGTCCAACTACAGACAACATGGTGGGCAGGAAAGAACAACTTAATTAAGATCTTTTTTCAAATGATTATATAGTTTAGGATCACTGGTGATAAGGAACCCATGAGAAAATTATTTTTTTAGAAATTTATGGGGGACCACATTGGTTAACAAAACTATATCAATTTCAAGTGTACAATTCAATAATACATCATTTGTATATTACATTATGTGTTCACCACCCAAAGTCAAATCTTTCATCACCATATATTTGATCCCTTTACCCTATCTACCTCCCCATCTCCCCAATTCTTCTGGTAACCACTATCGTCTGTGTCTATGAATTTTTGTTTGTCTTGTACATTTATTGCTTTCAGTTTTATATTCCACATATAAATGAAATCATATGGTTCTTAACTTTTTCTGACTTATTTCACTTAGCATGATAATCTCAAGACCTATCATGTCATTGCAAATGGCAATATTTCATCTTCTTTTTATAGCTGAGTACTATTCCACTGTATATATGTACCATAACTTCTTTATCCCATCATCTATCTAAGGGAATTTTGATTGTTTCCATGTCTTGGCCATCATGAATTATGCTGCAATAAACATCAAGGTACATGTATCTTTACAGATAAATGTTTTCAAATATTGGGGGTAGATACCCAGAAGAGAGATTACTGGGTCATATGGTAATTCTAGTCTTAATTTTTTGAGGAACTTCCATACTGTTTTTTATACTGGCTGTACCAATTTACATTCCCATCAACAGTGTATGAGGATTCCTTTTTACCCACAACCTCTCCAACACTTGTTATTACTTGTCTTGTTGATAATGGTCATTCTTACATGTATAAGGTGGTATCTCATTGTGGTTTTAATTTGCATTTTCCTAATAGCTAGTGAAGTTGAGCGTCTTTTGATATAAATGTTGAGAGAAGTGTCTGTTTGGTCCTCTATCCATTTTTTAATTGGATTGTCTTTTTTGTTGTTGAATTGTATGAGTTCTTTATATATTTTGGATATTAACCTCTTGTCAGAGGTGTTGTCGGCAAGTATCTTCCCCTATTCAGATTTTGCCTCTTTGTTTTGTTGATGGCTTCTTTTGCTGTACAGAAACTTTTTAGTTTGATATCATCCAAATTCATTTATTTTTGTTGTCCCTTGCTTTGAGGTCAAATTCATAAAATTCTCTTTAAGTCCAAGTTCCATAAGGTTAGTACCTATTTTTCTTCCATGCAATTTATTGTTTCAGATCTTATTTTTAGGGCTTTGATCCATTTTGAGTTAATTTTGGTGTACGGGACAAATAGCAGTCTAGTTTTATTCTTTTACATGTAGCTTTCCAATTTTCCCAGCACCATTTGTTAAATAGAGACTTTCTTTTCTCTATTATATGTTTTTGGCTCCTCTGCTGAAAATTATTTACCCATATACATGTGGGTTTATTTCTGGGCTCTCAATTCTATTCCATTGGTCTGTGTGTCTGTTTTTCTGCCAATACCATGTTGTTTTTATGATTGTCACCTTGTAGTATAATCTGAAATCAGGTAGTGTGATATCTCCAGCCTTTTTTGTTTGTTTTTTTTTTTCTGAAGGTTGCTTTGGCTATTCAGGGTCTTTTGTGATTCCACACAAATCTGATTTCTTGTTCTAGTTCTTTAAAAAATACCATAGAGATTTTTATGGGGGTTGCATTAAATCCGTACATTGCTTTGGGTAATATGGCTATTTTAACTATGTTAGTTCTTCCAGTCGTCACCACGGAATAGCTTTCCATTTCTTTGTGTCTCCTTCAATTTCTTTTAATATGTCTTGTAGTTTTCAGAGTATATGACCTTCAAATTCTTTGTTAAGTTTATTCCTAGGTATTTTATTCTTTCTGTTGCAATTGCAAAAAAAAAAAAATGGTTTTTTTAAATTCTTTTTCTAAAATTTTATTGTTAATATATAGGAATGCAATGGATTTTTGGAGGTTGATTTTGTATCCTGCAGCTTTTTTATTGTTTTTAATACTTTTTTAGTGCTGCTTTATGGTTTTCTATATAAAGAATCATGTCATCTGAACTGCCAAATCTATACACATGAGTGTGTCGATACTTGCTGTAGGTTTCTTATTTGTGAATAATCATTTTTATTTAATAAAAAATGAAAGCAACCTTCAAAGTTTTTTACTTATTTGTTATTGTTAGTGCTTGGGATACTTTTCACATGTCATCTTCTTGTCAGCACAGTGTAACCTCCTCAGATGCCCCAAACCATACAATCTACGGTAGCTCATTGCATTGTCTCTGTTATAGTATCGTCTTTTCTTCATAGCAGTTATCACTATCATGTGTTTTCTTACGTACTATATATTAATTTACCGTCTCTCTCCACTCTAGAATGTAAGCTCCATGAAAGCAGGAACCTTTCTGTCTTATTCACCATTGTAATATCAGCACTCAAATCTGTCTGGGATGAAGTATAAATTCAATTATCAACAGGGTAAAATTTTGATAAATTTTGAACTTATTTTGCATAGAACTTAGAAAACTATTGCTTTCATTAATTAAGATATATCTTTCAGAATATGAACTTTTAAAATCCCTTCAAAGATGCTCATGGGAAAATGTTAGGACTAAGAAAATATTTATGTGTCCTATTTGCTTCTGTATGTCACCATACTGCTATGTCCTGAATTGTGCCCCCTGCTCCCAAAATTATACATTGAAGCCCTAACCCCTAATATAACTGTATTTGGAGATAGAATCTTTAGAAAGTAATTAAGTTAAATGAGGTGGTAAAGGTGGGGCCCTAACCAATAAGATTAGTCTCTTTATAAGAAGAGACTCTAGAGAGCTTACTCTCGCCATCATGTTGAGGACACAGTGACCATCAAAAACACAGAAAGAGAGCTCCCACCAGAAATCAATTTGCCAATAACTTGATCTTGGACTTCCCAGCCATTAGAACTATAAGAGAATAAATTTCTGTCGAAGTCACCCAACCTATGTTATTTTGTTATGGCAGCCCGAGCAGATTGCCATAATAAAACATAACATAGTATGTAGTAATATAATACTAATAAAGAAATAATTACTTTTAATGACTTTATTAGGAAAATTTCTGTTTCCCATGCTATATTATTCAGGTTTTGTTAGGCTGATGCCATTGAAAACATTATTTGAAAGACTATACTGATGCAAAGAAAAAAGGCGGGGGAATGGAGAAAACAGTTCTGTAAGATATGTAGGAAGCAACACTGATGGAGGAAATTGGACGCTCAGACAACTTTGTTAGAGGAAGGAGAATTTATTGCTGGAGTGCATGGGGCATGACAACACCAAAGCACGAGCTCTCTTTGGCGAGATTTATTACAGTTTATGTACCTCTGCAGTGTCCATGCAAGGGGCACGTGATTCCTTTGTCTGAGGTTTCACGTGTGCCTCATGACTCAGGATGGGGAGGGGAAGCTTCGGGTAGGGGGCTGAAACAGGGGAGGAATTTCCAGACCTCTAGTCTTGCAGGTCATTTGTCTTGTAGAACCTGTGCCCTTGGTATTAACCGGACTGTTGTAAGATTCTCCAACAGAGAGACAGGACACTGAAGCTATACGTAGGAAGCAGCACTTATTAACGCCGGCACCTGCTTAGTGTATTCCTATCCAAAGGCTGAGCCCCAATTATAACACAACAGGCAATTTTACACAGTCTTGTTCTTCCTACATAGCTACAGAGATAAAGAAAGCAAGCCATGAATCAACAATGTTAGCTGGAGAGTCCTTGAGGTGGGGGAGGTAGCTATGGGAAAACATGGTAGCTGGAAAGTCCTGGGGGCAGAGAGCGGGGGAAGGCAGTTAGGAATGGACTTTAATCGGCTGAGTCAGTCATTTCTGCAAGCTCTTTCCTTTGCATTTTTCAGATGCCTCCTCTCCTCTCTTAGATCAAAGCTGAAATTCCCACAATGTAAAACTTTACTATCTACAAACTTCATTAATTATGTAATAGGTTCCACAAATAGATGTCGTTGTATGGACAAGGGACAGCACCTTAATTTATCAAGGGGAGAAGATCTTAATTGACCAAGGGAGAATAGTCTTCTGGGAGAAGATGTATCTTCAAATAGTATAATATTCTGTGAGGTCAAGAAAATGATGAGGTTTACAGTTTTTGAGCACTCCTTGGACATTAGGAAAGCAGATTGAGACCAAAGTCATGAGCATAAAATAATTCCTGTGTCCTTCTGTGCTGTTTTCAGGAAGCAGGTCTGGTACACACAGAGCAGGAGACCAACTAATGTGCATACATTATTAACTTAGTAACGCAACCAAACATTTGGTGACCTAAGTTTTCTCTTATTTTGTTTCAAGATGTAAAAGCTACAGATGTCTGTGAGAATGAAGAAAAGCCATTTTAGCTAAAGGTTCATCCAAATAATGACTATTTAAAAAATTACATTGGTCATTTTAATATAATCTAAATGAATGGATTAAGCAGGTGCATGCATTGTTTTAATTAACAACAGCTGTATTATAGCAACATTATGGAAGTTTATGATAGCATCATTTATTAAGAATATGTTGCCAAAGTATTTTATAAAATGCATTATAAAAAGTTATTAAAGAACGCAACTAAATCTTCATTCAATAAATGGAATCATTCAATAAATATTAATAAAGCATTTATGATTGTACCCTTAATTTAAAATGTTATCATTATCTTTCAAGCAGATCAAGCAGCATCAGAGCAAAAGAGAATCTTATTACCACAATATTACAGTAGTGATTAACAGTTTCCCTGAGTGTTTGTTAAACATCCTCCCCCGTATTAGTGTGGAAGTACTAACTTTCTAAATAGTAACTCCTGAGTCTTCCTGTGTGCTACCCAAATCTCAACAGAAAAATAGAAAAAAAATTATCTCCCTCAAATGTTACTGAGTTTTAAACTACAGTTACTTGTAATTCATGTATTAGATACTGAACATGCATGAATTTTTCATGCCATGCAAAAGTAAGGTTTGGATAAATTCCTTTTAATTATGTTGCTTATATTATCAAATATACTTTTTGGAAAAAAATCCTTCTCTCAAGATCTTGTAGGATTCTATAGCTCATTAATTGCTTTGAAACTCATCAATCAGCTTACAGTTCACTTTTACTGTAAGTAACGGTGCTGAATGAAATAGCTCAAAATAAGGTCATTTATTTTAATTAATCATTTCTTTTATAAAATATCAGTTAGAAAAAGTAATATCAAGGAATCTTCTCTAGATGAGATGTGCCCAAAATAGATTTTTTAAATGACATTTTTAAAATTAGAAACTCTTGAACAAACCAATGGCAAGTCTGGAAATGTGTTCTTTTTACAATGTAGGAAATTCAGACCTTTCAAACTATAGCTATTGGTTAATAAGATTGAAAAACAACAAAAAAAATGTATAAAAGCATCATTCTTCTTTACATGATGCATAATGCAAAACAATGAATGACCAGTGTTTAGCTATAATTATTTTATTTCTTTAAAATGGCATCCTAGAATATGATTCCCCCTCACCACGCCCCCACCACCAGGCAAGCGCATTTGCAATAAAGTTGATATCTCATCTAAGCAAGAAATGTTGATACCACATTTCATTGTCAGTAACTCTATTAAAATTTCTAGTTGTTCTCCTAAAGCTAGTTTCATTCTTATTAAGACAGATTTACAGCAGCCCATTTTGCTGAGAACCTTCTTCCATGTCAACCAAACAAATCCAGAAGGCAGTCATGTTTCCCATCCAATAGATTCTGCTCATAAAGTTGTCTTTACATAAAGAAGGCTAACAAAAGATAACAAGTGTTGACAAGGATGTGGAGAAACTGAAACTTTGTATACTATTGATGGGAATGTGAAATGATGTAGCTACTATGAAAAACAGTATGGAGATTCCCCCCAAAATCTTCCAGACTCTAAAATTGAAGGAAACTGTTCATAAATGAATTCGATTTTCAGACTGAATTTACCACCTAGCTTTAATCTGAACAAAGTATGATCGATTTTAGAAAATCTGTGAAAAGTTGAATTTCAGAAACTAGGATTTTATAGCTATGAACATTTTTCTTAAAAATGATGATTCCTAAAACCATGTATATTTTTTAATCCAAGAAAGTTACTTATATGATTATGGTTTAAAATTTTCCAAATTCTGCTTTTTTTCTTCACATGGATAGAAACATGATAACTTGTAAAGCTTATGTACATCATGCTTTATATAATACGAATTATTAGCTAAGAATAATTGAGCACTTGTGATACCAGAGAATGTTCTAAGCATTCTGCATGTTTAAATAATTTAATCCTTCTAACAATCCAATAAAATAGACACTCTCATGATCTTCATTCTACAGATGGAGAAAATGAGATATTGACAAATTAAATAACTCTTTCTAAGGGCTCATAGATATAAAGTGGAGGAATCAGATTGGATCCAGAATAAAAGTCAAGCCTAAGAGTATAAAATGTACAGATGTGCTATGAGTCCCCAGCCTTGAATAAATGAAAACCATCTCTTGAACTACTTAAAGAAAAATAGCTTAACACATATCAAGGTGTCAGAATGATGCCCCAAAACCCCCATGATGGAGGAGAGAAAAAGCTTAAGTACTCGAAATTATTTCTCAAAATGAATCCCTACTTGGTGCATAAAATCTCTTTCTGCTTAAGGTAGGCTGGCCTCTGTTAGGAAGCCTTCCTTTATTGGGTGAACATATATTGAACAGGTCCCTTCTTCAATCTCAACCATTTTACACATTTGAGATAAGTGTTAGGCTGATATCACAAAACTAGCTTTTAAGACACCTTCTTGGCAATTTTTACATAAAGATCTGCTCTCTCACTTGGAAACCTCAGGGTGGTTGCTAAAAACTGTATTCTCAGCCTTTGAGACTTAATTGAAACTAAATTCGAGTCGAATTTTAACATTGTGTTGCATTTTTTTTATTGATTATAGTCTACCTTTCAGTTTAGAAATAAACTGATAAGAGTTAAAAAGTGATAAGAAAGAGAAAAAAGCAGTAGAGAAAACACTTGCACTGCAACTGAGGCTAAAACAAAAGAGTATTCCATAAAAACTACAGAAGAGCCAGACTTGGGTCTGAGCCTTATCACAAGATTATAGCATTTATTTTGCTTATTTATTTAATTTTGTCTCCTTTTATTAGATTATTAACTCCATAAGGATAGTTTTTCGTTTTTGTTTTTGTTTAGTTTTGTTTTGTGTTTTTACTTAGTATTTTTTTTGTTTGTTTTTCACTGATATAGCACCAGCACCTGAAACGTTGCATATCTAGCATATGCTTAAAAACTGTCTGTTGAATAAAAGAATGAATAAATAAAAAAGAAAGAAAAATGACCTAGTGCAGCAGATTGATTTCATTTTTACATTTATTATCTCGGATCTCAGATAAGCTGTCAACTTGGTCTAGGAATCCTACATTTTTTGTATACTAACTTCATCCTTGCTTTCCAAGATGACAATTTCATAATTTCTCCTCTTTCTTCAAAAGTTCTACATCAACTTTTCCCTCCCAATCAGATTCATTCTTGCTTTAAAAAACAGAAACAAGTAGGGTAGCATTCTCTTATCTACCCACCACCACACAAAATCCACAAAATTTAGATCCTTTTTTTCTTGATACAACTAAGCAAGAGTTTTTCTTTCTGTCAAGAAAAGTTCCTCTATCAGGATGCTAGATGCTAAGCCCATTCACCAGCTCAGTCTTGCCACTTCTAATCTCGATCAGCAATATCTCTTTCTGTAATGGACCACACTCAGTTCCTTTTAACCTGTTTCTCACTCTAAAAATCATGCCCACATACCTCTACAGAAGCCCTCATTTTGTCCATCTATCATACCATTTTCCTGCTCCCCCTTTACAGCAAACTACTCTTCCTGACTTCTCCCCTTCCTCATATTTGTTCTCCTGTCATTCTAATTCAATCTAGCTTCTGCTCCCATCACTCAACAGAAACTACTTTTGAACATGATGCTAAATACACTGGGACACCTTTCTGTCCTTATCACATTCCACTTGTTAGCAATATTCAACATAGTTATTTACTTGTTTTAAACATTAGCACAGCAGCATCATTTGAGAATCCTAAGAGAAAGACACCACATGAAAACGAGCCTCCACACAAGGATAATGAAGTCTGAGGCAACTTGGTAAGCTATGATTTTTACTTTTATTATCTGTTCCAACACCTAGGACCCTGAAGACACTTAGCCCAATTAATAACTGACCAATCTCCCCCGCACAATGGAATCCCGTTCTGTAATTCCTCTGTTTTAGTCACCATTTTTTTCCTCTCATTAATTATAAAACTACCTTCTTGGGTCCTGTCCTTCCTCAAACAAGTTTTACTTGCCACAGCAATTCCTCAAACCCAAGGCGTTATTGATTCAGTATATCTGAGTCAGAGTCTGCCCCTGTTCTTTCCAGTCCCATACTTTTTTGTTTGGGTTGTATCTAGCTGTGGCCACTAGTTTTATTGTTTTGTTTTCTTTACAATCTTTTTAAATAAGAGAGTCCTAGCCTGATCATTTACTTCTTTGTCTAATATTCACTCACTCATCTAGTACTATTTACCATATTTTTAATCACTGAATTTTATTTTTGCTCATGGGTTCTGAATTAAACCTAACTTGGAAGCAGTAAAAATATTATTCCTGACCTCTTTGGACTTAGAAGCATTTAGATCCAAGCCTGGTTCTCAAATCCATTCTCAATCAGTTTTTGACCTGGAACACAGTATGATGTAAAACTTGCATACAGTAAGCTTACAGAGTATTTTGGCCTAGAAAATACATGTTAAGAAAGGCAGCCCAAAATTTGTAGCTGATCCATTTTAAAGCTTAGCCAAAATATTATACAAGTAACAAAATTCTTATACTATGTGTAATATACAAGAATTAGTCATATAAATTTATATTAATCTTTTAAAGTTACTGAAATGATGCCGTGAGCTTAAAAAACAAATGACAGCAAAGAAAATCTCAAATGTTACCAAAATTTCAAAGGTAAAAGTATCAAAAAGCTTGCTTTTTCAAAATCTCTTTAAGCAAACTTTTCACCAGTCTCTTTTATATTAGTTGTGAAGCTGAAGATGGGCATTTGGAAGAAACATCTATTGTAAATCTGAGAATGATTAATCCTCTGGGTCGTATATTCCCCCACTTCGGTCCTGGCCAGATTCACTTGAGGCTAAAGCTAATTCCATTCCTGCTCTGGGCCTGGTACACCAGGCTCATTTGCATAATACATTTCGCACTCACTGGATGCCAAGTGTAGATTAATAATCTGATTTGGAGAATAGTGAGCAATTATTTTGTAAAGTTGCACTTGTTACTGCTTTGGGGTGCTTGAATTACACTTCTAGTGACAAGGAGCATATTGATTTAACCATGTTTATGCCACAGAAATAAATATCACAGAAATACCAATATTTGAATTTAATATGGCAGTATTGTCCGACATTCGCTGCCTTTTGGCAGGCGATTCAGTGAATCTGTGGATGTATTCATGCAAATAATTGTTCATGATCACACAAAATCTCTTGACTGCTATTGTTAGCACCAGCCGCACAATGCCATAACAGGTTTTTTGGAACTATCTTTGAATTTTTCTGAATGGAACACATACCCAGGGGCACAGAGTAGGGTTCAGATTGAGTTGAATTTATTTTTGGCTCTGTATTCTCCTCATACCTCACGGTACTTCAATTCAAAGCACGTTTGTTTGTTTGTTTGTTTGTTTGTTTTAAATGGAGGAATTCTTGGTTCAGGCAAGTATTATTTGAATACTACTTCTGTAGCACCAAAGAGATAATCAGAAAATCAATTATATTCCTGTTTTGAGAGGCTATCACAATCCCAACACTACCCATTGCTAATGCTGAGCAAGTGTATGGATTTCTTTAATAATTATTTTCACCTATAAATGATCTTTTGGCAAAGACCATGCAACCACAACAAAGTCACTGGAAATCACTAACAAAGAAAATATTTTGTTGTAAAGAGTTTTTTAAAAATGACACTTTGTTGCAGTTTTTCCAAGCAAATTATAACTGCCTGTCATGCAGACAAGGGTTGCCATGGCAAGCAGTTTTTTGAATAGGTAAACAATCTACATACAAGTGAGACAGTACATATGTGAAGCTTGTGGGAAAGGGAATTTCAGGTTGCCTGGAGCAAGAATAACTTCAGTATTTAAAATCACAGGAGAGTGCAACACCCTTTTTCCAAATGCAGTGCAGGCAAATGTCTATTTTTCTCTCTCAGGTAACTTCTTTCTAAAATGTGTAGCATAGAAATTGCTGCTGGTTAAGTAGAAGAAAAATTGAATCAGAGAACTATTACTAGCAAGTTAGGATTAGCTGTTTGTTGATTCTAAGGAAAACAAACCTCTAACACTTTCCATGTACATCATGGTCATTGTGCTATGTATACAGCAGAATTTCAGATACTGGGTTCTCCAACAGTAGCCAAAGGCAGAGGAAAATCTCATAACTCTATAGATAAAAGTTGGTAAAGTTATTTAGTAGATATTCTCATTTTTCTAATTATCCCTAATTCAAGAACTCTCCTGTTTATTACTACTTTTCTTGACAGGATTTAACAAAATAGAGACATTATTCAATAGATATCAACATATATTTTTTAACAAATCTATGCTCTCTCACTTCTAGGCCCTCTTTTTTTTCTAGCTATACTCTTTTCCTTCAGTGATTCACCTAGCCCTACATCTTTTAGTACTCTCTTTGTGCTGCTGGCTTTCTCATCTGAACATCGAAACCTCCAGTCCCGGGCCCCCTGTCCCATACTCAGGTTTCTACATACATGTGCCTACAAATATCTCTGCTTGTGTGATGAACAGCTACCCTATTCATCAATATAGTGGGCTGAGCATGAACTAAGTTGTTCTCTTCCACATAAAATTCCTTAAAATGGTAGATATTATTAACTAAACAAAGGAATCATGTACAAATGTGCTTAAAAATAAAAAGGGAACATACAAAGAGAACATTCTTAGGAATCCCAGAAGATTGCGAGCAGATAGACTGCAGTTCTTGAATACTGAGAGTAGGAGGTGACCTAGGGGAAATTATAGAAAGTTGATTGGAATATCTCAGCAAGAGCAGCCAAGTGAATCAACACCGTCACAATCTGGACCAAGCAGCTGCAATGGGGATTTTTTTTCTCCAAGTAGTGATAGATTTGTATAAGTTTGGGTCAGAGAGACATGGCCACATTCAGGGTGCTAGCAATGGCTAGGAGAAATGGGAAATATCTGTATCCAGAAGACTAGCTGCCCAGGAATAGTGCCAGGAAGCATGTCCTACTCCTCTCTAGCCAGAAAAGCTTCTCAGCAGACTCTCCCATAGACTCATATAAACACTGTTTAACAGGAAATCACAACCTCCAGGATGAACACGCGTCAAGAATCACCAAGCACTGAGAAAAACTAAGCTTAAAAACAAAACAATAGAATCGATAAACACAAGTGCTAGACTAGAACAAACAGTTAATGGAGCAAGCAAAGAGCATACTCATGAAAAAAGAACATGCTGTCATGCAAGAGAACCAACTGGAGATCTCAAAAATGAAAACTACGATAGATTAAATTAAAGAAAAACTAGGTAAAAATAAGTTAATAGTGACACAGCTGAAAAATACATTAGAGAGCTTGAAAATTAAGCCAATGAGTTTTCCCAGAGTGCCTCCACAAAGATTATCATGGCAGATTATCCAAAGTTCTGATGTACCTTCAGGTTGAAAGAAAAGAAAGAATTGAAGGAGGCAATATTTAAAGAGCTATTAAATAAAAATTATCCAAGATAAATTCTTAGACTGAAAGTATGTGCAAGGCTAAGCAGATTATTTTAAACCCAATCTATTTATAGCATTTTGATACAAAATTGCAGAATACAAAGATAAAAAGAAAAAATCATAAACAAAAGCAGCTTAACAAAAGCAGATTCTTAATACTAGAACAAGACAAGATGACATCAGATTTCTAAGGGAAAGTAACTTTATTTTAGGGTTCAATAACCAGGTAGACATTCAAATGTGAGGGTGAAATTACGATGTTTTAATAGAAATTAAGAATCAAAGGCATGCCAAGTTTTTAAAGTTTACTAGTTACAGACTTCTGAAAGAATAACTGAAACAGGTGCTCATGCAAGAGGAATGTCTACTGGCAGGTGATACATAATACATCCAAAACAGAGCTCTTGATCCCTGTCCCCAATCTGTCTCTCACCCAGTATTTTCCATCTTAGTGAATGACAATTATCTACTACAACAATTTCGATTCATCTTTCACTCTTCATTTCCCTTCTTTCCCTACATTTAACTCATCATCACATCCTAGGTTTTACCTTCATTTCATATATACGATGGAATATTACTCAGCCATAAAAAAAAGACATCCTGCCATTTCTAATGACATGGATGGACTGAGTGAAATAAGTCAGACAGAGAAAGATAAACACCATATAATTTCACTTATATGCAGAATCTAAGGAACAAAAAGAACAAACTAATCAAAAACAGACTCACAAATATAGTGGACAATTTGGTGACAGACAGAGAGAGGTGGTTTAAGGGGGCTGGGAGAGAAAGGGGTGAAGGGTTAAAGAAGCACAAATTAGTATTTGAGAGATGGTCATGGGGATGGGGAGCACGGCATAGGGAATGCAGTTAGCAGTAATGTAATGGCTATATGTGTAAGCCGGATGGGTGATAGAGTAATCGGTGGGGGGGTGGGATTGTTTCATAAACTATATGAGCATCTAACCAATGTACTGTATACTTGAAACTAACAATAAAATAAAATGCTAAAAAAAATCCTTAATCTATTCCTATTCTCCTCTACGTTGTCACATCTGAGCTTAAGCCACCATTATCTTTCTCCTGCAGTCCTGCAACAGTCTCCTAAGCAGCCTTCACTCTTATCTTACTTATCTCCAATCCCTTCTCTCACACAGCCAAAATGATTTTTAAAGTGTAAGCTAAAAGATGCCACTTTCTGCTCAAAGCTCGTCAATGGTTACATGTTGCCCTTCTACCACTCTTTCGTGCAGATGGCTCACTCTCTTCTTTAGTCTCAGCTCAAATGTTTTTCCTCAGTCTTTTTCTGACGCTTGCTGTATGATGCCCTGTTGATTTTCTGCATAGTACTTATCACAATCTGTAATGACTTTATTATTTTATTTTTTATCTTTTCCACTAGAATGTAAGCTGAAGACAGTGATCCTATATGTGTTGTTTACCAGTTTTCTTTCACTTTAAAGGGGTTTATTTCACTGTGGGCAGACAACTCTCTTACTGACATAGAACATTTGGAAAACGGCTACATTCCTGATTGAATGGACCCTAGGAGTTATGTGATTGAATCACATTAGACATTGAGGTTCATACAATTCCTACATAGACATTCATACAAAGACAGTTGTCTGATAGACCAGAGGCAAGAGGGTATGCAAATGATAACTCTAAACAGAATCACAGATGGGGGTAATGAGTTCTCTGAAGGAAATTCCTTGTGGATAGGAAAAAGTCTAAAAGACTTGCCAGACTGAGCCTGAGGGTCGAGGCTGTGCTCACCTACCTGCCCCTTTTCTCAACCCCACTAGGATGCTCGTATCCTCCGAAAAGGAAAATGTGGTAAATTAAACCATTCTGCTCTATAATCCTCCTCTGAAAGAGCTGGGCTTGAAGAAGAGTGATGCTCACAATTCAGAGAGGAAAGCAGCAGAGACTCAGGAGGAGTTGCCCATCAGAGAAGTGTGGTTGTCCAGAGGTGAGCAGAGAATGACAGCCTGAGAACGGCACAGTGACTATAAGAGATGTAGCAGAGGACTGGAGAGTTGCAGGCAGGGGCTCTAAATTATATCTGAAACAGTCACGCCCCTACCCATGTATATCTACAGCCATCCTCCTCCTTGCCAGGGTCTCTAAGGCGATGGTGCTGTTTTCTCAGGAGCCACAACTGGATGGAGATCATCACATTACACATGTGATACTCATGAAATTCTCACTGTTTGGGGAAAATACCCAGAAAAATCAACATGCTGTACTAATCTAAGAGTTCGGGGCTCAGCGTGTTGGGATTTGGGGATTCTGCAAACTGAAATATGGCTTAGGGATACAAAGATATAGTAATGTAGTTTCTCCATTATGGAGACCCGAATTAATTAGAATAAAATAATAGTAATGTGTCAGACTCTGCTAAATACATGCTTTATCTCATTTAAGATTTTCAGAAATTATATAAAATAATTGCAAATATCAATTTTCAGATGAAGGAATAATGGTTGTAATGATATCTAAACTGATGAAGTTTGGAGTCAGTAGTTGAATCCAGACATCCGGAAGTCACCGGCTTAGCCACTGTATTCACTGATTTCCTAATAGTACTGTGAGGAAACACACTTATTAGCATTAGAGTCACGGTGCAGCTCAGAGGTATCCTTTCCCTAGTCATAAGGGAAACAAACTTGCAATTGCCTTTCAAATTCCTGGGGGCAGATCATGTCTAAAACACATAGACTGTTAAGACAGCAGCTCCATAGAAGGACATCATGGTTTGGTAGTGATTGCTTGGCCACCCTAGTCTGCAAGGTGGGAGAGGAACCAACCCTTGAAGCAAAGTTGCAGCTGGAGTGGGGGTAGGAAATACAAATTTCAAGGGAAATGTTTCCCAGGGGAAGTCAAGGAAGAATTCTCAGGCATAGTAACTTTTGAATAGACCCTGTACTAGGAATATAACAGAAGAGAGTCATAGTTATATGGCTTGGGTTGAGGATCAGGACTCCAGTCCATGAGAAAATAGATCAAGGCAAAGCAGGGTCCCAGGGCTGGAAAACTGTACTACTGAGTATACGATTAAGACTGGGACTCAGAGACATGAGATAGTCAAAAGAGATATTGGTAAGCATACAAAATCCTATTCATAAATTGTGAGATAAGGTCAGAGGACCATGAATCAGGTAGTTGGCTTAAAACAAATTCCTTTAGAGTTGAAGTAGAGCTTTGACTCCCCTAAAAACAAGATTGATCCCAATGAAAGAAACTAGGGTGAGCCCAGTCACAAAAGAAGATGAGAAAGAATAACAAGGCATTTGCCACTATCTAGTAATCTAGTGTCTGGTATTTTTTCCTCTAAGGTGTTTTTAAGTCTCCAACATAATCACACAATCTCTCTCTCTCTCTCTCTCTCTCTCTCTCTCTCTCTCTCTCTCTCTCTCTCTCTCTCTCTCTCTCTCTCTTTCTCTCTCTCTCTCTCTCTCTCTCTCTCTCTCTCTCTCTCTCTCTCTCTCATACACACACACACACACACACACACACACACACTGGTAGGTGAGTGAATGTATGTTCTGTTCTTTGTTGTTTTAAATCAGGCAGCATGTTTGAAATATTATAAAGAGGTAAAATTATCTTGGCCATTCTCAGCAGGATAGAAGTAACAAAATTTAGAGTAATACAGCTTACCTCTAAATGGGTGTTTTACTCAGTGAACCTCAGAAATACTGAGATGGTAGCAATATATAAAATTATTAAATTATTATAGAAAGTACATAACATGAAGAACTAGATATCCAACTCCAAAACTCAGACTTGGTCTCACTTATAGTTTTTCTTTTTAATATTTGTTTTAGAAATTTATCTTTTACCTGCATTTATTTGGTAACACATTTTACAGTTAATAGTATCTTTGATTCAAGAAATTATTTTAGAGCCAAGAAAGTCTCTAAGTAGGTGCATTTTGCCTAAAGGGACCCTAAACAACAACTGGCTAAACTCGTAAGGGTTTTTACGTCTAGTGTACACCGTCCAGGACTAGGCTATCTATGTTGTGTGTCCTGAGTTGCTGACTTCTCTTCTGGAATTACATTCCTGTGAAGGACCCTGTCTCTTCATCTCCACCTGAAGGAACAAGAGGACTCTTCTTCTCGAGGACCCACAATTTGCTGTTAATATTATGAAACTAATTGTATAGAAAGTCACATGATGGACAGAAATAAATAAGGGAAATTCCTAGGAGAGCTCTAATACTGTGATTTGTTTTTGTATTGATTCCCAAAGTGTAAACTATGATGGCAGAGTCTGTCTTTTTTTCTAGGCTATGTGTTAATGTGCCCAAAGGCTAGTAAGCATTGAGTGCATTTAATATGCATGATAAATAAAGGCATGAAGATACCGATTTTATTTAAGAAATGTTTACTTTTCTAAAAGTAAAAACTCTGTAGATGAAAATCGAAGAAACACATTATCGGTCTGAAATCCTTTGAAGTAGCAAATAATAGTAGAATAATTCTAATTCTGTAAAAAAAAGAATACACAGTCATTTATTGGATAGTTTGATGCCACTTCCCTACATACTATTACTGGCTTTCTTCAGGCCAGAAATCAGAGGGGGAGGAATTGGGAAGAGATTAACTTCTGGGCAGTGCAGAGCAGAACCTGCCGAAGTGACTAAGTCTAAAGTCTACATGTTAAATGAAATAAGTAAGGAAGAATGGTGGCATTCTAAATTGTGTGTCCTGCAGCTTACTCTTTGTGAAATTAGAGCCTACTTCCAACTCATTCTGTTTCCTATGTTGAGTAGAACTGGGTTCAGAAATTGACCCAGAATTCCTCAAGCATGTTGGTCAACTATGCCTTTAACAGATTGTAGCCTTTCAATCTAGTTCAATCTCTATACCTCTTCGCTCTAGAAGAGGGAGATTGTTCTTGATCTTCATCATCTAGACATGCCCAAGTTTGAATATTATAAATTGTTAAATATATAATATTTATGTATAATATGTAAAATTTATATACATTAAATCTATAATATATACATAGATATGTAAAATTTATACATAAATATTGGTACATATTCAATATTTAACAGAAATATTCAATATATATAAAATCAAATCAGCTGTATTGTTCAGCTTCTGAGTTATATTACCAATATTTATGCATCCAAGGCCACTGCATTATGGTAGTATGGCCAACGAACTGGCAAAAAGCATTTTAGCTGAATATAGGGTCAGGAGGACGAATTGTTATTAAGATCAATGTTATTTCTTTGGATTTTGAGAGTACATTTCCTCCCTGATATTGATGGGTCTTTCCACTGGTTTAGAACAAAGGTGCTGGTGAAGCCATAACTGAGTTTAAGCTTTGGATTGACGATTCCATTTGGCAGAGGAAAGGTCTTGTACTTAGCCCTGTCCTGTACCAAATGCAGAGGAGATTCGATGCAAACATGTGGTTGGAGCCCAGCAACCACCAGTGTTATCTGTAAAAAAAATCCAAGTGCCTATGTATACTAGTACACCTTTCAGCCATTTATTCTTTCAGTCATTAATCTAAAAGCTTTAACTGAATATCCACATATTATAGACTATATTAACACATGAGTGATTAAAGAAATAGCCATTCATGTTAGATTTTGTGGGGGAAGGGGAAGTTTCGCCTCTAAAATTAAGTTGACATGAGATAGATTAACAGGAGAAGACAACCAAAGTTAATTACATGTGTACATACAGGGATTCCATAAGAATATGGGTCCTGTGTCTTCATTGAACTCAATATGTCTGTGAGAATCCTAAATCTCTTCACAAAACAAATTCCATAGTTAATTATTTGTTTTAGCCCTGAAAATTCCTTTCTATTCAATGTTATTGAGCCCTTTCAAATATTGTGCTGTTTACTGTATTTTGCGTGAGAACTTCTGATAAATTAGTACTTGAGAAAGTGACCACTTGGAGCTCTTGCTCTCATGATATTATTTGTTTTGGGCCAAAGATGTGAGATTGTTGAATTAAAACCAATACATATCCTTTTATCAAATAGCAATAAATGTTTTACTTACACTATTTAATGAGAAGTCTATGCATTCGTAACAAAACTGAAAATCTTCAGGTTTACATTCTGTAAATTCCAAAATTCAGGTTATGTTTTTCGAATTCAGTTTCCAATAACACTATCTGCTCACTTTTTCCTTTCATATGATTAATCTCTACCATGCTTGCCTAAAAGCCTCAGGTTTGTTCTTAAGTGGGCAATAATACAGTGTTTACTTGCTACCTCAGAAGCCGAACAATACAGCTGATTTGATTTTACATATATTTAATATTTCTGTTAAATATTGAATATGTACAATATTTATGTATAAATTTTATATATCTATGTATATATTATAGATTTAATGTATATGTATAAATTGTATATATTTACATATAAATATTATATATTTAACAATTTATAAAGCTCAAACTTGGTAGCCAGTTGGAAACTTCATTGTCAAGTGTCAGGATAACTCACTACTTTTCTAAGCACTTATTTCCTTGTCTTCAAAATGAAAATGATATTATTCTTCTCTGTAAGGATTAAATGTGACAATAGGTGTAAAATTATTCATAACTATAAAGTAGATAGAAAAATAAGTTCTTAGCCTTATACCAGCTATATTAGAGGTGGAGGTGCTTTCTCAAATTCCTTGTAAACTTCTAATGGGTTAAGGCAAAATGTCTTCATTCGGTTACAAATATGTTTGGTGATGTTCAGTGATATTTGTGTTTCATTCCTATATGTGGAACCCTGCTTAAACCCACAGATTATATTTTCACTTATAATCCCCACGTGTCTGATGATTGAACCCCACGTCTGTCTTTAGCAGAAGGATAATTACTTGTGCTATGGTGTTGAGTGCAATGTTTGAGTATCTTAAATGATTTACTATGTACTTGAATTTTAACAATGAAAACAGAAAAATAGTAGGGATTTCAAGATGGATTCTGAGGAGCGATCAGACAAGCATGCTTTTATGCTAGTTCCATCATTTTGAATTTTAAATCACCTTTTAAAGGACACTAACGCATTCTTGCAAATTAGTCCGCTCTCCAATTAATGTGCCCAACATGACAATAAGACTGGTTTCAGCTTGGCTAAGCAAACCAGTCAACCAGGAATGTGTGACTAGGACTTGGAAAGCTTATATGAAGAATCCATGTTTCCTTCCCCCTCCCTCCTCTGGGGCCCTTTTAGCAGTTTAGATCTAATTAGGCCAATTAATCTACCTAAAACCAGTGGATAGGAGATTTTCATCAAAACCCTCCCACTACTTCTAACAATATGAAATTATGTTCCAATATTGCCAAATCTAATTGCTACATGGAACAATAGCAGCGAATTTCTAAATCTAGATCAGTGCTTTCCAATATAAATATACTGTGAGCCATATATGTAATTTAAGTTTCTAGTAGCCACATCATAAGCAAGTAAAGAAAAAAGGTGAAATCGACATTAACATCATATTTTATTTAACCTACTATATCCAAATTATCATTACTTCAACATGTTATCAATATAAAACTTTGTTAGTGTGATTTTTACAATTTTTTGCACATCTTCAAATACCAATGTTTATTTTATACTTATAGTGCATCAGAATTTAAACATTTCAAGTGCTCAATAGCTACATGAGGCTAACGGCTACAATATTTGACAGACTAGATCTAGATTGTGAGAATTTTTTCCCTGATAAGCCCATTTCAGGACATTTATGGATATATAAAAGGTTTCTTCTTTGTTTCTTTATTTTCTAGGCCATGCACATATTTGACATGCATTAAATTTTATAAAAGTAGACTGCAAATGGTAGTGATGAGAAATGCCAGATTTTATTACAAGAAAGTGTTCATAAATAGAAATGACTTTGTGTGTTCAATCAAAAAGTAAATAATGCTTGCATGGAAATATGGGCATCAGATTTTCCAAAGGAAAATTGAAGAGTAGGGCCAGAAGAAACCAATTATGTACTTTATGAATGTAGAGATGTGCTATTTCCCACATTCCTATAGAGATGGTAATTCTCAAATACAAGAATTGTTAAGTCATAGTACAAAACAGTTTTTTTTGTGGTGTTCTTGTCTGAAAGATATTTATTAAATACCTACCTGCGGGTGAGTTAGCATCAAATGTCATATCAATTAGGATTGGCCCTGCCCTAATGGGATTTCTAAAGGATAATAGGCCACAGGAATACAAATGTTCAGAGATTTATGGGTTTTCTAAAATGCCAACCTCCCTTACCTCCCTCAAAATGTTTTTTTTTTTTTTTCCCTCAACTTTGCATGGTTTGGGGCAGCTTTTCTTTCCCTTTATTTTTGTTTACTCATTTTGGCATAATCTTAAGGGAACAGGAAAATGAGTAGGGAGACAAGTTGCCCAGAAAATCTGTAATATTCATGCAAGGGGAAATATAGTCTTAATATTTCTTTAATAGTAAGGCTTTTCTTATTCTGATGTCTAAGATCAGATGGTTTTAATGGATATGGCACATAAGCACAGACACAGAAATATTACAACAGAAAAAATGTCCTCAGTACTACTGACACGTCTGGCCAGGCTGAGTCTTTGATCCAGTGATTCTCTGGTGGGTGGTCTCAGCATCACCAAGAGCATCTTGTTTGTCTCTAGCACAGTGTCTTTTGAAGATGTGTCTACCCATGGAAAGGGTCATATTGTGTTTCTGTATCTCAAGGCATTTGAAAACCTATTAATACATCATTGTACTTGTTAGAGTTAGTATTAAAGAAAATACATTTTATGCATAGATTTTAGGAGTAGTCAAATAAAAGTAAATATAGAAAATAATTCACCCTCATTTGAAAATTACAGTTTATTCATTCCTTAAAAACTGTATCCAAACATTGATCTACTATCTTTTACTCAATTTAGTGTGTATAAATACCACCTGAAGTGTGTGATAAATATTGATTCCCAGAGATTTACTCCCAGAGATTTGAATTTAGTAGATGTGATGTGGGACCCAGGAATATGAAAGCATTCGAGCTCTCTCAGGTGATTTTGAAGATTACACTTAGAGATATGTGTCACCATCTGGATGGATATCAATCAGAATCACCTATACAGGTGGATGGGTTGCTGCCTTTACAGATGGATTAATTATGGCCAGCAATGCTGATAAGCTTAAGGTCAAATCAATTGTTAGTTCCTTTGTGGGCAGGATTTGATTAACTGGTGCTTTTAATATTTTAAAAATACCATACTGCCTAACTCAGGCATTCAGCAACTTAAAAATCGATAAAATAATTTGCATTTTAGAATGAACAATAAAAATATTTAATATAAAAACATCACAGTCATTGGTCAATAAAATTGCTTGTCTCTTTTTAAGTGCTAACTATGAAAAGTAGATATAAATATGGATATTTTTCTAATTATAAATTAGCCCTCTTGGAGGGAGCCTATTTTGTATTTACTAAGGTATTTCTTAATTTACATTATTAAATAAATGCTCTTATTGTTTGACATGAAAAATTATCCTTTGCCTACTAAAACTGGCAACATCTTTTTTCCTTCAGATATATTATGCGGAAATATCTATGTAATAGGCTTTATCAGCACAGCCCGTCTGTCAACAGGTAGTCTTAAGTATTTGCTTCTAGGCAGAGTCAGTGACAGACTCTGATCATTTGACCTTATCCCAATGAACAGAAAGTTCATATCAAAACTGGGAAGCTACTGGTGTATTTGAGAGCCTCATAGCTGAACCTGTCTGTTACCTTCATTTATTTCAAAACTTAAGGTTTGGTAGCCTTTTAGGCATCGTGTTTCCTGAGAAATTAAATCATACGTTTCATAGTGGACACAAGAACACACTGATTAAATATTGACACCAAAAGGAGAATGTCTCCATTTCTATATTACAGGAAATTATAATCTTTATTGTTCTCATAAAAGGAGATAGAAATTAAAATAATACCATTATATATGTGTTTTGTATGTATTACATGTATTATTTAATTTGTATTCAAAATATAATATTTACTAAATAAACCAACTATATACAAAATTAAACATTTATACTTAATTTGAGTCATTAAGTGTATTTAGTTTATACTATTAAAAGGTGAAATGGGAAATTCTCTAATTTCCCAGGAAAGTTTAGAACATAACATTTACAATTCTTAGTATCTGAACTCACTTCCTGGAATACATATAAGGTATAGCAACATCTGGCCCTAGAATTATCATTAAATATATTCATAAGAACTAAAATTATTTTTCTTCATGTACTAGGCTAATAAGAAAACAGAAATTACAATCAGGTTTCTTAGGCTTCTCTAAAGTGACCAAAAATTGAGGATGTAGAAAAGTATGCCAAAAGGCCTAAAACTTTATTTTCTAAGAATGGGTTGAATTATTTTTCTGATTATAAAAAATTACATACTTATTATAAAAAAAAAACAAGGATAACCAACAAAATAAAGAAAAAAATAATCAGAAACCATAATCTACAAGGCAGAGATAATTACTGTTAAAATATTTCATTTTTGTATGTATGAGGTATACATAAGTATTCTTACATAATTCTTACATAATTCAGATGTAAAATTTTATGTGCTGCTTTAACACCCCTCAACTCTAAATCATAGACCATTTTATATCATTTTTTGTTATATTTTTACTTGTAAGTGTTATGTAATATCGATGAATTGTCATAATTGGTTTGAATACTATAATTTAGGATATGTAGGGCCCCAAATTTTTACTGGTACAAATAATTCTGTGATAAATACCTTTATATATATTCACCATTATCCATATTTCTATAGGATAAAATTATCATTATTTCTCTGCCACTTAATATGTATTGTCATATATATATTATTATAGAATAATATGTATTGCCTCACAGTATAAAATGTCTATTACTTTCCACAAAGGTTGTGGCAATTTAAACTTACACGCTAGTGTTTTTAAGTTCTTGTCTCATCACACCTTGAGAGAACACTGAATTTCAATACATTTTTTGTATGTGAGAGTGTTATTCCAGTGGTCTTTAAAAGCAACAATTAAATGAGGTCAAAAGGAAGAGCCTGACTTAATCTGTGAAAAATATGACTTTACTGTTAATTAACTGACCCCGAAGCTTAGTGATATTTTTCGTGATTAGCTCTTAGACCCTGAACTCTTCCTTGCGCTTATGCAAGTCAGACTAATAGGGAACATGCAATGGCAATCATTAATTGCATCGGGTGTTTCAAATCAGTGGTATAGTCATTGCCCGTTTTCCTTTTTGTTTTTTAAAACTTGCAGTGTTCTGCGGGATTGACTGTGCCTGTTACTCTTTGCCCTTGTCATATTTTATAAGAGATACAGATACACACCAGCATTTGCCAAAGATAAACTGGGACAAGGGCATCTTTTTTTAGATTGTCAGGATATGATATACGGTATCTGTTATTTAACCATGTGTTATTGTCGATAACCCTCTCTCTTGCTGCCATTTTACTTAATACGTTGCCCCTGATACGGATTACGAGGAGAAATTGTATTGCCCAAAATCATACCCTGTGTGATTTGGATCCTACCCTCTGGATCCAAAGTGAGTGGTTAAGCATGGGCAAATGAAACTCTTAAATATGCCTGATGAGCCTGCATTGTTATTAGCATCACCCATGTTATGTTTTTGGTCTAGAAACAGATTTTTTGTTTACTCTTTTCTCTGCTTTTACATTCCCATAAAACTTGACCTGGTGTGTTTGGGAGACTTACCTGAGTGGGCTTTAAGTAAAGCTGAGGAAATAGCATTAATAGATTTATCATGGTTCTGAAAGCTCTCAACAGTCACTGTTCAAAGCCCTAAATTCCAGGCATGAATATCCAACTGCCCACTTGACGCCTCAACCTGAATATCTCATCTCAAACAGCATGAACTCATTCCTAAACCTACTTCACCTGCCACTTTATCCATCACAGCTGTTGGCAACTATATCCTCTCAAATTCTAGTTCAATAATATCGTAGTCATCCTTGACTCCTTTCTTTCTCACATAACTGACACCTAACGCATGAAAGAGTTCTGCTTTCAAAATAATTTCAGAACTTCATCATTTCCCATCACTTCCACTCCTATCCTGATCAAAGACACCATCATCTTGTAGCTGGATTATTTGTCAAGTGAGACAGATTATACCACTCCCTTCTCTGAACTGCAGTTCGTGGCTTTCTGTTTGATTCAGAGTAAGGAAAATGTCCCTAAGGTGGTCTCTGCTTCCCGCTTTCCTTTTCTGTATTGATCCTCTTATTCACTTCACTCTGGAGTCATTCTTCCCTTCCTGCTTTATCTCTGTGGTAGTGGTAGCCTCTGCCCGGGGTTGCTCTTCCTCCAGATCCCCACCCGGCTGAACTCCCTCTCACCTTCTCCAATTTTTTACACAAAAGTCACTTTCTTAATGAGGCCTAACCTGACCGCCCTATTAAAATTGCAACTCCAGCGTTTCAGGTCCCTGTTACTCTGCTCTACTTCTAATTTTTTTCCTAAAGCACCTATCATCTTCTCATCTGCTATGTAATATATTTGCTATTTCTATTGTTTGTTGTTTGCCTCCCCCACTAGAATTTAAGCTACAGGAAGGTAAGGATTGTTGCTTGCCTTGTTCATTAATGGAAAATTCCAAAGCTAGGACAGTGACTTGCACATTTAAAAAAAAAGCTGAATAAATATTTTATAAAGGCCTCCAAAACATAAACAAAAATAAGCTGAGAATCCTGAGGGAAAGAATTAATCCTTAAAATGTTTATTAACTTTAATGGTGATGTATGGAGATGCAGTTGCATTAAAATGTGTCCTTATTTCCCTTCACCTACACAATTTTTTTTTCTCTTACCTACTCCTCATGATCTTAGGTTTTTATCCCAGTTCCTGCCTCCCAACCTGCTCCATTAAAACCAATAATAATTTCCATCTTGAAAATTTTTCAAATTTTTGAATTCTCAGAGGTATTGAAAATACTTATCCAATTTCTTCTTCTTGAAACTCTATTGTCATGGATTCTGTATCGTGGTATTCTCATGTTTCAACCCTATCTCAAGTCCCTAAGTTGGTTCCTTCCTTTAAGCTTAGCCTCCAAATATTGAAAATCTCTATCCTGAATCTTTTCTTCCCTATTAACTTACCATTTCTGTACTTTCAGTTCCATTGATGCAGCCATCATTCCTAAATGTGTACCACTAGCCTTGGCTTGAGTGCCACATTCATATACAGAATTATTCACTTGACATCAGCATTTAGATGCCTAATAGGCAACTGTAAGTTAACAGGGTTAAAACTAGACTCTTAATGCACGCTTTATTCCTCTTCCTAATTCTGTCTTTCATGAGCAAATGCCACCAGCACTACTCTGCTGTTTATACAAAATAAAACAAACAAAAAAAAACCTGCAAGTAATCTTGATTCCTTTGTCTTTCTGACCTCTCCCCCAGGCTGAACCATTATGAGACATTTAATCCTTTCTTCCCAAATCCAAGTATTTGTTACTAATTCCACTGTTGCCATGGCTGCTCACTTAAATGACTTCAGGAGCCTCCTGCCTGTTCTCTTTGCTTGCATTCTGAGTCTTTATAATTCATTGTCTAGAAGGCAGACACCAAATCAGATCACGATATACCTCTGCTGAACCCTCCAAAAGTGTTTTGTTGTATTCAGAATAATTCTGAAGTTCTTTACTAAGTTCTCTACTATGCACATAATGCATTCCTTTCTACCTCTAAACCCCATCTCATACCACTATCATATTCACTACACTCAGATCTCCTTGATCTTCTTTCTGTATTTTAACTGAATAAATCCTTTCTCTCCCTAGGAGACAGGTACTTGATGTCATCTGCCTGGATCACTCTTTGTTATTTCATCTGAGCCCAACACTACTACCCTCTCAGGGAGGAATCCCCTGAAGGCCGAGTTCCCCTCTTCACATTGCCCTTTTAAATTTTTTTCTGCCCCCAATCTGCAATAAGAATGTAAGCTACACCAGAACACTTTGTCTTCCTCATTCACTGCTGTATGTACAGTACCTTGTGCAATTTCCAGCACTTAAATGGTGTGTCACGAATGTTTTCAAATAGATAACTGAGTAAATAAATAAAACGATAAGTGAATAAATTATCAACAGTTCAGTACTTTACTAGTTGAGTATTCATTTGTTTTAAAACTTTACAAAACAAGATAATTTCAGGCAGTTGTAAGGTCCTTTTAATAAACATATCTGAGACCTC
Source organism: Eonycteris spelaea (assembly GCA_003508835.1). Taxonomy (NCBI): domain Eukaryota; kingdom Metazoa; phylum Chordata; class Mammalia; order Chiroptera; family Pteropodidae; genus Eonycteris; species Eonycteris spelaea. Next base: position 5,449,249 of record PUFA01000054.1, on the reverse strand, counting down.
GGCCAATTTATAGATTTCTAAGATAATTGAATATTGCTGGGTTTCTTTTGTTTTTGTTTATACAGATGGAGAAACTGAAATACAGATTGATTGTCCAACATTTGCTGATATTCTCTATCTAGGACCATTAAATCTCTATTCAGAATTGTTAATGAAACTCTTGGCTCACTTCCAACCACTGGAACACACTTCTTGAATAAAACTGATTTGCCTATATAAGAGAACAAAATGTGCCCAAGACTCTCATTTATTGCCTTTTTTTTTTTTTTTTCTCAAGCTATATGGTCCTTTGCTATCTTAGTATCAGAGAACTATGGTGCTGATATTAACTGAGTCCTTTGGGGACAACAGAATGAAAATTTTAGAAAGAGAACCAAGAAGCAGGCTGTCATTTGGATAGAACTTGACTATTCTTTCTTTGGACAGATCATGCAGATCACTGCCATTACCATGATAAAATACTTATTTTCTTTTTTTCAGAAAAGTGAACCTAAATAGTTACACTAAAGTTTTAAATAACACCTTTAATTTAATGAACAGGAAGTCTTAAGATTATATTTACCCTTTCCATGATGATCGCCTTCCTAGGAGAGTGAACCCAACATGAGATATGACAATATCTTAACTTGAACTATTCATTAACTATCTGTAGAAGGAAAGAATAATTAAAATAATCAAAGGTTAACTTGTCAAAACCCTTCAAGACTGATCAGACAGCCTATCTTTATCAAGTGAAAGAATCTGGCTACTCAGAGGTTACTATTACCAGGTTACTATTACTGGGATGAAACCACACTTTGGTGAGACAGAAAATTTACCACAGAAATGACTAAATAGAAACATGAAAGAAAACACACTCAGCATCCAAGCCTAGACCTAATTGCAAAGAGGAACCACTCCATGAAATGCAATTGAACTTCTAGAGAGATCAAAGCATTCTTCTATAAGGGAGGTAGGTGTAAGAGCAAAGAAGCATTTCCCTTACAATTAAGAAGCATTGACACAATTTAGAGAAAAATCCAGAATATCTCTTAAGATTAAAAAAAAAAAGGTAAAATGAACATATAGGATAGACTGTTATGATAGAATAAGCATAAAACATAAATAAATGCAATAAACCAAGATACTACTCTAGCTGGTAAAATAAATTACTCTGAAATTACTCTGAATTGTAATTAAATGTCATCTAAAAGCATCTTTATAATAATAGTACTTCATTTTATAATATTTTTGAAAATTAAATTTATAACACTGAGTTGAAATGATTCATAATTCTTTATTGGGCTCAAATACAGGCACATTATTCATAGACAATTATGCATTTATAATGCTGTTCTCTTGAACTGGCTTGAAGCACTTGAAAGACAATCAACTTCATTACTTCATGAAAGGTAAAATAAAGAAACATGTTTTGTGCATCGAATATATACAGTAATACCTTTCCCACTTAGGATTTTTCTTACCTAAAATCCCAGTTAAAGTTGATTTTTGTTTCCAGCTTTTTTCTTTTAGGAAAGAAAGTAGAAGGCAGATAGAAGCATGATTTAGAAGCATGATTTGTTGTTGTTTGTGTTGTTGCCGTTATTCTGTTGCCAAAACAAACAAACAAACAAACAAAACTAAGAAAGCTCAAAGAGGCTAGGAGATTCAGAGTCAGATTCTGTTAGGAGAAAAGGTATACAGGCCTGGGTGACAACAGGGAAGATGGGAAGACGGTTAGTGCCTTAGCAATAAGAAACCATGGATTGTGTAGAGAGGGGTTGAAAAATAATTGTATCTCACAAGTTAAAATACAGTGTCTCAAGGCTCTCAACCAATTAAAGGATTTGCGTCTATGACCAGGTAATATCTTAAGGCAGAAGATAATAGTGTTATGTCATAAATTCAGAAAGGCACAGGGAACACTTTTGTCTCTGTACATAACTTGGGTTTGTTGTAAGTAACATATAATTGGATCTTGTTTTATTATTCATTCTGACAATATTTGCCTGATAATTGGGTGTTTAAACAATTTACATTTAATGTAATTACTGATATGGTTAAGTTTAATTTTTTTATTTTGCTTTGTTTCTGTGTTTTCTTTTTTCTCTTTTACTAAATTCTCGATTAATTTTATTAGTCAGTTGTGTCTCTTTTATTGGTTTATTAATTATAACATTTATTTTGATATTTGTTTGACAGATAATATACATTTGTAACTTATTGCAGTCTATCTTCAAGTGTTATTATATCTCTCCACATATAGAATTAGAACCTTACAATAGTGTAAACACATTTTGCTCCTCCCAGCCTTTGTTATTTTCATATAATATTCATTTACATTGTGTTTTGGTTTCCTTGTTTAAATGGTCAATTATCTTTTTAAAGATTCAAATAATATAAAAATATGATCTCTTTATCCTTGTAGTTACCATTTCTGATTTTTGTCATATTTCCACTTCATTTCACTTTTTTTTCTTAAGGATTTTATTAAAAGGTGTTACTTTTCTTCACCTTTTCATGTCTGAAAAATTCTGTATTTTACTTTGTTTTTGAAAAATATTATTGCTTGATGTAGAATTCTAGGCATTTTTTTTTCTAACAGGAAACTGATGTTCTCTTTATCTTTGTTCCACTCTATATATAGTGACATTTTTTCTTCTGGTTGCTTTTAAGATTTTATCATTGGTTTTGAGTAATTTGATTATTATGTGCCTTGGTGCAATTTTCTTCATATTTCTTGTACTTGGGGTTCATTGAGCCTCTTGAGTCTGTGGCTTTCTAATATTTTTAAGTATGGTAAGTTTTCATCCATTATTTCAATTTTCTTTTTATTCTTCTTTCCCCCACCCCCACTTTTCCTTTGGGGACTTTAATTATACATACAATAGGTTACTTTAAGCTGCTCCATAGCCCATCGATATTAACCTTATTTTTATAATTCTTCTCTCTTTGATTCATTATGGATAGTTTCTACTGCTGTGTTTTCAAGTCCACTGATCTTTTTAGCTGTAATATCTAATTTGCCTTAATTATACCCAACGAATTTGGGTCTTTTTATATCTTTCATGTTTCTTTTCTTTTTCTTTCTTTTTTTTTAAAAAAAGAAGCTTTTTTGAAGCATAATTTATGCACAATAAGGTTCACCTGTTTTAAGTGTCAATTAATCATCTTTAGTACTTTGTGTAGGCATATGCTTTTATTTTTCTTGGTTAGATACCTAGGAGTGTAATTTCTGGATTATAAGGTAATTCTGTTCCTAACAATTTAAGAAACTATTAAATTATTTTTCAAAGAGGTTGCACCAGTCTACATTTCAACCAGCAATATAGGATGCTTTCGGTTTCTTTTAATGTATTCACCAACATTTGTTGTTGCTTTGTCTTTTATTAATAGCCATTCTTATGAATGTATGAGTGATATCTACATGTTGGTTTTAACTTCCGTTGACTTTTCTAATGACTAATCATGCTGGAAATTTTTCATGTGCTCTTATTGGGGCTTTTGCATATCCTTGACTATTCAAAATTTTTGCTCATATTTTAATTAGACTATTTGTCTTTCTATTATTTTGATTTGTGAGAGTTCTTTATATATTTTGGATATAGTCTCTTATTGGGTACATGATTAAAATATTTTCTCGCAAGTCTTTGGCTCGTTTTTTCACTTTTAATGTGTCTTTTGAAATGCCAAAGCTTTATATTTTGATGAAGACCAATTTTTCATATATTTCCCTTTATTGCTTTCATCTTTTGAAATTATATGTTTAGAAATCTTTGCCTAAGATCATAACAATTTATTCCTGTTTTTTTCTAAGTTTAATAGTTTTTAGCTCTTACATTTATGTCTATGATCTATTTGAGGTAGGTTTGTTTGTTTTTGTTCTACTTCCTTTTGGAACATCTGGAGTATAGTTATAACTGTTTTTATGTCCTTATCTGCAGATTCTAAACATCTGTATAAAAATTCTAGGTCTATTTTGATTAGTTGACTTTCCTCCACTATGAGTTTTGTTATCCTGACTTTTTGCGTACCTGACTGTTTTTGATTGGATGGCAGACATTGTGAATTTTATCTTGTTACACTGTTGTATACTATTATATTCTTATAAATATTTGTGAGCTTCATTCTTACATCAAAGTTATTATAAATCTGTGAGTATTTTTTGTTCTTTCTGTGTGGTACATAAAATAATTGATTAATTTTAGATTTAATGAAACATAATAGGTATATATTAAAGGGAATAGATGATACAGAAATAGATATAGATAGAATATAGATATAGATCAATATAGAGAGATATATACACATATACTTGAGTCATACATTTCTGAATTATTAAATACTAGAATTGGGAAATGGAAAATCTTAAAGGAAGATGTCACTGCCCTCCTCATGCCAGAGAATGGTGTAATAGCAATGTGATATCTCGCTATAATATCAGGGACCTCTAATATTCAATGCTAAATTATTACTCCAATATAAAATTTCCAATTTTCACCAAAGTCTTTTTTAAACATAAATGTCTTCAGTGGAAAATAAAGTGATCTTGACTTTTTGGCACCCATGGAGAAAAGGAAAAAGAATGAACAAGTGGGGGGGATAATGATGAAATCTAGAATTTAGCTGAAACGGGAGCATATGACCTAAAACTGCCATGGCAACTTCTGCCATATTGGGAATATCATTGGAAATAACTAGAATAACTAGCCAATTTCACTGAATCTTCAAAAACAAAATGATATCATCTGAAACCTATTTAATACATATATTTTCTGTGCACCTATTAATGCAGGTTACTGTGCAAGTTATTTGCAATGATAAAAAAAAAAATGACATTGCACCAGATTGCAAATCAGTATATTTGTATATGTATATGTTTTATATACTCACACACACATACACGTAAACAGGTACATTGAAAAGTACAGCTATTTAGAGTATTATCACAAAAAAATATTATATAAAGAAATTATATTGACTACAAAATAAGTAAAGGTCATTAACATGTGATTCAAAGAGAGAACTCATTACTACTCATAGAACCTGGCTAGCAGTGAAAGATATGCAAATTAAAGCAATATGGTACCATTTTGTACATCTCAATCGATGTGATTAAAAAACCAATTTTCTAAATATAGCAAGTCTATAGAAAAACTGGTATCCTTAAACAATTGTATCCTTATACGATTGTATCCTTATACAATTTAGAATGGCTCTAGCCATTTATGTTTTTGGTAAGAACAAATAAAATGACTATTTCTATAAGTTTTTCTTTGTGCCAAGTTTTAACATATTATTCTTAATCTTTAGGAAAATACTACATAATAGGTGATATTATCCAATTAGACAGTAAGAAACCAAGTCTAAAATAGATTAAGTTATACCGCATAAATGGACAAATTAAAATTTGTATCCAGGTCAATGGCTCTAAAGCTTGTATTCTTTCAATTACATTATTAATATTCACACCTGAGAATTTATCTTAAAAATAATTTAAATTTAAAAAATCCATATCATATAGATGTTTAAAGTGACATGGAATATATGATAGTATTTGTAAACAATTTTCTGGTATACGTAAGTGTATAATTAAATAAATCCTGATATACCTACTTAATGGTATATTTGCCAGAAGTCTTAATAGGCTGTCGTGATGTGGAGAAGTATTTGCAACTTAATATTTAATAAAACCTCATTGTAAAAACCTCTATAAATAGTATTTTTGCAAAAATATAGGTTATGTTAATGAAAATTAGGAGAAAAAATATGTAATTTATTATAGGTATTGGATTAAGGCATTGAATTATAATGTTTTTCTTGGTTGTCCAAATGCTTTAATGTTATTTTTATTACTTTATTACATTTGTAATTAATTTTTTAAGGATAAGCATAAGTACAGAGAAATCGATCAAAGTTCCCTAAGAGTACCATAAACAAGCGTCATAGATTTTGAGACAAGACAACAAAAGATTATTGTGGGCACAGGGACAATTTCATAGCAGAGACTTGAGCATGGCCTTGAAAATGAACAGATTTAGATAGAGGAAATGCTTGTTTTACCAAATCAAGTCTATGAAGTGATATTAAACGCCGAATGTCATTAAAAAAAAAAAGGAGCAGATGTTTAAGTATCAAATAACTCACTTGGGACCTTGCCTTCTCACTGTGATGAAAATAGAGGTGGCCTAGGGGCTTTAGATGAGGCATTGGAGGAGAAATGATGTCTCAGTTCCTCATTCTGAATGTTTTAAATTTTTCATGCACCTTTTTTGACTGTCTCTATAGCCTCTCCTACCTCTCCTCTGAGAGGTAAGAGCATGTCATGTTAAGTGGTTTTAAGGGGATACAGGAAGAGAGAAAATACTATCAGAACGTGCTTCTTTCTGCTGCCTGATTTAAGTGATACTTTCGTTCTACTAATCTCTACCAGTCATTCTCAGAGGCAGGTTTTTTTTATTATTTTTTTTTAATTCTGCTTAGTATCTCTGAGTCGAGCTCAAGTTGGAATGAAATGATTGGAGAGTTATGTTTACTAAATACTGTTTCATTTCCCACGGTAAATGGCCTTGCCTATTAGCAGTAGATCTTGAGATCACAGCCAAGAGTTAGATGGTATATGGTTTCACTGAAGTATGCCTTTCCAAATTTGTCTATTTAACTACATCAAACAACTCATTTTTGTTCAAATCCAACAAGATATGATAACATTTATGTCTCTCGTGTTCGTGGGTGGAAGAAGATGAGGTCAGCTAGGAAGTGGAATTGTCATGGGTGTTCCAATTCACATGTTGATTAAATGTGTAAATAACATAATGATTTCTCCCAAATCTTCACTTTCATTGACAAGTAATAATAGAGCAGTATACCAAGTAGGGTTGTTTGTTTTTAAAGCAGTAACCTGAAGTGGCCTCTATTCATTACCAATGTAAGAATTGGAAAGACAATGAGAGACATTCTAACCACTGGCCTTAAGGGTCTATATAGCATTCCCTACTCTCCACCACTGAATAATAACCATCACGGAATGACACTTTTCTCTTGCTTAAATTTGGTTTTAAAGTGAAGCGTAACTTTCTGAATAATTATTTTGAGCTTGTAAATGGTGTCTCTCCATAACCAACCAAGCATATAACAAGAAGATGAAGATGAGACTTATTTTCACTTCATTTCACTTCTTTGTAATTGACAAGCTCTCGCTGGGTGTCAACTTTAAAAGATGACAAATCCTAAATCTTAGAGGACCCAATTCATAGTTCAGCTTCTAAATTGTTTGCAAATTAATCTACATTTTCAAATGAGTCAGGCATGAAATATAAGATGACATCTATATTACAAAAATATTAATTTCCTTGTCTTTCTCTTTTTCCCAGTCAAAGACAAAAGGTACATTTAAGAATGTTTCATTTTGTTAAGAGATTGTGAAAACGAACATATAGGGTGCATTTTAACAACTTGTCTTTTTCTATTTTTTTTACACTAATTTATTTCCGACTATTTAAGAGTGCAAGTTATTCAGTTTGTAAATGTTCTGTATGCGATTAGGAAAAAATTAAATTTGTGAAGTATTTTCAATACATTGCATTTTTTAATGAAGGCTCATTTGGGTTCAACAAATGAAATTATAATTGCAGCCCTGTTTGATTTAAAGGATAGCATTAGCCCTCTTCTTAAATTGCCCTTGCCTCAGTTTACTGATGTGTAAATAAGCACTGCTGCATTGTTTCCATGTAAGCTAGTGATAATTGTCTAAGGCTCTGCACATTTTTAGTTCTTAACTGAACTTGCCAGAACACTGATATCAGTGGTCTGATTTATTGAAGAGTGTGAAGTAGAAGATAGACATTGCGGAGTTTTCTATTCCTCTAAAATGAAATTTCAGATAATTTTTTAACCTGCATTGATTAAAACACATTTTGTGCATAACAGTTAACTCCAATATCTACCAAAAGAAATTGATCTAAATTAATTAATGATCATTAGGGGACAGTCAAATCATATTTCTCTTAAAGATATCACATTTCAGATAACACTATTTCCTTAGTACTTTAACACACTCCATTAAGGAGGCTAAGAAAATATCACATTTCAGGAAATAGCTAGTAGAAGAATTTCCAAATTGTTTTAGATATTAGACTCTCCTCTTGACCAACTGTCACAATTGTCACTATCAAATATTACTGGAACATAAAATTAATATAAATGAAATGAATTAAGGAAAGCAAACTACCCATTTATATGAGCAGGGTCACTAGCCCTCTGGAAAGAACCATGACCGGTGAAGCAGTCAATTTGGTCACAGCTAAATTCAGCAGAGATTTGTTTGTTTAGGAACACTATGCAAAAGCATATATTTGTAGAGCTAAGAGGGACTTTGCAGGCCACCTCATCCAGTTTAATTATTTTACTGAAAAACCGAGGCAAGATAATCAATATAAATCTAAAAGAGGAAAAAAGTAATGAAAATAGGTACTTTAAAATAGTCTTTTATACATGCACATTTCTTATGTGTATTTGTGAAGAATAAAAAGGTAAATTTTTGCATAGTAGATTCATGTGCAAGAGCAAGACTCTAGCCCAACCACTGTGCCTCCATGGTTAAGCCTGATAGAGAGATGGCACAAACACGTTTCTTCTTGAGTTTCTGATTCAGCTGCCGCCATCAAAGGGGGAAAGACTTTTTATCTGATGTAAATCAATGAAGGGAATATAACTTAATGCAAAACTCTGGGATTGAAGAACAGAGGAAGAAACTAGAGACTCTAATTTTAGGTTCCAAAACAATTATGCATGAGTCCTTTTGATTTCAATGGTTCTAATATTACCGTTTCACTAATTAAAGTTGAATCTCTTGGCTGAACATTCTTCATTGAACTACGTTAAATGTATTTTTAAAATGTTCTGTGTCACACTGGCTACACTACACCAATAATTTCTATATCCTGCCATTTGGACATGGTGTCTTGAATATAGACGGTGTTAGTTACACATATGGGTTATGATAATTTGTTTCTTCTGTCTTCATGCTCGATCCATTCATAAATTCTGGCAGTAATAGAGATTATTATAATATAGTTATTTATATGGGCGTCTTCTTCCTTTGATTTTGTGATTCTTGAGGACATGAATTTTTCTTTCTCTATAATGTTAAATAAGCACCATTAACAGGGTAGGTATCAGAAACAAAACTTTTTAATGGCAGAATAAATAAACATAAATGCATTTCTAGGATTATTGGTTATGTTCCAACCTACTTATCTTAGCTACTTATCTTTCTTTCAGTTCTGTCGCAAAGTTAAGATTTGGTGAAGAAAATATATAAATGTATCTAATATGTTTAGTTACTTTTTCTTACTCTCCCCGAAGATTGTCAGTGTTGGGCTAAACTTCTTCGAAATACTGGTATATGGACTCAGCAGCTATTTTGCAAAGTGGCTGTGCCTGACTCTTTCCTTGACCTGGAAGAATTTCTAGCCTGATAAGAAAGAAAAAAAGTGAGATTGTCTAGGGAAGCAAAGACCCTTATGTTGATTGATGAGGGTTTTTGATCTGTGCTGTAGCTTTCCTCCATTGCTCTGATAAATACTTGGTTGTTCAGATTATCACCCCAAAATACCTGTACTTGGAAGCTCATTAAAATACCTTGTTAAGAGAATTATTCATAGATTAATGCTTAGTAGAATGTTCTACACTTATGAGAAACTCAAAAAGATTTATTAAATATTTGATTTAGATAAAATGACTGCAGATTTGGTTTTTCTTCCCCAGTTCTATATTCCCTCCTTTGCTCTGATGGCAATGCTAAATTACTGTTTATTGAAAGATATTGTAGATGATCATTCATTCACTTCAACACGGTTCTGTTGTTCGTCTGATGTTCAGATCTTTCTCATGGTCTCAAGATTCTTTCCTCAGTATATTTCAAGGTGCAGTTTCTTTGGTTTAGAACAGGAGTTGGCAATCTCTTTTTGCAAAGGCATAGATAGAAAATATTTTCAGCTGTGTGAACCATATGGCGTCTGTTGCAGCTACCTCTCTCTGCCACTATAGCATGAAAGTACTCATAAACAATACATAAAGGAATAGACGTAACTGTGTTCCAGTAACACTTTATTTACGAAAACATCTGGAGGGTTGAATTTTAGATCATAGGTGCTAATCCTTGGGTCTTCTTTTCCAATGTCACTTCCATCCACATTGTGGTACTCTTTCCAGTGTGGGACAAATACCCAGTTATGATTTTACTTCCATGCACACAAAATATTTCAATTATCTACTATAATTGACACGAGTGCTTAGCCTTAGTTTTCTTATTTGTGAAGTAATGATAACATGCTCTTTCTACTTCTGTTTGAGGGTACAATTTCTATAGGTGAAAAATTTTTAGCAGTTGTGAGGTGCTATGTAAAGCTAGTGTAGGATTATTTTGGTGGTCATTAAATCTGTGAGATTCTTCAAAGTTTTTAAACTGTTGGTCTTGCAAATGGGAAATTAAATATAAAGAAAAAACTCATGTCATTTCTGACAGTATTTTTGAAATGTTGTTATATCAAGGTGGACAAAATACATGTTCCACTTGTATGAAATAGCTACCAAGGGCATTTTTGACTTGTTAGTTTACTAGTGTTATATTCATTTATTTTAACTGGCGCCTTAATTTCTTATAGTGAACACAATTGCAAACAGTGTATTATCACTTCTCACCCCATATCTAATTAAGATATAATTAAATGATTCAAAAATGTTAAGGAATTTGATCAATGGTTATATCAGCATAAATAATTATATGATTCTAGTCATACCTTTTCAGTCTGCTCTAGTTTCTCAAAGTCATGAATTTATCTTTAATGTATAAAACCGTTTTCTTAAAAAAAAAATCTAGCAGAAGAAGCCAGCAAGAAAATGGAGTATACATTCACTGAGCTGTGAAACGTAAAGATCTATTCAACTCCATTAACTACAAAATATACATCAACCACTAGCATACTGGACAATGAATGACTCTATATGGAGCACTACATGTACAAATTGCTGCAAGATGAATAGTTTGGTAAGGGTTAGATGCTACAGATATAAGTTTACATATTTTACCAGAAAGGTAAGCAGTGATGAGCTTACAGTCTTAATTCTCTCCAATTCCAATTCTCTGAGCAAATCATTCATAACCTGTATTTTCAGGGTAGAAAAGATTTAAATTACATGCAGGACTTTTCATTTTAGAAAAGGTGTAACCCATGTGGGTTTTAGAATGATTTTCATTTATTAAGTATCTATTAAATACCTCATGTAAATTTTATGCAAATAAAGAGTAATCAGGAAAAAAAATAAGTAGGCCTCCCTATCTATGTAGGAAGAAGCTTTTTGTCAACATGAATTTTAGTAATTTTAAAAGGAAATAATTCATATTTATTTTTGTTTTTAAAATACTTTCCTAGTTATTTTCATGATATATCTATATTTAGGAAGCACTCATAAAGATTAAAAAATTCATTTAAAAATTTTTTCTGGTGATGGAATTTATTTTGTATTTCTTATTCCAAGATGGATATTTTCTGAGTTTCCTTAGGGAAAAAATACTAGACTTGACTACATCATCATAACAATCAGCAAAAGTGTATATATGCATAATAGGTGACAGTATTAAGGACATGAATAGGTAAATGAATAAATATTGTATATTTCTTCTCATGGAATTTATTTTATATACACACTCACAAACACAAATTTCTCTGGGCATATATATGACATTGAATATTTTATAGAGAAAAATAAGTAATCCAAAGAAACATAGGCAAAGTGACAAATAAGTAGTAGTTGAAATTAATGCCAGGAGTTCAGAAAGACTAATGATATTTTCATCACTTATAATAATAGGCTAGCATTTACTGTTAGTTTACCATGTGCTCAGCACTGTTCTAAGTGCCTTCTATGTACCATGTATTACTCATAACCTCATTTTAAATTCTATCCTTACTTTCATTTTACAGGTGAGGAAACAGAATTCGAGAAATTAAGCAATTTGCCCCAGTTCACATAGCCATAAAATAGAACAGTCAGCATCTAATCCCAAGCAGTTGAACTACTGAGCCCATTTTCTGAATTATCAAGGTATACCTCCTCCTTCCCAATAACATAAGGTCCTTGACTCATCTGACCAATTTTGAAAAACTCAGGATTTCATACCTCTCATATGGCATCTCTAAAGCACACACATAATTTATATTTTTGACAATTTAGTTAATAAGTGGATATTTTGAGTTATCATAGGGTGATGCCCTTATCAAATGATTTGTTGCCACTTTTGAGCAGCAGAATTTACACAATTATTTGAATATTGTAATGCATTCTTTCATCCTTAATTGATAATAAATCATGAAAAAGCTGATACTACATCTAATTTTATGAAAAAGACCTCATAAAATTAAAATTTATCAGCCAAAGTTTGAAGTTACTACTAGTAACTTAAAGTCTATGAGTCTTTAGCCTCATTCATATTTTCAATGAACTTGAGCCAATTGATTTCAAATGTTAAAGAAAAGATCACTATTTACAATCATGTATGAAACCCTAAAATGTATCATCAAGGATTGTGCCTAGAAGGTAGGCATAATTTAGGGTTCTATGATGCTAGCTCTCTTGAAAACTTCCCCTCCCCATCACTGCATAATATGTAAGTTTATTGTTTACCTCATATGTTTCATTTTCAGAACATATTATGAACTAAATTCATGAACTTCCTGTACACTACTACAATATGTAACGTAATATGTTCAAACTCTATTTAAGCCTTAGAAATATTTTTATCAGTCACCTCATGTGAAAACAAAACCTTTCATTGCACTTTTTGACCTTCTGTGAGTTGTCTGGCATAGGAAGAGGATCTATAATGTAAGTTATAGCCAGCCACATAGTCCTGAAATTTATTTGTAAAATTTATTTATCACCAACTTTAAATTTTGGAAGAAATAAAGAATAATCTGTCAAAAAAGACACATGACATGTACATTACTTGTTTTGAGGGAAATTTCCAATTCCTATCATTATGGTCTAATATTCAAATACTAGGAACTCAACTGTTTTTAAGTAGCAAAGACCAAGTCATTTCAAATGTTTTAGACAAAGCCTAATAAGAATATCTTTTAGAGAGCAACAATAGTAAAAATTATTTTTGTACAAAACAATAAGAAGAAAATATAAAAATTTAAATAATAATTATTTGTGGGTAGGGTTTTTCCTTCTTTCCCTCTTTTACTTGTTTTCAAATTTTCCTATGATAACCTGAGAGCAATGATACTAAAATTTGGATTTGGTCATTTGGAAGAAATAACTAGGTAGAATCTCCTCTTGTTTAACCTATAAATAGATCTTTGTTTTAGAAATCTTTATGTCTAAGTATTTCAAGTGGTAAAGATGCAACATTTGCAACATTCTGAATTTAAAGCTATTTACAGGTTATAATTTATTTGAAATATATTTATCTAAATGCAAGTGGAAACCACATATTTTTTCATATTTATTTTATTAATGCTTTCTACAATACAATTCAGCTGTGGAAATAATTCTGTATGGAATCCAATATAGCATCTGAATAGAAAAATCATACAGCTTGAATTTGATGGCTTTCTCTTCACCAATTCTTTGAATTATAATTCCTATGTATTGCAATCAATCTCCTTAATGGCACCAATCATTTTTGTGGGGTCAAGATTTTGCCATAACATAGATTAGTAAGGTATAATAATTTTTCTTTGTTAGTGCAGCATAACTAATTAAGTGCTTCCTTTTAATGTTTGATTGAATTTGGTAAAAAGCATAGTTCAAACAAATGAAGGTGTGTCACTGACCTCAAATGGGACCTGGGTTTAAGAAAATCATTAGATGGAGCAACTGAATTAGTTCTTTCCTCATTCTATTTCTACCATGGTATGAAATATGTCAAGCTAGTTTTAAATAATGAAAGTGCACTTGTAAGATGTTTATCAAATTGTGAACTTTCTAGCTCTGATGCAAAATTTGAGGTCAAAACAGAATTTTCTCGGTATGTATTATCTACATATGATTTATATAGAAATTTTACAGATTTTTCTTTCAAAATGGTATTAAATCAGGACAACTGCTAGTTATGTTTCCATTTATCATAGTGTCACTTTATTTCAGTGTTGTCATGTGAATAATAGGCAATCAGGATTGAAAGTTTTTCAAAATTGCAGTCTTCTAGATGTTACAATTAAATTAATTACAAATCCAGAATAAACAGTTCTTAATCACATAAAACAGTTCTGCCACATTATACACACTTTTGTTATGATGTAAATTGAAAGCCAATGGAATATTTTTTTAAATAAATAAAGCCGCATGTTCACAAAGCCCCAGCTAACCCCTCATTAATAAACAGATGCACTGAAAAAGATGTGCCACAAACATCTGCTCTTGCTAAAAATGACATCTTATTTTTCAATTTTAATATTAATAATTTGACAATCTAAACAGTACTTATTTCACACTTTTATATGAACAATCAACAGCGAAACAATTCTTAAGTATTTTATTATGGGCAAACCAGCTTGACAAAATGGGCTGTTTTCAGGAGAAGATCAAAGAGATAAATAAAGACAGTCAGGGTGTCTTAGTCTATTTGGGCTGCTGTAACAGAATACCATAGGCTGGGTAGTTTATAAACAACAGAAATCTATGTCTCACAGTTCTGGAGTCTGGGAAGTTCAGTATCTGGTAGAGACCCACTTCCTGGTTTACAGAGCTGATTTTTGGCTTTGTTCTCACAGGGTGGCTGGAAGGGGTGAGGGAGCTCTCTAGGACTTCTTTTATAAGGGCACAAATCTCATCATAAGGCTCTACCCTCATGAACTAATCACCTCTCAAAGGCCCCATCTCCAAATGCCATCACATTGGGGATTAGGTTTGAACACTTGAATTTTGGGGAGACAAACATTTAGTCTATATAGCACAGGGAATGGTAGATCTTACCTAGTCAAAGGAGAATTCAGGTACTACCATGCTGGAGTTAGATATAGAATTGGACACAATGGGGCATTATTTTGGGTTCCCAGTCCTGTGGTAGGAGGGAGAGTGATGAAAGTAGTAGGTTAGAGAAGAGAAGAGCATGAAATGAAGGAATTGGCTCTTCCAGTAGCTGATGAGAGAAAGAGAGTGAGAGAGAGAGAGAGAGAGAGAGAGAGAGAGAGAGAGAGAGAGAGAGAGAGAGTTCTTATGAATAGTAAACCTATCAATTGTACCATTATTGCTAAGCAAAAGAACTGGGACTGCCTTTGCACATGCCCTAGGTCTAATTAGGAACTAAGAAGGGGTCAATTTTGAATTGAGTTTCAGTTCTTCTAAGACCACGGCTTGTGCTAAAAGCTACTACCTAAGGCAAAGACCTGAGACTCTACCTCCATTACCATCCTGTGATTCAGCCTAATTTTTATTCTCTGGCCATAGAAAATTTCCTTCAAAACAAGGTTTACTTTGTAGCTATTTTGTAAAAATATTTAGGGCTACCCTTTGTTCTCTTTCATTCAAGTGTTCTAGCGTGACTCAGCTTTTCCTGGGGACATTCAAGATTTCCTGGGAAGCTATAGTCTTCTTCCTGATTTTCTTATAGGCCCCAACAAGAGGCCTGGATTTTGTTTTTGTCATTTTGCTCTATTAAGTCAGATATTCTGCTAGATTGAAGCTATTATAACATGTAACAACCTGGACAACATTTACTTATGAACCCTAAGAAAAGAACATTCTGTAAGTGGTGCTACTTCTCTGGATTTGAACGCTGTAAATATTAAAATCTGAGCTGGAATCATTATGGGGCAGGATATACTCAGTTCAGATATCTTTCTATAAAAATATTTGGAGATGTTTCTAAACTTCAGACTTTTGGGGAGATGACTAAAGGATTACTTGAGAATGGCAAAAGCCATACTTTGGATTGAGAAATCTATTCTGTACAATATAAAATATTATTTAAACAGCTATACACATAATAAAATACAAATAATGTATTATCAACTGCAGCTATAAATCTTTACCTCACTACTGAAATGAACAAAATGATCAAATCTGTGGTGGTCTAGTCTGAATTCTTCTTCTCCTATTGAGTAAACACACAGGTACTGTCCTAGGAACTGAGGCTGCATGTGCCAATCCCTGCTGCTAGGAGTCTCTCTCTCTACTACAGTCACTCTACTTGTGGATTTATGCTTTGTTAAGTTAAGTACAGGGCTATCATGGAAATTCATATGAACTCAAGAGACCTCAAGCCACTTAAATGCCTTGGAGAGTCAAGAAAGACTTTCTAGGAGGTCTATTAGAAATGGAAACATGAAAGAAGAACAAATATTAGATGGGGGAAAAGATGAAGTAGGAGTGCCCCCAGTAGAGGAAATAATACCTGCAAACTCCCTATTTCCATAAATTCCAAGGCTGTTATTTGGAATTTATGTCAAGTACAAAATTAAGATTTTTTTTTTTTCAGAAAAAGGCTTTATTGCTAAGTATAAAGAAGGTTTGGTTTCCTTCCATTAAACTGTGCTACATAGCATTGCCTTCCCCCCCCCCCCTTGAGGATAGCAGGTACTTACCTGTCTATCTCTTATTTTCTTTCTAAACTCTTATGACTGTCTGAGTGTTTAGTGTTCTCTGCTGGGAGTATCTAGGAAGGAATGAAGAGTGAACAAAAGAATAATGACCATACTCTTTCTCTGGATCTTAATTAAGGCAGATAATATTTCAGATCTCAAGATCAAAAATATTTTGACATCTATATCTCGGCAGCAATGTAAGTATTTTAAGGGACAAACATGATTTTTAAGAGTGAATATCAAGATGAAACTGACATTAACCTCTCTAATAACTTATGACTAAAGAAAAGTTTGTTCAAAACTTTGAATAAACTTTAATACAATTTGTCCTTTACTGAGAATGTTTAAGAATCTTGCAGGAAATGTAATATTACACATGCCCCAGGAGCCACCCTATACCTAATCTTGGAACATTAAAAGTGACACGCAGTTTTTGTTAAGAGCCATGGGCTAGAAAGAGATGACTGACAGTTGTAGGTTTCAGTATCACCATTCAAACTAAGTTAAAAACAATAACATTTCTTTTTCAAAGCCCATACATTAAACAAAAAACAATTATATTGATTATCATAATTATTTATTTCACATTTCACATGTATTTCTTTCGTTTGCCTGTTATTTCCTGAGAGTTGTTTATTGATTTTTTAACCCTCTGTTTTAATGACTGCTTTGTTTCAATTTATGCAAAAGGAAGTTTTATTTATTTATTCAAAAACCTATTATGTGACTGTATTCTGCTAAGTGCTAGCCTCCATACAATCTTTAAGAATTCTTTATTTCACCAGGAGAAATAGTCAAGAGAGCCAATGATTATAATATTACATTACCAAATATTGACAAAAGATACATACAAAAGATATTCTTGGGGAAAGCTATACCTGAGAATTAAATTCAGTAGGCAAGGTGGAGCATCTTGGAAAAACTTTAAATGAATTAAATGCATTTTGAAGGATACAAAAGAGTCAGAAAGAAAAAGATAGTCTATACCAAGGGAACAGCATGCAGGACAATTCAGAGCAGTAAAAGAGCCTGAAGAGAACATTTGATAAACTCAGAATAAGTTTTATATACCTGGGGTGCAGGGCATCCACTGGAATGGGAGCTGGGGTTAGGGCCAGAGACGTAAATGGAACCCCAATGAAGAAAAACTGTGTTCCTTGATATGAGTTAGAATTTTATCCATAAAGATATGAATGGCTATTAAAAATTTTTAAAGGGAAGAAATAATATTAAAGGGTTTGTGTATCAAAAGAGTAACCGAGGCATTAAGCAATATGAAGGGTAGATTGGGGGTGGTATCAGGGCACAGTAACAGTATTTCTGTTGAGCTTTATTGCTGTTTAGGTACTACAAATAATACAGGGCTGAACAAGATCTAGTCAATGACTATAGATAAATTAATTTGTTTACTAATTTACTTATTTATTCCTACCTTTTTCCCAAAATGGATTTGTAGCAAGACTGACCCCAAGTTGCTTGGTAACTCATCAGGGTCAGAGAGAAACAATAGGTAACATATGCATTTAAGTTCCTAGATTACATAGAAACACATACCAAATGCAGATGATTTGTTTTAATAATTATTCTAAGAGAATACAGGCAGGATCATTTAAAACTGAGGTGATTAGGAAATGCATCAAAGGAGCTAAGTCAAGGAAGAGAGTTCTTTTTGGACAGAGAAACTTTATAGCCACTACATTGAGGTCTTCCAAATATTTTAAAACTCATTCTAAATTAAAATTATTGAGTTACTGGGAAAAAATTTTTAAATGAAATTTATTGTCAATTAGGAAAAAAGAAAAAAATGTTCTTAAGTCTATTAAAGGGATTATTTTATAATGAAATACAGAATTTATAGGTTGTCCAAAAGGATATTTTATTTTCTACATTATAAACATTCTCTATGTCCTCCACAGATCATTTCTCTCACCATTTTTTCCCAGTGCTTATTCATTTATTCTTGATTATATTCCCTGCTTCTTTCTGAAGATTTGTTGTCCCAAATGTCATCTCAATGAGCTACTGCCAAATACCAGGAATTTTGCCATGAAATTCAAAGTGTTTCCATATTTTATGAAGTTAGGAATCTCAGTCAGCTACTACATTCAAAGAGACTAGTGATATAGAGAATAATAACAGACAGACTGAAAAACAGGAACTATAAACAAAGATAAACTCATCAGATTTTTTTCTTCTACTGACATTGTATTTTGACTAGTTCAGACTTCTTTAAAACGGGTATAGTTAATTACAAATTAAAGATTACTGTGTGATCTTCTAACAAAGTCTTTAAACTTTGCCTAGATGTGATTACCAAGGAAAAGAGCAATCTTTGTGAACCCTTTGAATAAAGTGGTAAATGCCACTAAGTAATGTATTTTGCCTAGAAACATCTGTATAGTGGATGTGTTTCGATAGGCAGATTAACAGAAGGAAATGTAAACATTTTTATTTCAACTACAAAGACCTCTTTGTTTTTGTAGAACCAGAAGTTTTCAGTAAACTTCTTAAAGTCAATATGTCTCTAGTCTTTGGTCAGGAAGAAAAAATATCTATCAGCTAAAAACAATTCAAACTCTAAAGTGGGAATTAGAAGGAGAGCTATCCAAATCAAAAGTACATTCAAATAAATAAGATTTTGAAATGACTATAGAAACATTATACAAAGAAAATCAATGGAAGCATCAAGAAAACCAAAATAGAGGAAGTACTGTAGAATTTGCTTGATTTCTCTTAAACCAGAGGTTATTCACAACTACTCCTGAACTCACCATAGATCTTCTTTCTTCTTAGTGTCTCTTTAGGAGTACCCACTGAATCCAAGTGATTACAGTCAAGAATACTGTTAAGATCAATTAAGTATTACTAACCTCTCTATATCTGAGACACTGTCTGTAAGACAAACACCAGAAACAGCCACAGCCCAATTAGAACTTAAACCCTAGATAAAATGAATACAAATCTTTATGTAAAGTAGTAGTAGGAACCACATTAATACATTCAGAAATTTTTTCCCCTTTATCTCACATAATTCTACACTAACAAAATTTTCCTCTCAGTTTTCTGTATATTCTTTTTCTGATTCCTATATTGATGTTCTTTCTCATCTGGATACTAAATACCTTCCAAACTCCAGTGCCTAATTAATTTCTCATCTCTACACTCTTCTCATAACAATAAATTTTAAAATAGGAAAATAGGTATATTCACAACAAAATATGAATATTAAATGTTGACCCAAGAAGAATAGAAATTTTAAACATATTAATAATTATGGAGGATGTTAAAGTTTTACCATTTAAAAAGGTAAAAGATCATACACAAATGTAAGTTTAAAAGAGCCTATAATTCTTATACAGTCATACTATCTTTTATGCAGGTTTTTATTCAAAATCAAAATTTTTTTAAAAAATTCATTTAGTGGAAAAATCTGACCTCTTAAGTCTTGTCCTGCTTAGTCTGAATATTCATTTTCTGCAGAAATATTAATGTGTTTATAGAGTACTATGCCAGATCCAGCATCTAAAGCAAAATGTTTAAGTATTAGCAAAACAATTCCAGGAATATCATTTTAAATAGTCATTTCTGCTAAGTGGATTTATTTGGGGAATGCAAGGATGGTTTAATAATAGAAAGTTTATGAACATATGTCATTTAAAGGGGGAAAAGATCACATTAATAGATGCCGACAACATTCAGTTTGCTATAACTTGATTTTTTTTTTTTTTTTTTTTTTTACAAAACCCTATAGTTAAGCAAGAATTTAAAGAAACATTCTGTGTAAGTTAAAAAGATTTACCAAAGCCAGGAACAAGCATCAAATCAAATGAGGAAATGTTAGTAGCTTTTTATTTATCTTTAATAAGTCAGGAATAATTATTGCACTACTAGTATTGTTTTCGAGGTTCATTCAAAAGCAATATGATATACATAATACAGAAGCACCATAAAAGCAGACA
Source organism: Eonycteris spelaea (assembly GCA_003508835.1). Lineage (NCBI taxonomy): Eukaryota > Metazoa > Chordata > Mammalia > Chiroptera > Pteropodidae > Eonycteris > Eonycteris spelaea. The sequence continues at coordinate 5,428,716 of PUFA01000054.1, read as the reverse complement.
TTATAGATTATATAATTTTATTATTATAGATTATATAATTTTATTTTTTGAAAACCTTAGAGAATCAACTCAAATACTTTGTAATAATAATAAAATTTAATTGAGTACCTGTCATCGAGTCATGTAAATTTGTGCTAGTTACCTAAACTTTCTCTGCTTCAGTTTTTTATCAGAAAAAAATGAGAAGTAATAATATCTAATGTATTAGGTTGTCATGAGAATTAAATGAGTCAATATATGTATAGTTAAATATATGGATAGTTAAAATGCCTGGCTCTATGAGTGTTATCTATTGTTGTTGCTATTACTATTACTATGATATATATGATTATTAATGTGACCAGTGAAATGGGAGGGAAATTAGATGGGAGGGAAATTATATGCATGTGTGTGTGTGTGTGTGTGCACATGTGTGTGTGTATGTGTGTATATATAATCTCAAATCAGAAGTTCCTTCCACTAGGCTACTAAAACAATGCTTATTGAAGTACCCAACAAACTATTCTACATATTTAATGTTCAATTTTCTATTCTATCTTATTTGACTTCTTAGTAACATTAGACAGAGTTGTTTTCTCCTGGAAACACTTTCTTTAGACATGATAATTTCCCTCCCATCTCACTGGTCACTATCTATTTGTCCACTCTTTGACCTATTCTTCTTTGTCCTGCCTCCTAGTGATGGCTTGCTTAAAGACTCAGAAATTAAGTTCTATTATATAGCTGTATACTCTTTCCTAGGCCATCTCATGAGGAAATTATTTCAAAATAAATTGTTGATATAGCACTTATAAGCATCTGAAATGTGCATATGCATTAGTTTTTCATCACTCACCACTTGACTATAACCTGCACAAGTGTAAGAAGCTTTTCTATATTATCCACTGTTTTATTGCTAGTACCTAGAACTGTGCCTGATAAAAGGTATGGGTTCAGTAAATATTTGTTAAATAACTAATGAATAAATAAACACCAGCCATAACTAATTAGAAATAAAATAGAAAATATTCAGTTAATAAGAGCAACAAAAATGTGCAAAGTACCTAAGAATAAATTTAATGATGGTACAAAACCTCTGAAAAGAAAATTATTAAATTTAATTCAGAAACATAAAACTTAAACAAATGGAGAAACAGACTGTGCTCTTGAATGGAAATACTTTCATGTTGTAAAAATATTGCTCTTTCTTGAATTAATATATGTATGACATATTTTTTATGTATTACTATCAGAATCACAACAGGATTTGTTAGTTTGCTTTTTGAAACACAATTAAATTGTACAAAAGTTCAAATGGAAGAAAAATGTGTAAGATGTGCCAAGAAAATCTTAGAAAAAAACAGTAAGAAGTGGAGTTAATATTTGATTAAAATAATATTCCAACGAGTGGTGAAAAAAAATGTATTATACAATAAATGGGGATGGAATACCTGACTCTCTATTTAAAAGAAATGAAGCTTTTACTCAGGTATTTACCTAAGAGAGTGAAAACATATATCCACAGAAAGCTTTGTATGCAAATATTTGTTGCAATATGTTTATTTCATCATTGCCAACTGGAAACAATTCAATGCCTTTCAACTGATGAATGGTAAACAAATGGTGGTACACCTGTACAAGGAAATACTACTCAGCAATTTATTATTTTTTTTATTGATTATTATTATTTATGCCTACAGTACCTGATCTTCCTAGGTGATCTCCCAATCTAAGTACTAACCAGGCCTGGCCCTGCTTAGCTTTAGCTTTCGATATCAGACATTGGGCTTGTTCAGGGTGGCATGACTATAGACTGGGATGTGAACCCAGGACCTTCTGCGTGTAAAGCAGACGTGCTAACCGCTTCACTATGGAACCATGTTCACTACTCAGCAATTTAAAAGAACAAATTACTGAAATGTATAAAACAATAGGGGACAATTGGAAAAGAATTTATTATAAGTGAAAGAAGCCATACTCAAAATGAAGCATACTGTGTCATTTTATTTGTGTGACTTTCTAGAAAAGGCAAAATGCAAGGACAGGTATCAGATCACTTGTTGCCAGGGACTAGGAGTATAAGGGGGAATTAGTCATGAAGAATCATGAGGGAATTTTATTAGATGAAGGGAATTGTCTATGTTTTTATTTTGGTGGTAGTTATGACCATTTATGTCTGTCTAACTTATCACACTGTAAATTTTACAGTATGTAAATTATACCTAAAAAACTTAAGTTAAAAAAAGAAAATGAGGCTAGATCTCTACCTCAAGCCATGAACAGGATAATTTTTATATTATATTAAAAATATAAACCTAGGCATGAAGCCACAAGGGAGAGTTGACTCAAAAATAAAAACATTTGTTGCCAGGCCTATCCTGCAAACCAAGGCTCAGGAAGGGGTTAGCATCTCTTTGCATCCTGTCCTAGTCTCACTTACTCAGGTAGAATGAAAAATGATGAACAATGTTTTCTGGGGCCTGTACAAGGCTTTAACAATCTGTGTGTGTGGAGACATATATATATATATATATATACGTATATATATACATATATATATATATATATATATACGTATATATATATATATATATATATATATATATATATATATATATATATATATATAAAATGCAACTGCAGTTTAAAGAAAACAGACTACTCCACCCAGTGATGGATTCTTCAGAGCCTTACATTTTGCTTTCTGGTTATGAAATATAATTAATACATATCTATTTTAGAAAATTTAGAAAATGTAGAAAACCAAATATAAAATATAAGAAGTAGCCCTAATTCTTTCCTTACTTTTTCCTCCCGTTTTTTGGTCCAACACCATCCCCAAGAGGTAGCCACTGTCATCTGCAGTTCGGTGCATAGTCTGCCATGAACTTTTCTGCTTATACATACAGAAGTAGGTTGAAGTTTTATCTTAGTCTCTTCGGACTGCTATAACAAAAATACCATATACTGAATGGCTTATAAAAAACAGAAACTCAATTCTTACATTTCTGAGGCTGGGAAGTCCAAGATCAAGTGCTGGCAATTTCAGTATCTGGTGAAAGCCCACTTCCTGGTGCATAGTCGGCCATATTCTTACTGTGTCCTCGCCTGGTGGAAGGGGCAAGTGAGCTCTCAGGGGACTCTCTTAGGAAGGCATTAATTCCATTCATGAGGGCTCTGTCCTCATGACCTAAATAACTGAGAGAATATTTTGTGAAACATCATAAGGAATGATTCCTTTTGCATACAGTAAGGAAAATACACACATTCTCAAACTTTTAGTTTGTGACCTTTTATTTTCTTTTACCTGCTTTAAAAAGAAACTTTTTCAAAGTTTCATTTAAACCACTCAAAAAAATAAATCAGACTTCCTAAATGGGCAGATTCTGCACTTTTAATTTTGTGCTGGCAGAGAATACAATCAATAAATTATTACTCTTTGTGCAACATTTACTTTTAACTCCTAGGGTTACCAGAATAGTTGTTATTTTTTTTCCACATTATTTGACAGCTGAAATTAAACAAATCCTATTCAACTACAAGGCTAATAGAGGGTTTACTACGTGTGTCATTAGCACCATCCTTATAAGGTAACAGAAAATATGAGGTGTGGATTTTTAAAATATGATAAAATGAGAATACTGTTAGATGCACAGGAAGGTGTGACTTCAGGCCTGGCATATTCTTATTAGAATGAAAGTGCCTCTGTTTTATTTTACTAAAATAATCAGCATTATGTGTTTTGAGTTGACATCTTTCAAATTATTTTATCAAGTTAAAATATACACGTTAGTTGAAACATGTTTTAACTATCATGTCATTTTAATGTAATATATGGCATAAAAGATTGCTCTGTAATAGGCTGCTAAACATTCAAAAATATCATGGTTAGAATGAAGAAGCAATTTATTTAGTTATATATTTTAGCCCTTAACTCTTTTGCAACATGTTTTTTATGCTTGAATAGAAGATTTTAGGAAAATATAAAAACATTACTCAAAATATTTAAAAGAGAGTATATACATACATATGTGTATATGTATATATATTTATATATGAATTTTAATGAGCACATTATTCATAATCACAAAACTTAGATTATATATTATCACACTGGGGCAGTTTGTAATCCTGAGATTACCTTTTTTTCCTACTTTGCATTTATATGACATCTTTCATTCACAGATTTTTGAAGAATACCACACAAAGAACAACAGGGCTATACAGCTCCCCCTACAGCCAGCAAGAGAATAAAGAGTCTTCATTTCCTCTTTAAAACATACAGATGTCCCCAGATGTCTTGAATGCCATTTGAGTTGTATAATTCCTAAGGCATATTATTTTCATTTCTATTTCTGTTTATGCCAGTAGTGTTTACTGTAATTTCATAACTTAATTAAATACATGGAATAAGTATAAGTATGCTTAAAAGAGTTGTTCTTAAGAAAATCAAAATGATGAATATGTTAAACAGAATAGAGTAATTACTGTGCATTTAGGTGGAGATGAGACAACTATAAAACATTAGAAACAAAATTCGTCAGAATCTAGAATGAAATTCACTTATATTCCTTTACAAATGTTTTTCCATCACTTAAAGCTACTTACACTCAAGGTTGTCAAAATACAGTATGAATATGGTTAATCAAGAAAATTCTATGGAATTTCAGTTAGAAGATCCAAGCTCAAAGAAGATGTTTTTACTCTATATCAAAATATGAAATAAATAAATGGTGAATAACCCTATATTTATATATTTTGAATTAGAGGGTATTATGAATGTATATCCGTGATGTTTTTTATGATTCTTCTCCTAAAGTGTTTTTTAAATTTTATTTTATTATTAATTTCAAGTGTACAGCACATTGTTAGACATTTATATAGTTTATGAAATGATCCCCCTACTTGCTCTTTCTCTCCTCTGGCTCGCCACCTAACCATTACACTAATGCTAACCGCATTCCCTATGCCGTGTTCCCCATCCCTGTGACCATCTCTCAACTGCCAATTTGTACGTCTTCAACCCTGCACCCCATTCTCCCAGCCCCACAACCTCCCTCCCCTCTGGCCATCACCAGATTGTACTCTATATTGTGAGTATGTTTTTGATTAGTTTGTTCTGTTTGTTCTTTAGATTCCACATATAAGTGAAATCATATGGTATTTATCTTTCTTTGTCTTATTTCACTCAGCATAATAACCTCTAGGTCCATCCATGTCATTGCAAATGGTAGGATTTTATTTTTTTAATGGCTGAGTAATATTCCATTGTATATATAAACCATAATTCCTTTATCCAGTCTCTGTTGATGGGCATTTAGGTTGCTTCCATACCTTGGCTATTGTAAACTGTGCTGCCATGAACATAGGGGTGCATAGATCTTGATGAGTTATTGTTTTGGTTTGCTTTGGATAAATACCCAGAAGTGAATTGATGGGCCAAAAGGTACGTCCATTTTTAATTTTTTTAGAAACCTCCATATTGTTTTCCAGTATATGAGAGTTCTCTTTTCTCCACATACTCACCAACACTTTGGTGCTCTTTGATTTATTGATGATAGCCATTCTGACAGGTGTGAGGTGATACCTCATTGTGATTTTTTTTTTAATTTATGATCTTATTATGGTGACATTGGTTAATGAATCCCTTACATGAATTCAGGTGTACAATTCAGCAGTGAGGCGTATATATATTGCATTCTGTGTTCACCGCCCAAAGTTTTCTTTCTGTCACCATGTATTTGAACCCTTTGCCCCATCTCCCTCTCTCCTCCTACTCTCCCCCACCCTCTGGTAACCGCTAGTCTATTGTCCATGCCCATGAGTCTTGTCTGTCCTGTTCATTTGTTGCTTTTAGGTATATATCCCACATATAAGTGATACATGTTTTTCAACTTTTACTGTTTGGCTTATTTCGTTTAGTATGCTTATCTTGAGGTCCATCCATGTTGTCACAAACGGCAGCACTTCATCTCTTCTTATGGCTGAGTATTATTCTATTTTATATATGTACTACTGCTTCTTTAACCAATCATCTATCGTAGGACACTTCGGTTGCTTCCATGTCCTGGCCACCATGAATAATGCTGCTGTGAACATCAGCGTGCAAATGTCTTTTCAGATATGAGCTTTTAAGTCTTAGGGGATTAATACCCAGTAGAGAGATTGCTGGATCATATGGTACATCAATTCTTAGTTTTTCAAGGAACCTCCTACCGTTTTCCTAGAGGCTGTACCAATTTGCAGTCCCACCAGCGGTGTATGAGGGTTCCTTTTTTTTTGCATCCTCTCCAACACTTGTTATCATTTGTCCTGTTGATAACAGCTATTTAACAGGTGTGAGATGATATCTCATTGTGGTTTTGATTTGCATTTCCCTAATAGCTAGCGATGTTGAGAATCTTTTCATATATTTGTTGGCCATTTGTATGTCCTCTTGGGAGAAGTATCTATTCAGGTCCTATACACATTTTTTAATTGGATCATTTGTTTTTTGGTTGATATTGAGTTGTATGAGTTCTTTATATATTTTGAATATTAGGCCCTTATCAGAGGTGTTGCTTGCAAATATATCTTTCTCATTGTGGTTTTAATTTGCATTTCTCTGATGATTACTGTTCTTGAGCATCTTTTCATATGTCAGTTGGCCATCTGTATTTCCTCTTTGGTGAAATATCTGCTCAGGTCTTCTGCCCATTTTTTAAATGGATGTTTGGTTTTTCGATATTGAGTTGCGTGAGTTTTTAAATATATTTTGGACATAACCTCTTATCAGATGTATTATAAGCAAATATCTTCTATTCAATCAGTTGCCTTTTTGTTTTGTTGATGATTTCCTTTGCTGTACAAAAGCTTTCTAGTTTGATGTAGTTCCATTTGTTTATTTTTTCTTTTGTTTCCCTTACCCAAAGAGATATACCCAAAAAGAAATTACTGTTAGTAATGTCAGAGTTTACGGCCTACACGCTTTCTTCTGGAAGTTTTATGGTTTTGGGCCTTTAAATCTTTTCTCCAAAAGTGTTTTAACAGCAATTTGTAACCCCCATTGGGTTGTATTAGAAGGCTTAGTAGTCAATGCTTAGGTGTTGGAATCAGACTGCTGTGTCCAAATACAGGCTCCAATATTTAGTATGTTTGGGACTCAACCAAATTATTCAACCTCTCTTGAGTCTTAGTTTCTTCGTCTGTTAAAAGAGTTGATTAACATTACAGAGTTAGGTTAGAATCACTAGATCTTCACTAAGCAAACACTGAGCATTTTGTCAAGTGATCAGCAAATATTCAATAGATGACAGCTGGTATATAACAAGATATAGGTAAGACTGTGACATTGGATTTGCTGTTTTCCAACAATTAGCATTTTTTCCTTACAACTCCCAGATGTTAAAAAATAAAAATAAAGGGCTATATATAAAGCAAATTTAATATAATTTTAGTGTTATTAATAGTCAAACAATGAGATGTTGAAAGTTCATGCTTTTAAAATTGAGAGTATAAAATATAAAAAATACAATCTGTAAATAAAACATATTCAAAACAATATGCTACATTTCTGTGCCAAAGTTCATAGTATGTTAAAAAAAATTCTAAGATATATAGCAATGAAAATATATGAACTGATGGCTTAATAAAACTGAAACTGGGGTAAAAAAACAATAACTGTAAAATCCACTTTTATTATGAGTATATCTGATGTATACAAAATCTCAATGGTAACCGAAATCATAAAACTTGTCCTATATCTTATATCTTTTTTTTTACTTAAAACAAGCATACTTTAACATGCACATGGCCCATTCTTCTTTCAGAAATAATGGCAGATGATAGGCCCTTAAGTTATACTGTGTATGATTTATTGTGAAGAACAAGTTTCAAAAAGTATAGACTGTGATTTAGGCACCCAGTGTGCCCATTTACAAAACTGTATCATTTATAAAATGCATGGTTCATTATAACCACCCCCTTTTTAAAAAAAGTGTGTAATTTCCAACTCAATTTCAAATGTCAGGGAAACATTGCCTTTTTCCAGGTTGACTAATAATGTTTTCATGATCCAAGTAACAACTCTTATGCTTCTAGCCTTGTTTTTAGATATGACTGAGGAAGAATTTTGCATCAAAAGAAAAACTGAGTCCTAAAAATCAGCAGAGAGTCTTTCTTGGATTTCCAACTTAGCATTTCTATTATATATTTCAAATAATTTTTAATGATTTTAGTCAAAGAAATAAGCAATTCCAAAACTGTTATTAAATGTGTGCAATTTGGAATCAACAAAATGAATGTCATCCTTCTTGTGCTTGATAATGTAATTTGTTCTTATTAGTCTTTACTCAGTATATGCTAAGGTGATTATTCTTGTTGATATCATCCTGCTCTGTGTGATAGGAAAACAGTATATTCCTTATTTAAATGAGATCATCCTAAACATAAGAAATCAGAAACATAAGAAATAAGAAAACATAAGAAATCAGAAAATTTACTAAAGAATGGGCTACCTGGTTATAGAAACTTTATTCCTAAGAATTCCTGAATTCCTGAAAGTTTCTATAACCAGGTAGCCCATTCTTTAGTAAATTTTCTGATAGCACTGATTCTAACAACTAGCTTAATACTAAAATGTCATAAAAATATGAATCTTTTATAATAGTTTTCTAGGAAGAAAAAAGCCAACTTTATGGTAACTTATTTGAATTTTTTAACATTGTACAATGTTTATTAAATAATGTAACCTTCAGTAAGTAATGATTTTCATCTCTAGAGTTTTATCAAACAATTGCAAAAATATGGTATTTTTATCCTCCTGTTCTCTTTTCTCCAAGCACAATAGAGACATAGAAGAAAGATAGTTTGGTAATAAAAAAATTATTTTCTCTAAGTAAACATCAAGCTTATTCAACTCAATAGACTAATTTTCTTGGCCAAAATTAATAACTATGATAATAACCTTGAAGAATAGCACACAACCTTTCTTCTCTATGAGTTCTATTGAACTGGGAAAATACAAAGGTATCCTCATCCATCATTTCTGATTACATGATTTGAAAGGCTGGTTTAGAGAAGGGAAAAAATTGAGAAAGGAATTTTACTTATTATTGCTTTAGAAACAGCACAGATTACTATTTTAAAAAAACTATCCTTTGGGCTTTGAAACATAAAGCTATTTCAATTGTTAAAAAAATTTTAGTTAGAAAATTCTTTTCCAGAAATACCAATTTTATGTTAACACATGTTCTCCACTGTAAATGTCACAGGTTCTGCCAACTGTATTTCCCTCCCATGATGTAGCAGAAAAGCTCACTGTACATTGTCAAATTTGGTTTGGAAGCTAGGTTTCAGATACTATCATCATTACCATTATCACATCTTATAATTGAACAATGTTTTCTAGCTTTAAAAGTTTGCCTAGAACACATGTCCCTATCTGTCCAAGATAGCCCTGGATTATGCATGTTGCCTGGAATAATAATCGTTGCTTCCCTCCTCCAGTCTCAAAAGTGTCCTGGTTTACATGACAAAATTATACAGTGACCCTAACTTTAACTAGCATATATGACTATTCTATGAACTCCAAGAATCTGTCAGAAAATTAGCATGGTCTGTATATAACAAATGAAAAAATAGCCCTTAAAAAGTTGCTCACTGTCCACTGAATAACTGAACCTAAACTAGGTCTCTCTGGCTTCTTTTTCAAGCCTTCTTCCTTCTTATAAACTAAATTTACAGAGCTGAACCCTGAGTGCCTCCAAATTGCCTGAACTCAGGCAGAAATGCTGCTGTTCTAACATTTTTTATTCAAAATACATTTATTCTTTATGGGGTATGGATTAGAGATTATCCCAGGATTCTTTTTTTTTTTTTTTAATTCATTGATTTTGCATGTGTTTGTGGTGGGGGGAAGGTTGGTCACAATCTCTGTCATATTCTCAAGGGTCAAAGAGAATTTGCTAACAGCCACATTGCCCAACCTTCTGATGGGGGCCACACTTAGACTCTACATGATCTAATTTCACAGTGTCACGGGACAGACCCAGGAACTCCTGCATCCATGGTAGCTGCTCGGACTACTGATCTCCTAGGAGCCTGGTTTCTGGATCTAGCCAGTTGAAGCTACATCAAGCCTGTCTCTACTCCCAGTTGATGACATGTATTGTCCCAACAGAAAATTTCAAGTACAGAATGTGGTCACAGAGTAGTTTCTGTGTGTGCACGATCTTATCTAGTGAAAGCTTTATATGGACAGAATCTTGCCCCTCCCCGAGTTTTATCTTTTTCCCTTCTGTCTTAGAAATCTGAGTGTTTACTAACATGGTTTAAACAAGATAAAACAAATGTTAAGCAATAATTTCATTATTTCAAATTTGCCTAAGAGAAGATATTTTTAGAAATACACTGAATTTTTGAGTTGATGTTATTTCACAATTAAAAATAATTTCAAAAGTAATAGCACAGCTTAAAAGAAGAACGAGTACAAAAATAATTTATTATGAAACAAGTAGACGCATTTAAAAAGAAAAAAGCGTTTAATTACATCTTAGTATATTTGCAATGATTCATGATGGCTATTTACATCAAATGATTTTTTAAATATTAAATATTAAATCCATTTAAATGCAATAAGTTGTATGGAGAATTTTCATCTTTATTTCAGAGTCATGCTACTTTAAAATTCGTCATTAGAGTTAATAAGAAATTATATTGGAACTACTCTGTACATTTAAATGAAGCATAAATCAATTATTGAAGCAAGGAATTTTTTCATCATTGTAATGATTATCGGAATAAATTTAGTTCTTCAACGCTGCCTAATGATATCTTCAATAAAAAAAATTGCATAGACTTAATTTTTACTAGGAACTCTTTAAATGTGCTTATAATGTCTTTTTTCAGTCAAAATATTTTAGAGAATTCTCATGAAGTATTGGAATGCTCTAAATGCCAGATTCAGTTACCCTCAATACCCTGGAAACCAAATTAGATTCAGAATCAATATACTGTACTATCCATTTAACATCTAGTACGCCAAACACTAACAACATTTATGAAGGAGGAACGGACTCAAAAAGATTAAGTTAGTAAAACTAATCAATATAGCAAGTGATATTATAGAGGGAATTTTGTATGTCTGTGACTTTCTCAGGTGTGACCTACAGAAGCTGGTTTGATTTGGGAGAAATATCCTTTGAAATTTCTTTTGGCATTTACATGACAATCCCTTTAGTCAAACATGGGGCATGGATACCTGCTTGCACTTTGAACTTCTCATCTTTGTGGAGAACAAATAGGGCAAAATCTCAGATCATTGTTTGGCTGCCTGATGATTACATCTTCATATGAGTTAATAGAATTATATAACAATCATTATTATTGTCAATATTAAGTGCATACTGTGTGCCAGGAATTTGGGAAGCACTTCATACACATCTCATTCAGTCCTCACTGCACTCTTCCTCATTTTCCTGATAAGGAAACAAACACAGAAAGAGAGAATAACCTGTCTAGGGGTTACACTACTGGAAGATGGCCAAATTGGAACACTCAGTTTAACTTATGGCAAACATCATCTCACTAACCATACACAAGTGTGCCACAACGTGGTCTACAGTGTTCCCAGGGACTCAAGAGTCTTTGAATCAACAAAATAAAATGAAGGGGTGAAATTTGTCATTACCCTCCCCTACACATACATGTACACTATTCAGATTAATTGACAGAAACGTGATTCCAAAAACTTCTTAACACTGATCTACACATAAAAATTTAAAAATACACACAGACCAAAATAATGACAATTTGTCAAACATTTTCACAAATTCTGTGATTTCTAGTCCAGGCAATATCAGATCATACAAGTTAGTGTTCCTGGTAGAGTTAGCCATCAGAAGGTGACATGTGACTAATCCACTGCACCTCATGCAGATCTGTATTCTCTCTATCTCTGAGACTGGAGTGATCCCAACCAATGCTGTCTTGATGCCTTGATATAGCCAATTATTTGTGAAATGAGTTATTGACAATAGCTGATATGCTAATGCTTAAAAATAAGTATATAGATGAGGATAGGATGATGATGATGGTAGATGGATAGTTAACAGAAAAGAAAGAAAGAAAGAAAGAAAGAAAGAAAGAAAGAAAGAAAGAAAGAAAGAAGAAAGAAAGAAAGAAAGAAGAAAGAAAGAAAGAAAGAAAGAAAAAGAAAAGAAAGAAAGAAAGGGAAGGAAGGAAGGAAGGAAGGAAGGAAGGAAGGAAGGAAGGAAGGAAGGAAGGAAGGAAGGAAGGAAGGAAGAAGTAGATCTAGAGAGACAATTTAATTAGTAAAAATACAACATTCATGCAGATATGCTTTCTTAAGTGTGAGAAGAGTGGAGTATCAGCTAACTTTTGGGGAATTTGCTTATTGGGAGTATTTTACTGATATTAATGTCATCTTATGTGTGTTTTCTCTGTTAGGAGAAAAGCTTACCACAGCTGCTCAAGGAATATGGAACCAGAATAAGAAACTTTCCACTTGAACTTGGAGAACCAGCATACTCATTCAGGTATGATCAAGAACGAACCAGTTAAAACAAGGGATGAAGGTAGGACATGTTATATATATTTACTCATTATATTGTCTAGAGATTCATGGTTTAGATTTCAAATGATTTCTTTATTGACTTCAACCTGCAAAGACTAGGAAAACTTTTTTTTTAAATTTTTTGATAAATATGGAAAATTTTCTATCTGAGCTCACATGTTCCTCAGAAATCCAATTTACAAATACACAAATAATCCACATGAATATATCTTTATTGATGGGAATAAATCTAGATAACCTCAAAGAGAATTGTATATATAATGTAGAATTAAGTTAATCTTTTTTTTTGTGTTTTTGTAACAACTGCTAGGAGGTTAATGATTACATTTTCACTTAACAAAATTTTATAGAGATGTGCTTAAATATGGAAGTACTTAATGACTATTTTCTAGACGTTTCACACTTCGCTCAGCTGTCAATATATTATATGAATAAAAATAAATTTTAAAAAGAAGCTAATAGGACATAAAAATACCAGTGTAAACATTTGTCACCATACTTACTTTCCATTCAGAATCTGACAAAGTAAGCCAACCCTAGTACCCTCAGACATGAAACTGGATATATGAACACTGGAACAGGTATCAGAAGGTCTGAATCTGACCAAGCCCAGCTCAGCCACTTATTAGCTAAGTGGCCTTTAGCAATTCTCTTGATTCTTCTGGTTCTCAGTGTTATTATCTGTGCAAAAAAAAAAAAAAAAAAAAAGGAGGTGGGGTTAATAATATACTTATAGCTCTAAAATTATTGAGAAAGACTTTGAATTTTAAATTGGATAATGCAAAATTATTCTAAAATGTTTAAGTGGATTATTCATAAAACTACATTTAGTAGGTTTCTTTCTCTCTCATGATGAAATTCTTTTCTTTTGGTAAAGACTACAGAGTATTATATTGAATAATATGGGTGTGTTCATACAGCACAATAATTCTTCAAAGGAAGTCATCATTACCATGCCTGTTTCACAAAGAAAATAACTGAGGCCTACCACTACTGACATTCCTAGAGTTAAGCAGTTTTGTAGAGACAGTGTGGGATTAAGATTTTAGTGCCTTTAAAGTTTTAGCATTATAGAGAAACATATTACTTTTCCATTGGTTATCCATATTGTGCTCACCCACTAGAACACGAACTCTGGAAGGCTCATATTTTATTCCACCCAGCGTTTATCTCATAGCCTGAGGCAGCATAATTACTATGACTAAAGTGTGCTATGTAGTCATTGTTTGTGCTGTAAGAGAGAAGCAGAAGTGGCCTGTAGTTTGCAAAGTTCTACCTTCTTAAGTGCAGTGTCACTCAGCAGTTGCCTCACTTACAGTCTTTGGGTAGACAACAGGGTGACTGATAGAAACAATGGTGGGGAAGAAAGCTCAAAATTGGGAAGTGTTGTGATTTAATAATCTCTGATTGTGATTAATCTCTTTCCCTAATTCACTCACTTGTCAAGTGTCTTAGATGCCATTAAGCCAAACTCTACCAATATAGGAATCCTTTCTATTGTTTTCTTGAGAGCAGATGGCTCAGTTCTTTTTTTGGTAGAGAGAGTTACAACACATCGTTGAAGATTCTTGGGTTTTTTTTTCAGAAGTTTCTCCTTATACTGAGCTTACTCACTGTCCTAGCTCTACTGTCTGCACTTTGTTTTGTCTGTATGCCATTGTATGCATGAAGTGGATAATGAGCATAGACGTGGCTCCTATCCTCAGCATTGAGAACTCTGTCAGTGGTGGGCGGGAAGTTAAGAATAATGGGAGATGGGGGAGCAGATTTAGAGAAATTTATAAATTTATATATCCCCAACATTAAAAAATAGATTTTTAAAATTTCACTATTATAGTGTAGAATCACTATGGATACTGGATTCCCAGATGTTTCTGGATATGAATTGTCTTTCCCTCCCAAATATAAGGAAAGTTGGCTGGACTTAGATTTAGAATTAGGATGCCATTGCTTACTGACTGGGTAGTTTGGCAACTTAAACTATCTCAGCTTACTGAGGTAACATATATGAAAATGTGTAGTGTAGTATATGACACATGACGGATTTCATTCTTTCCCGTCATAGGGGTGTCACTTTACCATCATCTTCAAAACCTTTCCAAATTTATATTAGTTTTACACTATTAGAACATTAAAACAAAGTAAAACTATATGAAACTGTAAGACTTTTATACATATTTTCTAAGTGATGTCTGTTCCAATCAAGCACAGGTAGATGCAGAGTATTTAATTGTTATCTACTGATTATATTGTAAGAGAAATGTTGGTATAAAAATCGTTTTCTGTGGGGTGGACAAAAGGAGTAAAGGGGTTTAAAGGTACAAACTTCCAGTTATATAAAAAATAAGTAATGGAGATGTAATGTACATCATGATGACTATAGTTAATAATATTATATTGTATATTTGAAAGTTGTGTGTATTTTAAAAGTCTTCATCACAGGAAAAAAATGTTCTAACTTGTATGGTAGTTGATATTAACTATACTTATAAAAATGTTCTAACTTGTATGGTAGTTGATATTAACTATACTTATCGTGGTGACCATCTCTCAATATTTACAAATGGTATATAATTACATTCTACCCCTAAAACTAATATAATGTTACATGTCAATTATATCTCAGTAAAAAAAAAATTTTCTTAGATCAGGCTTTGTAAATAGTTTCTAACATTCTTATAATGTTCCCTTCTTTGACTGTTACTCATTGTTAACCTAAACATTCTTTTTTTAATTTTGTGTCTTTCCAGACTTTGATAACTAGTAGAAATCACATTTACAAAGTTGGTCATCTACCAGTGTGTCATGCTTACATATATTTGGTCTAAATACAGTCTCTTAAATTAATTCTGTAAATCCTCAAATGCTTTCTTCTAATTCTATTATATTATTGTCTATATTATTGAAGTTAGTAATACTTACAGATCATCTCTATGACTAACAGTAACCAGAAGATTAGCCTAAGGTTAGCTCTGATAAATATAGTAATTTATGATAACATATTTGTAATAACATACAAATATGCTTTGAAAAAATTTAAAGTATGATAGACTATAAAGCTTTCACACTTGCAGCTTAATTACCTGGCATGGTAGAGATAGGACATCATGATATACTTAATGTTTCAGTTATCTGAGAGTCAAGCAATTTATGTGGACGAATCACCTTAGAAAGGGACACTACCAGTGGGAATGAGATTTGTGTACCAGACAATTTCACTATAAACCATAGTATGCTAGTTGATTTCTTAGTTATGGTAATTTAGAAAAACAGTACTTTACCAATAGTGAAACTGAAAGTTCAACATCTATGCATTTTGAAAGAGGTCTTATAAGAACACAGTGAACATAAAGGGAGATATATCATAGACACAGTAAATGTGCAGCTTTCCTTATCTACTTATGGTTGGGATTGTAATTATTTTATTTATCATTCCGCCTTACCTATGCCTATAATCTCCATTTTCTTGCCTAGGAACCCGTTCCACTTAGCAAATATACACATGCCTTATAACAAATGAGTCCAGTAAACAACATTGTGTGTTACTTGTTCCCAAAGAGTATTTGTCCTTGGATACAAACAGAGAAAACCTCAAAACCCAAGTTGCCAAAAGATTGTCACAAGTGTGTAGTGAGAACGAATAAAAATTCTCTTTTCTGATATCCAAAGACAGGTGGAGGGAATATGAAAGACATATATGAAAGAAATGCATTGTACTTGAAGCATGTGAATTTTTACAGATCTGCCATTCCTTTATCACCATCTATGATATTTTTATATTGCTACAAGTTTTTTAAAAGCATCCTTAGAGACATCTTCATGAGAAGTATTTTTTACTTTTAATATTCAAATAGGAATGATTTTTTTCCTCCACAAGATTCAATAATTCATTATCTTTGCAATACCTACATATAAGACAGATTTCTTTGAGCCCATTACACAGGTGGAGAAAGTAAAGCATTGAAAGACGATAACTAGGTCAGGCTTAGGAATGACATTAGCTACTAAAATTCACTTTCATCATTTCCTATTTTATGAAATAAGTCTTTGAGCCAAGACTTCTTTGATGTAGCATATATCATATCACAGTTTTGACAGGAAATGAAACATATCTAAATTAAATCATTGCCACAGTCAAACCTAGTAGAAATGCTTTGTCAGCAGGGACAAAGTTTTTATATTTGAGTTAAGTTACAGAATCACAGAATTTTGAGCTGAAAGAGACAATAGAGATAATGTAATCTACCTCCTCTTTTTCCAAATAAGGAAAGCAATTCCCAAAGAAGTGATGCAAATTACCCAACATGACACAGTTAATCCATGTCAGGGGTAGGACAAAAGCCAAGTCCCTTTATTTCAAAGTCTTTACTTGTCTGCCTATGTTTCTATCCAATATGTTCTCTAGGACTATTTAGAGTTAAAAGTAAATTTAGACCCTGAAAAATCCCAATAGATCCTTTTTTTCAGTAACTCATCTACTTGTCATTTCCTCAATATAATGCTCTCTTTCATACTTTATACTTGCATTTGCCTCTTCCTGGAAATCCCTACTCTTTCTTCTCTACCTGGAAGGGCCCTACTTCATTCTCATAAAACATCATCACAAATATTACTTTGGTTGTGAAGACTTCCCCAGCTCGACTGGGTGGGTGTTCCTTGTTCTCTCTATTGTCTCATAATATCTTACAGTTTGTTAAATGCCTGGTTTGTGAGCCTATTTTCCCCAATTAGTCCATGGGCTTAAAAATAAGGACCATGTCCTTATATTTGGTTAAAACTTTCTAGGTTGTAAATAAAGGAAACCTATTTAAGCTAACATCAGCAAAGGGCATTTTGTCTTGTGTTAAAAATCTGGGGATAGCTCCCACAATATTGACAGGGATGCAGCCCATTCCCAGAAATGGACTAAATGCAAGACTGGATCATACAAAGAACCAGGAAGACGTCTCTCTTTTTCTCTTGTTTGTGTTTCTGTGCATCTGCTTCATTCTTTGCTGTTACCACAGATCAGCTATCTCTCTTTTTCAGTCCAGAGTTGGAAATGGATACTGCTAACAAATCTCTAATTGATAGCTCCTTAATTCAAGAATAAACCAGATAGATTTGGAATCCTCTAGGCTCAAATACAATTCCCATGAAAGCCTGGCTTCACCTGGACAAGTACCCACTCCTCTACCAATTAATTGTGACTAGGAGGTAGACACATTGTATTAGCATGGCTGCTCTGACTGAAATTATGGGGGTGGCAGAGAAGGAAGTCTCCAGAAAGGGGAGCAGAGTGGGCAGAGCAGACTGAGCAGACAAAATGGTTATCCAATACAAGGTCTTATTCATTGTTGTATTCCCGTCTCCCCTTAACGAACATATACCTCACCAGTCCACTGGTAAAATGAAGGTCTTGTGACCATGATGGACCAAATGTTTTGAATGAATTAATTCAAAATATTTTGTACAAATCCATAATTCTATACATGAGTAAACTGAGGACAAGAGAGAATAAGTAATTTTTTCAATGACACGTGAATGGTTAGTAATCAAAGAAGAGCCTAGATTTTTGCAATATTAGTCTTAAGCTTTTAATTACACAGTTATTTAGTATTTATTTTGTAACAAGTAATTTTCCAAGTGCTTTACCAACATTATCTCAGTTAATCCTCATAAAAAGACACTATGGTGAGTACTACTGTTATGTAAGAAGAGTTCTGAAACAGAGAAATTTAATTACTTCAGTGGGTCGCAGCCAGGACTCAAAGCCAAATCTGCTTTACTGAAAATCTCCAAACTGGCACTGCCCAATAAAATAAATTGTGAACTACATATATGATTTCAAATTTTCTAGTAACCACATTTTTAAAAGAGCAAAAAAAAAGGTTAATTTTTAGCATTAACAATATAATTTATTTAACTCAATATATTAAAATATCAATTCAACATGTGTTCATTATTTTAAAAACATTATATCACATTCTTTACTTTGAACTAAGTTGTTGCTTACAGCACGTCTCATTTTAAATTAGCCACATTTCAAGTGTTCAATAGCCACATTTTATTACCCAAAAAATTTGAAAACATTTATCCACAAAGATATTTGTACCCCAATGTTCATAGCAGCATTGTTCACAGTGGCCAAGACATGGAAACAGCAAAAATGTCCATTGAAAGATGATTGGTTAAAGAAGATGTGGTACACATATACAATGGAATATTACTCAGCCATAAGAAAAGATGAGATACTGCCATCATGACAACATGGATGGATCTTGAGATTATCATACTAAGTGAAATAAGTCAGATAGAAAAAGATGAGAACCATATGATTTTACTCATATGTGGGATATAAAACTAAAAGTAACAAACAAACAAGACAAACAAACAGATACTCATGGGCATAGACAGTGGATTAGTGGTTGCCAGAGGGAAGGGGGCAGTGGGGAAGAAGAGAGGGTAAACAGAGTCAAATATTTGGTGGCAGAAGGAAATTTAACTTTGGATTGTGAACACATAACACAATATACATATGATGTATTATTGAATTGTACACTTGAAACCTATTTGATCTTATCAACCAGTGTCACCCCAATAATTAGAAAAAATTTTTAATAAAAAACATTTTAAAAAATTAATAGCCACATTTTGCTAGTAGCTACCATATTGGACAGTGCAGTTCTACATGATTATGCCTAGCTGCCCATCAGAACTAGTTTAACCACATGGATTTTAATGTGACATAAGGACAAATTGTCAAACAAACTATCACATTTAGCCTTCCCCTGGATATCATATTCAATATTGCACTGCCTGGTCCAATGCATATTGCACTAAATTGGAACCTCTAGACTTTACCTCCAAGTGTTACCTGCAGTGTTACTCTAGGCAGAGTGTAGGGCCACCCAACAAAAGCTCTGACCTGGCAATCAGACTGTTCCTGGGGATCACAGCAGAGGGACTCATCCTAAGAAAAGCTGCCTTAAAACATATGGCTTCACTTTGTTTTATATCAAAGAAACTAGTTCCATCCTAGTTACTCAAGAAATTCAAAAATAAGTAGTTTAGCATACTTTATTTTTGGTTGTGCTCTCTAAGTGCCTCTTTCACTAGATAAGCAGTAGATGTGTTTTGTGTCAGATCATTTTCCAGTTTCAAGTATAGACCATTAACAAGAATGTTGTAGGCTGTTTAGATGAAGGGAGAAAGGGTCCAGCGCTCAGCATATGTTGAGCATCCATCTTTGCCTCATTTCTCAGGTTGTGGGCAGCAATTAACGTGGCCAGCTGACAATGCTTGTCCTCTTTTGAACATCATTTTCAGCAACACTGGGAAGGAACTATACATAATGAGAAGAAACAGAAAAAGTGTTGGGAAGCCTACTAATATATGAGAATATATAAAGTGAAAAGTGAGGAAAAAATAATTATATGAGCCACATCTATAAGTGATAAAAAAAAATAACCAGTTTATAAACTCCATGAGCTCACAGTTCTGCATTATCTTATTATTGTTAATTTCCCCCCAAAAATGTAGTTTATTTATGTGAATCTTGGGACTTTATTTTATTGATGAACAAATCTGAAGAGATTGGGAACTATTTTAGAATTTAAACGTTGAAGAATTAAATACCATATCTGCTACTGATCTTATCTTTTAAAATATTGTGTTTCTATAAAATCTTTCTTCTATATATACCTGTAATATTGAAGAATTTAGAACAACTACACTTACATATGTTAATAAGAAGTGGGATGTATTACAATGAATCATTTACATTACACCTATTTCTAATATCCATAATCTATTTTTTTTCTATGTAGAGTAGCACTCATTTGTAAATTCTACTGATTAATCATAAAGACATTTTGTTGTTTTTTTTTTCATTTTAAGTTTTGTCACACGCTTTGTCACTGGTCAAACTAATAGAACAAACTTATAGAACAAATGAGAAGAATTTAAAACAATGGACATTGTTTCTGTCTTGGAGAAATATAAAATTTAAATTTTTCCTTGGAAAGATCAGACAAGATAAATTACTGCATGGCTTCAGTAATATCAGAGTAAGTAGAAAACAAGCAAACAGAAAAGAACTGTATTAGCTGGTGGCAGATAAGGAAATAGTAAATCTGAGACGGCTACCTGGGAGAGTTCTAAGCGCCAGCAAAGTAAGGCTCAATTTTTAAAAGTTTTTAATAAACTTGGGAGTGAAATTAAAGAAAAACCACTGGGTAACATGAAGAGAAGATTAAATAGAATTTAAATAGGTTACAAAACAAGGAATTGAAGTTTAGGTGCCAGAAACAGAAAAGCAGAGAGAAATAAGAACCTTGAAGAAAACTGCATGATACTTAAACATAGTGAGCTTTCAGTAAATGTTAATCAGTATTAAAATGAATGTTAGAAATGTTAAAGATAATTTAAGGAAGGCAATGAATAATATCAACATAATGGTTGGGATGATTGGGATTTATGTTAGCCAATTTAGAGTGAAAATTGGCTAGAGTTGGGAAATCAGGAAAAATGGAAAAATGGAAAAATAGAAGTAAAAGCACCTAGTGAGGAAAGGCAAAAAAGAATGTGCAAAGATAAAGCAAGGTTTTGGAAAAATAATTGCCTAATTGAGAAAAATTATTTACAGAGTACTGGTGATTTAATTAAAAATTTAAAGTGATAATGTCACTAATTCCTAGTCTTTGGGGGAATAATCCAGACTTATCTCAGATTAGTCTATTCCTTGAATATAAACAATTAACATTTCCTATGTTCAGCTTTTTGTTGAGAGAGGGAAGAAGGGACAGGAAAAAAGAGAAAGAGAGTGAGGTAGAGACAATGTTCTGGCCCCATCTATAATGTTGCTGTACTAAAAAGCTTGTTTAATATCGTCACGTTTTTAAAGACACAGAATTATGTAATTCCAAAATGACAGCATTATTACTGTTGTGTTTAATGAAAATCCCATGCCATGTTATCAGCTTTTCCTCTTCTGTCATCACAGAATTCTCTCTCTGGAGTCCATGGCCCAATTCAGTACATATTGCATTTTTTAAAGGAATGAGCAAGGAGAAACTCTCTAACAAAACAGCTTACTTGACATTTTATACCAAATACACAGTTTATAGATTCCTCTTTAAAGGACAGAACTAACTAAAAATTCCTTCTGTGTTTAATTATACAGGTTTATAATACCTGATTACACATTTACCCTCTAAGCCATTTGTATACTTGTGCTACTTTTTAATGATTTTCTATCGTTTTTGATGTCTATGTCTTGCTTTCTGTTCCAGTTGCAAACTACCCCAAAATATAATGGCTTAACATAAAAAACAATCATTATTTGGCTCATACATCTGCAAGTTGGGCATTGTCCTATGAGAAGGCTCATACTTATCCATATAGATCAAATGAGGTGGTTCAACCAAGGGTTGTAGGATCTGCTTCCGAGATGACTTGCACACTTGGCTGGCAAGTTGATATTGGCTGTCAGCTGGAAGCTCAGCCAGAGCTAAAGAAGTGGGGGTCTTAGCTCTTCTCTATGTGAATCTCCCCATGTGGGCTTCTCTAGAATTGCTTGGGCTTCCTTGCAGTATGGGAACTAGTTCCCAAGAGAAAGAATTCCACGAGAACCAGGCCAAAGCTGTATCATGACCTAGATTTGGAAGTCACAGAGCATCCTGTCTGTCATAGTCACAAGTCGTCTCAGATTCAAGGAAGTGACCGTAGAGCTCACTTCTCAATGGGAGGAATGTTAGAGTCACATGATAAAAAGAATTACTTGCAATGGGAGATACTGTAATGGCCATTTTTGGAAAATACAACTGCTATAGATTCAAAATCTGTCTGACTCCAAGTGAAGAAAGTAAACTCTGGTTCACTGCTCTCCCTTGTGTTTCTACCCAAATTGCATTGCTCAGGAATCCAAAATTTCTCTCTGGGGCTGTTTGTTCTTTAGAGTTAACCACAAGGAGAGGGTTTGAGAACTGAAAGGCACTCATTGCCTCCTACACCTGCTAGACAGATCACAGTTAGCTCTGGAACCTGTTACAAATCAGTCTTCCCACTGATTTGTTCATCATGATTTACCAAATCACAGTCCCCGTTGCCTCCCTCTATACAACTGAAATAAATCTAGAGAAAAGAAAGGACGTGTGACTCAGGACACCAGATTAAAGTTAGACATCGCACACTATTGGGGAGCAGACAGCATATGTTTTTGATTGAACATCGTTTGTACGTGTTGCCTTAAAGGATTGTGTATTCCAAAGGACAGATTGAAGAAAATACTTGATCTGATAGACTCCTGGTTCAGATCTGAGGGTCCATGTGCAGAGTGGAAGAAACACGGGCTCTCAACAGATACATTTAAGTTAAATTTAGCTGTGCCACTTAACCATGTGATCTTGGGCAAATTACTTAATCCCTTTGAGCTTTAGTTCCCTTGTCTGTTAAGCAGGAATAATAACACTTATCTTACAGAGTTGTGGTAAGAACTAAGTAAGATGATATAAGAAAGCCCTTATATCTAGCATATGGCAAGCCCTAAATAAATTAATTCTCTTTCTCCTTTTTCTGCTGCTGACTCACTATGTTTGAGTACCTAATTTTCTTGAATCTCAATTATCCCTTTTATAGCAAAAAACTCAGATGAATTCGTCCTCCATACTTAAAACCAGCAAGTAGATGGCAATGCCAAGAACAATGGTATGTTAAAATCTGAAAGGTATTAAGTGCTTTTCAGATGTAAAGAATGCATAAGTACAGTGAAACCCCATCATCATGTTTTCAAAAAAAAAAAATTAACTCCCCCAATGTCAGGCAAATATTAAAAGAAAGATATTGCATATGTATAAATGAGGGTTCTCAAAAGAAAAAGGCCATGTGGAGAATCTTTTGGCCAGAAAACACAGTTATTTATGGATTTTCACTATGTAAAATAATTTTTGTATGTATGTGCTATATGTACAATTTAGTTTGAGAATACTGGTGAATATGGCAATTTGGAGGAGATTTTAGAAAACTCTATATTTGCCTAAAAGCCTAAGGAGAATCACCAAGAATATGGAATCACCAAGAAAATACCCATTAATTGTTTCAAGTGTACCATTTTTGCTCTGGGCTTAAAGGACTGGCCTTTTTCTGTATGCTTGCTCCAGTCTTCATTTATGATGAAACCAGCAGATAGAGGGACGTTGGCAGTCTTTGCATATGTTTCATGCCCTGAGTGCAATAAGAGTGGCAAGTTTGTAATGTTTGCCAAAACAGCCTGAAGTCACTTGCTGGACTGAGTTTGAAACCCGTACAAATAACAGTAGCTAATTTCAGCTTTCGATGATGACTCACTGAATCCAGACTCGGACCTGAATGCCGACTCGGATCCTAGTCTTGAATGCTCTAAAGAATAATCCCTCAGTATCACTGGAGTATCCGCTTTAGACTATCTTTTATTTGATAAACGTGATACCCTCTCAAATCCATCTCTACATAGGCCAGCTTTCTGTGGCTTTGAAAACTACAGAATTAAGGTTTGGGGGTATTCTAGAATATTCCATTCTTATTTTAGTTATTTTTTATTTGCGTCATTCTAAATTGGCAGCTGGCCCAAGGGGCCATTACCTGCCTTATCAGAATCAGTTAGCATTCTATTAGCAATAATTAACTCCAAGCAACAGAAAAGAGTAACTCAACCTGAAAAGGGACCAGTTTCCTCATCTATAAAATATATTAATATTTCACAAAATTGGTGTTATAATCAGATGAGAAAATATTTCTTAAAGTGCATTATAAACTCTACAAAGGCAAAGTGATAGGAAGAAAATCAAATTCACTATATTGAGAAGTCAGGATAGAGTCCTGGGAGAAAAATGCTAAAAGCAAGCCTTCACAGAAAGTTATTTGTAGGAGAGATTAGAGTCAGGGACATAGGCTGGGGTCAGAAACTTAAGTCCCTGCCCTGGTCAAGTGAGGTCATCTCAGGTCTGGAACCCACTGTGGAAGCACAAAGGTCCAGGCACCAAAGCTGAAGCAGAGAGATGTAATAGGTTGAGCTCATCAGCCAGCACAGGCAATCTAGGGAACTGTTTTGCATTTTTGCCACCTTTACATCTTTATGGTCTAGCCTCCCTGTTTTCTTCAAGAAAAAAAAAAAAAGAATTCACTTTCAATGTGAGGATGAAGTTTGCCAGGCAAATTTACTCTAAAGAGAGCAGTATAATTTGTTAACGTGTCTTCTAAACTATTGTCCCCACAGATATTCCTTTGGATGATCCAACTTACTCATAGGCACCTAACAACCCATGCTCAGGTTTCTCTGGGAAGTAATGTGCCCAAATTCTTGAACACCCACCTCAAGAGAATATTTTAATGTTTCTTGGCATTTTTAGTTCTTCAACCCAATGAAAAATGTGCTTATACTATGTCTCCTTCTCTTGAACATCTGGCCTCTGGCTGGCTGACCGTTCTGTCTTCAGATGTGACAATAATGGCTATTAGTAGTTGACATGTCATTCCTCCTAAATAACAATTTTGTTGTAGGGAGTTTTTAATGTTATAAGCCAAAGCCTCAAAGACCTCATGGTATTGCTAGTGGAAGTGAAACTCTGGCTGTGTTTCCAGAAATCCTTCAAATCACCCTACTAATGTGGGCACCACCAATGCCTGCTCACAAAGAGACAAGCAGGAAGATGCAAGTAGGTGGCCAATTCCCACAGGGGATGCTTTGTGGTGATGGTAATGAGAATGGGGTAATAGTCATTCATCTGAAAACCAAGATACATGCAAAACACTTTGGGAGAAAGTGATATATAATTCATCAGTTTTTATGATTTTCCTGAACAATGCAGTTAGTGGTCTGAGATCATGCATATGATTACCATAATATTAATTTATTCAACAAATATTTATTGGGCATTTACCATATGCTGGGCACTGTGACAGGTCTGGAATATACAGTGAAGAAGACGATACAAATATCCAAATAGATAATTTGAAATTTCGATGGTTGTTCTGAAGGAAGATGCAGGGTAGTAGAAGAAGAGTAGACTAACAGGGAATTGAGATGTGAACTAGGAGTTAGGAAGGGCCTCTCTGAGAGAGTATCCTGAAGGATTAGTAGGATTTAGGTGAAAAGGGAGTGGCAGGAACTTTCCAGGTGCTGAGATGGGAAGCTTGGTTACTTATCTAGGAACTGACAGGAAGGGCAGTGTGGCTGTAACCCAGAAAGCCAGAGAAAAAGTAGAGTAAGAGGACCTGGGAGGCTAAGCAGCAGGCACAAGATGTAACTTTCTGTACATCTTGTAAAGAATTTTGGAGTCTGTTCAAAGTACTGTAGAAATGCATAGGCGGTGGGGGATGAGCAGGGACCATTTAATTATCAGAATGACATATCATTTAAATTCCAAGAAATCATCCTGGTTCTTGTAGGGAGGGGGGAGTCAGATAGGCAGGCAAGAGAGGGAGGGTGGACTAGAATGCAGGAACAAGTAAAGAAGAAAGGACAGATTCGAGATGTATTTTATAAGGAGATTCTGAAAGACTTCATGATTGACTGGGATGGGGGTTCTGTGGGACAGAGGAGGTGTCAGAAATTACTCTCACATTTCTGGCATAAGCACCTAGGTAAATGGAGGTGTCATTAATAGAGATGAGTAGACTCTCACAAATTGATGGGATTTCAACAAGCATAAAATGCAGACTGTGGATATGGCTTTACCTTGTAATAGTCAATGAAAATGGCAATGCCAATCGCCGTCATCATTTGCGTGTGTCTATGTTTCTGTGTGTGACAGTGACTGTGTTCGTGCTTTGTGATGAGGAGGACAGCGATCTTAAAAAGGAAAATTGCAAACAAGTAGGTACCTAAAATAATGAAAAAATGATCATTGAGTAGTATAGATGCTGCTGGGGAGTCTTTCTAATGCAAATACATACCTAAGTTAGCTATGCTTTCACCCCAGGAACAAAAAAAAAAGAAAAAGAAAAGCAAAGTTTAGAAAAGAAACACTGCCACCACAGCTACAGATTCCATTGTTTCTAGGGAAAAATTCATTTACATCAAATATCTGAAGCTGTCAGTGCACACAAAGACTTTGAAAGCATTTGTTTAGAGCTAATACTGTACTTTCTATTTATATTCTAATACCTCGTCCACCCCCTTATGATTCTTTGTGAACTTGCTCAAGTTTTGGCTCTACTATACTTTTATTTTTTCTTCCCCTGAGACACACTTGTAATCTTTACAGACTTGTTCCAAGAGCAAAGAAACGGATCATTAAAGAAAGAATGAAATGTCATTTGATGGTGTGCCTGCTGCTTTCTTTGTGGAGAATCCGTTCCCATAGCCATGTAAAACTGAAGAGGCTACATGCCAGGAAAGTTAAGGACCAGATTAGACCTGGTCAAGGTCAGAAAACATGTGTTCTGCCCACTCCCTTCCAAGAAGGTGAATTCTGAAGCTGAATTAAGCCCGATATTTCTAATTGTTTTTATTGAGAACAATCTTTTTGTGGCCTGTCTCAGGAGTAATAAAAAGCCTCTGAAAATGAAATCTAGTGCAGACAATGGACACAGAGCTCTCATAAAATAAGTAATAATGATAACAAAACTTTAGTAAAGATAAGGCTAATAAAAATTAGATTTGAAATAGACCTTGTCTTATATGGTCTTTAGCTACTTGAAGTTCTGATGATAATAGTCTGGAAAAAATAGATGAAATCTTCAGGGAATTTTCAAATCTTATAGGAAAAGAATCTACATCAAAGATAGGTCAAGAGTATCAGGACTACTAAAAAAGAAGCAGATATAGGAAATTATACGCGTATCTGTTCATTTTTTGAAAAAAAATGCAGGAAGGATGAACCAGAAGCTAAAGAGGCTGGTTCTCCAGAAAGAGTGGGTGGAAAAGTAGCAGAGAAAAAAGGGGACTAGGAATGGGTAGAGATGGTGAGGAAGTGACACCTCCCTGAGTATACAATTTTGTATAGTTCTGACTTTTAGAACCATAATATTATTTACATTCCCAAAAGATAATTAATTAAAATTTAATAGGATGTGGGGGAATTGGAATGGAATGCAAACTATAGCAAATAAACCTAATGGTATTTCAAGTGAATAATATAACAACACCAAAGGGAAGGGGAAATAAGAGAACAAACATATGTAACTGAGGGAAACAGGTTCTCGTCCAGATATTCCAAGGCTAAAGACCAAAAAACTCTACACGAACACTGTGCTCAGGTTAATAAATGTGTTTCTTACAGATATATTGGTTAGCAATTCTAAAACTACTTTATGTGTATACTAGAAACAAATGAATACGTTAATTTGTGCAGATAATGAGTCAGGCTTCTCAAAAGCAGAGAAAAATACAAATAAGGAAAAGAAAACTAGAATGAACTCTGTGGTACTGGATGTAAATCCAAGAGAGTATACTCATGTTTCTACTATATGTACACAGAAAGATATAGAAATAAATATAGATGTGTATGTATATATATATTATATATAAAATATGTGTGTATATCTATGTATATATGTGTATAAACATATACATATACATATACATATACATATACATATACATATACATTACATATACATATACATATCTTCTAGCTCTTGAACTTGCAAACAAAGTTCTTGAGAAAAAGAAACAAATTAGAACTTTTACCACATAGACAATTTGTTTATTGGGATTTCAGAAGGCATGTTGGGGAGAGGATCAATCATTTATTTAATGAATAATATTCATTAGAGTTATGTTAGTTTTATATTCTTACAAGATGATTCCATCAAACTTTCAGTGAGAACAATGGTGCATCCGATGACCCTTTATTACTTGATACATGCTGGGAAAACCTCATAATAAAATTATTTTCTATACTTGGTATTTCACTTATTCCCAAGACATTAAAGCAGGATATACATAGACTGGGAAAAAGGGAAAAAGAGAACACAATCCCATATATCTTTTCTTAGCTTTGTAAACCCAATATAAGAAATAAAAAATCACAGGAAGTAGGTTATAATATAAAGTTTTCCCAGCAGGTAGAAGTGGATGAGAAACAAGTTAGATTGTGGTAGCCGGAGGGGCCTTATGTGATAACAAAGTAAAGTATTTTCTTGAGTTTTCTAAAAGATCTTCCTCTTTCTAAAATCTTCCTGCTATGATCACTGATAACTGAATGGCTTTACAAGATTCTCATTTCATAATTATCATGAAATCAGAAAGAGATGCAATAATGTCTTTAGATCATACCAATGAATAAATGACTAGTAATAGATCCTGCTTCCAAAACTGACCATGATAGGAAAGGGAGCCACAATGGAAAAGTACATTATCTTTTACTTCAAATATTATTTTTCCTCCAAAAACTTGTCTGATTTTTTTTGTCTAATTAGGTAAGAGAAAATCAATGGGAAAAATAATAATTCCAGTTTTATTGAGTTTTTAAGTCAGTATTAGGCATTGTCCTAAGTGCTTTTAGGCATTAATTTATTTAATCCCTCCCCGCCCGCCACCGCAAACTAAGAAATAGGTATTTTTATTATCCTCGTTCTGCAGCTGAGTAAACTGAGGAAAGGGGAGCTAACAAAACTAAGACAGCAAGATGTTTGCTGCCTTGAAAAAAGTAAAAATAATCCCTTTATTCTCAAGAATGAGACCATTGTTCGTGGATAAGTGTTCTCGTTTTTATTATTTTGAAATTAAATATTTTCAAATGCATGTGCTTGCTGTAGAGGTATGTTAAATTCTCTAGGATGCACAGGTAAATCAATAATTATTGAGGGACTCATGTCATTGGTACTAATCCTGATGTAATCCTTTCAATCATGGGTCTTACTTCCAAAATAATATAACAACTAGATATGGAAGGAAAGATTATTGGAGAAAAGCACAAAAAGGTGCATAGAAGAAGTCAGAGCTATTTATTATTGCAACCACAGAACTTTCTGAGATCCATGCTTCTATATGCAATGAACTCTAATTTCTTGCACACTAATTTTTCATAGGTACAATTTTTAAAAATTTCTGAGTGCGTCATATTTTCACATAAAAATAAAGGACAGAAACCAAGTAAATGTAATAAATAAAAATGTTGTAATAAATATTCTAATAACATCTAGAGAAACATTTGTTATGTGAACACTAGGTACAGAAGCAAAGAAGTTAAAAAGACCAAGAGTAACAAGCAGTTCAGAATAGCGCAAAAACCGGCCCAAGGAATAGGAGAGCTAGATGAGACTGAAAGGCTCTGCGGGAGATGGATCTTAAGGGTTTACATGCCCCAGAAAGAGTACTATCGTGTGTGTGTGTGATGGACAAGAAGGAGCCATCAAAAGATTTTAAAGGAGGTATTGCCATATTTCTGTCCTAGTAAGTTCACTCCAGCTATGGTATGAAGAACATACTAAAGAGGTTGAAGCATGAAGTTGGGTAAAGTGTTCACCCTAATAAGAAATTATGGGATATTTTCAAGGGATTTGGGTGAGCAGACAGCAATATAATCTGTTGCATATTAGACCCTCCAAGCTGTGGGAGAAGACTAAAAATTATAGAGCAAGAGAAAAAGGAGCCCATGAAGAAGACTGAAGGGAGAGGGAAAGTTCAAAATAGTAGGAGGAGAACCAATAGAGAATAACTCCAGGCTGAGTAAGCAAGTATTTGGATTTTAAGCATTATGCAAGAACAGTTGATGATGATCTGGGCCCACATGACATAGGAAATTGGAGCTGAGATCCCTACAAGATCGAGGACTCTACATCCTTAGTGAAAAAGGTGGATTAGAGAAAAGAAAAACATCTCTATTACTAGTGCAGGGAAATGACAAAGTTACTAGCATTTCTTTGCCTTGTCTCTGGTTAGAAAACAGTCTCCTCTGAGAATCCTAAACCTTAGACCTACCACCACAAGTGTTTTTAGTTTGAATTAAACTATATATGTGGTCTAAGAACTATCAAAATTAAAGTTAACATAAGAGTGATCTTCAGCCATTGATAACCCTTATAATTGTCAGAAGCAAAAAGTATCTCAGAAGGGAAGTACCCTCAACCCTCTAAAGAAATAAAGACCACAGGACCACTCTGCTAAAGATGACCTGAAGTTTATAGTTCAAAATGGGGGGCAGGGAGAAAGAAAGAAATGAAGAGAGAGAGAGAGAGAGAGAGAGAGAGAGAGAGAGAGAGAGAGAGAGAGAGAGAGAGAGAATATCATGAGAAAGTAGGAGCAGATTGATTTTTCAGGAAGATTATAAACTCCCAAATTTATCATAATAGAACTATCAGAGACTTTAAAAAATGGACATTGATGATAGTAAACATGAAAGAGGAAATGTGAGGGTAAAATATACTGTTAATAAATGCCAGAAATTTTTGAAAAAATTTTTCTAAAAATAAAAATTAAAAATAAGAAAGAGTAATTGAACTGAAACAAAGTTTAAACATCAGACATATAAGTAGACAACAGAATCAACTAAGTTAAGAGAGGAATAGTTAACTAGAAGAAATTTCTGAGGAAATTACCTTGAATGCACATAGAGTAGTAAATAGAAGGAAAATGTGAAAAGAAATTAGAAACATGGAAGCTAGAATGTGAGGGTCCAACATACATTTATAAAAAAATTTCTGAAAGGAAAATAGAATGTGTGAGAACAAATATTTGAAAAAATGATGGCTGAGAATTTTCCAAAATTGATAAAAGACATGAATCCTCAGACTCAGGAAGCACAAGATCTAAATGTAAATGGGAAAGGAGGAACCAGTCTTTTGAGAACTATGGCCAGAAAGGGGAAAAGCTAGATGGAAATTGTTACTATTGAAAGTGTTTCTCAAAGATATGTGAGATGCATGTTTTTATATTTCACACAAAAAGCCAGTTTGACAGAGAGGTTGAAGACAGAAGAGAGAGTGGCAAATGGTCAAGTGCATATGAGATGGTCAAAGCCCTGAAAAGACCATATTTTTAGCTGGTGGTGATCAGTTCAAAAATTATAATGGAATCTGGGTCTTTTTTCTCACTGACCACCATTAGTTGACTACAGAATTTAAAGTCTGATAACCCATACCTCATTCTTGACTCAGCTTCTTGTTAGCAATGCGGCTTGTGAAAGTGATTTAAACTTTTTCAACCTCAGTTTTTGTTCCTGAAAAATTGAATAAAGGCTGTGTAAAAATTTGAGAAATCTGGGCCAAGCACAGAAAAATCTTTATATAAGTGCCCAATTGACAGTAAGGATTGTGTTCTTCTGTATCCGGTGCAACGCTAAAATAAAATCTTTTATTGTTCATTCTGAGTCTCCAATGAGTCTATGTTTATACCAGATTACAAAGTGGAGCCACGAAGGATTACAATACATTCTGCTCCTCTTAACTCCCTAGGCCTCCAGGAGTTATCCAAAGCTCCCAAGCTTCTGAGATACTCGATAATACTTTTCCCTACAGTCATTGTCTCTGTTTCTAAACCATTAGTTTAAATATACAGATATATATATATACCTAGAGATATCTATATTAGATAGATAGCTGGATGGAGAGTCATATTCGTAAGTACTCATAGCTATTATTTTAACTTAAAATACTGAAGCAAATCCATTTGTAAAAAACTTAACAGGTGAAATCTTATAAAGAAGAATGGCTCCTATTTGGGGTATGTGGTAGGATGGGTTATGATAATAGTTTTGACAGTTAATTGTTCATATATACTATAAACATTTTAGTTAATTCTAAAAAAGACAAATTTAGAACTAGAAAAGAGCATGTACAAGCACAATCAATACCTTCCTTATATAGACGAATAAACCTAAGAAAAGTCGAGTAACCTCTTAAAGACACACAGCCTTGGACTCAGGCCAGCTTCTCGAATGTGAATGGCAGCAACCACATTTGTATCCTCCTGTTTTATACAGCATGAACCTTGAACAAAGCTCAATCAGGTGGTATGGCCAAATTCACAAAGTAAGAGTGTGACAGGACTGCAATTAGAAAGTACTCTTTCTGTACCCTGTTTGTTAATAACACCTTTATATAGGTAGTTACCTATTCCTCCCAGCTTTATAGGAAAGAGGGAAAATCCTTTTGCCCTCAGTGGCTAGCACAATAATGGACACACAGTAATAATTGTGAGCTGAATCTAAGTTTAAACAGTGGGTCCTGGACACATTACAAAAGTCACAGACAAAGCAAGAATCAGAAACCAAGGTTTTGTGAACTTCATGCTATGTAGGCAACCATCCTAATCATTAAAACAATAAACCAGTTATTCAGAAAGAGGAGCGAGAGTCTAATTTTATAAATCAATTGCTTATATGGATCTAATATCTCAGTTGCTCATCCCTGACTTTTTGTCAACCTCTGCCTAAACTTGCTTGCAAACTATATTCAGAAGTTTATAGCATCACTACTCGAGACTTTCTTCAAAGCAAGAATGAAAGTTGAATGCTCACTAGATGTACTGCACGGTCTTATAACTTGTCATTGTTTATGTTTCTTTAACAATCTTTTGACTTGCCTCTACATTTTTACCATCTTCTCTTGATAGTAGCAGAGACGTACATAAAATTCCTTTGTTCCATTGTTTGCTATTTCAAGTTCCATTGTTTTGCTATTATCTTAAAAGAGGTACATGATCTCTAAAGACTTGCAATGATAATGTTTTGACATTGTAATTTAACATGGCAATGTGGTCTCAATACTCTTTCAGTGACATTGTTTTACCATTGTCTTGACATTGTAAAATGGTCTCTCTAGACTTACATTTGCCATCGCCTTGACGTTGTAATATAGTCTCTATAGATTTGCATTGAAATTTGTTTTGTCATTGTCTTGATATCATAATGTCCTCTCCATGGACTTCTCTTCACAGTATCATCCTCTCCAAAGACTTGCATATCAGCCCCATTACAAAAGCAATGTGCACTGTTAACTTCCCATTCAGGGTGAACTGGGAATGATCTTTCATGGTTTCTACTTAACAGTAATATTACAACTCATCAATAACTATTTTCAAACTCTTTTATCTCAACTCTTCTGAAATCTCAGTCCTGATGCAGGGTTTTTACCAAGAAGCAAAGTGGACAAATTCCCATTAGGTAAAATCTGCCTGCACATTTTTCATTTTTAATATTAAACTCACTCACTTTAAAAGCATTAAAGTGGAGCAGAACATGAGGGAGTTTGCAGCTCTCTAACCCATAAAAGGGAACTATTTCATAGAGTAGATGCAGCCTATACAGTAATACAGTAGAATGCATTAAAAAGAAAATTCTGATACCTTCTCTACTCAAATAATACCTTGGTAAATTCTATTCCCCTTTTTAATTGATCACTTTTAATGCTGACTTCTTCAGACAGTAACACTAATTATATTATCTTTTCCCATTATAGTGTACCCTAAAAACATTAAGTGTTTAATATCCATATTTTCATCCTCTCCTACAAGCATGACTCAATGGAATCTTTTTTTCTTCATCATAAAATATAAATTTCTGCTCTGGTTTTTCTTCAGATCATATAAATCTTTCACCTTTTACTAAAATGCAGCTTAAACAAAAGCAAGCTCATTTTGTAAGATCATGAATTTCCTCCAGAAAGATGGAATTCTCTTATTTGAGCCCTTTGGAGAAAAGTAAGGAATTGAATCGGTCTCTGATACTCTTGCCTAGAATGCAGCCCCTGCTAGCTAAATGGCCACCCACTCCCCAGTATCTGTGGAATACTAGGAGAAAGTTTATAACATTTAGTGAGTTCCTGCATTGTGCCAAGCACTGTGCAAAGTACTTTGTGTGTATTATCGCACCACTATAAACCCATAAACTCCATAAATTACCATTATTATTCCACCCTCCGGGGCTTACAGTCACTTGCTAAGGTAACACAGCTGTTAATTGCTAAAAGCTAGTGGGATTTAAACTCAGTTCATTTGGACACCTAAGCAGAGGTTCTTATTTCAAAGAGCATTTAAGGGAAAAATTGTATCTGAATTTCACTAACTTCTAACTGAAATGTATTGTTCTTTCAGTTATGAGAGCAGGTAATAAAGCACAGTGGTATTAACAGTGCTTGTGACTTTGGCACCAAGAAAAAAAAAAAAGCACAGATATTTTCCTATCACATGACAATCACTGCATATCTCCCAAAATAGCATTTATTCTTATCACTTCTGAAAAATTTAAATCGTTATTAGACCTGCCATTAGAACTAGTTATTTAATGTCTTAAAGAAGCACATATATTACTAGATCATTATTTGGTTTCTACTGTTTTGATAACCTCCTGTGATTTCTTTCTGTGACTTTTTTTTTTGCCATGTTCACACACCAGCTGTATTTATATTTACATAATGTTTTCTTTAAAATAACCAATAAATGTTTTTGGTTATTTTAAAGGATTCCTTAATGAATTCTTTATTAAGAAAAATTTCTTTCTCCTGTTATAACAAATGATTATATTTTTGAAAATATTAAAGTAAATATGTAAATATTAGAATTTTAATAAGAGGAATCTGTAGCTACATTCCACATTTTGAGAAACTCCAAGGCATGAAATGCCGGTATAGTACTATCCTGGCAAAGGCAGTCTGCTTTGCTAAAACATCTCGGAGCGATCAGGAGGTTTCTATGAGGGCCATTCTGGAAGTGCAAATCTGCTTCACCCAGAGCTCATGGCAGCTCTCTCAGTAGAGAAAGGCTGCATGAAGCAGGTTTCCTATGAGGTGGAAAGGACCTGGCTTTGGAGTCATATTGTGATATAGATTCTTTTCAGCCATCTACTAGCTGTGCAGTCTTGGCCACCTAACTCAACCCTCACTGATTTACTGGATCTGCAGTGTCCCAGTAAAGAGTAAAGTTCTCAAAGACTCCACCAAAAAAACGGTTAGAACTCATAAAGAAATTCAAAAATCAACATACAAAACACAATTGTGTTTTTATACACTAACTACAATGTATCTGAAAAAAGAAATTTTTAAAATCCCATTTACAATTGCATCAAAACAATAAAATTTTTAAGAATAAATTTAACCAAGGAGATGAAAGATTTGCACACTGAAAATTAAAAGACATTGATGAAAGAAGTTGAAGAAAGCATAAATAAATGGAAATGTATCTCATTTTCATGGATTGGAAGAATTAGTATTGTTAAAATGTTAATACTGCCTAAGCTAAGATTCAGTGCAATACCTATCAAAATTCCAATGGCATTTTTCATAGAAATAATAAAAAAAAAAACCTAGAATTCATATAGACCCACAGAAGACCCAGAATTGTCAAAGCACTCCTGAAAACAAAAAGCTTCTGCACAGCAGAGAAACAATCAGCAAAATGAAAAGACAACCTATGGAATGAGACAAAGTATTTGCAAACCATGTATCTGGAGTCATCACACTTCCTGATTTCAAATTAGACTACAAAGTTCTAATAATCAATACGGTATGGTACTGGCATAAAAATGGACACATAGACCAATGGAACAACAGCAAGAGCCCAGAAATAAACCTACCCATGTATGGTTAACCAATATTTTGAAAAGAAAGTCAATAATTCATAATGAGTAAAGGATAGTCTCTTCAGTAAAGGGCACTGGGAAAAGTGGATATCCACATGTAAAAGAATAAAATTGTTCCCCTATCTTATACCATACACAATAATTAACTCAAAATAGATTAAAGACTTACACATAAGATCTGAAACCATAAAACTCCGGGAAAAGCTCCTTGATATTGATCTTGGCAATGATTTTTTTGGATATGATACCAAAACACAGGCGACAAAAGCAAAAGTAAACAAGTAGGACTATAGCAAACAAAAGCTTCTGCACAGCAGAGGAAACCATCAACAAAATGAAAAGGAAGCAAATGGAATGGGATAAAGTATTTGCAAACCGTATATCTGATAATGGAATAATATCCAGAATATATGAAGAATTTATACAACTCAATATCACAACACGCACACACACACAGCACACACAACACACACATAAATAAGCCCATTTAAAAATGGACAAAGGACCTGAGTAGACATTTTTTCAAAGATGACATACACATGGCCAAATAGTATTCAAAAAGGTGCTCAGCATCACTAATTATAAGAGAAATGTAAATTAAAACCACAAGGTGATATCACCTTATACCCGTTAGAATGTCTATTATAAAAAACTCAAGAGAGGACAACTGTTGACAAGAATGTGGATTAAAGGGAACATTTGGCACTGTTGGTGGGAATGTAAATTGACATAGCCACTATAAAAAATAGTATGGAGCTGGACTTCCCTCAAAAAATTAAAAATAGAACTATCATATAATTTGTAAATCCCACATCTGTGTATATATGCAAAATAACTGAGTTCAGGATCTCAAAGAGAGATCTGCACCTCATGTTCATTGCACATTATTCACAATAGCAAAGATATGGAAACAACCTGAATGTTTAACAATGGATGAATGAATAAAGAAAATGCACACACACACACACACACACACACGCACACGCACACACACACAGAGGAATATTACTCAGCCATAGAAAAAGAAGAAAATTCTAGTTGCAACAACATGGTTAAACTGGAAGGGTATTATGCAAAGTGAAATAAGCCAGAAGACAGAGAAAGACAAATAGTTTATAGAATCACTTGTATGTGGAATATGAAAGAGTCAAACTCACAGAAACAGAGAATAGCATGGTGGTTGCTAATGACTGGAGGTGGTGAGGGAAATAGGAAGATGTTGGTCAAAGGGTATAAAATTTCAGTAGTAATAATAAGGGAAGGAGAAAGAGGAGGAAAAGTGTTCATATTTTCAATGTCCACAGTAATCTGACTCTCCATGCAAGGTTAGTCTAATTTAACATAAGACCATCACCTTCATAATAACTTCAAACCCCAAAGATCCATTCTGGCCTTAAGCCCATGGACAACTGTACAAATAGAACTCTCTGCTTACGTAACATTGTAGGATATTTCAGACCAACAAATGTCATTATCTCTTCCTGAAGGATGGGAGTCTGAATTCCAAACCTACTGTGAGAAGTGATTCAGCTGCAAGCCTCTGGGCTTGGTATCTTGATCTACAAAATAGCTGATGGAAAAAACAAAAAGAGTTCTTTTCAATTTTCCTGTTTTCTTTGTTGTTTTTTCCTTCTTGCACCTTCACCTATTTACCTCCTGGGCTCATATCATAGTGTAATATCACCCTCTCAATACTCTTTCTACTATAGGAATTTATTCAGTACTTTCTTTCTGAATGTCATTTGTCAGCATGCATTTGGTGGTAAATGGAATCTAGTTTTTCTTGAGAATAATGACATTATTAATCAAATGATTTTTTTTTAATCAGGGAACTGGGTTAATATTCTTCACCTAACATACTATGTCTGTATTTTGCAATGTTATTAATTATATCTAGATTTCACAGAGTTTATGATTTTATAAATATATATTTTTAAGACCAGAAAGATTGTCAAGATTGCACAAACCTTCTTTTATAGCAAAAGATCTATTCAATTCAAACTTATGTAGCAAAAAATTCATTGACTTCATCCATTTTGTGAAGATGGAAAAGCTTGGCTTTGCACTCTGACAAATCTAGAAGTCTGAGTTACAATGTACTCACCTGTAAAATGAAAAATGAACTACCTCACATGGTTGTTGAAATAATGAGAGTGAATCCCTTTGCTCAGTGCCAGCATATAGTAGATGCTCAGTAAATGTTTGTCTTCCTCTATTCCTTCCACCCTGCTTTTACCCACATTTGAAACCTGTACTCAAGTTTTAGAATTCAGTATATAAAGCTTAATAGACTCTGTCAGTTAGAAGCGTTGATTGAGTATTTTGTAGGTAACTATAATAAACAATAACTTAAGTGTTCAAACTCAACTGATTTTTTTTTGTGAAAAAAAAAAAGGCTACCAAAGCTTATCCAATTGCAAAAGCCTGTTCCCAGACACTTCACTCTCTGCTAGGACATGAGGAGCAAAATTATTTCTCCTAATATTTATTATGACTTTCACAACATAAATCACCCACAGTCTTTTGCAAGGCTATTAGTTGTAATGACACCAGTTTTGTGCAAAGACCATATTCCAGATTTTTATTAGCACTTACGTAATTCTTATTTTTCAAGTTGAAAAAGGGCGTTCAGTTAGACTCCAATGCCAGACTTGTCATTAGTTTGTAAATTTT
Organism: Eonycteris spelaea; assembly: GCA_003508835.1. Taxonomy (NCBI): domain Eukaryota; kingdom Metazoa; phylum Chordata; class Mammalia; order Chiroptera; family Pteropodidae; genus Eonycteris; species Eonycteris spelaea. The sequence continues at coordinate 5,390,013 of PUFA01000054.1, read as the reverse complement.
TAATAGAAATAGGCAACATTTGATGGAAAAAAAACTAACTAAAACCAATTGTCCATTCAATATATAACATTAATCAATTAAGAATGACCCAGAAGTACATCCACATAAGCAATAATTGTTCATGTAGTCCATGCAAAAATGAAAAGGTGTTGAGTGATAGGACTCGCTTCCAAAAGCAATTGTGCAATAGAAAAAGGAGCTCCTTGTACTAGAGCTAAAGTTTAACATTTGGTTTTCATTCTGCGCTATTCAGTTTTACATGCATGGAATTCCCAGTACTATCAACGTAGGGGAGCAGAGTATCAGTCAGAATCCACCAGACAGATGTGAAAATTGAATTTTTCCAGTACGTTATAATGTAAAAGGAAATACTGGTACATTGCAGGGTTAGATAGTGGAGGAGGAACATTGCATGAAAATGAGAGCTGCAACTATAGCAACGTGGGAAATTGTGATTATAAAAATCAGAGGAAGAACTTTACTGATAAGGATGAGTAAGGGCAAAGGAATTTCCCCCTAACGATTCAGATGTTTGAGACTAAAATATAAGTAAGAGATAAGCTGGTCTTTCACCCACACTACCACGTAGGCAATGATGCCCACAGAGAATGCACGCTGTGATTACGGAACGCAGCCGTGCGCAAGCACAGACTGCTGTCCCACCGAACATAAGCATTGTTGCTTTGATAAGAAATACACCGATCTTATGAGCTTCACTTATTGATTCTGTGGGAAAATAAACGAGGTTAAAACCTCTGCTTACCCTCGTTTTTTTTACAATTTCATGTATTTGATAAGAAGTGCACATAAATAATTCTATTTGGGATAGAGAATGGTCATGGTAACTTAAGAAACAAATAATGATAACTAATATCTGTATAAGCATAGAATATTATATTTTTTCACATTGCTTTTACATATATCTCATTGAACCATCTCACAACTCCATGATGTAGATAGAGATTTTTTAATGCTACTCCAGTTCTATAGATATTCTCATTATAGTTTAATATGGGGACATGTCCATAATCAGAGTGGGTATGTGGCCTTCTGGGGACTTAAACACTGCATGCAGTTATTGTTTTTCACTTCTCATTCTGTTTTGAAACACCACTCTGTTTCTCATATTAACATATGCTTGCAGAGTTTATAAAAAAATTTTTTCATGGTTTCTCTCATTTCAATCATGCAGCTACCCTGTGAAGTGGGTATTATTGCTTATATTTTACCTACTTTATTGATGAGAAAAGTAGGGCTTAGAAAAGTTAGTGTTTTGCTAAAATCTCATAACTGGCAATCGCAGAATGAGGGCTCTGGAAAAGAACTTTAGATCTCACCATGGCTGTTTAAGACTTCAGAAGCTGAAGATACTATTTCTAACTACAGTAAGTGGCATTTTGCTGGGTCTCGAAAACTAAATTTAGAGATGCTGGCAGAGAGGAAAATAAACCAAGCAGAGGGACCATATCAAACAAATAATGTAGTGGGTCACACAGTCCAAGAAATACGTGTATGAGACATATCGGACTATAAAATAAAATCAGATTGGGATCAGTTGGTGTAGTCTTAACTGCCTTTTCAGGAAGTTTGGACTTCATTCTCTGGGAAATGGATGATAATGTATTCTTTATTATTCTCTGTTGTGTTTTGTTTTTAATCCAGCAATAGCACAGGAATGTTCTTTAAGAAGGAGAGATTGAAATGAGGGAAGCAAGTCTGAAGAACATTACAATAGTATTGCCAGCAATAATAAAATTATGAGTTAGGTATTGACACTAGGAATGAAAATCAAAATAAGCATCCTATTTTACAGATGAGAAAACTTGAGGCATTCAAGAGGTAAGTTTTAGATTTATTCAGTATTTCTCCTGGGTTATTATGAGCAATGAGAGATAGTGAGTACAATGCTAAACAAACACTCCAAAGGATGGGATTCAAAGTCTTCACAGCTTGGGCATTTCTACCAGTCTATTTCCCATGCCATATGCCCTTAACCCCTAAAATGCCAAACTACATCTCATACCCCAGTGCACTCTGTTCTCTGTGCCATTCCACAGTTGAGCCCTCAATCACGGAATCCTTTTCTCCCAGAGAACACTGGCTCTATCCTCTATAACTCAGTTCACTTCTGAAGAGCCTTCTCCAGCAACCTATCCCATCTATTATTGTGTACAATCTAACTATAGCACTAATCACATGGTACTAGATTTTATATATTTGTCTGTCTCACCCAGAAGACAAAAGCTAAATTGTTATTATCTTCATGTCCCTAGAACTTTACATATTTTAAGGACCCCATATAGTTTACTGAATGAATATATTGAGCATCTTCATCATTAGTAATTACAGATTATTTGATTCTAAGATACAGGGACAGCATAGTAAGTAAAGAAGATATCTCACCAGGTTTCTCTCTCTCTAAATTGACATGGCAAGAATAGATTTTGGGCCAGAATATATTTCTGACTTAAAATTTTGAACCTAGAAATACATCTAGCTGTATGTAGAGAGATAGAAAGACTTGGGTTCTTATGTGCAACTATTCAAATGTATTTCAATTCTAGGACTTTGTTTCTCCACACAACTCCAACTTTGTTGCCTCCTTTATTCAACGATCCCTGCCCTCCTTGTCCCTTGCTCCAGACTTATTACCAGATCTCCACCTCACCTGACACCTTATTTCTTCCTTGCTTTGACTGTCCCATGACCTAATTAGGCAGCTGAGCACACAGCACTGCCGCTGCCTCTGCCTTACAGCAGGAGTCTCTAGAAATACTTAGTTCCCTCCCCTGGAAGGAGACTGCAGCAGTCTTGAATGGAAAGGCATTTTTTTGCTAACCATGATTAATAAATAGTAATAAATAGTGGGAGTGGAGGATGAGGAAGTGCTTTTCCCAAAAGTTTTTCCCTCTTCATTTCTAATACCACATCTACTTTATCAGATGAATAAGGATATGCAAAAACGAGATGTGAAACGGTTTGGACATTTTTGACAAAGCACCATGCAGAATAGACAAAAGAATATATGTAAAGGGGAACATTCTCATTTCAAACCAAGTTTTATGTGTTCTTTACAGATTTCCCATTGTCCACTCAGAGAACAAAGATGGATCATGCAGGATGAACAGCAAAGTCCTTTAGTTTCCCATTGTCAAAAAATACAGAGAATCCATGATTGGGCCTTTTAGAGAGAGCTCTAGTAATACATTAATAATTTTTAAGCTAGGAAGTCAAGGTTGAGCATAAATTTTACTTGATTCAGGTTATACCAAGGTCTTTAATTTGTAAATGAACAATACTGGGTCACAATACAAAATATGAACAAATTTGAGAAGTAAGCCAAAAGTTTGGGTAAGTTTACTTTAAATTTCATACTCTTTGAAATAAAGAAGTTTTATAAATAATTTAAGCAAGTTCATCATCCAGAATATCTAAGCAACTATTATCTTTCTAGGTTAGAAAGACCTTTATCTCCGAAGTGAGACCTAATAGGTTAAAATCCCTGATATTCCATTTGCTAGCTTTTCAAACTTGGGAAATTTCCTTCACCTGTATGAGCCTCTATTATGGGAATAACACAAGTACCTATCTTATAGACTTGTGGAAAGGATTAAATAAGATTGAGTATAATAAAGTGTTCAGTGGCTACATGGTAATACGTATAGATGGGAACTAAGTAAATATTAGCTATTCATCACTGACTTTTAACTCTGCTAGGAATTACCATCATAAGAAAGCAGCTATTATTTCTTTTGAATAGTCCTTGATAATTACGTGTTGATTGACTTCTGCATCTGCTATAAAAGTCTGATTATTTAAAACTAAAGAATCAAAAGAAACCCTGTGTTCAAAACTAAATTTTATCATTTAGAAAATTCTACTGTTTGGTGATCATGGTAGTCTACAAATATTTTTACTGCCATAAAAAAAGTGGAGTCTAATTCCTCTCCCCTTGAATGGAGGTTGGCCCTAGTGGTCCACGTCTAACAATGAACTGTGGTGGAAATAACATGCAAATGACATCTGGGACTGGGTATGAAAAAGTGATATAGCTACCCTGGCTCTCTTAGCACACACACATACCTTGAGCCCTAGGAAAAACCACGTACAGTTAGAAGACCATGTGGAAAGACCACATAAGGATAGAAGACGATGCCCAAGGAGCCAGAGGCTGTTCTAGCCTCTCAACTATTTAAGGCCCTGCATCAACAACCAGACTAAATGAATGAGCCTAAGTGATTCCAGCCTCCAGCCTCCGGTCCATAGCTGATAATGAAGAAGCAGAGACAAGATGTTGCCACCATCCTTGCCCAAATTTCAGATTGTGATCCAAATAAATATTGTTTTAATCTACTAAATTTTGGAGTAGCTTGTTGTAGAGGAGTAGCATTGGGGAAAAAATGACCAATTCGTGTTAATAGGTATAAAATGTTTTGTTAATTAGGAAAGTTCATTAATTACATAGGTACCAAACTTTGGCCAAAGGGTATCATTAAACAGCACACAATATCATTTTTCTACAAATACATATTTAATGAACCTTAGGTATAAGGTAGACTTACCTTCTTTTTTAAAAATGAAAAGTCAAGCTCAAAGAAAACATGTAATCTTCTCCATATTTTAGAGCAAGATGGTACGTACCACTAGTTCAACTGGCCATTTGCATCTCTGATGCTTCACAGAGTACTCACTCAAGAGCACTCCCTTGGCATCTTGTAGGGATTATTGCCCCTATCCTATTTTTAGTTTGATCACTGCTCCATCCCAATTAGACTATTCTCTTCTTGACAGGAGGTACTGTTTTGTTATTCATTTTTGTACACGTAGAAATTGGAATGTCCTCAGTTAGTTAAATGTATTGATAAAAGATTTTTGGGCAGAGTATATGATTTGGATTTTTTTTCTGATGGATATAGGTTAGTAGTGCTCAAACCAGAAATGCTGATGTAAGAGCCATACTCCCTGAGATCGGCTGAATTAGCCTAGAGTGAAACCTAGATATTTGTGAATTTTAAGTTCCGGAGCTAAGTCCTTCAAACAGCTCTATTATCATTCGTAACTATCAACAGTCCTTCCTTGGGCAAGTCATGTTCCCAATACTGTATCTACACAGAAGCATTAACCGAAGAAGGGTCTCTTGGAGGACAAATTTGATTCACGTTTTATCTCCGTTCATAACTCATTGGTTAATAGTTATGCCACTGGTTATTTGAGGATGTGGCAGGGGAGTTGGCAAAGGTAGTACTCAAAACAAAGCAAACCTTCCCACCACTACACACCAGGTTGGTTGGTTTGTTTTAAATTCCTAATTGTCCCTTTTGACCACCTGAGAACTCTGAGTCAATTGTGACGCCCAAGGGGACAACCTCGTTCCTGAAATAGTGTTTTATCTGTGGAGGTTTACCCTGGGGCTTTGTCTACCTTTGAATTGGGTGAATAAAAGAGGAAAATGATTAAATAATGTTAGCTATTTTAACTTGACCCTAAAAAAAAAAAAACAGCAGAGTGGAGATTGGTAAAGGATGCTCTTCGAACATCCAAAGATTCATGAACTTCACTATTTTCTTTATTTAAACATCCAAACTGATTTTATATGCCCATGTTCTTTAATTTACCAATTTGTTCTTTTTTCCTTTGGCAAAATAGGGGATACACCCTCTCTTAAGTTAAGCCTTAGCAATAAATGAAATAAATATATGCCATATTTTAAAAATAAGAGTATATAGCTAAAAAAAACAATAAAATGTAGCCGAAGGCACCCAAGCATCACACGGATCTCTTACTACTGTAGAGTTGTGGTTAATTTACTTCAACTATGTTCATTTCAGTTTCCTCATTTGTAAAGTATCAACCCAATAGGACTATAATTAAAATCAATGATGCACTCTAGTGTAATCATTAGAAAAACATCAGAAAATTTTCAATAGAGGGGCATACTACAAAATATCTGACTTGTATATTCCTCAAACTGCCAAGGTCATCAAAAATAAGGAAAGACTGAGAAACTGTCATAGCCAAGAAAAGCCTAAGGAAAAATGACAAGTGGATGCAGTGTGGTATCCTGGATGAGATCCTGGGGTGAAAAACTGGGCATTGGATGAAAATTAAGGAAATCTGAATAAAGCAGGGACTTTAGTTAATAACACTGTATCAACATTGCTCCAATAATTATAACAAATGTACCATACTAATGTAGGTGTTAATAATTGGAGAAGCTGGGTTCAGGGTATATGGGAACCCTCTGTACTATTTCTTAATTTTTTTGTGAATCTAAAGCTGTTCTAAAATACAAATATACATATTTTTTTTAATCAAGAGAGAAAACACGTAAAACACATAGTTGGTGCTTCATAAATGTTACATCTTCTGACCAGTGTGGACACACGGACAAATTGTCATCTATGTCCTCCTCTATCTTTTCTCCCTTTCTAATCCACTATAGGATTCCGGGGGAAATGTGAGCCATATTCTCATTTGTAGGTTTCCAGGAATGAGAATGTTTACTCTTAGTTTAAGGTTATTTTAACTATATCTATAAGGTAGTCTCTGCTATATGTAGAATGATTCTTGTTAGACTCTATTGGGGTTCTTCTGGTCCATATCCCCCAAAATAACCTTACAAACCTTTGAGCCAATTCAGTGTATCAGTGACTACTCATGTAAATTCATTTTGGCTCCTTGCAAGAAACTTTGGTACATTAAGAATATCTTAAAATTAGGAACAAGATCTATATAAAAATGTTTCTAAGAAATATTTTTTTCACAAATACAATGTACAAGCTATCCATACGGCCTCTGTAATAGAAAGAACCTCTCTTTTCTTTTTTTTTCCTGGTTTGGTTCTTTAGAAAACTGTTTCTTCTTACTTTACAGTCTTTCATTGTATCAATAGTTCACAACCTAAAGATGAATTAATTAAAGGCTTGACTTTCATATAAAATAAGTCAGGGGACATGGTGTACAGCATAGGGAACATAGTCAATAATGTTGTGATAGTGTTGTACCATGTCACATGGTTGCTGGACTTATCCTGGTGTTCACCTCTTTAGGAATTTAAATGTTAAATAACAATGGCGTACACCTGAAACTAATAGAGTATTGTATGTCAGTTATATTTTAATAAAAATTTTTTTAAAGACAACTTTTTAGACTATAGGTGAAGATATGAAACATTAAAATGTTGCTTTTCCAAGTTATATGATGGATTTTAGGGTATAAATCATATAAACATTAAAATAACATTTTACTTTGGCAAGTAAGTACCCTAGGCAAAATTTACTATATGGCTCGGCCGCTGTTTTAAATATCTCTCAACATGATGTGGAGTAGTATTTTAATCTGCATCTTCTATGTTAAGTTATTATAATAGTACGTCATACAGTGTTTCTCCACATTTTCCTCCATAAAGAAGTTGCACCTAAAATTTAAACCGTCTCATCTTGAATTTTGATGTAGGGAAATGCAGGAAGAGTGCTAATCTGAGGCTTGACTAAATTCCCAGAGTGTGCTGGGACTCGGCTTCTTACTGCTGAGGTCTTTGTTGGGCAGTGTGCCCGGTGAGTCTCAGCCCAGGATTTAAGATTCCTTAGCTGTGTTAACACATTTGAAAACATTATTCTGATCAGTAGTCTCTAAGTGCCTTCATTTTCTCAAGTACAAAATGGACATAATTGAATATTTACTACAACTTAGGGAAGTGCGCAGCTTTCAGAATACTGAAACGTTTAAGAGGCTCAGGTGAAAGATTAAAGAATTAAGTGTAAAAACCATCTTTCTCAATTTTGATCCAAGTGAGTAATATTTAGTATGATGTAATACAGCAGGTTACGTAGCATCATTTGGCATATTAAACAAAGTATCTTAAAAAGCACTAAGTAGATCTAAGCCAAAGCCAATTGCTTGCTCTATTAGCATGTAAGATTATTAGAGAGATAATATTGGTAATATTTTATAACTGCATTTTTTCTTTTAAAACAAAATCCTCTTCCTTGTTTATTGGACTGTTCTTGACCTTCATGTAAGTGAATAATTCATTCATTCCTTGTTAAAGGTAATAAGAGGAAGTGAGCATAAAAAAAAAAATTTAATTAGAATTCTAATTCTTGGGACTGAATTTACTGCATATATCTAAATAATTTCCTGTATAGCCTTCAAGATGCAAAACCTTTTTTCTTTAAAGTAATATATATATACATATATATATGTATCTGTGCATATATATGTTATATATCTCAGAATGTAACTAGCAACTATTATTTGTTTGCTGCAGGGCAATCTTTCTTATAGTCCTAATGTTGCAGAATTCGGTATCATGTTTATATAAACCTCTTCCTTTAATGGGTTTAACAATTCTTTGTGTTTAAATTATAATTATTTATCATATAAAAACATTTTATTCTGAATTGCCTAGTATTACTAAGAGGATGTGGAGTGAAAACTGTAACTTGTTATTTTGAAATGCTCAGTAAGTTAAATCGATAGCAAAATTCTAAAAGAGGAAAAAGATAATCTACTTTCTGATATTGTATGTCCTTTGTTACTTCAACCATTAACATCTGTGAGCCGCTGTCAGTAATTTCTTTAATGAGATTATTGTGTTTTTCTTTTAGAAATGTAACTGTCAGGCATTTTACATTTGTCCTTACTAATAATTCCCCAGTCTTTATTAAAGAGATTTACAGATTTCTTAAATCCACAGTCCTGCATCACTCTGATACCGACTTCCAATAAAATAATAAATTAGATTTTATTCTTCGCCTTATCCTTACAAATGAGCAAATAAAAAAAATGTTTACTGAATAAGCTGTCTAAAGCCAAAATAAATTTTATGCTTCTCTTTTTCAAACGTTTGATAGCTATAAATGAGCATCTACTTGACATTGAAAAAAATGACCATTTTTAACATTATAAATTTTTATAAAAATGAGAACTTCATAACTGGAAAGGAAGCACTGTGGTTGAGGCTCTTTTCAAACAAACAAAAACAAACAAACATGAAATGATAGTAAATTAATTAAATATTTGCTCCACAACCACTTTCTTACTTTTGGCAGGTTTGCTCAAGAAAACATGCTAAATTGCAAAATGCTTTTTTCAGATTCCGGCTCGAACAGATCTGTTTAGCTAAGTAGCTTAACATGTAAGGTTTAGAAATATTTTCAAACATCTTCACCATAATTACAAAATAATCAGATGTTCATCATTTAAAATGAAATGCTAAACTGTTTGGAAATATTCTCTAAAACCAGCAAAAATCACAAGGCAGATGATTTGGCTCTCCGTGTCTTACTCTCTACCTGCGTTCTTCCTTCTTTCTCTCCATAATGCCATGTTGTAGTACATCCTTCTTAGCCTCCAATCAACATTTCAAGCACTGGGATCATGTTTGATATTGTCAGATGGCCTGGAAAATTAAAAACCCAATTAAAGGCTCAGCACGCGGGTCAGCTCTTCTGCATATCAAAAGGCCTCCTCTGGCTATTCTGCTCAAATTGTATCTGTTAACAGCTCACTTTGCAGAAAGTGAAATAGCAGAGCGTTTATGAGTAATAAGTACTTTCCAGCTGATACATTTCAAACATAAACCACTTTCATGGCCCCGGCAAAAAGTACAAGTCATAATCAAATTGTCAATTTTTTCCTGTGAGATGCATAGATCTATTGTAACTGTGATTGTTAAAGAAGGAAATGCATTTTATTCACATGTTGGGGGAAAAAAAGATGCACATTTTCCCTACAATTAAAGATTTTTTGTCACTTTTTTACTGCCTTTCCTTTACATTTCTAAATAGTTACTATAATTGATTTTCGGGTTGCATTCAATTTTTTTTTTTTTTTTGGTAGGAGAATCGTTTATAGTTTTTATGTAGTGGAAGAAATGGTTGGAGTGAATAGCATTTTTGTTTAGCTGGGGTATTAATGTTCACCCAAATGTTTATAATGTGAATGTGCAAAGCACTAAAAGCTTTCGAGCTAAATGCAAATTAGTTGAGCACTCAAATGACATTTTTAGAAGGAGTTTTCATCTGTCAATGTGGCATAATATTAAGTCAAACTAAAGTCACTACTTTAGCTACTGGCCATTTGAAAAAAATTTTTCATAAGATACCAGGGTTGACAGAAAAGAAAACAAACTACATAAATATTTTTCAACATATTATATTAACCAAGCAGCTGCTACAGGATTTCACAAGAAGTTAGCATATAATGTCTCCCCTCAGAATATATTGTGAGTGTATGCAATGTCAAAAATCTAAATCCCTGGGTTTTGCATAATGCATTAAGGTCCACGTCTAGACAAGAAAGATTTTTCAAAGAAATGTCATGTGATAAAATAACACATACTTTTTTCAGTAAAAAAATAGTAATAGTGATAATCAAAAAACATTGTGAATTAGGAAAATGAGTATCAAACTGCAAAGTTTATTTATATAGCTCAGATTGTGCCTCTTGAAATAAACACCAGTGTTTCTAAATGTTTCCCATGTCTATCGGTTAATAATTTATAGTAAACACTTAATGTCTATATTGTTCTCAAAACAAGAGCCTTCTAGGATGTAAGGTAATTGTCTAGAATTATTGAGAATCTAGGACTCATCAAAAGAAAGGAAATTGACAGCCACAACAGAAATCTCAGCTGAAACCCACTTCCAGTGCACCTAGATAGAGCAAATCCAAACTCACCCGCTGCTTGAGCCACTTGCAGCACGAGGTGGCATAGAGAGTTGTTTTCATTAATGGGGTATGAGCCTGCACACTGCTATTTTTTTAATCTGCATTTGGTGGACTCATTGCTGCTGTGTATGTTGACATTCTCTTCTGATATGTCCACAGACTCTTTGATGCTCTAATTTTCTGTCTCTTGATATGTAGTGTTTTTATGTGTTTTTCACAGATGCCAGTAACAAATTTTAGAATGGAGGGCTCTCTTTTTTCCATAAGAGGGAGAGGAATAAAAGATCGAGGAATATCTTCAAATATAACTTCCAACCCTCTTTTCATTGACTTGATTTACTATTGACTTGGTTTTCCACTTTGTCTTCAATAAATTTTTAAAGATTTTTTTCATGCTTGGGTCAGTGGTCTCAAAACACAGCAGCCCATCCCACCGTGGCGCCTTTTAGTCCGTAATAAAAAAAAGCAACAGATCCTTAACGACAGAGGCACAAGTGGGCGTCCTCTTAATGACTAAGCGCCTCACTACACCTTATTCATATTAAAGAGCAACATATTGCATATTAATAGACAATTTAAAATAATTACAGGCTTTAATCTTTTCTAAAGAACAGTTTCTTGTCTCTTGAAAGTTTTGTACTTCTTATATAGAAAAGAAAGCAAGTGCTTTTTCAGAGAAACAATGTATAATAATATGTCAGTAAAGATTGAGCAATTTTGAGTAGTGATGGGTGAAAAGGACATTATGTTCTTTTTTCTTGTCATGGTCGGTATTTTTCTGTCAGTCGGCAAAGGCTGCACTCAGCAAGAAGAAGCTAAAGACCTGCATTGAGAGACGTGAGGGTGACAGCTACCCTGACAGGTCAGAAGATGACTGCAGAATTAGCCTTACTTTAATTCGCACTAAAATTCACAGCTCCTGACGAGGAAATGGGAAAAAGAAATTTCCTTACACATTTTCTTTTCATTTCATGTGCAGATTATACATATTCTGCTTCCATTAACAAGAAGGAGATTGTACTTTATGCAGCTCTATATTTAAGGGCAAAAGACCAAGAAGATGACAAGAGTGACCTCTCTCTTGTCTTATGATCACTGCCAGTTTGACATGACACTAATTAGACTGCCTTAATCTAAACCCAGTTAGTTCTGCATGCTTGCAGCAAAACCATTGTAAACCCTAACGTAAATTGCCTGAGGCCTTTGTCTTCTTAAATCCCGCCTCTCTCTCTCCACCCACACCCCTCATCTTTACATATCCACATGTATACATATGAAGAACCGATCTTTATAATTCTACCCCATTAATCTTAACAAATAAGCCTATGAGTGTCCTCTTAATATTCCTCTTCTGTAAATGTCACCAATTTCCACTACGTAATACTGTCTGGTATGACTTGCTGGACATTGTGGGAAGTTTCCTTTCATTGTAAAAGCCTCAAAGGGAATAAAGGTCTCAAAAGGGCAAGGGAGATTTTTAAAGTACATGATGGTGCTAGAGCCGTGAATATGTTTAAGTGTGAATTGAATATATCTCTCCTCTAGAAGAGAAAAAAAGAAAGAAAGAAAAAAAATGAAGAAGATAACCTTCTTGGTCAGTTGATTAAAAAGGGAGTCAAATAATTGAGCAAGAGGTCATACAATATTGGGAGGGGTCTAGAAGAATAACCGGTAGGTCAACTTTCTCCTAAACACCCAAGAGAAGTCTAAACACAAAGCAAATATAAGGAGAAAAGAAAAGATGTACGAGCTAAGACCTATTTAAGAAACACTAACTTTAGATATAGGTAATCATGCATAAGCCTCTTGAATAAATACACTGCTATCCAGCCAAACTATTATTTATCGTATGAAATATTATCTTGTAAATGCAGGCAGCAGGAGGTAGATATGCCGGGTGTCTCCCCAACAGAGAAAGCTGGAGCTGGACGTGCACATCTGCATTCCAGTGCTCGGCTTGCTTCTTGCAGAGCCATGGTTGTATTTCTCTAGTAGGCAAATCCTCGAGAATATAGCAGCTGTATTTTAAAAACACACGAATTCTCTAAAAAAGTATGTGGTCAGAGATACGTGCTAACGAGGTGGTATTTCCATTCCTTTCTGCCAAGTAAATGTGCACTTGAAAATAGAGCTGGGAAATGGGCTTCTTCCTGTTAAAACCTGTGACATTTTCTGGGGGGTGAGATTCCCTGACATCCTTTCTGCAGCAGGCAATAGGGCCAGAAATCCTACCCACAGCATTGACTGACCTGGGGACGGCACGGATTCTCAAGCCTGTTCTCACATCCTTTTTTAAAAAATCTCATAGTCACTTACTAACAGTGTCTATTGTATATATTGAGTACATACTCTATGCCAGAGTCTGAGCTAGGGCTTCAGGAACATTATCTCATTTTATCCTGACCATGATCTTTCAACAAATGTATTATTTTCCCACTTTACAGAGAATGAAATTCTCTGTAGTCTAAGTAGCTCGCATAAGGTCGAACATCTTGTATGAAGAGTGCGAGGATTAAACCCACACTGTCAGGCTCCGAAACTATTTCCTATGCAAATAGAGATATGTGTGAAAAGGGGGGTGCATGAGACAACAGGGAGCGATAGGGAGTGTGGTTAACCCAAGACAGCATGGTTATCTCGGGGCTAAATAAAATATCTCAGTGGGTCAATTATGCCTGCAATCTGCAACCTGGAAAACGTTCTATTGCCTCTGCTTTAAGAGCCTTGCAAATATCCACTCTCCAGTAGCAAAGTTACAACCCATATAACACCGATGGGAAAAATATGGATTTCATTTCTTTTCTACCCTGCATCTCTACATGAATATCATGACCAGGGAAAGAGACAATTGTGTAGAGGTCATTCAACACAGCCACCTTAGGTCAGAATCTAAGTTGACCTCTCATAGTTGTTATTATTTTGTTGTGAAAAAAACACCAGCAGTTGTTTGTGAATTTCAGGCAGCGATGTCTTTCTCTCTTTGGTTTGTGTACAGATTTTCTTGGTTGAATAATGGAAAAGTCACTACTAATGAATATTAAAAGCCTGTAATTTAGTCAAAAACAATGTTGTCCACACTTTTTTTCCTGAGTAATTTTAGTTGTTGTTGTTGTTGTTGTTTTTAAATCAAGCATAAATGGTAGATAATGTTCCTCCGAATGGGGCCCTTAGGCTTTCTTAGCCGAGGCTTGTTTAGCTTGCCAAGTTTAAATATTTTCCGAACTGATCCCAGAACTGAGAGGCCTTCATCACAGCACAGCATTAAAAATGATGGATGTGATACATATTTAATACAATAAAATGGCCATTTATATGCCCATACTAGACACAGGGGAAATCCTCACAGGAAAAATTTCTAAAATCAAAAGGGGCCTATTCTCTAATCGATGCAAGGGGATTTATGCGGAGAACTCCCATTAATGCTAATGGGCGTTATGAGCTTATATCCTCTCCATGCACCGTTGGGAAGATACACTCAGTGTCACTTGAAAAGAAGCTGTTGCACAGATGAAATTCCATGAGTATACTGGGGAAGGAAAATTTGAGGAAGAGCTAAAATGGTAGTAAAGCTGCAGCAATAGTTGCCTTCATGAAGATACTGCTTTCCTCTGCTCAGAGGGACTGAGTTCCGGGTGAGTGTCAGCTGGGAGGGGTCTTTTTGACCGTGGGTCATGATGACGCGTGGTTGCAATATTCAGCCTCGTAAGCTGCATTTTATGATACTTTTAATTCTTCAGTGCAATACTTGGCTAGGGGCTCAGGTAGGTTTAGTGTTAGAAATAATTATTACAAATAAAATCACATAATAGCATTTGCTTCTTTTCTCTAGGGTGAGAAATATAGCTGACAATATAGACTTGGTGATCCCCTACCCCAACTTCCAGGAAAAAGGGAGACAGTTCCTCTGACTTGCTTAACTAAGATGGATAAATTTAGGACCTTTATCTCTGAGGCTAGTCTGCTAGTAGTTTTTACTATGCATTATGTGAAAAATTTAAGGGATCATGTCCTCTTATCTGGATTGATGTCATCGAAAAGTGGACTAGTAAGAATGATCATGGAGGAGTTGTAACTACATTCCCCGTAGATAGGGATATTTTGCAGTCACTGATAGTGGTCTATTTACTAGAAATAGACCACCTTAAATTAACACTTTAATGCAGAGAAAGTCACCGTTATTCACATCCAGTATTTTGTACTTTAAAACAGCTGACTTTCCCTAATTTTACAAGAGAGAAAAACTGACACACCAAGATACTAGATCAAAAGCCACTCAGAATGAGTAGAATGGCTAATTATATGACTTTCCATTCAAGTACTCTCTTTCTCTTCTGAACACTCTTGTATTGTTTCCTCTGTGGCTTTCATGTGGCACTAGTCACACATTACATTGTATTTTAAGTATCTATGTGCTTGTCTCAAATGCGCTAAACCACAAATTCTCGAAGTCAAGATCCATTTCCGATTTGCCCCCATGCTGTCAAACTCACAATTGGTTCTCAATAAATGCTGAATGAGTAAATAAACAAATCACTATTATTGTATCACTAAGATACAGTAATAGCTCATTGTATCTTTGCATCTCTCATTTTTGGTGCATGCCAATGCCCAGTTCCTATGGCGTTCTTTCCAAAAGACATGTTAACTTCTAGGAAAAAGGACAGAAGGAATTCGGATAGTGTGAGGGTGGCCTCTGAGCCTTTGAGAAGAGGGAAGTTGACCTGCCTGAGTCTGTGCTGGATTCTTACTGGTTAGACAGCTCTGCAGAACCTTACTCCCTAACTTTCCACGTCAGTTCCATGATCCACCCATCATCTTTTGTGACCGCAACAGATCACAGTGTCCATCCATTAAAACACCACAAACAGTATTTTTTTCCTGTTGAGTTTTTAAAATTACATTTATTATTTTTTTAAGAATATTTTTGGATAGCCCCATACACTTAGTGTTTGAAGAGGAGAATTATGTCCCAACCGGAAAAAAGGCAAATGGCTTTATCCCTTTCTTGTGAATACTTCCTGAAAAAAGTCCCAGAAGACTTAGGTAAAATGGCAGTACTGGAATTCTAGAAATGAAGTCTAAAATAATACAGCAGACTATATAATACTTGAAATTCTAAAACATAAGGAAATACTTAAGTCTCATAAATGACCTAAACCAAGACAATTGCATTTGAGAATAAGCCACTTGAAGACAGAGATGGCCATATACCGTTCCTATTACAGTCTAGCATTGAGCTGGAAACTGATGGGGTTAAATAGCTTTTAATGATCACCAAAATGGCTGACTAATTTAGTCAATTTCATAAGTTAAAGTGAGCCGGCCAAATTCTAGGTGCCAAATAAGCAAAATACTGATGATTCTTCTACACACCTACTTTTTATCCCTTAGTCCTGGCATCAAAAAGCCACATATACTTTACTTATATATTTTCAAATGAGAAATAAAGTCCCTAAAAATTGAAACAATTTTAGCTTATTTCTATTTTTTACAGTTTCAGCAGCTGAATAATTTTAAAGAGTATCAAATAGCTGTAAATTTAATCAGGAATGGAAAAAAAAAATTTCATTTTATTTTTCACTCCTAAACACTTTTTTTCCCTACAAAAGTCCTCCCCTGAACTCTGCAATTATTTCCACTAGTAGTTGTAAGTTTGGCCTGATAAATAGTTCAGTGATATAACAGGAAAGACATAGAGTTAAAATGAAAATTAAGCACTTTATTGACAAGAAGAATTAATATTCCAACAAAAAATAAAATCCATATACACTTTCCTGCTGAGGAAAAATGATGTGCAGACAACACAGACTATTGATTCAAACCAATTGAAGTTAAAGCAGAATATTTATTGGGCCTTCCAGTTTTTAAAGGTCCTAAATTCCACTTAGTACCACTAGCTGCTAACGCTGCAGAATTCTAGAATTGCACCCTGCAGTTTGTACTAATTGGTGGGAAATGCAGGCCTGATGTCAAAGACAACTATAATTGTCTGATGAAAATAACTTGCTTTTGACACCAGTATATGTTGCACCCCATATATCACATCCTCCTTGCATAAGGAGGTGTTGTTTTATATAGCCAAGGTAATTATAATTGGCTTTAATGTATCTGAAATAACTACATATAAAAGAGTGTTTGCAAGAAAGAAGAGGCTTACAATGACCTAGTAGCATTTATGACAAAATGGTTGCTCAAGGAATTTTTTTTAAAAGCCTAACTAAAAGCATAGGCTCATGGTATGCAGGTTTTAGAATGTTAGAAAGCTGCGATTTAGAGATGATCCTATTTTGACCATAATGCATTTTGTCATGTGAAGATTAAATGTGGGGACGTTTACATTTCTCCAACTCACTGAGCTTCCACCTCAGGACTTGCATTTTTTTTTCTCACATCAATAGACATCTTTTTAAACATTGTATTCATGTCTGTCTCTCTTGACAGCAAATAAAATTTAATAAATAAAATTCTGTATGATAAATATGTTAGGTTTATGGAGCAGCCTTGATAAAGTGTGACGTTTTCAAAAATGATTTGTGAAAAACAAATAAATTTACCAAGGCTAATGTGTTACCAGCTCCAAATATATTATCGATGATGCACAGAGGTATAATGACCCAAAAGAGCATTTGCACAGGTTTTCACACTGCTTAAATTACTGCCAGATAGGAAAAAAAATCTCCAGAAGTTGGACCCATTGCCTCTGTAGATCAACAACTGACTGTAGCAACATCTTGGCTTGTCACTAAATTTCAAATCAACAGCAGCCACCGATAACTTAACAAGGGAGTATCTCCCCTTCACAGGCATCAAATCCTGTGTCACATTTTTATAATGTGCAGCCTTTTTCCCATCCTCTATTCTAACCTTTTGCCAGGTTTTGAGCCTCCTGACCCACCACCTTTCTAGTTGGCGAAACCCACTTCATTACTTTGGAATCTTATCTCTCACACGAATATTCACAGCCTTGGGATTTGTAAAGTATCACAGCCCCTCCTCATTTCTCTGGTCTTCCGATTTCATAGCACTCATTGTACTTACATCACAAAATGTATTTCACACCCCCTCACTTCCTCCTGCAGGATTGTGAAGTTAACATTTGCTTTGTGTTAACTTAAGCCACATGATACGGTAAATGCTTTATATACATTATTTCATTCAATCCTCACATCAGTTCTGTCAGATAGTTACTATAATGATCTCCATTTTACAGACGAGGAAACTTGAGTTCTAGTGTCAAGGTCTGTGCCCTTAACAATTTAGTAATACCAACTCTTCTCTCTGGAATTGATGTGTTTATGCCACATTCATATATATTTTTAGATTCATTATGTTTACCTAACAAGAATGAACCTCATATAACCTCTACCACACAAAATACAATGATGAACTTTTGATAATGACAACCAAAATATGAAGTGTTTAATATTTAATAGCTTCAAATTTTCATAATTTTTACATACCTTTGAAATATGACAATAATTACACTGGGGAATTGGTATGCCAATACCATGAAGAAATTAGCAAATCCTCTGTAATGTCTTGAATTAATAAAGTAACAATTTACAAATAAGATCCATTTGTAGTGATAAAAACAGAGGACAAGAAATGGGGAGATACCTTGAAAACATCCTGCAAACTGGTCTCCATTTGTCAGGTATATGTATAATGTTTAAAACTTCTCCTCTTTTCTTTTTTTTGTGTATATGACCAACCACACATTCACACAGTTCTTATTTATTAAAGTGAGTATGTGTGTATGTGTGTGTTTCTCTATATTTTAAAAAATACTATAAAGGGGGATTAATTGACTATATCCCATTGTTTTTAACATATTCAAGTCCTCTTTTAGCAATAGTATAATTTTTTAATAGAAAATAAAATGAAAGTAACTGTTAACACTGAATTAAGATTAGAATTTTAAAAATTAGAGAATAATTATTGGTAGTTTCTCCAAATCCACTAGGTCAGAACCAGCCTGCATAGTTGGAGCATTCAGTTGTCTCACTACGAAGTTGTGTTTGTTGAAGAAAAAAGTCTTGAATTTTTATGGGGCATTTAAATTGGCAAAGGCATTCTAGTGCATCATACCACCATTTAGTAGGGGCCTACTTTGGATCAGAGTTTAGTGGGTATGATATATAGAAGATAGAGACATAGATAGATTTCCTAATAACAGTAATAGAAACAGTAGCCAGAATATATTGAGAATTTCCTATTTTACATACACTATGCTAAGTTATTTATTCATTACTACATACTTATTGAGACAAATCTGGTGCTAAATTGCAGTTAGGATAGAGAAATTAATAGAACAGACAGGAGCTAAATAGGGGTAAGTATACCATTAGCCTAGTTCCTAACAGGCCACAGACCAGTACCAGTCCACGACCTGGTAATTGGGGACCCCTGTCTAAGAGGACACAGATGAAGATCCCAAAGACTCAGAATGGGAAATCACTAAGCATGTATTAGAAATAGGGATAACACCAATGTGATCAGAGTCAAGGTGAGTGGGGTAGGGAGTAGAATGGGGCCAATGAGACTGCAGAGCTAGATGGGACCAAATCATGAAGGCCATGTTGACAGTGTTTGCTATTGGAAGGCATGGATGTAAAGCCAGTTTTGTGAAGCTTTTTAGTTCCTATCATCAGTAAAGTGAGGAAATGAGATTAGATAGTATGTGAGATTTTTTTCAGCCACTACATTTCATAAGGTTACATTATTCAGCTAAATTCAACTCCATGTGATCAATAATAATATGCCAAGTCTTGTGCTGGGTATACAAAACTGCATATTACAAAGTGATAACCCATGGAATTTATTTCCAAGGTGCCTGGAATACAATGAGGAAAAGTTGATGAGAATGTGTAGCTATAATACAATATAAAAAATGGTATCCCAGAGGGAGTGTATTGCATAATTGCATAGTAGAAAGAGTACTTGTATGATTTAGATCATTTACTTATAAAATCTTATGCAAACAAATTGCATTTTAGAATTTCGTGTGAACAGCATAGCTTGACTAAGAAGCTCTCCATGGCGTTCTCATGGGGAAACATCAGTTCGTATTAGTGTTTAGCATTTCTATCCATTCGAGTTTAATCATTGCCATCAGAAGCCCCTTGTTAAAGTGTAAATATAACGAATGCATGGAAGCAATAAACATTACATAAGAAAAATCGGTTTCAATTTGTGAGTCAAATCATTTGGAAGTAGCTTCTTGGAATGCTGTTTCAGAAAGGTGTCTGAGGCCTCATGCAAACTCAACAGAAGAAGTGGTAAGATTGATTTCACATTTAGTTGGGTAGGGACCAAGAGCACCAAGGGTTTGCGATCTCTGCTTTAACTCACTATTTAGTTTGGCTTGTGGCATTATTAACCCTGGATACATAAAACTGTAGACTTTACTCAGTTAAATTCTGCAAGAGAAGAGGCCTTGAGAGAATAAAAGACAGGACAGATTCGTGCTATTAGGTTGCACCAGGAAAATGCATATCTCCACTGGATGGAGGCCTCTCAAATCTCAAATTAGAGGCCTTGGGCAGGCCAGTCTTGCTAC
Source organism: Eonycteris spelaea (assembly GCA_003508835.1). Classification (NCBI taxonomy): domain Eukaryota; kingdom Metazoa; phylum Chordata; class Mammalia; order Chiroptera; family Pteropodidae; genus Eonycteris; species Eonycteris spelaea. The sequence goes on along the minus strand of PUFA01000054.1, from coordinate 5,369,780 downwards.
ACATGGAATGTGCGAAATTGAGAAAGGTGAGGAAATGATATGTCCTTCAAAATCGTACTTTATCTTCTACATCACCATCTGCCACGGTTGTACACATAGAATACTAGTCTGTGCTACCTAAAATGAAATTAAAGTCAGGATCCTGGTAGAACCAAGAAGAAAGGTACCCTAGACCCTACAGATAGTTTCGTTCTGATTGCATCTCTGCATCTCGTGTAGAAAGCACCTAAAAGAAGTCGTTGAGGTAAGCGAGCCTGAGGGAAAAGGCCAAAGTGAATGATGCCAGGAAGCCCAGAGCAATGTTTCCAGAATTTCATCGCTTCAATAAAAGATGAGCTGTCCTTGGAATATCTGATACGTTCTGACACTTTTCCCCTATTGCAATGTTAATTTTGCGTGTGATATTGTTTTGAACAAAATAATTACATTTGATTGATAACTTCCATGCCACATTTCAGTTTAATTAGAAACAGCCCAATATTCTTTCTTAAAAGAGGAAAAAGAATGCAGAAAATGTACAAAAGGAAAATATCTCTATCTCTTTCTAGTTTTCAGCCAAATATAAAAGAACCCATTTCTTCCTGTATTAAGCCCTATGTCCTTAAAAATAAAATAAAATAAAAAATAGATAAATATTTTTTATCAAATAATAATTTATCACAGGCTTAAGGAAGAACAACTTTTCATGTAGTTCATATTAAGATAAAATTATATTTTCTAACACACAAACATAATTACGGACTATCATACAAATATTCTTGGTGAAAAAATCTTCATTGATAATATTAGTAAAGATAGGAAAAAGGATTGAAAAATAAAGTTACTTGTGCTTTTAGAGCAATTTGAAAGTATTTTGAAAAATCCATAACTGTCTTCATTCATACTAAATTATCTTTAATTTGATCAAATATTTTCTGAAAAAATAACAATACAGGAGCATAAACAGCCTCATGTTCACATTCATAAGGTCATATTATAAGAAATTTTCTTCTGTTTTATTGCAGATAAAACAATTAATATCAAACATTCTGACAATTTCCTGAAACAGAGTCACAGAAGCTTCACTTCCTGCAAAATTATTATGCAAATAGTTAAAATATTGAAATGAGCCTAGGAGTTGATACTCTAACAGATCAGTCTTATTATAATTTGTTGACAATGAGTAATCTATTTGAGACAAAGTGAAGGCAGCTGCAGAAGAAAACTTAATAGGAAAATTACGCCTACGAAGCATTTTAATGTAGATGCTGAATAAATTATCTATACATTAAAAGGTTCATATATTTCAAAGAAATGATGAAAAATTTGAAAATAATATGAGAAAATTTAACAAAAAGCAATAGAATTCTAAATGTGATCAAAACTACCAGAGAACTCTATTAAATGTATAACCTTGTTGCACACAAATTATTCTTTTCAGAGCCTGTTCTTTTATTGGATTGCTCTGCCGTTTTATGGAATATATTTTAATGTTGTACAAAGAAAATGAATTTCACGGATGTGATTTAACAGTTGAGTTTCTTCATGTTACTGTCTCATGCTACGATGGAAGTTTGCTCTTTTATTCCGCTATCTACTCCAGTATAGGTTTGGCAAGGTTTCAGTGTATGTGTGGTGGGTGAGTGTGGGGTGGGGGAGGGAGATACAGCTTGGTACAATCCATGTATTAGTCAAAGAAAATCTATCGTTTTATTAGGAATGTTCAGCGCATGCTCCCTAAAGCAACATCTGATCGACAAAAGTTAGATTCAGCAAATCATTTAACTTACACACTGACAAATGACTGGATTAGTAAGCTTTCCAGGGCTGGTGGAATATTGCAAACTAGACCAGAGAGTTGATTTGTGGAAACCATCTTCTACTTTTAAATTATATTCATTGATCTTGATCCTTTCAAAATTTGGTTTATTTTGAAGCAAACTTAATTGTGGAGTATATGCTGTTTCTGGAAAGGAGCTTTTTAAATATTAAAGCGATGACATAAATACATTGACAGGTAAGACGTTATGTCTATATTTTAGGAATCCAAAGTTTTATGATTATAGTGGCCATTATTATTGTTTTAGAGGAAAGCATGATAATATAAGGCCTTTGAATTCAAAAGAGAATGCATATTTGCCTTGCTCTTATAATCCTGGGGCAAATTTACACTGGCAAGAAAAAGTCTAGATAAAGTGGATATGGGTAGTGAATAATCTGCTTTTCTGTAGCCCTCTTCTTATCTTGAGATTCCATTGGAAAGAAGACCAAAGTCAAAAACTTAATGGAAAAATATAGGGCAAAGGTAACTGACAATTTACCTCTTTGTCTATGTGCAACTCTGCTTCTATCTCTAGAATTTACCTTTTAAAATGATAACTGCCCTTCCACCTCAACCGTGTTCATAATTATGTTTATATTCAGCTGTGTCATCTTTTAGGAAAAATTAAATATACCAAACAAATAGACAAATAAAAGTACTGTATCAAGTGCTGAATTTAGTGAACCAGAAGAAATCCTACCAACCGTCAAATCTAAAACCTCATTTCACCCAGAAGGAAACCAAGGCTTAGAAATTATTAGTAAACTCACCCAAGGCCACTGAGCTAGGTGATAGCAAAATCAAGATTCACTGAATTTCTAAACTCTCCACCATGTTGGTTTCCTTCCATTTTGGAAAGTCATCAGGAAGAGATATCTGCATGACTAGAGAATGACTTTAAAGACATTATTTGATTTACAGTGTAGTGTAGATGCAGTTCAAGTTTAGAAAAAGATGTATTAGAAAAGAAAAGGTATTTACAAAGTTTTACTGGTGGGGGTGGGGTGTTAATCTTCACCATTCTCTCACACACAGGTGAATGATAAGACTAAATTTTCTTCCCTCATTGAAAATTATTTATAATCTGTCTGACAAAGAAAGTATCAATAATAATCTAAGAATTGTCATATATTTTTACAAAATCAATTCAATTAGTCAATTCAGAAACATATTTTTTTAAATAAATGCTTTCGTTATTACAAAAATTTTGGATAGCGATTACCTTTTACATCAGCTGTGACACTTTTGACCATATTAATATTGTCCCTGCATGACCAAGCATTTGGTAGACAAAAGGAACAAAAGATTTTCCTAATTACACAGAAAATACAATGCAAAACTGAAACCAAATAATTTATCTTTAAACCCATAAGCTGGTGGGGGGGGGAAATGTGGAAAAAATGGTTAACCTGGAAAATGAAACCTAGCTATAAGTAGATATTTAAGACAAAGCAGCGATTTAAGAAAATCCTGTCTGCAGAATCATGAGTAGGACTTATGTAAGGTATATTAGGAGGAAGGAAGTGTGAAGTACAGCTATTGGTGATAATGATAATAAAGAAGTTTTGAATTATAAATAGAAATTTAAAAACAAAAAATGTATTTGACAGGAAAGAAATTTTAAAAAGCAGTAAAAATGGAAGCCTGTTATGTTCACATGTGACTAATTTTTAAGGGCAAGCATCTAGTTATTTAAAGGTGAAATTAATTATACTTGGCTTCTGAAGGAAGTAAGGATGAGTAAGTTTTGGATGTTAACAGGTTAACACTTATGCGATTAGTGTATATATTTGAGCCTTATGTCTGTGGTTGCACTAAATAAACTACTGTTGGTAAACAGATATTGATTCAAGTTTTTACCTGACAACAATGCATATCATACAATTTTAATTTTATTATTTTTAATTATGCAACTGCAATGAAACCTGGGGAAAACATGGATATTGTTTCAGGCAAGAAGCAGGCATTTTATGAAGATTTTCGGAGGAAAAAAAAGAGAAGAATGCATATCTAATCCATGCATTTCAAAGCTGCCACTACAGTATTCTGAATTGTCTTATAATTAATTCTTTCTGTTTCATATAATTCTGAGACTATTCATTTGGAGAAAATATGTAGAACTCCTTGTCTGGCCTTTCTGAATCTATTTTTCACAGTTGCAAAGTACTGGTCAAACAAATTAAATTACTGCAGCAGTATGTAGCTAATTTTATGTAAATTAAGGTGTTAATGTTCTGAATCACATTCCTGAAAATGGTGTGTTTTCTCTTCCAGCTTTTCTTCATTAATGATGCTATGAATATCAAATCGAAAAATTAATTCCTACAAGACTAACTGGATATATTGTCACTCTTTGATCCCTCGAAGTATTAGATCTAAACACAATTTTATGGTCAGCTCAGTTTTCACTTGTCAGTAGCCCAACCAAATAAATCAACATTTTAAACTTAATGCAACTTGGGGTAAAATGATGTAAAATAAATCCCATCTTGTTTATATAGAGGGGGATCTTTTAGAGCTAATGGCCGAATTGAGTGATCCAGAATTAGTGCCAAGCTTAGAACTTTATGAGCAGTCAGTCTTTCTGCTCCCAACAAAAGGTACCATGTTATTCCAACACCTATTCTCTGTTTGAACTTTGAAATTTTCATCTCAGAAATGACCTACATAAAATCGTGGAATATCAGAGGAATAAAAATTTATAATTGGAAATACCTAAGAGACATTTATAATTGGAAATATCTAAGAGAAATTTACCTAAGTAAATTCATCATTTCTTGAAATACTTTCCAAAGTATATTTTAAAACTCAAAAGATTTTCTAACTACTTGGCAAATTCACATAACCCATTGATTAGATTAAAGCTGTTTTAGTAGAAGCAAACACTTAAATTATTTATCTGTTGACATTTTTATCTAGAATAATAAATGTTTCTCCACTCCCTGAAATGTAGTGTTGATAGATAACAAAGTAGCTCAGAGTTCCAGAAAGGTAACCAGATCATAACTATTGTTTCTATCATACATAGCAACTTGAATTTTACAAGAAATGGCTCTTCCAAAGAAATCACCATAGTTTGAACCAAAGTGCTACTTTTCAGGTGTCAAAAGATACTTTATAATTTAAAAAAAAAAATCCCGATATATTCGTATGTTTATTTGCAAATTGTTTCCAAACCTTATTATTCTTTTTTGATCTTGCAACAGATAATCTATAGATAACCCAAATTACTGTAGAACAGAAGAAAAATTCCCTTTTCCCTTGTCTGGTTGTTTTGGCTGGCCAAATAATCAAATCAACAGGACAGATTAACAGGAGAAAATAAAATTTAATCTTGTGTGCAGAGGAACCCCACATGTGTTGAGAGAGTCAGAGACCCCACATACATGAGAGGTTCAAAGACAGTTAGGCGGGGTGAAGTATGTAAGATCTCCTGAGCTAGGAATGAGGTAATACACCTTGGGCACTTCCAAAGGGTCATCACAGGACGATTAAAAGAGCAGACATTTAGTAAATAGAAGTTTGTCCCACCTTGTAAATATGTCAAAAGAAGTTATCTCAGATAATCTTATGGGCCAAATTCTTCTTGGTAGTTAAAGGGAGGGGCAGAAGTTTCTCTAGAGTCTGACATTAAAATTGCCTTTATCTCAAATTAACTTGTAGACCACTGCAGCACATCTTGGAGTGGCTCATTCTGTACCCCTACGCTACCTCATCGTGCATTCAGATAAAGTGAAAAATACTGTCTCTTATTTTTCATTCTTATTTTGATCTTTAAATCCATTCTGAAACTTAAAATTTTTAAAAATAGAATAGCACACAGCATATTACCAATTTTAAAGAAGACTTTCAAAAGCAAAATGTTTGAACTTCTTTAATCAGTTAATAAGATAAGTTCAAAACTATGACCCCACTCAGACATCAAGAGCTGAAGTTCTCACTACCACTAACAGATACCTATGCTACGTAACTGACCAGATCCAAAGGTAGCAGAAAAATCAGAATGAATTGGGAGATAACAAAAGGGAAAACAGCAATGCTGTCTACAAACAAGTCTGATCTGGTAATTTTACATTTAATACAGTCTAAAGAGCAGGACCCTGCCTGTCTCCTGAGCGCAAGATAAACCCAGTTTGAGGAAAGGGTAAAAGAAAACTTTAGCCCAATTTTGTTGGGACTCTATGGAGTAATACTCCTGAGAGAAGAAAGCATGTGAGTGGTCAGAATTGAAAAAGGAACTATGTAGAATCGAGGTTTTATTATTATTTTACAGCTAGAAGAACCTATGAGCATCAGCATGTGTTATTCCAAACATTCACTTTAAAAATTTTTTTAAATTAACATCCTCCAAATGAAATAAATCACGATGACTTTTCTAACTTCCTATTGCTTTATTATCAAATTCCTGGAATTTTTTTCAAAGCCAGCTGCGCTGGGGCTGGGGGTACATCAGAGGAACTTACTCATGGAGCTACACGAAGAGGCAGTCAGGTCCTGGCTCACAATGCAGGTCTGGGTTCTAACTGTAAATCTCCAAGCACTTTTCATACATTAAGTATAAGACAGGCTGTGTGAAGACTTTTTTTTTTCTTTAAATATGTTTAGTTCTTATAAAATCAATAATGCCTATCCGGCACTCATTATTAATAATACTTTATACTTCTATAACATCTTTTTTTTCATACTGTGTTTGAAATACATTAATTCATCCTTTGACCCCTGGGAAGTAGATATGATTATACTATATATCCCACATAGTGCCTTGATTAGAAACTTTTTTTTTAGTGAAAAAAACACAGGACACAAAATCAAAAGAGGCCATATCAAGTCCTGGCATCAAGCCATATTTGTGTCACTTGGAGCAAATCATTTAACCCCTGTGAGTCTGCTGATCCATCTGACAGTTCTGAGAAATTAAATGAAAAATAAGTATGAAAGTGTCTTTAAATTATTATTTAATTAAATTAATGTATTCAAAAAGTATTGTAGCACTAATGTGTGCCAACCATGTGCTTCATGCTGAGGATATATCATAAACAAGTGTTGGTTCCTTCTTCCAAGGAGCTCATGGTCCAGCTGAGCAAGTCGACATTGCACAAGTAATAATATGCGTGATGATGGTTATGAAAGGGAAGGCCAGAGTACTCACGTAAGCCCAGCCTATGTGGTCAGAGAACAGCCTCAACAAAGGTGAAAATCAGCTTATGGTAGCTACTCAAATACATGTGAATAAATAAATAATAAGGCTAGGTAGAGATAAAGACAGGTTACTTTTTTTCTAAGGTCAAGCAGAATATATTGAAAAAACTAAAAAGAGAAATCAGAAATTTAAATCCATAGCCTGGTGTTTTTGTCCAATAGGCAATATAGCTCCTGAGCATTTGATAAACTGCTGAGTAGAAATAAAGAAGGAGATATCTGTTTGTAATGTAGCTCATTGGTGACATCTATTTTCAAAGCAAATAATTAATCGCATTATTTTGGAGCCTTGTTTTATGTTCAGGATCAGTGCCCTTGGATTGCCTTTGTAATAAGACTCTTCTAACAAGGTCTATTTAGTACTTCATTTAACATAAACACTTTAAATGGAGACCTAATTCATCCTGAACACTTCACTGTAGTATTCTTTTTTGTAGCAAAGTCAGAATATATTAATTGAACAAAATATTATAGCATCTTAATATAAGCATTGGGATTAAAAAAGGAAAGAGGAAATTAAGAATCATACGCTCTAGGCACTGTGTGCTTTCCTATGTATTACTTGGATTAATCCTCTTAAAGTGTGAATTTCTCAGCCAGGTGAGCAAGGTTAACATCAATAGTGATAAATCATATCCATAGTATGTACCCTTGAAATGATATAATGAGAACGGCACTTTACCCCTGTTGTCTTCTTTCTAAAAAACTCTAATCATGAGAAAAACATCAGACAAATTTCAATAGAGGGCCATCCTACAAAATACCTAACCAGTACACCTCAAAACTTTTAAGGTCATCAAAATCAAAAGAACGTCTAAGAAACTATCAGTCAAAGGAGGCTAAGGAGACAGGATGACTAGATGTATTATGGTGTTCTGGATGGGATCCTGGATAATAAACAGGACATTAAATTAAACCTAAGGAAATCTCAATAAAGTTCGGCTTCTAGTAAATAATAATGTATCAGTGTTTGGTTCACTAATTGTAACAAATGTACCATAGTAATATAAAATATTAATATTAGGGGAAATTGGGTTTGGGGTATAGGGGTATATGGGAGCTTTCTGTACTCTCTCTGTAAGTTCTATGTAAATATAAAACTGTTCTAAAGCAAACAAAGTTTATTTTTAAAAAGCGTGTAAGTTTTATTAAACTCGTTTTACAAATGGGGAAAATTTAAGTAATTAAATTACATAACCGGTATGCTGTTAATTTGAACATACATCTGCCTAATCCAAACCACACACTCTGACCAAAGAATCGTGCCAGCACTCCAAGGAATCTGGTTTTGGATCAAGGAAGTGTCATTTACATCATGTTTTATTATTTTCAAATTTCTAGCACTGGGAAGTACATATAAGCATTAAAAAAATAATTGCTATAGCTGGTTAGCTAAATGTCATGCATCTCTATTCAAGAGTTTAGTGGCCATTTCCTTGAAATAAAGCCTATCTATATCTGTGATAATAAATTTTGTGGTTTAAGCTGATATTTAAACATACCTGCACACACTCACAAATCCCCATAAAGAATACACACATACACATTCACATAAAAGAAATAGCTAGCTAACTGTATGATTTTAAATTATTCTTAGTTCCTAGAAAGTATTTTTCCCCAATTAACATAGCAAACCAGAGGTTTTCCTTACTTTATGTTGTTCATATAGTCAAATAATATATAAACTCATTCCCTCATTGTTTAGGAAATATATGTTCAGATTAATGAAAAGTCATCATATACATATACCAACGATTCATTCATTAATTCATACATTCATTCATTCATTTCCCAAAAATCCTAAATGTGACGCAATGTTCTCAAATAAGTTTAAATATCATCAAAGGTCATGCAGGTGGTGTTGCAGGCCCAGGATTGTGCTATAGATGATCTAACAGGCCAGAAGAAGCATTTCAGCAAGGGAGACAGCACAAGGAAAAGCCCAGAAACACGAAAATGGAAGATCTGTGCCAGAATCAGCAACCAGTGTCTCAGAACTCTTAGAAAGCAAAAGTCATTCCAGTTTTATAACAAATATTTCTGCTTCTTAAAGGCGGATAATATGTTTTACATTTTAAATTGATATGTAGTTGTTTGCTTATTTAACAATTCTAAATTTCAGAGTATGTTTACCATTTTCACTAAAAGGTCTGCTAATGTGCAAAAACCAGTTGTAACAAAATGTGTTGGTACTATTTATGAAATTGAGTTTAGTCAAAATGTAGTTAAGCCTGTGCCCAGGCTTGAATCAGTCTAGGGAATTGGTAATTTTATCAACATTTTATTTTTTAATTGTGATGATGAATAATGAATTGTCAACCCTGGAAACTTTATAGTAGCTAAAGAGCCATCAATATTGCCAGATGCAAAGTTAAACCAACTTTTACAGATGAGAGATGCCTTTAGAATGGCTGTGATGAAATGTATTTCACCAGATGAATTTCTGTGATATGATTGCAAAATGAACCCCTCTCTCTCTCTTTTTTTAAACAGGCAAGGGAAGGGGCAGTCAGTCTGAGATTTACACCTGATTTGTGTTATAGTAATCTTTGAAATTAAGAAGTGTATCCTTGCATTTCATTAAATTCTGGCTAATGAGATAACTGTCTTCCCAAGGAGGGAATGATAAAGTACTCAGGCCATAAAGCATAAATTAATACTGCAAGGTTAAACACTGGAACTAACTCATGTTTCAACAAAAGCCCCTACCAGCAGTTAAATTAACTGACATAAATACCATAAAATCTGTCTTTATTTTAGTTTCAGATGATGCTTCTTTTTACACCCCTGCTTTCAGTTTGTATAACTCATTTTTGCACATTATTGCATGCACCATTTGCCATTTAAAGAATCAGCTACAACGGGGGAAAGATTTAAGGAATAAAATACTCAGAGAGGAAAAAGAAGCTGGTGGGTCTGGGGGATATCATATTGAAGATTGTTAGTGCCGCTGGGAAATACTACAATAGACAATAGTAGTTCAAAGAAACAGTTAATTATGAGACGACCAGCCCAAAGAAATCTACTTTTTAAGCTTTTGATAGACATTTTGAAAAAAATGCTAAAGAAAACCTGTGGTGATAATAGGTTTGATATATATTCTGGCAAAAATTATATCACATTAATGAGGTGGCTTAAAGGGCTCATGCATTTTGTAGGAGGCATTTCAATGTATTAGTATAATTAGCAGTGATGAGAAAACTGTTTGGAACTGAATTACCTCTCACGAGTTCATTTGAGCTATATGAAATTACACCATGCAAGAAGGAAAATTATGGAGCCATCCAGAGAGAGTTCATGCCTGATTTGATCATAGCCACTAATTGGATGATCATTTTCGTAAAGCTTTTCAAATGGTTGACAGTTTCTGCCTCTCATTTTTTTTTAATGGACTAGCTCTTTATTTCTTGTACTAAGCAACCAAACATAGGTTTGTTAGAGATTTGGGTGTTTCTACAGGGACCTTACAGGTGTAATTGTCACAATCTGAGCAACCTTTGTCCCTTAATTAGCTGCTTTTGGGGAACCCCTAATGAGAGTTGCTGTTCTTATTAACAATCTTAGAGAATACCCGATGAGTGAAGCTCTCCGTGCCTGATGTATGTCAGCAGCCACCATATGACAGCAATTTAATGAAGTTAAAATCTGACCTGATTGGGATAGATAGAAGAGCGTTTGTGTTGTACTGCTTTTGATTCTCTCTCTCTCTCTCCTCTCTCTCTCTCATACTCGGTGGGTGCTGTGATGAAAGACAGCAAAAAGTGGAGGGTAGAGGGTAGAGGAAGCTTTATAAACTCTATTCACAAGATAGTCAACAGCCAATATCAGAGAAAAATTGAAATCATGGACTTAGCTTTCTTTGTATAAGTTACTGCATGTGAACTGCATAATACAGCAGAGTCTTACTAATTGGGGGATAACTAAATATCATACTTGTTTTCTGCTTAACTTTTTATTTATCTTCTCCATACCTCCTACTTGAATCATTATTTTCATTATAGTCATACAAGATTTCCAAATGAAATTCAATCATGTGGAGTTAATTTTTTTAAAGTATAGCTTTTTAAAATAACAGACATGTATGGCCTAATAAATCAGAAAAGAAAATCATTATGAAAACATGCCACTCGATTTGTTGTTGAAAAGAAAGATGTGACATTAGATTAATGATTTTTCAATTTGATTGGCAAGTCCTAACATTATTAGAAAGAGCCAGCTGAGATACAAAATAGCATTGATTTTTTCTGTGTGTGCAAATGTGTGTGTGCACATGCATGCACAAGTATGCACATGCTCAATTTCTAAAGCGTTGTTCTTTCTCATGGCCAAATATTTTTCTTTTTGGAAATTTCACCTATCTGCAGCTAATAGATGCCACAGGATGCTTCTCATAAACATTGCTTTTGTCCACGTTTACTATATATATTGAAACTACAAATTGGAAGGTGAAATATTAATAATATCAAAGTTTTAATGAGTCTTCTGGCTCCCTTGCCTTTTCTGTGCCTCCGATTTGCTTAGGTGTACAGAGAGTCTGTACATTTAGAAAGTTGAAAACCAAGCACCTTTTATTAAGATCAGAATATTTTATAAATCTGCTTGCTGCATTCAGGAAACACAATTTCAAGACATCTTAAATGGAAATTTCAAGGAATCAGAACTTAGGGGTATTGTTATTCTTGCATAAGTTAAAGTGTCTCAGAAAGCAAACATGTTCCTTAGTAATAAGTAGATCCCATTTTAACACTTTTTTCAGTGCTAGAAGGGGTCATAGAGATTGGTAAACAAATTGGTGAATTGAGATACAAGACATATTTGCAATCTACATCCTGTTCCACCACTGACGTGTTTGTTCAAATAACCAAAATATAAAATTACCAACAAATTTCTGAATGAAAAAATATAAAGGACTTTTTAAAAAATTTCTCATTCTGATGGTTCTCCCTGGACTATTTTGTTGTTGTTGTTGTTGTTTTGTTTGACTTTCTAGAGATTCTTCTTCCCTTAGCTTCTTACTATACCAACTCCCTCCTAAATATCTAATTTACACTTTGGCTTATTTTTATTTTGACTCATTCCTTTCTTATACTGAAATTGCGATATCTCTAGGTTTCCTGTGTTAGTCCCTCTCTTTCTTACATATCTTGTTTTCTTCTTGTATGATTTTAATTTTCTGAATCCTCGCTCTCATATTTGATTGATAGTTCATCTGGGTATGGAATTCTAAGTATAAAATTATTTTCCCTCAGAAATTTCAATACAGTACTGAATTACCTTCTACAATTCAATGTTGCTGATAACAAGGCTGATGCTAATTTGCTCCCCATTTTTAAAAAATAAAATACTGCTCCCCCCAAAGAATATAAGGATACTATGTTTTCTTAGCTCTTATGTTTTAGAAATATCATTCTGTTACCACTGTACATCAAAGGAAAAACTGGCTGGGTAAAAACCTTGGATACAACAATTCCCACTCAAATCTGCAACTTTACTTGGCAAAATAGAAGTCTCGTACTAGTCAGACTTACTTAGTTTGGAAAATTTTTTATTCTGCCTATGCATGTGCAGGTTTTTTCTTTATCTTAGTGTTCAAATATTTTTAAAGATGTGTATATTATTACATTGATTATTTCTGGGACATATGAGTTGCTTATATATGACTATACAAGTAATATACTTACATATATTTAACTATAGAGAATTTTTCTTCAATCATATCTTTGATTATTGTTGCCAACCTCATTGTTATGCTTCCTCTTCAGGAATACCTGAGGACTAAATTCCTCTTTGCCTATGCCCCTGTGCATGATTTTTTTCCTTACTATTTTCATGTCTTTGTTCTTTTCTTCCACATTTTGGGAGAGAATATCAGGGTTTTGTTTGTTTGTTTGTTTGTTTCCTTCACATTGCAGAATTAAGCATTTATAGAAATAATTCTAATCTGTTTTTATTAACTCCAAGCAGACTTAAATTTCCTATTATGTTTTTTAGTCTACTTAGGTCTTTTCGCTCTTCACTTTTTATTTTATCTGTTGTCTCTGTATATCAGAGTTTTCTCTCCTTTTGATTCTTTTTCTGTTTCGTAAAGGCCAAATAATTTTTAATCATATTAAGAATTTCAAAAATGTAATATATTCTCTGATTTCCTAAAAACTAATATATTTAGTATTTAAGGATTTTTCCTCTTCACTGTTCTTTTCATAGCCCCTAAGCTGGATTTTTTTCCCATCGGATCAGTTGGAAACTACCTCGACTTTCTACTACCCAATATAAAAATACACCTGTATCTGTACCTACTCTTTTTACATCACTACTATTAATTCTATGAACTGTTTATTCTTTTCTACAAAGTGAAACTCTCCACTTGTGCTCCGCATCACATCTCTCCTGGGCTTCTCAGAACCTTGCATAATTGATTGTGCTCCCTCTCTCTACTATGTCCCCCCCAAAATCCCTACCTAGTGCCACATCTCTCACCTGTTGGTTTTTCTCCTCTCTTACCTTCACAGATTTTGTGGAGGCATTGTCTATCATCTCAGTCTGCATTTCCCCAACTACCACTTGGTCCTTAATTTATCTCAGGCTGACATCTGCTCCACAGCTCCGCAAAAATGGCTCTCATCCAAGAGAGTAACGACCCTCCTGCTTCAAATTCCAATGCCTGTTTTTCACTCCGTATCTCACCTGACTTCTAAGAAGAATTCAAAATGTGGTTGGCTATTCTTTCCCTCTTGAAACACTTTTAACTGTGCCAGAGAATTTTCCACCTATCTTCTTCATCCTTTTATCTATTTGGGTCCCTGTTATTTACATTATTGATTTCTAGAAGCTTTGCATATTAAAAGTATTAGGGTTTTGTCTGTGACAGAAGGCATTTTAGGAGATAGATATAGCAGATTACTTAAGTCAATATAATATAGGTACTTATTTTACAAATTCAGAAGGAAGCTACTGAAGGAAAATTTTCAGGGAAATAATATATTTTTTTCATTTCAAAAGTATATATTTCTTGAATGTCATAGTCCTATAAATTAAATCAAATGAATTATATACCCAGATTTTAATTTTTAGTATTTCCTCTTGCTAAAATAAACCATTATTTGGTTACTTATCATTTTATTATACTAATTATACTAGAAAACCTTCTTACTTAACCATGTACCTTATTTAGAGAAAAATAGGTGAAGAAAATATTTGGTAAATGTAATCAATAGAGGGGAAGTATTAATAAATTTCTGTATTGCTATAATGAATATTATTGTTCAGTTATGTGGACAGGACCAATACTGGAATAAAATCAAGATTTTTCAGAAGAATGAATAAGGGAGATTAATGTTGGGTAGACAATCAACAGTCTCTGCTGAAGAGCAATACAGAAAACGTCTTATTTTTTAGCACTGGTTCCATATAAGGATGTGAAGTAGAGAAGGATTTCATTCAGGCTCTCGGCCTCTCTCTCTATTTTGCAAAATCAACACCTTTTCTGTGTCATCTGGTATTCTGGTTGCTCTCTACTCTAGAAAAGGTTTTATTTTCATTTAATAAGATCAAAGTATTAATATTTTCTTCCTGCTTTCTCTGGGATAAGCACAAACAACTATAGAGACTGCAGGATTACAGAATAATTTTATTCATTTTTTTCATAGTCCCCTTAGCTAATGCAAATACTTCCAAACTGACACATTAAAGTCAATAACATAATTATAACTAGTGTAAAATGAACTGTTTGTAAAGAACTAATATATTATTATGTTTTTCATTATAATCTTACAAAATACATAGAATCTTCATCTTAAAGATAAGACATTCAGAGATAATGACCTGCCAAAGGTGACATACCTTATAAGGGGTAGGTCCAAGATTTGAAGCTAGATCTGCTGACTCCAAAGGCTGTGATATTACCACTAACATACGCAGTAAAGGGACTTGATGAGCAGGAACTTAAAAAGGTAATAATGTTTTGGGAAAAATTAATAGCTCTGTATCTGTTCTCTTTTTTGCTAAGAGAATCCTCATTATTTTCAGAGTGGCAATGCACACAATTCAAAGTTTGCATTTCTCATTCTTCCTTGCCACTGAAAGAAAGCAAGAAATAATGTATAAGAATGTCATCATGTATGGAATGCCAGGAAGGCTGACACATCTAGAAGATATACTTCCTTTTTCCTCCTCTCTTTTTTTGCTGCCTGAAATACTTCAGTAGTCATCTAGTCCAGGAGGTATACTTCAGTACACAAACCATGTGCTGAGGACGATGTATAAAAATATAGAGTCACCATAGCACCTCTGGCTTGCCTATCTCTTGACTTCCTTTATATGAAGAGTAAGTCCTTGGGTTTTAGCTTTTATTATTTGGAGGTTTCCATTATATGCAACTGAAAAAAGTTCTAATTGATACTATAGCACTTTGTTAAATCAAAAAAAAATCATAGATTGTAGATGAACAGCATCCAAGATAATCTCCTGCAAAATATTGCTAAGGCTAACTGTGTTGTGAAACCAGAAAACACTTTGGGGACGAGGAGAGTAATGAATTAATAGAATTATGGAATTTAAAGTTTATTAGGAAAAAATTGGAAGCTTTGTGGTAATTACCCAGCATAGTGAGAGTTTATGTATGGCAGTCATGTTCCAGGCAGAAAGCTGTGGGTAGATTGACAGACTTAGAATAGTTATATCGGAGTGAGGCTGCTGTGAATGTAGAAATAGCCTCAGAGAGTTCATGCTCCTGCGGACAAATGATGATTTGTTATTATGCTTGAACTATGATGAAATCAGTGAAGGCATCCCAGTAAGAAGCAAAACCATGGGGATGCTATTAAGAGTTTAGCAATTCTAGTTTGTGTGGGAATATGGATTCTACTTACCAAAAATAATAGGCGTATAGGAAAAGAAGAAAACAGTTACTGTCATTGTTTTGAACTGCTCCTGAGCTATTCCATTGTGTCATAAATTTTAAGTCAATTTTCATATTATTAATACTCATTCTATTAGTGTGATGTATGTGTAGTGCCACAATATTACCATAATAAAATATGATATTATGAGGTTTTTTCCCTCAGATCTAAAGTAATGCTTTTAAAACATGTAACGGAAATGCACATTAGTGGGAAAAACAGATCGAGAGCAAGAGAAAGGGAAAGGAGAGGGATGAAGGGATTGATTCTTTCCTGTTAGCTCCAATACTTAGGTACCTAAGTTACTTTCTTCATTTAGAGCACACTTTTGTATCAGTGCTCCTTTGCTTATAGGACATTACTGTTGTTTTCGATTTTAATCTATAGCATACCCAGTCAAAAATGTCTTTTTAGTATAGCATTATACTAGTATTACTGCTCACCCACTGGACCCCCAATTCTTAGTTGTAATAGGTGAAATCCAGATATTTATTTATAAATATACCCAGGAGAATTCTTTAATTGATAGTTTTATGAAGAAAACCAAGAACTACCTGAAAATGACTGTACACTCTAGAATAAAACTGGGTACTTATTTCTAGACAATTAACTTAGGTATACATACATAAAACAAATTACAAATGACAAAATGGAGTTCTCTTAGGAATTTCTACTTCCTCTTCACCAAGGACATAGAAATATCATTTTGCCATAGGAATTGTCTCTGTACCATTTCAGTGTGAATTCTTTTTCAAGGTTCAGCTGGCATTCTTCTGGTCAGCTACAGTTGCCTTGGGGGTCACTGCATTGTGGTCATGTAATATAATGCATAAAATCTAAGGTTTGAAATATATGTAGGAAATAGATAGAATGAAGAGAAGGGAAAGGCATTTTTGAGCAACAAGAGCATCAAACAAATTCACACAGTTAAAAATGAGAGTGGCATGGTTATTACACAGAAAGCTGATGCACCAGACTGGACTGCTCACATGGGGTGATTGTGGCATCAAAGTTTGGACAGATATGGCAAAAATCTTAGAGAATAGACACTGTAAGTAAGTTTGCTATTTCAAGCACCAGAGCCTTTCTAGGTGTTAAAGAAAAGATGCCATGACGAAAAATGGTATTTTTCAAATGCTATCTTACTTGTACAGAGGTTGAAATAAAATGGAAAAGACTATTGGAAAGGAAGTTTCAGCCAAGAGGATTTGGTTATAATTCAAATATAATTAAGGAAAACTGAAACTACATAGGAAAAATGGGAAAGCACAAATTTACAAAGGAAAAGTCAATTCCACTTACTTCGAATGAAAAAGGTATAAAATGCAGTCATAGAAATTAAAAGTGATGCTTTAGTAAGGCTATTTATTTATTATTTTTAATTTAAGAGAGGGTAAGTTTTATGTACCTAAGAATTTTCATATATTTCAAACACATAGCATATGTGAATTCTACAGGTTTTATTTTGTTTGTCAAATACACTAGAAAGGTCAGATTAATGACCTCAGAGCTCTAATTTCTAAATAGAGAAAACACACAATTCTATTTCTCCTGGAAGGATAAATTGGGTGAGGAAGACGTTTAGCCAACATTTGTTTCACCAAGTCATCTCTCAAGCCATTCACTCCCAGTGGCTAAGAAATACTTTAGCAAAGGAACTTCATGGTGATTAATTTGATCTCTCTTCCCACCAGTTGTAAAAATATACTTTATCTATTACACACTGATGTTCTTTGATGTTATACAAAAAGTTTGTGCTTCATAAATGATATCATGCATTCATTTCTGAACATAGCATCTGAAAAAAGCTGTCAAGGAAAGACTTTTACATTCTGGACTGTCATTGAAAGAAATTTCTTAATATTGAGAGTGATTAGGAATAAAGATTATAACCATATTTCTTGGCTCATTTTTCTCCAAGCACTTATCCTCCTGTGATATCAGTTCCCCACTACTAGAATGAAGCCCCATGAGGGCAGGGATTTGGAGGGAGTTGTGAATATTTGTCTGAAAGAATCTACTCATATCTTGTTTGTGGTCCTACCGTCCCAATTTATGTGCAGCTGCTAAGTTGTAACACCCTGGTGAGCAATATATGGCTTTAATAACCATGATTTTGAGAGGGACACTATTGTGTGTCTGCATATTTAGATAGGTAATTTAATTATTCCCTTTCATAGCTGAAATACAATATTAAAACTCTAGAAAAAATAAAAATATGAGCTTTTCTACTTTAATATTGTGAGTTGATGTCTTTATAATTTGGTGTTATAAATGTTCTTGCGTGACATTGTATGTAAATATTCTTACAAGACTGATTTTGTATAGTATGAAAGCATATGCAAAGTCAAATTTGAAACCTATAATAAGCAGCCATCCAATAAGGGTGTATTTAATCTGGCTTAAAACATGGTGGATTCTCCAATTTTCTTCTTCCTTTCACAAATGTTTGTGAGTTGCTTCTCCCGACAGAGATATCCCAGAAAATTCAGTATTACCCAAGGTGCAAATCCGTCATTGATCTACATGGGGTAAACTGACAGGGGTGTCATAGACTATATTAGAATTAAGTAGTAAATAGGATAGAAATTAAGTCACTCGAGAACAAATAAAGAGTGAAATTTTACTTCTAAGAGCTAGTAAATATATACAAGAATAGAAAAATAATGATTACAAAATCTGGGTTTTTTTTAAGTATTGTTTCTTGATCCTGGTGGTTAAATGATAATTATTTAAGAGCTTCTTCCAGATTCTCCCTTCCCACTTGGGCAATTTAGACAAATCTGCACAGCATTATGTCTTATTTGGGTTTGTTTTACTTCCAAATCTTATTTTTATTGCCCCAACAGACAATTAATCACACCCCTGAGAAGTCCAATTCAGAGTGTAATGTGTCATTACATTGATTTTTTTTCTGTTCTCTTTAATATCAATGAGAAAATCTACCTTAGTTTCTCTCAGATCATTGAACTTCTATATTTTTGGCTGAAAGGTTACCAACTTTTCCCTTCATTTAAGAAAAAAAAAAGAATACATTTAAAATAAAGTCATTTTACAAAGCTTCAACCTAAGTAAAAAAAAATATTAGTTCTATTCATGATTATTTGTCCTTACATTGGAAAATGAACAAAAAAATGAAAACATCCTTCTATTTGTTTGGGGGATGAGATTTAGAACTTGTATTTCAATATAGGTGAGTCCGATTTTCTGAATCCAAAGAAAGAAGTGAATATTCATTGGACCTAATTTAACAAACAGAAAAGAGGTTAGCTCTGCAATTTTTTCTCAACTCTTTTCTTCATGCTATGGATAACCTTACCTCTCTGACTGACGATAGCAACAATTTAAGATAAATTGCCCTATCTTAACTGTGCTGAATGACTTGGTCCTAGTGGAACTAAGGATAGAAAACAAAATGGTTAGAAATTTTTTCAAGTTGAGCATTTGAATTCTTGAGTACAGTACTGGACATTCTCGTGCTTCTTTAAGTCTGTCAGTTTAAGAGGAGGGTGGATGATATTTTGCAGTTTTCTTTCACTGCTTTTTGTACATGTAATGTTGAATTGCTTTAAGCAAATTAAAGGGCAATTTGCTTTCCTCCTTTATTGGACAAATGTTTATGTATTTTGCTTATTTTAAATTTGGGCATTTGTATTTTATTATCGATCAATGAACACTTGTTAATCATTATAAAACTAATTAATTCAAGGTCTGTTATAAGTTGTGTATGTGTAAATCAGCGACTTTTCCCCCATCCCATCAGTCAGATTATTTCATACATTTGTAATATAGCTAGATTCTTTTGTTACATTCTGCGTTTTATTCTGGGATCACCTGAACTTTTAATTTTTTCTTAATTTGCATACATCATGGTTCGCTCTTTGTGCTGTAAAGTTCTGTGAGCTTCAGCAAAGGCTTAATGTCATTCATCCACTATTACGATATCATAGAAAATAGTTTCACCATCCTAAAAAAAAAAATCTGTGCTTTACTTTTTCAACACTCTTCTTTCCCCAAATTCCTGGAAACCACTGACCAAGTTACTCTCTATACAGTTTTATCTTTTCCAGAATGTCATATAAATGGAATCACTCAGTATTTAGCTTTATTGGACTGTCTTTTTTTACTCAGAATTTCAGATTTATAAATGTTTATGTGAGGCTTGATAATTCAAACCTTTTTATCACTGAATTGAATCCATGGTATGATGTATCATTTGTACACCCAGTCTCCTATTGAAGGACATCTTAGTTGCTTCCAGATTTGGACATTTATGAATAAAGCTGCTATAAACAATCACATGCAGGTTTTTGTGTGGACATAAATTTGCAAATTGATTAGATAAATACCTAAGAATGTGATTGTTGAGTTATATACTAAGACTATATTTAGTTTTGTAATAAATAGCTGAACTGTTTTCCAAAATGACTATCATTTTTCATTCCTACCCTCAATGAATGAGAGTGTCTCTTGCTTCACATCTTTATCAGTAATAGGTATTGTTAGGTTGTTTTTGTTTTGATTGTGTTTTGTTTGGTTGGATTTTTACAATTATAGTGACATATAATAGTATTGCACTGTTGTTTTAATTAGCATCTCTCTAACGACAAATGATGTTGAGTATCTCTTCATATGCTTATTTGTCATCAGTATACCTTATTTTTCAGCTTTATTAAGGTATATTAACAACTAAGATTGTAAGATATTTAAAGTGTACAAAGTGATGAAAGTATCTCCCCATCGAATTAGTTAGCATAGATCCAATACTTCACATATTTACCTTTATTGAGTGTGAGAACATTTAAGTTCGACACTCTTAACAAATTTCAGTTATACAATAGAGTTATCAGCTATAGTCACCACATCATACATAGATCTTCAGATCTTACTCATCTTTTAACTGAAAGTTTGTACCCTCTAACCACCAGCCCCTATTACTGTATTCCCCACCACCAAGTCCAGCAACCACTTTTCTACTATTTAGTTCTATGATTTTGACTATTTTGACTTTTTTTTTTTTAATTCTACTTATAAGTGATACCATGCAAATGTGTCTTTCTCTGACTTATTTTAGTAAAATGCCCTCTAGGTTTATACATGCTATTATTGCAAATGACAGGATTTTCTTTTTAAGTTGAATAATATTTCATTGTATAGCTATATCACATTCCTATATCCATCCATGCACGGACACTTAAGTTGTTTCCATATCTTGGCTATTAGATTATTTCCATACCAATGAACACGGAAGTACAGATGTCTCCCTGAGATAACAATTTTGTTTCTTTTGGATATATATTTAGATGTTGGATTGCTAGGTCATATGGTAATTCGATTTTTAATTTTTTTAGGAAACTTCATACTGTTTTTCACAGTCTCTGTACCAGTTTACACTGCTAGTAACAGTGTACAAGTGTTCCCTTTTCTCCGCATCCTTATGAGTACTTGTTATCTCTTGTCTTTTTGATAATAGACATCCTAACAGGTATGAGGTGATATCTCATTGTGCATTTCCCTGATGATTAGTGATGTTGACTATCTTTTCATGTACCTGTTAGCCATTTATTTGTATGTCTTTTTTGGGGGAAAAAATGTCTATTCGGGTCTTT
This sequence comes from Eonycteris spelaea, assembly GCA_003508835.1. NCBI lineage: Eukaryota > Metazoa > Chordata > Mammalia > Chiroptera > Pteropodidae > Eonycteris > Eonycteris spelaea. The sequence goes on along the minus strand of PUFA01000054.1, from coordinate 5,348,274 downwards.
TCTCCATTTTTAGATTGAATTATTTGTTTGTTGCTATTTGCTGAGAAAATAATAGATATTTTTCCTGCTATAGTTTGCCAAGATACAATGAGTGCTAGAGTGTGAGAGCTACTCCTCCAGGGCTTCCTGGTTCTTTTTTTGTATATGGTTTTCCTTATTTATTTTCACACATTTTTTTAACCACGATTTCCTTAGTTTTGTTTATTTTTATTTTTAAACATCTCGAATTGCAATAAGTTATTTATTTAATAAAGAAAACATGTTGTGAGGTGATGGATACATTCATTAGTTTGAATGTAGTAGTCATTACATAGCATATACTTATATCAAAATACCATGCTGTACACCTTAAATATATATAATTTTAATTTGTCAATCATACCTCAATAAAGCTGGAAAAAGTTTTAGAGTATATGAAGCTATAAATGTGCCTCTGAGTACAGCTTTAACTATGTCTCATAAATTTTTATAATTTGTAGTCTTATTGTGATTTCATAATAGTCCATAATTATAGTCCTAATTTCCTCTTTGGTAGTAGAATTATTTAGTAAAGTGTTTTTGTTTTTTTTTTTAATTTTCAGTTTATTTTAATGTGTTTTTTTTAATTGTGTTGTTATATTGCTGTGCCATAGAAAGATGGCTTCTAAATTTTCTGCACTAGAGAATTTAATGAAGTTTTTCTTATGCTTAATCATAAACAACTTTTTTAAATTCTCCAGAACTATTATTCTCCTGTAAATCTTACATATTTCTAAAAATCGATTTTATATATTTATTTTTCCCATAATAAGTTATAACATATATTTATTGTGCATTTTACCCTTTACCCTTTATCATTAAACACTGACTTTCTTTCTCATCATTTTCTGCTTTGAATGCCACTTTTTAAATATTACAACCACAGCTCTTTTTGTTTGTCTATTTAGTCATTTTATTTAAAGGAAAGACCTTACAGGAAGTATACAGTTAAAATTTTTGAGATACTTTTTAACCTATTCATTTTACTACAATAACTACATGTTTATCTTATTTCTGTCATAACATTTTCTGATGTTATAAAAATGTTTCTTTTATTTTTTATTGTGTACTATGTAGTGTCATCATTGGTTTTTATCCTCTTAATCTTTTTTAATTCCTAAGCCATCTTATTTCAAAGAGTTAAGTAATATCAATTAGTTTACCCTCTTGATCACTAAGGACATAACAACTTGTTAATTTGTTTTTTCCTCCTATCTTCTCAATCTGTAGTGACTTGGGACATTGTGTGGGCTTTTAAAAATCTGGTTTCTTGTTATTTCTTTTACCTTATACTTCTCTTTAAAGTAATATTTTGGATTTCCATATTGTTTTATAATTATTTTTGTGTAATATTTAGTCTAAATTGTATTGTTTCAGGGTTTTAAAATTCATTGACAGTTTTTTTTCTTTTGAATGATACTGTGTAATTTCACCATTCCTCAGGTTTTCACCTTGAGATATCCCTCAGTCATTTGAAATGTCTCTTAAAGTAATATTTTAAGAGCAGGTGTGAGAGGTTTATTTATTAAGTCCTTCATGTTTGAGACTCTCTTTCTGTTACTATCACATATAAACGCCAACTTTGTGCAGGGTGGAGAAGGGGCCAAGAGAGTCATACTGGCAAAATAGTTAGATTGCTTTATTCCCACTGGCATCTTTTCTTAACATATTTAAACTATGTTTGATTACTTTCTATTAACTAACTGTATGACTCCTTGTACTATTGAATATCATATTGTTATTGCTACTGTGTAGTTTTTTCAAATTTTGTCTTAAATTTTCCTGACTCAAGCTCTAAGAGGTGTTCTCAATTCTAATAATATGAAATTTGGCAATTATATCCAAGACTTTCAGCAGTAATTTTCACATTTTAATTTTCACAGATTTCAATCAGGTTAATAGTTAACTTTTGCTTTTTAAGACTTAAGATGCTTAATATTGTTTACATTTATATCTCTTCACTTTTTTCTTTTAATCTTTTTTTCTAATATTACTTTTTTTGATTCATCTCAAACTCATGCCAAATTCAAGGTGATTATACACACACACACACACACACACACACACACACATATACATACACATATGTATATGTACATATATGATAGATTAGATAAATATTTCTATTTGTGTTTTCAATGAGTTTTTATACATAGGTAAAGTATTTTGGCCCTTTGACCATAGATAACATTGAGACATGTACTTTTGGAAATTGTCCCTGATGGCTCATTACCAAGACCCCTTTATTTTATACATATAGTTTTGGTTTTAAAGCTTTAAGCCCATTTATCTATCATTTTTTTCCCATTTGTAAGATTCATAGAATTTATCCATAATATATCATTGTTCACTTAGATAGCCTAGAATACATTCTCATTGTTTTGATTCTTTATTTAAAAATAATAAATGAAACTACACACTCCAAAAGAACTATCAAAAGTGACAGAAAAATAAATGATGTATTATATATTATAAAGTAATACACAACTTCGGACTTTTTGAAGTAAAAATTTGTATGAATATATCTCTAAGCAGTTAAAACATGCTGCCTGTTTTGTTATTCTTTATTCTAATGAATATATTCATTAGACTGTTTTTCTAATACAGAGTTTTGTATTAGTGTGTACATTAGAATCATCAAACTGGGAAATTTTGGAATTAACACCTTTTTTCTTAAGTAAAATTTATTCATGCCCTAGTTTTTACACATTTCTGGGAAGATTTCTCTCTCTCTTGTGAATTTGGCAACTTAAGCAATTAGATTCTTCCTCCTTTAAACTCACTTGTTTAAAGGTGCTATTCTATCTACACTTGAAACAATTACATGTAAATACGAGCAATATTTTGCTATCAAAATTAGTTGTTAAAAGTATCTCTTATTGGTAAATTTTAAGAATTTCAAGGTTGCATTTCTGTTATAGATTTTTTTGAAGGATTGTTAATAGTGTCCAGATTAAATCAGATTGAAAAAAATTGTCTAGTAGACAGACCATAATATGTTATCTAAATTTTTTAAATGATTTAATGAGTTAGAGTATAATGATGCTAAAGTATACATTTAAGACACACAGTTGCACTTTTAAGTTCCTCTGTGAATTAAAATTACTTTGCTGGGTGAGTAGCATGACATTAGGCCTGTCTAGTGCACAGCAAGAAAAATTTGTGATGAAAGAAACCATAACAAGACCTGAGACTATTCTACACTTCTTTAAAGACCATGAACATGAACTATGGACTTCAAGAGATACCTTCAATAATACTGGGTGAATTATTCCTCCAATCATTACAATATTGTCTGGTAATTCAAAAAACAGGAACATCAATGTCCAAACTACCTTTGATCTAAACTATTTTTCTTTACCAAGTATTTTTTATGTGATATATATATATAATACTCATATACTCATTTTCAGATAAGGACCAGAGAGGTCAGATAATTGTTCAAGGTTACACAGCTGTAGGTTTCAGTAATAGGATTCAATCTGGATAAGGATAATTCCAAACTCTTTCAGGTTCCCTCTCACTCCACAATGTGACACAACATATCGAATTTATGAAGAAAAGCAGGTTAAGGCCAGAATATTTCAAATAAGAAGTCACATAAATTATAGGTTTTGACAATTAGAGAAAGGCATCACATGAAAGTTAGGGCAGCTTCCTCACTGTTACTTCAGCTCAGCATCATCAGTAATTATGACCAATATATGGTATGGACAGCTGTCATTCAACCACTTCTGCAGACTATGGATGCTTCAGATAGCCTCTGGAAGAGTTGTTAATTGCCTCTCCTCGTTTGTGCTATAATTTTATGTTCTCTATTTTTCCAAAAGAATTAGGTAAAAATTAGCGATGCAATATTGCTTTGCCTTTCCATAAGACTGTCATTAATAAATTTTAGAGTGGCAGCTTTAAATTCAGATTGCATGGGTTTGAAGCCTAACACTGCCACTTACTGTATGACCTTGGATAAATTGCTTAATCTCTCCAAACCTCAGTTTATTCACCTATAAAGCAAGGATCAAAATACTACCTTTCTCATAGGAATAACTGAGGTCATGTGTGCATAGTGCTTATTTTAGCAGCTGGCTCATAGTAAAGTCTCAATAAATATTAGCTAGATCACTTGTGTTTTGCGGAAATTCATTTTAGAAGTTAATGTTAAGAATTAATTGTGTTTCTCTCTTATAACCCAATCCCCATAGAACTGGTTGTGATTTCTCTGTCCTTACGGAAAAAAAAAAAAAAAAAAAAAAAAAAAAGCTAGATTTCTTCGTAAGGGCAGTGACTCTCGAATGGGGGATAGTATCTGGAGACATTTTTGGTTGCCACAACAGGGGAAGGAGGGAGCTACTACTGGCATCAAATGGTTAGAGACCAGGGGTGCTACCAAACATCCAGCAATGCACAGGGCATCCCCCTACGATAAAGAATTATTCGGTCCAAAATGTCAAAATGAGATTGGAAAACCCTGGCCTGGATATTTCCCTCCTTGCCAGGATCGCAGAGAAATTCACAGCCAAATTTCCACTCTCTCATCATTCTACCCATTTCTTACGTTTGTCTAGATTATTATTATTATAAGCTCTATTATTATTATTATAACTTCTTCATATTTTTGTCATAAAATGCTTAAAATTATTTCTGGAAAGCAATGAGTTATATATAAATTTGATAAAGTTAATTAAAAAGGTTTAGGGGAATCCTCAAACTGCATGTGCCATCTTTTCTGATCAGTGTGTTAGCCAACTTACATACAGTTATTCTTAAACTTTAGAGCACACAGCTAAATTTTATGTAGCACCCAGAACAGTGTCATGAACAGATAAATGAGGTTTACGATGATTATGATAATGATCATTCAGCATCTGAAATATTAAAAGGAGTCACAAAGCAGAATGCTGGCGATCAATCAACACATGTACAAGAATTTATTGAGCTCCTGTAATGAACTCTACTCTGTGCTGGATGATACGAGGGAGGAAAAGTTTGTCTTACACTTTTTTTCATGTCCCTTGAGGAGCTTAGTCAAGTTCAGAGGAGAAAAAAAGTAACACTTTAAAATATGAAATATATTTAAAACTATGCGTTCCTAAGTGCTAGGTTGTGTAGAACAATTAAGTTGCAGTGAATTATCATAAAGTAATTAGATAAAATGATTATAAATATTTACTGAGGTTTTTTTTTAACAATTGAGTAATGTGGTTATACGTTAGTTATTGAAAATGCAGGTAGCCCTATTTTTATCCATTAAATGATCCCAAATTAAATAACTTTAATTTCTAAAGTAATTTACACAAATTAATATAGTGATTTTATTCCCAAACATAATGAGGCTCTCTGATTTGTGGTCTCAGGCTTATCTTAGAACAGTTCTGGGGCTGACATTACATTTGATAAACCCCTAATATATCTAAAGTCCAGTCTTTTTATTCTTAAGATGGTTTAATTATTAGATTTTAAACATCTACGACATCAAAATAAAATTTATATCTTGGTTGATCGGATCAAATCAACGATACCATTCAGACCAGAAATCAAACTGGTTATTCATGAAAAACTAGTTTATGAAAACAGGCAAACTTGTCAAGGGAAGATGAGGTATTTTCCAGAAAGCTCGCATACAGAAAGTGAAGGTGCAATCTAGTTCCCTGGACTTTTTCCTTAGATGCACAAAGGGAATATCTCGTTCTGAGACAGTTTGGAGTGTAGCTGTGTTATGTGGGGGACAGTCAGCATTCTTTACCTTCAGGGTGGCAATTACCTTCACAATTGCATGCACATGGAGAAGAAAATCTACTCCAAATTACATTGTGAACTCTGGAGATTAGTGCACCATTTCATGGACAGTTGAACCTATGTCCCATATAAATGTTTCCATAGCAAAAACAAAGAACATCTTTATACCATCTTCTGGATTTCCAAGGAGTTTACATTAGGGTTTTGGCACCTGACTTCCATTACAGGGAATGGGAGTCAGCGGGCTGAGACTGCAAGCCATGCTTTGAAAATTTAGGGGGATGTGTCAGTGTCTGGACTTAAACATTCATCTTTATGCTCTTAGATGGCAATTAGATATAAGATGCATTGCTTCTTCCATGCTTTTTGGGAATGGAATTATATACAAATTGTATCTGTGTAGTCAAGTATATATGGATGGCATAACATGTGTGGATACAGAGCATGTTAAGCCTGCAAAAGTAGTTTAAAATGCTTTATAGTTTGAAGTCAACCTCTGAGTTCTTGACCCTGTATAGGAAAATTTGAATAATGACTTCCTGTGTTCTTAAAATTGTGAATTAAGGCAGCGTTTCCCTTCATGAGAGTTGTATAGTCAGAGTGAAGAAAATCCCTGAACTTGGAGCTGTTTGATTGAACTGGGAAGATTTCTTCTGGCGCTTAGCCACCACCGCTGCCCCTTTGTCTCACCTTTACTATTACTCCTGGGTCGTGCCCTTCAGAGTCAGTTCATGGGCTCAGTTTCATGGTTTCAGTTCCATTGTGTCCCAAACGCTTGCAGTTAGAGCTTCCAGAGTTTCGGTTACTGTATGCTACTTTTCCCCCTGAATCCTTCTTTCTACCCTACTCAGCCCCCGTAGCTGAATTCAGTCTATTCTCTTTGCACAGAAATTTAGATATGATTCTCATATATAAAAATACATAAAATGTTTAATAATGTGTACAAATTATGACCAGTTTCCTAGAGAGTATGCAATTGTAAAACAACGAGGAAAGTGAAATACAATGGTTAAAGAGGCCAAAGCAGAAGGGCAAAGAAGAGCAAAGCCGTGACATCCAGATTCAAACATCTCTATCCACTAAGATTCCCCAAGCCTCTACTAATTCTGCCTACTATTAAGCCTTGGTTATTCTGGTGGCTTCTCAGGCAAGGTACCAGGTCCTAAGCCTACTGAGTATTTGCCACTAAAATGATCTCAGTCGCACCACTAATAGGCTTGTTTCTTTTAGTACAATGTCATTGCTCAGAATTATAAATGGGATATTCCAATTAGGTCTTAATAGGATATGTCAATAGCCATGGATTTAGTCTAAAGGATCTGGGGAGAGGGTCCTTTAGTCTGGGAACTATGTTACATGAAATGTTCAAATAGATGTCTAAATCACATTATATTGACAACTAATTTAAAATGTTAGCATCATAAGGGATCTGTGGAGCCAGCTACTCTTCTGGCAATTGATCAACAGTCAGAACAACCCTAGAATCTCACCCAGCTTTGGAAGACCTGAAATTACAACCATCAAAGTAGACTGTGTTCTTTCAGGATTTGCTATGTGATGTATCAGTTTACAGTATTATCTTTCAAAACATTGCCTGGAAACTCTGAAAGCCTCACATGTGACCTAAGGCTGGGGGTACATGGGTTGATTTCATGGCAATAATATTTATAGTACAATGCCTATATTTTGGTACTGTGAGAAGTAATCATTTCTATTATATAATTGTTTTTTAGCAGTTGCAAATAAACCATAGAGTTAGGACTTCCACAATCTGCACAATAAATCTGTTTTAAAACTGTATCTCTGTTCTAAGTAATAGAATCATAATTAAGATGTGCATTTAAATACACAAAGAAAATAGGCTTCACCATTTTATCTTTTTCAGAGAAGATTAATTATCCTCACGGCCACCATCCTCCAACACAGAGAAAAAGTAAGCTTTGTAGAATACAATAACCATAGTTTAATGCAATAATTAATACTATTTAAGGTAAAAACCCTGAAGTATGTAGAATAATAGGCCCCAAAGCTTTCCACGCCCTGATCCCTGAAAAATGTAAATATGATATATTAAATGGTAAAAAGACCCTTGTAGATGGAGATAAGATTACAAATCTTAAAATAGGGAGATAAAACTCTATTATCCAAATGAACCAAAGGTAATAACACGGGCCCTTAAAAGTATGCCCTGGTAAGTAAGTAAGAAGAGGAAAACACAAAAGTCAGTCAGAGAGATATGATGGAAGAGACAAGAAAGATTTAAAACATGATGCAGACTCAACCCACTATTGAAACTTTGAAGATGGAGCAAAGGGGCATGCGTCAACGAATGTAGGGAGCATCTATAAGCCTGGAACAACCCTCAGCTTATAGCTAGCAAGGAAATGGGGATCTCAGTCCTACAAACACAAGGAACTGAATTCTGTCTACAACCTGAGGGAACAAGAGAACAGATTCCCCCATGAGCCTCCAGAAAGAAACATTGCCTTACTGACACTGATTTCAGCCCAGTGAGACCCATTTTGGACTTCCGACCTCAGAACTATGAGATAATATATTTATGTTATTTTAAGTTGGTAACTTGTTATGAAAATAATACTAAACTAATTCATATGTTCTCCCTCTTCTTCTTCTCCCACCTTCTGAAAACCTTCAGATGGTGCCTGGGTATATGGAGAGGGTCTGGCTTTTCCGAATTCAAGACAGTGGAGTGAAAGGCCTAAGAACTTTCTTCTAGATCTAATGTGGAAGCTGGTATAACCTGTGACCTCTCAGCCAAGCCCTGCAGTCCCCCCATGCTTTCAAGAGGCTCAGGGGACACTGAAGCCCCTCTGAGCCTGGGCCTGTCAGAAATCTTTTGAGATGAGAAAATAATGAGGCTAGTCTATCCGTTTCTTAATGGAGACGGTGAGAGTTTGCTAAAAAGGAAAAACAACCCAAAGAGTTAATATACAAATGAGTATCTTAATAAATTACCCAGCTGTACAAGCTCTTGCAGTACACCAATCTTAAAACATCTGAATTTAAGCAAGAAGTGTAGGAAGCAAGGAGACTGTGTAATGTAGGACGAGCATGGAGTTCAAATCCAATGTCATTTGCTTCAGGGCTACATGATCACAATCAAGTTATGCAACACTTCTGATTCCCAGTAGTTTCTCAGTGGATAGAGAAAATGTGAAATGTAATACCTCCTACTTCAGATTGTTGTGATGAGTACATGAATAATGTATGGTCAGCATCTAGCACCCATGTTTGTCCCCATTAACAAAATTCTTTTAGGCCTAGTAGTTCCTCATTTCCTTCTGGCTTTAGGTAGAAAAGACTGTATTCTCAGATGCTTTCTAATTTGACTTTAGTTTACCTTTAAATGAATTTACTAATTCCCTACTCTACAGATAATATTTATTCTACTTGACTACTAATTTACTTACTTGCATGCATACCTCCTAGAATATTATTTATAAAAAAATATTTTAAATTTATTATTCTAACTTAACTAAGTTTACTATGTACTTCTGTTAAGCAGAAAAAGGATAAATTATGTCATTATTTTTATTTGATTTCCAATTATTGTTAGCTTTTTAATCATTGGATATATCTGATATTTTCTCTAATAAAAGAAAAATGTAGACATGAGCCCCTTAGATTTATCTTTTGAAAGCAAATTTTCAAATTACTATGCAGTGAATAGGTACATTCATAATGTACTGCATGAATAAACATCAATGATGTTTAGAAAAAAATTTAACATTTTAATGGGACATAAATGAGTTTCTGCAAGTGACAGAACTCAACTGTTGCTCATCAGCAGACAAGTAAAATTAAGTTTATGAAAATGATCTACATCAAGCAAAATGATGTAAGAAAACAGAATTGGGTTCTTCTTTTAATACAATGTTTTTATGAGTATTAAGTACTTGAATGGCAAACAATTTAAATTTAACTGAAATACTGTAAATTTTTTTAATTCATATTCACAAATAAATAAACATAAATCTTTGTGTATGTTTGTGTATGGTTCAAAGACACTCACTGATAGGAGAGTTGAAAACTGAAGCTTTTAGAAATAGTTTTGATCCACTTTTCTCTTGTGTTTCTGTTAATACAGGCAAAACATTGTACTTATTTCTGTTTTTAGGCCATAAATCTTTAGGGTTTCTTTCATAAAATAACTTCTTAACAGGACTTCATAACACTATCAGTGACTACCACCCTAATCTAGCTATGAAAAGAGGACTTAATCAAATAAGGTAACAAATAATACATATCAGTATAAAATTTATTCACTTTTCAGTTTGTTTTTATTCTTGTTGAAGTCTGTGTTGCATTGGACAGTGGTGAGTGGGCCAGAAGGAAATAGTAGTATTGATCAGTATGAATGCCAACAATGAAAATCCAATAGGCTGGAGAGAAGTTTTGGAGTATAATCACTTTTAAAATATATTTCTAAAACTAGTCTTGTCTAATTTCCAGCCTTGTAACAAAATGACACTTAATCATCCCACACTAATACCTTTCATAATCTTAGAAAGAGATTCTACAGTACTCTTAAATAACTCATTCCGATATCTTAAGATGCTCTTAATTCAAAAGTTTCCTCTTCAGTCGCTTCCTGATGTGATTGCTATAGCTGCATAAGAAATGCAGCTAATATGATTCACTCTTAAAACCATATCCCCTCTAATTTTTGAGGACAGAATTATACCAAAGCTCTTAAATTTTATATTGTTGCAGAGAGAACCGTCTACTTCTTTGTAAGTAACTCTTAGATAATAAAATGACACACAATTAATTTTTAAAAACTAGCGATGAACATAGCCCATAGTAGCACAAGTTGGAGATCATCAATTATTAGATGGGTTCCTTTATAAACAAGGCACATTTTGAACCAGAGTTGAAGTAAAGATGTATGGGCAGCCATGTTAGGTTAGTCAGCAAAACAGCCAGTAAAATGCTCATAGTTATTTTTTACAAACTATCAAATTGAATCACCAATCCATTAAATTTAAACTTCCAGCATGTAGCAAATCTGTAATTAAACTAAACTAATTAACATTTTATTGTCATATGAAGAATGCATTTATTCTGTTTATATGGGATTATATTTATAAGATTTTCTATAGACCATCTGTGTGGTCTCTTCTAAAGCACCATCTATCTTGTAGCATGCTTCCATAGCAGAAAAAAAAAATCTGTGGTTGGTGCAAGAAATTTATTCACCACTAAAAAAGCATTTTCTAATTTAGAAACAAAAAAATAGGTACAGTATATTGTCAACTGACCCTTACTGCCTATAGAAAGTTGATTTTGTTTGCAAACCATATGTTTGATATCTAAATCATGTTCAAAGTCTTTCATTCATGATTCTAGGTTGATACAGTCCTCCTTAAAAAATGTATTTATCTTTTCTAGCACTCCTCAAATACTAAATACCTAACTAGATTGCAAGAAGAATCTTTAATTCCATCATTTTACTCTGGTAATTGCTTTTTCTTCCTTATGTTTAACCAGGGTAAATTAACTATAATTTTAAATTTCTCTTGACATTTGCTATCAGATGCCGTATAAAACATGAATAAGGTGAGGAATGATGAAAAGACAACAGAAATAAATCTTTTCTACAACAGCAACAACAAAAAGGTATTGCTTACGTGGGTCAAAATGATTACTACAAAGACATCCAGAGACCCCTTATATTGCATTAATCCCAAAACAAGTTTCCAAACTCCAGAGCGCCATGTGTAAATTGAAAGGCAAGTGCCCCAGAGAAAGGGGAGCCACTTCTGAGCTGCCAATGAATTGTCGGCAGGTGGTGGTGCCAACCTTGTGTGCCTATCTCCTGGTTTTTTCAAAAAAAGGCCAAAATTTAGATAGCTTTTGTTGGCCATCTAGTCTATTTGTTGTTGTTATAATGCTGTTCAGGCTAAGCAAAGCATGTGACAGAAGGATTTAATCAACCCTTGAACTCTCAGTTTACAATCTTTTCCTCAGGTTTTGTTGCCAGGCAATATCCTACCCCTGCAGAATAACCTTGTAAAATAAACTTTTTAACAATAAGAATGAGTTTTTCTGCCTTATATATATTTAATTGATATCATTGACAGAATATCCAGTGGGGAGCTGGGAAACCTTAGTTGCATTGCCTTTTTGCCACTGTCTAGTTTTTAGGCTTATGGTGACAGCAACAATAACAACAAGCATACGCATTTATTAAGTACTTGTTGTTTTGAGTTCACAGCATGGTACTAAGTGCTTTACTTGTATTCTTTCTTCTAATCCTCTTAACAACCCTATCAGGGGCTGTGATTATAATAATTCCTACTCTATGCTTATAACAGAAAGCATTCTTGAGCACCCAATGTATGCCAGACACCACATAATACATTAATTATTATTAATTGATGCATTAATTATTTAATACTTGTTAATTATTAAAACAGATATATTCCTGCAATACTGGATTTTCGTATACAGTGGGGAAGACAGAACATAAACAATAAACAACTGTGCGATACAAATCATGATAAATGTCACAAAGTACTTAGAATAACTTGCCTAGGGCCACACAAATAATTAATTGCAAAGCTAGAATTTAGAATAACTAACACTTATTAAGCACTTAATATATGCCAGCGCTATGCTAAATGCACTACAAAGATTAGCTCATTGAAACCTCAAAACAATTCTGTGAATTAGGTGCTCTTTCTTCCCTGTTTCAGATGAGTTACCTGAGGCACAAAAACACTGTGTGATTTGTTCAAGTTGCCCACCTAGTAAGTGATGAAGCTGGGATTTGAATCCAGTCAGCCACGATCTCTGCCACAAACCATTCTGTCTTTATTAAGCAAGTCGTTTCGTCTCTCCGGAGGCTCAACTGTAAATCCTCACCTAGTTTACCGAAGTGTAAATTATAGTTGGATATGCAGGTGGGGAAGCCTAATAGGTGGAAGAGAGAATTGGACTTGATACTTTATGTTGCCTTTCTGGCCTATGATTTTAATTTGAATTTTCGGTAAAGTATATAAATCAAGATTGCGTCTTTTCCACATTGAGAAATGATTTTGTTGGTGTTGCTCAAAACATTCTGGGGATAAATTTACTAAGTAAGATTTTGTTATAAAACCATTCATATCATGGCCACATATGCCTCACATTAAATCTTAACAAAATTTAATCTTGTATGTTTTCAATGTCAAATCCAACTCACTGGTCTTTAACATTATTAGCCAAGGGGTCACCTTATCAACGACTGCTGATTATTTTCTATGCTCCATAGCTTTTCATTTCTCTCATTCTTCCGGAATACAAACTTGTGGTATTATTGACTTCAAGTTCCCCAAGTCTTTAAAAAGTAGTAGTTTATATTTGGATTAAAAATGTCACAAGATCATTTGTCATTAATTGCAAAGAATGGTGATTCACCTATGCCCCAGCATTCTGATAGCCAGAACAGTGTTATCATATTATTGTTAGAATTTAGACACTGTGTGAGGAAGAATTTTTATAAACGTTTATTGCTTACAAAACTAAAATATAGTTTTGCAAAGAAACGATCAAGTCTTACATAATATCAATTACATAGAATGGACGTGATTATTTCATTTGGCTACTGGGATGTTAGTATAAACTATAATCACTACATCATTACATTCCAAAATCCATATTCTTTGGCATTGTAAAATAGAATATCAACTATAGTATTTGTTGGTATTACTGGATCTTGTTCAGTAGAAAAAAAATTGGGGAATACACACACACACACACACACACACACACACACACACACATACATATGGATAGGCTTAGAATAAATTGCCATGTAAACAATAGCTATAAAATTCTAGAATCTACTTTTATGGAAGAACAAAAGGTTTTCCTTTTAATTTGGTATGTAACATGCTCCTAAGATGTGACATTGTAGCAGCACTTCCAACGGCTTACGTTTGTCATAGACTAGTGAAAAAATCATATAATAACATTTTGTCGATGGCTCTGTATCTTTCCCAGAGAATTTACACACAGGAAAACAGTCTCATAGGATTCCATTGCAAAAGCACAGGTGAAAAGGAGAACATCTGGCTCTTAACGGGGCCTCAGAGGAAGTGACCTGATATGATGGAAGTCATTATAATCACAAGGTCCTGATGCACTTCAGAAAAAATGACATACTAACCTATGAACTACTATAGCTAATTAAAATAGTCTCCAGGGAAACCTATTAAACTTCTTGTAGATAAACATTCATTATTAACATTTGATGTTCTGTGTCTTCTCAGGGTACTCTGATGAAATCTTTTATCTTTTAATCAAATTTCTCCTTATGAAAATATGAATATTTTAATATGTTGCAATTGCTTGTCTCTGGACATCATAATTAAATTTTGGTGGGATAAAATTATTCACCTGTTAGATATCTGCAGATTTTAAACAGTATCGTTCATGTTACATTCCAAAATGTTACAGATGGTAAACACTTAAAAATATATTTAGCATCTATTGAAGAAACTGCAGCCCCAAGACCTACTAATGCATTTCAACACTCTCCCTATTGTTTGATTTATGACCAGGAGGTATCCATTTAAACCAAAATTCACTGTTCTAGCCATTGGATCCTTCCGTGGGCCTGGGTCAATCTCTAGATTCCTTCCACCAAAGGGAACATGGAACATTTGGAGAATTCAGGGAACAGTAGCGATCATAACTCACACTGAAGGTGATAGATAAAGTATTAAAGGTTTACGAGGCCTTCAGCTGAAAAACTAAGATAAACACTGACCTTTTTTTGGTATGTAATAATTTATAAGCTGTATTTTGGTATTGTGAAAGTTTCCTTACTTGCTCTTTGTGCAAAATGGGGACCAAGGACCAACTATCCATTAAAGTTAGAACAACATATGTTGAACTTAGAGAGATGTTTGAAAATACTCATGCTACATGTAAGAAGCAAATTTCTAATGAGTCATTAAAAATGAAATGAATCTGAAATCCTTATTTAGAGGATTTTATGAAACAAGATTGCTTCTTATCAGTCTCAGAAGTCATATAGGCCCTTAGTAGTGTGGGCCACACTGCAGTCATTTTTCAGATTCTCACTCTTGGCCACTTTCCTGGACATACTCTAGAATGTAGCTATGAGGATTAATTATGTGACCACTGGGTTAAATTTCTGGAGAGCTGGCAAAATATTATTTCTGGATGTATCTGTGACAGTGCTTCTGGAAGAAATTAGTATTTGAATCAGTAGACTTAAGATCACCCCCACCAATACGAGTCGGCATCATCCAATCCATTGAAGCTTAAATGGAAAAAAAAAAAGAGAGAGAGAGAGAGAGAGAAGGAGCAAATTTGCTCTCTGCTTGAGGCTAGGAGATAGGACATCTATCTCCTCTTATCTCCTCTTGCCTTAGGACATCTGAATTCTTGGTTCTTGAGCCTTTGGATTCAAATTTGTACCATCAGCTTCCCTAGTTCTCAACCCTACAGGTTTGGACTGGAACTATACCACCAGCTTTCCTGCTTTCAGAGATGGCAGATTGTGGAACTTTCAGCTTTCATAATTGTATAAGGTGACCCTTTCTAATAAATCTCTTTATTTCTATCTCTGTCTCTACTCTGTCCCTATCTATATCTATCTATCTATCTATCTATCATCTATCATCGATCTATCATCTATCATGTTGGTTCTGTTTCTCCGGAAAACTGAATAATATAGTAGCCATGTTAATTTTCCAGCTATGCATAATTTTTCGTGCCTTTGAGTGTTTGCACAGACCTTTACCTAGTAGCTCACTTTTCCCATGAACACTTCTGCTAATCTTTCTTTCAAGACAGATCAAATATGACTAGCTTTCTGAGACCCCTCCGACTCCAGATACTTTCTTTTCCTTTTGTGCGTATTGTCCTTAACTAAATTACAACTCCATTAGAGTGTATGTAACATATTATGACACTAAAGTTATATATTAAAAACTACTAAACATATAATAAATATAAAGCATGTCTTTGTCATGGGTCTGACAGACAGCTTATTAGATGCACCTTTCATTTGGTCAAGAAGTCACTTAGGATAATCATGAATTCTTAATGCTTAGGGACCTTCAGTTGCAAGCAACAACCTAGTAAATTAACTGATTCAAATGACTCTAGTAAAAGCAAAAAGAAAGAATTTAATATAAGGATATATATAGAATAGCTTACACATCCACAGGAAAAGCTAAAGACATTTTCTTCTGAAAGAATAGAAAACAAAATGACTCCAGATTCTAAGTAGCTGGAATGAAAGTCTTTTCTGGACCATTTAAGGAATTTAGCCCCACTTTTCATCTTTGCTCGAAACTCAAAATTCCCAGAAAAAAAAGAATCAGATTAACCTAGTTTCAATCATATGCCTCTTGGCTGGTAAAGGGCACGGGGCCTTGATTGACGTTAAGAATGGGCACAATGGGAAGAAGTGGTTGCCCAAAGTAAATGAAGGTGAAATTGCCAAAAAAGAATCATCGCTTGGTAGACAGAATAACGGATGTCTACTGCAGATGCCTGTTGGTGGAGCACATACATTTTCTTTTGACTCTATACATTAAAATATATGTTTTAAAAGTTAGCATATAATAATGAATAAACACCTTAACTTTCTTCTATTCTTTAATTTCAGTTGGAATAATCTTAAACCTAAAATTGTAATATGACATTCTGAAAATACAAGCCTTGGTCTAGAAAAGAAACGTCCTATAATGTGAAAAATAATAAGAATGTAATTTTATGAATTGAGTAGATAAAGGATAAAAAAGAAGCTTTAAAAATCTCTTAAGACATCCTTTCTGATGCTTCACTTTATTTGTACTACCTAAGAAAAAGACATATATTTACCGAAAAGTTAATAGTAAAAAAATCCTCAATAACAAAACAGGTTTCTAAGACCATATTTCTTCATGAACTCTCAATTTATATACATTTTATGCTGTCAAAAACAATAGAGTCAGCTATGCTTAAGTTTATGGCTCTGGGGAAACCTGATAAGATTGAGCGTTTAACAAAACTTGTGACAGAATCAGGATGAAGCCCACCCATTTGTCTTGCTGGCCCACAGTGAGTAATTTAAATGTTTGTTCATATAAACTAAACTGGTACAGGAACGAATCATTTTGATTGGTTTATTTGCTTACACAAAAAGCTAAACCACTGGGAGGATGAGAGCTAAAAGTGAACAGATCAAAATGTCAACAATCCCTCTTCCATTTTTGAATTTTGATTCAAGAGTAAATGTATTTTCTCTGATAGTTCTATGGTCCCTTACTTTCCTACCTATCAACCAACATTTACTGAATAAATGTCATTGAAACACTATGGTATCCCAGGTGCTAGGTTAATAAGTAGTTAGATAATGAAGAAAGAAAAGCAATAATGGGAATTTTTAAACGTGTATCTGGTAACCCAGAGATCCAGCCTTTCAGCAATAGTCTCCTCTCCCGTAGCGAATTTAATTTGTTTATTCACATCTGGGTGGGAGTCTTGAATATGTCCTTATATTGGCTTTTTTTTCTTTTTTTTCTTTCTTACTATTTTTGTGAGCTTTATTGAGGTATAATGTACATACAATAAAAAATATCAATTTTAAGTGATCGGTTTTAATTCTAAGAGTTTTGACAAATGTACATATTCATATGACCACTACTACAATCATGATCTAGAACACTGTCATTAGCTTTCCTATCTATGTCCCTTAGCAATGCCTCTCTTATCTTCTAGGAAACACTGATCTGCTTTCTGTGGGTGTTTTTTTTTTCTTTTTTCTAATTTAGCATACTTTCGAGAGTCATCTATATTATTAGTATAACAGTAGTTTATGGTAGATGGCACTCATTTTGTGAATATACCACAAATTAAGCATGTACCACTTGATGATATTTAAGTTCTTTCCAGTTTGGGGCTACTAGAAATAAAGTTGCTATGAACATTCAAATACAAGCATTTAGATACAACCAAATATCATTTCTCTTGAGTTGATACCTAGAAGTAAGATTGCTAGGTCATGTGGTAAGAATATGTTTAACTTTATGACGAGCTACCAAACTTTTTTGCAAAATGGCTGTGCCATTTTATGTTATGTTCCCACCAGCAATGCATGAGAATTTTAATTGTTCCATGTTCTTACATTTATAGTTTAATAGTTTTAGCTCTATGATCTACTTTAGGTTAAATTGTGAATATGGTTTGAGATAATGATTGAGATTCTTTCTCTCTCTCATCACTCTCTCTCCATTTCCCTCTTTCTCTCCCTTTCCCTCTCCCTCTCCTTCTCTCTCCCTCTCTCTCCTTCTACCTCTCTCTCATACATGGATATCCAGTTGTTTCAACACCATTTATTCATAAGATCATCATCTCCCCATTATCTTTTCTTGGCATCTACCCTGGAAAATCAATTTGTGAACTTTCTGTTCTGTTCCATTGATCTATATTTCTACCTGTACACCAATACACCCATCTGGAAATTTTGCTTGATATTAGATCTTGAAAAATCAGATGGTGTAAGTCTTGCAATTTGTTCTACTTTTTCAAAATTGTTTTGACCAATCTCGGTCTTTTCCATATATATGAAAATTTTAAAATCAGTTTTTAACATCTACAAAAGTCTTCTGGAAATTGATTGGGATCAACCTAAATTTGTTGATGGGTTGGGAAAACTGGCATTTTAATAACATTGTACCTTCTAATCCATAATCAGGGTACGTCTCTTCATTTGTTTGTGTCTTCTTTCATTTCTCTTAGAAATGTTTTGTAGTTTTCAGTATACATGCCTTGCATATATTTTGTTAAATTTATTTCCAAGTATTTTATATTTTTAAATGGCATTGTTCATTTACTTTTGATTTTCAATTGTTTATTGCTAATATAAAGACATAAAATTTTTTGTGCATAAACTTGTTTCCTGGCACCTTGTTAAATTGAGACTTTCATAGATTCTTTGGAATTTTATATAGATGATCATACTATCTATAAATAAAGACCACTTTATTTTTTTCTTTTCCAATCTGTAAGCCTTATTCTTTTTATTTGCATATAACAATAGCTAGGAATTCTAGTAAATTGAATAAAACTGGTGAGAGTAGACATCCTTGCTTTGTTTCCTATTTTAAGGGAAAAGAATTTAGTATTATTTAGTATTTCACCATTAAGTATAAAGATACTATAGGTTTTTCTCATAGGTGTTTTTAACCAAATTAAGAGTGCTACCTCCTCTTCTTAATAGGCTTGAGAGCCTTCATCGTAAATACATTTTGAATCTTGTTAAATGCTTTTTCTGCATCTATGGAGATGATCACATGGGTTCTCTTTTTCATTTGTTAATATGGTGAATTACATTGATTCATTTTTGAATTCTAAGCCAACTTTGCATCCCTAGCATAAACCAAGCTTGGTCATTATTAATCATCTTTTTAAAAATATTTCTGGATTTGATTTGCTAACATTTCATTAAAGCTTTTTCATCTATGTTTATGCAGAATTCTGATCTCTGGTTTTCTTTCTTATAATGTCTTTGATTTGCTATCAGGATAATGCTAGCCACAAAAAAAAAAATAAGTTGCAAAATGTTTTTTCTTTTTCTTTTTTCTTTTTTTTGGAGGAGTTTGTGAACACTTTCTTCTTTAACATTAGTTAAGATTTGCCAAGGAAACTTCTTGGACCTAGAGTTTTCTTTGGGGAAAGATTTTAACTACAAATTCAATTTCTTTAAAAGGTCTAGGATTGTTTAAGTGATTAACTTCTTGAGTGAGCTTTGATGACTGGTATCTCACAAGGATTTTCGCATTTCACATGTTATTCAATTATTTGACATAAAGTTTGTCATGATATACTCCTTACTCTTAAGGGTTCATAATAATGTCCCTTTTCTCATTCCTGATATTAACAATTTTTGTCTTTTCTTTTTTCCTGATCAGTCTACTAAAGGTTTATCAATTCTATCAATCTTTAAAAAAAAAAAAGTTTTGTTTTCATTGTCATTCTCTATTATTTTTCTGATTTCTATTTAATTGATTTTACCTCTTATGTTTATTATTTTCTTCTTTTTGCTTTAATTCATTGCTTTTTTTCTAGTTTCTTTAAGTGAATGTTTAGGTTATTAATTTAGGACCTTCTTCTTAATATGAATATTTAATACTTTAAATTTCTTATAAACATTGTTTTAACTACATCACACAAATTTTGATATTCCGTGATTCATTATCATTAAGTTTAAAATATATTCTTATTTTCTTAGTGACTTTAACTGGAGTGATAGTTGTGGAAATGATAAAAAGTGATAAGATTTAAGATATATTATTTATATTTAAGATACACACACACACACACACACACACATACACACACGCACACACACATACACAAGGGAGGAGAGAGATTGAGAGACATGAATTGATAAGGAATGAAAAAATGAGAGACGAGCCTGACCTTCACAATTTTGTTAGGGCTGGCAAGATGAGATTGAATTTCACATGATTTTGGCAGCATGTATTGAGATTACTTTCAGTTCAGTAGGTTGCACATTTTGGAGACTATGTATGGTCTAGGACCCTCAGACAACATATAAAAATTGCACCTCAATATACTGAATAATGTATGTAAACTACCATAGCTAAGAATGAGAATATTTTGATAGCTTGTTGGCTCTGACAAATGATAATATATAGGCTTACCCCTTGTGATATATGCTGTCACCGAACTGCTTGCACTATCTCAAATCCCTTCTTAGCAATATTTCATCTGGTTGGATTTGAGTGCGGCAAAAAGAATTTTACTGTATAGATAACTTCTCCCCAACTTACCTTTGCAGCCTCTTGCCCACCATGTCCTCAATGCAAAAATCCCACTGTGCTCTTTCCACATTTTTTAAATATTTCCCCATGCCTCCAAAGCTCTTCCCCTTATACTCCACAGGCAAAACACTTGTAATTCTTCAAGAATTTGCTCCAAAGTCACTTGATTTGAGAAACATTTCTAAATCTACCTCTTTCTGCTCACCTTCTCATCCCAGGTAGGTTTTTGTCACCCCCACCCTCCACCTCTCCAAACAGAAAGTAGCATTTGCTTGTTACTGCATGTCACTTCTCCAGCACCCCCATCTCCCTAATCGCAAGGCCTCGCATCCACAACACTACGTAGCTATTCTATGTTACAAAATTCAGTTCTAATATTAATAGTCAGCATTGAGTCTTTTACAACACACCAGACACTATGCAATGCATTACCTAATTAATTCCTACAACAAGCCTATAGGTAGATCATGGATTTTTCTCACATGAGAAGACAGAGGTTAAGCAATTTCACAAAGATCACAGCTGGTATAGGCAGTGCCAAGATTCAGATCCAGCCTATCTACTTTCCAATCAGAGCTCTGAAGCAGTAAGCATAGCGCCTCTCCAAATGATTGCTAAATTTAACTAAATAGTGCTCTAGACTGTGTCAAAGCACTAGCAGTATCTCTCAATGTTAAGAGAAGTGGAATGCCCTTTCCAAATAAAGGATGAAGCTTTCTATTCCATAACTTCACAAACATACCCAAGTATAACAAAAATGGTTTGTTTGGTTTTTTTAGAGATTTAAATGAAACATCTTAAAATTGACAATGGGTCTGTCCATTTAAATTGTTATGCAATGGCAGCACATATTATAGCTCTTTCTAGATAAATGCTCACCAATTTAGATTTTGAGAGATTCATATAATTATTTGAACTAAATCTTGAGAAATTTCTACATAACACTGTAAGGAGGGTTACCAATTGTTCTCATTAGTAACTTGAGTGAAATAATCTCAGCAAAGGGAGTAAAGGCATGTTTAAGCACAAAAATAAATTGGTTGTTCCTCCTCCCTGATTGCTGGAATTGAGCCTTCCAGGGGAGAGCACAGGTGGCACCCATATCAGGGAGCACTGCCACAGGATCTGTTATTTGTCTAAAGAGAGAGCTCCACCTGAAAATCAAACATCCTAAGCTGAGCCTAAATTTATTCAAGAAAAATAAACTCAGTAGATAAGGATGGTCTGTAAATTGTCAAAAGACAAGTATCTGATCGAACTTTAACTGCATTTCTGGGACCAAGATGGACAATGGCCCTGCAGGAACAATGTACACCACAGAAATGTCTTGAAGTCAGTGAGTGGTAGCAGGTCTTTGTTTCATTGAAGTCACAATAAATAATATTTGTGCAAAAAATAAAATAGAAGAAAGATAAGTCAAATGTTTGGTATGCAGTATAAAACGTTTATAGTCGTAGTAGAAAGAAAAATAACTAGTTGAAGAAAATATTCTCAAAAAAAGTTTGTTTGTCCCACTTTAGCCTAAACGTACTTCCTGAGGGCAGTCTTCTCATCCCCTGACTAGGTTAAATATACTGCTGTATGTTGTAGTTGTACTCTCCCTTGGTAGTACTTATCATAATTGTATTTATATTGATGTGTTATTTGTATGACTGTTAATGACTGCTTCCTCACCACACCCTAGGAGCAGACATCATGTCTTTCTTACTTTATATCTCCAGTTTTTCACACATGCATGAGGTGCTTAAAAATTACTTGATAAGTAAATGAATGGCTGTTCTCATGCAAACTCTTGACGGTGTAGAGAGAGGGAGAGAAAAAAGGTAGGATTAACTTTTAACACTAACATAGAAACAGGTACTCAAATTAAGAGAGAAAATAAAATTTCTAAATCTGAAACCTAGGTTCACCTAGAACCATCAACATGAATCCTCTTCTAGTTTCTAGTAAGACTTATTTGGATCTAGGATAAGGAGGGGAAGAAAAGCTCTAGTAAGAGCTTCCCAGCCTTGTTCAGAAATGTTATCACGTTGATGCCATAAAGAACCTGCCAAAATACTTACAACATAATCTGGATTATTTAAACATAGAGTTCTCTTAATATTCTTTTAATTCCTAAATCCTGGATTGTATCTTCATAAAAAAAAATAAATTGGAAAATTGAAGATATACCTAGACAGGAATGCAAATGAATTACATTGTATATGTTGTTCAACAGGTTAAACATGCTAAACATAAATGTTGCAGCTAATAACACTCTGGGCATGCTATGAATTTATGGCGTCACATTTATTGCAATTATTGATTTACATAAGTATTACAATTTCTCTATCGCTATAACAGATTTTAGCTTGAAAGGACCATAAACCAAGATGCTCACTACAGTTTAATGTTGGCAGCTGGTGAGGAGATGAATTCCAAGCCAGAAGAGAAAGTAGGCAGGAGGTTCCTGCTGTTTCCTAAGGAGAGTGTCCCTGGGTGATACATCTGCTGTTGAAACATCAAAACACATTTCATTGTGGAATCCTCCCACATGCACAATCCAGACTTATTTGATTTTAAATTTATCTGGAAAAAACAAAAAGACATACACATTTTCTAATTTTAAGAAAAAATGCCAAACTCTTTTAATAAATATTGACTTTTGTGGTAGGCAAAATAATGCCCCCGCTAAAGACTTCCATGTTCTAATCTCTCAAACATGTGATTATGTTACCTTACATGGCAAAAGGGACTTTTCATATGTTATTAAGTTAAGGATCTTGAAATGGGAAGGTTATCATGAATTATCTGGGTGAATCTAATGTAACCAAAAGGGTCTTTATAAGAGAGAGACATGAAGGTCATAGAGAAATAGATGTAACAATGGAAGCACAGGTTGGAGAAATGCCATTGCTGGAAGGGAGGCACCAGACAAGGAATAAAGCAGCTTCTAGAAGCTGGGAAAAGCAAAGAAAGGATTTCCTCCTAGAGACTCCAAAAGGAACACAGCCTTGCCAACATCTTGATTTTAGACTTATAAGAACCATTTTTAGACTTCTGATCTACAAAATAGTAAGAACATTTGTGTTGTTTTAAACCAGTAAGTATGCAGTAATTTGTTACAGCAACTATAGGAAACTGATACAGTTTGTGTTTATGTTGTCGACCTGTATTATTTCTAGCAATAATTTCTTTCTGTAGGCTAATTTTCTTTGCCATGAATTTTATTCTTAATCTTACTTCAGGTGATTCAGTTTATCCAAGTGATCAATTGATCTGGGAAGGCAAGACATAGTGGTCAATAGTCAAACTACAAGTAGAGTATTTATTGAGCATTTGCTACATTTATGCATTATACTACATAGTCAAATGCTATGCTGCGCTATATTTAATACATTTTTCTGATAGGTGCTATCAGGGTAAAAAAAAATTATGCCATATTCTCTATTTATCCAAAGCTTACTGTCTCATTGGGAGAGCTGCTAACTTCACATGTGAAGCAATAGTGTTAAAGAATAACTCTAGGACCTTTGTGCTCTTGTGAAATATGACTAATGTAGTACCAAATACAAGGAGCTGTACAATATTCACCCTAAAAAAGTAAGTGAGTATTCTCCTAGTTCAAAAAACAATTTCTATTCTATAAGTTTCCTGAATAGGCCTACATTTATCTTTACATGTTTCCTTTCAACATTAAAAAGAAAAGAACATTCTAATAGAAATTCTTCATCCTAGGGATTATGTAAACAACTTCATTTGGTCAATCACAGGGTGAAATACATTTCTTCAAGACAATGCTTTAAACCTACAGGGATTCTTTAAGCATTTCCATCTCTTTCTATAACAAGCACAAAATGAAGCAATTGTCAGAAAACAATTATTTTGATTATAAATACCCAAACCAAAATAAAAATGAAGTATATATCAGTTGGCGTTCTCCAAAGAAACAAAACCAATAGGATGTTAACATACGTAGGACGAAATTCATTATGAGGAATTGATTCATGTGATTGTAGAGGCTGGCAAGTCCAAAATCTGCGGTGTGGGCTGATGGGCTTGAGACCCAGGAAAGCTGATGGTGCAGATCCAGCCTGAAGGCCAACAGGCTGGAGACTCTGACCTTCCTGCCTCCCTTTTATGAGGACCCTTTTGATGACATTAGATTCACCAGAGAATTCAGTAGAATCTTCCCATTTCAAGTTTCTTAACTAATCACATATGAAAAGCCTCTTTTGCCATGTAAGGACCCCATTCTCCCCCCAGTGGTGCAAATGAAGTCTGAAGGCAGCCTGCTGGAGAATTCCCTCTTGTTCAAGGAGGTCGGTCTTCTCGTTCTATTCAGACCTTCAACTGCTTGGATAAAGCCTATCCACATTTTTGAGGGGCATCTGCTTTACCCGCACAGTTCACCAATTTAAAGGTTAATCTCATTAACATTTAAACACTCTTCAAGTTGACATAAAATTAACCTTGCAAGCCCACTTTATATCAACTTGGCACCCATACAGATCCCCTTAAGTCATACTTAATCTCCTAATAAAGAGCATAACACGGTCATCCTTCTGCCTAATATGATACAACTATTCTGTGTACAACTGAAAACACCCTAATGTTTTCCCCAAAAGAGGATGCAGTTTTTGGTTGATGTTTATTCTTCTCCTTGATATCTTGAAACTTAAATACCTTGATGTAAAGTTAACAATATGTAAATTCTATGATATTAGTGAATGCATCTTATGTTACCTGATAAAGGGATAAGAGAAAAGAAAATAAAAATATTAGTCACACACAAAGACAAATATATTCATAACAAAATAAGGAGGGTATACTTATGACAATTACAGATCTCATTTCTATAGCTAGTCACAAGGTCATAGCTGTATTTATAACTATCTACTTCTATTTATTCCATATTTTCTTTGTCTTCAGTAAGAATTCAACTGGTTGTGGTTCTTTATGTGTTGAGATGAGCCAAATCTTCATTCCTAAAGGGTCTCATTAGCACTTCTGCCCAAATTGGGTTCTTACAGTCTTCCATTGACTTCTATCACAGGCATGGTAATACTAGATGCCTTAAGGGATCATCAATATTCTAGACATATTCTTCCTTACCTCCATTGTGGAGTTTTAGTACAGTTTCCAATTGGTAGTTGGGATCTCTCACCTCAGCCAGCACCATAAATCCCTTCTTTGCCTATTAAATCAGAGTTATGAGAAGTCCGGAATAGCCAGATATCAATCTTAACTTCCAGTTCAGGGGGATCATTGTGGTGCCTTCTAGTGGGAGCATTTCTCCCTTTAGAGCTAAGACCTCTAGACCAGCAGAGTATAATTTTACAGCGATGCCACCCTCATTTCCACCCGTTTGATTCCTGGACCTGTGAATCTTGGTTATGGTAGAAATACCACTATAGATTTTACACTGATTTAAAGCATATACAGTCTTCTAGAGAACCTTGCCCCTGTCTTGCAAGGTATTACCATTTAGTTGGCACTGTAACTAAATCTTCAAAAGGCTCTTCTGCCATTCTATCAAACTAGCTGCTTCTGGATGGTGGAGGAACATGGTAAAAGCCGTGAATTCCATGAGCCTGGGCCCATTGCCCCCCTTTTTTTACTATGAAGTAAATTCCTTAATTCGAAGCAAGCTGTGTGGAATACCATGACGGTGGATAAAGCATTCTGTAAGTCCACAGATGGTAGTTTTGGCAGAAATACTGCATGCTGGGAAGACAAATCTGAATTCAGAATAATTGTCTATTCCAGTAAGAACAAAATGCTGCCTCTTCCATGATGGAAGCAATCCAATAAAATAAATCTGTCACCAGGTAGCTGGCTGATCACCCTGGGGACTATGCCATGCTAGAGGCTCAGTGTTGGTCTCTGCTGCTGGCAGATTGGACACCCAGCAGTGGCTGTAGCCAGGCTGACCTTGGTGAATGGAAATCCATGTCATTGAGTTCACATATAACCTCCATTGGTGCCACCATAGCCATGTTTTTCATGTGTCCACTGGATGATGGTACAGGTGACTGGGGAAAGAGACTGACTGGTATCTACAGAACAAGTTATCCTATTCACTTGATTATTTAAATTCTCGCCCTCTGGTGAGCATTCACAGGGGACACAAATATCTTTAGGTTTTCATCTATTCAGAATGATCTATCCACATATCTCTTCCCCAGGCTTCCTTGTGACCATCTTTCTAATGATGTTCCTTCCAAGTCTGATCATCCAGCCAAACCATTGGCCACAGCCCATAAATTAATATTAAATTACACATCTGACCATTTCTCCTTCTAAGCACACTGAAAAGCCAGGAGCACTCCTCAAAGTTCTGTCCACTCAGAGGACTGCCCTTCACCACTGTCCTTCAGCAATATTCTAGAAAGTGGCTTTAGTGCCACAGCTGTCCACTTTCAGGTGCTGCCTGAATATCCCATGAATATCCCACAGAACCAACCATCTGTAAACTGAGACTGAGTCTTCTCTTCCTCCATCAACTGATTGCAGAGAACTCCCCATAAGGCCATAGGTGGAAACTGGGAGAAAGAAGGTAGAATAGCAGGAATGGGGACTATAGGTATTTGGGCCACATCATATAATTTACTTCCACCATCAGAACTTGCTCAGCCCTAATGCTGTATCTACCACCTCCGTCCGATGATGCTGTTGTGTGTGCCCAGCTTTATGGCTTGGTATATCAGACAACACCGAATTCATAATGGGCAGCTCAAGTTGCATGGGACCTTGGTGGCCCATGGTTAGGCATTCTGTTTATCAAAAGGAGAGTAATTATGTAATGAGGTTGCAGGGCTTCGTTTCAAAATCCTAAGGGCCTACACTGCGACTCACCTATAGGAGCCTGTCAAAGGCTCCTTATCTGCCACTGACACTTCAAGCATCATTGGATCTGCTTGATCATAGGGCAAAAATGGCAGAGCATTTTGCATAGCATCTGGGCCTATTGCAGAGCCTTCTCCTGCTCTGAGCTTCACTCAGCACTAGTAGCTTTTCTTATCACTCAGTAAACGGGCCAGAGTAAAACACACAAATGATAAACATGTGGCCTCCAGGATCTAAGAGGTCTAGTCAGCATTGCATCTCTTCTTTGGTTTTAGGAGGAGCAGGTGCAACAATTTATCCTTCACCTTAGAAGGGATATCGCAACATGCACCCAAACCCTTAGAAATTTTATTCTAGAAATTCAGGTAGAAGGCCTTGAATTTCTTTTTCAGCTTTATTGAGGTATAACTGACAAATAAATATTGTAAGATATGTAAAGTATAATTTGTGGTAGTATCACTTATGTGTGGAATCTGCAGGCCCCTAAATTCTTGTCAGATTTATTTCTTATGCTCTGACACACAAATGTCTTATCAATAATTCTAGAACAGTTTCTGCTTCTTGCTCACTAGGTCCAATTGGCACAATGTCATCAATGTAATGGACCACTCTGATATCTTGTGGAAGGGGAGGTGATCAAAATGCCTACGAACTAAACTCTGACATAGGGCTAGAGAGTTTATATACACTTGAGGTAAAATAGTAAAGGGATGCTGCTGGCTTTGTCAGCTGAAAGCAACCTGCTTCTGGTTTTCTTTACTAACAAGTGTTGAGGAAAAAACATTTTCCAGATCAATCGCTGCATACCAGGTTCCATGGGATATGTTAATTTTTCAAGCAATGAAATCACATTTTGTGTTATAGCTACAACACCTCCCATTGCATTTAGGTTTCCCAACTCAGCGGCCCAAGTTTCCACTGTAGGGTGTGGCCTACAGAGAAGAATGATCGCAGAGCTCTTTAGGGTACTCGTGCTCCCTTGCAAATTTATTTCTTACAGTCATGGTTAAAGCCGCGTCTTCTAGATCCTCCCGGGATGGGTAAAACGTCTTAAATGACAAATTCATTTCAATCTCCCTAAGTCTTTGAATTCTTTCATCTACAGTAAACCAGGGAAGGTTGGCACTTTCAACTAATCCACTGTGGAGACACCTTTTGGTCCGTGTTTCAGCCAACAAAACAAGCAAACTGTTAGGGCCTTTTCTAATGCCCCAACTACAACATTGAATGTAGAATCTCTGCTTAGTGGGCCCATAGCAGCATAGTCAAAGTTGAGCAGCAGGTGCTATGTTTAGGAATGACTAGTGTTTCAGTGTGTTCAGCAATATTTGTTGTGGATAAGAAGGAGAAAGAAAATGGGCGTTACATGGTGGACTGAATTCATACGTAAGGACTCCTTTTACAAGATATCTAGAGTAAATAGTATAACTACGTTCAAATATCATCTACCAAATCTCAAAAAGTCTTAAAGGTGACTTTGATCAAATATTCAGCCTTTAGTCGGGATTTCGAAATTGAATTGATACATCGATTTTATTTAAATAGTTTTTCATTAAGTCTTCCCTTGCACGTGCTTGGTTCTTCCCTTCCAATCTCTGTAGTATCTCTCTTTATTCCTTTTTTCTTACCTGATTTTTTTAAAAAATAGCTATTTCTTAAAGAATTAAACACTTCTATGTTTCTGACACCTCACAGTTTTAGATAATACTTGCAAAATGCATTTTCACGAGGTGCTTTTTTGAGGAAATGGTGGTTTAAAATCATTGGACTCAAAGCTCTTTCCCATTGTGTGCACTTCACTTTTCAGAATATAAATCCGTTTTGTAATTACTCCAATATTCTCATCTTAGAAACTTTGCCTGACACACCATTCCATATGTTTATGATTCTCTGAATGAAAAAGTGTTCCCTGACAACCATTCAGATATTTCCCTTTAATTTCCATTTATGCCTTATTGTCTTATAATGTTCAACTGAAAATATATGTTGCAATATTGTGTGACATTATCAGTATTACTTAAGATTTTATATACCCATATATCAGCCAAACATCAGTTAAATCTCGCTATTCTCCTTTCTGTACATCTTCCTTCCTGGAAGAGCACAGGTAATAGATTCAATTTCTCCTTCATGACAAGTTGACTTTAAGCATTTCTTACAAACTGAAGACAAGAATCAATTTGCATTTTGGTTTGAATTATTTTTAAAATGTGAACTGGAAATGGAATTTGGCTTAACGTTTGTGCAATTAAAGTGATGTACTAACTGCAATGCTTTTTAGATGAAACTTATATTAGGGTTGATTTTAAGAATAGTGTAAAGCCAAGACAGAAGACTAATTTGAAGGTCTTGCTAATAAATAACGTTGTTAGAAAAAAAGAGGGTATTCTGATGATTTGTAATCCTGCAATAATGGCTTCTAAATAGTTAAGATTAGTGTGAGAGATGAGCGCCTTTCCACCCTCTATGCCATATGCCAGCAGGGGACAAAAATCAATCTTGCAAGGGCTCTGATTACTTCTGCTCCAAGTTTCTTGTCAGCAGATTCAAAATGTGCAGGGCAATGAATCTTCCACAAGGTAGAGGTGCTGCCCATCAGCTGGAAATCTTTTTTCCCAACTTCTGGTATAATATCTGCTTGTGATAAATTAGGAGGAAAGAGAAAAATAGAAGACTATTTGGTGCAACAATTTTAATCCTGTGTTATCAGTACACAGAGAAAGTGACACCAGTTCCTATGGCTTTGAAATGAAAAATGTACTCTTGGAGGGTAGAAGCTTGAAAGTTAAGTAACAAACAAAATAATTGTCTTTGTCATCTTAAAATACCATGCTGTTTAGCAAATGATCGAGGGAGAACCACATTAAGGGTTGATGCTTTAATTAATAGGTACTAATATCTGAAACAAGGTGTCTCGACTTGGATCCACATTGGAAGCTAAAAGAAAAAAAGTGAATTCTGATTATAATAAAAACACAGAGATGTGAGCAATAAGAGAAACAAGGACAATGCGACTGACAATAATAGTTCCCCCCAAATATCCACGTGCTAATCCCCCAACTGGAAATATGTTACCTTACATGGCAGTGGACTTTGCAGATCTGATTCAGGTATACACGTTGACATGGGGAGATTATCTTAGATGCCCAGGTGGGCCCAATATAATCATAAGTGTCCTTAATGTGGAAGAGGAAGACAGAAGAGGTCAGAGTGATGCAATGCAAAAAGAATTTGACTCACCTTTGCATACTTTGAGGATGGAGGAAAGAGGCCATGAATCAAGGAGTGTGTACAGCCTCTAGAAGCTGGAAAAAGAAAAGAAATGGATCCTACAACTAACCTAAAAAAAAAAGAACATAGCCCTTCTGACACCTTGACTTTAACTCAATGAGACCAACAAGAGATGTAACTATAAGATAATAAATGTATTTTCTTTAAAGCCTTAAAATCTGTCATAATTTGTTAGAGCAGCAATAGAAAACTAATAGGGACAAGCTATAAAAATACAAAACAAGTAATAAGCTTTAAATTTATATATTATAAATTTTCCATGAATTCTTATCATTGTTCACAGAAAGATACTCTGACAAAATCTTTCTCTTTGTTCCTGATTATCTTTCAATAGTTCCCAAATGCATTTAAGTTATGAATGCCCTTTGACCTGGAAATTGCATTTCTGAAAATTTAATTAAATAATTAAAGATACGTGGAATGATTCTTTACAAGAGTGTTCGAATAGCCTCAAATTAATAATAGACTAAATGTTCAGCAGTGATGATTATTGAATAGATTTTGGCAGAACCTCAAACAACACACTAAGCAGTTATTAAAAATTACTTCAATGACAACTGATTGAATTGGAAAAAACATTCTTAATTATGTTGAGTTGAAACCAGGTACCAAATACTACGTAGGGTGTGATAATACTGATATGTAATGTTGGATATGTTGATGCATGATATTGGTGTGATGTATCTGCACCAATACTTTATACAAATTTTTCAAATATATCACCAAATAAACATATAAGTTATGAGTGTGCCTGTGTTTTAATCCTACACTTAGACTGAGAAAAACACCAAAAAATATCTTTAGACATAATATTTTTCTGCCTATATATGCATGGTGTGTGTGTGGAATTTTACATTTTTATCACTTCTAACCAAATGGTAGATGAAGAACTAAATATGCAATTGTCTTATATTTAAGCTGTTCTCTACACAACATAGTAAAGTTTAACTCAGTCTGAAAAGGCAAACAACCCAAAACAACCCAAAAGTACAGTGGATTTTGTAGGAGGTTTCCTGGACCTGGTCACTTGAACGCAGCATCGGTTATGAAACAGTACCCTACAAAGCCCACAGTCACATGACAGTCACATGAGGGTATAAAATGATACAATCTTTCCAAAAAACAATTTGGCAAAATGTATCAAAATCCTCAAAAAATTATACCTTTTGAATCAGCAATGCTATATCTAGAAATATAAAGAAATAAAGTTATTACCAATAAGAACATTCATTAAAGGCTCATTTGTGTAAGGGAAAACTCCGAAACAACTTTAATGCCCAATAAGAGGGGGACTGGGCAGTAATTCAAAATAATGTTTTCAAAGAATATTTAATTATATGGAAAAATGTGTTCAATATGTTCCTAAATGAATAAAAGCAGGCTGCAAAATTGAATATACAATATGATTCCAATTTAGAAAATAAAAAGGAAACTATGCCAAATGTTAAGAGCAGTTATCTCTGGGTAGTGGAACTCAGTTTTAGATTTTTTAACCATGTATGTATTTGTGTGTGTGTATGTGTGTATGTGTGTGTGTGTATGTGTTATGGTTTCCATTTATTCTATCATGTGCATATATTACTTTTCAAATTAAGAAGACAATTTTTGCCACTCAGATTATACCATACTCTCTGGAAGCTTCTCAGAGTCAGACCATCTACCAGAATTAAATTGAAATCAGGGTGTTTCCTCTCCTGTCTGCCCTTCTGCCTTGCCAGGTCTTGAAATTTGGTTCCCTTTAATGACTATGACTTGAGAATTTCTCACAGAATCTGTGCAAGTTGTCTTTTTAGGAACACTGATGAAGAACCATGGCCTGTCCTAGGAGTAAATCCCTTCCTTCAGAACTGATTCTGACAGTTCATCCAGAATAGCAGGACTAGGGACTGTTGGAACCTACAGCTATCACTCACTTTATAGCAATGCATAGAGGAGGGTTTGCTCTGGGCCTTGCAGTTACTCCTAGGAACACCGGCCACACAAGACAACAGTGTTACAAGCAAGCTTTCCACCAAGGAAATGGATATCGTTTATATTGTGTCTGGTTATAATCAGCTCCCAACTGGAGAAATCTCCATTTAAAATTTATTTGTCCTGGGTTTGGGCTCTCTCCTGTGGCTCATATGTGCCACAGGCAGTGGTATTAGGGTGGAACTCGTAAGGTCTTTTTAAGGAATATGAGAGAGTATTTATTTTCTCCCCATTGAGCACCTAAAGGGTGGGCTGCCTCCTTCACATGTTCTCCTCCCAGCATCTGGCGCAAACCATTGCACATAGTCAGTACTCAGTATTTTTAACTACTTGAATGATAAACGATGCTTTTTAAAGAATTCTTTTCAGAGTTCATAATGACCACTTTTGGTTGTGTATATTTATGTGTTTAGAGCTATGATGTCCCTTTTATTCTAATGCTCATGCAAAATAGAAAAGGTAATAGTGTCTCCCTTTTTCAAGGTTTTACTGGGCCTCAGATAAAAGGAAGAAATAATTCTGTCTCATTCTAAAGAAACTACAGAGTCTTTCAGTTCAAGAGATCAAAGCTGCATTAACTCTTCCAGTTACCGCCATTTGCCATTTTCTATCATTTAGCGCTCTGGAAAAGGTAATCTACTAAATAGTACCCAAGTGGCCTGGCAATTTATTAAGTGAGCAATTTATTCTTTTCTTGCTACTAAGATCAAACCATTCACCATTCAAATTCTTCACATTCCTCAGAGATAACAAGGTGGGAAAATATCCTTGTCTTACAGATGTGGAAACTAAGGTTGAGTGTTGAATTAAATCAGCAGAGCGGGGAGAAAAAGAGATTTTCCAGTGCTTACCCTAATTTTCTAATACACATTGTCCCTTTTCTAAATTTATAATTCAGTTATTTAAGCTTATCAGAGCCCTGAGAAAAGGTTGAAGGCTTCTCTTTTAGCAAATCTATGTAAAAGGAGAGCTGCTCTGGGTCTCCAGGAATAGTGCCAGTCTGAGGCATGGTTAGAAATGGGTAAGAAAATGGACTAATTCAGTTAATAAAGTGATAAACAAGAAATAATAAGTTATTAAGTCTCATGAGACAAGGAGGAGTTAAGAAGATTTCAAGATAGTTATTCTTTGCCAGTAGTTATCAAAATATTCGTGCTGAAATCATGCTTATACTAAAACCAATCCATTTTTAGAGTTTATCCATGCCTCTGGTGTTGTTCACATTAGATGAGGGTGATTTCCACTTCATCCTTCCCCCATCTCAGGTCAGACTGAGGTCGCATGACCTCAAAAATCTCTCACTGCAAACTGTGGAAAACTGTCACTGTCCTCAGAGCTGTGACAGTAGCAAAGCTCCTGGACCGCTTCACCATCCCGCCGAGGGCTCCCAGGGGCCCTCCTGCTTCATGAAAACAATAGCGGCAAGAACCGCAATGTAAGTGCAACCCTGTAATATACACGAGTTCATTTGATCATCATGGAAAATCCTACAAGATAAGTATTATCATCACTATCATAAACATGAAAAAATGAAGCCTAGAGGACGAAATAATGTGCCTATGTCCATAGAGTGAATAAATGGTGGAGTCTGGTTTTAAATCCGGGCCTATAAAATTCCAAACACTTCTCTTTCTGCATGGGATGGTGCCTCTGCGTTGTGCTATACTGTGTGGACTCTTCTGGTGAAAGTTTAAGTAACGTGCCAGGACTTAAAGTCCATCTTACCAAACTCTTCAAAAAAGTAAGAATGTGTATCATAGCAGTTCAATGGGCTCTTATTACCCAGACACAGACTAGAGTCTTCCAAAACTAACATATCTATATATGTATTAAAACATTTCCAAAATGTGACGTAGGTTCACAACATGGCACAGCAAAACTGACATTTGGTGAATGCCAAAATTATAAAAGACACTATTTTACCTCTATAAGTTCCAGTATGTCTTCAGCCCAGAGAAGATTTTCTAGCATACAATCTTCACTCAATGACTATCATGTTAAGGATATAATTTATATATCTATATCTGTATCTATCTATCTACACACACACACACACGCACACAATGCACGCACACAAAAGCATTATGAAAAATGTCTACAGTCTATGATCACACTCTAAATAACTTGGTTGTTGGTATTTATCAAAAAGCTTAACTTGACACAAAAATTGCCAGTAAGATGTCAAATTTTTAACTAGGATTGAACACCTCAGAGTAACTGGTAACCTGTCTGATTCACATCCCATCACCAGTAAAATAAAGCATACTAATTTTTAGACCCGGAAGAATTAGCTGGGCCATGCTCAGGTTGCCATGAAGTACCCAGATTCCTGTATAAAACATACTTTTAGTAGTTATCCCTGGGTGTTTCCATTGCCAGTCTTATTATTTATTTTCATCTCCTGTGATTTCTATATCTTAACAACAAACCTATATACCTTTTGTAATAAAAATGTAAGTATATCAACATCCAGAAAAAAAATCCTTCCAAATATACAGAAACACTTCTAATTAATAACAGCCAAAAGTTATTGTACATTTTCTATGTGCCAGGCACTGTATTATGCATTTAATGTTCACAATAACTCACTGAGGATAGTATTGCCCCCATTTTACAAAAGAGAAAACTGAGGCATAGCATGGTAGAATAACTTGCTCAAGGTCAAACACACTTAGTAAGTCAAGAAGCCAACATTGAAAAGGGCAGTCTTACTCCAGAGTTTATGTTCTTAACCATTGCACCATTTTACCACACAATGAACAAATTGACAGTAACATAGCAATACTCAGAGTGCAATTAAAATTACGAAAAGTAATAACCAAAAAACTTCAGAAATAGAAAAAAACAGAAATAGAAAAAGCCATCAAAATATTAGTGGTGATTGTTTTTCTGGAGTACAATCAGGAATGATTTTTTCCATGTCTAATTTTCTATATTTTCTAATATTTAATAATAGTATATCTTTTGTAGTCTTTCTTTTTTTAAAGTAATAGAATCAATAATCAAGAACTATATATATGGAAGAGGCCTAGATTATACTCTTAAGAAAAAATACAAATATTAGAGACAAATCTTAGGAAGAGCTTCAAATTTAAATTCTAGAAGTTCAGCATGCTCTTTAGAAAGTGAGCAGAGAGTGTGCGGTCTCAACACCAGACTAACCTTCTTGATGTTGGGGTCATATGTCTTACTAACTTTTAACAGTCTGTGTCTTAATGCCTACTGCAAAACTATGAATCAGATGGTCATCACATTGTTAAAATTGAATTGATTTGTGGTTTATCATATATTTTTCCTGAGTGACTAAACTTAAGAAGTGAGAAAAGAGAGTAAGTAACCCAGCAAGCTCAAACAGGTGCCCAGGGAAAAAGAAATCTATTATATGCCTCTGAACCCACAATTTTAAACATGTGCCATTGGCTAGCCACATGTTTTGCTTCCTAATTTCACCTTTGCTCTTGTCTAAAATGCTTTGGATCCAAGAGCCTTTCTGTGCTACCAGCTGGAAACATAATGTTAACAAGCAGAAACTGATGTTTCAGGGTTCTTCCGCAGAGCTCACCTCAAAGTATTATGTCAAAGTTCCCCAGGATATTTGCAGTCATCAACCTCATGGGAATGGAATAAAACAAACAAACAGAACCTTTTTTGACAGCATAGATGAACATCTAACTGTCAGCAAAGATGTCCTCTGGGCATAAATCACGAGGTCTACAGAGGCCAATGAGTTGAGAAATGTGTATCTAGTAAGTTGCTCCCTGACCTATCCCACCTGGATATGTCCACTATTTGTAAAAATCAATTCATAAGGTTTAAACAAATTATATTCAGATAGGAAGGAAGACCCTGATACTTCTCAGTTTCTTTCCATGTTCCAGAAATAATCATTTCTTTAATATTCATTAATAACAAAAGTTATCTCTGTGATATGGAAGACAACACTGACACTCAAAATAGTTAAGTAATAATACAATATTTCAATCTATCCAGGGTATGAAAGCAGGTTTCTGAGTCCAAGGCCTATATTACTCCCCCTTATATCATCCAAGATACTTAAGGTTAATATGGTCAGATACTTTAGCTATGCTTCAGCAAATAGGGACACATTTTCCAATGGTTCCAATGCATATGCCCCTTCCTGTGGGGGAGTGACATGTGGCTAGGGTCTTTGGAGTCTGAAATTACTTCAGGATGGAACTGCTGGCAGTAGACAAGATTAAGCGCCCTAGTTCTTGAATGACTGTCATTCTGACTTCCAAGACCAGATTTAGCAAGCCTTGCATCCCTTTCCCCTCACTCACTGTCAGAGCCTAAGCATCCAACACTAGCCATAAACGCATGATGCTCATGTGTATAAATTTATATTCTTTCATTAAACTAGCTTTTATCTCTCATCCCTTTCTACATAACCAAACCTTTCCACTCAGCCTTTTGAGGCCATTTTCCATTATCACCAAACTCCCCTACGTCTGCAATACCTTCTCTAAATGTTCTCTTCATGTTCTTCACCTGATTAAAACCTGAAGGTCTCCTACAGACACTACTTTCTGCATCTCTCAATAGATAATGGACTTCCTCCTACATCCTATGTTCCTTGGGACTCATCGGCCATGTCTTTTGGCTATTTATAAACTTTCTTCATTAAGACCCCTGCTGCCTTAGAGCTCAGGTCATCATACTTTTCCACCCCTTACCTTTCCTCTCATCTACCTAGCTTCTGGTCCTTCCCCCTTTCCCCCTCATTCACTGATAACTCTAACATCTGGATCCCTGTCTCCCTCACCAACCATGTTTTAAAGACTTCAACTTGCACACAGATGAGACTTCAAATACATGGCCTCTCAGCTCTCTCAGTTAAGTGACCTTTCGAACTCTCCCAATGATCACTTTCACCATTCAACCTTTGCTACATGGTCATACCAAAGATCTCATTAGTATCACTAACAGCATTGCCTTTAAAAACTCAGTTTTAAACATACTGTCTGGCAATCATTTTCTATCATTGTATATCATTTCAGCTTATTTATGCTAATGTTCTAGTAATTCTATGACCTTACTGAGAATTGCCTCTACCAATTATCTCATTCTTCATCTTGCCACTGATCTTCACAATTCATCCCTAATCCAGTCCAGACTACATAGTCACTATAATCATCCCTTTGCAAACATCTTCCTGCCTTGCCTTACTCTCCCTCCATTGCATTCAGCTGGTAATACACCAACCCTGATTAAACTTATTTATTCAGTGTCTACAAACAAACAGTTTAGCATTACTGGAGAAAATCATGTATTCATACTTACTGGACTCCCTTCAAATTTGTGATCACAAGTTTCAATTTAGCACTCAAAAATACATGGTGATACTAGTTTGTTTGCCTATTAAATTCAATTTTTCCCTCCTCAAAATATGTTTCATGCCTTCACTCTACTCAAATCTTCAACTAATATTCCCCTTATCCCTCACTCTTAGATGATGCTTTTGCTACCTATCTCCTGGAAAGATAAATGAGATTGGAAGTACTGCATATTTCAAGGAACAATTCCAGTAACCAACCTTCATCTGTGATCACATATTCTAGCTTCCCTACTGTGTCTCCACTCTTATCTAAGACCAACTATTCTACTTGTGCTCCGAATCCAAGCTCCTTCCATTTTCAAAGTTTTACTCTGTATCTGTTCCTTTTCTCTACTGCATTATTACTTTTTCCCTTTCTAATCAATTATTTCCATAGACATACAAATATACCTTAATATCAGTTCTCTTTTTTAAAAAATAAAAAAGACTATCCTTGAACCCATTTATTTCTCCAGCCCCATCCCATGTCTCTGCTCCCCATTGAAGCAAACCTAATTTTTAAAAGTTGTCTATATTCACTGTCTGTAATTCTTAACCTCTCAATCTCTCCTCAAGGCACTAGATCTTTCCTATCACTCCTCTGAAGGAATCAAATCTTCAATGGTAGACAATGACCTACTTTAAATATTGCTTTGTTTAAGATTTAGGGATACCACACTTACATGTTTCCCCACCTTTACTGATCACTCCTTCTCATTCTGTTTTGCTGGCTTCCGCTGTCCTGATAGAGCATCTAAGTTCTATTCTTGGTTCTCTCTTCTCTAACTACAGTCTCTCATATGGCCCCATCCAGTTTCAAATGTCATCTATATACTAATAAAACTTAATTTATATCCCATATCAAGACCTCTTCTTGAGCTCTAAACACCTAGCTTCAACTGCCTATTGACATCTCACGTAGCTCTCCAAAAGGCATCTCAAACTTAACAGAGTCCAAACAGAACTGTTGGTTTTTCCCCAGAAATATACTTCCAACTCTTCAGTGCCTTTTTCATGTCAGTAAATGGCATAACCACCCACTTGGTGGATCAGGCTCAATACTTGAATTTTTTTTTTTTCCCTTACCACACTTATACCCAATCCATCAGAAAAATCCTTTTGTCCTACCTTCTAAAATACATCTCAATTTGACCAATTCTCAACACATCTATAATAACGATTGGTCCAAACTACCTTGCTTGAACTACTGCAATGGTCTATTGTTTTGTATATATACATATAAACCCCATCACGACCTGCTCGTGGCTGCTCAAATCCTTTCTGTGCTTTCCCATTATACTTAAATAAAATCAAAACTTATCACTATGGCCTACAGAACTTTATATTATCTATATGATCTGGTCCTTGCCTGCCTCTCAGATGTCATTTCCTCCCAATCTTCCCCTTGGTTACTGCATGAGTGCCATATTGGTATTCTTTATAAACCCTGAAATTGGGCTCCTGCCTATTTCTGTGTCCTTACATTTTCTCTTTCTCTTGCCTGGAATGTTTTCTAGTAAATACTTACAAGGTTGCCTTCCTCATAGTACTTGTCACAATTTGAAATTATCTTCTTTGTCTCTGTTTATTGTCTTTTTCCCCCTCTAAACGTAAGTTCCAGGAATGTTTCTCCCAGGCTCTAGAATAGTGCCAAAAATCCAGATGTCTAAATAATTTTTACTGGCCATTAAGAAAAAAATTGTGTTTACTTCAGAAGAAAATAAATGATCTATTTCAATAAGGGTATAAGACTAAAAACTATGACGATAACGGATGATTAACTAAAAGAAATCTGGGACAGAGATTGTTAGAAGAAAAAAAAGAGAGCGATTATGGTCATTGCAGATAGCCTTTTTTTGAATATGGTTATAAATAGAAAATACACATAGACTTTAGAAATATGCTGAGCTAAATATAACAATATATTATAGCTCTTCCCATAAGTGGCCTGAGGTGACCGCTGAAAACGGTTCTCTATTCACTAAACCCAGAAAACCCCACAAAATCATACAAATAAAGAGGTTCAAATCTTTGTGTTCACTTCGAGAATACTCTTGAAACTGCCCAGGCCATCAAGGGTATGCATATCTGAAAAGCCACCAAGTATCTGAAAGATGTCACTTTACAGAAGCAATGTGTGCCTTTCTGTTGTTACAATGGTGGAGTTGGTAGGTGTGCCCAAGCCAAACAATGGGGCTGGACACAGGGTTGGCAGCCTAAAAACAGTGCTGAATTCTTGCTACACATGCTTAAAAATGCAGAGAGTAGTGCTGAACTTAAGGGTTTAGATGTAGATTCTCTGGTCATTGAGCACATCCAGGTGAACGAAGCTCCCAAGATGTAGCATAGAACTTACAGAGCTGGTGGGCGGATTAACCCCTGCATGAGCTCTTCTTGTCACATTGAGATGAACCTCACTGAAAAAGAGCAGATTGTTTCCAAACCAGAAGAGGAGGCTGCACAGAAGAAAAAGATATCCCAGAAGAAACTGAAGAAACAAAAACATATGGCCCGGGAGTAAATGCAGCATCAAATAAATGCTAATAAAAGTTAAAAACAAAACAAAACAAAACCAATATTCCATATTATTGAACTTAGACTCCCGTGGGAATCTGGTGAGTAAAGAGCCTGGTAAGTATATGTGCTTGACTACAGAGCTTTTGAAAAGTTCCTTAAGTAAAAAGGACCATTAGAAAAAGGACTTGCCAGGGATCATTAGGGAAAAACTATAACCACACAAATACCAGAGATATTTTGGAATATAGTAATCTGAAATAAATTATAATTTTAAAGTATGTTAATAGGGATGTTATTTAGCTTGAAGCCATTCTACAGTTTTCTGTTCATATAGCTTAAGAGATCTCCAATTCTTTTTCTTTTTAAAATGGAAGTCCCATGGGGTCCTTGAAAAGGAGTAAGTTAACTTAACATTAGTATTTGAACTGTGAAGTTGTGATCAATTAGTTTATTAATAATCAGATAATTGAGCAGGGGTGCTGAATAAAATGAAAAGTAGGAATAACCAGGCAGGACAATTTTAAGAACCATCTCTCAGCTTTATAAACTAATCCTCCTCTAATGGCCGTTTTTAATGTAATTTATAGTTTCATCATTACCCTTTTTGTATTAGTAATTATTTCTAAAATACCAAAGAACCATCTTTTTTTCAAGGTCCTTTCCTCAGTCTGATTTACAACCCAGCTCAAGTTGGACTCTGTCTTTCTGAGGTTTGACATTTCAAAATATTTATTGCTCTTTTACATTAATGCCTTTCTCATGAATCTGAAGGTGACCGTTATTTCTTTCATCGTGTCGTAATTAAATGGGTCAACTATTGCTTTATTATTTCCACTATTTGTCTGCACAGCGCATTAAAACTTTCAGATTCGAAAGTGATATTGAGCATTGTGTGACTATAACAAACAAATATCTCCGAAAACGTAGGGTCCTCTTGATGCATAGCTAACGGAGCTGTTCCAAGCGAAAGCACAAAATCTTTAATATTTTATTGATCAGATCTAAACCTTCTGCCCAAAGTGGCAATTAAATTTCAATTAAACTGACTGAAAGCATCATATTAAATTTCAGCACTTTACGAGCTATCAGATAATGCTGCAGGACAAATCTTTAGTATGATCACACTCTTTTCAAATTATATTATCCTGTTCATTCACAATAAAAGTGACAGTTTTAGGTATACTTTCAATATTTCTTGAATATAAACCCTCTAATGAACACATTTTATTGCCTTTAAATCAATTATTATTGGATATTTTAATAAAGTGAATTGAGCACTTTGTTTTACACACTGCTTAGAAGTTATTATATTTTGCAGTCTGCACAGCAAAGAACTGAATCAGAGAGAAATGGCCAAATATCTGACAGTATAGGAGAAATGAAATGAGCCATTTATAAGGAGGTGGGCTTCCTGGCTCACTCTATAACATTTAATGATACATGCTAATTAGCATCTGATTAATGTTTTTTTTCTTTTTCAAATTTAGGTCCAAATTCTAGAAGTAGCTCTGATAGAAGATGAAGATGATAGAAATCACAAAACCATATGTGAATATAATTTTACATATAATTTACTTTGAAAATTAGACATACACATTTTTGTTTATTTTGATTACATCTCCTTTGCCCTTTGAATTTGTAATTTATAATATTAGATCCAAGCTTTTCGGAACAAAGTTTATGTTAAATGTTGACCAAAATTGTGCCTATCTGAATGACAGAAACGGAATCCTGAGGCATTGGTTCTTCATTTGGCCAACCTCATGAATAACACAGACCTCAGACTTTTGCATACAGCCAAGGTGGTCAGTATTGATGGCCAAGATGGCAAAATGAATGCTTCAGCTCTGCGCTGTCCAGATTAGGCATCACATAATTGAGACATCACCTCATATTCCTGTCATACAAAGCTCAATATACTGGCCCAATTTCATGCACATATATACACCATTTACACACAAACTGGACCAACACAACATACAAACATACTCAGAGAGAAAAGACTGAACAAGTGAATGCCTTCTACATTGAAAGAATCCAGCTACATATAAGGATTTTATCCTGCCTTGTGAATACGGAGATGCCTTTATTGCTGAAGTTGAAAAGATGCTGTAATAACCTCAGTATAATTCATTGGAGTGGATTAAATTAAAATTTAGATGAAAATCTTGATCTCTTATTAAAATGATTCAATTAGATTATGGTCCCTGAATTTGAGTAATTGAGTCTCAGGGCGACAAGGGACTTTAATGAGTCATTAAAACTATCCCTCTGTGTGGAGCTGGATTAAGGGACCAACAGCCATGCTGTTCATGGCCCTGGCATCAATCCATAAGGACACAAGAACATCATTTCAATAAATGTGAGACCAGTAAATTGTGGCTTTCATATGCAACCCATATATGAAGTAAACTACATAAATTGCCCAATTCCTGTTTAAGTAAACTGTACCTCCAAGTCACAATTTAAAAAATATTCCTTCCGAGTGCTGTTCTTTCTGTTGAGCATGGTCCACAACAAATGAAGTTAGACATAGAGTCAACAGACTGCTGTTTACCAGGAAAGAACAGCAGAGGATCTGCTTCCCAAGAACAACAAAAAATTGTGGTTTAAAAGTAAAAAGGTAATACAAGCAATCTAAAAAGTAGGACGGGTTTCGCTTGACCATTTCAGAATACTGATTGTGCTTCGGGCAGTTGAAGTGAATCAAGACACCGATCTCCTTACAATTTATATTGCGACAGACTCAGATTCTCCTTCACTTAATATTTTGAAAGGAACCAAAGAAACGTTGTGCCAAGCAAGACTCCTACTTCCCATATCATTCCTCACAGACCGCGGATATAAGAATGGGAACTATTGAAAACATGTTGAAACTTTAAGTAATCCTCACTATCAGCAAATCCCTGTATATGTAACCGAAGCATTAATTATAGCATCAGCTTATTATTTGGGTACATTTTCAACCAAGCAGAGACAGTTAACAACAGAAAATCCTGAAGATGTTCACTCTCATATCTAAGTGGGTTGGTCATTTACACATTGGCAACGTGGTGGTGTAATGTGTGTGTGTGTGTGTGTGTATGGTGGGGGATGACCTCGGTTTGGACACTTTAAAAAAAATAAGCATAGCAGAAAATATGTTTCCCAGTAAGAGTTGAACCCTTCAAAGTTGAACACCT
This sequence comes from Eonycteris spelaea, assembly GCA_003508835.1. Classification (NCBI taxonomy): domain Eukaryota; kingdom Metazoa; phylum Chordata; class Mammalia; order Chiroptera; family Pteropodidae; genus Eonycteris; species Eonycteris spelaea. The sequence continues at coordinate 5,304,583 of PUFA01000054.1, read as the reverse complement.
GCCCATTTGGACTTCTTCAGGTGAAAGAGGGAATCCAGGATTACCTTCCTAACGCTCTCCTGCCATCAGCCAGGCCCTACGGGATTTCTTCCCTCCTCCTCTAGATGTCTTCGAAGTGTTCAGAGTGAGCCACTGAGGTGAGAGAAAACACTAGAAATTCTTTTTATATTTATTTTTATCTAAAAATAAGAAGGATATTAATTCCTTATTAAAACTCAATATACAATTTGACACTGACAACCTCACTCAGACACGTATCACTTAGGGTAGAAGTGGTAGACTAGCAAAGTGGCAATGTCATAAGGGCAGGGAGGAGCCCTCCTGCATTTCTTTGCTCCCAGCCCTCCCAAGCACCTGATCATCTACATCAACCCAGTAGACAGACTTACAGACCGTGTTATTGCGTTCGAACCAAACTAACGCTCGCCAGATGGCCATAGAGTTTTAAAAGATTCCTGCAGAAAACTGTGGTAATGCAAGCACAAGCAAGTTCTCTTATTTCTAATCGAGGGCTTCCTCATTCATACTCCAAGTTAAAAATAGGATTGTCTAACAAAGATTCAAGCCAAAAAATTTTAAATGATCAGAAAGACTATTTCACATATAGATTTACATTCAGAACAATGAATAATGATCTTTACCCTACTCATACAAGAATATTTCTTGAGCACCTATGGTGGGCCAAGCAGTATTCTGGGCATCGGAAATGGCAGTGAGCAAAAAGACAAGTCTCTACACTAGTGGGGAAGGGGTAAGGTGTTTAATAAACTAAATAAGTAAATTATATTGAGTGTTCAAAGGTAATAGGAGAATCAATGAAGCGGGGAGAGAGATGGGAAATGTTAGGAAAGGATTTCTAATTTTAAATAAGATCATTAGGGAAGTCCTCACTGAGATGATGATATGTGATGAAAATGATGCAGTGATGATCAGAAGGACATATCAAAACTAAACACCCACTACATGAAAACAAACATCAACAATTTGAAAGCAGAATAATTGGTGTGTATAAATAATAAAATATTCTTTGTAATTTTTAATATGCATTTTGAAATTAGGTCATTCTTTAAATTTTTAATTTTGTGTATGTTCTTAAACAATGTATCAATACAGTGAATCCATGTAGTATTATAAATAAACACATTTTCATATATTTGAGATGAGTTCTCCAAAAACCTTTTTGGAGTAATGATAGAAGAACTTGGGGAGTACTCCTCTCAACTACAACCAAAGTAATTTTTCTAAAACAAAATTTGATTACTCTTTTGCTTATAAGATTCTGATGGCCCTAAAGGTATACTCAGAGATTCTTGGCTCTTTAGACTTTATATGACCTGGTTGCTCTCTCCTCCTCACCTCAGCCAACAGTTCAGTGAGACTGAACTTCTCCTAGTTTCTAGAGCAACCTGCACTCTCATGCACTGGCCTTCACACACCCTAGTGCTTCTCTCTCCAGGGCCTTCCTCACTTTTACCTGGCCAACTGCTCCTGTCCTTCATGTTTTGAGTCACTTGCATAGTCACTGCCTGCAGGAGGCCTTCTCTGACTCATCAAGTCGAGCTTAGCTGAGTTTGTAAGTTATCATCCAGCCACATATTTATTCCAGCTTTCCTGTGAGCTATGGGAGTACATGGACTTGTCCTATGTCGCTGTAGTCTCAGAGCCCAATCCAGTGATTCATATAATAGGTATTTCACATCTATTTGTTAAATAACTAAATGAATAAACAAATGGGTGTAGCCTCTGCATAAAGTTGACTCTTTAATAACATAGGTTGAACTGCATGATATACTTATACATGAATTTTTTTCAATAAATACCAAAAATGTATTTTCTCTTCCTCATGATTTTCTTAATATTTTCTCTTCTCTAGCTTACTTTATTGTAAGAATTCAGTATATAATACATATAACATACAAAATATGTGTTCATCAACTGTTTATGTTATCAGTAAATCTTCATATCAACAGCAGGCTATTAGTAGTTAAGTTTTGGGAGAGTCAAAAGTTATACGCATGTTTTCACCTCCAAGGATTCATGCCCTTACCCCCTGGATTGTTCCAAGGTCAACTGTGTTTAAGTATTGCTACCAATTTCAAAGCTTATGTCCATACTCATAGAGTTCAGAGCTCCACAGATTGTGCTCTTCTGACAATTTCTCTATATATTTTTATTATAGAACATTTTACCCTTTTTAAATTATTTTTACCTTGGAAGGTATGACCACTGATAGGATTCAACAAGTTCATGGTGCTTTGAATTGTGCCTGACATTTATGAATATGTAAAATACAATTCTCAATAAAGGGAAATATATGTTCATCGATGATAAATTTTCACAAGGTTCAATGTCTGGTAAATAAGCTCTGTAATTTTATTTTGGACTACTGTGAAGGTCATTTTTCATTTAATTCACAAATTTGAAAATAATTACTTTTTAATAATTTAAAATTTATTTTACAATCATACCATAAATATAATAGATGGTATATTAAAAGTAATTACAATGTACCATATCGATGCAATATGTTTTATGTATAGTGTGTGTGTGTGTGTGTGTGTGTGTGTGTGTGTGTTCAGATACGTCTTCCCCTGCGACCAAAGGCCATCTCTTACCTCACTGATACCTGGTGAAGGAACTTAATCTGAGGTTCCACAAGGTTCCACCTTATTTATGATCTGCTCATTGGGAAGAATCATAAGAGAGTAAATGTGACCACATTTCCTCCTTAAGAAACACTGATCACATTCCCTGCTGCTAAAAATTATTGTAGGCCTTAACTCTTCCCAGTTGCACCAATCCCCTAATTGCTCAAACCTTGGAGCATCAAAATGACATGACAAAAAAAAAATGTTAAGAGCAGACATACCTGGACTGGTTCCTGTAATAATCAGGCTACATCTTTTCCACAGAATACTCTTGATATTTTTCTTCTTTTTTTTTTTTTTTTTTCTGAAAGCAGCACCAATTTTTGATGGATACTTAAAGGAAACCTCTAGCTTTGACCAGAAAAAAAATCAAGTCAATGAATGTAAATGTAGGAAAATAATGTTGTTTGTTTCTAAGGAGACACTCATGGCATTTAAACAGACAATTCACGATCTAAGCTGTTTGTTATGTTGATAAAGTGCATGGTATTTGAGAGACATTTTTTTTTTCTATGATCCAGTATGTTTGGTTTACTCCTAGCGATAAATACCTTTTTCATACAAATCTGCCTTTCATTCTAAGACATATATATGTATGCAATCTTGACACACTGATCAAGCCAAGTTGTTAATAAATTTATTTGAAGCTATTCTTTGCATATCCTGTACTTCCTAAATATATAAATTCCCAAACATAATAAAAGGCTAATTTTTGTTGCATTTTAATGGAATGATTCAGCAATTTTTTATGCTTCTGTTTTATTTAACTATAGTGAAAGCCTCCAGGGGCGGTTTCATGGAAGAGATCTAAGTAGATGGGGAAGATAAAGGAGGGAGAAGACATGGGAGGTAAAGGGGCTTGCTATACTCAGAAAGTGCTTTTCACTTTCTCTATTGAGTCCTTACCATTCATCCTCAAGTATAGTGGCCCTGTCGTGTGAGAAAATCTCTTTGCCTAGACCATAGTAATTGAACTTTTACAGATTTCTCAAGTATATCGAAACTGCTGCTAAATCAGAAAGGGTGAACTGAAGCTTGTTCCACTATACCACACTTACTCATCTCCAATGCTGTGCTGGATTTATTTTTGACACTAAGGAAAGAACCATGAATTTTTGTCAACTGCAGCATGGGAATTTACATTTGTTCTATAAAATGCACTGAAAGGACCAGCCTGCTCTTTGAGAATGGGAAATGTAATCTATCCAACTCTCAATAAACTTGAGAATATATATCTGGTTAAACCCATCTAAAATGAGATGCAGTCCTGGCAATATGGTGAGCTCAAAAAGGCTGGCAATAAAAGTGGATATACAGTATCTGACATCAGATTGTTTCAAGCTTAATTTCAGTAAAGTAATAATGTCAGAAAAAGAAACGCTCTGTGATGCACAGATTGATACCATTAGATAGAAACTATGCAATGCCTTGTGAACACAATGATTTTTGACTTGATGTTATGAGTAAAGAATAGAGCAATATTCAATGTACCAGCTCCAGATTTGCAGTTATAAAAGTTGACCAGAATAGTGGTCAAGGAAAGGGCTAAAATATGGCAACTATATTCTTCTGTAAATAAAATCAAATAAGATTCTAATACTCTAAAATATGTTCTGTGTGAATAAGTGCCCTCCACAATTTTGCCCTGGATAGCAAGTAGTTGCCCACATTCAATGAGAAAGAGGCTTCAAAGGCAGAATATTACACAAAGAATGTGTATGTATCATAGTCACAGAAAACAAAAGCTCCTCGGCAGCACTTCCAGCCTCAAAGCAGAGACGCATGAAATAATTGGTGAAAGGCGATGGATATCTTGAGAATCCCAAGCAATGAAAGCCCAATTCCAATTTATTTTTCTCTTAAATTGCTTTCCTCCAGTCAATAAATAATCACCATAATCACATCCTGCTTCCAGGAGGACGTACCTGGTTGCCATCCTTAGCAGGTTTCACTTGTGGGCTCACACCTCTATTCAGGACTCCAGGTGTCAGGTATGCCTTTGGTTTTCATCTTAACAAATGTCAAGTGCATTTTGTCTTCAAAAACAATGGTGTTTCTGGTTTACTTGTCCTACTCTCCTTTTTCTCTTCGGAGAAGATATTATAGCAAGTTCGGGTACCAATCAAGATTATAAGAAATGAAGTGGGGCACACCCGTAAAGTAAAAACACACATAGATATAAACACTCCATTCCCCGTTTTCATCTACATAAATGCACACGTGTCCCTACCCAAACATGGCTAGATGCCCTAAAAACCCTTAAAAACAAGGAGATAAGCAAATAACCCACAGAGAATTATGCTTTATACTTCTGGAAATATTGTGGCAAGCCTAAATCAATGGCTAATGCCACATTTTAAAAAATTCTAAGTCCATTCTGTTATATGGTAAGTATGTTCCCAATTATGCTGTGAAATGAATAAAAGAAAAAATTAATTTCTTTCACCTTCAAAAATAATGAAAATTTTACTGACAGATCAATGCTGTTACTATTAAGAGTTGCATCCTTAAGTGATTTGGGGAGAAAACGTTATTGCCTTCCTCTATTTGTATACCATGAGTCTGTCCTCTGTCCGTCTGCTCATTTTTCTTCTTAATCTTGTTTGAGTGTACAGCTCACTCGTCCTTATTTTATTGACTCAATCACAGGCGCACTGTCACTTTTTATAAAATGGTCACTGCAGAATCACATCAAGCAAATTTTTGATTCTACAGTCAGATAGGTTTATGCCTTTATGGAATTGCAATTTCAGGGCTCACTGCTTGTTTTTCTAAAATGTACTTTAGGAATTAGTTACTCCAGCCACAAATCAGTTGAATTTATGCACAGTTGTAATACAGTTTATGGCCTCATGGTACATTGCTTCAAAAACAGCAGATGTGAAATTATGATAAATATAATGAGTGTTTTTTTTTGCCTGATCTAGTGGAGTAGAGAAGGATCTGGAGCGTGTTTACCTATCCCATACAGTACATTTAATGTCTTAGTCAGGAGCCCTGACAATGGCTGATTAATGTCCTCATCTCCTTTATTAAAGATAAGAGTAGCACTGCAGTCAGGAGATAGAAAGCACACCATAAATCTTCGTAAAATGAGCAGTCAAATAATCACTCATCAGAAATAAAATCTACATACATTAACACTAACACTCAGCCTTCCGCACATGCTCCCATAAAAAGCAAGAAGAGACGGCAGTCCCAAGTTTTAATTTGAACTAGTTCTTTAAGTTGAATATTACCAACCCTGTAACCTGGATGCAAAAGCTGGCATTTAAAAGCACATGTGAAAGGAGCAGATGCCTCATCATTACATTAAGAGCATGAAGCAGGCAACAATTAAGCGATTCACTGGAAAGACATAATGCTGATCTATGCTAGCAATTAATCACAGAATACATTAGACAATGATGGGTGACCTACAAATTTTTGACAAAATAATTTTTCATCATGTTGGCGATTTCTTAGCCTAATATGCCTGCAAGGCACAGAGTCAAAACCTGTCATTTATTCCATCGCTCCTTGACAGGCGGCAACCTGTCTTCCAGACAAAATGAACATTATCTGTGCTCACTAGACATTTAGTGCAGGGCTTAGCTTATGACTAATGATAATCGGCAGACAGAAATGTTAGAGTCTGAAATAATGTTCTCTTTGTTAAAGAAATTTCTTGAGGTAGAATTTTTTTTTTCCAAAAGATGTATAAAGATAAAAACTGTTTTTTATCTGGGTTTTAATGCAACTCCAAGAACCAATATTTCCCTTCTACCAAAATAAACAGAAGGCTGTAACAATTTTTTAAATTAACATCTCATTTGAATACCGACTCTTGCCTGAAAATTTCTTATGTGGTTAGAAACTGAGATACAAAAGAAAGCTCAGGAGATAGAGCTTTAAACAAGAAAATATGGGCAAGCTGTTAGTGTTCCAGGTTTTATTTTGAATCTTGTGGAAATAAGTTTGAAACATCATGAGTGTGTGTGCTGCGGAATATAAATAAATGAAGTGCGCGTTGAGAAATGTACTCCCACCACTCCTGTTTCTCTTGGTTTCCATCAGTCACTAGGTTCTTCAAAGCCTGAGACAACCTAAAGCATATTTGAGGAAAGCAATTTTGAGTGAGAGAAATGCATAAAATTGCAAATTTATTAAATGGATTTAAAAATTCCACAAGCAAGTACTTTATCTTATAATTAATATAATTGTTTTTATGTGCTTTGGATGAAGAGAAATGGATTTTTTTTTTGTGTGTGTGCATTACACATGCAAAATTCCATCTTAGAGGTAGATTTTTCTTTGGACTCAGGCATCAAATTCCTATTAGCCTTAATGGGACTTACACATGCACACTGATAGGAGAATATACCCCTTAGGCTGGAAATTTAAAAGAACAAATGGCAAGGACATCAAAATAGTAAAGTCTAATTTAGATGATCCATAAGCCTGCACATTACTTTCCTGAGAAGGCAAACAAATGTTATGCCTTATGATGTTTCTGATTGTTTTGATAGCCCTGTAAATACATCCTCTAGACTCATTACTTAAGGGGAAAGTCTGTTTTTATCAAGCAATGCAATTTTTGACCACACATGTTTGGTTTGAATTATATTTTTTCGATTTTGCATAATGCATTATTGCAAGTTAGTAGTATGTAGTTCGTCATTTCAATCACAACATCTTGTTTTGGACCACTTTGTACCTATCATACAGCTTAGATGTCATTCTTTTCCCAAATATGAAAGGGAAGAGAAAAATTCTAAAGGCTTTTGACCCCAAATCATAGATGTTTTATTCGATTTGCCCTAAATTCCTTCCAGAAAGAATCTGGTTGGTGCATAGTCCAAAAAAGTCCACGTTATTCTGATGAGATGGCTGCTGGACATGTCAGAAATCATATGAGTTTGTTTATCAGTATACAAAGCCAGATAAATAGTCATCTACCTGGCAAAAGTGGGGCTCGTTCTGCTATTGTTCAAAACAATTCAATGAAAGGTGCTGAGAAAATTGCACTTCCTACTCTAAGCATAACCAGAGTTTCCAGTTCAAGGCATCTGGGTATACTGAATATGAAAGCTAATATTTAAATGTCTGTCTAATCTCATGATAACAAACAACTTTAGCCTTCAGTGATCACAAATCCCTCATTTTCTGGGCTTTCATTTTATCTCTTGCAAAACAAATATGAAAAAAATTATCACCCTTTTTCCCCATCACTGGGCCTCATTCTCTGTCATGTACGTATTGATTCATCAGCACCAAGAGGATTCTAAATGAGGACAAGAACTTCAGTGTCGTAACAAGTATCCCCCAGGAAGTTACAACTGTTGCCAGTTACTAAATGTGTTAGAAGTGCTGCTTTTTCTGCCAGGTCAAAGCTAGTTGTGTGTCTGTTATTCCCACCTCTGTATGGAAATCTCCAGAAAATCCTCTGTTATTCAAAACTGTGAAATTTTACTTTAATAAAAATATGAATGAGAGGTATGCACCTGTACAGCCAATGGCCATTTGATAAAAGTCATCTGTTAAATGTCATCAAAAGTGTAAATTAAATTTGAGAATAATGTTAGTATATTAAATTTTAGAAGACATCCAGCGTAGCATGGAGCCAAGGAACTAGAGCTCTGTGCATGCTTATTCTAATTTTGGAGATAGCTTACTTTGCTAGCCTGACCTCACTTTCACTAATTCTCTTCCAGCTTTTATTATATGTTTCCCTTTCCCTCTTCTGCCCCTTCTCCCTCTATGTTAGCCAAAGGACTCATCTCACTGGTTGTCCATGTGAAAAATGGAGACGCAAGAAGGAACAAACACTGATTCAAACATACGGTATGTGGATCATAATTACAGCAGTGCCCAGGAAGATAAGGTTGAAAATATGTAGAAGAAAGTAATCATTGGGTGAAATTTATGAGCGTGGAAATGATGACATAGCACGTGGGACTTCTGACTTTATTCCTGTTTTCAAATCCACACTCTATTCAATAATGAAGGTTCGGGAATTATTTTCAAATCATGACACTGATTTTCTGTTTTTCCTGAATTTTATAGGATAGTAGTGAAAACATGACTAGGAGACCACAGTCATAACATCACTGTATGTTTGAATTGGGGAGACTTAGAAACCACCTGCCTGATACATGAATTTCTCTCTGCAACATCTATATAATGGCCATCTCTGTTTACCCTTATTCTCCTCTAGTGACGTGACATTTACCTTGAGTGAGGGCTTCTTCCAACAGAACTATAAAAATTTGGATAATCATAGTTACTGTTTGTTTAACATTTATAACATACCAGACTTTGGGATATAACCTTTACATTCATACACTCATTTAAATCCATTTAAAATCTTATAACCCCTTTTTAAGGATGAAGTAATGAAGACAGTTTAGACAACCTCCACTAGGACACAGAACTGCTTAGTTTAGTCTGATTCCAAAGACTGTGCTTCTAAACATTATGGAATACCACTTCCTTGAAATATACACACATTTTGTTTTACTCTTGCAGAATAAAGTGATTCCATGCAGGTATCATCGTCATTTCTTCACTGCCTATTCTGTTCCCTTTCTTCTAAGAGATATTTTTAGTCTAACTTAACATTGCTCGTTGTCCGGGCTATTTCTCGTGTAATTTCACTTTGATTGCTCTCTGTGTCCTTCTTATTTTCTCCTAGGTATTCTCTTAAAATGTGGCACCTAGAACAAAAATGTATTAATTTCTACAAGGTCTGGCCACATTTTCTGGAAACTATACTTTTATTTATGTGGACTAAGATGAAATTAGCTTTGGTCTTAGGTCATATTTTGGAAGTGCTAAACTGTATGACTGATGCATGAATATTGCAAGTTCGATAAAAAAAAAAATAAGTGCACACTGCATTTTCTATGACCATGACACATCTCGCCTGGATTTCCATCTGTTCTGATTATCAGTGGGATATGGAACCTTACTGGGCCTCAGTTTTCTCATTTATAAAAGGAGCTGGTTGTCTATAGCCATGCCACCCTGAACGCACCCAATCTCGTCTGATCTCAGAAGCTAAGCAGAGTTGGGCCTGGTTAGTACTTAGATGGGAGACCACCTAGGAATACCAGGTGCTTTAGGTATAAAACAAATAAACAAACAAACAAATGAGTGAATGAATAAATAAATACATAAATAAAAAAATATATATAGGAGCTGGTTGATTGGTTTCTCCCCAAGACCTATTCCAGCTAAAATATTACTTGCTTCTTCAATATAAATACCAGAAAATTCTCTTGCATCTATTGCTTATTCTTCTCCAGGCTTACTAAACTAGATAGAAGAGTAGGAAGAGAGTGTATAGAGCAGGCAAAAAGCAGAAAATTAAATTAAGGAAAAATCAAAAACTTACTTTAAGAAGAGGTTGGCTTACATTTAGGTCCTATTTTATGCACAACCTAAGGAGAGTTGTAAACTTTCTAGTGTGTAAGCTCTAAGAGTCAGGTGCTCTTTGTCAGGGAAACTTTGGTATGTTCCCAAATTCAGCAGAAGGAGCAATAATCCTTAAAACTATTTTTTAAAACTGAATTTATCATAAATCAGATTAACTGAAATCAAGGTCTTTGAACCTAAGCCATCTTCTAGGTATCACCAGAATCAGATATGTTTTTACATCTCTAAATAAAGGTATATTTTTGATGAATAGAGCAACTACAACCTAGTCACATTACTCCCGTCCTGAGGATAAGGATTAACATGGAGATTTTCTGACTCATTTCAATGTTTTTAGCACTGACAGTTTTTCATTTTTGATAAGAAGATAGACTAACATAGGATACAGAAGGCTCTTCTTAAGGCTTTGTGATTCTTTAGAAGACTTCTAAAGAGCAATAGGTCATGTGCCCTTTTGCTTTGCCTGAAAGATACCCAACTTCTTTCAGAGAACTCCAGAAGTTGGTGCTTTTGAGATAATTACTCTGAATCCAAAAGGGGTAATAGAGTCTCTGAATCATATATTTGCATTTTCCAATTTCATTAGTTACTTAATATATCACACCTATGGAGGGTTCCTACTAACATTACTTTTCCCTCAATTTTTTCCATCTTTAAAGAAGATATGGTCATTTTGGTTCTTTTCCTACTGCGAAGGAAACATATATTGAATTATGAGAGCATGTAAATAAAACTTTAATTAATAAAATGTATCAAAGTTGAGCTAATATAAAACCTTATTAATACAATATTACAGTGGTATGGGGGCAGCCTTATTATGCAACTAACATACAGGAGAAGTCCTCAAAAGTCAAGACAGAGTTCTGTATTTTGTGGATGGGAACAAAAATATCACAAATAATTTAAGAACTTTCTATCTGGGTGCTCTTGGATAAATCAACAATGATTTTCATTTTGCCAAGCTAATGGCTACTTTTCTGATGATATGTTACCTGTTACCTCAGTGGTATTTGTCATAATAACAATTTCCACCTTCTCGAAACATTTTTTTCTGGTTTCCATGATATTATGATCTTCTAGTTTTCCCAGTGTGACACTAATTCTCCTTTTCAGACTCCTTTGCTTTGTCTTCCTCTACTGTACCTAAGACTTCTTTTCTTCTATGTATACACATGCTTTCTTCTCTTGGAATTCACTCAGTCACATGGCTTTAAATACCATCCATAAGCCCAATATTTAACATTCAACTGCCTATCTGACATTTCCACAGATATATCTAATAGTCGTGCCAAAAACAAGTTCTAAAACCAAGGGTTTCCCCACGCCTGCCTTTCCCAGATCAGTAAATGACACTGCTTTTTATCCCTAGCAACTCAAGCTAAAATTCGAGGAGTCACCCTTAATGTCCACATTTTGCTTTTCACCTAGCCTTAATGATTCCTCTGCAAAACATATTTCACATGCTAACAAGTCTATATCCACTATTACCAGCATAGTCCAAACCACCATCTCTGCCTTGGACTAAGGCAGTGGCATCCTAACCAGTCACCCTTCTTCCATTCTGTTCTCCTTTGATCCATTCACCACACAGCAGTCATCAAATCTTTTCATTATATTATTATACAATGTCGCTCTCCTGCTTAAAACCTTCCAATGGATTCCTATCAGAAAAAAAAAAATCCAAATTTTCTACATTAGCTTATAAAGCCTCTCTCCTCTCCTCTTCTTTCATGCTCCTCTTTTCATTATGCTTCAGCCACAGTTAGCTTTTTTTGTGTTTATCAATCATTCACGGTTTATTCATGCCTTGCAACCTTTCACTTATTGGTACTTGTGCCTAGAATGTTCTTCTTTCGATCTTTGCCAACTGGCTCCTTCTTGTCATTCATCTATAAGATTAAGCATCATCTCTTCAAAGAAGCCTTTCCAAATCAAACTTGCAAGCTCCACCACAGAAGGCCCTTATGCATCTTGTTCTTAGCTCTACCCCCAACACCTAGAACATAATAGCACATACTGGGCACTCAACAAATATTTGTCGAATGAATGAATGAGCTTCGTTTTTATTTAACTGTAAAATAAAGGGATTGAATTTTATAATGACTAAGTGCTCTCTAGTTCAATCATATTAGATATATGAGTTGGTCGCCAGTAATTTGGACACTCATTGAATCCACTCTATTTCAACCTGTTCTCCATTTGAAAAATTTTCTTTTTTTAACAATAAAAGCTGTTAATAACTGATATTGCTGAATATGATGATGCCATGCCTTCCTGAGGTAATAGTAATTATGACTATTTTTATTGGCCATAAGTACCAGCATCCTTTCTTCAGAACTGCATTGACATACATCTTCTGTTAATGTTTGATTTATTTGGCTGTAGTGAGAAATTTACATGTCAATGTAAACAGAGCTGAAAGAGAGATACATGGCTTTTATAATTTATTATTACATGAGATTCTATGCTCTGTTTTTTAACATAAAAGGTAGAGAAACACTTCTACTATTAAGACTAATATATAATAAAAATATATTTGTGTCTCATTTTATGCTTTTTACATACATCTTTTATTTTACTGCCTCTACATGACACACACCTATTTCAAGAGGGTGTGATTTAACTCATCTAACCCAAGCTCTTAAGAACTTTTTTTTCTGTCCAGTTTTATGATTCTTATTACCTATCATCTTGTACCATCTGAATGAATGTCTTGAAAACTAATGAAGACAATAGGCATATCATATGGGTCTCAAAATACCCGTATTATCTAAGGACTTTATAATAATGTCAGCTATAAATAAATCAATAGTTGTTCATATAATTCAGAGATTTGGATGGCTAGAGTTTCCTATTTTATATTTTTCTTTAGTTGCTTCACTTATGAGTCTCACCTTGTAGGTCTTTTTAAAAATGTCTCACACACTCCTTTGCTGTTTAGAGTCTTGCATAGAACCTAAATATGCACATGAAGAGTTAAATGTTAAAAAAGTTAAGTGGCTTCTTTAATTTGGTTCTATTAAAACATACTTTTAAGCTAAAATTATTTTTATGTCTTATCTATAAACATAAAAGTTTCAGTGTCACCAGGGAATTATTTCTGATAATTTATTACATTTAAATAATAGCTATAATTATAGATACATCTCAGTATATTTTACAGCTGCTTTTTTTTTTTTTTTTTTTGCATAGGTGTAGGTCCTTATTCTTACTCTAGGATTAAGTGAAAGTGTTGTTTTTTGGGTCACCTTCCAATAGGCTATTTTTGCAACATTTCACCTGGGTGAGAAGTAGTTTCAAGCACACTGGTGTCTGTGACCTCATCCTATGATGATTTAATGTTAGTTTCATGAAGGCAAGTCTTACACTAAATATTCTGTGGGCCAATATATGAGAAATGTGAACACATTGTCATTATCACCTGATAGCTGATAGTTATAGGGGAAAACAAACAAACAACTCTTCCTTTTTTTGAGAAAATACAATTTTTAAGCCACATTCCATTTATCTACATCAATATTTGTAGATGTAAGAATCTTACAGTGCAACCCACATAATTATTTGTTGATCCATTCCTGTAGTCCATCAATCTTTTTTCAATTCTGGTTTCACGGCTAGAGTGCTATAGCAGCATGTATTGCCTCTCTATGATAATTTAATTTAACTGCAATGTGCTAGGGTCTAGATTGCTCCACTTAACATCCAGAGGTAACCACAAAGAGTGCCAGGGCCTAGACTGTTGCCAACAATAATTACTGGCTAAAGAGAGCCTTGAAAGAATATAGCACCTTACAGAAATACCCAGCAATAATAGTCAGAGTGTATTTAAGGATACATATATGAGAATTTTAGCAAAACCATAAATTTCTTTGTCAAAACAGTTCATAATTGATTAGCTGACAAAGTTTCTAAACTGCATTTGCATCTTTGTATAAGTCTGCATGGTATCTATTTGCTCCAGGCATGTTTTCTTAATGGGTTTATATATACCAATAATCTAAAAAAGAAGTAAATGGCTGAACTAAATATGATAATACAAATGGTAAGAAGAAAAAAATAATTTTGCTTATATTTCCCTCCTTTTTTCCTACTTATACAAAAATAAATTCAACCTTAAAAAGCAAAAGAAAAGAAATAAATGACCCTTCCCCTTTAATTACCACATTTAGGAAGAACTGTAAGTACACACGCCATTTCAGCAAATGGCATCGGATCTGAGTGATGCCATATGATGCTGAACTAAAATGCTCATCTTAGAAAGTGCTCTTTAGTCACGCGCTGGCTTTCTCAGCCCTTATTCCTATAAAATAGAAGTCAAAAATAATAGGAATCCCAACACCATGAATATGAATTTTTTTTTTTTTAGGCTAACCTTGTTGGAAAGTAATTATCCATGAGAGGGGAAAATCTATTTGGTCAAGTTAGTAAATATGTAGGTGGTTACAGAAACAGCAATTTAGTTTCATATGGTTTTGTATAAGCTACAAAACAGTGACTAAAGGTGCTCCATCCCAGTGAAGCTACTTACCAATGGCACACTGAAGGCTATGAGATTTCTGCTTAGCAATTTAGCCTTACTGGTAAGAACTAGTAGAATGTTTACACAATCCATTTGAGAAGAACAATATTAGTCCAAAGGCTATTTTGGACATTAAGAAGAAAAGATTATGTTTGGAAAACTGCATCTTAGTTTAAAATTTTTCTAATACTGTGGTCTCAAACAAAATAAAAACATTATTATCTTAAACAAAAAAAAGAAATTATCTAACACTATTGTCTCAAACAAACAAAGGAGAAAATTAGAAACCTGTGTGACTGTCCACTAGCTTGCTCTTCAGGAAACCCAGGTCCTGATGAGTGAAATATCTTCTCAGAGGACATTATCATGTTCTTCTTAGAGCAATACTCACCGTCCATCCCAATGTCGTTATCGCCTGATAGTGATGAGAAACTTTAAGGTTGTAAGGAACTTCAACTCACATCTTATTAAGTGTCCAAACTCTCATTTCGAGTATTACTATGAAAAGTTCTTCTTTTATGCTTATGGTCTTTTATTTCTTTCTCTACTCTCTGTGAGAAAGCTTTAATAGTAAAGGAGTTTCCAGAAGGAATCATTTCAAACCATATATTCCTCACTCAAGGCATTTATTCACTACTAACTTGGTCTATACCAAATATGTCAGCATATATCACGCACTACTTTAAATGTTTCCTACTGATTTCATGAGTATCTTACTTCCCCAATTAAATTGTAAAATCATCAGTGACAAAGTCTGTGTCTTACATAAGCCACTGCATCCCAAAAAACACCTGCAAATATGAGTCTTTGTCACATGTAAAGTGCCCATAAATACTTGGAGCTTGATAATATAATTGAGACTATTTTTTTATGCATAAGGGCAAAATATAAATCTTAGTAATAATTTTTATTTGTTCATTTATTATTTCACAAATTCTGTTGAGATAGACCAATTAAAGAAGATATGCCCTGCCCTTACAGAGCTAGCAGTCTGTAAGAGACAGGCTTTAAATAAATAATTATATTGCCTTAGGATGCATGCTACTACCAGAGTTTGTATAAGATTCAGAGAAATATGTAACTCATAGAAGTAGAAGCTTGTATTGGTTCTCAAAGAATATGTTCAAAAGGTGAAGGGTGGTGGGAAGAATTTCTAAAGCAGAGGGAAAAGTAATAATTCGTATAGCTAGAATGAATGTTTGAATTGTGGGAGATAGAGTTGAAGTAAGTGTCCAAAAATATAAACATATATAGGCTGTTTAATTCTTCAGAAATTTCTTTCGGTCCTGCCTCTAGTACCACCCTCTTCATTTTAGCTCCTCTCCATGGCAGACTTTGTCTTTAGTCTAGGGAATGGTGTTCCATTTTTATACTTTCTTCAGAAAGTAAAAAGTGAACATTTAGTAGGATGTAACTACAATGGCATTAAACCTAGATCATAACCTTGAGTGCCATTATAGTCTTCTGAGAATTAATGAAATGATTAACTTAAACCATTAATGCAGGTAAACATTTGATCTATTGTTGTTTAGATTTTGGTAAGAGCATGTGAATCAAGTTTTGGAAACAAGCCAATATTCTACTCTGCAGATCTCAGCGACTCAGAGAAACTTTTTCCTAATATCCATATGTCATTGCACATGGATGATTTATTAATCATCAGATGTATTTTAAAATACTGCATATACACGGATTATAGTATGCCCAATAATCATGCACTATAGTGCATGATTTATGTCACAGACTTCTCTATTTAACATTAGGGTTTTGTTTTTTCTGGAGGCAATCTCTTCAGGAAAAAAAAATTGGCTTCTTGCCTCTGTTGTTTTTCAGTGGATAAAGAAGCTTTACGTTGCAATCTTAAGAAAAGGAGCCATTTTTCTTGTCCTGCTAACAATCATTTCAATCATTTCTGAAGCACTATATCCTATAGAACTTCAAGTTCAGTGACAAGTTTAAGCACTCATAGTCGCTCTCTAAAGATGGCATTCCTTAGCTGAAAATATACTACTGTGATTAGGGCAAAAATGTTTCGGTAAAGTGAAAGACTCTGTATCTCCAGCTTTCAAAGATGCAGGTTGTGAACTGGCCAACTCCAGGGAGAACCATTCACAGCCATTGTAGATTTCTCTTTATTAGGACTATTGTCCTGGCAGATAGAAAAATGTCTTGAGCAAAGCAAGTCTTCTCTTAATGTATACAAATGTGCCTTCTAGGTTAGCAGCTCATAAATGTAAGAGATAAAATTTTACTGAATTAATAAATTAATGAATTATTAGTATTTTTCTTCATTCCCAAATCTATGACCTACGTTTTGATAGCATTCTTTAAGAAGAAAACAAAACCAAATATGCTTGGAAAGTTTGAGGGATGTTGAAAAAAGACTGAATTTGAAAGTGATTTAAACAGCAGTAACACTTAAGAATTAGAACAAATTGATGAAAATATGAAACTAAACACAAATTCAAAATAAGATCATCCTAGAAATATGCTTAGAGGGTTAAGAACCACAATGACCTTGAAGGCAGAAATTCCCAACTCGCTGATTTTCACTAACTGTAACTTTACTAACAAAACCAAGCTGAGAATGGTCAGAAACCCAGATCACACACTATTAGTAATTTAATTAAGAGTGTCCAGAAAAAATTTCCAAGTCTATATGTTGTCTCAAGATCTAGCAAAACTGGGAGAGATCATAAGTCTTTTAACCTTTGAGAATAATCATTTTCCCTCTATGTACCATTGGCAAAACACCAGCTTAGAGCAAAGAAACTTGGAAATTGGAGATAAAATGCAGCTCTCTGGAAAAAAAAAAATATTAAAACAACAGTTGTCTTCACAGAGTTAAAAGAGCTTCATAAAAAGACTTCACTTTTTATTCTTTCTATTTATGTTTTTATTTATTTTTTAAAGTAAGCAAATGGGGGGAGAAAAGAAAATTATACTGGCAGAGGGCTGACCTCTATTTTATATAATTTGTAGCTAAAAAGCTTACAGGCTAAAACATGTAAATATATGCAGATCTGAGAGCAAGACCTCGGAAGGGAAATAGCTGGGAGAGATTGAAGAGAATGTGGGCCATACACCGGAAAACCGCTGGGGCTCTTAGCAACCTGGAAACCTGAAATGAATTATTATCTAGTTCCTATTGTGACCTACTTAGTATCCCGGCAGCATGTTGGCATAAGAAGAAATTTGAGGCTGTAGGAACTGCTTATTTACTTGACCTTGAAGATACAGGAACCAGTAGGGTGACTGCTGATTTGGCCCAGTGAGCTGGCCAACCACATCGTACTAAGATGACTCACTGTGTGTCATGGACAAAGGTGGCCTGAGCCTATGTCTTCTGCTGAGTTTCTCTTTTATTGGAATATACTATACCTAAATTGTAACCATTCCTGGTAACAGCCACAGAAAAAAGCAAAATGTGCACCACTGACGTTCATACTTTTTTCAAGTCTACTGGCATTTTTTTTTTTTTTAATTATGTCACAAAGAGAAAGAAGCAGCACATGAGTTTCAGATTAAAGTTAGAATGAGAAATCAGTTGCTTTGAATAAAAGAGCAATGATTTCTTTAAAAGGTAGAGTGTAGGTGAATGGAATGCGTAGTATTTGTGACAAGATAGAGAAAATGAACATAACACCTTCTCAAACCTCAAGAACTCTCACCAAAGGACTGATCACATTAGAGAGCTGAAATAATCCAAAGAGAACATTAATTTTAACTTTGGGGCTTATCACAAGGAACAAAATCATAAGTGCCAGAGCAGAATTCAATTCTCCAAATGCTCAGAACTTTCTGTGCTTTTGCCCCACACTGCTCCCTGCAGTAAATGTTCTTTCAAAGTCTCCTTGAACATAAATCTTTTCTCATGTCACTATAAAGCAGTGGAGTTCTGCGTAAGGTGAGCTGAGGTAAAGGTAACATCTCTTAGCTTTATTTTTCTCTTTTGAGGAAGAATCTGTTGAGGGACCAAGTTGTGACCTCCACTTCAGTCAAAGCAGACATGAGTCATAGCTGAAATTGGATCCTGCACCTAATTTTGCTGTGTAGATCTAATGTATAATATATGTCTCACAAATGAACTCTTTCAGAAGAGTCAAAACCTGAGATGCCATGATTGATGGAAAATTCGAAGTAACCCAATTAACACTAGTGAGGAAGTTATCAAATATGAAAACTTTAGGTGAATTAACTGCCATCCAGTGTGTTATGATGTGATGAATAATGGACATCTGGAGTTTTATTAATGAGCCACTAATGGAAAAGATGTAACTAGCACCAAGAAGTTTAATCCCCAATAATATGCTCAAAACAGGAGATTGTAGGCGCCAAATCCTAAGACCTGCAATAGGAAGCATCTTCATTTGTAGGTGTGTTGTCAGAAAGACACTTGCCAGCCTTCTTGGAATGTTTTCATGGGAAAGGAATGTCAGCCTTGAACCACTCCAACCATTACTCTATTGTCTTAACCGTTACGGTGCATCAGTAACATGCACTGTCCAGAAATCACCCAAGTCAGTGGTGATTACCTGTACTTAGCAAGGCAATCAGACAGAGGAGAATGATGGTGCTACAAAAATTTGTGAATAACATTAACAAATTCTTGAGTACAGCACAGGTGTCATTCATAACTAGATATATTCTTTTTTTCCTTTTTTATAGTTTTCTATTAAAAAGTTGTCTTTCAAATACAGAATTAAGCTTATTCGTGACCAAAATAAATGGCTGCCTCTGAGGAGCAATCTGAAAGATCCCTAACACCTACACAAATACGTGGTTGCTGGCTGAAATTCCACCATTGAAGGTTTGTTTCGTTAACTACTGCTCCTCCTTTGGGACATGGGTATCCCCCCCCCCAAAAGATGGCATGTGCAGGATCCTATGAGTCACTAGCAAACATTCACCCAAAGGTGTTAGTGTCTTTCTAACAAATAGCTGCAATGGAGGGAATTTCTGTGGAGAGAGAAGAAAACGGAAAGGTTCCGATCCTATTCCTCTGCACAAGAAGAATACACGTAGATCGGTGTCCCGAGATAGCCATAGTGCTGAGTCGCTATGGTAGGTGAAGTGAGAGGGATGAAGGAATGCCAGCTGAATCCTTGCAGTTCCTCAGAAGTGCCATGTTCTCGCATTCTATCAGCGCACACATTGTTCTTTCTCGTGGAAGTCTTTAACCTGTGCTAGTTTTCTTTCATTTTTCCTGGCTGAGAACTTTTTAACATAAGAGAAATTTCCTTATTCTTTTAGTCTTATCACATGCCTAGACTATTATAATGTGCTCAATAATTTTTCAAATGATAAATGAGAAAATTGGAGTTAGGAAATTACCAAGGATCAATTCCATTGAGTTTACAATTTCGCCTTGGGCCACCGTAATTTAAATGAAACCTATTTAATGGGGTCTACACCATTAAGTTGAATACACATTCCAGTAGAAAAAAAATATTGTTCATTATAATTATATCAATATTGTTGTACCTATCTTAGAACGTCATATTATTAAAACAATTTTTTTTAAAAAAAAAAAAACAAGAACTTACCAATGTGTTGTTTTCTAGTTCATATTATATGGTGACTTTTGGGTGGTAAAATCTCTGAGACTTTCTCAATTTTTTTATTAAGGAGCATTTCAATCATTAGTAAGTTGAGAAAAGAATGACCATTGACTCTTTCTCATGAACAGTTAATAATCAAAACTAGGTTTGGGAACTTGATAATACATTTATTTCCTTTTAAAAGAACTGAAATAACTTTTAAAGTCTACACATTGATTTCCACCCCCCCAGGAAAATGCTCTTTTAAATTTTTAAATTTCAATTTACATTCAATATTATATTAGTATTAGGTGTGCAACATAGTAGACATTTATATAACTTAGGAAGTGATCCCCCTAAGTCTAGGACCCACCTGGCACCAAGCAGAATTATTACAATATTATTGACTATATTTCCTATGCTGTACTTTACATCCCTGTGACTATTTTGTAACTAAAAAACTTGTACTTCTTAATTCCTTCACCTTCTTCACCCATCTCCCCAGACCCCTTCTCACCTGGCAACCTGCATTTATGAGTCTGTTTCTGTTTTGTTTGGTTATTTTGTTTTTTAGATTCCACATATAGATATTATATGGTATTTGTCTTTTTCTGTCTGACTTATTTCAGTTAGCATAATACCCTCTAGGTCCATCTATATTGCCACAAATGGTAAGATTTCATTTTTTTTATGGTCACGTAATATTAGGACAATAAAATGTTCTTAATGAACGCTTTAACAAGAGCAAGAAATGACAACATGGAAATCCTAAAATTCTAAAGATGAGTGGTCCTCTTTTCTAGACTGAATTAATGCAAAGGTTGTAAATTATTTAAATTCATAATTCAATTAAGTAAATGTCTGTTGAGTGAATAAAGCTTTTGACCTTACGAAAAATAAAAAGGTTCTTCACTCTTCATCTGTCTAAAGGAACAGTGGAATAAAGGGAAGAAAGAGGGAGAAGAAAAAGGAAGAAAGGAACTTAATATAGCATAGAAAGATATTTACAATTGCAGTTAGGAGACACGAGTCTTGAAAAGACTGGGAGTAGTGAATGATACAACCTTACTAGGAGATGATTTTACAATACGAACTGAAGCCTTCAAAATCTACACACATTTTAATTCAATAATTTCACCTCTAGAAATTTATCCCAATAAAATCATCAAATAAGTTTATTTAGATTTATGTATGTGAATATTTAATATTTTGTTTATTATAGTAAAACAAATGTACTACAAAAAGTGTTTGGTTAAATAAATAATGACATTCCATGATGATATAGGTAAATATTTATTGACAGAAAAATTTTTGATATCTTTCGTCATGTAAAGAAGCAGATTATAAGGTGACATATATAGTACAATCCTATTTTGTAATATATTTTTCTAAGAATGTTTTATCTATATATATAACATTTATAATCTACACTTAAGACCAAATCAGAAAGGAAAAATAACTAAATACCAAAACGGTTATCAATAAAAGTTAAAATTCAGTTTTTGTATTTGTAGTCTATTTACAATGAGAATGATACAGATAATAAATTAAAGAAAAAATTAAGAAATCTTTCTAAAATCTAGCTATTAAAGAGAAAAAGATTTAATGATGATTATATTTGCCTTTAATGGTGACAGCACTATTTTTTACTTCTTTAGTGAAAACTGCAATAATGATTTTGCCCTGAAAGTTTTCCCCCACCTAAGCATTCTCTCAAACTTACTATTCATTTACCACATCTTCTGGACATGACTACAAATTGGTTCCCAATTTGGGAATATACAAACCCCCCAAACTAATATGTAAAACGAATTATTCCATCAAAATTATTTCATCATCCCACCGTTAACAATTGTGAAGAATTATTGGTATTATAAATCATATTCAATTGAAATTTTAGAACAGATATGACTCTGCCTGAGTAGTTTATTGGAAAATCATTTGTTTCACATCAGTTTTGGCATCCAGTATTCACTGTGAATTATGTCATTATAGCCCAGTTTATTATATTTCTGTTTGTTCCGCTGTGTATATATGTGTCTTAGGCTTTAAAAAGGTAATTTGTGCCCTCAAAATGTATTATGTAACAAATTGTGATTCATGCAAATCACTTTGATTTGTTTTCCAAAAATGTGGCTGGCTTCAATTAATCAGTTGCTATTCATTTCATATGTTTCAATTGCACTCACAACAAAAGCTCCAGTGGGTTATCACTTACATGGGGGACTGGCCTCCAGAGGGTATAAAAGACACAACAATCAGACATTATACCAAGCATACAATTATAGTGTGTGTCCCCACAAACTCCAATAAATCACACATCACATTATGTTGGACTCCCACGTCTCTGAAGTTCTCCCTTACCCAAGCCACCTACCTGCTGTAATCACAGCGTTCTGCTGTGCGTGGGTGCACAGCTTTCAACCTGCTGAGACTTATTCCATGACTCCCAATGTGTAGCAGGAGTCAGCCAAGCAGATTGCTATATCTGTTTCTGCAGACTGCCCATCACGCTAAATGAGTAGGAAATGCTGAGCTTCTGTGCATGGACTTTGTTTAGGAAAGAAGGGAAGTAAAAGCAACACATCATTTCAATTTGTTCAGACGTTGGTGATATACAATATTTTCACGTAGCTTTTATTACTCAGAATGTAAAAGTGGACGAAGCAAAAACTTGCAAGAGATGTATAAACTAACTATAGAAAATGTTCTGTTCTATAAAGTTTTATTTTAATTATGGGACATCTTAAGTGTAATTACCACTCACGCTTTTACTTAAGTGTCACATTGTCTCAACCCTATCCCATAGGATGAACAAATAATAATGGACTAGGATTAGCATTTTATAAGAGCTGTGTTATTATTTATTTTCCTAGCAATAACAGGGTACTTAGTGTCATCTAAACTAGAGGCCATTATTAAACCAAAACCACTTTTTCTTTGCCAGCTATTTATAAACCACATATGAATAGTTCTAAAATATAGGGTACTGAAATGACTAATTGTACTGAGGAGGTACTCATTAGGAATAAAACTGCCCACAAAGGGAAGATTCATATATGGAATTCTGATATCACTCCGCCAGCCATAGCCAGGTTACTCTGATGACAATAACACAAGATTTTATCTGGGGATCTTTCTTCTGGGGCCAATTACCATGGAAATAAGTAAAGGTCAGAAGAATGTAGCATGTAGGGCTATTGGGTCTGAACTAGGTGGGATATCTCGGGAGAGGAGACAAAACAACAGGCTGCCATTCATATGACATATTACTCTTGAACTTTGATGCGGTTGGCTATCGGTAAGACAAACTCAATTGCACCAAGGTAAAGGCCATAAATAATAGTTTGTAAGTACTTTGGAGGAAAACTCAATGTTGACATTGTTACCATTTCGTGTTTGCAGTTCTCATTTTCTGTTCTCATTCTCATAATGTGATATTTTAAAAAAAAAAAGAGAATGAAAGTGAATAAACATTTACATATTGAATTTCTACCATGTTATTCATAATCAGAATCTTACCTATGGCATTGAGTGCAATGAGCACAACAAAAATGTGAAGGATAACAATCCCCATCTAAGCCAACAGAGGGTCAAAGAAAAATAAGTAACAACACAGGCTTATACTCAAGACTGAGTACCAGACTCAGAATTCTCTCTTTGCTTCTTTATGGAAAGAAGAAATGTTTAGCTGTAAACGACGATGTATTTGTTTTATCGCAGTACCCCTAAAAAGATTTTTATTTGTAGAAGATAGAAGTAAAACTTACTACTTTAAATGATGTCCTGATCTCCAGTTTGTTAGGAAATAGGAAGTTGCAATAGACTTCTGCAGAAGGCTGCACAATGAACCCCCAAAGATGCCCATGTCCTAATCTCTGAAACCTGTGAATTAGTTACCTTATATGGCAAAGAGACATTGCATACATGATTAAGTTAAGGATGTTGAGATGGAGAAGATTATCCTGTATTATTCTAGAGGGCCCAAGGGTCAGAGTGAGAGCACAGGAGATGCAGTGACAGAAGCAGGGTTTGCAGCGATGCTCTTTGAAAATGGAAGAAAG
The DNA here is from genome assembly GCA_003508835.1 of Eonycteris spelaea. Taxonomy (NCBI): domain Eukaryota; kingdom Metazoa; phylum Chordata; class Mammalia; order Chiroptera; family Pteropodidae; genus Eonycteris; species Eonycteris spelaea. The sequence goes on along the minus strand of PUFA01000054.1, from coordinate 5,280,396 downwards.
AGCCAGGAACCAAGGAAGGCAGGTGGCCTCGAGAAGCTGGAAAAGGCAAGGAAATGAATTCTCTTCTAGCCCGTCAGAGAGAACGTAGCCCTGCTAACACCTTGATTTTCACCCTTAGTTAAATGATTTTAACTCATTTCAGACTCCTGACCTCCAGAATTGTAAAATAATAAAGTCAAAGACACTATATTTGTGGTAATTTCTTATAGCAACAATAAAAAAACTAATACAACTATCATCCCCACCCTAAAAATCAAAACCAGACCAAAAAAAACAAAAACAAAAACAAAAAACTTAGAGTTTTAAAATATATTAGAGAGATAATGATAAAAAAAAATCCTAAGACATTAAATTTTTAAATGGACAAGTTTTTCCTAAGAGAGAATCATCTGGCTGCTTTATCGATGGGAAAAATATAGTAGAAGGGGGAGGAAAACTAATCTTTCATGGATGGAGGTAAAGAGAAACCAGCTCAACTTTTAACAAACCTTGAATAGCTGCTGGGTTAGTGACAGGTTACAGTTTGGAGAAGCCTCAGTCTCAGAGTGGATCTGCACCTCCCACCAAACTCTCTTCCATAAGACCATCACTAAGTGCCTGGGGACAACATGAATAAATGCTGGAAGCAGAGAGAAAAAAAAACTGAGGGAGGTCTCCCCTTAAGTACACAAGGCCTTTATCAAAACACAAGGCAGAGGACACTAAAGGCTGCAGGCTGGGGAAAGGAAGGGAGAAGAACAGACATACTCCTAACCTGCACAGAATCCACTGGTCTTTTAATGATTCTAGATAGTAAGACCACTGAACCAGGGCAAGGCAGGAAAACTGAGAGATCCTGAGATGCATCAAGGGGTTAAAGAGGCAGGACAGACAGCAGAGACCAGCTTAGATACAAAAAGCCAAGGCAGGTCTGACAAGCAAAAAGAACTTCCAGTAACTCAAAAAGTTGGGAACTGAGTTTTAAAACATTGAAGTATCTCAAGAGAATTATTGGCACTCATAACTCAAGGCCTGCTGAAAGAAAGTGCTGATCCTGACCTCAACGTATCTGCAGCCAGTGGCAAACTAAATCTAACTAAATCACCATGAAGCCTATGCTCAGTGCAACTATGTATTTAGACTGACTCAGCACCCACCCTAGCAGCCTGACAGGGGGAGGGGGAACCTTTTTCTGGCAGTTTCTATCATTCTTGACACAAAATGACTGCCATAGAATAAAAATATATAAAACAGGTAAAAAAGTAGAAAAATGTGACCAATAAGGAAAAGGCGGAAAGAGGTTGACAGATGACCCAGATATTGAGTTTAGCTAAGAAGAACTTTTAAAATAACTCTGATAAATGTGTTATAATCTAGTGAAACTTGATGCAGAAAGAGATTGAAATTTTCAGAAGATATACAGAAATATAAAAAAGAGCTAAGTAGAAATGCTGGAATAATATAGTTTAAAAGTTTATTCACTGGGCACAAAGGCATACTGACACAGCAGAAGTAAAGACCAGTGAAGTGGCAAACAGTAAGAGAAATTGCCCAAACAGAAATAGAAAGAGAAAAAATATTTAATTTAAATATTCAAAAACTTACTGAATAATATCAAATTATCCCCAACCCCCAAGGCTGTGGACCAGAGCCAGTCTGTGACCTGTTAGAAACCAGGCCACACAGCAGGAGATGAGAGGCAGGCCAGCTAGCAAAGTTCATCTGTATTCGCAGCCCCACCCCAGCGCTAGCATTGCTACCTCAGCTCCACCTCAGATCATCAGGCATTAATTCTCATAGGAGCACTGGTCCCTGGTGCCAAAAAGGTTGGGGGACTGAGGATCTAAGATATGTATAATTGGAGTTCCAGAGGGGGATGGGAGAGAATGGAGCAAAGAATTATGTTGAAGAAAATAATTAAGAATTTACCATAATTAATGAAATATATCAACCCACAGATTCTAGGCAGAACATATTCAAACTAGCAGAAACAAAAAAATAAAGAAAATCTTGAGAACAGCCGGGGGCAGGAGAACATTACATGTAAAAAGACATAATAGCTGACTTATCACCAAAAAAAAAAAAAAAAAAAAATTCTAAAGTAAAGGCAGAATCAATGAAATCATATCTTTAAAGTACTGAAATCAAAAATAGAATGCTATATATAGCAAATATATTCTCAGAAATAAAAGCAAAAATAGAATTAAATAAATAACGAAGTCAAGGGGATTTTGTCTCGATAACCTGAATGCACCAAAAATGTTAATGAAGTATTTTAATATGAAAGAAAGAAAAAAAGGAGAGAAGAAAGAGAGAAGGAAGAAGGAAAGGAGGGATGGAGGGAGAGAGAGATGAGGGTGAGAAGAGAGAGAAAGAAGAAAAGAAAAAGAAAGAAAGAAAAGAAAGAAAAAAAAAGAAAGAAAGAAAAGAAAAGAAAGAAAGAGAAAGAAAGAAAGAGAAAGAAAAAAGAAAAGAAAGAAAGAGAAAAAAAAGAAAGAAAGAAAAAAGAAAAGAAAAAGAAGAAGAGAAAAAAAGAAAGAAAGAAAGAAAAAAGAAAGAAAGAAAGAAAGAAGAAAAAAAAAAGAAAGAAAGAAAGAAGAAGAAGAAAGAAAGAAAGAAGAGAGAAAAGAGAAAGAAAGAAAGAGAGAAAAGAGAGAAAGAAAAAAAAGAAAGAAGAAAGAAAGAAAGAAAGAAAGAAAGAAAGAAAGAAAGAAAAAAGAAAGAAAGAAAGAAAAGAAAGAAAGAAGAAGAAAGAAAGAAAAGAAAGAAAGAAAGAAAGAAAGAAAAAGAAAGAAAGAAAGAAAGAAGAAAGAAAGAAAGAAAGAGAAAAGGAAAGAAAGAAAGAAAAAAAAGAAAGAAGAAAGAAAGAAATAAAGAAAGAAAAGAAAGGAAGGGAGAGGAAGAAAGAAATAGAATTATGTTGTTGTAAAGTTCTTACATTGTTTGGACAGTAATGTTTGAAGGTAGACTGTGATAAGTTAAAGATGAATTATGTACTCTCTAGAGCATGCAGTTAATATAGCGAGTCCATTAGGGAAATACCATGTAATTCTAAAAATTATTTTATTAACCCAAAAGAAGATAGAAAAAGAGACACAGGAAGATCAGGTGATACATATAGAAAATAAATACCAAGACGATAGACTTTAAACCAATTTGTAAGTAATTATAGTGGATATGCATGTGCTCCATGAAAAGGCAGAGATTTTCAGACTGGATTAAAAAGTGAGGCCCAAATGTATGTTGTCTTTAAGATATACACTTTAAGTATAATGAGCAGATAAAGACACAGATATAGGTTGAAATATGAGTGAGAAAAGCTGTTGTAACTATCATTCAAAATAGACATTGACAAGAAGAGATAAATAGGGATATTTTTAAATGATAAATGGGCCAATTCATTAAAATGCTATAAGAATTCTAAATATACATGCACTTAGTGACAGGGCTTCAAAATACATGAAGCAAAAACTGACAGAACTAAAGGGAGAAATAGACAAATCCATAATGATAATTGGAGATTTTAACACCCCTCTGTCAGTAATTGATAGACCAATAGAACAACTACAATAAAAAGTAAATAATAATATAGATACCCTATCATCCAAATTGAACAAATTAATATTTATAGAACATTCCACTTGACTCCAGAATACAAACTCTTTCGAAATGCACATGAAATAACCAAGATAGATCATATACAGGGTTGTAAAAGAAGTATAAAAACTGTCAAGAAAATAAAAGCATACAGAGTATTTCTCTGACCAATAACAATATTAAATTAGAAATAGCATGTAGAAAACCTCAAATTATTTGGAAAATAAGCTACATACATCTAAATAATTCATGCACCAAATAATAAACCACTAGAAAAAAATTAATATTTCAAACTGAGTGGTAATGAAAATATACTATATAAAAATTTGTACGATGCAGCTAAGGCAGTCCCTGGGAGAAATGTATTGATTTGCACTCCTGAGTAAAGAAGTTAGGAAGAAAAGTTTAAAATAAACTATCTCAGTTTTTATTTTAAGAAGTTGGGAAAAGCAAAGTAATCTGAAAAAAAAATAGAGGGAAAAAATAAAGCAGAAATCAATGAAAAAGAACACACACACACACACAAAAACAACAGAACAGCTAAACAACTTAATGTTAGTTCTTTAAAAAGATTAATACATTTTATAAAATCCTAGCAAGATCGGTCGAGGGAAAAAAAACCAACAAATTACTAGTGTCCAGAATGAAAGAGGGGGTAGCACTACAGGGCCTACAGCCATTAAAAGGAAAATAAAGGGATATTTTAAACATTTATAGTCCAATAAATTCAACATAGGTAGCATGGAAGTTCCTTGAGAAATACATTTTTCCCAAACAGTCTGGTATATAATACCAGAAATAATTTGATTTAAATTTACACACACATACAATAATACAAAACAAAACAACAAAACAAACAAACAAAAATTTTAAATGAGCTCCAGATGGTTTAACTGGTGAATTCTACTAATTTCAGAAGAAATATCAGAAATATCCAATTTTTAAAATATTTCCTAACTCATTTTATAAGTCCACAATAACCTTAAATTACAAATTTGACAAGGATAACATGAAAAATACTTCAAAGAAAATAAAGTTATAGATAAAAATCATTCATGATATATATATAAAAATCCTCAACAAAATACTGATAAATCAAACTCAGCAATATATAAAATAGATGTTATATTCCATAATCAATGGCATATATTCCAAGAATTCAAGCTGTCTTAATAATCAAAGATCAATCAATATAACTCATCACAGTAACATAATAAAAGGGGAAATCATATAATTCAGAAAAAATTGACAAAATTTAAGCTAATTTATGATAAAAATTCTCAGCAAACTAGAAATAAAAGAATTTTCTCATTCTAATAAAGTGCATTTATTAAAAATGTAGAATAATCATCAAACTTAATGAAAAATATTGAGCTTTTTCCCTAAGAAGTATAAGAATGTTCTCACCCTTTCTGTTTTAACATTGTAGTCACTGGAAGTTCTGTCATTGCAATAAGGCAAGATAAATAAACAAAAACATAGATTTAGAAAGGTAGTAAAAAAAACAGTTTTTTTCCCCCAGACAGTAAGAGTATATACAAAAAAATCCACGAAGTAAAAAACTACTAAAGCTAATAAGTAAATGAATAAATTTAACAAATTTGTAAGTTAAAACATACGAAAATTTATATTAGCCAAGAAAATGAAAAATGAAATTTAAAAATATATCATTTATAAAAGCGTCCAAGAAATCAAATAACTAGGAATAAATTTACCAAAAGAAGTGTCTTATATCTGTTTTGAAAACTAAAATTATGGCTAAAAAACTTAAAGAAAATCTAAATAAATAGAGACTATGTTCTTGATTGGAAGACTATATTGTTAAGTATTCATTCTCTCCAAATAGATCCCACACAAGTAACAAAGTACTAGCAACATTTTTTTTTGAAGAAATCGACACTGTGATTCTAAAATGTATATGGAAATGCAAACTATCATCAAAACAACCTTAAAAGGGCAAAGCTGAAGAATGTTCACCTTCTGAATTCAAGACTTGCTCTAAAGCTAAACTAATCAGGACAGTTTATTTTTTAAATAAGGTGAGGTAAATAGATCTAGATGTAAACAAACTACTGGTTTTCAACAAAGGCACAAGATTCTAGAGAAAAGCAGTCTTTTTAGCAAATAATAGTGGAAAAACTACAGCTATGTGGAAGAAAAAGGATATTTGACCTCTGCTTACCCCCAAATCGATCACAACATAACCAAAAATATCAACTTTTATAGATTACAGCTTTAAAAATAAAAGCTCGAACTTTACTATTTTCCCCCCCCCACTCTCTCCTCGCCTCTGGTAACCACTAGTCCATTGTCCATGTCCTTGCGTCTCTGTTTGTTTGTTCTGTTCATTTGTTGAAAAGCTAGAACTTTAAGATTGTCAAATCTTAGAGTAGGCAAATTTGTTTAAAGTTCTGGAAGGATGACTTAGAGCACATACCTTGGTTTTTACTTGAGAGATGAAAATATATGCTCATAAAAAGAATGTTTACTGTATTATATAATTGAAATTTACTAAGAGAGTAAAACTCTCTCGTCACCACCACCCCACACACACAACAAAAAAAACAGATAAATATATGAGATCATGGCTGCATTAATTAACTTGATGGTGGGAATCATTTACAATGTGTATGTATAGCAAATCATCATATTGTACACTTTAAATATATTACAATTTCATTTGTTAATTTTACCTCGATAAAGCTACAAAATTGGTAGGATCACCAATACCATTCTGTGGGAAGAGTGGAGACCGGTGTGCTCAAACTCGGCATAGTGGTCGCCTTTTCTTCAGTCAATGTTATAACGAAGTAAAGTCTGGTGAAATGTACCAGGCAGCTTTTGGTAAAGCTTTTCCTGGGGACGACGTGGGCTTCAGGGTCAAGAATATGTCTGTCAAAGATGTTCATCATGGCAATGTGGCTGGTGACAGCAAAAATGACCCACCAATAAAAGCAGCTGGCTTCAAAGCTCAGGTGATGATCCAGAACCTTCTAAGTAAAATCAGTGCTGGATAAACACCTGTGCTGGATTGTAGCACAGCTCAGATTGCTTGCAAATGTGCAGAGCTGAAGGAGAAGATTGATTGTCATTCTGGGAAAAAGCTGGAAGATAGCCCCAGTTTTTGAAATCTCATGATGCTGCCATAGTTTATATGGTTCCTGGCAAGCCTATGTATGTTGAGAGCTTCTCTGACTGTCCTTTTCTGGGCCATTTTGCTGTTCGTAACATGAGACAGTTGCAGTGGATGTCATCAAAGCAGTGGACAAGAAGACTGCTGGAGCTGGCAAAGTCACCAAGTCTGCCCAGAAAGCTCAGAAGACTAAAGGAATATTATTCCCAATACCTGCCACCCCAGTCTTAATCAGTCAGTGGTAGAAGACCAGTATCAGAACTGTCTCAATTGGCCATTTAAGTTTAATAATAACAGACTAGTTAATGATTACAATGCATAACAAAACCTTCGGAAGGAAAAAAGACTGTTTTGTGGAACATTTGGTGTTTTGTGTGTGTGTGCGTGTGATTTTAAAAACTAATAACTGGTTTTAATGGAAACAACTTGGCCAAAAATCTGTCGCAGAACTTTGAGACTCATTAAAACAAAGTTTAACAAGAAATCTGTGTGTTCTTTTGGTCAACTTCCGTGTCTTATAGTACTACTTAGGTAAGAGACTTAAAAAGGAGTTGCCCATCCATAACTTATTTCTGGTGTTACACCTGCTGAAACTTTAGAATTTGATAATTCTGGGATAAAGTTTTGTTCTGGGTGGGTACCTTGGTTTTTTGGTTTGTTTTTCTTTTTTTTTACCTTGTCTTGAGGAGAGGAATCATCTGTTTACATAGTAAACATCTGTAGGAGGAGGTCTGTTGGTTAGGTTAGATAAGCAAAGAGTAACTTCATTTATGTATAAGCTAGTTTACAAAGGCCAAATTCTGTAATATTAAAATCCACATGTTGCATGTAAAATTTTGTGTAGTTACATCAACATTGAGTAAATTTGTTGGTCAAATTTTAGTTTTATAGTTATTGGAATGTGAGTTCTCACATTTACAAATACCTAGGTAGTTCAAAAGACCTAAAATGAGGCTTAAAGAGTATTAAACACTGTTGTTACAGTTAATTGTATCCAGATTATAGGAAAAATAAATGATACTGGCAAATGATAAAGCACACACACACAAAAAGAAAGCTAGATTTCTCGAGGCTAGAGGCCTGGTTTGTTGGACCTTACAGATGTACACACACACATTCACATGCAACACTCTAATGTCATTCAAGACTCAGTTTCATTGCCAACTACTCCATGAAACCATTCCTGATCCCACATCCCCCCACCCAAATCTTTCTCTGCTTTCCCAGGGGATTTGATCGGCATCACTTTTAGGAATCTATTACTTTTGGTTTACTTTTCTGTCTTTGGAAAGATCGTGAGTTATTGTGCAAGAATCCCTATTCTTTGACCTCAAAGTCAAGAGAAGTAAAAGCAAAAGTAAATGAATGGGGCTACATCAAACTAAAAAGCTTCTGCTCAGTAAAAGAAACTGGCAACAAGGTAGAGACAATCATCTGAATGGGAAAATATATTTGCAAGCAACACCTCCAATAAGGGCCTAACATTCAAAATATACAAAGAATTCATACAACTCAATAACAACAACAACAACAACACAACAACAACAACAACAAACCAAACGATCCAATCAAAAAATGGGCAGAGGACCTGAACAGACAATTCTCCCTAGAGGACATACAAATGGCCAACAAATTTATGAAAAGATGCTCAACATCACTAGCTATTAGGGAAATGCAAATGAAAACCACACTGAGATACCATCTCATACCTGTTAGAATGGCTATAATCAATAGGTCAAGTAATAACAAATGTTGGAGAGGATGCGGAAAAAAGGAACCCTCATACACTGCTGGTGGGACTGAAAATTGGTACAGCCACTATGGAAAACAGTATGGAGTTTCTTCAAAAAACTAAGAATTGATCTACCATATGATCCAATAATTCCTCTACTGGGTATTTACCCCAAAGACTTGAATACTCATATCCGAAAGGATATTTTGCCAACAATGTTCATAGCAGCATTATTCACAGTGGCCAGGACATGGAAGCAACTGAAGTGTCCTAAAATAGATGATTGGCTAAAGAAGCTGTGGTACATATATACAATGGAATATTACTCAGCCATAAGAAGAGATGAAATACTGCCATTTGTAACAACATGGATGGACCTTGAAATAATAATGCTAAGCGAATAAGCCAGACAGAAAAAGTTGAAAATCACACGATATCATTTAAATGTGGGATATAAACCTAAAAGCAACAAATGAACAGGACAAACAAACAGAGACTCATGGACATGGACTATAGACTAATGGTTACCAGAGGGTAGGGTGGGGAGGAGGGGGAGATAGATGGGGTAAAGGGGGTCAAATATAGGAGGATAGGGGCATGGTGAAGTGGGTAAAGGGGATCAAATATATGGTACCTGAAGGAAACTAGACTTTGGTAAACACACAATAGGATATACAGATGTCAAATTATAATGCACTTCTGAAAATATATAATTGTATTAACCAATGTTACCCCAATAAACTTAATAAAAAAGTAAATTAAATTTAAAAAAAAAAAAGAATCCTTATACTTTGAAGCCAGAAAACCTAATTTCTTCAACCTAGGCCAAAAATCTAGAGTCTCTGGACCTATTCCCTCATTTGTTATAATGAAAGCAATGAAGATTAAATGAGATTCCCTGATTTTAGAACAGTATCCAGCATATAGTAGCATCAACATACATATTAGCAGTTGTATTGTGTAATTATTTTCACACATCTCTGTTTCCCACACTCCCTTGTAAGTTCCTCAAGTATAAAAATTGTTCCTATTAGTTCCTTTCATATAGTAAGGTCTTAAAAATAGTTCAGGAAAAAAAATAAAGGAGGGAGGAGAAGGACATTTTAAGTGGATAAGCAACATTAAATAGCACTTCAGATAAAATGTGTTCACCTAACACAGAAATCAGGGAAATATATTGTATGATTAGATTCTCTTCACAGAGAATGCCACCCACTATAAGGTTCCAGAAAAAAGACATGTGTTGTACAAATAATTTTAAGTATGTGAGTTGTATTTGTTAGAAAAGTTAGAGTACTTTTTCCTAGCTCTACTACATTTTATTTACCACATCCAATAAACAATTTGGTATTGAACAAAATAAAGCACCAACTGTTACACTGAGTGTCTTGCTCTTTAGCAGTTTGTAGTACCATTACTGGAGGCTTCCCTAAGCACCAAATAAGTAAAGAATGAACCTAAAATATGTAGGGAATAAGTAGGGAAGCACAAATAGAGAGATTTGAGGACATGACAGATTTTGAAGGACAGAGGTCTGGGTGATTTTCAAGGATAAGAAGCTTAAATCTACCTGGATAGCAATCAAACACTTCCTGTTCCAATTTCACCTAAAAAGCTGGTATGTAGTTTTTCATTCATAACAGCATTTGCCTGCCTGACCAACTATCATTACATTTATGAGCAGAACAGAAAGAACAGAGTAAATTCTATTTCAATGGAAAAACATATTTCATTCCATTCCAGAGCTCAAAGATGCCATATATGGATGAGAACTTTCCAAGTGCTCTGAGCTACAGAATTTTCTGAAATGGCAAAAGCTACAATTTCAAATATATAAAGGTATATAGGTCTGCTTGGCTCCTTGGCCCAAATTAGATTCAATATTATAAGTCTAATTCACATACACATACAAGGATACAAATGATCATTGCCCATAAAATAAAGATGGGGAAAGATCCAGACTGTTAAAGTGAGATAAGTATTCAATAAGAGAAAGACTTGGCACAAAACAAGTTAGGACATAGTCCTACCAAAGTGATCTAAATTGACAAATTGTTGTCTTGTAGTTATCCAATTTACTCACTTTTTATGATTTGACTACAAAAATAAAACTTTTTATTCTGAGTAGCAGTCTTACAAATATTTAATTTTAAGATTTTCTTTTTATTCACTATTTCTCAGTGTGTCTGAAAAGGACTTTGTGGCCTTCCCTTATCCAATATTATAAAAGTTTATACTTATGACTTTCAATCTTGACAGGTAGATGCCAAATAATAAAGCCATCTCTAAAAAGTTCAATCTTCTATAGAGTAATAGAGTCAGTTTATTTATGCACACTGTACTGATTGTAGAATAAAATTATAATGAAATATATTTGCATTTATAACCTAAAATTTCTGAAGCATATCCAATTCAATATTACTTTATTCTTTTTAACAATTAAATGTCATTTAATTTGTATACCTTTGTAAAACCTTTCATATACTTTATAATTCAGAAAAAAAATTCCCAGCAAGGATAAGAGTTCCCATTTTTGATTTAGAAAAATACTGTTACACATGCTTAAGACATATATTAAATCTAAATCTCTTTCTGCTTAAGCTACAGTCTCAGAAGGGAATGTCCAGAGGACAGGACAGCAGCCCCTGAGACCCACTACCATTCCTGGACAGGCACAGTCTAGGGCTAGCAGGGAAGAGTTCAAGTCAATGACCATTTACTAACTGACCACTGCAATTTATTACCACTGTGCTCTATTCTAAGTAAATCAATATGACTTAAAGCTTTCCTAGTTAGTTTTTCAGGTTCCAAAAGGACAATTTTGTTTATATTAAACTCTCCATTAAATGAGAGGACTTACAGTTGCACTGGTTTCTACTCGCTTGGCATTGGCAATATCCCTTGAATAAATGTGCCCTAAGGAATACAGGAAGATGCAACTTTTTACCTTGGAGTAGCACCAGAAGTAAACCAAGAAAACCTTTCGGTTTAGGAACATTCTCTTGAATGACTTAATAGATGGTTTGCTCCTGTTCGTTTTGTTTTCACTTCCTGAAAGTCCTGAAAAGGTTAACTTTCTTATCCGTTAGGTCATATTGTTTTTCTCTTTGTATTTTGAGTCTGTTTTCTTGGCAAAATGTCCTCACCTTACATTCTTGTGTGTGTGTGTGGGGGGGGGGTACTTCTGTTCTCAATATTTTGCTTTTCTTTTCATTAACTCTTTTTCTCTCTGATGCCTATATATAGCAACCTGTTATTTACTTCAAGAATGAAGTATCTTACCTTTGTGAGGACATGAATGATCATTTTTTGAAGTTTTCTCACTCCAGCCTAGATCTCTTTCCTCTAGGATGCATTTTTTATTTACTTTATTTGAGCCTGCAGCGTTCGCATTAAAGGTTTTCCTCAAATGTTTAGCAATCCTTGATTTCCCAATCATATGTAAGCATGGGACTCTATAATTGATCTGAAGATCTGAACTCCAGAACAAGGCTTGTAAAGTGAAACAGCAATTTCACTATATGGTGATCTGGCTGAGTTGTTTTATCAGGTACTCCTGAGGTCATTATCTTCAGTTCTTCTTAGCTATTGAGTCCCAGAGAAGAATCCCACAAGGCCCTGGTACAATATGGCTGCCAGGATTCAGGAAACAAAGTGGAATAAGGAGTTACAAAAGGAAATTTCTTATCAAGGTGGAAATATTCATTTATGGTTTTTCTTTTGGCGCCTCCAGACCCAACTTGAAACAGACTTCCATACCATCTTGCTTTCAGCTCTACCTTCATTTCCACTTTTAAAGGCACATATGGTCACAAATTCTTGAGCCTTTTAGGTGTTTGTGATGTAAATCAAGTTATTCATCACTTTTCCTGACTGCCAGCTAAGATAGGTTCAGCTCTCCAAGCTCTGCTAAGTCAGTCGCCACTAGCGCATCTGCTTTCAGAGTTCGGAATTGTAAGGCTGTTGTTCCTCCCCTGCTCTTCAGCCTTGTGAGTTTCAGACTATGGATTTCAATGGAGCAGTGCTGCTCCCAGGGGTGTATTGGAAATTTGTCAAACTGGTTTGTTTCTTTTCTATTATAAATAATTCAGGGATATTATTGCCATTCGATAGGCAAGAGACAACTTCATTTTTGTCATGCTATAAATATTTTGCTTACGGAATCAACACAGTCCACTCTCAGACTGAGAATCATGGGACTAGATACATTTCTGAGATAAAGACTGAATTCTGCATAAATGCCCGAAGTGGATTTTTCTTTTTTACATTTGTAAAGGGAACTATGCTTTCTTATTTTGCTTAGCTCTGATCACAAATAAATTTTTCTTTTCCATTGTCTATTAATCCACTCAGAAATGCAAATTAGTTATGTTGATTTTATTAACAGTACTTTGAAAAATTAAGCAAGCTGAGTTTGCAGAAATTCTAGCTGTTTTTGTTTTTTTCACATTTCTAATTGCATCCTTCACGAGAATGCATAATTAGGCCTTGACTCTAATTCATGACAAATACAATTAATTCAATATTTTAAAATAATTAACGACAACCTCAGAAAGAGCAAGATTAATGAAACCTATAAAACAGTTAAGCAAACTTCAATTTACTGTCTTATTTGGCTTGACCAACTTTAAAACATGTGTCTCCACTAACATACTAAAGAACTGGAAAGGGAAAGATAAGTTGTATTTTTTTTAATCAAAAAAATAAAATAGTCTGAGAATTTAGTGGCTATTTCTTGAAGAGATTCAGTGTACTGGTAAGAGGGTAATTCTCTTAATATGCCTTCCTCACATATTTTAAAAACCAAAAACTAGAGAAATGAGTTGTTCCAACAAGAATTCTCTTTCAATACCTGAAAGTTAATATTTTTATCTCATACAGATATTTATGTTAATGCACATCTTATTTCCCCTGTGATCTGCATTGCCTTAAATTCATTATTCTATGTCAGTAAAAGACTTCCAGAAAAAGATTAAAAATAATGTCACATTTAGTGCTTTATCTTCAGAACTTCACATGAAAATTAGAAACACTGTCAAAACTAATTAAACCATTATTTTTCTGCAAAGGTAGGATAAATGTACATTGGTCATATTACACTAATGATCTGCCAGATAATCTTGTTAAATAATTTACACAATATTCTGTTGGCCTACTAGAGTTTAAAATAATAATATTTATTATATAATTAGAAGAAATTACTAATATTTTAGAGAAAATTGTTTTTCCAGTGTATCATCATCGATAGACTAACAAATGTAAACCGTTGAGAGCAAGCCTATTCACTAAAGAATTAACATATGGCATATCGACTGTGGCCATTTCCTGAGAGTAAATCATTTGTTATAATAATTTTATTTCTTCAGCTATTTGCATAGGATTTCCTCATTAGAGTATTGGAAAATATCTTTATTTGTTTCAAGGTTAGTTTAATGTACATATAAGTAACATTACCACTTTATTCCAATGACACAATTCACATTATATTTTGAAACAGGATTTTAATGCTCAGACTGTGGACAAAAAATACTAGTGTGCCCAAAAGTCTATTGTTTCTGTGCCTATAAATTACTCTTCTGGTAATTTCCCAGATGTTTCCAGCTTGCCACAGCTAGTTGAACACAGGCTAGTAAAAGTCTCCTCATCCCCGCTACCCCAAATCATTCATACAATAAATGTTATAGAATGCCATGGACTACTTTCCAAAAGGGGCTTCAGAACAGCTCAGGGAATAGAGCTAGAGGTCTATGCATACCAAATATATGATCTCTATAAAATATATCTATATCTATATCTATATCTATATCTATATCTATATCTATATCTATATCTATATATCAGGTATGTCACAAACACAAATATTTTATTAATACTTTAAGTCATATATATCTATGGGAGTATATTAAAAATGAAGGTTTTGAAAGAGCATCACTTCTGCTCTAACAAAAATAAAAAGCAATATGAACCACACAATAATCACGTTTCTTGTATCCATCAGAGAGCTAACATCAAAAAGCAACCAAGGAGCCTGAAATCTAAGGAAAGACAGGCCCCTCAAAAGAGAAGAGAAGTGAAGATTGCATAATTGTAGCAGTATAGGTGGGGAAGAGATGCTGGGCACCATGTAAGTGAATAAGATTTCAGCTAAAATTTTTAACCAATTTCTAAGGGCTCAGTGCAAGCTAGCAAGAGAATATCAAATCTCTGAGAACTGCTGACTTAAGTGGAATCAATTTGCAGATTCTTTTCCAACGACATCCACTGGATGCTAAAGAGAAAGAGTCTGGGTAGGCTCTCTTTTCGTGGTATAGACCCTGGGGAGGGGAGCAACCACTTCTGTGGGAAAATTCCAAATTCCTGCCAGAGCTTTCTCCCTTATGGAATAAAACTCTTAACCCAATGGGCAAAAGGTAGCAAATTTGTTGCAAACAGGGTACAGATTGAGTCCCACTGTGTCTGGAGAAAAGGTAAAAGATAAAGTTCCTATATCCCTGGGGAAAGGATAAAAAATATCCAGGGCCCAGACCATGAGTGGACTTGTACTGCTGGGGGAGACACTGGAAACTCTCACTCATATGACCCACCAAGGCAAAATTGGGCTGCCACAAAGAAGAAAAGCAGGATCACTGAGAAATCCCCATCTAAAGACAAATGACATGCCTAAAACTGAGGCTGGACTAGGACACTAAAACTCACCTTTTCCCCCTCCTCCAAGCTAGGAAGAATTGGGTAACAAGCAACATCAGATTATTATAAGAGAGATATGAGCAGAGCATAGGAAAAACTCCTTCTTAAGGAGAGTCACAAAAGCAGAAGATAGAGAAGGAACATTATAAAAACTTTCTGGTAACCCAATCCATACCAAATATATAGAGGAATTTGCAATTTGTTGTGCACAGAAGATAACCATAGCAACGACAGCTAAGGACAAACACAGCTCTGGAAGCAAATCTCAACATTAATGACCTAGCAAAAGAGGCTTGCTTATTTCTAGGAATACAAATACTATTTACTTTGACCTAACTGTTCTACATATCATGGCAGGATTCAGAAGGAAAAAAGAATTGCTTGTCAAGAAACTAAGGAATCAATATCACCAGACCCAGAGAGGAACCAGATATTGAAACTATCGGAAAAGGAATTAAAAATAAGTACTTTTAGCATGTTAATGGCTCTGGTTTAAAAGATAGAATATATTAAAAGATAGGGAATTTCAGTCAATAGAAGGAAAAGTCACAGGGAAATACTAGAAATAAAAAAGTACCAAGATGAAGAATGCCTTTGACACCTTCGAAGCAGACTTAACACAAATAAAGAAAGAATCAGAAAACTTGAATATAGGACAAAAGAAATTTCATAAATGATAGCATAAAGACAAAAAGGCATGAGTTCAAAACAGAACAAAAAGAGAGCATCCAAAAGCTATTGAACAGTCTAAAATTTGCATAATTGTAATCCTAGAAAAGAAGAAGAGAATTAGGCATAAGATACATTTGAACACACAATAGCCAAGAATTTTACAAAAATGATAAAGTATATCAAAACAAAAATCTGAGGAACTCAGAAAATACAAATAATAATACTAATATTTTAAAAATCTAGTCACAGATCTTGAAACTGCTGAAAATGACAAATAAAGAGAAAATCTTGAAGGCCAAAAGAAAAAAAGACACATTGTGTGTAAAGGGATAAAGATGAGAATTACAGCAGATCTTGTTTCAAAGTATGCAAGCCACATAAAATATGACACCATCAAAGTGCTGGATGATAAAAGTCAGTCAAAAATGCTACACCCACTGAAAATAATGATTAAAAATGAAGGAAAAACTAAACAAATTCTCAGATAAACAAAAACTGAGAGAATTAATTTCCAAAAGGCTTACATTACAAGAAATATTACAACAAATTCTTCAGGCAGAAGGAATATGATACCAGACAAACTTGGATCTACACAAAAAAAGGAATGTCCCCGGAAATGGTTAAAATGAAGTAAAAAGTCTTTTTTTCTTATTTTGTCATCCTGAAATATAATTTACTGTCTAAAGTAAATAGTGTTAAAACTAAAAAATATATTGTGTCATATAGCATATAAAACTGATATAACTGATATTTTTTTCTTTTTTTAACTGATATTTTAGAAAAAAAATACCATAGAAGATGGGAGGGAGGAATTTGGAGTATACAATTATAAGTTTCTATTACTACCCAGGAAGTAATATATTATTTGAAGGTAGACTTTATTAATTATAGATGTGTATTATAAACCCATTAAAGAATTAAAAGATGTATAAATAAAATATAATTAGTTTTTTACACAAAAATAATAACAGTAAATTGTGGAGTTTATAAACTGCCATACATGTAAAGTGAGTGGTGATAGTATAAAGGCAAGAGAAGGAAGAAATGGAAGTATACTATTATAAAGCTTGGTTGTTCTAGAGAGTGTAACACCACTTGAAAGTAGGCTGTGATAAGTTAAAGATGTATGTTATAAACTAAAGCAACCACTAAAATAACAGAACCAAGAGTTCTCTAGGTTTAGAAAGCAAAGTAGTTGTTTGGGGGTGCCAGTGGGTAAGTCAAGGGGTGCGGTGTGACATGAAGTGTAGGCGCAAATGCATGAAGTAATGGAGGTGATGGGTACATTCACTATCTTGATTGTGGTGACAGTTTCATATGTATACATATTTCAAAACTCATCGATGGCATGATTAAATATGTGCAGTTATATACATGAATATACTTTATTATACCTCAATAAAGGTGTTAAAAAAAAAAACTCTAGCAAACAGTCAATTTTTTAAAAATGAGCAAAAGGTTTGAACACACACTTCCCTAATGAAAATATAGAAATGGTCAAATCAAAGATGCTCGTGAAAAGATGCTCAACATCATTAGTCATTAAGGAAACACAAATTAAAAGTACATTGAGATGTTGCTTCACACCTTTACGGTGTCTGACAACATCGAGGGCTGAAGAAGATACAGAACAACTGGAACTCTGATACATGCTGCTGGAAATGCAAAACATACAGCCACTTGGGAAAACAGTTTGGCAGTTTCTTATAAGGTTAAACACACTTATAATAAGACCTTGTTCCTAAGATATTTATCCATGAAAAATGGAAGCTTGTGTTCATACAGAAACCTATACATGAATGTTTCTGGAAACAATCTAAATGTCCTTCAATTAGTGAATGGATAGACAAACTGAAATATCCATACAATGGAACTCTACTTAGAAATAGAAGAGAGAAAATGGATATGCTCAACAACACAAATGAATCTCAAAATTATTTTACTGTGCAAAAGAAATGAAACACAATGGAACACCTACTATATGATCTATTTATATACAATTTTAGAATAGGCAAAATACTAATCTATAGCGTCCAAGAATATATTGGTGGGGATGAGAAAAGAATGGCTGGGAAGCAGCACAAGAGACCTTTTTGGATTGATAGAATTGTGGCAGTGATTATATGAATGTAGAAATTTGTTAAAACTCATCAGCCTGAATGTATAAAATGGGTGTATTTTATTTTGTGTCAAGTACACAAAATAATAATAAAAATCTGTATTTCAAATTATAAAAGAAAATTTAAGGCTATGGCGGTAGTAGGTGAGGGGAAAAAATCATCTTAGTTCCTTTTGCCTACACCAAAGCCTGGTTTTACTTTATGAATTTAATAAAATTTCTGGAATGTTATAAGTAGATTCCTGCACAAATTCAGACATCCAACGAGAAAAAAAAATCTTACCTCCTCGCAATGTAGTCTTCTTTTAAAGGTCTGATAGAAGTAAAGGTGAATGTTAAAAAGGTTTTTAACTGCATTTACAAAGTCTTAACACCAAAGAAAAAGCTGTTTTCTGGGCTGTGCATTCTACTTAATAGGACTATCTATTTATTTTAATCTTCTTAACATTCCAAGGCTGAAATGCTTGAAAATTTCAACATAAGAAACACTCTCAGAAGGCTTTATCTATTATGCTAAGAAGTGGTATAATGTTAACTTTCAAAAGCAGAATTCAAATTCATATGGACATTGACAACTATGTCAAATAGCTAATAAAATGTGTATAGAAAAGAGATTAGGAAAATACATATTAAAATGTTACTAAGTTGTGGAACTATGGGTGATTACTTATTGGCATTTGCAGTTTCTATAGTGATAGTGTATTACTTTGTGATGAAAATTGGTAAAAATTACTTCTAATTGTTAAGCATAAATGAAAAGATAGATACATTTCTTGTTGCCCTGCATATCTCTTTATCTGAAAGTTTTATACACCTTACGCTGACAATGTTTTAAAGATGAGCAGAACATTTGAGCTTTAGCTAACTTTAAAAGTTTGTTTTCATAATGCAGGCTAATGGGATACAAATATCTTTTTTTCTTTCCCAATTTTGAACGAAGAACTTTTTTGCCTAGAGTTTCTATTTTTCAACACAAAGCACTTCTGACTTGAGCAGCTGTATAAACACATATTGAAAGTTCATATATTGGCAATAGAAAATTAAGCAGAGGCAGGGAGCATATCCTACGTGCATCTAGATGCTCTTCCCCAAGGACACTGACCTCTGAATAGTGCTGACAGGGCAGGTCATTCATCAGTCTCAAGATGGCCGGCATTTCCCTTAACTTCATAAAACAGTAGCATGGCCAGCTCCCCCCTCTTAACCTTCTAGGATGCTGCCAAGTTACTTATCACCACACTGGTCCTAGGAGAGGTTTTCTTTATTTTTGTATTCACATTTCTACACATTTCTTAAACTACTTACAAACCTCAAAGTGTCCTGCCTTGCAAGGCAAGGGCCTGATGATATTCCAGTGCTCAATTTGCTAGTGACTAAGGTACATCCTTTGATATTCTTTAGTCTCAGGTCCCTGATATGAACTGAGACTGTTACACTAGGTAATTGCAAACGAGCAGCAGATTTCCTACAGAGAGGGAGGAAGGGGCATTGGGAGTGGGTTTGGGTCAGGGTGAGGGTAGGAGGGGGGGGTTGGTCATGTAACACAGGCAAACAACCAAAAGAGAAGAACATAGCCTCAGCATTTTTCTTTATGAAACCAACATATGACCTGGATTTTTATGAATATAAAGAAAGGCGTTGCAAGCTCAGGTGGAGATCTGTTTGATTGTTTCAAAGCAATTCCATACCATCAAGACAACCCAGTATCATCGACACTTTAATATTGATATGGGATTCCAAAGCAAACCCCGTAGCATGCCCCTGTGCATCGTGTCTTCATTATTTTCTTGGTCCTCTCTGACTTATTTTGCCTTAATAAAGTCCTTGTCTCCCTCTTCAGCCCAGTTTTTTACATTGACATTCTTGACTCCTTGGTGGTTTCTCTATAACTGACCAAGATAAGAACTGGAGATAACATAAAAATTCAATAAGGGGTTATAATTATTATCGTTGTTTTCTTCAGACCATCAGTTACCTGTATTCTTGTCTCTCCGGTCCTATAAAACTTTCTGTATTCCATATCGAATTTGAAATATTTTTATACATTCTACCTCCTTACTACTTAAAGTGCATCTCCAGACAAGCAGCTTTGGTGTCCCTGGGAGCTTGTTAGAAATGCAGAGTCTCAAGCCTAACCCAAGCGCGCTGAATCACAACCTACCTTTTAACAGGAGGATTCATAGGCACGCTGTGCTAGAAAAACTGTGTTAGAGCACTCATAATTGGCGCCATTTTGCTTGTTCCAGTTTTCCTTTAATCCTCACATATACCCTCTAATGCCAGCAAGTTAATCTTGGTAGCCCCTCCCACTTTGTACTTTTTTTACATGCTGTCTGACATTGCTTAATATAATGGGTATTTTTCTTCCTTTTCTATTATTGTCCAGATTTTACTAGTTCTTCAAGGTTCATCTCAAGGTCAACTTTTCCCTTGAATAAAGAATCTCACTGAAGTTGTTTGACCTTATTCTCTGACTTTATCTTTGATTACCTTTGCCAGATGCCAGAATTTTATCCAATATACCATATTATTACAGACTCTTGTCTTCTTTTTATCTTATGTATCTACTGATTTCATGTGTGCCCACAAAAAAACTGTAGGAACCATGTTATACAGCCTCTATTCAGGATTACTCTCACATTCGGTGCTTAAATAAATGTTGTTAGATTGATTTGAGCTAAGTTTCTTAGACATCAAGCAATAATCAAAACATGAGATGAGGAAAAATGACAATATGTTTATAAACGCTACAAATTTTCTACTAGCAGAAATTTGTACTTTGTAAGTCATTCCTATAACTGAAAATTTAAGGAGCATAGGAATATTTTTCAGATCGCTTTTTTTTATTCTTCAGCTCTGTGACTTTTATTTGGTACTTTCTTATATTTTCTGTCTCTTGGTTGAAGTTCTGTGTTCATCCACCCTCCTGAGTTTGGTGGGCATTACTTTAAACTCTTTATTAGCTAGATTACTCATCTCCGTTTCACTAAGGTAGTTTTCTAAGGTTTTATCTTGTTTGTTTGTTTATTTTGTTTTTTGTTTTGTTTTGTTTTTTGACTGGGACTTATTCCTTTGTTTCTTCATTTTTCTTGACTTTCTGTGTTGCTTTTTTGTGCAGTGGACGAAACATCGAGGGGCATCTCCTAGGCAGCAACCAAAGAGCATAGCACCAGTCGCGTGTAAAAGTTCCCCAGACCGAGGAAAAGCTCCCCTCCAGGAAATACTGGTGCTTCAGAGCGTGGCAGAGAAAGCTAAGACGGCACCCACTGGGTGGAGCACGGCAGAGTGAGAATGGGAAGATGGCGCCCTCCAGTCTCAGACGAAAGAGCACCTTAGCAGGGCTCCGAATGTGTGTCAAATCAGATGCCTGTCTCTCAGGTTGATGCTCTAAGACAATGAAGGCCCCTCTTTCACACAAAGCCAGGACAGCCCTTGATCACCGCTTCCACGCTGGGCTCTGGAGCAGGTGAGTCCTCTGATAGCTGTTTCTCAGATGGTTATAGCTTTAAGGGCCTTGTTGACTTGAGTCTGGTTGGTTTCAAAGCTAGATGCTTCCCTCTCTAGTGCAGGTCTTAAAAGTTGGGATGCCTGATGTGGGACTCAAATCATTTGCTCTACAGGAAGCAGCTCTGGGTTTTGAGTTCTCTCCTGACTGTGAGCCGCTGCATTGGGGGGCAAGTGAGGTTTATGGTGAGATTATGGCCTTGCCTCTTCCACAGGCTTAGATATGGGCCTTCCCTCGTTCTCCCTGAGGCCAACCTTTAGTTTTTTTCAGATGAAGTTGTTCCATATGTAACTATAAATTCAATGAGTTCATGGGAGAAGGCGAGTTCAGAATCCTCTTAAATCGCCAACCTAAATGAGAAACTCAAACATAGGGTTGGTTATAAAGATATGGTGGAACTACAGTATTTAGATTATTTATGTTGAATAAAGAAATTATCTAATTTTATGTTACTTTAATATTTATTTATGATTATCACAAACAAGGCAAATTTCTAGAAATGTGGCGTAGAACAAACATAATGAAATATCTGCCCTTGTGATCTGATATTCTAGCTCTCTATATTTAAAAGTGGATCTCGTATTCTAACTCTACATTTAATCGAAATACAGTTCTAGAATAATTGTTCACACTCAATTGTTAGTGTCACTAGGGACCTATTCTATTAAGTATTTTTCTTAGACTGTAAGATTTAAAAGTAAAATAGAAGGCATTATAAATTTATATTATCTTTTATGTCTAATATAATTTTTACATGAAGGAAAAATCATCTTCAGTTTTTAGCTGGTACAGAATGAAATAAAATTTCTTAAGCAGACAAGCATGTAAGCTGACTTTATCCCTCAAAATATATTTGTTTTGTTTTGTTTCATTTTAATTCCTTTAAGCAGTATGTGTATGTGTGAGTGTGCACACTCACCTCCCAAACACTCTTATTTAATAGGCCTTACTATTTCTTTTTGTAATCATTTTATCAAAGCATAACATATAGTAAGAGGCACAAAATTTAATTGTATAACTCAAAGAATTTTTGCAAGGCAAAAATGTTCATATAACCATCATTTAGATCAAGATATAGGATATTACAAGCACCCCAGAACACTTTTTTATGTTCCCTCTCAGACTTACTGCACCCATAGGAAACCACTACTCTGACTTCTGTCCCTAAAAATTAATATGCATATTGTTGCAATTTATAAAATGTAAAATACCCTTTTGCGTCCAGCTTCTCTTGTTCAAAATTACACCTGTGAGATTCATCTACGTTGATGCACTTGACAGTGGTTTCTTCTTTTATGTTGTTGTATAGTATTTCCTTATAAAATATGCCACAATTTATATATCTAGTCTGCTGTTGACGGATATTTGGATTGTTTCTAATTTGGGGCTATTACAAATAATGCTACTATTATATTCTTATAAATATCTTTTGTTACACATTTATGCTCATTTGGATTGAGTATATTCCCAGGATTAGAATGGTTGGATCATAAGGTATGCATATATTCATGTAGATATTACCAAGTTGTTTTTGAAAGTTACTATACCTATTTACTCTCCAACCAGTATCATTTGTTAGAGTTGTTCTACATTCTTGTCAACACTTAATATTGTCATTTTTTTTCATTTTAGTCATTCTGGTGAGCATATAGTGATATCTCTTTTTAGTTTTATTTTTCATTTAAGTTTCATTTTGAGCAATTTATTATATGCTTATGCTATTTTGGTTTTCCTTTTTTGCACATTTTTAATTGGGTGTTTTTATTTTCTCATTGGTTTGCAAATTGGGGGGGGGAATTGTATGCTTTGTCTATGTAATAGTAAGCTTTCATGAAGTTATGTTACTTAATAAAAAACAACCTTGAAATCTCCCTGACTTAGAACAATGAACATATATTTCATTCTCACTTTACATGTTGATTGCAGCTCTTCTAGACATTACTAGACTAAGCAGGGCTCAACTTTTCTTGGCTTAGCATGGTTTAATGTATCTTCTCATTCTAGAAAACAAGCTATAGATAGGCCTACCCTCTGAGATATCCTGTTCTCATGATTGAAGCTCAAAGTAAGAGATGGGACTAGAAGAAACTATCAATGCCTCTAGAAGTATCTATTCAGTTATGAAAAACATCATATCTATTTATATGGCATTGTCCAAAACAAGTCAAGAGATCAAGTCACTGGGGCAGGGAAGTACACTCTCCCTATAACGGAGAATTAAGGGGGAGGGGTAAGCAGGGATAAAAAGCAGTGAACAAATAATACAATGTACCACAGTTGGATGCATATTACAATAATGTTTTACCACTCCTCCTTAATAAATATTTTAATAATAATGAAGTACAATTTAACAGTCATTTTATTTATGATTTGTACTTTTTGTATCCTTACTTCTCACAAGGACATGATGATGTTCTTCTATGCTGAGGACTGCACTTTTTCTGTAAAGGACCAAATAGTAAATATTTTTGCTTTGCAAGCCATATGCTCTATGTCACAACTATTCAACTCTGTCATTATAGCACCAAAACTGTCAGAGACAATATATAAACGAATGGATGTAGCTATATTCAAATAAGACTTTATTTACAGAAATAGGTGACAGGATGAATTTGTCCTCTAGATCATATTTTGCTGGCCCTGTTCTATGTTATCCTCTAGAAGTTTTATTGTTTAGGTCTATGGCCATGCCACCTTGAATGTGCCTAATCTTGTCTGATCTCAGAAGCTAAGCAGAGTCAAGCCTGGTTAGTACTGGGATGGGAGATCACCTAGGAATACCAGGTGCCATAGGCATTAAAAAAAAAAAATAGAAGTTTTATTGTTTAAAACTTCCACAATTACATCTGTAATAGATCTGTATGGAACTAATTTTTTGTGTGTAGTATAAAATAAGAGATCTGTCTCATTTTAAATAAATGTATATCCAATTAATCTCGTATCATTAGTTAAAAAGATTCTCTCTACTAAATGATCATATGTGTAGGTAAGGCTAACAATTTTAACGTTTTTCCAGTTTTATTTGCTGTCTTTGGCTTTTGCATTTATTTCTATAAAATTTTAGCATCAGTCTTTTAATTTGCAAACACATGCACAACTGATTGAATTTCTATTAGGATTGTCTTTTTTTAACACACACATATTGAAGATTATTACATCTTTTCAGCATTAATTTTTCCAACTCATAAACATAATATATGTCTCTGTTTATTTAATTTGTTTTTATTTCTCCCAGTAATAATTTATAATTTTCTCTTTGGAAGGTATGCATATTTACTAGAAATGAGGAGGAACATTTTACAAATGTAAAATAGTCAAGTAAACTGGAAGATATAATAGCTCTAAATTTATATGCAACTAAGAATAAGGTTTCAAAATACATAAAGCAAAATGTGATCAAACCAAAAGGAGAAATAGAAGATCCATAATTATAGCTGGTGATTTTAACAGATTTCTTTCTAAAGAAGAATTGAGCAACAATATCAAACACACACATACATGTATTAAACATATACTGGATCATAAAGCAAGTCTCAAGAAATTTCAAGGGATTAAAATTATATGCGTTATGTTTTCTAATCAGATTGCAACAAATTTAGAAAGTAGTAACACAAATTTAACTATGTCTGATTTATCTGATATCAGTAGAACTACACCAACCTTTTTTTTTATCAGCATTAGTATAATAAATTTCCTTCTACCTTTTTACTTTTAACCATTTTATAGCATTATGTTTATGATATACATTTTGTAACAGGTTATAGTTTTTGTTTGCTTGTTTGTTTTTTAATCTAGTCTGGCAATCATAGTTTTTTAAGCTGATGTAGTCAAATTAAAAGTATGTAGTGTATTTATTTTTAATATAATTACCAATATATTTGGATTTAAGTCACCAACCTATTTGTTTTCTATTTATCTCATCCCATTTTGTTTTGCTTTGTTCTTATTCTCTTTTGGATTATTCTGGTATTTTTATTATTCTAAGTTAGCACTGTAACTATATTCACCCCTTGCCTTTTTTATGCTATTGTGGTTATACATCATAATTCTACCTAAATTTTAAAGATATCATTATTATTGCTTTTTAAAAGTTAACTTGCATTTACTTACTTTTTATCTTTTCTAGTGCTCTTTATTCCTCTCTTGCATTTCCATTCATCTGTTATTCTTTTCCCTCTGCCCAGAAAGCTCCCATTATCTTTTAAATATACATAGTGAATTTTTTCCATTCTTCTTTGCCTGAAAATTTCTTTATTTTTCCTTAATTGACAAATGTTTTTTCTGGATATAGAGTTTGAAGCTGTTAACTATTTTATATATTTTCAAAGATATCATCTTTTCTTCTAGATTTCTTGGTTTCTCTTCAAAAGTCAACTGTTGCTTCTTTGAAGGTTATGATATTATTCTGTTTGGGATTTGTAGAGCTCCTTGAATCTGCAGCTCAACAGATCCAGCACTTCTGGAAATGTTGAGTCAATGTATTTTTCAATATCTTGCTCCATATTTTATCCCATGTCATTTTCAGGCTCCAATTACATATGCATTAGGACATGCTTCACCATGTCTCATACGTCTTTTATTTTTTACTATTTCATCTTTGTTGCATTTCCTGCTTCAACCTGGGTATTTTCTACTATTTGAGTTTGCTTTTTATTCCTTTAATCTGCTGTTAAACCCATCAATTGAGTTTCTAATTTTAATTCTAGAATTTCCTATTGGTTGTTTTTTTTTTTAATCCAATTCTCTGGTAAGTTTTCCATCTTTTAATTTATCTTCTTGAACATATTAATTATAGTTACTTTAATGCCAAACTGATAATTCTAATTTCTTGATATTCTGTTGCTCTGATTCTATTATCTTTATTTATTTTTTGATTTTTGGTCATTTGGCCCTATTTTCTAATATGCCTGCTAATTTTTTTTGAATGTCAAACATTATGTAGGTAAAGTTGTAAAGGATCTGGATGGTATTATCTTCTACAAAAAAATTAATTTCTTTTGGCAGTAGAGTACAGGAAGGTTACTTTGACCCACTCAAGGCTGTATATTTCTGTTTGCTCTCACTCCTAGGGAATAAACCTTTGCAGGTCTAAGCTGTAATCCTGAGGGTTGTAAGCTCCTCCTTTCTAGTTGGCCTGAAACTCCAGATTGCATCTCTCCAGAATCCTGAAACTGCCAAATTTTTGCTTGGCTCTTTAGCTCTTAGCAACTCTCTGCTTAGTGTCCTGGTCTCTTGGTGTTTAGCTTCACTTAAGTACAGTTTAGGAGTTGCACATGTCTCAGGAGGAAATTCCATATACAGTAAGTAGGTTCTCAGATAACATTGTTTTGCTATAATGTTGATGAGAAAAAAAAAATCAATTCCTGACAGGAGCCACTGTGTGATTTGCACGTTCTCTCAATGGCAGCATGGATTGTCTCCAGGTACTCCTGTGTCCTCTTACATCCCAAAAGATGTACACATGAGGTGATTGGGTGTCTAAATTGTCCCAGTCTGAGTGAGTGGAGTTGTGGGTCTAAGGACACCTTGTGATAAAAAGCATCCTCTTGAGGATTGTGTCCCGCCTTGCTTTCTGAGCTGCCAGAAGGTGTTCTACTCAATGGAAACCCTGAACTGGAATAAGTGGGTTAGAAAAAATGATCACATTTGTTTATAATATAGCTCATATTTATTTCAATGTTTGATATTAAAGGTGTTTTAAGCTTTTACTTAGAGGTTTGGTCATGTTTTTGTGACTAGAAATATGCCAGAAGAACTTAACTGTTGCTTATATCGATTACCCTATGGTAAAATTGGTTTCCTTATACTACATTTCACCTAAAGTCACAGTTTCCAAGAACCTATCTATGACATTAAATGACTTAATCAAGTTCATTGGATTTACTTCTTTGCAGTTTCTTTTTCTCCAGGATCTTGGCCCCTTTGAGTCTTGGCTATCCTAGTAACCCAAAATTCAACTTTTTCAGACCAACCCACTGAAACTGTTGCAAGCTCTAAATAGTGCTTTCAGTTCAGGGTCCATGAGCTGTGCTTGCAAACTGCACTCTCCAACCCTAAATATAGCCCTAACTCCAACACTAAAAGGAAAAATAAGAGCAGGTAAGGTCTGACTCATCTAACGGTGTTTCCTTTTCGGGGGGGGGGGGTTGTTTTTACTGTTCTTATGCTTTCAAACAGTTGTTTTCTGATTGTGTGTGTATATGTGTGGGATCTTTTTTAAAAATTTACCTCATATTTGTTGTGTGGGAGGTGCTAATCTGCCGTGGACAAAAGCAAAATCCCCGCCACTCCTTTTTTATATCTGGCACAATGTATGCACTTAGGTACTATCCCCGTAGGCACGTAGGTTGTCGATCCTGGTTTTTTGAGTCATGCAATGAATGAGTGGCCAATTTCAAGTTACATATCTCTTATGAGAGAGTGCCGAGCACTCTGCCCTTTGTACCCCTCATCACTCCTCAATATAACTTTCACACCCACCAAAAGGTATATCTTGCAATATGTCAAAGTTCCTTTTCTAGCATTGTTTGTTTTATTTTGTCTCTATTAATTCAAATGCCCTGGCTATTGTTATGTGCCTTTGAGTCCAATTAGTAGATTTAATATAATTATTGTAGCCTGAAACTCCAGGGGAAGAAAATTAAGACATTGATTATTGCTTACACTTAAAAACTAAAATATCTGGGTTTTATGTCACGTATCTGTCTTACCCTTATATGCCCAGTCAAGATTTATCTTTGTCCCCTGACCGTCTGACCCAATTCTTCATCACTCTCCTGTTTTTCCTATGCTGCAATGGCAGGCTTCCTCCATCCCTTGTCGACTTAATGTGTGTGAGGGCTGTAAGAAGAAGTTAAGTAGTTCTGCTGCACAGTAAAGAAGGTGTGGAGGCAGTGCTGCACAGCCACAGAGAGACACAGACTCTACCATATTATACTAATTGTCACTCTGATGTGAACAATGCTATGAGTTATTAAACAGATTGTTCCAGGTTTTTCCTCCCATTATTTTAGCATTCTCCCCCTCACGCCATTGTCCCAGGTTTCTTTCCATTGTACCCTTTTAATTATAATGCAGAATCGGGGAGAAGGATGCACCCACTGGAAACCATGCAGTGGTTCAATTGTTCCAAGCCACTTGGGTATTCATTTGTTTATTTGTTCCTAGGTTTATAATTCATCTGTGCCTGTGTTAAGTCATGGAAACTGCTCTGGGACAAATTTAAATCAAAACAGACAGTTTCCATTCTTGCTCTGAAAATAAAATGAGAAGATTTGTTTTAAATGGGGAGTTAGTGGCTTGCCCTAACACGCTTGGAATGTGTGTTCACTTTTTAGATATAGGATCATGTATTTTTTTAACATCAGAATACCTCAGACAAAATAGGCAAAAAACCTATTGTGTTGTACACATCCAATAAACAGTACCTTCTTGCTGACAAATATAAGTTTCTAGCTGGATAAATCAAGTTTTTTAAAATATTTATGATAAATAAAACTTAAATGGGACCTTCTGTCACACACACAAAAAGTTCCTTGTTCTTTAAGCAGGTGCCTATGCTCATGGTATCAATATTTCAATATGTAAAAATAATTCTAATTTAAAATAATATTTGTGTTCTAGTTTTAACTGTAAATTGAGTGTATTTCTGAATGATCCTCAAATTCTTCACCTTCTGTTCATTAAAGGTTTATTGAGCAGCCATAATATGCCAGAAATTACCTAGGCACGGAGGGGGAAAAACGATGAATAATAATATAAGGTCCTTGAAGTTTATCATGGTGAATTCCTTTAAAAAATACTGAACATCACTTTACTTTTCATTTCACTTTTGTATTAAAGAGTACCAGAATCAAAGTTAACATATCTCACTATTTAAAAAGATTAGAATACACTGTGACTACAGTGCAATGTTTAACTTCATCCGTTAATCAGTGAACTATATCCTCCTTATTGATAAACATAAAAATACTTACACATATATTGTACTTTTTGAAGTTCTTTAACCTATATGTTAACTTAGTCTTTATAATACCTTGTGAGGCAGGCAAAGCAGGTATTATTGTCTGCATTTTATAGTTGAAAAAGAATTTTAAAACCTGAGGCTTAGTGAGACAAGTAATTTGTCCCAAGTAACACAGTTAGGGTGGACCCCATGTTTAGTTCTCCTAATGTTCTCCCAGGATATTCCTCAAAATGCTCTACAACCACTTATTCAAGCTTCCTAGATATGTCAGGAGGAACACTTGAATGCTTTAGGAGTCAAAAATAATTTTTTTAAGGCATTAAGCTATTTCTGAGCAAAATGATTATTTCTGATTATATTCCTAGAGATAATTGATAGCCTCTGACTTTTCAAGGTGCCAAATGTTCTAAGTGAACCTGCTGGAAAGTCCTATGAATAAGAGGTTGAATCTTACTTTAAAAAGCATGCCAGAAAGAAAACAAAAGACTTTTGCAAGATTATGTTTTGTAAACAGATCTTTATTATTGAGATTAAAACAATTAAAAACTGTGCAAAGTGTTTCATAGAGGTTAAACAAAATTTATGGCGCAGTTTCCAACCTCAACAGTTTAGAAATCTACACAGATATTATCTGTAAGGACTCAAAGACCCCTGGTCACAGTTGTATATGGATTTCTCTCCTTGCTTTTCTCTGTTTATCCTACCTTCTCCAGGGAGCTCCTCTCAAAAATAACGCAGCAAAAAGGATTTGCACTAGTCAGATCTCAAATTCAATTCCCAGAAGCTTCCCTTCCTGGAACATAGGGCCATCTAAGCAAAATATCACTTTGTTACCATGTTTTTGATGATTTGTTTTTGTACCAAATTATTCCATAACATGTTATAAAGCTGCAAGCCATAGATGCAAAGGTGGTTGGAGCAAATTGATTAAATATAGCAGTTTAGATGTAGGTACCGAAACAATATCTGAATATGAGTATATGTCTGCTTATTAGCAATACTTTTTAAAATTTGAATGGTTATTTTTCACCCTGCTTCTAAAACCCTGGCTAATCTTTAGTATACTTCAGTGAGCTGCTGTGATTAGGCTGCTGGCCTTTGCCCATGTGGTCCATTCCATAGGAAGGTCTGTGGAAACAGGCTTCACAATCAGTCCAGCTGCTCTTGGTCGGTTTTGGTCCCCTAAAGGAAGTTTTATTCTGGCCTGACAGGAAAGGGTCCATTTTTCTGAGGGCCTGTGGGGTGACAGCTCTCCTCCCTTTCTCCAAAATCTTCCTGAAGTGATGGAAAAATGGTCATCTTCCTCTGATTGGGATCCCCCCCTTTTTTTTACTGGGCTTTAGACTTAAGTTCTTTCCATACACTGTGTTTGTGTCCATCCATCTGAATAAAGAGAGAAAGAGCGAGAAAGACAGGGGAGAGAAAGATGGAGAGAAAGGAAAAGAATTGACTATAACGCACTCTGGAATTTAAAAATTAGATTTTAATGAGACTAATAGAAAGGGTAAACAAGACAAAGATATTCCATTCCCTTGGGGAATATATTAATACTTCAGTACCTGCAACACAACTTCTTTAGAACATAACTCTAAGGATACTAGTTTTAGTACGGAATTCCAGACTTTAACCAATAGGTAAAAAATTGAAGTTTGAATGGTAATGTCTTTTTGGTATCATGCAAATCATACCTCATGAGGGTGGTAATCTATGTACCTCTGAATAAAGCTTCTATTCTACCATGTAGCACTGTAAAATATAGTCTAGTATGAAAAATTAATATCCATCTAA
This sequence comes from Eonycteris spelaea, assembly GCA_003508835.1. Taxonomy (NCBI): domain Eukaryota; kingdom Metazoa; phylum Chordata; class Mammalia; order Chiroptera; family Pteropodidae; genus Eonycteris; species Eonycteris spelaea. The sequence goes on along the minus strand of PUFA01000054.1, from coordinate 5,249,218 downwards.
GAGGTATGACCCCTGTTCATTAGTGAGACTCTGTCACAGACGCCATTATTCTGTTTTCCCTCAGCGAGGCTCCCTAGGCTTCATATTTGTTTGCTTTAAAGCTAGTTTATAAATATAGATTCCTTTCAGGAGAGCAAGAGAGATTCTCCTTCTTTAGTTCATGGGCTCCATCTGGAACTGCTCTTTGGATAGGCAGGATTTCAGCTGTTAGGCGATTTCTTCTTATATCTATGGCCATTCTAAGCTCCTTGCAGTTAAGCAGTAGCACCTGATGGCCGCTTGTCACTCAGCTACTTCATCAAAATGCCAGGGATATGGCTGCCTCTTGCTAAATCCTAGATTTATTTTATTCCTTCCACTCTCCCCCTTTCTCTCTGCATTAATTGTGATTTTCTATGCATTTTACAGATGTTTGTGTAACATTCTTTACTGTATTTTTCCTAGTAGATATTTAGATCAAATGTTTGTTTCTTTCTTAAACTGACACCTTTTGCCTGTAAATAAGGAACTCTCTTAAATGATTAGAAGAAAATATTAAATAACATTAACACTAGCTAATTCTGAGCGAAGAACTAAAACCTCTTCAAGTCCTGAAATATAAACTTTCTAGATTTCATTTTTCTAAAGCTCATGTTAGAATAATAGGATAGCAGGCAAAGAGCTCAAGATCACTAAACTTTACTCTCCATACTGAAGACTTTAGGTTCTTTTAAAATTAAAAAAAAATAGAGAAAGAAGAAAAATAGTGTTGACATTTATTTGATAAGAAGAGAAAAGTTCTGGAACCCTGGTATTTTAATAATCAGAGCCAATTTCATGGGCATGTAACCTATGCAGTCACACAGGACCCCACACTCAAAAAGACCCCACGCTTGGTTCAATGCTCTACTATCACAATCTTAAAATTTTTAATAAGTTTTGAGCAAGGAACCCCACCTTTTTATTTTGCACTGTGCCCAACAATTTATGTCAGCAGCCCTGGTGATAATTCCCCATTGTACACTACAGATAGGGTAACAATATGTCCCTGTTTGCTCTGATAATCATGGGTATACCTGTTTTTAAATTTTATTTTATATTTTTAAGAGATTATATTTTAGAATTTGCAATACAAAGCATTGTCTTCCCAAACTAGTATAAAATATATGCTGTTTAAAATTGAGACAGATTTATGCTGATAAAAAGAAAGGTAAATAAATAAATGAAAACAAGATAGTGAAGTGATACCTGTACTCCTATGTTTATTGCAACATTATTCACAGAGCCCAAGATATGGAAACGACCTCAGTGTCCATTAACCAATGAACAGATAAAGAAGATGTGATAGATGTTGATATATATTATATATCATATATAATATATTACATGGGTATGTGTGCATGTATGTGTGTCTGTGTGTATGTATATATATATAGTGTATATATATATATATAGTGTGCATATATATATATGTGTATACATATGTATAGTTTAGATACAAAAACAACATGGATGGACCTTGAGGGCATTATGCGAACTGAAATAAGTCAGAGAAAGACAAATACTATATGATCTCACTTATTTGTGGAATCTAAAAAAGCCAAAGTCATACAGAGTAGAATGGTAGTTAAAAGGGGCTGGGAGGCTGAGAGAATTGAGAAGACACTTTAAGTGTACAGACTTGCAACAGTTACATATTTAAGTCCTGGAGATCTAAGGCACAGTACAATGATCATAGTCAACAATACTACATTATAAACTTCAAAGTTCATAAGAAACTAGATCTTAATTATTATTACCATAAAAAAGATATGTGTGTGGCATGATAGAGGTGTTAGCTAACACTATGGTGGTAATCATTTTACAATATATAAATGTATCAAATTAATATATGCACACTTTAAACATACACAGTGTTATGTCTCAATCATATCTCAATTTTTTAAAAAGAAAAATTAAGAAAGAAGATAAAGTTTTAAGATGTATTCTCGAGTATAGTTTGCTATTTATTTCAGAAGCCATTGGGATTGATAACAAACAATAAAAGTCATATATATTTTATCCTTCAGACTCGGTTCTACCATATAAAGCGAAAATTTATACTTCTATACATTGCTAGGAACAATGTACAAAACAACTGTCAAAATACTAAAACACTAAAATGCCCACACCTCTGACCTAGTTGTTTACTACACCCTTCGAACATAATCCAAAATGTGGAGAAATCTTATGCACAAAAATAATTATTACAGTAGTATCTTAATTAGTGAATAATTAGAAAGCACATGTATGTTTCACAGTAGGAAAATAGGTACATTATAGTATATACTGTATGTATAATAATGCAATTTTTTATCTTCTTTCCAGTTAATATTATAACACAGCATTTCCAACATAATTCGAAGATCTTAAAATACATTTTGTGACTGCATTGTATTTTCCTAATTTTCTACACCATGGACATATATGATTTTTATATTTGGAAATAAAACCTTTTAAAAAAAGAGATGAACTATCCTGTAAATGGCTTTCTATTCAAATAAAAACTAGCCTTGCTCTAAGATGTAGGAATGATGAACACTTACTTTTTTGTAGTTACCCATGGACATTTTGTTTCCATATAAGGACCATCCAAATATATTTTATAAATATTAGGAGGAGTAAATCACTTGATTTTATTCTTTGTTAAGAAATCAGAATGTTACAGAGTCAATTCCATGACTAAAGTTGTTTCTAGGTTGACGAAAGCTGAGTGATCATTTTCTGTATATATAGTCTTTCACATACCCCATACTACATTTGAGAATCATGTCAAAAAATGTGATGCAACCCAGTTGGTTACTAGCCAAGAATGAGTCCTTGTGATGTTTTTTATCCTCTTTTGTTTTCTTCCAGGCTCTGCCTACATCTAACAAAATTTTATATGTAAATTTTATACTGGGATGTGAAGAGAGACCAAGGAATAAAGTCTGACTTACACATATTTCCAATGAAGGAAATTCGTGAACTCCATCCTGTGGTCCTTGCCCTAGCAAGGCACATGTGAACTTCAGTGGGAATTCTGCCAAGAGCAAGGTGGTGAAGCAGGGCTCTGTGGTGTCAAATCACATTAGTTCTGTCTGCCTTTGCCTAGTTGAGTTTTACACAGGATGGCACGTTTTTGCTGTGTTTAACCACTTGTAGTTCACTATATTTTTATCCTCACAGACAGCTAGATATGCAAGATGTGGTGCAATTGCCTTTTATGAAGGTGGTAAATTTAATTTATAGCATGTATGTAATATGCATGTTTATAGAAAACATGTTGATCAAACCAACTTCCTTTACTACACTTACAATGCAGAGAGAATGTAACAATTTTTGGCATTAAAGTATGCTGTCTCACTCAAACAAAATGAAAGCAAAACATTAAATGATATTCCGAGTTTAAAACCAGTCCTTAAAATATCTTCAGTAACTTATAACTGTATTTTCACAGAGGAGTTTATGCTCAGGATGTGTCCTCCCAAACAATAGGCAGCCGAATCAATGAAGAGAAGTGAATGGTTGGCCAGTTTGTTTTAGTGAACAATCCAGTTCATTCTGTCAAAAATTTTCACTCTAACAGTTTCATGATTTTGCAGATTAGGTTCCTCAATACCTGTAAAGGAGTAAAGGAAATAGAGAGGTGAGATGTAATTTGATTGAAACAGAGGCCCCAGTAAGCCCACTAGTGTGCTGAATCTGGGATGGCCCAGTATAGATGTCCCAAACTGAGTAAAGAGGGCGAGGCCTCTGCAGCCCTGCATTGACCAAGCATTGGATGGGAGCTGCCCCCAAGAAGAGGATATTACCTGGGGGTGAGGTGATTACTTTTGGCAGAACACATCCCTGGATTGAACTCAGGTATGAGTCATCATGAGGCAACACTCCTGGCAGTTGTGGAGTGAGTGTCTTGGTCCTGAAGTGAGGATCTGGGCAGCACACCCCTGCATCCACTACACTAAGCCTCTTTCACCTGCTTCAGATAGTAGTTCAGATAGTAAGTTCAGCACATATTGGTGTAGCTCCTCCAGGATTCTAGTTAATTTTTTTTTCCTGAAAAAACTGACAGGAGGAAGCTTAGTGAGATGAACTACAGCCACTGCTACAGCTAGTTTCATAGCCACAGTTCATACTAATCTCCCTCCTCTGTTGCCCATTCTAGATTCCCTCACCCAGTGATCATCCCTTCTGATTGCTGGTTTATTAGAGGGGGTGAGAAAGAGAGTGACCCAGATTGGATCCCTATCTTTTTGTCTTTTGTTTTGTTTTTTGTGGGGTTTTTTTGGCAGGGAAAATTACGAGTAGAATTTATTGCAATTCTTGCTATAAATTCTTTCCTTCTCGTCATTGTCATTGTGAATGTATTTTTAGCACATGGATGCTGATGTAATTTTTATTTTTTCCAGTTTTATTGAGATATAATTGACATATATCACTGTATGAATTTCAAAGCATACACTTTGACTTACATATATTGTGGAATGATTACCACAGTAAGAAATATCCATCATCTTATACAGATACAATTTTTTTTAATGGAAAATTTTTTTCCTTGTGATGAGAACTCAGGATTCATATATGTGATACAGCAGTGGCAACTACCGTCATCGTGTTATGCATTACATTCCTGCTACTTGTGGGCCTGAAAGTTTGTACCTTTTTATCACCTTCTTCCAGTGCTTCCTTTCCCCTCCCCCACTTCTGGCAACCACACATCTGATCTCTTTCTCTATGAGTAAGTTATGTTTTTGTTTGTCTGTTTGTTTCGATTCCGCATATAAAATAAATTCCTACGGTATTCATCTTTCTCTATCTAATTTATTTCACTTGGTATAATGTCCTCAAGGTCCATCCATATTGTCACAAATAGCAAGATTTTCTCATTTTTCATGGCTGAATGATATTTCATTGTATATATGTACCTCATCTTCTTTATCCAATCATCTGTCGATAGACTCATGGGTTGTCTTCCTTATTGGCTATTGTAAATAATGCTGCTATGAACTTGGGGGCGCAGATGTATTTTTGAGTTATTGTTTTTATTTCTTTGGCAGATCCTCATCTTTGAGTTCTGGTCACTGTTCCCTTCTCAGGCTATGTCTGATGCACTTGCCCATTTACCTTTGGAATACTAAAAGGAATGCTAAATATATTTTTTCCTGTCCTCATTGTGTAATAGTAAGCTGCCCTACCTCCTCCTAATGGTCAGGGTCAATGACCCCTGCCAGGATAGTGACTCCTTTCCTTACCTGCTGTTCTCAGGGAGTGTCAATCATAGCTTAAAGTTAATGGGACTCCTACTGTGTACCATTGTGGAAGTGTTCCCCTTTGTGAACCAGGACCTCAAGATCTGCAGAGTTGTAGGTATAAATTCCTAAGTGACTGTTAGTCACTGGAATTTTAACTGTCGTTGGAAATGACAGTTAAAAAAAAATGATGGCTCCTACTTCTACCTTCAGTTTCCAGGCTTATAGATTCTACCTTTTGGGTACATAGCATCATAAAAATAGTCACTGATTAGTTTATATATTGTATCATGGAAGATGGTGACCCATCCTCTCAGAGCATTATCTCCAAGCCAATACCTTATTTATCTTAGACAAAACTGTTTTACTGCTTCATAGACCAGCAGATTTTGTATGATATGTATGTGGTAGTACTAGTGAATCCCATGGTTATACGTCCACTACACATAACTCTGATCCAATGCAGTGTGAAGTGGAATCCTGTGTCAGAATATTAGCTATTCTGTAGGCCTTCAGATAATGGCACTAATTGTAAATGGATCCTTCCCTAGTCAAGCCACTGATGAGATTAAAACACTGGCCAACATTTGCAGAGCAGCCTGAAGCAGAAAACCTAGTTAATCCATGAGCAGACTGTTAACCTACAGAAGCTGTGAGATAATAAATGTATGTTATTTTATACCACTATGTATGTGGTAAATTGTAATGCAGTTTAAAAAACTGATACAGACCCTGTGGATGAAAAGGGAAAAAAAAGGCAAATCTGGACCAATGTTTACCATAGTCAAGATGAATTATTGCTCTTCCGGGGTAGAAGGGACCCATTGTAATTGACTTGCTAACAAGTAGCCAGTTGATCTCCTCAAGAAATGGTGCTCTGTTGTAAGCTTTGTATTAGTTTTTGTTGCTTCCAGATTTAACACTCGGCATCGTAGATGCTACATCAGCCTTGGTGAGCGGGATCCCATGCTGCTGGGCCCATGCACTGTTTCCATCCCTGGCACCATGGATATTCTACTTATTTTTCCATTGTGCCAGCACTTGGGGTGCCAATGGAAGAGGCTAGCTGATGTCCACTGGCTTGTTCTTCCACCTATTTCATCATTTAGTACGTCTTCCATGGTAGATTGTCTCTGGTGAGTATTTGACTTGCAAGTCTTCACACTCTCTGACCATATTCACATGTTCTTATAAATGCCTCTTTCGGAAACTTCTTGAGCCCACCAATCTTTCTCTTTTCAGGACCCTAACCAAATATTCAAGGATTTTGCTGCTGCCCATGAGTCCATATATATTATAACCTAGAGCCTCTTCTCTTTCCACACAATGTCAATGACTAGGTATAGCATTTAAAGCTATGCCCATTGGGAGGATTTCCCTTTATTATGGGCTTTCAGGGTGCCCCTGAGTGGGGCTCTAGGGCAGCAACAGTCTACTTTTAGCACGTAATCACACACAAAGCAATGAACCAAACATGTTCTCCTTCTTGAACAGCTAATCAAAACAGTCACTCCCATGTAGCTAGCCTTCCATGTGAGCTAAGAGAAAGGCACTGATGTAACAGTGGTGGATTCATAGAAATATTGTCCACCTGCTCAAGGAGCTCGATGATGTCTTCTGGTCCTGCCAGTTTCTGACTAGAAGTGTACTACTTTCATATCACAATGGATTGTTTCAGGGCTTAGCTCATGATGGGCACTTCTGGCCACTTGGTCATATGGTCTCCTAGGGTCACTATCAGGGCCAATAAAAAATACCAGGAACAATTTTTCAAATGGTGTGAAGTTTTCTGCAGTAGAGCATGTGGTCTTTCTTCAGAACTCATGGGTTTAATGTTCTGATTCTCTTATTGTGATTTGCCATAAATTCTACAAAGCATGTCTTCTCACCGCTTATAATCCTAATAACAGAAAGTCTGCCAGGTCATATGGCCCAAGCAGAAGGGCTGGTTGTGCTGCAGCCAGACCCTACTGTAGAGCATTTTCCTGCTCAGGACCCTATTCACATCTAGATATCTTCTGTGTAACTTGGTAAGTGGGTTGGGGCAGGATTCATAAGTGTGGAATATGCAACCTCCAGAACCCAAAGGGACCTACCAGGGATTATGAGATATGCGAGATATAATAATTTTCCATTTGCTTTGAAGAAAATGTTATGACATCCCCAGATCCCTAAAATCTTTTCTGGACCCCTAACATTTTTCATGGTGAAACCCTAAATTTTAACAGAGTAGTTATCTCTCACCTTCTAGAGCACAAGTGTCTTTTTCAAAGTTTTCAACATACTTGCCTCTTCTCGTTTATCTGTTTTAACATAATGCCATTGGTGTAGCAGACTAATGTGAGGCTGTGCATCAAGTTCTGATAGTCCAGATCCCTTTGGACTATATTATGACATAGCACTAGAGAGGCGACATGGCTCTGGGAAAAGATTGCAAATGTACATTGTTGTCCACTCCACATGAAAGCCAATTGCTCTAGTGCATTTTCCTGATAGAGATTTTTTAAAAACAGAAAAGCACACTTACCAGATTAAAAGCTGCATGCCATGTACTTCAGGCCAGGTAAACTGACCTAGCAAAGATACCACATGTGGTACAGCACTGCAATTGCTTCTACTTAGTTGAGCTTGCAGTAGTCCAATTTGAAAGGAACAGAATGCTGAAGTAAATAAGAGTATGATGGGGACCACCACCTCTTGTCCTTCAGGTTTCTAATGCTGACACTAATTTTTGCCATTCACCCTGGTATGTTTATTTGCTTTATTATCTAGGAGGAAAGGCAGTTTCAGAGGCTTCCACTTGGCTGTCCTGTTATGATGGGTTTAATTCTACAGACCAAGGAACAAATGTGGGGGTTCTATAAAATACCAAGAAATTTCCATTCCAAAGATATTTTCTGTAGCTGGGAAGGTGACAGCTGAGTTGGTTCATGGACCCAGTGGACCTATTTTGAATTGATGTCTGATCCAGAATTTTATTTCCTGGCCCTAGACATCCTCACACTAAGGGAGTTAGAAAAAATGCTTTGGGCCTACGTTAACAGCTATCAAAATATCAGGGTATTCCCCTTCCTCAGTGAACAGCTACCCCAGTATATGAGCTGGAAGTCCACTTGGGAAAGGACAAAGATTTCTGCATGTATGTCTGATGGTGCTCAGGGTCGTTCTCAGGACTTTTGGGTCTGAAAACTGGCTCAGGTTTAGAAACTGGATAAGGGATCATGACTTTTTATTAGAAGAGTTGCTCTCAGCATTATGATCATCTATCCTTTTATTTTATAGATTGAGTAGGACCTTGTAAACTAATCATCTATCTTACCCTTAGTGATTCAGGTTCTGTTAACCATTTCTCATAACTTTTTGCAGGTGAGGACTCCCTAACTGCTACTCCAGACATGTCACTCATTATGATAATTGCACATATCTTGCTGCTGGTGAGAAAATACCACCACCTGGTCTCTATTTTTTCTGTATCTTATCATCCCTATTATTATCAAGGAAACTATTTCTATAACAGCATCTCCTACCATGAGCTCTGGCTTACAGTGGACAGTCACTGAGCATTTCAATAACACCCTTGTTCCTCTTAACAACTCATTCTCTATTTTGGTAAACAGAGTTTCATCTAGGTTCCACTGAACACATTTAGGTGGTGGGTTTTAGTCTTAATGTACATCCACTGTAGAATTCCCTTCTCTGGCTCTTTTGATCCCTTCTTCTACTATTCGTGTCACCTTCTACTTCACTTGGTGTGGGCGAAAGTGAGTACTTTCAACTTCAAAGTGTCATTATAGTAACACATTAGCACCTTCTCTTGGAGCCTTTAACAGAGTATTACACCCTTATCACAGAATAGCGTTCCCATATATCATATCGATGAACTCTCTCTCTAACTTTATGCTCTGCCCCCTTAATTCAGCACCTTCAGAATCCAATTTCCATTCATGTTTTCCTGGGCCTCATGGGTACATATTGGTTAGAATTTGTAGGTCTTCAGGCCCAACACTTTTCCAGCTGATATTTGCTGTGACTTAATCCTTGTTATTGTTCTGGTAACCAAGAGGGGAGTGGGAGTAGATTTTGAGGGAAGGGGTACATGTTATTTTATGGATCAGAGGTCTCAGCATTTCTTCAAGTAAGAGAGGAGCTTTAGCATTTAACAGGAAAGAGTGAGCCACTTCTGCAGGCTCAGAGGGTCGGGGAAATCTGGGGATTCAAGTTTTGAAGCGCATTGACCCAGGGTTCCACCTCTTTCCATTCGGGGCCTAAATCTTGGCAGGGACAACTTAGAGTTAAAAATCTAACCTTCTCTGGAGATAATCTATTTTCATTATTAAGTCCTGAGTCAGGTCCTCAACTTTTTCACTATCTAGCTGCAGATGGGAATCTCTTTCTATGCTGCCAAGGGGGCCCTCTGGCTTTTATTCGTCACCTTAATTTGGTGATTAATCACCCTCAGCCTTTTACGTCTTCCCCAATGCATGAATAGCTTGCAGCAACAGCTAATTCTATAGTCCTTTAATTACTATTTACCCCTAAACTCTCAAACACCTGAGATATATATACCTTGTGCTGCATTCTCTTTTGATGATATCTCTTTTGATGATATTCAAGATCAGTGAGCTTTAACAATTGCACCACTGTCAAATCCCAAGGCTATTGATATCCCACTCACCACCAGTGATAGAGTCCTAATTACCAGCCAGCCAGCCAATAATTTAACTACAGAATCTCATTTTAGAGCCTACCTCCTCGGACCATCCCCAGTATTAACTATGATAGGTTGTTTCCTGTAAAACAGACGCTGAGCTTGATATTGATATATAAGTGGCTTATTAGGGGAATGCTCTCAGATATGATATGTGTAAGGAATGAAGCAACCAGGACTTGCCATAAAGAAATGTTGAATTGCAATGCAGTCACAACAGAGACCTCAGCCAGTCTCATGGGGAGCCGTGAAACCGGGATATCTCCAAACGAGGCATGTTAATCATTGGATACAGCCGGGACCCAGGAAAAGGTTGTAACTTTGGGAAAGATAGCCCCCTTTGGCCTAGGGCAATTTAAGGGAAGCACTCAACAGTAAAGCAATGACAAGGAATGAGGGCCTCCATCCCAGTGGGAATCCAGTAGTGCACCATCATACCCACAACACACATCGACACAGATAAAGGAGGCAAAGGAATATTAGGCAATCAGATCTTGGTTAACTGTTCTAATGCAAACTCAGAAAAATGCAAAGCAGAAATAATTCCAAACCCTTCTCACCTCCAACTTTAGAAAGGGATGCAAGACCCACCGTCAAAGACAGAGAACACACATCTGAACTCATTCTTGCCCATCCTCGGTGCAGCATCCTGTGCTTTTTAGTCATCTCTGCTGGGCAAAACAGGAAGATTGAGACCCCAGACAAGAGGCCACAAAAACGGCTTTTAACTTACAAATAATTAGGTCAGCTATTTTGTATACTTCTACATATTTTTTTTTACCACTTTCATTCACCATATAACAAAAACTTCACTCAGCACTGCAAGCAGAATTTTAAAAACAAAGTATTTCAAATAAATGACGAAGCTCTAAAATGTAAGGGCAAAAGATACGAAAATACCTAGTAGAACGCATGCTCTATATGAAATACATAGTCGGAGTCCTCTGTAATAAACTCTGACTAATCAGTTCTGAGCTTTATAAAACAATGAGTGGAATGGCATTGCTGTCATTTGTATATTCTCCCTCAGTTCTCTAATAGAAAGCTTTTTTTCTCTCTGCCAAGTCATTCCTGACAATGTTAATGATTCACTATAAAGCAGTTTCTGGGCTATGATTTGTGACATCCAGACTGGTTAGATGGGAGGGCTCGGCAGGTTTCTGGGGAGTGTTTTGGATGCAGAAATGCCTTGAAGATAGCACTTTATTATATTTAGGACAAGTATGACATCCCACTTCAAGGAAGAGGCCTCTATACATATTGAGAAGGGATTTCTATGGTTTAAGTGGGTAGGAGAAGGTTGGTTTAAAAGAACGCCTCTGTGTGTTTTCTGAGGCGACATAAAGATAGAAAGCAGAGAAATGGAGGCAGGAGGCAGAAGGATTATGGATAATGGAAGAATTTTGCCTCAGGGTATATGCCTGCTTTGCCTATTCCTGTATAACTAGAATATTTATAATTCAAATACTCATCTTTAATAATTAAAAACCGAGGAATATTAAAGACAAAAGGTAGAGAATATTATGTACACATGTGTAGGCATCATGCATTAAATCCCCACCCTTGCAAAATACAGCAAGAGGTAGATTTTAAAAAAGGTTAAAAAGTGAATATTTTAAAATGTCTTGAAAACAGAATTTCTAATTCACTCCAGTTCTGCCAGGAGTGAAACCCTTACTTCTGATTTTTACACACACCATCAGTCAGTCATGAGGAAAGGTACTAAAAATATCCGGTGTGGCGGTTTGACATCAGTACATCAACAATTAAAAAGTGGGTACAAATATTTCAGGTTTCTAAAAGCATAACATTTTCCTCCAGATTTATAAAAATATTGGATTTACACAGGAAAAGGGAAAGTCGTTTTCAATTGTTTTTAGTTGCACTGTCTATGTAAACTACTGGTTACGATGGAATGTAATATCCTACCACCACCAGGAACTCTCTCTGATCTTCTTCCTCTTCTCAGACAGCAAAGAAACAAAGAACAACGGCCCTTGCTGTGGACCAGGAAGAGTGTTTGAAAAGGGAAAGAGACCTCAATGTGCCCCCTGGTATTATAAAGCTGTCAATTATAACCATGATTGCAATAAAAATACTGAAATAAATATATATATATATATATATATATATATATATATTTGTTTAGGGAAGAAAAAAAGGCCAGATGCATTTAAAAAGAAAAAAGAGCAAGAATAACAAAAAAAATATGGTTCAATTTCAACCTAACAATTCTCAAGTTAATGAAAATTATACAAACTAATGGAGCCCAATTGTTTATATTACAGTAGCAGAAAAGCAGAATGCTTAGCAGCCAAAATATGCACGAATTAAGACAGTGGGTAAAATGGTGAGGTGTTATTTTTTTGAAGAATGTGGCCTCCATGACAACAAGTTTATGAATGATAGTTTCAACTCATGTCTAGATCAGAGGTGTTAATATTTACACCTTTGCTAATTATGGCAAGGAAAAGATTAATGAAAAGTTAAATGTCCCTATCTTTTTACCTCCCCATCACACCAAGTAATTTTGGTTGGACATTAACTCAACCTGACAATAATATGCTGGGGATGGAGAAGTAAGTAGGAGGACCCACAGATCCTTCTATGCATGAAAAGAGTGGTGAAAATCAATGGCCAGGCATTGAACATTGCTAGCAATAAAACTAAAAGTCACATTTAAGACTCCTTTTGTAAAATTACTCATTTTAGAACTGGGACTATGGCTTGGCTTTTGCAATACTTGATATACCAACGATCTTATAGCATCTTTTGACCACCTAAGATGTTGCTGATACTGTGCTATGAAAAATGGTACCCTGGACCATTTTCATCAAACCCATTATTTGCCAAAAGGTACTCTTTGTGGGATCCCAGCGGGGATTAAGAGATCAGGAGAAAACAATGATATATTAAATGTTGGATTTGGGAAGAATGTAGGGTAATTAAAAATCCTCTTCTTTAAATAGATTTTGTAATTTGAAAATAATTCTCATTTCCCATGAATTACTATATGTTGTCCTGCCTGAAGATGGAAAGTTTCGAATGAAAATTTCTCAAGTTTCAGACCTCTATATCTACAAGATTTTGAAACTTGGCAGTTATTGGTACCATCTAACACTTTTCTTGTATTCGATATTTTTGTAGGCTCACAGAGAGGGGTCCTCATCTACTTCCACTCTTGCTGTTTGTCTTACATCCTTATTAGCTTTCCACAAAGTGCAATCATAATTAAATTCTAAAGCAAAGGATGAAGTCACCCGAATCATCGTCCAAATCACTGCAAGTGATGGTAGTAAGAATGACAATGTTACCCGGGACATCTTTAATTCTGGTTCGGCAGCACTTAACTCCCTGACCTCCTGCAGTCATCAGTGCCACAGGCTGCTTCAACGCTGTGCAAAAGCATTTCTGTTTTATTTGTTCTAAATTTACTGGTTATTAATTTCACAGTGTGACCTCCTATTCTCCTATTAGTTAGCAGATTTCACTATAGACTTCAAAAAAAGCTAAAGATTTCCATCAAGCTATTTTCTATTTCTCTTGTCTTTCCGGCTACCTTCCATAATATGTAAAATTTCCTGTTTCTTTAACCATTCTTTTGTTCTTTTCTGAGATTCATGTTATGTAAGTATCCATAGTACTTAGAAATTTCTTTTTTTTTATTTTAATAAAGATTTGCATTTTCTCAATCTCCATCTCATTTTCTCACAAATCTCAATAGAAACTACATTTTTTGTTGCAAAGCTTGAATAGTGAATTGTTTTCATGTTGTTGAGTAAAGTATTTTCTTGGTAATTTTCTTCATTCACACAAGTGAGAGATAGGAAATAGTCTCTCTTATGCCAAGAATAGAAAGACAGTGGCAGTGTAAATTCACATAGCTTAAAGATCATTCCCTCAGTCTTTCTCTTGAAGTCACAAACCTTCCACTCCTGGACTACATCATAGAACTTAGAGGGAAAGCAGTTCATTTATTGCTACCCCAGTCGATATCAGAACTTAGTAGGATTTTGGGGTATTGGATCAGGAAATCTGTATCTCAACTCAGGATCTTAACAGTTTTCTGTATATTAATATATTAATCCATAAATCGGACTTGCTTTGAGGATTTCCAGGCTCTGGAGATTTTTTGGCATCTGGGTTCCTTTTGAGCAGCTGTACCTGACAGTCTTCCAAAAAGAACCTCTCTGCTCCAGCTAAAAGCACTGAGGCAGCAACCCTCAATACCGTATACCACTCCAGGTGGTTTTTCCAAAGCTCATCATATTTACCTTCCCACACTCCATCCTCAAAGGCTACACAGGATTTATATGAGAGCTATTAGAATGGAGAAAACTAGAAATCAGATAAAAGATTGCTGTGAAGAATTGGTAACAGTGGTTCCAAATCAGAGATTCAAAAATTTTAATATTGCAAATAGGAGAGTCAAGACAGCATTCTATCAAGATAAAGAAAACCTCTATTTTTAGAATATCATGGGAATTGAAACAGAATTGAGAAGGGAAGATTGAAGGCACTAAAACATCAGAGGAAAACTGAGGCACCAAGTTTCTACAGACTATAAGTGGACACCTGACACTTCTTTCTGAAAGAGACTACTTTGCTCTAATAACTCCCTCTAAGACTTCTTGGAACTCTGTACTCTGAAACTTCATATTGATAGCAATAAATTTTATAGTTAAATATGTCAGATATTCTTATTTACAAATTAAACAGAGACATGCCATATACTATTTCATATACATATATGCCATTAATATTATAAGAAGCAGGCAAAATAATACAAGGTATTAGTGCCCCCTACAAAGCATATCCTTCAAAGAGTGGATCAACAAAGTCATCTTCTTGGAAAAAGTGGCTCATGTAAACGGTTTTGAATTTCCTGTCATTTATATCTCTTCTTCCATGTTATTCTTCACTATTAATATATAGAGAGTTGGGTTATTATTTTACCCCAAATTTCTGAGGTGACCAAGGCAAGAAAAAGTTGAAGTGGAAACCTAAAAAGTAATAAAGATGGCACACCTAAAATAAGTAATAAAGATGGCATACCTAAAATAAGTAATAAAGATGGCACACCTAAAATAAGTAATAAAGGTTCTCCAAAATAGGATGCTCCATTCTTCCTCACTTCTTTGCACTAGATGATTCCTTATCTTGAAGACTTTATTTCAAGTAGCATAATTTTATATTAAGTAAATAAGAATGGCACAAATATGCCATCTTCTTTCCAAAACATACCACAAAGACTATTTAATAAAGATCGCTCTAAGTAGTTCCTTTACATTCTCAGGATTTCTGTTGGAAACGAAAATGAATAGAGACACTGATAAGATGCTGTCACATTAGGGTTATTCTCATATTGACTGATAGACTATAAATAATAAGCAACTATTAGGAATGCATCATTAAATTGGGGACAGTGGGGTTCTGTAGGGAAAGAGTTGAGACTAGTGCTAAATGAAATGTTCAAATTAATGCCCTGATGGAAAAAGTAAATAGCCGTGAGCATACCAAAATAGAACTGCAAGCACAATGGAAGATCTAAGGTGGAAAATTTTAATGGAATGAGATTTAATTTAGATAAATCTGTAATAACTTGCTCATGGGAAAGTAATTCCTATCTGAGTAATAACAAGCAAAATTCTAAGGGAACAGTAAAGTAGAAAAAGGATTAGAATGGTTGATTTTATGAGTATTAACAATGAATCAAAGGAAATGTTTTAAGTAAAACCAAGTCTACCATTTTTAAATAAACTATAAATTTTAGTTCCAAACTATTGTTGTCTTTCGCTCACCAGTTTGATAAAGTAAATTACTGCTTGAGTGTCACTGTCTATGACCTCAAATCATCTGATCAATAGTTCCACCTTTATTTGATGCCTACTGTTTAGAAACAAATGATCCCAAAGATTGATAAGATCAACACTTTCAAAAATCCAAACAAAACCATAGCACTTAAATCCCTCCACTTCAAAAATAAAAAAGCAGTAAACTAGTTCCAAGAAAGAGGACTTTCTCTGTTTTCAACTCTGGTTTCAACTCTGGTAGTATCAATCACAAATAAATGGCAGATGCAAGATTATAAACTTGGAAGCAGTTGGTATTGCTTTTGTTGTTGTTGTTGTTGTTGTTTAATATTCTAATATACACAGTTCACATAAGATGTTCAATAATTGTTAGGCAGTCAAATCAAAATTAAGAAAATCTGATCTGATTTTTGCAATTTTGACAATGAAATGAAAACTTTAGCAGCATGCCATGTGCCAACAAACCCATTTCATTCCTCCTTGTACATAAAGCCATTTACTGGTTATTATGCCAGCATGGCCTCAGTTTCTGCTCAGGGTGCTACACAAACATGAACATGCGATAACATGAATAGGAGCTAAAACTGGCAGTAAACTCATAAATTAAGTTAGCATATTCTTAAGAATGATTTACTTGCCAAATTTCAGGTTATTTTGCTGTATGTATACCAATTTTTTTTTGTCTTTCTCTCCTTTGTATGCATTAAATGAAAATCTCTTAAGCACTACAATCGTATGACTAAGTATAAAATTCCTCACAACAGGGAAGAGTCATGTCTCTCAGCCAAGGTTGCAGTGAGCAATTCTGAAGCATGCAGAAGGGGGATCAGGCAGTGCAGGACAGAGAGCTTTAATCAGTAAAAAATCCACAAGAGCCGTCATGGGACAAGGTATAACAATTTCTAGCTGCAGTTGTTTAAAGTTTAAACTTTTCACTTTTGGTGCAAAAATTCAAAATATTTACATTTCTACATAATGCACTTATGTAAATTAATAATAAATAGTTATGTTTATCCAGTGTTCAAAGCTCTAAAAAGTGTTTGAGTTGATACATATCATTTAAATTTTTAAGTGAAAAACTAGATACTGACAATTTAATAACTGTCCATAGTACTCTTCAATGAAAGCCCTGTTTCTGAGACCAGTGAACAAAATTTACTGTCATCTAATTTCTCAGAACTTTTCTTGGCAACGAATGACTTTAGTTTTAAGAAGCTGAATATGGAATAGTAGTGACATTGTTTTGATGACGTTGGCTCATTGTACTGAAACTGGACTCTTAGACAATTTTCATTTATCCAGTTCAGCCCAGTCTCGATACTTCAAGTGTCATTGATAATTATTCCTGGATAATAACTTTTCCATCCAGAGTTCTAAATTTATTAAATCCATTATAATTTTGTGCAGATGCCTCTAAGTTGGAAAAGCTCTCTTGCAGAAAAATGCTTATACAATAGGTTTTTAAAAATTACCTTCTCTAAATTCTATTGCAATGTCAGAAATGCACTCTGCTGCAGAAATATGAACATTTATTTAAAGGTAAATATTTTGACATGACTACTTGCTTGTTTTTGAGGTCACTCAGCACACCTTTCGGTAATAATCATTAGGTGCCAATTTTATCACGGGCACCGTTCAAGAGGATGCTTTTGAAATTGGCACACCAAGTTGAAGCAGGCCACATCATATCCTATATTGTCTCTTTACCCCATATACAATAGATTCTACATGTGGAAGGAAACAGAAACCTTTAAAGAAACAAAAATGACAAGATACAAGCATCCATGGATTGCAAACTCCTCACAATTTTAAACTTTTCTCGCTCATTTGTAGGTTCAATTATTCAAAAATGGTTTTGTACTGTGGGGCTCACGTATGATTGTATTTACATTATTACAATTTTACTGAGTTCCCTCTACTACTTCAAAGAATGGTATGACATGAGAGCCTTTGGAGCTAATTCCAAAAAGAAAGAGAATGTTATATAAGAGTTCATCAAACGATATTTGACAGTAACTCTACCACAATATGAGAAATACAGTTTCAAGATATGTTCCAATGAAAGCCACATTAGGAAGTAGTGGCATAGAATGTGGTCAGGATCATATAATTCATGTCTACTGTGTATAGGTACAAATAAAAATACATAGGAGATACACTTGTATGGTCTGGTGTATTTCCTCAAAGTGTTGTGGACTCCTTCACACTCAAGATGACCACTGTGCAGATAGATAACAACTCTGTAGCCCAAACAGTCTCTGAATGTAAAAGTCACAAAAAAAATAGTACTGATCCAGCATATAAATATGATAATGGACACTCCCTGAAAGGCATGCATTCTTGAGTCCTGAGAAATCTGGTTGACAGTTTTAAAAATCATTATGTAGATCCCAAGTATTTGATGTTAAATTCAGGAACACATATAAAAAAAAATTCAAGAAACATAAATCAGCACTCTTGCTTCACACCACTACAATTAGCAAGATGTATATTTCTAAATCATTCTAAAGTAAGTGAAAAAAGAATGGCTTCTTGCAAACCTGGATCATGTATGTTACACCATAGTGACTGATGACAGGCCTTGAGCTTGGTAAGTAGTGTTTCCCCACAGTAGTATTTGTGCTCTCCAGGAAACTATCTCTGCAGTGTCATTCACTGTGATGAGTGATCTTTGTTTCATGATACATCTATCTTAACTTTCTGAGTGTGGCTTCTTAGCCCTATTTCTTTACTTTCATTCCTTGTTGGATTATGGGCACCCAGACAGGTCTGACAAAGTCATAAAATCAAGCACCAAATGTAATGCATTATAGATATTTTTTTTACATATTACAGACATTTGAAGATTTGTTAACATCATCATGTCAGAGTCAGGCCCTCAATAAATGTTCGTTTATTTTCTTCACTTTTTCTCCTCCTTCAGTCAGTATTTCTCTGTCTCTCTGTCTCTGTCTCTCTCTTTCTTGCTCTCTCTTTCCATCTATCTCCCATTAGCCATCATCTTGTTTCTGCATTACCATACTGCAGCAGGCAGTCTAATCTTTCAATGATGGCAATGAACGTGATTATCAGTTTCAGCGGTGGAATTTGGACTAATGTCATATATGTCTGGGCTCTACTTTCTCTAGGTACAAAACAGAAAGCTCACTGTCTGATCCACTGTTTTGCAAAGGGAAGTTGCAAGAATCAATAACAGACAGTGTTCTTTCTATATATTTGCTATGGTTTTGTGACTTGTAATGTTTCATATATGATTCCCCAGAACCCACAATAATGCCTGGGAAGCATGAGTCTACATCTTATAATACCTGATGCATATGCAATTTGGGAAGCTGTATGTAAGATAAAATTCTCATTGCTAACTTAGTTCCAAAAGTGAATATATCTGTAGGATAAGGAAGAAATCATGACAAATTACAATAACTAAAGGTAGGCAAGGACCACAAATATCATAAAACCCAGCAAATAATGTAATATTTCTATTCATTACCTAACACCTCTAAAATACTTTTTGGTTGCATACTTCTTAATATGATAGTAATGTTATAATATATGAGAAAGAAAATGTATTGTTTAATATAGCATAGTTATCAAATATTGTTTTTATTAATACTTTAGAAAAGCTTCAGTCGATTTTGCTCTGTCTATGGCAGTTTTGATGTATCATATCATCTGGAACCACCAGACTCTATTGGGACAAGGCATGTTGGATAAGATGAAACAAAATCTCCTGCATTAGGATGTGTGAACAGGTGACTTCACATGGTCATGGTCATTGTTCAAAGTCCTGTTACAGACTTGTGTCTAAAAACACAAGAATTCTTAAATTCTATTTTATGATTCATGTCAAGAAAATTGATGTACCTTATGTGTAATTATATAAGCTGCTTAATCACAAGTATGTTCCATTTTGACTGGATTTCAATGAGAATTGAATCCTCCACTTACAGTTTACACATCTGGAGATTGGATATCCCACAAACTAGTCTTGGCTCTTTACATTTCAAATCTTTCTTTTTTTCCTACACAACCTACATCCTTCCAGCAACATACAACAAGTTAATATTACAATTCAACCACTGGCTCTACATCTTTGGTCAGACTCCAGGTGAGATAGTGGAGTGAAAGTAAGAGTGCCTAGGGTAGTCATTATTAACCCTGGGAGGGCTAGGAAAAGTCTAACTACACATGAAAGTAACTGTGAAACACATAAATAATCCACTAAACCCAAAACAAATGTATAGTCACTGAACTTTCCCTTTAGCCACATCTCCCTAAATGCCAATCCAATAGTGCCTGACATAAAGAAAGGTATGACTGAGGGGGAAATCGGAATAGAAACAGAGAGCAGTCATAATTGATAATGGTTAAAATGGTTTAATTTGTCAAAATTTCCAAAAGCATATGACCCTGGGAACACATGTCTTAAGCATCTCTCATGGAAAAGGTCCGTACCGGTGTGAGACCTAGAATTGTAAATCTTTATTAGCTTCATGCTGAATCTGCCTCTGGTACAGATTTGGGGTCAGACACACTAAGGGTTCAATCCCTTCCTAGTTTTATGATATTCGCTAAGTCCCCGAACCAGTCTAAGTCTCAGTGTCCTCATCTAGAAAATGGATATGCTAAAACTTGCCTTATATGTTTGTTGTGATGTTTAAATGAAAATTTACATATGTAAATTTTATATTCTAGGCACTTAATAGTTGGTAACTATGTTTATTAGTAGTTAAGTGCTCAAAATTTGTCACCCCGTATAAGATAACCGAACACTCTGCACTACTACCTAAAATAAACCTTTGGTTTCCAAAACCTACCATTCTACATCTGTTCATTTACTTTATTCTTCCATCCGAGAATACACTTACCTTTCACTTATTTTCTAATTCAAGGCCTATGTATGTATCCTTCCAGACTCAACTGTGATGTCACCCGTTCTTCCTAAAAATTTTTCAGATTTTTTAGCATTTGTTGCTGAGTCCATTTTCTGGAAGTCTATTACAGCACTATTCAATAAAAATATAAGGCAAGCCACACCGGTCGTTTAAATTTTTCTATGGCCAGGCTTTAAAAAAAAAAAATTAAATCCATGTGAAATTAATTTTAATAATATTTTTATTTAAATCAATATATCCAAAATGCTCCTCCAACATGTAATCAGTATCTAAATCATTAATGAGATATTTTACATTCTCTTCATCATACTATGTCTTCAAAATTCAGTGTACTTTTTACGCTTATAGCACTTTGAATTCATAATAACCACATTTCAAGTGTCCAGTAGCTACATGTATCTAGTGGCTCCATATTAGATCACATGTCTACAGCATGAATAGTTTATACCATACTATTTACTATGTAATTATAGAGTGCCATTATGTGTGCTGGTGTTCCCTATGTGTCAGTCCTTTCCTGGCTCGTCTCTAGGTTCTTTGAAAAAGGGAACTCCTCTTAGAGTCTCATATCTCTGGGATGCAGTGTTCAAACACAGTGATATGTTCAGTAACAATTTGCTGATCAACAGTTTGGATGCATTTAGAAATCCAAGAAGGAAAAATGCAACAGACAATGTGATTTCCTTCCACTTGTGCTACTTTCATCACCCTCTAAGTGTTGTTTATCTCAGGATGCAAATTCTCAGAGTATGGGGAATAATGCTATTTGCAGACTGGTTTTAATAAATCTGCTCTGGCATTAGTATGAATAATACAAGAGGCAAAAACGAGAGGGAGTATTTCTCATGGTAATGCTTTGCTTATGGATTAAGCAATCAGATTAAGGTGTTTCTAGGTATAAATGGAAAGCAACTTAATCTCACCACCACACCTAAAAGTGGGGCTTCAGTTTTTTGCATGTTTACTTACCAAGATGAAAAAAAAGTAGTTCATTTGTGATTTGCAACTCTGCAGTGGAAGTAAAGGTTGCTTTTAAGACACAAGCAGGGAAGTCAGCTCAATGGCATACCACATCTGGTGAGCTACACAATACTCAGGTCTTTTCACAAATCTTTGAAAGTATGACACGGTAAAAAACTTGTCACATCTTGGTCTGATAATTTTCTTAAATTCAGATAAGAATCTAGTGATACAGTATAAATGCAAAAGACTTTCAGACCATATAAACCCACATTGCAATAATACCATAGATTCATGTGGAAGCTGGATTTCCAAACAGTCTTTGCTCTTTACAGGCATGTAAGAAAACACAATTTATAGTATGGAAAATTTCCAAGTTATGATGAAAGGAGCAGAGATTTTTGAAAGGTATGTCTCATGCAGTGAATCACTAAATACCCTGGAAAAAGGTATTTGGTCATTTTATAGTTATATTGACTTTTTTAAAAAGCTTCAAACTGTCCTCATTATCAGGTTGACAACAGTCCATACTTTCCATATTATATTACATTATTTGACTGAAAATGTGTTTTGTCTTATTTCTTTTTCTGTACATAATAAAGGTAAAGGAAAGTAGAACATTCCAAAAAACTTACGAACGTCTGCTCTCATGTTGAAAAGCTGCCTCCCAAACATATTCCACAAAACGTGTTCACAGGCACAACTAAATGCTACTTAAATTACTTTTCAATGTTGGAACATTTTATTTTATTTTTTAATTTTTCAGCTTTCCTCTCAAAATCTTCACAAAGGGCATGAGTGAATTCTACATTCTCCATTAAAACTTCTTTAACAGTACACTTTCTTCTCTGAATTTTCTTAGCAACTTCTGTGTGGACGCAAACTTGGTACTTATCATAATTTTGAATTCATTATGGTTCTTTCCACATGCCTATATCCAAGCTCTACAATACACATAAACTTCTTGAAGTTTTAAGTCATGTCTTAGTTGTCTCTTGTAGTTCTCAGCAGAGCCATGATAGAATAAACATTCATTAAATGTGTTAGGAATCATAATGATTTTGATCATGATTTACAGGAATTTACAGGAATGCCATTCAGCAGATTAATGGCATGTTATAGGAATGTCAGCCATTATGAATCCACAGTAACACTTTTTATATTTCTATCTATTCCAGTTTCATTTCTTGGCTGTCTTTTTAAAATAAAAGTGCTAGTGTTTCACCAGTATTTTCATTCCAAAAACTCAAGTTGAATTTATTTTTTAAAAAATTAAAATAAAATCCTACAAACTCTAATTAGATTCTAGCATCCAAAAGAAAAAAAGAAGAAAAAGCTTTTCCTTCCTTACAGTTATATTTTAAATGTTTTATAGTATCTAATCATAGTTTTCAGTTTACAAATACATATCTGCTGTGAGTTTTTTTCCAAATTTAATAATATCCTAAAAACCTAACTTTATTTATTGGACTCCTTTAAAATATGGTTGCTACTCAACAATTTTGGAGGAAAGTGTATAATATCAGATGTAACATTCAAACTAAACCCAGAAGTTAAAACTGTCTATAAATAAGAAAAACAGAAAGACTTCAGATAAGAAGCATGAAAGCAGGAGAAGTTAACGTGCAGCAGCACCAAGCCATGTGGCCTCAGGAACACTCCGCCTCGTGGCTTCAGCTGTAAGAAAACAAAGAGTGTGAAATGCACAGAAGGACATGCAAGTGCGCGAGCTTACTGATGCCAGACTACTGAAGCGGCTCAAGAGTAAGAGGCCATTGATGAGAAGAAGGTTTGGATTAACTATGGCCTTAAAGTTACCCCTGGAAAGTGAGTAGCACTCAGTTGTGAGAGGTGCATTAACCTCTTCAGACCACTAGGGTTCAAAGTGTTCCATAAGGGGTAATTTATTAAATGGGTCCTAATTGCTTGGTAATGTACCTTCCAAAAGTCACTTCTCTGTGCTATGATTAGGCCTGGGATTTGCCAAGTGCTGTCATTCTCTGCGTAATACTCTACAATGGAACTCTGGGATGTGGGAAGCTGATCCGTTGGAGAACTATATATCTAATCAGGGTTCAGAGTCCTACCAACAAAGCCAGGTAAACTTTATTTAATTCTCCAGTGTGTAAACATAGAGATGCAAAACTGATACACCTTATAGTAAAATACCGAATACATATATATATTAACAGAATATGGATAATTGGTTTGTTGTTTCAAAAAGATAGACACATTTTTAAGATTTGTTAATTGGTCCACTTCATTAAATTCTTTCTTAAAAGTATAAAAATAACCATGCTTTTATTTTTCATCTTCTAAAAGCAATTTTTCTTTTGGCCTCTTTGTTTCATAACAACATGACTTTCTTATTGGGTTCCAACACAGAACAGTGTTCGTTCTATCAGTCATCCACTTGTTACTGGCTTTGTTAATTAGCAAGGCCAGCAGAGGGAGTGCAAGAGCATTGTTACAAAAACAAAATCAAAAAATTTTTAAATAGTAATAACAATTAGAAAATCTGACATTCAACTACAGAGGATTATAGTACAGCAGAATCTAAACATGGAAGCAGCCTCGGTGATATCATATAGACAATAGTCTTGAACCAAAGAGAAAGGACTTCTGGTCACTGCTGTAGTCTTACAGTATTCATGAACTCACTGAATATAGCTGCGCCTCACTTTTGCAGTCTTGAAAATGGCTATCACAGATTTTATTAAAAATATAAAAGACGACTTGTCCTTTTTAGGGAAGAATGATTACTTAAAGATTGAGAATTATTGTCACAAGAAATAAGCTGATGCCATTTCTATCTTTCAGGGTTCTAGGTCATTTCTTAGATTCGACCACTTGTGGAAAACAAGTTAGGTAGTACTCCCTTACACCCTCAAAACAGAGGTTTGATTAGATCATGGAGTTAGACACATACCTTTCCAACATGAGCAAATAAAAATGATCAGGCTTAAAAGTAGCATAAGGAAGCCTTTTTATCTGGGAAAAAATATATATATTCTAATCCAATACTTTGTTTTACAATTCCTATTTCCCAAGTATTTCAAGTTACACATTTTCCAAACATTTTTCAGATTATTTATTACAATGCAGTCCTGTTAAATCCGTCACTCAGTAGTTTATAGTTATTTAGAACCTTTATTTCACCCTTAAAGGAAATGTGTTATGGTTGTGTTTTCCAGAAGTCTTCAAAAGAGATAATATGTGTGGCCCTCATAACCACCTTTCCCCAAAGGGCATCTTTGAAAAACTGATAACCAAAACAAGTTAGGCTTTATACCATACAGAACTAAATAAAATCTGTCTTTGACTTAGAAGGTTGGGATAATCTTGAGGATAGTGCAACTTGCCTAGAAGTTTAGCAGAAAAATCGTTTGAAAAGTAAATATTTAGTTCTGCTTTCTCCAGTAGATGTCACTTTCTGTACATAGGATATCAAGATATATAAGATGCACAGTATTCCTTACGATGATAGCAAAAAATAACTTTTAGTTCCAGCCATTTGTAACAACTTTTAAGTTTTCATGGGTATTTTCTAATATTAGGAAACTTAAGGAATAGTAAAAACAAAATAATGCTATTAATTAACCATTGTCCACATTGCTGTGTAGCCTTAGCAATGACCATCAATAATATAATATTGCTAGTACCTTTTCAGCAGTTTCAGAAAGCTAAGTATTATTCGACATCACAGCATAAAATTAATTTGCCAAAAACAAACATGGTTCCTGAGTAAATAAACAGTCATTAATAATATACTGCATATTTACCAATAACCAAATTAAATATGAGTTCACTTTACCTATTTAATTTCAAGAGCTTTTTTTCCCCTGAGTCTTCTGTATCATTTCAATATTCACATCAGCTTCATATGTCTGAGAAAAGAAAAATCTGGTTCACTAAAGTGTTTCACAGCAAGAGATATCAACACTAGATTGAGAAAAAGAAAGAATTATAATTTTTAAATAACATTTTTATGACATCCACATGTACAAGAATGAATATCAAATGATGGAAGAATATTAATAGTTAGAATTAGATTAATTCTTCCTAAAATAATTTCCAAAATGCTTTTTGCATTTCTAAACATAAGCCTCATTATGCTGTTCTATTTGTATTCCAACACAGTTGAATTTTATATTTGAGATGTTTTAATAATGATTTTGAAATGACAGAGGAGAGTTCATTTTTGTTTTGTATTGACCCAATCAAGATTTTACTTGTGGCTACTATAACTTGAAATAACAGGAAAGGCTACAGAGGCTTTTTAAAATGTTGATGCCTGGGTCACATCTGATTTAGCCATTGTATTGACAAATGTGATCTGATGATTACCAAATTAAGCTCAAGAGAAAATTAGTTAAATAACTACTTTTACTTTTAGTTGCTTCAAACAAAAGGTATGAAGTTTGGTAGCAAATAATGATAGGGTGCTAGAACAAAAATCTCTAAGAAGGCAGAATGGGCATGTGGTTTTTACAAAACAAAGGGCTCTATCTGATCATCAAAATAAACAAGCAATGGTCTTTTGGGGTTTTAAATGTTTTGTGCAGAGAGTAAAACCAAAGAGCCCAATTCTTATGTGAGGTAGAGATCTCTTGACATGTTAACTGGGAAGTTCTGTTACTATTCTTGTGTATACTTGGTTCACACAAAGAGATTATAGGGCTTTGGGTAATAAAGGGATTTACGGGCTTTTTCACCTCTAGGCTACTGATTCAACTCCATTTCAGGCTGAAGAGACCCAAAGTCCTGATGTACCTAGGGTATGTAGTTTACTTTTAATTCAGCTTGAATTAGGATCCCACTTCATAAAAAGCCTAGGGCATTTTTTCAACTCTTCAGAGCAATATGATTGCCAAAGGAAAACAAAGACTGAAGTGGAAGAATAGAAACAAACACATAGTAAGAACTGAGGTGAATTCCTGAGGAAATAGACCCCACTGGTATCTCCTCTGAGCATTTTCAAGAAGACAGTATCAGTTCTTCATCATTTCTAGTCTTACGCTAGTGTCTACAAATAAATATTAACCTAGAATTTTGAAAGGAAATGATGCCATGGTAGTTATCTTAAAAATGAAGACACTGGTTGATATCATGCAGCAGAATTACTTTGCTTTTATCTGAGCTCCAGGAAGAGCCATGCAAAGCACATACACTACTGCTGGTCGTCAGTAGTCTTTTCCTGTGTAAAACTGGAGTCGGTGTTTTATATAGGCTGTTTGCACAACTAGTTCCACTCAGGCCAGAAGGCTCTGGGAGCATTGGAATTCCTCAGCAACTTATTTATGTCTTTTTCTGTTTTTATACTTCTCTTTTCCCCATTATACTTACTATCCTATTTATGTCCTAGATGGAACAAAAAACTCAGGACATTTTGAGAAACAGTCAATTGCTTAATTCCACAGCCCGAATATTTTAAATACAATGATTTCATTACCAATATTTGTACCATGTCTTATAAGTCCCTTAAATAATTTTATCAAATATTAAATGAATTCAAAATAATATTTACTGCATACATGTAAAATACAAAAGTAAGTAAATAAGGTAGACATGTGTATTCCATACCCAACTTAAGAAATGAAATGTACCAGTGCCTTTGGAACCTTGAGCTCTTCCCCAACCCCTTCCTTTTCCCTCCCTTTCTCTGTAGATAACATCGTCCTGAATTCTGTGTTAACCAGCCCCTTGCTTTTCTCTCTTTCTCAATGCAAATGCTTCAGAGAAATTCTGACTATTCACAATCTGTTTGAAAAATACAATAAAACATTGGAGGAAATTGATACATATACGCAATTTTGATTAGTTAAAAAAATTTATTTGATCAAGTTGGTCTGTATTATTAATATTCAATTAAAAAATCCAAATTTTATGGAGTATAAGAATACTTTTACCTGCATATATCACTTAAATCCTCTACAGTGTTCTGCACATTAGTTGCACTTTTAAAAATAAAGCTTTCAAATCATTATTTGAAAAAAAACTCTGGATTTCAGAAAGGATTTTAAAGCAAATGTGTTATATATTCCTTTCCGGATGCTTACAAAGATTTTTTTTTTAATTTATAAGGTTTATATATTCCTTACCCAAAGATAGGATAAGGGTCCAGATGACAGATGATTAAATTCTGAGTATATTATTAGGGAAAAGATTCCTCAAATTACCTAATTACTCTACCATCCCTGTCTCAGATGAAGATGAGTAAATCCAAAAGGGGTAATGGAGAAAATGTCCCCAGGATCCTCTGTGAGGACGGACTGGAGAATAATAGAGAGAATGAGACCAGAGGCTCCCTGAGGCATCGTGCCCTCTCATCTTCTATCTCTTTTTTTCCTGCATTCCAAAGTGGACTGCAGACTCAGTTCACCACAAGTACATAGCAGAATCTAATGGTCATTACTCAGCAGCAAAGTAACTCCAGGTATATACCTGTTTCTTGTTTCTTCTCTAAACATTTCCCCCGGGTACGAGGGGCACATCCCATCTTTGAATCTTGTATCAATACCACTGACCCTGGAGTCACCTTTTTACAATTTAAGATAAGACATCCATTTAGCATTTAGAAGATTCTAAGTCAAAATTTACCAATAAGGTATAGTTTATGGCAAATTAAAATAAAACATTAGATAACTTAGTTTTGTATTAGAATGTCCTACATTCACATATATTATCAGCATTTGTGTTTTAAATGTTATTTAAAGTTATTAAGAAGTATTCCAGGCCTGAACCCAAAAATATGAAAAATGAGACATTTACGGCATTAGTTTTTAGAATTTTGAATAAGACCCTTGATAGAGTGATTACTAAAGTGTGATAAGTATGACGACA
The DNA here is from genome assembly GCA_003508835.1 of Eonycteris spelaea. Taxonomy (NCBI): domain Eukaryota; kingdom Metazoa; phylum Chordata; class Mammalia; order Chiroptera; family Pteropodidae; genus Eonycteris; species Eonycteris spelaea. The sequence continues at coordinate 5,220,750 of PUFA01000054.1, read as the reverse complement.
GATTTAGGAATAACATTACCACCTCAGTAAAAAATAAACATGATATTAGTGATGATTAATTTCTTTAATATTTTTATAATCTTGAAGGCAAAAAAGTGTTGAAACTATTAGCAGGTTGCAGGTTTGTGTAACATTTGTCACAATACCACTTACATATCATCTATTTAATGTATTTCGGAAGTATTTTAGAATTTTTATTCTTAGTTTATCTTACTGACACATTCATTCCTTTCTTTCCCACCCCTCCCCCCCCCCCCCCAGCCACCTTACAGACTAGGTCCTCAAAGTCTCTTTTGCTTGGACTGTTTTCTATGTCTTCAAAATTTGCCCTTCTAGTCATTTTAGTCTGGTGTTACCAGACTAAGCTTTGAGAACAAAATGTCTAGATTCCTTGACTAGTCCAACATGTTATGTTTTAATTTAGAGATTAAGCAATTTAAACTGGAGCTTTTTCCCTTTTGCTGTTCTTTTGATGAATTTTGATTTTCCATGGAAATCATTCTAAACTCCTTACTATGGTATTTAAGTAAGTCTTCTACCTAATTTTTCAGCTTTCTCCCCTACTACAGCAAAATCTATACAGTTTCTGTAATACATAATCAATTCACTTACCATGAGATCCCCTTCACCCGTGATGCTTTAACTTACCCTTGACCCATCCTGTGTTTTTGCTTGAGGTCCTACTGCTCCCCCTAACCAAAATACTGATTCTATGTGCATTGCTTCACTTAATCCCAACTCATTAGAGTTTTCAAAGCACTTTGATCATGCTCATAATACAACACTAATCATGTACTGTCTCATATTTTAATTTAAAAAGGTATTGGTCTTATTAACTCTCTTGCTCCCCGGATGAGGTTTACGGGTAACACTGTCTTAAATGTAGATTTCCACACGATTGGCACAGTATTTGTTGCATTGAGTTGAATGTTTGAATACATATGGCAAAAAGAGAGAACCCTATCTTTTATCCAGGTCTTGAAAGAAAATCACTTGAGTGTAATAATTGTATGGATAATTTGTTATCAATTTACTACTATTCACTTTTTCAAAGAATATTTATTTTGAGTATTTCAAAGTCCCAGGACTAGTGCTGGACTGAGAATTCAAATACAGTTAAGATCCAGCCTCTGGTTTCTAAAATCTCAAGACCTAACAAGGCAGATGGGTACCCAAATACAATTAACTATAATACAGTGCTGTAAGTATCCCAGAAAAGAATAGAAAAAAAAAAATACTCTGAAAGCACAAAGCAATTAATTCTTGAGGAAAGGACATGATAATAGGGTGTGGACCACCTTAGGATCTCTGAAGTAGAGGTTAAAAGAAAAGTAGCTAAGAAGCTGAGCCTGGAATAGCCATGTAGGTACTACATTGCTCAACTTCAGGGGCATCATTTAGTTAAACTACAATGTGACAGCGCCCCCTGGAGTTGTGCAGCAAGGTGGCCCAGAGAAAGAGCAGGTTTGGTGGAGAGGTCCAGTGGATGCCAGGTTATGGAGTTGTCTTGACATCATATATAAGTTCAGTTAAAATTTTACTAAGATTTTACCTTCCATTTTGTCTTTTCTAGGCCTCCTTTCTTTAAGGTTTTAGGAATTTTTTTTACAAGCACTAAAAGGAGAAGCCAAGAACATGATAATTCTTGCCACCTCAATATTGATTGGAATAGTTATGAAACAAAATAGGTCACAAATCAGAATTAGCTACCCATAAGAAGTATTAGCAATCATTATTTTTAAAATCAATGTTCTTAAACTTTTTGAGTCATTTCCCTTTCCTCAACTAAAATTTTTCTAAGATCAATATGCAAACGAGAAAAAAAGTGATGGTCTTTGCCCCGAGTTCCATCAGCTAGCTAGTCTTCCCTCCTCCATCAAAACTTGCTGGTTTCTCACGGCCCTAGGGATTCAGAGGCACAGTTTGAAAACTGCTGCTTCTAGGCCAACTTCTTCTTTCATAATTGAAGAAACAGAAATCCAAAGAATTTGAAGTACCTTGTGCAACTTCACAGCAGCAGTTAGTGGCAGAATAAGAAACAGGAATCCCTTAACTGCCACTCCACTGCTCTTTCAAGATAAAATTAATTCTATTTACATAGCAAAATGAGCATGAAGTCCAAGGGTCTCCCAAAGTGACATTTAGGATAGAGAGAGACTGTTTCTTTTTTGTGATAAGACAAGACTTCATTGGAATTCAGTAAATCACTGTTAAGTAATTCAGAATCAATGCTAAGTCTTTTATTTTATTCTATCTTTTCTCCATTTTGATATTGAATTACTAGAAATGACAGCTCCCAGGCCCTCTAACTTCTTGAACCTAGACAAAGGAGATAGTTAAAGAAATCCATCTCAGTGATGGCACTGGCTAGTCAGACACTTTCCTGCTGTAGAAACCAAAGTTTGGTGTATTATCTCTACTAGTTTAAAAAGGCAAAAAAAAAAAACAAAAACAAAAAACGATTTTTCTCTCATATCATAGATTGTAAAAAAAAGAGAACAAAATGTCTAGATTCCTTGACTAGTCCAACATGTTATGTTTTAATTTAAAAATTATATATACACACACATATGTGAAGAAGTACTTAATCAAAATAATCAGATATATAGGTGCTGTAAATTACCCTTCTTGTCAAGAAAACTTTAGTAACTATGACTAAATGGAACTAAAATCATGTTAGAACTAAATAAATGGAACTACAATAGAAGAAAAATAGTGTTTGCCTATATAGACCCCTGCTACTGGCAATCATTAAATCAAATATGTAGCTAAACAATTTAAAAGAAATTTGGATAACTTTAACAGCCTCATACTATGTCATGATAAAACATTCACTGAAAGAAGTAATACAAATACTTTTTATTTTTCAAATGAGTTAACAACTTCAAGAGTCAATAAATTTTTAGCTATAGAAACAAAATAACAAGGTATCATTTACAAATATAATGCTCAACTTGAGCTGAATCAATACCAACAAATTATAATTTCATATTTTCCATAAAGATGTTTAAAATTACCAAGCCCATTGCTTTTGGAAGTTATGCATATTCTTGACTATTAATAGTACAGAAGTCACCTTAAGCTTTTTTTGTAACAGAGCAGGGAACTGGAGACAATGCAAAATTCTCCTTCTAATTATACCGTATCTGAATTTCACCTCCCAAATCTAAATGTCTGCCTTAAAATATGGCCCAGAAAGAAAATTTATTTATTTATTTATTTATTTATTATTTATTTATTTATTTATTTTTTCTGAGCAAATCGCAATCCCCCAGCCTCTTCCAAAATTAGTGCTATTATGTGTCATGATTTTCAAGTGATGTCACCAACTTCATCAATCACCCTAGAAAGCAAACAGAACATAATAAAGGGTCTGGCAGAGGCAAGGATCTTGGAGAAATACGTCATAACTTACAGATAGTAGTAACCCAAATAGAAACTTCTGAGAAAAATTAATGGAAACCATTTTTGCTTTAATACAGGCCCTAAACAAGTCTTTAATTTGTACACTCTACCATTCCAGGTATCTCTCGACGTACATGAACCTGTGTGCGCTCACAGAATCCCCGAAACCATGGGTATAAACACATTGGAAACAAATTAATTACGTGCTGAGCAAAATAAATAACATTTTTATTTAAATTATAAAGTTGCCTGTGTTTTACAACTCAAATAATTTCAAAGTATTCTTACAGATTATTTTTATACTTTAAAATCATCTGCTTCCTTCTAAACAGAAAAACATTAAAACTCTATCATCTCCACTGGAAGAGATTTTGTCATGAAGGGATTTAAGGGTTGAGCCAGTCTCTAGCCATGTATGCTAGATGATAACCTTTATTTTAGAAAGCAACTCTATAAGAATCAGTGTATATTGAATTCTGTTTAGCAGAGCAAGCAAGAGGACTTCGGGCATAGCCTGAAACTCAGTCTCTGAAAAGGAAACTGTGTCTTGGTGGGAGGAAATATGATGTCCAACCACTTTCTACCTGGCTGGTCTCCAATGCCATGATGAATTGGAAAAATATAACATACAAAAGGAATATTTATCTGTCTTCCTCCCTCATCAGATACACAGTATTTTTTTCCCATGTTACAAAACTAATAACCACAGTTTACAAGTATATGCACAATCAAATTGCTATTGATTTAGCGATGCATTTCTTTGATGTCCCTTGCCTTAACCTCATTTGTAAAGCTGTTTTGCATTATTTCAAACTGTCAATGATTTGTGACTCATGAATATTCAAATCTAATTTGCACTTACCTTTTTGGTATGCATGCTTACTTGCAATATGTCTCTACATTTGCCCTTTTGTTTTGTATTTATTTGTGAATTGTTTTATTGAAATAATGGTCCTTTAAAAGCATGGTAAGTCTATTTAAAAACAACAGGAACGGTTGATTGACTGACTCTTTTGATCTGAGTACACTACCTTTATATTTTGCTACTTAGCAAGTTTAGTCATTTTGTAGTACTCTAGTATTAAAATAGCCGTTCTTTTGCTGGTTAATGTCAATTTCAGTGAGATGGGTTTAGTTTTGCTTGGCTATGTGTCTCTAGGAAAAAGTCAACAATTTTGAGATAAACTTGAGCCTTACAAAAAAAAAGAAAAGAAAAGAAAGGATTATGTCTGGTAGAAAAACAAAAAGTTCATGCAGAATTGAGCCCTTCATGTCAGCGTGGATCAACTTTTCCACTTACATTGTGGAATGCAAGAAATGAAACCTAATGCTCTCAAGCACTAAAAAACCCTTTTAGATGTCTTTCAGATGATGATAGCTAAAAGAGACACCCAGGATTTTGTGGATTGCAGGCATGTCACTAGTGATTGAAGGTCCAAAACAGCAAAGCAGGGAGCCACCTGCTTACAGAACAGGCTGAGCTTCTTCTTGCAAAACCTGTTCAGGGACAAATAGAAAGTGTCATATGAAAAAAAAAAAAAAATGGAGTGAAGAACATCTCTTTTGTAATTGACTTCTGGACTCCACTGAGATTTCTAAGAACATCCAAACAATTAGTCTTACTTTGCCAAAAAAGAAAAAAAAAGAAAAAGGAAAAGAAAAAAGAAAAAAGAAAAAGGAAAGAAAAAAGAAAAGAAAAACATTTTCCAATATTTATGTTTTTATGCCAGCAGCTAAAATACAAAGATAGTTATTAACATTTACAATGCATTAGCTGTGTGTTTCCTCAATTTGCATTATGTTCAAAATCTAAACTATTTTTTTAATCTATAAAGAAATCATTGATCACCTGTCGCCTTCCATCATACAATGAAGTTGGCCCCACATCCACTAAATGATTCTGCACAAGGATGGGCACAGGTCTTGGTGCATTCTCTCTAGCCAACAACATATTTTTCTTTTCACAAATTTCTCATTGTCCCTCAATTGTACATATTCCCTTGGGTAATATGACCTCCTTACAAAAACTGCTAAATTGTCAACTAATCTCTTTTGTAGTGTCATCTTTTTATCACTTAGAAAACTAACTTTTTAATTATTGGGGAAATTTGGTTTTGCTGCCATGATAGCTTATTGTTTACGTGTGCTTAAACAAATGGCCTTCGTCTAAAAGAGTTCATAATGTTTTCCCAACTTTATCATTTTCTTTATGAGAGTAATGTCATTATTATTTCCTCTATTTTGAAAACCAAATATCACAGACTCACTGGACCCCACAATATGCTATCCAAAGCTATCTACAAGGGAAACCCCTCAACAGGATGTTATTGTCTACCTAACTAGATGATTTAGTGTATTCTGATCTCTGACCCATGAATCAGAGGGCTCTGCTCTAAGAGACAGAAAACTCTTAGGAACAAGTGTTCTAGCATTATACTCCTTGATTCTACTACTTACTATGTAAATTGGAGCAAATTGCCTAAACTCGGAAAAGCTTAATCTCCTCATTTGGGAAACAGGAGCAAGAATAACACCTACCTTAGATTATGAGAGTTAAATTAGAGTATTCAAAGGCAATGCTTCACTGACTGGCAACTAGTCATTTCTCAGTATGGAACAGATATCCCTAAAGCCCAATGTTTGCCAGCAGTTGTACCTAGTTTCTAGTCAATCGTATTTTAAACTGAGAACAGGTTATCTTCTCAGAATGTATTCCATGCCTTCTCCATTTTGTGTCAGTAACACAGTTAGTGTTTGCTCCTAACCCCAAGACTGGGTCTTCCCTCAAACCAGTGATTGTTTCAGGACTCCTGGTTAAGCTTGGTTAAGCCCTCCACAAAGACATACAAATGAGACGTAAGAGGAAGTTTACTGGGACGTTCTCAGATGGTATTTTGCACATGTCTCCTAACAATATCCAAAGAAAGAGAAACAGTCTCTTTTCCTCTGTGTTGTTGTGGGAAGATAGAGGCTCAGAACTGCTGGGACCATCTGGCTACCAGCCTAAGGATAAAGGCGATGCACATAAAAGGGCAGAGCCAAGAGAACTGAAGGAAAAGAGAGATGAAGCCTGCCCTGCCTCATGCCAATGACATATCTTTATTCCCTTATTGCTTAAGCCAGTCTGAATTGGGTTTTCTGTTACTTGCAGCCAAAAACATTCTAACTGATTCAGAGAGGCAGCCAAAAGCAATGTATTTTACATATTAACTCATAGCAGGACACTCATTCTCAGAGCAGAGCAGTGCGGTGCCCAAGTTCACACCAGCATATAAATATGTAATCTCTCCTGCCTTTTCTAAGTCAGTGTCATGGCCACACCTCCACAATGTGTCTATCCTTCTGAAAACAGAAGAAAAAAATTGGAGTGAATCCTCCAAGATTTCTTCAGTCTTCTAAATAATTAGCAGAACCCACAAAGTGCTCTTTTTTCCTTTTGTAAGAATAGAATTCAAGGCAAGGGTGCTGCCTTTAGTTTGCTGCTGTAACCTCATCTCAGATCCATAAATTGCAAATTTTAGTGCTCAAAAATGTGTCCTGAATTTTCCATTCTGTGCCTTCTAAAAAAATCACACCCAGAACAGAATGACACCAGATGTATCTAATCCAATGACATGAGTGAAAATTATTTTATGATTTGTTACATGGTTTTATGTTCCTATTTCTACCTGATCAATTTAACCTGGTGTATGTAACCTAAAAATAAATTGATGCCTTTAAGCCTCATTTTGCATCTAGATCAGAGAATAAATCCAGTTTTTTTGAGCCTAAGAAACCTAGAGTTGTATGACCAAAATGAGTAACACCCCAACTAAAAATCCAACAATGAACTTTTTACGGTATGAAATCAGTTCGGTCTTTCTGTACCCTCCATTTCCCACACCATCTTCCCCAAGCTATTCATGATTTAATCTTATCAGGAGCTCTCAGGATAATAGGTCCAGTACCCCCTTTGAATAGGCAGTGAAACGAGAGAACAGGTAATTCTCTATTACCCTAGATTATATAGAACTACAGGTCTGGAGACATCTTTAGATATTATCTAAAGACCCAGGCACAGATAATGCCAGAAACGTGCTGAGAGTCACAGTGCTGGAAGCAAGTCCTTTGACTCTCAGCCCAGCCACACCATTATGCCTCTCATATAAAGTGGCTTTTAAAAGATGTATGAATGAATTCACTACTCATTTTAATCTGTGGAGAGGCCCTTTGTTGCTTAATTTATCTTCATGAGAACCTAAGTAGATCATATCTCAGTTTTATGGTTATTTAAAATACTACTTTTTGTATTTTAAGATATAAAAAGTGAAGTCACTGGCTATCTTGCTGTAGATTTCCTAACAGCATGTAAGAAAATGTCCTTTCTTGTGCTTCTGAAAACTAAAATAAAAGTAATGAAGATATATGTTTTTAAGTGTGGTTTCCTTATTGGTCTTCTTATGCTAGGATTTGATCAACTGACATTGGTGGCCTTTGTGCCTGTGGTCTTATCACTAGTCATATAGAGTGAGTGCATTTATATCTCCTGAATGAGAAGCTACTTTTGTCCAACCAACAAATCAATCCTAGGAACAAACAACGGAGATAACTTGGCTAATTATAAACATAAGGTTTTTAAAGAAGATTTTCAAAAATCTAGGTTAGGAACGCATCAGTAAATTAATTCCAGGTTCTCACCTTGATTTGTTATGGTACTTTAATTAAACATTATTTTTTAATCTTTCCATTTTCTAACTCTATATTGGTGGTATATTCCAAACCCTGCTGCAAAAACTAATGACCATGAAACACATACTTTCATAGATTCATATTTTGTTAATCTTACATATATATGTGAATTTCACAAAGTGAGAATAATTATATTGGTGAGATATTCCAAATACCGCTGCAAGAACGAACCATAAAACAAACACTTTCATGGATTCATATTTCGTTGATCTTACATACATGTGAACTTCGTAAATCAGTGTGACATAATAATCACACACACACACACACACACACACACACACACGCAGAGTAAAAAAACCTGGTATTTAGAAATCAAATGATTTAAAGTAAAAATTCTGATCTCATATTGAGTAGGTATCTCTGATTTTAAAGTCTTTGTTTAATTCTAAGTTGAAATAGGATCCTTAAAGAATCATTAAGTTTCTTCATTTAATATTTTAAGACCAGCTGCAAATCAATCATATGTAAAAGAACATCAAGAATCCTTGAGATTGGTGATCAATAGAAAAGCAATAGATATTGTATCCAAGTAACTTTTCCATAATGCCATCTCTCCTCTCCTGATAGTAATTAGAGCTACCTAAGCATACAATTTAAGAAATGTGAAAAAACACAGCAGAATACTATTAGCCATAAATTATTAGTAATAAAAAAGTGAATATGTATACAGATATGACAGACATTAAAATATAGTATCAAAAGACTAATATACCTCATGATGCAGTAAGTTTGAAAACTTAAATGATATAGATAACTTTTTATAAAATTTTAACTTACCAAGCCTGAATTAAAAAGAAGAATAAATCTGAATTGTCATGTAGAAACTATTAATGAAAATTTAATCAGTAATTAAGAGTCATTCTTTAAAAGAAAGTGATACTATTTTAGAGTAAATCCTTTCAAACTTTTAAGAAATTGAGAATTTCAATCACATATCAATTTATCTAGAGAATAAAAATGGAGAAACCTCCTTTAATTCTAATTCACTACATGAAACCCATATAACTTTGTTACCAAGAATAGGCAGAGATGATTTAAAAAAAAAAAACTAAGAAAAAAAAGAAAGAAAAGAAAAGAGGGAAATGACTGGACATTCTCATGTATCAATAGAAATTTTAAAATACTAAAAATACTAAGTAAAATATTTTTAACTTAAACTTAGCTGTGTACAATAAAGAGTATCATGATTGACTTGAATCTAATAGTACAGAAACACAAGAGTATTAATGGAAAGAGTAATATTAGAAAAACTATAAATGAAATTTTCTACAGTAATAGAATAAAATAAAAATGATCATCTTATTACATACATAAACACCACTTAACAAAATTTAACACTCATTTATTTTTAAAAAAATCTCCTAGAAAACTAAGCATGAGAGAAACTTTCTTAATCTGATGAAGATTATTATCAATTAACTAGAGTAAACAACATCATTAACAGAGAAATGCTAGAAAACATTCAATTGAATTAGAAATGAGATACCACTATTTATGAATGTTTCTTTTCAACACTGTCTTGAAGATATGGTGCTAGAAAAGGCAGAAAGACAAAAAGAAGAAAAGAAAAATCAAAGAGGAGGAAGGGGAAGAAGAGGAACAGAGAGCAGAGGTGAGGGAGCAGGAGCAGCAGGGAGGGAGGAAAAGAAAGAGAAGGAGAAGGAAAGAAGGAAAAAGAAAGAAAGTCATAGAATAAGAAAGAGAGAACTAAAATTGCCATTTTCTTAAGACTATACTATTATCTACATTGAAGGCCCAAAGAATTTATAGATGAATTGATATATGAGAAAGATGGACTAAAGATCACTGGGGACATAATAGAATTGGGATGTTGGTCATCTATACAGAGAAAATGAAAATAGATTCTTCACTCCTACACACAAAAATCAATTCCCTATTGGTTAAAGAATTAAGTACAAAAACAAACAAACAAACAAAATCAAATTTATTAAAAAATTTTACAAAAGAAAATCTTTATAACTCTAAGATATAAAAGAATCTTTTATACGAGACAGAAGAAACATATGCCATAAAAGAAACTATTGATAAGTTAAACTACAACAAAATTTAACACTTCTGTTTATCAAAACACCTGTCAAATAAAGACAAAAGTACCAAGTGTTAGGATGTAAATAATAGGATATCTCATATAACTAGCAGGAGTATAACTTAGTACAATCACTGAAAAAATAACAATCACTGAAAAATATTTCACATTATCTTGGAAAGTTGAACATTTGCATACCAAAAATCTAACAATTCACTAGGTTTATACTCTAAATCTAGAAGACTTTTTGCACATAAACCTTAAGAGACACATACCATAATGCTTATAGCAAAACTCTTTATAATAGCAATAACAATAAAAATCATGACAACCTAAAAAAGAGATAAATTGTGTTATATTTACACAACAAACTATAAAGTAGAAATAAAAAGGAATGAACTATAGCTACAAACAAAAAATTTATCTTAAAAATGCAATTTTGAATGAAAAAAAAGAATCCAGAAAGACTACATTGATTATAACATTTTTATTAAAAAAATAAAGCAAAATAAAATACCTTGTTTAAGAATATATATATATATATATACAATACAAATATATAGTATATAGAGCTAAGTTAAGAAGATATATATTAATATATAGTCTATATTATTATGTTATATATAATTTATAGAGTTTCTATAAAATATATATAGTTCAGGAATACATACATACAAAAAGATTTTTAAAATTCGGGATGGTAATTACCTTAGGAAGAAGAAGCAGAAGGATGAAAAGGAACACAGGAGTATATGCAATGTACCCTTTCTTAAGTTGGGTGGCTAATTCACAAATGTACCTTTTATTATTATACCTTGTAACAGCCAAATATGTTACAGATATGATTGTGTATTTAACAAATATTTTACTAAACATAAGAGCAAAATGATAATAAGTGCTCATTTTAAAAAGCAGAGTTATGTTATGACTCAGAGGATAGGGAATAACGGATAGGAAAAAAATATTAGAAATCTCATGCAAGAAATCCTTGATTTCAGCGAAGGAGGAAGTGATTTCTGAGAAAAAAGAAAGGAAACAAAGGAAAGAAAAAGGAAGGGAAGAGAAAGAGCCAGGGGATAAGAAGACATAGTGAGTTATTGTCAAAGGAAGGAGTCACCACAGAAAATGGAAAAAAGAGTAACCTAAGCTTCTGGAGGCCAGCTGAGTTTCAAAGCATTAATATGAATGCATGTATTTAAAATTTCTTCCCTCAAAAGTTGTCTATTCAAATATATGGTGATGGAAAAAAACTAGACTTTGGGTGGTGAACATGAAAGAGACTATACAGATGTTGTATTATAATGTTGTATACTTGAAATTTATGTAATGTTATTAAGCAATATATTTAATTTTTAAAGTTGATTAATCAGCCAGATGAACAGAGGATGATAAGGGTTAAAATGAAAATTGTTGGAGGTCGACAAAAAATTTCAAAAGGAAGAGAGGCTTTGGATGTTGGCTTAAATACATTCCTATCCTTCAATCTATGTCCATTCCAAGAAAATAATATTGAGTTTTGAAAAATCTTTATGCACAAAAAAGCTCGTTACTGAATTACATATAAAAATGAAAAAATAAGCTGGTGCCTAATAATAGTGTAATGGAAAAGTGAATTATGATACTTAATTTAATTTGTGATATCTAGTTGATGGTCATAAAGAATTTGAATGCTTAACTAGGATACGAATTTTATGCAAAGTACAATTACAACTACATTTTATGCATAGAAAAAATGCAAACCATTACACTAAAATTTTGACAGCAATAGGGTTGGGTACTTTGTCTATGGGTGATTTTTTTCTTTTACCTACTTTTCATACTGTCAAATTGTCTTTAGTGAGTATGTTACTTTTAATACAGAAAAAAAATTAAGATACATTTCTTAATGCTTTAAACTGGTTAAAGATAAAGTAAATCAAAATGTGATTAATGAATTGGCAGAAATGATCAAGAAATCAGAAGTCACAATTAAGGCCATGATGAATACAGAATAGTTTGTTTTAATAGAATGTGAGGATGCAGCAAGTTAAAAAAAAAAAAAGAAAAAAACAATATCAACATTCTACATTTGAGATTTTCAAAGTAATTTTAAGTTCCAAGGATAGCTATAATTGTGGATGGCTACAATGAAGATATAAGCATACACACATACACACAAAATTAATATGACTAGGGATGGATTTTGATGTGGAATGGTCAAAAAAAGAGTGAACCAAGTGAGGATGATCAAGATCAATGGACAAGAGTAACTTGCATGACATTAAGCCAGTTATATAACTTTTTAGTTTGGATTTCAAAAAAGAGACGCAAGTAATTATTAGCATTGCCATGGTAAATTATACTTAGGCATCATATTTATCAATTACAATTGAGATGCAAATGACCAATTTTGTGATGAATATGTGGAAATAACCTATTTAAGTTATGTTATATTTATTAGTCTGTCCAATTGTATATAAATGTATCCTGGGTTTGAAATAAATGGCCCTACTTTCTTCTCCATGCACAGGTACCAAGCATTTTTCAAAGTATATGTTTATATCTCAAATAAGCCTGGTCCAACTCATTATATAAATAAGGCCTAACTGGTAAAGTACATTAAAGCAATCTCCTCTGAAGGTAACATTTTCCAAGGAGTCTGTGTAAAACATCATCTTTTAAATGTATTCCCTTTTCCTTTCATATACTCTAGTAACCAAAAGAAACATTTAAAATTTACTGTTTCCACATATACCTCAGCCAACCTGCCACAGTAACACGTAATAGATGTGGGGTTTTTTTGTTGTTGTTTTATTGCTAATATTATGTTAGTAAGAGCTATATATTAATTAACTGATGTTATCAACAATTGGGAAGGATCTAGAAGGCTAGAATGTAATTGGACTGGGTCAGACTTCTCTTTGCTAAGACTCTGTTCTGACCCAGGAAAGCCTCTTCTCCTTAACACGTCCCACCCTACTCAACCCATTAAGGCTCCAGTAGTAACCGAGACATATTTCCACCTTTTTTATACCCAAACCAGCTGATTTTCACTGTGTGAAATCATTGAAACAGAAAATATATGTAATTAATAAGTTAACACCCATGAGAATTCCTGAGAGTATTACAAACTCAATAAACATTTGTTTGAACGATTAAATGAAAGTAGGAATTAATGATGGAATGATTTTCATTATGTCATTTGTATTATAAAGTTACAGAACATCTGTGGGCTGGAATTTGATATTCTGGTTCTATAAGAGTTCTTAGCACTTTAGTATATTCTAAAGAATTATAAAGTTCATGCTTAATCTACACTGCTAATCCAAAAATCAGCTTTTATTTGAAAATTAATTCTGATATACCCTGTATGTCTTAAACTATTATGATGCCTCCTGGTAAAACTTCCAATTATATATTCATGAATTTGTTTTTAACCTGTCAAGCATACGTTGCTCCTCCTGTAACATACCTATTCTATTCTTAGTGAAATCACTGGATTCCAAATCATAACAACATGCTTTATTTTAGCAATACTTAGTAGACACAAATCCAGTGCTATGCAGAAAGATGCTTATTATCTCCTACACCTCTACCTCTAACTCATCTAACCTTTTCCCCAACATCTATGACAAAAAGCTCTCTCTTTTCCCCCATCTGTTTTGCTCAACAAGCAGCTGTGGAAAGAGCAGTGAACTGAAAGCTGCTAGTCCAAGGACTTGGTCCCAGGGTTGTTACTATCTTGAGTTAATTAGACTTTGAATTCATTCCTTAACCACTTGGGCTTCCATTTCCTCATACATAAGAGATTACAGCAGATAACAATTGTAAAAAAATAATTAAAGTTCTGTTTATTAAGCCTTTCCTATGTGTAAGGGACTGTGCTTCATGCTTTATATACATTATCTCATTTAATTTTAATCCTCCAAACAAGTTTATAAGGTGTATCGGTCAGGGTCCAGCAGGAACCAGATGGTACATATCAAATGGGGTAATTTGAGGAGTGCTTCATAAAAGAACTATATTAAAAAGGTGTGAGCAGGGTGTTAAGAAACCACAAGGGACAGTGCAGTGCCCCAAGGCTAGTAACGGAGAGGGAAGTAGTTTCCTGAACCCAGAGAGAGGGCTCTGTGAAGAGGGCTGCTTGAGCTGCGGCTGGGGTGCGGTCAGTCTACAGAAAGCCTGGGGTCAATACTCGGCCCTCACTCTACCCATTCTGGGCAAACCCAACAGGAAGCTTCCAGGACCACAGAGCAGGTTGGGAATAAGTGAAGAGTGGATCTGGAGGGGCCAACAGAAAAATCCAGTATCACTAAGTATAGTTATTCTGATTTTATACATGAGATTACTAAGGTTCAAAGAGGTTAAGTGGCTTACTTAAGATTACACAATTAGCACAGGACGGAACCAGGATTCAGCCTCTTCCTGTCAGAGTCCAGAGCCTGGGCTCCTGACTGCTCCTCAGCCCCGATCCCTTTTTGTCCTTCCAGGGTTAGAAAGAGCCTCAGAAGTGAACTAATTTAACCCTCTCCCTTAGAGCTGCCTGAAAGAGATGTCTTTCCATTTAGGGCATGAACCTTAGTCACCTTTGAAAAACTAGTGGTCTGTGTAGTCTTTCTTCTGTTTCTATACTTATGGTTTGTATCCTGACATGTAATTTTGATTTATAACCCTGATTGAGACACTGGTAGGAACAAAGTTGTTAGACAGTGACAGGAAGAGAATAGCATTTTTTTACCAAAAAAAAAAAATTCTTTTTTCTAACATGCTCTTTAAATTAAGCACAATTAAAAGACTTTTCTTTTCCAAAGAGTAACCTAGTGTGTGGTGTGGGGAGTGGAGAAGGTAGTAAACTGATGATTGAATATTTTCTTTTCCACGTGCTACAATTAGAACACAGTCAAGACTATGCTAAATGTGTTCCAGTAGACTGTGAGAGAAGTGAGCAGAATGCAAGATGTTTAAATGAAGTGAAACTAAAAATTAGTATTAAATCTATTCTTCAGTATCCCTGTGAGGGCCTTTAAGATAAGAAAAGGAAAGGAAATTCTCAGAGTGAGTAGTCAGAGGTTGTTAATTACTCCTTGTGTGAGAATTAAATTTGCTTAAGAGGGAAGACTGTAATAATTATCTAAGGTCAAGGGGCCCATCCCCAATCTGTCTGCTCCTCTGTCAAATAGAGATAGAAGTCCTACTCAGGGCTTTTAATAATGGTGAACTCTTCTTGTACAAGCACTTCCTGACCTACAAACAGGTTGTGGTCCCAGAAAATCTGTAATTTCACTTGTTGGGAAAATGAAACAAATCTGTTATAAACTGTGACTCAGGGCTGGACCAGCCCTCAATGCCTATTTAAATCCAGAATCTAATTCAGTTAGACTTGCAAAAGTACTTCCTGGTTTGAAGCAAAAAGGGACAATACTGGGAACTTGGCCTGGCCCCATCCCAGGTCAGGTCCTGCACCTGGCCTGTTCTCAGTGCCTCTTAAAGGTCACCACTCTAGCACACTCAGGCCCAAGGCAAGAATGGAACATTGAATTTCTAGTAGGCCACAGTGGTGACTTGGCCAGCCATCTCTGTTACTAATAGGACCTGAGGAGGCTGTTGTGGATGCACAGTGAGTGTTTGGCCCAGATATATCTCACCTTGAACTTAAATGCCGTTTTTGTTTTGTTTTAGTTTTGTTTCGTTTTTATACCAGAGTAGATGATTTAGCCTTTATTCCAACTTTTGAGGTAGAATAGTTACATTTTGTTCTGTTTGACAAACTTTCCAATTTTAGCAGAATGCTACCCACAAGCAAAGAGGAGCTATGAGTTAAGAAAAGGGGCATTTTAATTACCTTTTCAAAGACCATCAACATGGTCCAAGAGAATACTCTCAGGATAAAATTTCAATTTGGTGCTTGATATTAACTAGCTATTTAATCATAAGAAATCTCCAAAAGCTTGGGTATAGGACAGCTTTTCCAAGAAAAGTGATTTTCCTATGGTCAAACCCTAGCTGATCAGGTTTTTAGATTGCTTGATACTCAAAAGCTTCATCATGTCTTGATAATGAGTGAAAATGGGGTTAGGATAGAATAAGGGGGAAGGAATTCCAGTGGCAGGTGGTGAACCAGTGTTAAGAGAGCCTTTCTTCAAACAAGCTTTCTGTGTGTAAAAGCTAGCTTCTACTTTGAGAGATGGGGGGGGGGGAGGCGGTGAAAGGGGCTCATATTTAGGCCCTCCAAAGATAAAGAATGATGAACTTCCCCCCAAATTTGCTTCTTAATTAGCTTTGACTTAGTAATCTTCCAGGGAATTTCCCCAGACTCTGGAAATGAAAATAGGAGCAAAGTGGCATATAATAAACCTATCTTTTAGGATAACTGGGTATTGTAGGGGGGAGGTGAAGAAGGAGTAAAGTAAAAGAAGAGGAAGGAAAAATGAAAGAGAGGGAGAAAAGGAAAGGAGATAGGAAGGGGGAGGGAAAGAAGGGCGGGAGGGAGAGAAAACTCTGCCAGTTAACTTCATATCCACACGAATCCACCCACTCTGAGCTTCTGTTGTTGCTCTGTTTATGCAAAGTTAGCCAGGCTGAGACAGAGCTGAGAGATCCACGCTGAAGAAGGCAAAAATAATTTTTTAAATGTAAATGAGTCTCTCTCTCTCTCTCTCTCTCTCTCTCTCTCTCTCTCTCTCTCTCTCTCTCTCTCTCACACACACACACACACACACACACACACACACACACACACACACACACTCGCACTCACACTCCTTTGGGTTGGGGCAATCCCAGCCTACAGACTTTGAAATGAAAACACCCTGAGGAGGGGAGGGTGGGAGGCCCAGCAGCAGCGGGGAGCGTTGCCGGTGACCGAAGGAGCTCTGGAGAATATCAGGTTCGGATTAGTGACAACTCAGAAGTCACGCCGGCGGGTGGGGGAGGGAAGTTTGCCAAGGTCTCTGAACTCGACGGAAGAGAGAGCAGCTTCCCCTGGCGCCGGGCGGAGCTGGGCGTACCCAGAGAGACCTCTGTCCCGGCCTGAGGGAGCCCCGCCGCGCTGAACCCCGCCCAGAGATGGAGTTTGTCAGCGATCATAAGATGGGAATTGATTATTCCAGCCACCATTGATTAGGGAAGAATGCTTACTGCAGCAGCGGGGGAAAGGTTAAGAGGAAATTGACCTTCTTCCTAGGTGACATAAAGTCATTAGGTAAATGAGATATTCACACAGGAGTTTTAAAAGGTCATGCTCAATTTTTATTTGTAGCCTGAAGAGTCAACCTGAATCTTTGGCTAAGGGCTGGGTCCCCGCTTTCTGGACAAGTGGACCGACAGGAAAAGAGCTCTCTCTTTGAGCTAGGCAGGGACAAGGGTGGGGAGTGAGTTATAGTCTTGGGAGGATCACATCGGAATTGGCGGGGGTCTTGGGACACCGAGCTTTGTACCTCCTGCCTGACCCATGTATGCGTTTCTGTGTAAATGTGTGCGCCTGTGTGTCACTCAGGGGGGTCTGTCTGCGCTTCGCACCCGCATCTCCTCGGTTCCAGTGGCCCGCCAGCAAAGGGGTGTCGGGCAAAGGCGGACAACTAAAATCCATTACCCTACCAGAGCCGGGCCACGTCTCACACAGAGTGAAAGTGTTTTGTTTTGTTTTTTAAAGGAGAGAGTGAGATGTATTTATGCACATATTTATCCCTCTAATTATAGGAATTAATCCTCTTACTTATGACTAAAAGGTAACGTCGAAAGACGTCCCTTTGATGTGGAAAAGCATCATTTGTGAATCACATTCAGACTGATTAAGGAATAATTGTTGTTAAACGCTTTACAAGAGGAGAGTGTTTAATTGAGGGCCATTCGTAATTTTACGGCTTAGCACAAAATTAAACGTAATTAAAAACTCAGAAATTCCAACTGATTTTCCAATTATTTTTATTGTCTGAGCTAATTGTTACACGAGGGTATCACTTCTCCCCAAAAGCATAAAAAAAGAAAAGAAAAGAAAAGAAAAAAGAAAAGAAAAAGAAAAAAGGCTACCATACCTTTCCCAAATATTCGCCAAGAAGATTTAGCATTTTCTCCAGGTACAGGCCAGGTAAGGGACCTTCCCACTCCCACCTCGCTCGACTCACGCCCCTCCCTCCCCCACTGTAATTAAGCGTTTCAGCCTTTCTCCCCTTTCTCCGAGTTCCTGCAGCACCTTGGGATGTGAGAAAGTGATGGCAGTTTTCTTCTGCAGATCATTACAGCAAAACTGGAAGTATCTGTAGAAGGCTGATGAATTTCTTGAAGTAACACTTGTCATACATGGCGGGGAGATTAAAAAAACCTAAGTAAACATAGCTCTCTGGGGGCGATCCCTCGATGCCTCTGCCTTAGAGTGTGTGGCAGGAAGGAGGTAACAAGCAAACGCGAACGGGGAGATGTTTTATAAACGTGCACACGAAGACACACAGATGCACACAGGAAACTTTCTTTTTCTTTTTTCTTTTCTTTCTTTTTCTTTCTTTCTTTTTTCTTTCTTTCTTTTTTCTTTCTTTTTAGGCAGGGGTGGCTGAGAACAAGCTTCTCAGTTGGATTCTGGATTTCTTCCCCCTTCCCCCCTTTTTTTAAATGATGAGATTGACGGATAAAGCCAATCTATCTTTGCAGGTGTAGCTTCTCTTGATGTCCAAATAGACTTATTTAAATATATTAAAAGGTTTATTAAAAGTGCTTCGGTGTTACGAAGATGAAAACAAATCCTTACAGCTAGTCCAGAAGTGGCCCTGTCTTTCCTATAAGACTTAGGGGGAATCCTGGTGGAGGGGAGAACATAAAATTAGAATGTGAATTTAGAAAATTTTGATGAGTCTAGTCTGAGAGCAAGGAGCAATGGAATGTTTGTTTCAATAAGTCTTTAATTTCTCTGTGATTTTTAGGATAGAGACTATCCTAAAATTTAGGATTCGGTGGATTCAAGCTTTCTGTCTGACTTTCCCATCATAAAGCAAATGATTGCCTCAGATCTGATGTGCCAGGTGAAAATGGGTAGAATTAAAACTGTCAGTTCTACTTCCGACTTGTGTCTTTCGATTGAGTTCAAAAGTTTTTAAAGGTAAAACGTGCTGATCATTTATATGTATTATTGCTTTTTCTTGTATCACGGCTTTTAAGGGAAAAGAAAGGAAAAGTATTTGTATATCCAAATTCATTTTCCCTGGAAGATTTCAATCTTCCACATAATCTGATGATGGACCCTGACACGTGTGAGAATGTCTGCCCAATGCAGCCCGGCTTACACGAGTGTGGCCAAGGAGGTACAGTGAAGTCCGGTTTTTCCGTTTTCTATTTAAATGGTTTATTTAGAGCTGAGATGTGGATATTTAAACCTGAAGCTTACCAAGTGCTACAATACTATATTACAGAAAAGGTTGGAGTAGGCAGAGTTGAGAAGAAAGGAGGAAGGCTCCCTTTGAAAGTTACAAATGGTGAAAAAGACATGTAATCCGATGTGGAAAATTGAGTAAAAGAGGCAGCACACACTCTAGCTTAGGCAAAGATTGCTGAATCCTTTGAAGAAACTGACACGGATTTTCCAGAGATGGGAGGAAAGAGAGATGGGTTGGAGGTGGGGAAATCCTAGGGTGGGCATTTTATGTAAATGAGTAAATTCGAAATGTAGTACAAATCCAGTATAGTAAAACTGACAGTTCTGACAGTATTGACAACATAAATATATGTTAGAACACCGCACTTTCAGACACTTAACCGATGAAGCAATAAAAAAATTCACTACAATATTTCAAATAATCGACATTGATGTTTTGATACATCATTTTTATACTCCAAATCGATCTATCACTCTGAGACTGGTCAATTTTAAGTAAAAATGGGCTGCAATTATTTGCACCTTGGCTAATGATGACCTAATAACAGTCCTCAATGAACTACACCCCAACTGAGCTTTCTTCCTTCAGCATGGGGTAGCGGGGTGCGACTCTTGAGGAGCAGAACCAAAGACTGTGTCATCCTCCACCCTTCTTTATATTCTAGGATTTCAGAATTAGGAAGGGGTCTTTGTCTGGTGATCAGACACTGCAAGCTGAAGTGCCCTCACTTCAAGTAGCCGCTGACTGGCTCTGTATTGGGGATATGATCCTCACTTTTACTTTTCAAGGTCAAAACTAAATTTTAAAATTTGCAAGCATAAAGTTGCATGAGTCTAACCCTTCCCCAGGCCCAATATCTTTTCCTCTGTTTCAAGGACTAGATGGAAGAGATTTGCTCAAAGGGAGGATTGGAGAGTTCTCTAAGGCTCAGCGTGCATGTGTGGGGGGGCGGAGGGGGGGGGAGGATTTTAAGAGTATGTCTTAAGCACCCAATTGGAGTCGAATCTCTCCTTCGTCTCATTCCCTCTGGATGCTCTCCGCATACCCTTGAAGGTTTACGGGCAAGTGGTCTTTTGTTGTTGTTTTTGTTGTTGTTTGTTTTAAGACACAAATAAGAAAGAATTCAAATCTCTGCAAGAAAGAAGGGCGGATGCTTGTGAGTGCTGCATCCTCACGCGTGCGTTCCGCAGTCCCTGACTCCTGGCTTTCTCCTCTTGGCCCTGTGGGGTTTCCACTGAGCTCTCCTACTCCCACTTTTCCCCGCTCCTCTCCAAATTCAGGGTGGTAATGGTGGTTGACGGGGCGAGGGGGGGCGGGGGGGGGCGTGTAAAACCAGTTCATTTACAAACAGAAAAAGAAATCCTGGACAGACCCGGTATACAAACTCAGCAGTCCATTGTGATGTGCGGATCCGGCTGGCAGGACCCGCCGGAGGTGCGAGGAGAGAGGAGGGAGGCTGGTGCCCCAATCCAGCTTTCTCCCCAAGGCCGGGCACAGCGCTGTGCTGTTCCCATCCCTGTGACTCCCAGACCCTCCTCAAACTCGCACTGAGACTTGGCCTCCTGACTTAAAAACTTAGCTGGGCTCCACTAGCCGACATTCCAACGCCTGATTTATTTTCTCCCAACTTCACAAATACAGTTTTAAACCCCTCCAAACCGCCGCCAGCTGAGACGCTGAGACGTAAGCAACACACTTTCAGCAACATTAAGAGGCTAATCAAAGGCAAAGGATGTGTGTGACCCACGCTGAAGGAAGGTGGGAGCCCTGGAAGAGCTCTGTCGCCTGAGCATCACCTAGTTCCGCGGCTATCAGCCTCTGACCGGGTCGTTCCAGGCCGTCGGTGCTGGAGGAAGCTAGAGAAGCGGTGGCAGGAGGAGAGAAAAGGGGCCGGGATCAAGATAGCGGAAGAGACAAGAGAAAAAGGAAAAAGAAGGAGAGGAAGGAAAGGAGGGAGGAAGATAGAGCGTAAAGGAACCAGAGACTTCGAGAGGTAGCGCACATCGTGTTTGGAGCCCCGCCAGATAGCGCTAGAGGGCTATTTATTGAAATACTTGCCTTCTGCGAGATGGTGAAGCAGCTAAATTGAAGAAATAAGAAATAAGAGAGAGTAAAGGGAAAGAACATACAATGATTTCACTCTTATTTTTAAAAGATAAATTGTGGGATCCTCTGTTACTATTACCTGTGAGTGGGGAATATGTGGTAGAAAGCCTAAGTGGGGAAAAGACCAACAAACCAAAACAAATAAACAAAGGTCCCCTTCCCTCTGTTGATCCAAACTAGGAATAGAGTGAGTAAAGTTAGCAGGTAAATAAGCAAGTGGAATTCTTCCCAGTCCAACTTTCTTGAGCTGCTGGTTACTTTGCCGTAAGGTCAAAAACAGTTCACAAGGATGAACTGAGGTTTATAGAGAAGAGATGTTTTTAAAGTAATAGATGGCTGCAAGGCAGTGGGGAGGGAGAGTCAAACACATTATTGAAAACGCCAAATAAAATATATATCAAAAATTCCAACTGTCAGCCAGCAGATCTGGAGCAGAAGAGAGCCCCTCTGCCTTTGTCCCAGAGAGCTAGGCTCAGGGCTGTTTCTGCAGGGCTGCAATCAAACTCCTTGAATAACAATTGATAAATACTCCGAGAAGCTTTGGAGAAATGAGCTAGACTACAAAAATTCACTGTTGCACTTAGAACCCAAAAGACAGTGAAGCAAATGAAGAGAGAACACCTAAGTGACAAAGGTGGATCGAGAGAGAGAGAGAGAGAGAGAGAAGAGAGAGAGAGAGAGAGAGAGAGAGAGAGAATATTTTGATCCTTCTTACTTGTTCAAGTCAGTAATGCAAGAAAGAAAACTTTCAAGTAATTCTTTAAAGTATTGATTTGGTTTTATTCTAAAACTCCTGGTATCTCACACATCTAGCTTCTCATTTTAAATTGCACTTTCCTTTTATCTGAAATATGTTTTCAAAGCAAAGTAATAATTAATATCTTTCTTCCAAACCACAAATAGAAACTCCACAAATAAAATTAATCACAGAGTCCCCTAAAAATCTCCTTAATCCAAATTACTTCAATTCAAAACATTAAGAAAAGTTACGAATAAGATTAAGGTTGGATTTATTTGCTCCTCTAGCAAGGCATCAATTGTTCTTACTGTTTTAAGACAACAAAAAAGATTTAAATGCAGCGATTTTAATACATAGATAAACACTTTGGACCTTACAGTTCTGAGGAATTGGGAGTTATCTCTGCTGAGGACCTATACTTTCTGGGGCAGGGGCGGGGAAGGACAGGTGAAAAGAAACAGGTACATAGGCTTCTTAAGGAAGATGGGCACATTCATCTAAAATAGAGTCTAGGTTCATAATGTTCATTTCAAATTAAATACTAATAAAGCCAATGCCCTTTAAATTAAGTAACTATTGCAAGATTCAATTATTCTTTTAAAATCTTGAATGTTACTTATAATAGCATTCTACATCGATACAAAAAAGAAAAATAGAAAAGAAGCAGTTCTCAGAAGTCTTGGGGATGCTTCAATAAGAAAGAGGTGATTAAAAACAGACTTAAATCCGAGAGGCCGGATTCCTCCTCCTATTCACCCCCACCCAATCAGGTCCCCTCCCTTTCACCTCTTTTTTTTTTTTAATGCAGTGCCCCCGCCCCCACTCCAGAGCTAAGTAGCCAATTTGAGATTCTGAAGAAATAGGTTTCAGCATCCATATTTGTTCTGGGGCACTTGTAAAATGCGATTTGTAGAGGGTCTTTAGCCTTCTGATTGTCTTTGAATTGTTTTTACTGAAACAGATCTTTTGCAGTTAATGAGTCCCCACGCAGCTGGACAGCTCCTCTCGGACACTGAGAACTCTAACCCCAAAATGACCCCAATTTGACACCGCAAGATGAAATTTTACCGCCTGTTAAAACCATTTCCAGCCTGGGCAAAAGGAGCTGACTGTTGACGGAGGTGTGTACCACCTCCTGCGAACCCCATCTTGTGCCTGTCTCTGGAGCCTGCCCCACCTACTTTCCTTCACCCCAAATGTTAAAGAACAAATGAGCATCACAGCGTGGGTGAGGGTGCCGAGGCTGAAAAGGGAGCATCGACAATGTACTATCAGGCTTGAAATCAGAAAGTGTGCATGCATACCTCACAACTTTATAACTGGCTTCTATTGGACTGCAAAATTGAGGGTGGGGAGACCAGGAAGTTCTTAAATGTTTTTCAGCTCTATTAATAAAATATCAGCAAGTTGGTTATTACAAGTAATAGGCCTTTGAAATCACCAAATTGACCAAGAACTGACACTCTGAATTATCTCTAACTTGGTCTTGTGTATAATCCACTGAAGTACCATGCTATTTTAAACTAAGTTTCATAAATGACATGCAACTAGGTAAATGAAATCTCTTTAAATTACATGAAATTCAGGGTTCTTCTCCCTGTCGGCAATTGGTGAATTTTTAAATGCCACAGATTTTCCTCCAGTAGGGTGTTACTTTTAACACTCTCACACTTAACCAAAGTCTTTGGACTTAAAGATGATTGGCTTTTTTGTTTGTTTGTTTCTTTAATAGTATCTTAAAATGTCCTATCTCTCTCTCCTTACATCAAACCAGATTGTCCCTGTTGTTTGCTTTAATATATTCAATAAAATGGAAAAGAAGTTACAGAATATGAGAGAAAAAGAAAGAGAAAGAGAGGGAGAGGAGTTCAGGTTAAAATGCCTTCTGTATCACCCAAAGAATGAAAACACATGAAAGTAGATTTTAAACGTTTTTTCTTTTGTAAAACCCAAGATTATCACGGAATGATCAATCTATTATCAGCTTAATAACTTTTGAAAATATAGAAATCACTATCGGTCTGAATTGTTTTTACACGGATGCACTGCTTCGAAAGAAATAGTCTTTTAAAAAAATACTAGTGTAATTTTCGAAATAGAAGCTGTAGAGACGCTAACTCCACAGTATCACTGTGGGGAAAAAAAGCGGTGGTAAAAGAAGCAGGCGATAGCAATGTCGAATCTTTAAACTCTGCGATGCAGAGGTTCGGTTAAAAGTTGATCTTTACAGAAGGAGCGTTTATCAAGGAAACGGGGTTTCTTTTTAAAAAGAGAACTAATTGGCTCTTACTATACAGGACATTTAAAACAACAATCCCATTGGCGACAATAAACACCCAATATTGAGAAAAGCAACAATTAGAAAAATAAAAACCGAAAAAATGAGTATAAACTTCTCAGCTAGCAGCGCTGCACGGGGAACTTGGGTCCACCAATATCAAGACCTTTGCAAAGTCGAAAAAGCTCCACAGCAAGAACTGATTGGGTTTTTCCCCCCCGCTCCCATCCTTTACGCCCCGGCTAAACTGAATTCACTTAACTGCCTCTTGAAATAAAATTCTGGAAGCTCTTCTTTTCTTTGTTACTCACCTTAAAATATATATATATACACATAATTTTATATATGCGTGTGTGTGTGTGTGTGTGCGCACACACACACACACACATATGTCGACCAGCAACCCAGCAACAAATAAGAAGGATGCTTTTAATCTTGGAGTTCTTCTAGGGGGAAAAAAAAACGAGGAGGGAAGTTACTTCTCAACCCGCAGGTTTCATACCCGTCGGCTCTTGCAGGCTTCAAACCGGGTCTAAGAGTGGCTGAAAACCTGGGCTAGATTTTCCTCCCAGAAGCTCCGCGCTCCCGACTGTCCCTGCTCAGGCCACAGTGGCAAATACTTCTCAGTCCGCAGCCCTGCTCCCTGGCATCGCAGTACCCTCGCTTCTGCCAGGCCCTTCGCACTATCTTTATATGTGAGAGCCGATTTCCCGCAGACATCATTGTTATGATGGCTCATTTAATCAAACTGTTTAATTGCTCTGGTAATCACTATCATCATCACAGGTGCTCAATCATTCATCATTTTTGGAGGGCTTTATTGACCTCCGGAGCTCATCTCCCAGCCCTATTAAAACAGAGCCAAATTTCTCCAACTCCACTTGGAGTCTCTGCAGGCTGCGATCTAAGCCTAGTTGAGTGTAGCCTGAAAGAAGCTTACAGCGAAGCTGAGAAGACGGAAAGGGAGCTTTCCCCAAAAGCCACCCCCCCATCCGCCCTTCGCTCATTCATATTCTCATATTCTCATATTCTCATATTCTCTCTCTCTTTCTCTCTCTCTGTCACACACACACACACACACACACACACACACACACACCACACACACAGAGTACTTTATTTCGCTGTGTCCCCATCCCCTGGGAAGTCGGGCCGAAACCGCGCGCGAAATATATGCTACTTTCTACCCTCCAGAATGGGTTCAAAGTTGAAGAGGGAGGCGGCTGTTGAAGAACAGTCTGCTTTCGATCTCTGGGCGGGGGACCATAAATGCAGTAGAGAGCGAGGAGTTGGAAGAGGGCTTACTTCGAGTGCAGGGCCCAGCTGCTGGACTGCCGGGAGCCGAGGGGCCGCGGAGTCTGCGGCGCAGTGCGCGCTCGGTGACCGTAGCTCCGCCCCCAGCTCAGGCTTGGAGTGATTGACGCGCGGCCGCCGGGAAACCCACAACGCGGAGGTGAGGCTGGATGCAGCTCTCGCCAGAGATGGGGCGATTCACCGGCCAGGACTACTTTCCACGCAAACTGAGTGGGATAGTTATCTTACCTCCCCCGCACTCTACTCCTTTCTTTTTTTGGAAGTTCATTCCGAGTCAGCCCTGTCTTCCAGATGCCGCGAAAGTGCCCGGTGTAATTAGCCCAGCCGTTAGCCGGCGTTACCGGGTCCGGGCCTCTGGCCCCGGGCGACCACAACAAAGCTGGGCAGGGAATGCAGGGCCAATCTTCCTCGCTTGGAATCCTCTCCCGCTCTCTTTCTCCCTGTCTTTCCCTTCTGTGCTTCCCAGCTCTGAGATCCACTTCAGAGGCGCACACCAGTGGTGCGCGCGGGTGCGCGCGCGCACACACACATACATACACCTTTAGCGAAATCAGACATCAAATACCCAAACGGCTCCCTCCTCATTTCCTCCCTCCCGATTCCGCCGCGGCCCTCAAAGACTCTCCGAGATGGCCCTTGTCCGCGCCGCTTGGAGGGAGTGCTCTCTGAGTTAAGCTGGTCTCTTCTTGTCCTGGAAAAAAAATGAATGCTGACAAGGGTCCTGGATCTGCACAGGGAATAAAGTACCACTTAAAAAAAAAAACAAAACTCAAACCCGGCGATGGTACCGTCTGCAGAGCCTGCTGCCCCTGGATATTAGCAGAAAGCCTTCGGGGCGCGGCAATCCGCTGGCAGAGGAGTCGGGGCCCGCGGAATTAAAAAGAACAAAAGCAAACGCGCCATGCCAAACATCTCCGACACGGCCCCATCAGGCAGGAGCTCGGAGTGATGGGAAAATAAACTAGAGTAAGTTTCTTTAAAACAATTTAAAAGATCTGAGGCTGTACCGTACTTTCCCTGTGGTTTTCTGCAGTTTTCCTCTCTGCGCTCTCCCTGTCTTCTTCATTCTCTCTCTCGCTCTCTCTCTCCCTCTTTTCTCGACCGCGCGCGCCCGCGCGCGTACACACACACACACACACACACACACACACACGCACACACACACACACTCCTTTTCCTCCTCCCCTCTTCCCACCCCTCACCGTCCCCGTGGAGGAGAAGGCTTGCTGATTTGCTCCGGTTTGCTCGATCCTGCCTCCCCTCCCCGTTCTGTCCCCCGCCTCCCCCGCCCCCCGGCCTGGGCCGTCCGATCGCACTCGCTGCATATCAGAGGCTCGGCGCGGCGCGCTCCTCCTCGCTCCCGCTCCCCACTCCCGGGATGTGTCTCCGCCGTACGACGGGCTATGGCCACCACGACTTCCGGGTTCCGTCATTTCGTTCTCCCGCCGCCGACCCGCGCCGCCAAACTGAGGCTCTTCTATAAGCCAGGCAGCAGCCAACCTGCCAACACCTACTGACACTCACTCATCTCCCAGAGAGAGAAAGAGAGCGAGAGAGAGCGAGCGCGAGAGAGCGAGCGCGAGTGAGAGCGAGCGAGCGAGAAAGAGAGAGAGGGAGAGACAAAATACCTACCAGGAAAGGGGGGGAGGAAGTCCAATTTTTGCAAACTATTCTCTTTTTTCTTTATTCCCGCCCCCTCCTCCCTGCTTTCTTTGAAAGATACTTTAAAGAGAGAGCATCATATTATAGATACCGCGGGGGCAAAGCTAAAAGAGGGGGGAGGGGGGAGGAAAAAATTCAAGAAACAGAAACCCCTCGCGGAGTTTTACTGGAAGAAAAAAAAACGGGTCTGAAAGATTCCTCCTCTTCATCATCATCAACCATCATTCATTCACTACCTTGACATTCCGGGCTTTGATTGACAGCTGGAGTGGCAAAAAGCCATGAAACACGACAGTTCGGTTACATGTGGGCTGCTGACGGGCCGCTCGTAACCTTCAGTTCGAGGGCTTGACAATTTTTTTTTCTTCTTTTTCTTCTTTTTCTTTTTTTTTTTTTTCCAACTGAGGGGAAGAGAAGAGAAAGAGGGGGAAAGGAGGACCGAAGAGGAGGAGGAGGGGAGGGGGGAGGAGGAGGAGGTGGAGGAGGAGGAGGAAGATCAGGAGGAGGAGAAAGAAGAGGAAAAAAGAGAAAAAGAAGAAATATCACGGAAAAAAAAAACTCTTCGTTGTCTTGCCTGGGCTTTTTTTTTTTTTTCTTCCCTAAAAATAATATATTGGAGAATTGGGAGAAGTCTCCTTGGTTTGGACAAAAAAAAAAAAAAAAAAAAAAAAAAAAAGGAATCTTCAGCCTAGATCACTTTCTTATCCGGACTGGGATATTAAATATACGACACATCCAGGAGTTTATTGGAGCGCAGACTGATGGCGCAAAGGGTAGGTTTAAATCTCCAGCACTTACCTAGATATAAATCCTCTCCTAAGAGGGGCCTGTCCCGATGCTTCCTCTCCCTTCAACGCTGCTGCTGTTGCTCGCTGCTTGATGATGGCGGCCAGTATTTAAAAAAATAGCAGCAAAATTATTCATCGGCTTCTTTTCCCCCCCGTGCCTCTGCGTGTGTGCGAGTGTGTGTGCGTGCGTGTGTGCGTGTCTGGACGCGCGTGTTCCAGCGCTGTGCGAGCGGGCGGGCGGCGAGTGCGTGTGAGTGGTGTGTGTGTGCGTGTGCAATTGTTACACGCTTTCGCCTCGCTCCAGCTTTTACCCCAGCAGCGCGATTCCCCCGGTTCTCCTGATGCCGCCGCTGCCGCTGCTGCGCCGCTGCCGCCGCTGCTCCCGCGGCTCGGGGCGGGCACCGGCTGCGTAGGAGCCGCCGCCGCCGCCGGGGCCGCCGCTGGGGCCGCGCTGCCGCAGCCGCTGCGCCGCCGCCTAGACTAGCCTGGGCTGCTTGTTTTGTCTCTGAAATTGACAAGGACGCAGGGAATCCGCTGCTAAATAATGTTTCTGGTAACTTTCACGTTATTCCCCCCACCCCCCCTCCGCTCCCTGCCCCCGGGGAGACACTGGCCCCAGTCTTCCCTGGTTCTCGGCGTTCTCGTCCTGATTTTTTTTTTTTTTAGCGTTTTTCTTCTCTTTATTTTGTTTCATTTCGCCTTTTGATTTATTGGATCCTCTGGAGGAGGCGAAGGGGGGTTAGGGGTGGGATCCGGGGCTTCCTCCTCACACTAACTCCACTTCTCCCTCGGTTGGCTCGCTACGGTTCTGCTGCCTCCGGCCCGAGCGGCACCTCCCGGCGCCCCCTCGGTCCCTGGCCTCACCGCCCCCTCTCCCTGCTCTAAACGCTACTCTTGGTTCAGACTTTTTCATTTTAAAATTTAAAAACATTTCCCTCAACTTTCAATTCCGTTGTTTCGGCTGGTTTGTTTTCTGTGTGTGTTCAACTCGTGCTCAGTACTTTTCTCCTTTCTGACTTTGTTTTTACCTCTCTCTCTCTCTCTCTCTCTCTCTCTCTCTCTCTCTCTCTCTCTCTCTTTCTCACCCCCCCTCCTGCTTCCCTCCTCCTTCTTTCATCTTCCCTTCGTCTTTCTCCCTCATCTCTATTCCTTTCTCACTTCTTCCCTTGCTCTCTTCTCCCTGCTTCTTTTTCGATTCCCCCTCGCCTTTCCTCGCTCTCCCTCACCTCTTGCGCCCCCCTCCCCTTTGCCGGGTTCTGACAGTACGATGAGCTGCCCCATTACGGCGGGATGGACGGAGTAGGGGTGCCTGCTTCCATGTACGGAGACCCTCACGCGCCGCGGCCGATCCCCCGGTTCACCACCTGAACCACGGGCCGCCGCTCCACGCCACGCAGCACTACGGCGCGCACGCCCCGCACCCCAATGTCATGCCGGCCAGCATGGGATCCGCTGTCAACGACGCCTTGAAGCGCGACAAGGACGCGATCTATGGGTAAACCAACGCTCCCCCACCCCATCCCGACCCAGCATACTGTATGTGAGTGTGTGTTTGTCTCTGTGGGGTTGAGGGGTTGGAAGGCTAAGCGGGGAGTTACTTCTGCTTGGGGGGTGGGGGCGCGTGCCTTAGGAAAGGATAGTGAAGGGGGCCTGCTCCTCTGCCCCTGGAGTGTAAGTCCCTGGAAGGTATGGCTTCCTCACCCCCACGGCCCCGTCAGTCCGGATCCCGTAGCTGGGAGTGACTGAATCCTCAGAATCTTGCCAGGGCCTAATCCCCAAGGACGCGATTCCTGGCCAAAGGACGCAGAGCTGGTCCTTCCAGGCCCCCTAACAGAGGCCTTGACGAAGGAGAAAGTTTCCTGCCGACGAGGAGCAACTTTCTCTCTCTCTCTCTCTCTCTCTCTCTCTCTCTCTCTCTCTCTCTCTCTCTCTCTCTCTCTCGTTTCCAACCGAGAGTCTGGAGTCACTAAATGCAGCTTGAGCTGGGATCAGGGCTGCTTCTGTCGGCCAGGAAGTCCTAATCACCCACTTCTTAATTCTCTGTAAATAAAGGGGGCAGACCTTGAAGTGCAGCCGGGTGGAAGGGACTGCTGCTTGCATAGAACCGCTCTTGAGGGGAGTAAGGAAGCTGGCTGGAAATAATTTTATATTCTGCGAGAACTCGGGGAGGAATGGGGCTGCACGGTCCAAACGTGTGCCACTCGGGCTCTACCAGTTGAGGGTAGGTAGGGAAGGCTGTGGGATGCCGATGGGAGGGGACAGTCTGTCAGCAGCGACTGAGCTTGAAGCCAGAGGCCGCAGGCATCCCGAAGTGTAGTTAAACCGCCCAGAGGAACACAAAGGGCAGACGCACACGCACACTTCCAAGTTTTAACATTCGATTTATTTTTTGCCTGCTGGAGAAATGTGTCTTTGGAAGGAAGCTCTTGGGCGTTTAAGAGTCCTATTATTTTGGTCTCCATGCCCTAGCTTTACTAGAAGTAGAGCAAGCAAGTTTATATAGAGAGGGGCTGGAGAGCTTAGAAGAGCATTCTCCAATTTAGGAGCTAGTACCTTGGCTGTGTAGGTAGGTGAAGCCTTTGGCCTCCTCTGAAATGGCCATTAAAATGCAGAGTTAAGGTAGTTTTTGATTACACAGTTCTCCTTTCTTGGGAGGTCAAGACTGGGTCTTAGTGGTTGGTTCGGTGGTCTCTGTAGTGTGGGAGTGGGTCTGGATCCACTCCAGGCTCCAGACTGACCGAGCTTCTTGGATATTTCATTACGTTCCAACTGAAACTCTTTTTATTTGGCTGGTTAAAGTGGCCAGGGGCTTCTCCCAGCAGATCTGAGGGACTCCTGAGCTGAGGGAAAGGGCCAGGCCGTTTTTCCTTTCTGTTTCTGGCCCAGGCTCGACTGGATGAGGAAGGGTTGTAAAGTGTGATGCGTGCCTGTTGTATTAAAGAAGGAATCCGAACCCTCCAAACTTGTTGATTACAGTTCTTGCTCCTTCCCCTCTGCACCCCGTCTCCGTATGTGTGTCTCTGCGTGGCGCTGCCCGTTAGGCACCCGTTGTTTCCTCTGTTAGCTCTGGTCTTTGAGAAGTGCGAGCTGGCGACCTGCACTCCCCGGGAACCCGGAGTGGCCGGCGGAGACGTCTGCTCCTCCGACTCCTTCAACGAGGACATCGCAGTTTTCGCCAAGCAGGTCCAACCTTCTTGACCCACTCACCCTTCTGTAGCCCTCACCCCCACCCCTCCCCTTCCCTGCGAGCTCTACATGAAAGAGGAGGAAAAGGCCGGGACACCCGATCTGTTCCTCCGGCCCAGTCCGCGTTCAACGCCTCCTCCCCATCCCTGAGCCTGAAGGCGAATTGGAAGCTGAGATAAATATGGGTGTTTGTTTTTCCCCCCAGTCAGGAATACAGGGGCTCGACCCTCGAATTAAAATTGACCTGCTCCTAATCTGGGGCTTGGCCTTTTCTCCCGCCTGCAGCTACTTGAACAAGAATTGGGGATAGGGGCTATAAGGGACCCGAGAGTGCCCGGGAGGGAAGGAAGCTGGGCGCCTCTCCGGGCGGTCCGCGCCGGGCGCGGTGGTGAGCCGCGGCCCCTTGGACGGCCGAAGAAGGGGATACTCGGGGCCCAGAGTACGGCCTTGTATTCCCCGCCACAGTTCAGCGGCTCCAGGGATCCCGTAATGGGGCCAGGGCCAGAAGTCCCTGAATCTTTTCAGCTGACCCCATTAATTTAAGGCACTACCTTGTTTCATGTATTTTACCAAAGTCCTTCTCATCTTCTCTGCTACTGCCCCTTCACCATCCCCACTCACACACTACAGATTAGTCGGTGATAGGTTTTTTCTTCTTTTAAATGGAGTGGTAATTCATGCTGACTTTTCCTGCTTCTTATAGGTTCGCGCCGAAAAGCCACTTTTTTCCTCAAATCCAGAGTTGGACAATTTGGTAAGGCTCACTGTTCTTGCCTTTCCCCAGCTCGGGCCCCCTCCCTTGCCCAGGAGCACCCACTTTCTCCCGGAGCTCCGGAGAGTTTGAGCAGAGCCTTCCTTTGAAGCTCCAGAGCTACAGGGAGGAAGGGAACAGCTTAGAGGCCCCGCAAAAGCGGTGGGAGTGAGGGGCGGGATGGACGTCTGGGAGAACCGAGCCCAGAGAGGCAACCAGCGGGGACGCAGCGCCGAGCGCTCGAGCAGGGGACGAGTCCTAGGTCTCGGCCCCGGGAGTGAGGCTGCGAGAAGTGAGTTATTTCCTCTGTTTGCCAGGGCAGGCGGTGGAGCCCGGGGCTGCTAACCCAAAGGAAGTTAGGCGCGGCGGAGGGCGGGCCGGGAAGGTGGGGGGCGGGGGTTAAGGGGGCAGGCTAGCGCAGGCCACTTTTAGGTACGATTCTTTTGCTAATTTGCCCAATTTCAATATTAAAAGTACTTAAATCCGCTTTCAAAGGCTCTGCCTCACCATTCATCTTGAGTATTTCCTTCTTTAGTAAGGACAGATTTCGCTGGGTGTGCAGTTCTAAAAAGCTTTCTCTCTCCAGAGAAGCGACTTTTTTCTTTTTTTTAAATTTGACTTGAGGTCGAAGGAAGGGACGGTTAAAGAGGGCCAGGCGGAGAAAGAGGGCTTGTCCCTAGGAAAGCCGTCCTTACAAATATAGCTTACTGAACGTGAGGGGCAAAGATATTAAATGCTTCGGCTCAGGTTGAGTCAAGATTCCTACCCCGTGGCCAATGAGGCAGAGCTGATCAGTAATCGCTTGGGTTTTCTGACATTTCTTCGAGTGTGGGTTTTGCCTGGCCACTTGCCTGTTTCTTCCCCCTATTCCAATTCCCTCACCACCCCACCTCCAATTCACAGAGTCTTAACTCCACACTAAACTTTTCTTTCAGATGATACAAGCAATACAAGTACTAAGGTTTCATCTTTTGGAGTTAGAAAAGGTAAGCAGGAAATGACACTCCCCACTTTGATTTAGACTTCCCTCTCTTAGCTGAGTTGGGATGTTTTTACCAAACCTCCAGTGTCAGGGGTTGAGCACCTGGAGATTCTGAGCAGCATGTTACCAGGTCCTCCCTTCAAGTTGATCCCGGATCCAGGGGCTCATAGGATGGGTGAATTAGGACAGCCTGTCTTTTAAAGTAGCCCCCCCTTTCCCCCCCAGGCATTCGGGATTATTTTGAAATGCAGCAAACCATTTGTGTTACTGGACATTCAGCCTGCTTGCGTCTCTATTAGCTCAACTCACCCTCCGCCCAGAGTGTGCATTAGGTGCAAACAGAGGGGCTCATCCTGGCTGGGTGTCTTTACATTGCTCTGCAGCTCAATCACTTACCCTTGGAAACATGCAAACCTCCGAGCTTATTGAATCGCAAATTTTAATGCTGTTCCTAGTTCAGCATTCTAACATTTCGATGTTATCATCAAATCGGATTTTCCTCTCTGGACTCCCAGTCTGAACCCAGTTATTTCCAGTCCTGTTTCTTCTCTCTTTTCTGTGACTTGTTGCTCAGGGAAGTCTCTGGAGAACAATATCTGCTGCAACAATTGCTCTATTGTTTCCTCACCTTCAACTATTGCACTCATTAATTAGACTTAGTTTGGAAGACATTGCACTGCTGCTCTTTCCAAATGTAACCCTGCAACCTGATATTTTTCCCTTTAAAAATGAAACAAAACAATAACAACAACAACAACAATAACAACAACACAGCTGAATCCTCCACCATGACCCTCCTTCTAGGTCCACGAACTGTGCGATAACTTCTGCCACCGGTACATTAGCTGTTTGAAGGGGAAAATGCCCATCGACCTCGTCATTGATGAAAGAGACGGCAGCTCCAAGTCAGATCACGAAGAACTTTCAGGCTCCTCCACAAATCTCGCTGACCATGTAAGTCTGTGAGCCTCTGGCACTTTTTTTTTCTCTCTTTTTTAAAAAAGACCATTGGGCAAAGCATTATTTTAAACCTAGCTCCATTCACTTAGCTTTCTTTTTAAATGATTGGTCTCTTTGGGAGTCTTTTTCTTCCTTTCTCACTACCTCTGCCATACTCTTTCTCTCCATTTCCCTTTCTTGGAACCCTGTCCTTATTTATGTTGAGAACCAAAAAAAAAAAAAAAAAAAAAAAAAACCTGGGAGTTGATAGAGTGATTTGTGCTCTTAATGTGTAAAGTTTTCTGGATTTGGTGACTTGAGTGTTAGCAAATTGTCTGTTTGATATGGTGACTGCTGCCTTTTCTACTTTCTCAACTCTGCAATCAGTGCAACAGGAAGAGAGGCAAGACAGCTAGCTGGACAGGATGGGGGAGAGAAGACTGAAGGGAAAGAGAATTGGGGAGGGGGGCTGATTTTGCAGTCTTTCATAGAGATGACAATCCTGAGAATTATTGGCACTCTTGCATTTCATTAGAAATAAAAGGAGTGAACACTTTACAATTCTCAGAGCTTTTACTCTGTAGAAACTTATTGTCAGAATATGGACTTATTGCCAAGTGCCTGAAGCATCTTCATAATAAAAGACAGTAACCTTGATGAAACAATTATTAACAATATATTGCAAAAAGCTGAGAGGAGTTGTGATTGAGTAACCATAGGTTAGTGGTTGAATTTTAACACTTTGACAGTTGGTGAATGAGGATGGAGAGTATAGTAAGGAGTGACTGTGGATGTCAGGCCAGGAAAGGAGATTTCTCTCTATTCTCTCTGTTTTTAATCCTATTTTGGAACTGATCTAGTGAGTCTGATGCTTAAAAAAAAAGCATATGTAGTGAGACTGAAAATTTGAAAAAAGAAGCAAAGAGAAAAAGGATTGCAGCTGGTAGGAAAGGCAAGACTAGGGAGGTTAAAGAGTGGGTGTGAACAGCAGTTTATTTTTAGGAACTCAATCCTGGGGGTGGGGGACAGGGTGTCTATAGATTGCATTCAATGGAACTCACAACCTAAATGGTATAGGCAATAGTTTAATAACTTGGTGGCTGAAATATTAATTTAATACTATATGGGGTTAAACAGGCCTTGAAACTTGAAGGCAGTTTGTATTACCACCCCTCTCCCCATTCCTGGGTGTTAAGAAGAATGAGTTCAGATGCTTTGAGAATAAACCTTCTGTGAGGTTCTTCTCCCCTTCCCCTACCTCCCCCCACCAAAAGTTTAGAAAATATGCAGTCATATATTTTAATTATTAGTCTTTGTGCTGCATGGAAAGCCAGTCTAAGAACAAATGTTTAAAAAGGAAAAGGAAAAAAAAAAAAAAACAACTCAGTCCTGGATGTCTAGTTCCAAGAGATAGAACACTATGGCTTTGAAAACTCTTGGCTTTTCCCATCATAAAGGGGGAATACTTTAAGTTCTTTTGTATATTCAGAGTATTAACTGAAATCAAAAGGGTACAGCAGCATCTGTGGAAAAGTTTATTTGCTGATATGTAGCTATGTGATCTATGTGTTGTGTGGTTGTGGTCCACGAGGCATGACACCACACTAGAAATGTTGGTTGTTATTTATTTGTTTATTTTCACTGCTTTCTGTTTCTAAATTCATCTGCATTTTATAATATTGGGGGAATGAGAAAGAATCTAGTTACATAGTTTGTAGAATGAGAGAGTCACAGTTGCCTGCAGCCAAAAAGCTTTTCTTATGACAGTTCCAGGGGTCTTGACTCCTTGGTTTTCTAGAACAGTTTCTTGGCAACTGTTTCTCAAGTGGATGTATGGAACTAGAACATGCTGATGTTTATATAGAAGAGATGAGATAAACTAGACTGTTGAGCATATTGGCTGAAAGACAATGCCTGTTTATGGAACTATTGTAATATTTAAATTACACTGGAGAAGGAAGTTGTACCTAACAGGATACTGCTTTAATAACTTAACAAGCACAATCTTTGGATAAAAGAGTTAGCTATAACATTTGTTGCTTCTCATTCAGGCCCGCAATCAAGTAGATATGACAACTGATTTATTTTGAACTCGTGAGGGCTTGCCACCTCGTTGGGCATCAGAATTTAAAGCCTTTTATTTCCTAGAAATCTGAACTATAATATTTTTACTTTAGCCCCCTGCTATTTGTTTTGAAAGGAAGCAATAATTTGTTCCACCAGCACATCGTGTGGGCAATGGCATGGTTGGCCACAGACTTGAATTTTATGCAGGAGGTGAGAGAAAACCTTGGTGAGTTTTCACCATTTCCGATACTTTTTTACCAGAAGTATATTGATTATATTCATTTCCAGGCCTCCCACTACAAAGCAAATTCTCTTAGGCTTCAGCCTCTTCTGCAAGCTCTCCCTCCCTCAACCCCCCAACCACAAAAAAAGTGAAAAGACCACAAAACCACTACCTAAAAAGTGGTACAAGTGGGACGTTTTCAGCATGTAAATGTGTCCAATTTGAATCTCCAGGTTTATTTTTTCATTTGCTTTGATATGCATATTTAATACATTGCCCCAGGCTGGATCTCATTTGGTGCACGCTGGTGCAGGGGTGATGATGAGCCACTTCAGAAGGACCAAGACAGCGTGTTGTTTTCTCTGTTTTATCTGTTGGCCCACTATTCTGATCTACTGTGCTTCCTCATGGTTTTATTTGCACATGAAATGCTGAGAGCATTTCAACTTATTGGCTATGAATAATGACAGCTAAAAAAGAAGTGTAGTTTAATTTGTTGTGTGCCAAGGTTTCTCTTGTGGAGGTGACAGTTTGTGACAGCTGTTTGACACCCCCAAAACACATATACCTCTGTCCTTATTAAGTGGTAGCAAGCTGCGTGTATGTGTATGTGTGTGTGTGTGTTTAGGAAGGAGCAGGCAAGGAGAGAGAGGGAAAAGAGTAAGTATGTAATTCTTTGTAGTGGAAAGCAGACAGAGAAGCATCAAGAGCAAATTATTAGGTACCACAATAGCTTGAAAATTTATTATTAAAAATTTTGAAAATAGAAATGAATATGTTATTGATATAAATATCTTGAAAGCAAGTGTTTTTTTGACAGACTTTTAAGAATGAGTTTTATATACTATTACTTGGTAAATCAGACTGTTGTCATGCTGATTTCACAATCCACAATATCATGTAAATAATCTGATGTAACAGATGCATTAAAAGAAGACAGCCATAATGTCTTACCTTCCATGTTACATTCAGTAAAAATGTGGAAGTTATTGTTGACACTGACATGATGGCTGTAATAATCAAAGGAAGCTTGGAATTAAATGGAAAATAGAATTTACAACATTGGTTACTATTTCATTTTGTTTAACAAATTCATAATGAATGCTTATATTTTTAATATTCTAGTGTATTTCATGTTACACTCATAACAGTAATTGTTATAGGTAGAAAACAGCTATTACAATATTCTTTGGAATATTGGGGAGGGAACTATGATGGTGAAGGAAATACAGTTCTGTTTTCCAACTGCGGTTCATGTTAAGTTTCCTAGATATAAAAAATTAATCATGTTTAAAATAAACATGTCAAGAAACCAGTTCTTCAAAGAATATTTTAACCTGAAAACTGTTGTAGAATAGTCATACTTTTCCTAGTCTGTAGAAATTCTGAATAATAGTCGATATTCACATTATCTACTTACATAATTTTAGGTCAAGGCTTTAGTGCAGATAAATGAAATGTATCTTTATATTTGCATATAAAGGAGATAGAGTAGATCTACTTTAGATCAAGTGGACAAAGAAATATATTCATTTGAAATACATTCTCCAGGCTAAGTTCTATTTGCCTGAAGTGTATACAGTTACACTGTTATTCCTAATTAATGTTCAGAAGAAGCTATATTTTATTTTTTTAATAAATTAAATATAGGGAAGAAAACACAACTGTATTTATTAACAGTTAATGACAAATGCCTTTAAATTAACTTGCTCTGATAATATGCCTAATAAAAGAAAAATTGTTTTAATTTTTATGTTGAAATCTGTAATTTAAATGAAGATACACTATTGCTTGCTTTTGCATCTCTGAATATGTCAAATTTACTTATGTCACTACAGTGTTAAGAAATGAGTTAAGTCAGAGAGGAGAATCCCCAGAACCTTGTTCCTGACAGAATATGGGCAAATGTGTATAGAAATTCTGTTATTACCTGAAAAATTAGAGAGGAGTAGGCAGCGAGGAGAGTGAGAGCTTAAGTGATTGGTCTATAGACTATCAAGGGGGAAATAATGGGATTTGATAATAATAATAATACAAATGATTAATATTATCAGATAGTTTCTTATATTGTCCTGTAAGATTAGATCTTACAATGTGTTATCCAAGCCTCTGGGGATCTGTTCTGGGAAAGTTCTATCCTCAGCTTTGTTTACTGACTCAAGGAGACATGGCTGAGGGCATGAGTTTTCTGTTGTTATTGTTGTTGCATGGTTTCTGGTGGTTGATCACTTTTCTGACAATTTCCCATCAAAAATAATAATATTATTTAAATCCTTTAGGTTGTGTAGTTGAAATATGTTTTAGTGTTACTATGATGAAATGAAATCAAACAAAGATGCACTTGACAACCATAGACATTTACTATAGGTTAAGAATTTGATATTTTAAACTTCATTTATTTTTTAATTTTTAGACTAAATATTCTGTGCAATATCCTAACACAATTCAGAACTATAGGAGACATAATGTGACATTATACCAACAATACAAGACATGTCTGTCTTTTCTAAAAGTTACTCCATTAAATGGAGGAGTCATTTGTAAAGAGTACTTGCCACTTCTGTGAAAGCTGCTCACATATTAATTCCCAAAGCTTAATAGATGGGTGGAAGCGGAGGATGAGGGAAAGACCCTGGCTTTATTTACATTTTTAAAGATTGAATCCTTGTTCTGAAAGCACACACACTTCTCCTGAGTTCTTATGTCAACTTTAGAATAACTAAGTTGAAATACCAACATTTTTTCAAACCAAACAATTGACATTTCAAACGTTTGTAGGCTTGAATACCTCATAATAGGAGTTTTCATCTTATTTAAAAAAGTAATTTTTACAGTGTTGATTAGAAGTTAAAACATCATAAAATCACAGGAAATATATTAACAGCATTAATTATGTTTACTGATAGAAGCATATCTTGTCTTTGTTGTTTAAACATATCGTGGTATTAGTTTTGCATGCTCCATTTGCTGATTAGAATGCCTTTGTATATGTTTACTATTACTTTCTACCTACGAGCATGTATTCTGAATTACTTTACTGTATTTTCCAAATTTATTTATAATTTTTTACTCTGTTACATATCACGTTTTCAATGTGTAGATTCTATAAAGTTGAATGTTATTTTAAAGTATTTTAAAGCCTAGAAATAAGAAGTGAAAGTGACCTAAGGGATTATCTTGTCTAACTTCTTAATTTTAAAGTGATAAAGAAAATAAGTTCCAGGAAAATAAGTGCGTCACTTGCTTAAGTTCATGTGATCGAGTAGAGGAGACACCCCAGAATCTTAATTCTAATCTAATGCTCTCTCTCCCATACCACATCCATTGAATCACCTTTTCATTTGGGGGTCTGAGATGAGTTTCAGATTATTTTAGGTAGAACTTGTCTGTAGTGGCATTTTTTTCTTCTTGAAACCTAATACATTTTACTTTCCCACTCAGTTTTGAATTTATTTAGAAACTCTCATACATTTATTTACTCCATTGTCTCTTTGGGTGTAAGAACCCTGAGCCATGTGGAATCATTTAAGTTGAAACATCACGAATTCACCAGAACTTATTAAAGGGTATCCTACAGGCGGGTCCCCCACAGAAATGCCATAACGGTGTAAATGTTTCAATTTCTACGATATCTGTAGCCTCGGCAAAAGAGGCACCCGTATGATTTGTTTCCTATGCTCAGAGACTCTTGTCCTCTATATGCTCTTTCCTAGATTTAGCAAAATTCAATGATGGTGTTAAATCATTTTTTTTGTTTGTTTTTTTAAATTTTCAAGGGAAGAAACACTGGCAGAATTGTGTATTCTAGGGAAAACTCTGTGTAAATGCAAAACAGGAGAGCAGCAGAGTGATCTCCTGTGGCCCTACTTCTCCAAGCTCTCCCCATCTTGTCTCCTGCTTTTATATTAATTACAAGTTGCATTATCAGCTGTGAGTCTGTAGCCCAGCAAATAGAAAATACTGCCCCTGGAGACCTCGCTTCTTGTATCTATTTTCCATCTCCTTCTCTTGTGCTCCACTCAGTATTCACTGCTTTTCTCCTGCTAACACCACTCTTTAACGCAATTACATAAGAGCAAGCAGAGTACCACATTGGACTCCCAATTATTAAAGCCACTGAGAATAGAATCATGTTCACTCCTTGCCCTCGGGTGTCTTGACAATACTTTTGGCTGAAGAAGAGGACATGTATTGTGGAATGCATATACCTGAATACTTACCCACAGAGCATGTCTCTTTATTTTGCTACATACGTCATGTGTTTTACATGCTTTCATTTGCCACTTTGGTTTCAATATTCACTAAACTTCTGCATATAATTTGGCAGAAAGCCAGGCCGTTATTCTTGTAGGATGTAAACTTGGAAACTGTCTAGGGAGGGAAAAGAAGAAGAAAGGAGTTGTGATATAAACAAATATTTCAATTTAAGGAAAAAAAAACGGTATTATGGGTAATGGATTATATTTTATCTGTCCATGTAGGTTATAATTTTTTATGACAAAGACAGTAGCAATTTTTTATTGACCAGATTATCAATACTTGTCTTTGTTCGTGATCACATCACCATGGCATAGCCGAATATGGACAACTTTGGGGTAACTACTCAGCTTTGAAACTCCAGAGAGATTTATCTGTTTTTCCTACTTTCAAGTTAGATGAATATTCTGGTACTCCTTAGCTTGTGTCAGTCTTTCAAACTAGATCAGAATACTTGAGACACTCCGTGGAAATAAACATCTTACGACACCTTTTTAGGAGAGCGTTTTTGAGGATCGAAGGGAGAAAAGAGGAAAGAGATAGGGGCGTGGTGGATTAGATAGTGAACTTTAGCCAATTTCAGGTCTGGGCTGAAAACCAAAGACCCAGCTTGTTTGGAGGAACAAACTGGCTGCTCTTAAAGCAATATTTGCTTATGTGGCTTATTTTTTTTACCCCTTTACTTTAGAAAACACCTTCGCTAGAAAACCATAGAAAGAAACAAACTGAATTATAAATTAACGAGCCCTGACTTTAAAACTCGGCACAGGTGTGACCGATAGGGACAAACTAGTATTTTCAGTTGCTGGAAGTCCTTCTGAGCGATCCCTTCAAGTCACTGTAGTGCTCCAGCGGAAAGCCTCCCTCCAGTTGCGT
Organism: Eonycteris spelaea; assembly: GCA_003508835.1. Classification (NCBI taxonomy): domain Eukaryota; kingdom Metazoa; phylum Chordata; class Mammalia; order Chiroptera; family Pteropodidae; genus Eonycteris; species Eonycteris spelaea. Next base: position 5,179,058 of record PUFA01000054.1, on the reverse strand, counting down.
TCGAACGATTATATAATAGCTATTGGATGACATTTGCCTTAAAACATAGTTGAGGTGTTAGTGGTTAATTATTGTAATTTTCATGAGGGGTAAGGAGCTTTTATAGCAGCCGGCTTAATAAAAAGCCTGCAGTGCATAAAATTAACATCACTTGCTGTGTACACTGAAAAGTTTAGCCTAGGTGACTGTGTTGCAGCTATTGAATTTTCTAAAAGAAGCCTCTAGCCAGCGTTGTTGCAGGACTAACTCACGCCATGCTCTTGTTTTTCTGTCTCTGTCTCTCTGTCTCTCGCTTTCTTTTTTCATGTAATTCTTTATCTGAGTACCATCCGGCAAATAGCTGACACAAAGAGGCTGCAAAATTTGAAGAGCGCCTGTATGCTGTTTGCTTTTAGGTTGAAACTATTGGAGCGGTTTCTAACTTAGATAAAAAGAGAGATGGCAGGCACAACTTTGTCTTAATACAGGCAGCAGAGATCCTTGGTTTTCATTTTATTCTGCTCAACTTCATCCCCAATCTACTTTCTAAAACATATTTTCATTTTAGAGATCTATACCTTTGCCATATTTATAGTCACAGAATTTCTGCTTAGGGTTTTCACTTTGAATCAATTGCATGCCCGATGGTAGTGCTAGTAACATTATTTGATGTAGAAGTTATTAATTTATACAGCTTTGGATAATTTCATCATCTATAAAAATGCTAAGTATTAATTTACAACAGATCTGTAGAGGGAAAAAATAAGTTTTTTTTTTTCCAGTGTCGTTCCAAATAAAAATAGTCCCCTATTTTGTCTCACTTTGGTTTATTGATTTTATTTTGGTAAAATTTTATGTTCTATGTATACGTTGTAGAATTGAGGAGAGTGATAGACTGACTTCTTTTTTCCTCTGGTAAACTAGATACAATGACAACATGGCAAGATTGCTTTCAGATGGTTAAGATGTTTGCATGTTGCCTATAGGCATGTTGGTTTGTCCGAATCCTTAGTTACCAATTCTCATAAGAAGAAATATAGTATACTTTGAGAAACTGATGTTTTTAAAAAAATTTTCCCTCAAAGAATTTCTCCTCCAAAGAATTTGCTTGCAGTAGCTCTGTGGGCTTAGTCGAAATCATCTCATACAGGTGACAAGTGTACAGCTCTGGCCTTAAGGCTGGTCTATTCCATGTGCTGTCCCTACCCTCCGTTTCTGCCAGAGGAAATTCCATCTCTTGCCTGCCTTCATGTGGTGCTGATAAAGTCTTTCCTGTACATTAGAATTCCTGTTTTCCTTTAAGCAGCAGCAGGGTATTGGGAATGATCAGGAAAGGGGAGGAGGAACAGGAGAAGAATACACTCAGCAAAGTAGCATGAGCTGTAACTCTCGGTTTGCCTCGCATGTCCTGTGAAACAAATAGTTCTTTCAGGAAAAACCACAGCTTTAAAGCTTCCATGGAGTTCATATGAAAATCCTATCTGGTTTATTAGATGGCTAACAGTTCATCGTCATTTCATTTTGTTGTTGTTTGTGCAACTTAAAGCAAAATTGACCATTTATTAGGTATTAATGCAGTAATTAATATTATTGTGTCTGTTGGTTGTATAATCAATGACAATTTTGAGAATTCATTCAGGCTGTTTCAGGGTAATGCACTTGAAAGGTGCAAAAAGCAGTCTCATACATTCTTGACTCTGTGGGTTTTTTTTTTTTAAAAGAGTCACTGAGTTTTGCAGATATTAATGTTCTGAAGTATTTAGTAACCAAGAGCAATGGGACCTACTTCATAGAAGAGTGTGCCCCAATTAAGATGGCAAAAGGAAAAATGGCTTAGATTTTCAAGCAAGCTTTTCCCACTATCTTTAAAAATTAACTTTATTGAGGCATAATTTGTATATAATAAAAAAGCCCTCATTTTAAGTATCTATTTCAATTAGTTTTAACAAATGTATACACTCATATAACCATCACCTCATCAAGATTCTACAGCATCTTTTCTTTATTTTGGTACCTATTGCTGAAAAGACATACTATAGCATGGCATCTATATATGCCTAGTTCCAAAAATACTAATATGTACACATTTTTTGTCTCTCTCTGCACCTTTCCTCTTGGTTCCTCATTTATGGTCGAAATGGTACTTGTGGAAAAATCCCTTGGAATCCTGACATCAGAATCCTGCATCTTGGCGAGATCACGATGATGCAACCTCTACCCACTCAGCAGGCACCCCGGGGCCCTCCAGTGGGGGTCATGCTTCCCAGAGTGGAGACAACAGCAGTGAGCAAGGTAAAAGGTCAAGCATTTTCCTTGTGCAAAGTAGGCATGACTAAAATAACTTCAATATTTTATATCATCAGTACTACTGCCTCCCTATAAAGAGGAGAGTGGTAGGTTAGGGAGCATAATCAGCTGCTATTTAGAGAGATACTATTCCCTCTCCTTAACTTATATTACTTAAAATAATCAGAGCGAGATGTCTAGCCTTTAAGTAGGCATCACACTAACAATTGGTTAGTTCTGCCAGATCTTTTACAAATTTGGTTATCTGCACTTCTGTGTATGTGTGAGTAAAGAGAATGATGGACCTCCTTTGCAGCTATGACGCTGCAGTGTGAATTATGCTATAAAACAGAATATTTTGTTTGTAGTACCCATTGTAAGAGTTCTCTGTAATCAAGCAATGATGCCTCTAAAGCACATAAGATGCAAAAATCTGTTCTTTTTATCTCTGGTAGTACTGCACGAATTTGATATGAAATCTTATCTTGGGAAGGTGAAGTTTGAAATTTTCAGAAGATTATTTGTTTCCATTCAGCAGACATGGTGACTTTTGTCACAACTCCTAAAAACTGGAATCCTCAGAGGTTAAGGGGGATGTCAACTGCAGATGATAAGGAAGTCTAGTGTAATTTAGAATAAATTTTATCATTTAAAACTCACCTATTGCACTAGAGCAATTAAATATTGGTAGGGATGACTCATATTGCTAAAATGATAATTTAAAAGAAGATGCATTATTGAATGGGGGCCAGGAGAGTGTATAGATTTTACTTTTTAATATTTTACATTAGATGGTGTCTAATCTCCTAGGTCTATTTCATCTCTATTATGACTGTGTTTATGGCCACAATATTTAAGTATTAGACAATCTTCCAAGTAGAGGACAGTTTAACAGCTTGAGCTGTAGTCATATATGCCATTTAAAAAAAGGTGGTTGATGTAGAGTGAGTGTCTTCACTCCTCCAAGTTTCCGGCCATGGATTTTGGATTCCTGGTATTCTAGTAGAGTCTGGGAAAATGTCCCTTCTGGGATACCATTGACTTGTGAATGGGTCTAGATTAGAATATAGGTTTAAGCAAGTTGCAGCTGAATACTATCAGATGGTAAATGGTAAAAGAGCTTGTGAATCATATCTTTTGAGGCTTTATATACTGTTTTTATTAGAACAGTTAGATTGTATATAAGACAACTAAACTATATGGTATTTCAAAGATAACGTGTACATAACTTCAATGAATCTGCAATGCAATGGCTTAATTGCAGTTCGATGTCATAGTGATGGACTGACTTCTCAGTGTGGTCGAATCTGGCAAGCTTTCTATGACACCATCCTCCCTACCACCCCAAATTGTTTAGACATAAAGAGTGAAATGTATCTATTAATAAAAACGAAATACCCTAAACACTGTAAAGAAAAGAGGGGAAAGGAGAAGCAGACTTAATAGTCTAATGAGGCTATCTTCCAAAGACTTGTTGTGTGTGAGGCTCGCTTTGACCTTTCACTTTGCTCAGGAGCCCAGCGCTTCATTTTTCACATTCTTGCAATTACGTTAACGCTTCAAGCATTTCTGACTCCAAGTCAGCTAGCAACACCAGGCATAACTCAACACTGTGAGTTTTTCTCCTCTCTGTAGATTCATTAACAGGTCACCAAGGTCCCAACTGAAATTTAAAACTGACTGGTTCTGTTGGGTTGGTTGAGTTATGGCAAGAGAGATAGCAGGAAAGGACTAGTGAGAAGGGGAGGGGGAGAGAGAAACCCTGGGGTTTGGAGCACGGAATAGTTGCAGCAACGGGCAAGGCACGGAGTTTTATCATTTTGGTTAGTTTTGTTCTGTTGTTGTTGGCTTCTGCTGCTGCTGCTGCTGCTGCTGCTGCTTCTTCTTCTTCTTCTTCTTCTTCTTCTTCTTCTTCTTCTTCTTCTTCTTCTTCTTCTTCTTCTTCTTCTTCTTTGTTTTTTGTTTGTTTGGTTGGTTGGTTTTCGGTCAAGAAAAAAAAAAACTTCAGACAGATATATTGGGTAAAAACAATACGTACAAACTTCTATGTTGTGGGTAGCCGCACCCACTTATCTGATGTTGAGGATTTGATCCCTGTAGGATTTTGTTCCTTTAATCCCACCTCAGTGGGATTAAAGAATGGACATGGTAGCTTCTGTGTATGAGTACTAGGAATTCAGTCATTTTACTACATTAAAATGTGAGGGACAAAAAAAGTTGTGATTCCTATAAAATGGAAAATGTTTTGGCATGGACAATTTCTTACCTGGCTTCCCATATCAGTGGTTCCCAAAGCACATGTTTAAGCGTATTGTGTTTTTTATAGCAGATTCAAAATTTTGAAGGCCAGACTCGAGTGTGTTTTGTCATACTTGTGCCCATATTAGTTTTTAAACATGTTCTCAAGATATTTTGATATTTTGTCCCACGGAATTGTCCAGAGTAGCTTTCTGTGGGAAAGATTAATTATCTGCTTCAGGGCAAAGTCAACAAAGATATTGACTGAAATCACATATGCTTATCCTAGGTTAACTCTGAGGGTTGATGTATAATGAAAAACCTAAGAGGAAAATTTGTGTTGTTAGTATTAAACAAATTATAATGTTTCATTGGCAATCAAGTTTGTAGTTTAGAAAAGAGTTTTCTTGCTTATTCAGAATTTATTAGCACAAGAGGCATATGGAAAACTGTAAAATGATTCAGTTTCAAAACAAATTATGATAAACAGAAAAAAATAGGGATGAATTGTACTAAATACAGTGTTTTCATACACATTTTAAATTAAACTTTAATAGCCATATGCTATAAAACAATACATGCATTTACGTTGCTTTATAATTTTTTTTGAATATTTTTGCTAAAATTATTCACACAAAATTTTACTTTGGAACATAAAAATACCTCATTTTATGACTTGATAGTGAAAGTGCTACAGTTACATAGGTGAAAGGTCATCTTTTCCTCATTAGTGTTTGTGCAACAAACGAAAAGGAGGGGAAAAAAATCAAATTTTTTAAATTTCGTAAGAAACAAACTTGATAAAATGTAAAACCTGACTCTACTGTTTCTTTCAAATAGCACGTGCCTAGCAGTAAACTATATAAATATGAACCAGACTTTCATTCACTCTGGTTTCTTTTGCTAAAAGCAGCCAAAGGAAGGGAGTTTATCTTGTTAGTCATATTAGAATGAAGAAAGAAATCTGGTTTTTCAGGGAAGAATTAGGGTGCAGACTAGGGGCTCTAGGAAAGTAACTGGCCCTTTTTGTGTCTGGCTTCCCATCAGTAAAATGGGGCTTGATAATAAGGCTTGGGGTCCCTAATTCTGTACCTGCTGAGTCAAAAGCTGCTTTGTATTTCATTGTGTATTTTACCAGAGTAAAGACTAGGAAGCAGCCCCCTTGTTCACAGAGCACTTTGGGAGCCTTAGATGAAAGGCACAATATATGTACAAAGTATTATTATTATTGATGGGTTTGTGTAACTCCCATTAACGCTGATGGGAGTTACGCATGTGAATTGGCAAGAGAATAGACCCCTCAGTGTTTAGAGCACATGAAATTTACATTTTTTCCAGTGCTGTAATTGAGATGTTGACAAATTGGAGAATATTGATGAGCCTTTGTTTTAAGTATTTCGTGCCAAGTTTGTTTTATTTTTCCTGGTTTGAACAATGGTATGGGTTCAGCAGCAATGAATAAAGAGGGTAGAGTAAAGATAACTTCGTATTTCAATATTTTGATGTGCCAATATGAAATGAATTGTCTTAGGCAAATGGAATATGCTGTTTTAATCATTAGCTATGCATGAAAGAAAAATTGATGTTGACATCTTTGCTGTAAAATCGTTGTAATGGGGCCTTCCTTACAATTCATTTTTGTAAAATTCATTTTGTACATTTTGCAGCAATTGAACAATCCCTGCACTGTGAATAGGCAGGATTCCCAGAAATACCGAGACAGTTGGCCCAGTAACTGCTGAGCTCACACTGCACACCACACGCACGTTAACCATACTGTTGCCAGATCCAGTTTAACCTAGATACATTAGCCTTCCAGCATCTATATGTCTCTGATCTTTCAGGGCACAGGGCTGTGCAAGCCAGCCTAGTTCTTCCCAACTCTACCACCTACCAAACCCCTCTTATTGCCTTTCTATCATCTAGGCAATAAGATTAGAATTCCATTGCTAGATGCTTATTTTTCATACAATCTTTAACAATCATGTAATTGAAACCTAAAAATACCCCCCTTTATATTTAAGTATGTATAGGTAAGTAAGCATCTAAAATAGTCTTATGCTTTTGAGTTTATAATGTATGCTATAGTTATGAAATAGTGTTCTTCCCCACCAGAACATTCCAGTTACATATTTAAAGGATGGGGGGAATCTCAAACTCACTTACAAGTGGGTCCTGAATATGTTCTACTGGGATTTCTTATTCAGTCTAGGAAAACTCTGTCAATGGAATGTTTTCATAGTGGCGGCAATCTCTTTAAAATAACCCTAAATACAATATGACAGATGCCATCTGGCATAATCTTTTGCTAGTTGCTTTTAACTTTTATTTTTCCTAGAGCTAAGTTCATCCAAAACTGGTCACTTACTATTACGATAAATACAATGACATTTCTTTTCCTTCCTGTCCTTTTAATTGTATCAAAAACTCTATGAGAATGCAATTGATAATTGAACATTGTCACAGAAGAGCTATTGCATATAGAATATTTGTTACATTTTCATTCTTTCTACCCACCCCCAAAGTCAAAAAGTATACCATTCTTTAACCATGGGCAAATGTCCAAATAATTTCTGTTAATTTTCTCAGGACTTTTTAGAACAGTAACCATTAGAAATAAAATGATAAAATGAAACTCTTCTAATAAATAAATGTTCTAGGAGCATGTAATGATGCCCATAAATGCTTAAAAGCTTTCTATAATTGCTGTTAATTTTGAGTAATTTCTTCCTATATGTATCAACTTACTTGAAAAACCCAGAGTTGGGAATTCTAGATTTTTTTTTAACTTAGTCATGTAAAGGGATGTCTCCTGATGCCAGTTAGAGTTTAATTTAGAGTAGTAATTAAACTTGAATACTGCCTCATAAACAAAAGATAAACAATAAACCAGCCACGTTCCCTGCTGTTTCATAGCTTTCTTTCCCAGATGTTTTAGCCTGATAATTTTTACACAGTGAACTACCTAACATGGAGTTTTGTGGACAGAGGTCGAGAATAAGCTTTTTCCTTTCTTTCTTTGCATTTTGGTAATCCTTTTTTTCCCCTCCAAAAAGCAAAATGCAGGATTTTCCACTATTTAGATTTTTTAAAATTCTGATAAAATAAATACTTAATGCAGATGTGCTTTGAAGATAACTCTAGTTTTTTTTCTAGCTGTTTTTTTTTTGTCTTCAGAACTAATCTTGTCATGAATGTCTTTTACACTTAGTAAAGAGGAGTATGCTTTTATATAAGTAAAATCTTGATCATAAGTCAGAGAAAGAAAAGCTTGACAATGGATAATTTTTCTTCTCAGCCCTTTCCCCTGCTTTCCACCCCCATGCATTCTCCCCCGTGAAGACTGTTAACTTTATGTCTGAACTCTTTTCTTGAACTGTAAGGGTTTCTCTGTCCGGTTCTGGACCCTTCCAGTATCAACCATGATCTTTCTAATTGTCAGGTACTAGTGGGCCGTTCAATGCAGAAGCCATGTTATTTTCACTGGGTGGGGTAATTACTGAAAGCTGAGAATAGCTGCACTAAAGACAGAGGGATACTTTCATGATCCCATTAGCATAAGAGTGGGTAAATTATTCATGCCAAGTGAGGATTCTATGGGGAAAAGTATAGTTAATGCACATAGTTTTTAAATGTATCCCTTTCTGCTCTGAGACTAAATTCTTGTTGGAATCAGTTCTCAGACATTTACGGGAAAGCTCTGGTGGCGTGTTAGATGCAGTTCATCTCTCTCTGTTTGCAGCGCTCTCAATAGAGACCATCTGGCAAAGATCCAAAAGGTGATTAAACAAAATGATCAGCTCTTGTTGCTGTGTTACATGTCCAATACTCTGGATTAAAAAACATGACCCACGACAGTCAAGCTAACGTCATGCCGCTCCCCCTTCCCCCTCCCTTTCCGTGTAAGAATTCAGATGGTCCACAAATGTGTGTGCCATCTTTGTGTCCTTATGGCCCATAATCATGAACAGGTTGTGCAAATGGCTCTTTCTGTAGCACTGTCTGTTCCAGCAGCATAGAAGCATTTCGTATTAATTGGGTCAGTCTAATATTCATATTGACATGGGGAAAAATTACTAAAATTTATTCTTATAGCAGACAATGAATATGTGTGCTTTTCTGCCATGAGGGAAGTGAAATCTGACAACTGGCTCGTGCGACTGATTAATTTTTCTTGAAACCTAGAGAAAAAAAGCATGAAAAACTGTCATTTTTCTGAAAACAGTGCACACCCTGTGTAACTAAACAAAATGGATTGGGTGGGGACGTTGGGGGAGCTTGTGGAAATGAGCTCTGGTTTTAACGCCATAATCAGGGATGAATTTACAGTGCCATTCAGAGGTATCCTCCCTCCCCATAAACAAGCTGATAATCACAGGGAAGCTGACTTCCAATTAGCTCTTCCTTCCCTCACATGGATCAGGGTGTTTATATGTCTTCCTTAAGCTTTGATATGTCACTACTGAGTTGATACATCTCATGTCACAATCAAAAGTTTGGAAATAAAATGTTTTATTATGAGGAAATCCTGCTAATAAGCAAGGTAATTTTCAACCAATCATTTCACGATCGAGTTAAGGTAAAAATGCCAAGATTTGTGACTGAGGGACAGATGTATCTTATCTTTGGGGGGTTTGCACCAAATGCCCAAGTAGAAATATAAATTGAACAAACCAGACAATGTGAGGAAGTGATTGAAGAAATATTGAGACGAAATCTTGGAATGAATTATATATGTATATTTATAAAAATGCCGTACATTACTTACATGTCACATTTGCATAAGCCTGAACTTTGATTTTATTAAGGGGCAGTTTAATGGATGTTAGTTAAGGCATTCAAAATATAAGACTTAGGTTTTTCAGAGATTATACCCGACCACTTAATATTGTAGAAACAGACTATGATGTTATAGGCCGAATTTGAGTGCAAATGTGAAGAAAAGATAAAGAGTAAAGCAAAAGGAAAAAAATCCTTAAAAACCACTTTAAAACATCATTAGTCTTTGTCAGCATCCCTTTCTAAGGGAGGTGAAAGCAGTAGGTTAGAAATACAGCTGGGCATAGTACTCAAGGAGGGGAAGTGAAATTCCCCTTGAGTCAGTGCAGTGTGGCAGATGAAAGGGACTTACATAGCCTTGGGGGTCTTAAGGCTATTATAGGGCAACTCATGCTCTGTTATCATGCTGATTTTTCAATTGATTTTTGGCTGAACAGTACTTGTTGAAGCCCTCCAGAGCATCAAACACAGCCTTTTGGTGCTATACATTGTAATACACGTGTTCTTTTTTCCCTTCATTATCTTTACTTTGGAAGAATAGTCTTTAAAGACGCCATGTTATTTTTTCCCCCTTTCCTCTTGCTTTCTATTTCTACCCTCAAAGAGTTTCTTGAAATTCATATTGGTTTTTCTTTTTTTATGGGGGGGGGCACATATGTAGTGGGAGAATAACTTTTTATTCATCTTCCTATGTTGACATTTGTTTTTAATTTGGCCTCTAAAAATATTTTGATGTCACAGCAGATAATAATATAAACTATTTTTATCTACCAATTTTCTCTCTCGGTAGTCCTGAATTACTCACTCATTTCCTAATGACCAGCAAGAAAACAACTATGGGATTTCACTAAAATCTAGTTCCTCATTAAAATGGAAGTGAACCTTTTTAGTATGCTTCTATATAAAGTGATAAATTCCCTCTATTTACTCGGGGGAAAAGAAGAAAACAATGAATGGAGACCTAGAAGAAGTGCATCCCTGCCTCTCTTCTGCCTAGGGAACCCATTCGTCATCTCCTCCTTGAAGCCTTCCTAATTTGCCCAGATATAGGCCAGTGTTTCCTTCTCTGCAGCCTGGTGGCATTTTCTACCTCTATAATAGCATCTGTCACATTTTGTGTTGTAATTATTTGGTTTCTTTTCTCTCTTCCTGATTTTTCAAAGCAGGAATATTCACTTATTCAACTATCTAGCAATAATAGGTCCACTTTTGAAACAGTAAACAAAATCCACAGATTTTATGTTTTTCTCTTTTTAAATCAAACAAATTGATCAAAACTTTGTGCTTATCAACTCTGTGATGTGCATCTACACATAAATGAAGTATTTTGAGCATATCGATACATTCAATCAAATCCCTTAAGTCCTTAATAAATAATAAAGATTAAACTCTTACTGAAATTTTGTTGTATACAACACTGCCTTAAATTTAAGTCAATGGACCATCAACTCAAACTTAGAATTCTTTTGGTTATAGGTCGATCCTTAAATTTTAGATTCTTATTTTAAGTAGTATTTTAGGATACTACTTAAAATGGGATATCTTATTTGCCCTTCATATGTCTTAAATTATGTACGTATGTTCAGAATTTGGAGATGGGTTTTTCCTTCATTATGTTACCTACAAAAAGTAAGTATATAGATATATGTCTTTTAATGTAATGGCAAACCTAGTAAAGAACATAGCTTAATGTAGCAAATAGTTTCCCATGATGAACTCAGGGTCCATTTTGCTTGTATTCCTTGTTTAGGATGAGATTGACTTTGGGGGATGCCATTGGTCTTCATACACAGGTAAAGAGTCTGGAAGTAATTCTTGAATTTCTAGGCCCCACATGCTTTTGTTGATTTCCTACATATGTCCTCCAGTTTTATTCATAGTTTGCTTTTGAGTAAGTTTAATTATTTCGAGTGATGCCAGCAAAACTTTGTAGTGAGCTCTTTTTCATCTGCTTGGGGTTCTGTCTAGAATCTTGGGCTGTAAATCAAGAAGACTGTGCTCGGGTCAGGGTTGCCCTGAAAAGGGCACAGACTTAGGAGGCAGAAGACATGGATTCAAATCCCAGTTTGACTCAATATCTGCCAGATTCAGTTTCTCTACCTGCAATGGCGGAGGGGGGGGGGGTGGCGGGAGTGAGGTTGGGGAGGGGGAATCAGCCTACCTTCAAGGTTGTCCTGGAGAGCATATTAAGTGAGAGTCCATGTTTTAAGCACATATACCTGGAACAAGCCACTGTTAGATCCTTTATTCCTCTCTCACCATGTCATATGCTTACACGAACTCTATGGCCTTGAATGAGTCTCTTAATCTCTTTGGGCTTTTGCTTATCTGTAAAACAGGACTGAATTAAATGATCTCTTAAATCTAAACTCCAGGAACCTAATGTTTACATTCATGGGTCTTATTTCTTACTTGTGCTTTTAATTTTTTTTAACATAGAAAGAAGCTGAAAGACTTTTTTTCTTATATCAGGGGTGTAACATGAACATTTTAATTTCCTTGATTTTAAGGCTAGTTATAATAGGTAGTGGAATAACATTTTTGTTTGTTTGTTTTATTGCTCTTGTTTACCAGGAGAGTTTTTTCTCTTTTTAGTTTGGCAAGAAAATAACTAGGCTTTAGTGTTCATTTTCTGAGGATGGTAGAATGTCACAATTCAGATGTAAGATACCTAAGGTGATGTATTAATATCAAATGACTGTTCAGTCAGATAAATATGAGGTGTATTTTGTAAACACAGAGCAAATTTTTTATTATCCATTATCTAATCAATTAGAACCTCTCTGAGTTGAAATTTCTATACTTTACAAGTAGAATGATAATCATTACAGAGGCTGAAACTATATTCTCTCCTGAAATATATTCCAAATAACTCTAAAAAGTCTAAATAGTTTTCAGGAGAATTTTACAGTTAAATATATTTTACTGGGTTCTAATTATTTTTAGACTAATAAATCATACAAGATATAGCTGATTGCCCTTCAGTCAAAAGAGTATTTGCTTCTTTAAAACACTTATTTCTTAGCCTTTGCTACCAGTTAGAGGTGTTGCTGTTGCCTCAAAACCAGGCATTCATTTTTTTTTAAGTTTGAAGATTTACAAAAGTAGACTAAGAGTGTAAAATTTCATATTTCCTCTTCCAACTAACATTTGTAATAAATGCCATCCACTAAAATAAAACCTTCAAAATTTCTATGTACTAAATGTAGAGGATGAAGAAAAGTTGGTAAATCATGGATTATTGAAAGCCTGTCAGATTTACCTCATGGGTGAGGTTGCGCATTGGAGCAGATACGTGTTCACTCATGTCTTTCTGGAGCAGAAGCTCTCAGCTTCTCAAGACCTCTTCTGAGTGGGTGCTGCTTAAATTCAATACGCAAAGATATTCATTGAGCAAGGTACTCTGGGAATAAAAATAAGGAATTACAAGGGTCCCTGCCTTTAATAATTTACCATCTCCTAGGAGGTGGGGTTGGGGGCACCATGGCAAATATATCAATAACTTGTATGCAAAGCAGTTACTCATTTTGGAGAGCTTGGTTCAAGGAAGGCTTGTTGATGTGGAGGCAGTGTAGTATAGAGAAAGTAGCAACTTTGGAAAGGGGTAGCTCTGAACACTCATTTCAGCTTGGCACTGCTAAGCAATAATGTTTCCAAATGTTTGTTTCTTCACCTGTAAAATGGGAAGGGTAACTATCTCATAGGACAGTTGTTAGAATTAAATAAACATTGGGCTTTAAAAAGTCCAGGTTGGTGACTAATGATGGAATCTCAAAAAATATTTCCTTCCTTCAACATTTATTGACCACGTAATTGATGCCGAGCACTGTCTTAGGTGCTAGAGATACACAGTAAGTAAGGTGTGCTCCCTCTCTTCTTCATACTCTTTAATAACTCAGAAAGGTAAATCAATATACGTGCTTCTAATACTGCATATAACATGTAAGTTATAAGGTATTTCAGAAGAGAAGATGATTAATTCTGTTTAAAATATTCGTAGAAGCCTTCTCAGAACTGGGGAGGGTTCAGAGATTTTGGTAGCCTTCAGTGGGCGTTTCCAGGTGAACAAGGTAGGGAGGGTATGGGGAGCAGATGGAACAGCCAATGCAAAGGCCCAGAAGCGTGAAGCTACATGGTATGTTCAGAACGACGATCAGACTGATATTGCTGTTTCTATGAGAGAATACATGACGAAAAGGGTGGCTGGAGAGGCAAGTAGGAGCTTGTATGTGAAGATCCTCATTTACCATGGTAAGAAGCTTATACTTAATCCTCTAGAGCTCTGTTTACCAAACTTTACCAGGGATAAGTAGACCCTAAGAGGCATGTAAATACAGATTCCCGGGCAGACCACAGACATACAGAATCAGGGTTTCCATGAATGGTAATGGGAGTCTAAATTTTTATCCATGCCCCAGGAAAGCCCTGCTCTGGGACATGGGGAACCCATTAAAAAAATTTAAGCAAACAGAGTTCATAAGGAGATTTGCTTTTTTAAAAAAGCTCTTTTAGAATATGGAGAATACATTTGAGGGATACAAGACTAAATATAGAATAAGGGATAATAGTCCAGAAGACAGAGGAGGACTGTTTTAAGGCAATAGAGATGGAGGGGAGAAGACAGATAGAGAGATGACATGTAGAAAGAAGGAAAGAGGACAGAGTCCAAAATAACATGCAGGCCTTTCCTGCATTGAGCAAGGTACTCTGGGAATAAAAATTAGGAAATTACAAATGGAGGTGCTATAATCTAGATAATTTTCTTTTTCTCTGCCATGAGTTTTAAAACATGGACCATCGATCAACCAATGGAGGAGGAAGAATATTCTATTTGTACATACGAAGTTGTTGAAGTGGAAATTTTTGGTGCATGTTGGGTGAAAAATAATTATTTCGGGGGCTGAAGATACCTGTGGCTGTAACATAGTGGTTAAAGATGTGGTCTTTGGCATTGGCCTGCTTGCTTTTAAATCCTCAGATCTGTCACTTGTCATAGGCAAGTCTCTAACCTTTCACATTGTATCTGCGACATGAGAGTAATAAATCATATTTAATCTAACAGATTTGGGGGCATAGGGATTAAATGACATGATCTGTATAAAACGACAATAACTTTATGTTTGGTTCATAGTAAATAAAACATTATAAATATTTTTTATTTGATAGTTGCCATTAAAATAGCTTTTTTTTTTTCCTTCCAGTTGAAAAAAAATAGCTGAAAACTAGTCCCCCATGCAATTGACATCATGATGAAGAACCTAAAAAGGAAATCCTGCATTCATACCTAGGAAAGAAAGGTTATTGCTTATAAAGCTACAAGAGCATCTACCTGCCCTAAGTTCAGCCCTAAACCCTCCACCATACCCAAGTTCATTTAGTTGGAAGTAATTCCTTTCCTTTGAAGTCCTATTGCACATTTCTCTGATGCTCTCTTCTGATAGTCAGGTTTTCTCGGTGCTGTCATAATTGGCCACATGTCTCACTTATTATCCTGTTTGACTGTAAGATTCTTGAGGACAGTTTCTATGTCTTAGGCACCTTCTTCTTCTTCACGCCCCTTCACATGGTACTAACATAGGGGGCCTTCAGTAATAATTTTTTTTTTTTTTGAAAGGAAGATTGGGTCCATATTGTGAAGGCCATTGAATAGCAGGCTGGGAAGTTTGTGCTTGATTTGGTAGGTAATAGGGACCTATTGAAGATTTTTGAATGGGGGTAGTGACATAATCGCCTTCCTTTTGAATGCCAATGACGGATTCTTCACTAAGTATTCCACAGTCAAAATAGCAGACCCATATGCTTGCCTGAAATACTGTTTATTTGAAAAATAGATATTCTTTAGAATGAAGAAGCAAATTTCAAATATCTTTAGAAAAAAAGCTTCAACATTCTCTCTAAAGTAATTTAAGCACTTAAATTATTGTGGTTCACAAAGATCTCAGGTATATAACATTATTCTCAAAGCTTGTGTGCAAGAACACAATTTAAATTTTTTTATAGCATTGTTACAATTATTAACAAGTGGAAATGACTCAACAGGATTGAATAAATATATCTTCTTCGATATATGGAAAACCATGGTTCTAAGGATATTTAAATCGACGTTACTTTAAAAAAAGGATTTTGTGGTTAAATAGATTGAAGCGAGATTAGAGCAGAGTTTCCTTACTACAGGAATTTTCAGATCCTCTGACTTGCTAATGTGCATTTTAAGTCTGCAAGGGGTAGAAATCAGTCCTTCCCAGACTCACTTAACCATCAAAACCCTTTTGTGCATTATCTCTGGGGACCAATCTTCCTCGGAACACACTCTGGAAAACACTGTCCTCAACTGCTTCTTCCATTGAAGTACTTTCAGAGAGGGTTTAATATCCTAGGGAGTCTTCTTGCATCTTGTATTTAAGAGGTAGGTCAGCCTGGGCTCAGGATCAATTTTCAGTAGTGTAAAAAGCAATTTCCTCAATGGTCAGAAGCTTTGTGGACTTTAGCTATACTTGCAAGGAATGTTCTGTCAACCCAGCTATTCTTGTAGTTATATTTCATTGTATTAATCAAACAATGTTTCCTGAATATTCTTTGAGTGTTTGGCTCAATGCAAACACATTTCATTACAACCTCAAAAATTTATAAATGAGGATCCCAGCAGAATCTCCTTATGAGTTGTATTAATAGTTTCATGTGTAGTGTATGATGTAATTTCCTTCCTCAAAAGCAAACATTTTTTTTTTCTTTTTAGAGTAGCCACTGAGTTGGAGGCTGGATGGTAAATCTGTGGAGTGGGGAGGAGGCGAGGAGGAGAGAAAACCATCTTTCCTCATTTGAGAGGATGGCTTGGGTCCTCCTCATTTCAGATGGTGAGCAATGGACCAGATATACTGTTCACCCGTAGGGGAGTTTCTGGAAAACAGAGCTGCAAAACCCTGACCTGCTTGAATCTTGCTGTTCTGGGATTTCCAGTTTAGCAGAATGTTAGAACTGGTTGCCACTAGGTGGGTGTTACATCTACTTGCAATAAAATATTCGCTGACTCTTCATTGGTTGGGCCTGTGAGAGGCATCAAGTTCAGGGAGATTCAGGAGGTCCAGAATTGTGATCCTTCTTAGTCATGGAGCGAGAGGAAAATCTTCTGCATTCATATATTCTACTCCTGAGTATTGTGGTGGGGTTACCCATATCAGCATGTCACCGCTTTTTGGTTGTAGGGAGGAGAATTAGTCTGGGCATACCTTGTTTCTCTAGCTTTGAAATGAACAAGAGACTATTGATATAACTAAGACTATCTTTGCAGTGTGGTGGGAAAAATCCTGATTTTTGTTTTGTTTGTCAAGAAGTTTTTCTACTCAATTTTGAATTTGTTAGAGCAGTTAGCTCAGAAAATTGCAATACTTCCGAAGGATATTATTATTTGTTGAGAGGAACAGGGACCTATTTGGAGAGCCAATCATCTTTAATATTATAAGTCAACTTGCAAACTTGAGAGTAGAGATACAGGTTTACTGTTCTTTATCTATCCAGATTTTAATGCTTCTACACACATGAGCAGTACATCCCAGCATAGTTACCAGCCACTTAATGGATGAGAGCTTTTGCCATATTTCTTATGATAAATGGAATTCTAGTTGTGTAGTTCTGCCAGTATAAAGCATGAGTTGCTTTCAGCTGGCAATAGATAGCCAGATAGCCAGATAGCTAGATAGCTAGATAGCTAGATAAATAGATAAATAGATAGATAGATAATGGGACAACCCTGGCTGAAATAAATTACGCTGAAAAGTAATGTGTTAGACTTTTCAAAAATTAGAGAAAAAAAATGGTACGCTTACACATTGCTGCGTTGCTCCGTATGTTGGGCATCTAAGGCAGAAATATCAGGAACGCTTCCCTTTGAACTTGTCAGGGACGTTGAAACCTGCTGCTTTGTAGGTGGATCGTGAAAGCCCTGAGTTAACGGACATCTTCTTGCCTCATAAAACATTGCTCTAGAGACAGTAATCTCTGAAGCTGTGACATTTTTTTTTTTTCATCTGCATGGATGTGCCTTTTCTTCTTTTTTTCTTCTTTTCCTTTTTTACTTACTTAAACTTACTGGCCTCTTTTTAGGCATGTTATCTGATAACATTTGCTGAGTTTTTATGGTACTCTGACAGCAGGAGGTAAGGAAAACAAAAAAGCAGAGAAATCAATCTTCATTACGGGGAGGCTCCCTCATCTACTGCTTGCTCCATAGATCAGCTCTCTGTATTGCCCTCATCCCTAACAAAATGCTCTGTATATAGTTTGTGATAAAGAGACATTGGTTGAACAAATTGTTTCAATTTGACAATTTGCTAATAGCTAATCATTTGTAATAACTTAGTAGATGCTGTTAGCATTGACCAGGGTTTAATGCCTCATGCGGAATGTTAGCACACCAAAAATTGTTGAGTTTGTCAAAATGTCAGTCACCAAATCTGTGATGGATTTATTAGATGGAATTGAGTTGAGGTACAGGAAAGTAGGGTCATGCCAAATCCTACAAATTAAAGGGAAATGTTTCTATGCTCTATGGAGAAATTAATTCAAAATTCAAAAGCTCATAACTTTGTTTTTAAGAGCATAGAGTTAGACCTAGCTCTGAATCCTGACTCCCACACACAGTGTGACCTTTGTTGACTTATTTAACTTCTCTAAGCCTAAATTTCCTCATTTATAAAATGAGGATTAGTACACCTATATAGAGATGTTGGGAGAATTAAATTAGACCATGTATTCGAAGCTCTAAGTGGTAGATCAGGCATATATAATACAACATGCTCCATAACAATATGCATATGACCATTGACTCTTAATTAGTCTGGAGTCCATAACTTGAACTTTATGTCCATATTACTTTCTTTGAATTTCTATTTCAGGATACAGTATAATGCAATGCCCTAAAAAAAGAATATGAGAATAAAGCAAGATAATAAAAGATAGGTACTTTGCTTTTCTATTTCCCCTGGTTCTTGTCCTCTCTCACACAGATATGCAGAGACAGGGTTTGTAGGCAAAGGAGGGTCAGGACAGGGGTAAAAATCTGGAAGAACTATGAAGCCAAAATTCTCAGTTTTCTATGTGTCCCACTTCAGTGCTAAATTAAATATTGTCCTATTCTTTTTTTTTCCCTTTTTTTTACTTTTTATTATCTACCTAAAAGCCAGAAGGAAGTGAGCTCAGCTGACCAGATTCTGAATATGGCTCTCCACTTAGCCTGTGGAAAGCACAGTATAGGGCAGTTTGGTGAGACCCTGAGGTTATGGGCTCGAACACCAGAGTTTCTGGAAAAGCCTGGGCAAGCTTCCAGCCTTAACTACCTGTAACCGGGTTTGTACCTTTTAAGGGAGTTTGGTGGAATGCATGAGGTGATAATGGATGCCTGGCATATAATAACCATTAATTAAATGTTAGTTGTTATTAATATCATCACCACTGTAAGCTCTCACAGACTTACCTTACATCACACATGCCTTGAAGTGTGATGAGGACATTAGAAGATTCTTAGGTTTTTTCCAACTCTAACATTCTGTATCTATTAATTTTTAAATAATATCATTCAAAATCCAAATTATATCTCCAAAGTGATACCTTATGTTAAATTTTACATTTCTCTTTCTCAATACATTCTTCCATAAAAATATCATTTGATTCCCCCAGAAATTCTCAGGATTATCTCCATCTTCTAGATGAGGCAGCAAGCTTGGTCTTGAAAAGGATCGATTACTTGACTGTCACCATAAAGAAAGGCTGCAGAAGAATTAAGACAAGGCCATTTTTTTTCCTATTCTGTTTTGCATAAAAGGACATTTAGTTCACAAATGGTGTAAAATTTAATGATGGCATCTGATTGTCTTAAGAAAGTCATTAAAACTTCCATGTCATCTCTCTAATCAAAAGTCTGCCACCCTTCTATTATTTCTTTATTACAACCTTTTATTTTTATTTCTTCAACTTAAACTGGAGCCTGAGCTCTCACATGACACTTGTTAAAGATTTTAAACAGTTACTTATGCTTTGAATAAGTATTTGTTTTCCACCTATTTTTTTTTTTCATGTGTGTTGGTCAGATCCATAGGGTCAATCTATGAATAGGAAAGGGAGAGGTCAAAAATTAAATGGACACATTCTAAAGGCTTGTTTTTTCCCCCTGTACTTAGAGTTAAAAAAGAATACAAGAGGTGCTGAACCATAAAATAATGAGATTGCTTTTCTTCCAAGACTTGCCTGAACTCTAATTTAATAATCAGCAACTGCAAATATAAGTAAATAACACTTATTTGCATTTTACTATTTGCTCTTTGCATCAAATATTCTTTGGGTTTGGGGACAATAAGAATTCTGCCACCCAAAGAAAATTTACCAGTTCCATTAGTAACATATCTGACTGGATCAAAAAAAAAAAAATTGGAGTGTTAGTGAATATTTCCTATTGTGGTGCTTTAGAAGATACTTCCGTGTGCATAGAAAGACTTTGTTGAAAAATATTCATTTTGATTTTCTTTTTAATTTGCTAACCAGCATCACTTAATTAATTACCTCTGCAACTCGTTTGAAGCTCGCACTAGATGGGATTCAAAAATTAAGTCAGGATGATTTCTTTTTAGCTGTGAGTGGGTTTAACGTCTTGTTTTTATCTGGTTTGAAAATATCGAAGCAGTAATATAAAACCACATTCTGTAATTGAAAGGTACTTCTGCAGTATTCAACCATGGTGTCATAGTGTCAGTCACATGTATTGTTCAAATTCTTCAGATCTCCTGAATTACTTAACGGCATCCCAGTATTCTGAGAACGTTATTTTCTGCCCCACTATAGAATAAGAAAGAACCAGACAGGGCTTCCTCTTCTCTTTGGCAATATTTTTTCTCTAAAAGATTTCCTGACACTCTTTAGTTCTTGACTTCCAGGGCTGTTCCTGACAAACCTCCAGAGATGTGTTTCAGTGCCTATAGTAGTATCTAAAGCATGAAGCCACATGCCCAGATGCTATGACCTCACATTTGATTACCTGCAGTATACTAGATAAAGTGCTTAAAGTACAGCCTGCCTAGGGGCTTCCAGAATTTACATTATGAATTTTTGAAAGACTATACTTTGAAGTGGGACCATGTAAGTAGTTCAATCTCTAATTGACCCAATCTAGAAAACTTCTTGTAATATAAGGTCATGGGTGACCATAGATATGAGAATATTATGGCATAACTTCAAAATCGTTTAGTATCCTATGTTTATAGTTTTCTGTACTTTTGTAAAGCTCTAACAAGTACATTTGTAAATATCTAGTTATCTTTGCATTTGACATTTCAACTGGAATTAGTTGCCTAAGAAATGATAGCAGACAATAGATAATTTATTCCCTCTTTAGAAATGTTCTACTTGTTTGTTGATTTTTTACTCACTGGATTGGGTTTGTGGTTTATAAAGAAGTTAATCCTGACTTTCTTAAAACCTATAGAGTTTCAGGATTTCTTAAAGACAATGGCCTTTGATACTCCAATCCAATAAAATTTCCCATGTGTAAATAATTTCCTGTACCCTCTTTTGCTCAAGTTCTGGGACAATGTCAATGGTGTCTAGACAGTTCAAATTAAGTTGAGAATTGACTAATTATTTAATTATTTTGACTAATGAAAATAAAAATCAATATTTTATTTTCAATACCAATAAGAAGTTAACCTAAATTTGTTTTAATTTCTCAGTTCACTTTGTCTGTATAAGTGTGTTTTAATTCTGACATTTACTATAAAGATTCCTAATATGTATGCTTCATAATGTCTCTTCTAAACTTTTATATATGATATAAATTTTTTTGTTTATAATTGTGGGTATTTACAGTATAATAACATGTTACATTTTCACATAATTTACACAGAGATTTCTTATCAACATTATATGCTCACTATAGTACCCCTGTGTTGGCAGTTTGTTTTCAGCCTTGAGAGTAAGTGGGTGTGTACAAAGCCATCTTTAATTTCCTAGTTTTCTACCTATTTCATATATTGTATGGAGACACAGATGAGGCATTTTTCTCTTTTGATTTCTCAAGTTTAGAAAAATTAATATTTTATTTTGGTTACCATAGCAAGTCATCACTGGACCTTAATATCTGTTTATTCTTTGCTTTTATGAATTAAATTTCTATGCTCAGAAT
The DNA here is from genome assembly GCA_003508835.1 of Eonycteris spelaea. NCBI lineage: Eukaryota > Metazoa > Chordata > Mammalia > Chiroptera > Pteropodidae > Eonycteris > Eonycteris spelaea. Next base: position 5,157,610 of record PUFA01000054.1, on the reverse strand, counting down.
CAACAGCCTAACTTACCATGAAGTCCGTTGATTAAGTTTTTAATATTGGGACATTAAACAAATAGCTTTGTTTCATACTTTAACCAGTTCTAGTCAACAGAGATTCAAGCAAGGTTTCAAACGCAGATCTTAACATTTAACACCTATTGACTAAAAGACAGTTCTTCCCTTTATAATAGTTTATTTTTCATGGCCTCCCTATAATGTATCATATGTTATTAGAGAAGAGAAAAAACTAATGTGATATGTGATATTGCTTGTTTAAGAATTTTAAAGAATGTTGTCTTGGATCTGATCATTGTCTCCCCAGATGCCACCTTTGTTTGGTACTACATCTTTATTGTAGCCTGAGAACCATTCGATTATTATCATTTTGGATTAAAAAAGAGCTAAATCAAGGAAAGTGTCTATGTTTGCCCAAATTTTGCAATGGTAACAGAATCATCATTATCACAGTCAATATTTGACAACTAATTTATGCCAGATATTGTAATTTAATCTTCATAACTTGTGTTGGCTTTTCAGTTGGGAAAAAGGAGGTTTAGTGAGGCTAAGTAACTTTCCTTTCTTGGAATATCTAGAAAGCAACCAGGCTAAGATTCCAACTCAGGTCTGTCTAACCCCTAAACCCAGGCACTTAACCAGTTGGCCACACCCTATGTACAAGAAGAGGCCTCAGTGGTATCAGATACTTTTCATCAGCCCAGAAATTGGGGCTGGAGGTGGATTCCTCCATCCTGAAAATTTCAGGTAGGTTTTGATATTTTCTGTCACATGTCCAGACGTTTCTCTACATTGTTTCATCCATCATAGGGCTTAGCAGCATTGGAGATCAAACTCATATCTAGGAATCTACCCTCTAAATTATGCTTTAGTGGCAGGTTTCTAATGCCATGTATAATCTTGGGAAATTATTGATAGAAAATAGAATTGGCATAAAGAAAAAAAGTTTGCTAAGCCATTATCTTGATGAATGGAATGATGATGAAGTTATAAAAATCACTGGTCTCCAAATTTCTCAAGTAGTCTAATAAACACAATGTTAGATCAACGACATTGAAAACCTAGTGTTCATTAGAAGATCAAGGGCACATAATAGAACTAAATAAAAGAAGGTCAATTTGGATAAATTCTTCAAGGGTTCTTAAATGTAGATTTCGTACCATATAGTTGTCCTTACCAGAATAAAACTAGAATTTGTTAAGGATCTCATTGGAATTTCTTCCAGATTGTTGCAGAAGATAAACATGAGTATTTATTTTGATTTTAAATATTTATTGACCTGTTCAATCTCCATGGTCGTTGAAAGATTACAAAGTGAGAAGAGTCTAAAGTTGCATGTTCCAGTCTTCTATGTGAAAGGCCTCTTAGACTTTTGCCTTTTAAACCACATTGTTGTGGTCTACCCTCCTTTCTATGGCCTTATATTTTTGCAACTGAAGTTCCTTATTGATTTCTGCTGCTTATTATTATAACTTTTGACTTTGAAAGAGGGACATTCTCAAGTAGTTTTCCAGGCATACTTTATACATCCTACTTCCTCTCTAAAAAGACATGTCAGTATATGTCACAGTGTAATGATACTTAGGCCCTTGCCATTTTTATGCCAGGTGGACATTGGAATTATCCCAAGGGCCATCAGTATGAGGAAAGACCAATTTGCCAGGTTAGTGCCACATGCAAAGTGTGTTGAACTGGAGATCAGAGACCTCTGAGTTATAGGTCATACTGACTTACCTTAGGCATTCGGGTCTTCAGAAATTTCTTGTGTCTTTTATTATAACACATTGTTGAGACAGAGTAAAAACATTTTAGTAGGCTTCTGAGCAGATCACTGACTCTAGAGTGTCAGGAGCTGCAAGTTCTAGTTTCAGCTATAATTTCTCCTATGATGTTAAGGAACTTGTTTGGAAAAATGAAATGCCTTATTTTGAATTTATGAAATTGTACTATTTCTTTTATATTCTACCTGCTTCCTTTAAGCAGTTTTCAGATTTTTTAAACATTCATTTAAAATGTTTATGGCTGCTGTTGTATTTATAGTGGAGATCCAGTTTTTAAAAGTTAAAAGGAAATGGTACTCTTATGAAAAGGGTTTTAGAAAAACTGGTTCTGTGACTACAGATCTTAGTTCCTCCAGCCATCTCTCCAAAGGCCTAGAATTTCTGCCTCCTTGTATATTTATTACAAAGAAATAATTTGGGCACTTTGGATTTTTAAAAATGTTAATTGCAATTATTGAAAGATTTGATGCCAGTTCAAGTCCCAAATGAGTAACTTGACAAGGTTATATATAGTAACAAGCTACTTCTGACATATTGAGAGGGTGGATAACTTTGCAACTAAGGATCCTGATATGTGGTAGTTTGGTGGTTTTACCTAAAGACCTATATATTAAATATATTTTTCAGATGCAGGTACATCATTGTTTGATATAGAATTTTATGGATTATAAAGAACTAATCCACTTCCTGGGTAGATGTAAATTAGTCATCTCTGCCCTTGAACACTTGCACTTGTGTGATCTCTTCTTCAAGCGTCTGATTGTATTTCAGTTCTCTAACACAGCTTCTTTTAAGGAGGTACCCCATTACCTTCAGCCCCAATCTCCAACTGTTTGACTCCCTGCTTCATTATTACATGTAGAAGAATATTTGTGTACATCCATTGGGAAGGTCTGTTTTGACTTTAAAGATAGAATACCTGGAGCTGGAGTCCTATGTTCAGGTAAGGTAGTAAAAGGAATGAAAAATGTAGATGTGGATAGTCATACCACCAATGAAGATCAGATGCAAATTTGGGCAGGAGTCTAATGATGCCTATTGAAAATTATTAACTGAATCATATATTTTCTATAAGGAATTCTTAACTTTTTGGTTAATTTCCTTTCTTGATTGATAGGGCTGCAAACCATGTGGGACTCTCAAAGTACGCAATAATTAAATTCATGCCACTTTGTTATTAGGTTACTATTTTTTTCTTAGATTCCTTTGGCAGATAAAACATGTTTCTGGCCCAAAAGTTCTTATTTTAAGGGCATTCTCTACAATTGTTAGAACTGTGCAAAATCCTTGCATTCAGTAGTGGATGCCAAATGCTAAGTATCAGATTCATAGTACTAGAAATTGTGATACACTTATAAGTCATTACAAGATCATAAAATGTTAATTTTATTCACCTTGTGTCATTGGATCCCACCCAAACTTCTATAAAAAATTCAGATACCAATTTCACCACCCATGTATTTTTTTTCTATTTGAGTCTGTGTCATAATTGTTTAACTTATTTTCAGTTACCTACCAAACACCCCATGAAAAAGGCATAGAGCTCATGTTCCAGGGTTACAGATACTAAACTGGCAAATTTGGCACACAATAACTTCCTGGAACTAAAATGTCAATGTAGAACATGTGCTTACTTTAACAGCCCGTAACACTGTTTTTAGAACACTGAAATACCTACCCAGAGGAAAGCATATAAAACTGGGGTCTTTAAAGTTAGTAGATGATACCAAGTGAAACTACATACATTCTTAAGAATATGCATCTTGTCAGTTTCTGTTAATCCCAAGGCAGAGCTGAAAGGGGACATGTGAAAGCCCTAAAGCTAAGTTTTGAAAATGTACTTTTGGGAAGTTCGATAATTCAAAACTAAAAAAGATAGTACATTTAGGAAAATATTGTATGTCTGAAGACCTCAGTATCCTAAGACATGTAAGAATTTGAATCCCATTTCTGCGGGTTGTTTAATTTTTTTTTTGAATAAATAAATGTACAGATTGTTTAGTTTTTACAAAAATTATCAGCGTCCTTAGAGTCTATTGCTTAGGGATATGCCAAATAATTTGAAAGTATCTCTAATTCTTTATCTGTCGTATGTAACATTTCAGCCATGACTCTTTTATTTTATGCTTAAATATATAATATATAAATAGAAGCAATGTTGATAGACTTGTTTGACTCCTTTCTAGAAATAAATGACTCATTTTGGATTGCATGTGAGAGCTTCAAGCTGCTCTAAGTAACAATCCACGACAATGAGAAAATTGTTATATTATTCATCTAGGCAGCAGGAAATTAAAAAAATAAAAATAAAAAGGCAAAGCGTGCTCCCCTAGTAACCGGGACCTTTTATTTATAACATCACTGATGGCAAACTTTATGTTTGCATCTGTTCTGAACGTTGAACAAATAAACAAACTTCTTACCGCCTCATTTTTTGTTTTTGGACCTCATACATTGGTCATTAAATACAATTGAATATACATTAATCAAAAAGGTCATCCTAATTTTGTAAATGATTCTTACAAAAGATTCTGATATTTTCTTTTAGATTAATTTCTCTGTTTGCAGTTGACTCAAAATACATGTTTTCTTTGAAAATGGGATTTCCTTTTAAAAGAAATCCCCTGGAAAAGGGACACCTCTCTTTTCTTTTTAAATGCAGGAAATCAACATCACCTCTGACAATTATCTTTCCTCATGGTACAGTCCAGTAAAGTGGTGGAATCTTAACCTAAGTGACCTATGGAATCTTTGCTGATGAATTTGGTGCCTGCTGCTGTCTTCGTGTTTTGAAGATTAGGGATGGAGGGAGGAAAACACTTTTTAACAAAGAAATTATTTAGACATGTAAAGTTTGTTTCCCAATGAGGAAAGAGCTTTGTTAGCAGTGACTGCCCAGATCACATGATACAACCTTTTGACAACTGAGTGTCTGCTGGAGACGTCTGTGAGAGATGACCTTTTGACCTAGGAAGGAATGCTGTGAAGGTGGGGAATGTACTTTCAGCCAGGCCCCTGAGAGAACACGGAAAACAGTTCCAGCCACTCTGCTTACAGCATCCTAGCTTGGTGTTAGTTTTGCATTTGTTATTAGATGAATAAAAGTCGAAGGATTCTCCTAAAATTATTCCAGAGCTTTACTATTACTCCTACATCTGAAATATGAGTTTCCCTGTAAACGTATGTTGCAAGTGGCTTGAGAAATCAACTATGTTCTTTCCACCAGCTCATGGGCTAGAACACACGCTTTTGACCCGTTTTCATGCAGGGACTGAAGCCCATGAACATTGGTTTGGGGGCCTTAGGTGAGTGTGGAGGGAGCATGTGGGGGAGGTAAAGAATAAGTCCATTGCTCTAATAGCATTCCCAGTAGCCACGATCTTTGTAGAAACAAAAATCCATTGTGCAGGGCTGTAATCTGAGAAACTTTCTGTTATCACACTTGTTCTATTCACCAACACTGATCCTTGGTACATGTGACCCTTTGAAAAGGAGCACCATGTTGGTGATTCCTCTTATTACTAAATACCATTGTGTTTATAATGGCCATTTATATATAGTTACACTCCATGCCCGTTTGGTTAATAGGCGTTCTCGAGATCACTGATGCCACCTGACCATGTATCCTTGGCCCCTTGATTATTCTCTTTACCCTGTCTTCTGTCATTCCTTGATGTCCTCTATGAAAACAAAATAGGGAGCTTAGCATTGCTGAAAATAAGGTAGCACAAATGCTTGGGGGAGGGAAAAAAGGACAAAAAAGCCTGGCAAAGCCTTGAAGAAAATAGGTTACTTTATTTTATTTTATCATTTTTTTCAGTTCCTCAATTTGTCTGCATGCTTTAGCACTGATTTCTCAGCTAGTTGGGTCCCAGGAGGCCCCACTGAGCCCTGTACTGCTCAGGGAGTTGCAGCTGTATAAAATGGGGGGGGGGGGGAATGTAGTTTGTACGAATTGTTCTTTACCTTGGTTTGGGTTCAGAATGGCAGCTGCACTCCGACTTTGTGTGTGACAGCACAAAGGCCAGCAAAACTGAAAAGCAAGTCAGCAAGTAGAGAGACAAAAGCAACGATCAGCTAATACAGCTCCACATGGCCTGACTAATTTATGAGAAAAAAACTGTTCTGTTCATTGGATCAGCACTCTGAGGAGGCAGGTGGAATTGCAGGAAGTTTTCATTGACTCTCCTGAGCAACTAAGGACGCCACGAGAGATTCTCCTCAGTTTGAACTTTATCAGGGTCTACGCTTAATCAATAGAGTATTGGAAAAAGAATTAATTACTAAAGCAGAATAAAACAGCTGCATTTTAAACTAAGGATCCATCAATTCAGTAATCTTCCAGTTACAGGCTAGGTGCCATGAGGATTCGACTCTATGTAATGAGGAACCCGGGGAGTTTCCCCACGAACAGGCTGGGAATTCACATTAGCCTATTTCAGCTATTTGTCATTAGTACAACTCATTTCTCCTCTCTCGCATAAAGATTTGTATTTTATGTACTTTGGATCCCACAAAATTCCCACATTCATGGGAGGGAGCACGTGAAGGCGGAAATCATTGTCACCCTGAGAAAGAGTCTTAACCTTGCTCGGCCCCTTTATTCTCGGAGCTGAGGCGGGAGCCGTTTCGAGCCAGACCCCGCTCCATTGTGTTCCAGGTGGGGGTCAGGGCCCCGCCTGTTGAAGACGCGCTGGTTAGAACCCAGCCTGGAAATGTTTCATCTGTAATTTCCATAATGGTGGATTTCAAGGAGGGCTGAGGAGGGTTATGGGAGATGAATTAGGTTTTTAGTGAGCTCATTAGGAAGCCAAACAGAGTTGAGCCGGCGAGGCGGTGCGCGGGGCTGTAATCAGTTCTGCCCGCTTTGTTCCTTGCCTTCGGGACATTTCTTGAAAACTTCGTGGCGGGGGCTGCTGCCGGTGCGGAGCAGAGGCTGCCGTCCTGGCGCTGACTTGTGTATGATTTGTAAACCTCTTAATTCTTTTTTTTGTTCAATTTAATCTTTTCTTTCTGAAGGAAAATTAGTTGAATGTTACCCTCTTTGCACTATTCACCTCTTAAATTATGCTCATTTTGAAGAGCTTGTTATGCCTGAATAAACATGAAATGACTTGGCATTTTCCCATCAGAGGCACACCCATTTTAACACCATGTATTTACCATTCCTGGAAATGTCTCATTAACTTCTGAAAATCTGCGAGCATGATATTTTGGGCTACTGTAACACACCTCTTGGCAGTCACAGAAGGCAGTTTGGTTAATGCCTCATAATATCCATTTTTATTCTCAACATGAAGAAAGACTCTCTATAGAAAATTGATGCAGTTTGCTCTGCTAATTTTCATGCTCATTCCAATTAATTTAACATGACCCAGATTTTTCTTCCTCGGGCTCATCCTGACTAATTAGTAAAGCAACACCTAGAACAAGTTATGTTTAATAACATTGAGGAACACTAGTTGTGAGTGATTTCGATGCTAATAAAGATATTCACTGATGGGACAGATATTTTATGTCAATTATGGTATGTAATTTAGAAGTCCCAATGTGCTGGTTGGAGTATGGAAAGGCTAGCAAATCACTACGGGAGATAATCGTGTTTTTAAGACTTCCGCAGCACCTAAATAACCCTGGGACCAATTACTTTGTTTGTTTGTTTGTTTGTTTGTTTTTGTGCAACTAGCAGGACTGTTAGCTGATTCCATGGTGATGAAAGGGGTGGAGTTGTTACATTACAAACCTGACCCATAATCACTGGGCCCATGCTCCCAGCACTTACTGAACCTTAGCCAGAGAAGAAAAGCAACCCTGGGCAACAGAGAGGGGAAGAAGGAGTGGTTTCTCCACCTCTGTGGTTGGGTTCTTTTATCACATTTTTGTCAGCTAGATGAATCAATTTTAGCTCTTACAGCAAGGTTAAAGGTGGTGGTGGCGGTGGCAGCAGTGGAAGGTTTCCAAAGTCCAGTAAAGCATAGGATGGGAGTGGCTGAGAACCCTCTCCTGACCTACAAGGAAGGCAGGTGAAGAAGGTAGGGCTCTGGAAATGAAAACAGAATGAAACAAAACAAACAAACAGGGAAGAATTATTATTTATTACCTTTTACCAAGTATTTTCTCAGTGCCTACTATGTGCTGGACACTGTTCTGTGTGCTGGGAATAGAGTGATACGATGGTCCTTGGGCCTGTCCTCATGGTGTTCACCCTCTCGGGAAAATATAAATTGCCTATTATCTTACCTTGATAGATGACAAAAATTTTAATTGACTGATTCAATTAGGGTATACAAATGTTTTGATGTTTTACGAGAATGGAAAATTTGTATAGATGGTCTCTAAAGTCTGAGGCATAACCATTATGGGAAGTAGTGTCTGACAGTGGTTTTAAGGGGTTGGATGTGAACCCTCTCTGCCACTTATTGCTCGTATGACTTTGGGTGAATTGCTCAATCTCTCTGAGCCAGTTTCTTTATATGTAAAAGGAGAATCAGCCCTGATGAGATAGAATTAAATGAGATAATTCATAAAAAGTACTTAATAGAGTGTTTGGAGGAGCATAAAATAATGTTGTTGTTGTTTTAGGAAACATTTAGAGTGAAAAGTTCTCCAGAGGCATATAATGGAATACACTCTAATCATTTCTCAATGTTAATTACTATTATTGAAATTTGAAATTAGAATTGACAAGAATAGTTCCTTTAAAAAAGTAATATGAACAGGCTTTTTGCTACATCCCTATTTAAAAACGTAGCAAAGTCTCCCATTTCCTAGTTGTTGGTAAGTTTTGTATGTGTGTGATGTCTTGGCTTCTTATAGGTTAGGGCTTCTGTTATTAGTATTTATTTTCGCTTTTTACCTACTCAATATGGGAAGAGAAAATGAAGGGGTCTCTAATAACGAGGCCAGATATATAACTAAACATAAGCAAAATGAAGAATAGAAAAAGCAAAGGAAACCACATTATGGTTGATAGTAAAGCTAGAGATATTGCTCTGTGAAATTGCAATTTGATTAGTTAAAAATGGTAAAATATTATGAATTTCAGATGGTCCAACCTAATAATATTCATAGACCATAAGTAATGGAAAGTGCTTCAGGCAAGGCAAGGAGTTAGTGAAATGTTAAAATGTTAATCATACTTGGCTTTATCTGTTAAATGGAGATAATAGTATATGCTTCTTACACTTTGTTGTGGTGACCAAGAGTTGGAAAATATTATGTGAAAGCTGAAATCATGATGTAAATATAAGGTATTTAAATCTAAGATCACACATATTTTTAAGGCTGGGACACAAGTGTCACAATAACTAATCAGGTCATTATTTTCCTAATATTTTATGATTGATGTCAACTTCACTTTCCTACAGAATAATATATCAATGGTAGAGAAACTAGGTATTTTAGTGGGAATTGTATAGATATAAAATGTATTTTCAGAATGAAGCAATCCTTTATATAGTTCTTTTCACATTTCCAGTCATTTAAATAATACACCGCTTTGGGGAATTTCTAGTTTCCTCTAAAATCTTTGAATTTTAACATAGAGACTCAGAATATAAATAGTTGAGGAAGTCATTACCGATTTTAGTAGGTCTGCGTTTTGTAATTTAGACAGTTATCATTTAGCTGTGCTAAGATCCTCTGTTAGGAATAGTTTTGCAATTATGAAATGAAGTTGGCCACCTCTTCAGTGATTACTGGCTGGTGGTAGAAATTGTGTTGTACTGGGTCAGCAGCGAATTCCTCACTCAAATGGTGTCGAGTCAGCTGGTTTTTAATTTGTTATCTTCTCAAGAGTGCATTCACCGACTTTATCACTGAGAAGAATGACTCCCTAGCCTAGTGTGATCAAGATCCGGAAATTCGCTGCATCAGCATATTAAGGTTGGACTGCTATTTGATTGGTGGCTCTGAGATCTGATCTTACAGCAAAGATGTCAGTTCTCTCATAGGCTGGTTTGCACAGGTATGTGAATAAATCTACAGAGAGAGCAAACCCCTGTCCTCCTGGGAAATGGTTGCACAACTTTTCCTCTCAAAGACCTTTACAGTTCCTGTTTTATCAGCTAACAGGGCCTGAATAAAGTTCACATGGGTACTCCTTGAGCTGAGTTGTCTGTCTTCATGACAGAGTATGGGGGTGTGCTATGGCAAACTAATAATTACGTGGCTTTCAGCTCCTCGTCTTTCTAGAATTAGATGGATGGCAATCAGGAGTGGTAATATTTCTTACATAGTAGCAAGTGCAGTTTTTTGCTTTGGGGCCATTTTGAAGTATGAGTTCTAGAAGACTGAAGAAGAAATTATTTTTCTTAAGCAAATGTGTTTTTCAGCCAGTGGTGACTCTGTTTTCATTTTTTCCCCCATGTGAATGCGTCATTAAACAGAAATGAAAGAAGGAAGGAAAAAGTAAGAATGAAATGAAACTAACTCATCGATTATCTGATGTGAGCTAAATATCACTCATCTCAAAATTCAGATGAGTCATTTGGCCATGGTCAGGCATTAGTAAGTACCACCTATCCAGGTTCAAAGCAATAAGGCACCATTTTCCCCACATTCTCCTTTTTGAAAATATGAATTCCACTTCATCTAGAAATATAGGCTGTGTTTTGAGGTTGAGTTCATAGACTTGAGTTGTAGTCCCAGCTCTCTTACTGGCTAGCCACGTGACTTTTGGCAAGTTTCTTAACCTATGTTATTTCACTTTCCGACGACATTAATAGTAATTAAAATACCAAACTCTGAACTGTCCTGCAGTTGAGATGATGCCTATTATACCTGGACTCATTCTAGGTGCTCCACAAATGTTAATTCATTTTCTTCCATATTGTATGATGGATTCAGGGATTATCTGAAGGCATGGATCTGGTTAGCAGGGGTTAGTATTAATTTGTATTTTCCATTTATTTTTATTCCTAAGGGTACTCACAGTCTTTCATGAGTGGTGTCATTTTCTCTGAAATTAACTGAGATCTCCAGTGTGAGATCTTTTTCAAGATTAGGAGGAGGAAGGTGTTCATATTGAATTCTCCAAAAGAGTTTTAAAAAATAGCTATTAAGAATCATTTGTTACCTTTTATTGTTATTATTGGTACTTTTTTTTGTTTTTTGCAACTTGAATAGATCTTTGTTAATAATATTTCCCATAATGGTATTTGGCCAATGGAGAAAAATATTTTTCAGTAAAATCTGCAAAGCGTATTCCGACCATCAACAGGTTTATAAATATCATGTTGAGCCTCTCCCTACAGCATCTTTCAAATGCTGCCCTAAATCATTTTATCTTTACAGAACTTCACTGCAATAACTGAGAGAATCCCAACTCCCACCTCTCTGTGTTGTATGTATACTTTCTACCAATGTCTGTTTTATGCCAAATAACATGTTTAGGGAGATTTCCCTATAATATGCTTAACATTATTTTTATTAACTTTATTGGGGTATAATCTTCACCCCAAAACTTCACGCATTTAACGTATATAATTTAATGAGTTTTGCAGTGGTATACACTCATGGCACCGGCATCATAATTAAGAAACTATATACATTTTCATAAGCACCCAGAAGTGTACCTGTACTCCTTTTCAGTCCATCCTTCCCTCTGTACCTGTCCTCAAGCAACCATTGATCAGCTTTCGGTCATTATGCATTAGTTTGCATTTTCTAGAATTTAATATGTTTCAAGTCATACAGTATGTAGTATACAGGATCTCTTTTATCCAATAACTGATGTTTCTTCCATTGCATCATTATTTTCCTCCAAGAGTATGTGTGGTTATGTGGGGAGGGGGTGAAGGGACAGAGTGGTGGGCAAGAAGTGTGTCAGAAGTGAGTCTCCACTGTACAAGTAATACAGCTGCTCAAAGAAATAGAATAAAGTTAGAAATTTACAAAAAGGTGAACCAAATATGTAGGGCACCTCTGTTGTTAGTTGTCTCTTTCAATCGAGTTGCTTCTTCCAAGTTAATGTCTTTGAAATTTATAGAACATTGAGTCTATGGCCAGTTTTCAACTCTTAGAGACCAAATTCTGCATAGCTTCTGTTTCCAAGCTTTAGCTATAAACCCACTAAAAAACAAACAAACAAACAACAAACAACAAACTCCAAGGAATATAGAGTCATCCATTCATTCAATAAACGGTACATACTACACCATAATGTTACATAGTTCTAAGAGTGATATGAAAAAAATAAAAAATGTGGTTCCTGACTTGTAGAGACTCATATAGAAAAAGTAAAAGAAATGTAGCGGTGGCCTGGGGGTGTGTGTGTGTTGTGTGTGTGCGTGCGTGTGTTTCTGGAAGTGTCTGGAGTTATTCTGATTGTTAAAATAAACCTTAAAAGAGAATTAATTATTTGGGCTAGGGTTCTGCTATAATGCAATGGGATTGAGAGTGAATAAGTATTAATATCAGTGTTAAGGTCAATCTATTTTTCATTAATGCATAAATTTGTAATGTAAACAGTATAAAATCCACCCAAAATGTTTTTGAGTACTTTTTTTATATGCAAGGTGTTGAGATGACATTAGTATGTGGCCTTGAAATCACATTGTTTTGAAGTGGTTCAGAAAAGATTATTGATACCTTCAAACTCAACTATTAGGATTCTTTGTCTTCCAGCATGCTTTTTATATATATATATAATATTTATATACATATAAATATTATATATATAATTATTATATATATATATATAAGGAGGCCAAAATGTGTTCATTTAAAAAAATCACAACTTTATTGAGATCTAATCCATATACTATATAATTCACTCATTTAAAGTGTACAATTCGATGGTTTTTAGTGTATTCACAGAGTTGGGCAACCATCACCATGAAGAATTTTAGAACATTTCATCACCCCGAAAGAAATCTCATACCTGTTAGCAGTCATTCTCCATTGAAAGTGAACTTTTAAAGGGCCCCTGTTTTTTAGTTCTTTAGTACATAGGCTATATGAAAAATAATCAATTTATACTATCTTAGATTATTCTTATTAAGCAGTCATAGTCTTTCTTTTTCCTTAGGGCTTATATGTTGTGGATTACCGTTTGCATTACTTTACAAAAACATACCTGCTTATTCTCAAATCATAGTAGCAGATTTATTGAAAACAATTGTAGTAAGTGGAATGCCTAAATGCACAGTAGATACTTTTTAAATCCTAGTAATTTACTTTTTTGACTTAAACAAAAATCTAGAGTTTTATTAGAAAACTCTGTTGTGTGAAGATACTCTTTGAAAAAAACATACAAAATATACTCTTCTAAAGATTAACAAATACGCTCCAATTCTGATGTGTTAACGGTTTAAAAAGTATTCACCAGTTATTGACTTCATAGGTACTATTTTTTTTTTCTATATGTAGCTGTGACTAGCTTTCTGAAAATTTCCTAAAGGAAATGTTGATAGGTATCCCTATCTAGTTGTCCTAGTAAGTATACATTATTATTATTATTGAGATGGCTATCTTTTCTCTAAATATAAAGGATTTCTTTTTGTATTATTTAATAATGTTGGTTTTAAAGTTGAACTTTTATTAAAATATTCTATTGTTTTCATTTTTCAACAATTAAGAAAGTGGAAGAAATATTTAATCTTTTTGTTTTTGTTCAGCTATTTGAAACAGTCTCTGCTCATACAGATTCACAGAGAAATACTGTATTAATAATCCAAACTGATCAACTGTTTGATATTATAAAAATGTATTGTCCCTATTTTTGTTTTAGATAGTGACTATGATAATGAAGAAGGATCCTAAAAATTGAATGAAATAATTTCTGTTATACATATAACTTGCTTTTTTGCTATTTCTCCTAACACATTTTTATTATTGGTTCATATTTAATGTTTCATTTCACATAAAAGTATGCTAAAAGAGACAATAAGGTAGAAAATCTAATAGTTGATAAAATGAGAATATCATCGATGTATACTGAACATATAGGTTCAATGTAGTTAATACATTCTTGGAAGCAGACTAATTATATTCTAGTTTTAGTATAAAATGTTAAAAGTACATTTTATATAAAAGGACTTCATTAGGAGATTCTTTTTTTACAAATATAAAGGCCATGTCTTTCCTTGAAAGACCTGTTGATTCAGAGATGTTAGCCAGCTATCTTTACTAAAACACTTTACAATGCTAAAAATAGTCCACTTCAGTTAAATATGGATATTTTAAAAAAGAAAATCCCAGTTAGACTGCAACAGAAGGACATTTTGTGTGACAATATTTTGCATGATTAAAAATTTAAACAGAATAACAGCTATTTATATTTACAGTTACATGAGAGTAATTACTAAAGCAGACAAAATACTTAGAGCATAATTTAATAATGTTTTCCTCTAGCAAAGGTGCCAAAATGGTTATTTGCATAATTTTCACAATTTGTACAGCAACAGAGCTAAGTGAAATTGGGAAGACATCCCCCCCACACACCCCAACCACCTTTTTTTCTTTTGTAGGACATGTGGAGAAGAGACTAATATATCATAACGACTCATTTTTGTATAATTTTGCATAAAAATCATGACCTTTGTGTCACACCATTAGGTGAAAGAGATGTGTTCCATTCATACTTTCTCTTTTAGGGTCCATCTTTCAATGGCCAGCCTCAGCCCAACTTCAAGGCTCCTAATGATCACATTTACTGGTTCAAAGATTAACCTTGTGAGAGGGGCATTCTGGGCTGTTGGTAACTTGATCAGCTTGGTCTTCTCTTGGTCTTTCTCTTTCTGGTTCTTTGTATCTCAGGAGGGAGATGATGGTATCTGGCACATTCCTAGGATGACTTGAAGATAGCAGGCTTCTGTGTTTAGGGCTGAAAGATTGTGAACTCTGTGAGCTGAAATGCCACTCTGGGGAGGTGAACAGAACATTAAAAAAGCTTTAGCTGTAGGTAGTATAGTGCAAGTAGAGTCAAATTTGAGAGCTGGGACTTGAGTGGACATTTGTCCCTACTTTCTGCCTTAATAAAATCTGAGTGTTAACTGTGGAAAAGGGCATTGGAGAGATCACTAAAAATGAATCATTAGAGTGCCCAGAAGAGCTTTATTATGATGTACTGTGAATAACTCCAGAACCTACCCTGTACTTTTCTGTGTGCTTATCAGGTAACTGAGTAACAAGTACATTCTTTTATCCTCCACCACAGAGGTTAAGCAATCTGCTAAATTATAATGGCAAAGGAATATACTATTCTGCTGGCTTCCGTCAGTATCCTTTTGAGAATTCTGTGGGAGATTAGGAAAGTAGATATCTTTTCTTGAAATATTTTAAAATTTTCAAGCAAAATATATATTTATTTCTAACAAGAGTAACCAACTTAAGTGAACCATAGGCTAAGAGTACTGGAAGCTTTCGTTCATTTGTACTGTAAAGGATTAGAGGGTTCCAGTCAATAAACAAAGCCATTTTATGGCTCCTGAGGGGTAAATTGAGGGGACTGATTTGGTCAAGGACCAGTATGAGGATGTTTCTGTTCAACAGTTAACAGGATTCAACATGATATGGAAAATACAGGCGTGCAAAACTATACTACGACACTCGGTTGCCAGCTAAAGCCTAAAACACAGCCACATTTACATATGTGTCCATCTGTCTGTTTTTACACTTTATTTTTCCAACCAGTGGGTGAAGTGGTTTTCATCCAAGCTGCAGTCTGAATTTTTTTTCACCCACCACTTTCCATTATATTATATAGATGCATATTTTAAAGTGCATGTTATTTGTCTCCGGACACACATTTGCACAGCCTTGGCTGGGTTTTCGTTTCTCCTCTGGAAGGTGAGCTCGCGTTCGCAGGCCTCTGCGTTGCAGCTGCCTGCGCCAGCCAGGTTGCCTGGGGACCACTGAGTTAGGGAGCAGTTGGTGGCCTTCACCAGGTTGCAGAAATCCTCTGGTGCAGGCCAGGGTGAAGCTGCCTGGGCCACAGTCTGGGGCGAGCCGGTGAGAATGGAAGTGCTTTCGGTCTCTTCAGTGGAGAGCCTGTGTAAATCCTGTGTAAATAGAGGGAGGAGAACAAAGAATGAGCCCCTGCAGCTCTGAGCATTTGGAGCCATTTGGGGCTGAATTTGCTAAATGCTGCTTATACCGCCTGAAAAGTTGAAGAGAAAGGAGCATAAAATCCCCTCTTTTTTTCCCTTTCTGCTCCTACCCCGGGGGGAGGGTGTTCAGGACCAGGGTAGCCTGAGGTAAGCCGATGAAGACTTGTTTTTTCAGTGCTCTTTTGAGTGTGAAAAAGGTGGCCTGGGTCACTGTCCTCTCTTTAATGTCGGAAAACCCACACAGTTAGTAAATGTTGCATGTAAACGAAAGCATTTCATCTCTTCTGCTTCCCTCCATGCTAGTGGGCCATGAACTAGTCACTTGAAAAATCACAGAAAAATTTCACTTTAACGTGTCCAGACAGTTAAGCACAGCAGGAGAGTAAAAGAGATCAGTAATTAGCAAGTCTCACTGCTGGCCCCTCACCCCACCTCTCTCCCCTCACCCTCCACATTTCTGGGTCTGCAGCTTCGCCCTCCCCCGAACCTGATCTGATATGAAGAAAGGTAAATTGCATGTGGAAAAAGATTTACTTTGCGGATGGTTCTTGGAAAGCAAGTTTTGCAGGGCTATATCTCTAAAACAGAATTAGGCAAAGGCAAAGGGCACGGTGTCTTCTTCTTCTTCTCTCTCTCTCTTTTTTTTTTTTTTTTTTTGCATCTTATTTGAAATGCAGGTTTCTCAGTGGGATATCCTAAATTAAACTCCTGGAAGGTAGTCCCTGAAAGAAAATGTCTTTTTACTCTTGGTGCATTTTAATCCTGTTTTCAAAGTACTATATTAAGAGAGAAAAAAGAAGCATAACAAAATGACGACAGAAAATGAGCTTACAAAGAACTGTGTGTTGCCATTCCACAGCTACATGGTACCTCATTTTTAACTGTAATGTTCTCGATAATCTAAACAGCCTGGACGATGGACAACCTTCTCCAACACTCTCTCTTCCCCATTGGAATAGGGCATGTTTAAGATGGAGCACGTTTTCATAAACAGCATATGACACATGTCTCAGGCACAGAAGGATCATCTCTGAGGAGGGCCATGCACATATGTGAACACTAAAACACTGGGCATGATACTCCCAGCTCCCACAGTGCAGGGGGTGGGGAGTAAGGTGGCCAGAGGCTTGGTGGCCACTAGAACAGGTGACCAGAGCCAGGGACTCTCCTTCAGGGGCACTTTCTTCAAAGCAGGTTATAGTCTCACAGGGTCCTAATACTATGTCTAAAAGCTCTTGCTATCAGTTTGTCCATTACACTAACATTTGAGTATTTACTCTGTCAGGGCTTAGGAATCAAAATGAGTAAGATACGACCTCTGTCCTGAAAAAGCTCATAGTTGAGCAGGACAGACAATTAGCAAACAGATAAATGTCAAAACAGAAGAGTATAACAGACATAAGAACAAACTGCTGAAAAAGTAGAAAGTATAGTATATTAACTTTAGTAATGGGAACTGGGGAAAACTTTACCAAAAAGGTTCTTTTTCACTGGGTTTTGAAGATTGACTAGGAGTTTACCTGACAAAGAAGAATGAATGGAAAGGAAGGAAAGGGAAAAAATGAAGAGAAAGGGCATTCCGGGTCAAGCAGAAAGATCCCTTGGCTCAGAAAAATCTTTAAAATTCAACAGGTGCTCTTATTTCAAAATGATACTTAATTAGAACTTTAGATCCACAGAGAACAATAATGATCCTATAGATAATGGATATACCTTTTGTGTAAAAATATGTATCTGCTTGTTTCTTGGTTCATATTTACTTTTAAATGTGTTGGCACCCACTATCTCTTTAGGACATAAACGTTGTTATACAAGGCCTCACTCTTGGGGTTTGTTTCCTGAGCAGTGAGGGCTAATCCAGAATCAGCTTCACTTTTAATATCTTCTTCCCTCCCAAGGGAGTGAATAGAGGATATGAACGTGGTCTTTGGAGGACAAATACCACTCTGCCACTAATTGTGTGACCATTGACTAGTTAATTCCTTTGAATCTCAATTTCCTTATCTGTAAAATGGAATTGATATAGTAGTTATTTCATTCGTTTGTTGTGTGGATTGAATGAGGATTGGAACATTGCAAGTGCCCACTGAAAATTACTTTTGATAATGGTGATAATGAAAGTGACAACAGTGTTGATAAAGAACAGGACCCTGTATTCTAGAGATAGAGAAATGGTGTAGAAAAGGGGCAACCCTATTTAACATTAAATAAAAACATTTTAAGAACTCTATCACTTAGTGTTTGTATATGTATGCTTATGTATATGTGACTACAGGCAAAACTATGCAGTTCATCTACAAATATATTTGGACACTTGTGTCCCAATTGGTGAATTATTTGAAATATATACAATTTAATTTATATACACCTAGGTTTATAATCACATATATCAATATCTATGTATTCATAAATATACCTAATTCCTAGAAATAGATTATTTGGAAGATGTGTATATGTGTGTATACATGTGTGTGCATGCATGTGTGAATGAAGTTAGTGAATTTATATTGTACAAATTGAAAATTAGAATGAATATATTGAGTTTCTATTTACTAAAAAAGAAAGGGAAAAAAAGCCATGTTCCCCAAGATGAGATATTTTTTAAAGTATATATTTTGTATGAATGTAATGAACTATTAAACTTGGTCCAAAACTTGGAGAAGTGAGGATTAGATAATACATCACCAGCTTATCCAAAAGAAGTACAAATGCTATTAACCCAAATACATATTCATTTGTCCTAATTATTTCTTCAAGAATACAGGACTGAGAGGTCAGTTTTAGATGTTTATTATTTGACAGTGTACCAAAATGTCATAGAAACCTTATTCTGTTTTTTAAAAAGTGACTTTGAGGCAGGGGAATATAGCACTTAAATTACAGTTCTGTGAAATGTTTAGTAGTACTGAACAGTGACGGCATCAAAGCCCACGAGACCCTGACTGTAGGGACAGTACAGTCTCAAATATTTGTAGCATCTCTCGGCTCTGAAAGTCTCTTTGGTGCTCTCCATGTAAGGGTCTCCACTTGGAACGCAATAAATCCATTATAAAAATCCAGAGTCTCAAAGATTCTTGCTGTACTAAATATATGTAAATCTCTGACAGGCAATGGCTTGCTTTTGGGAAAAAGGTTTGCACATTTCTGTTTGAACCTGGATGAGCTCGGCCCAGCTCTAGCTCAATGCCAACCCTGGGCCTTAGATTTAATCTCTCCTCTGCACTTAGACCTTTGCCTATAGGATCAAGCCTTGCTTAGATCTGTCATTGATAGCAGGGTTCAAATAAGGTAATGCTTTGAAAAGTAAAAGATGATTAACAATCTTAATGTGAAAATACCAGTGGTAGTAACACTGGACTTGAAGTTGCCTGGTCTCCAATTTATCCTTTATCACATGTAGCTGTGGAATCTTGGGCAAGGATTTAACCTCCTGGCCTTGATTTCTTCACTGCTAAATGTCTGGGTTTTTGTTTGTTTGTTTGTGTGTTTGTTTGTTGTGAAGGGTGGGGAGAGGGAAGAGGAGTAGATGGAAAAAGTTGGACTAGGACCCTTTTGGTCATTGAGTTATAATTCTGACAGGGTGAGAAGGCCACATCCTGGTGGTGTTGAACTCATCATAGCACATCATCACTGTTGGTATCATACTTATTCCAAGCCAAGTAATTGATATCTAAAATATAGACAGATTTTTGGCTAAATAGGAGAAGTAGTGTACTTCCATTTTATGGATTGGGAATGGCTGCCTTAGAATCATCTGAAAATCCTCTCATAACATAGCCATATCTTTCCTTGACTCACCGGCTATACACAGCTATGGATGTGAATTTCTGCCACCAGCTAGATGTCTTGATCTGTGGAAAAGGATGTGTGACTTGCTCCTGAGCATAAATGTAAATCCAGTGAGAGATGTTTCTCAAATCCCTCAAAGTCTCAAACAGGAAGAATAGCCAGAGATTAGATTCAGGCCTTCGGACAACCACCACCAGGGGTAGCAGGCTAAGGAGATCTCCTCTGTGCTCTACAGCGGTGTTTCTCAAACTTGAGTGGGCATCAGAACCACCCGAACTGCTTAGTGACACTCAGATTGTCAGGCCCCATTCTTGGCAATTCCGATTCAGTAGGTCTGGGGCAGGTCCAAGAATTCACTTTTCTCACAGTTTCTTCTCCAGTGGTCCCCATTTTGAGGGTCAGTGTCCTATAGCTTCTTTCATCCTTTTTAACCCTCACCACCTAAAGGTCAGGATGGGGCTCCATTATATTGGCCAGTACATGCGAGGGAGAACAGCATGGCTTTCCTGCAGTGAATAAGGCCCAGGCCAGGTTGCAGGTGCTCACCATGACCAATAACTCCATTCATGGGAGTAAAATAGAATTTTAAGTGAGGTCGCATTTTATTTCAAATTAGAAGGTCATCTAAGTTCAGTGGCTTCCAAAAGCCAGTTTAAGAACTAGTGCTAGGCTGAATGCATAAGCAAACCCAAAGCACTTGTTAAAAATACAAATTCCTTGTCTCTGCCCCCAGGATACTTTGATTCAGTAAGTTTGGGATGAGGCCTGGGGACCTGTGTTTTTAACAATCTCTCCTGATGATTTAACCCACTTCAAAGTTATCTATCTACAGACTTTGAATATTTCTTTCCATGGTCATATGCAGTGTGTTCTAGTAATACACAACTATTTTGAATCTGTTTACCCAAAACTTAGACTGTGCCCTTAGTCAAGGTACTCACCACCTTTTAAAAGAAGCATGCCCAGTATTTATTTAGTTTTTCATCATCAGAGGTGGCAGTGCTGGTGGAATGGCCTTGTGATTCAGCCCCTCAAAAAGGCCCTGATGGGCACCGAGTTCTTTGAAGAACCGCTGTTCCTGGCATGTTTAGAGTGACTGTGTGCACAAGGGCAAGCCACCCAGCTCCTGGGTACCATATTGAGTGTGCTTGGCCCAGTTTGGGATGATCACAAAGAGGGGCAGGTCCTTGAGGAAGCTCACTGGTAAGTTCAGTCATTCCCTTGCCCGGCAATCACTGGGTATCTGCTCTGGGTCAGACACGGAGGTATGCTCTCAGGATAAAAAGATAAATAAAAAACAGTTCCTGTTCTCAAGGGTTCCACACTTTGGAATCCTAACTTCAGATGTTGAGGCGTACGCTGTTATCTCCCATACCTCCTCTGGCACATGCATCTGTACAAGTATACCCACACTTTTTGGCACAAAAACTCATTTGGTACAGGTGCCAAGGATTGCCAACTATCTTACGTGCACACACATAGCCCCCAAACAAGAAAACGGTATCTACTTTCAGAGTTACTAACTCTAGCATCTGCAGGATTTTATTTTACATTGCAGATCACAGTTGCCTTTTAAATTTTTGCTTTATGCTGTTGTTAGTACTCTATGCTGGAGTTGGTTCACAATCTATTGAAGGAAAAGACAGTGGTATTTATTGTATATTTGGAGAGGAAAATTCCTATCTTTATAGAGATATAAACACTAATGTTAATTTAAAAAATAACGTCTAGTGTCTAGTTTTTATAAAAATAAGCATATTTTCCTTTACAATTATTTGTTACACTGGATTCTAATTCAGATATTTTACAACATTTATATAAAGTGGACCGCTTTGTGTTAAAATTCATGTAATGTTCCTGTCTTCTCCAGTTTAAGTCAGGCATCAAAGGATGCTCAATCTAGCTATATTTTTTTTCCGTGAGCTAAATACAGTGAATCATATAGTTTGAAGGTGTTACCAGCCCTCTTTGCTTTTAAGCAAAAGAAAATGCACTGTGGAAGTGCTGCCTCTTATTTTTAAGGTCACCAATTGGGTTAAAGACAAATGCCGTCTTTTGCTGAACTTCCTTCAATTAAGCCATTAACCTTTGAAAATAAGTATATTCAAAAATCTATCAGAAAAAGCTAAATGAGATTTTAACAAAATCCTGACAATTTCAGCTTAAACATATACACAGAAACCATATGTGCTTAGAAAGAAATATATACACACAGGCATTGTTTACAGCCTGTGTTTTTATATTTGGAAGACACTGAAGGAAGAGCCATTCCATACATACATTATCTGAAATGTACAGATAGCCCACATAGATTTCCCATTAAGGGACAAAGATATCTTTATCCATAGTAGGTAGACAGACTGACTGACTTCAAACTCACTTGCAGTGTGGATTTTTTTTTTTTTCCTCATCTCCGGGTACTGCTTTTCAAAAGCGCCTCGGGCTACAGAACAGCACCTCAGATCCCTAAGGCCCACTGCCTGGCTCCTAATAGCCACTCTCCATCTGTGTCACATGAACAGCTGATGAGATGGCTCCAGTGTCTGTATTTTGGAGAGCACATCCACTCAGGTTAAAATGCTAGGGTTGCCAAGGAGCAGTCAGAAGCCATTAGTGTGGGTGAGAATTTGCCTTGCAGCAGTTCCTTGGCATGGTGGGAAGCATATGCGTGCGTGTGTGTGTGTGTGTGTGTGTGTGTGTGTGTGTGTGTGTGTTGTGTCCTTGTGCAAGCAGCCCCTTAGTGTACATGGGTGTGCAGGGTGCGTAGACAGATGAAGAGTAGACTCCGAACATACAGTATTCAGAAGTCAAATGCCTTTTGTTTCCCTGTACTCTGATTAGTTCTTTGCCTTTTTGGGGTCCCTTTGACTCACTCTTTTTTTTTTTTTTTATTATAACAGACGGCAAAGAAAAAGAGAACAGCAACTTCGGGGTCATGCTCTAGTGTTTGGGCAGATGGAAGGGAGCTGCTTTGCCTTGGGGCAGGGTGGTTGTAATGAAGTGGCCTGTCAGTCTGTAAATAGTGAGGGTCATCTCTTCCATGTGATGGAGGGTATCGCATTGCAGTGAAAATGGAAATGTCAATAAAATTAATCTGCCAGCTCTTTGCTGTGGCTTTTCTGCTTCTCTGGTCAAAGGAGGTTGAGGGATTTTTTTTTTTTTTTTTTTTTCGGTGAGAGAGGAAAAGAACAGGTACAGGATAGCCCACAGAGCGGACCCTGAAGTTGGAAGGCAGGAGCCCAGTGGGCAGGACGTGGTGGTGCGGCCCAGTCCAAGAGGAGGGAGCGTCTGGGAATGAGCCGCAGATCTGTGGCATTCCCCAGGAAGCTGCGGAGCGGCTAGCTCAGGCTACATTGAGCACAGAGTTTATTGTTTTAGGCTTTCTTGGACAAGGTTTTTACTTAGCATGGGATTTATGGCATTTACTGCTAATGAATGTCTATTCTTAAATTACAAAAAAACCCATCTCAGCGCAATTCCCAGATGTCCTTCCAGGACCCTGGCTTCTTAAACACCAGCGGGGAGCATAAACTCTCCACTTCTCTGTTTTCCTCTTTCGTGTGGCTCCAGGCTAATGATGTGCAAGGAAAACACAGCCATCTATAAAGCCCCAGTGCTGTCCCGTATTCTTCATTTATTTTGCATTTGATTATGCCACAAGTCGGATCTTGTTTCTTTCCTTTTTTTAAAGTTATTAGTTCAAATATTAATGTAGGGATATGGCATATATTGCTGCTCTTGATTGATGCCTTCCCAAAAACAGGAAGACGTGCTCGTATGAATTTTAAGAAAGTAGGGGTCCTGCAATGCCTTGCCAGAAGAGTTTTTCAGATACATAATTTAGATGCCCTCCAGGCAGGCTTTCAAGGCATTTTTGCCGGAGGGCAAGAAAAAATAACTATGACTGTTAAAAGTAAATGATTTTTGCTAATGCACAATTAATGCCAGAGAAAAGCACAGAAGAGAAAGATGTTGATAGAAACTTCTGATTAAGTGAGCACCCTACCTTGATGTATAACCCCCTTTTTTTTTAATGATAATGATCAGTGGTGCAGAGAGCTAAAAGTTTGCATGTCATGCAAATGCGGAGTGCAGGGTCATCTGAGGAGTTTTCGAGTGTGTGTGCTTAGGAGGTGACAGTTCTAGGAGGGGCTGAGCAGGCAGTGTGTTATGTGCAATGAACAGTGACACAGTTACTGTCACCTATGCAGGCAGCCTAGAATATATAGACTACAGAACATTTAACTTGATTACCCTACAGTATGTGTTCACTATGGGCACGGGGATGCATTTTCACCGAATGGGATTTCTGATGGCGGGTTTCCCACATTGGATTCCATAATTGACAAAGAGCTACTGCACTGTGTCAAGCGCACAATTATAATTGAATTAATGATACGGGAGAGTGTGAGACACACAAAATTAACATTTGAAGAGGCCTGGTTTAATTTTGTCTTTTACATATTTGTGTCTCCAATTATACTTTAATGAAAGAGAATATACCCGCTTAATGGATTTCTTTCAACAAGCTGAGCTGAGCTCATCATTAGCTGCACATTGTTGTTGGCCCCCTTTCTGTGTTTCCTCTAATGTATTTTCATTTTTTTTTTTCTACTAGGGGATGGTTTAGACAACAGTGTAGCTTCACCTGGCACAGGTGACGATGATGATCCAGACAAGGACAAAAAACGCCAGAAGAAAAGAGGCATTTTCCCCAAAGTAGCAACAAATATCATGAGAGCGTGGCTCTTCCAGCATCTCACAGTAAGTCAAGATGAAAGAGAAAAAAACAAGTTTTGTTGTGTTGCCTTTTCCCAGTAAGTTATATAGGCGCATACAGATTTCTTAAAATAAGATGCTGATTTTCCCTTTCTTGAAATCTGATGACTAACAGAACGGTTAAGGTTTTATCAACTATCACCATCCATAGAGCACCCTATAGAAAGATTTTTGTTTTAATAGGCCAAGAATGGACCTTATTCAAAATGGTCTAGGACCCTAAACAGTATAATGAATAAATTTATTTGAGGCCTGAGAGTAACCAGGTAATGCAACTGCTACCAAGGGAAATGTTTGTAAGAAGCTTGTGAAACCATCAACACTGCCGATTACACTCTTAACGAAAGCCATCTCCTCTAGGAGGTAAAAAATGCTCCTTGCCAGATACACGTATGTCCAGGCTCACAGTATCAAGTGCAACTGCAATCACTGAAGCAGCTTTCAAACATGTTATGTGTTTATATGACAAACGCAGAAGGGTTATAAGTGCCATAACGCCTTCGTTCGTAAGGTAGAGATTAAAGATTCTTTTTTAGCTGTTCAAGTCCATTATTTTATAAGCTAACCCTCTTCACTTCTGGGAATAGATCAACTATGTGCAACATTTTTTAAGTAACAATTTATCTTTATCCTCCTGTTTGCAATCGGTTTTATATGGGTTTTATGTGTCGGTATATACTGTTGACTCTAAGACTCTTATGACAAGAAACTTACAATATATTTTTTACAGTGTAACTAGGCACTCATATTTTACTGTTCATTTGGAAATTCTAGGAATGGTAAAGATTTCCTAGGCTGTTTCTTGCTATAATATTATTTTCAGGCCATTTTATTTAGGCTAATGCTCAAAGATAGAGTCACACCTTAAAAGCTGAAGGTCTTTGATTATCCAACTTGCGTGTTGCCATGCTGAATGACATTAGTTACAGTGTCATGGGTCCAGGACAAGGTTCCACTTTTATTTATGGTGGCGGCTGCTGATCTGCTCTTCTAGCAGAGCTACAAAGGGCAAGGGGCGGAGTGCTGGTGGGGAGGGCCAAGTGATAGATTCACATTCCTAAATCGGCCATTTTGATGTAAGGACATTAGTAGCAAACTAAGGTGTATCGATCTGGCCTGTGGTGTCAGGATTAGCTGGGAGAACCAACGAGGCTGCTGGGGCAGTGGTTATTCTTGCCTTGCAGCTATGGCCATTTCAAAGGTCAGGGCCCTGCACTGACTCGGCTCAGAGGAATTAGACAGAACATGCGGTCTCTGGGCTGATTACTTAACCAAAGACAAAATAATGAGTCCTAAGCAAATACTGACTAATTGAAAGGGCTGTAAATCCATTACATATTGGTCAGGGATAATCAGGAGTATTTAATCACTTTTATCTATTCAGGAGCACTGAAGCTGCAACAGCAAAGCCCTGAACCTTGCCATGTGGTTATTATTCTCATCATTATCAAAATTACTTCACAGCTGTTCTTTGCTACATCACCTCAGCTGGAGATTTACTAACCTGTAAAATGTTTTTAATTTGGAAGTCGAGTGAGTGTGAGGGGAGGGGTTTCTCATTTTTAACTGAAGGTTTGTTTGGTTAGAGTAGCGACTAAGAAAGGCAGGGAAGCTGCAGGGTAGGCATGCCACTTTCTCCCAGTTTACCTGTTCAGTTTCCTCCCTCTGTCTTCCTTCACACTCCACTTTTCTTGGCTGAAAATAAAAACTTCAACAGTTGCTTTCTGAGCGAACATCTCCCTCTGTCATCAAAACCAGTTCACAGAATACCAGAACCTTAGAGAATTTAGCTGCTCTCCTTACAAATGAGGAGGCTGAGACCCAGAAAGAGAAGTGATTAGCTCAAAGTCAAGCTTTGACCAGGACCCAAGTCTTCCTTGTCCCCAAATCTATGCTTTTCCCACCACTTTTATGATGACTGCTAAAATCATTATCACCTTTAACTGTTGCATATAAATCTCATAACCTCTGCCATCAGCGCACTCAGCTTCAAAGGGAGGATGGAGTGGAGATATGGAGAAGCAAAGTGCTGTTTTGTTTTGAAAGTTTCCGGCTCCTCCAACCTTTCCAAATAGAGAAGACTTTCCTGCACCTCTTTCTTCAAGACACCTTTCTCCTTCACCACTTGTATTCTGTGATTTGAATTTCCTGTGGAAGTGTCCAGGGCCCTTGCTGGACCTCCTGCCTTGTTCTGTCCTTGTTCTGAAAGGAATCCACACTGTGCCGTGGCCACTGGCAAAGAATTGTGGGTGGCCAGTGATTCCTGGGTGCTCGTGGCTCTACTGTGCAAGATGCTACTAAGCAACCCCGTGAGTGCTTCCCTCTTAGTTAAATGTGCACAAGGCTTTGTGCAGAATTCTCTGTCCACCTGAAAATTTTAATTAACCCTGTCTTTGGAGTGGGGAGAGGATACTCAAATAGCCAGAGCCAGAGAGTCTAGGAAATGGGCATTTCAAGCTCAGTTTTCCTCTGTACTGGCTGAACCTCAGTTAAATCTCTTAAGTTCTCTGGACCTTCTATTTCCCCATTTTTCAAATGAAGATATGCAGAGCAGGCTCCTTTCCCACGCTCGTAGGTTTTGGTTCTGCTCAAGAACATTTATTCAGAACACTGCTCTGTCCCAGCCTCTGGTCATCCTTTCTTCTCTGTCCCCCTTTCTTTTTGCTTTCCACTAAGTGCTTTATTTTTCTCCTCCGCATGGCCTTCTTTCACCACATGGCCCTTTCATTACTTCCTTCCACTGGCTTTGTCTCCCAGTCTTTCTCTCTGCTCCCCTTCTCTGCCTTTTCTGCACCTCCCTTGTATCTTAAGGAAATTCTTCTTGGCTTTATCTTTGAAATTTTTTTCTACCTCCATCCAGACTTCACTCCAGCTGAAGAGAAGAGGTTCAGTAACTTTGATGAGGATGGTCCTGTAAAACTTTTACTTTCCAATCTTTAATGAGCTGAAAGATTTACCCTGCTATGATTCTGAGCTCAGAAACCAAGAATGGAGACCCCTAACTAGTGACATGTTAATTTAGACTTCTTTTCTCCTGTGCACTAACAGGCATGAGGAAGTCCTTGGAAATAGAGATGTCCTACTATATTTTTCTGTCTTTTAATTAATTTCAACTTTCAAAGTGAAATGTTGGCTCTAGCTCACTGAAAATAGATGTGGTCTAAATTATTATTTCATGTAAATTTCTTTACAAGTGCATGATTCAATGTGCATTCCTCCATTATTAGTCTCTTTAACATTATTTCAAACTGGTTTGTTCCCTTTTGTGCAGTATGACCTGTTCTTGTATTACAATAATCCCTGATGTACCCTTTTTTCTTTCTTTTATAAAAAAGAAGCTAATTGAATTATCTCATTATTTTAATTTGTTAAGCAAATGTATTTTGCATCTCAGGATGTGTTCTTAAAGAAGGGGGCTGCTAAGGCTTTGCCCCCTGAATGGGCCATTGGCCCATTTTGACATTCATGCATTCATTAACCAGGAGGACATAAAAGAACTCTGGTTGTATTTTTTTTTTTTTTCCAAACACCCAACCAGCATGGAGCAACTTCTTCCAATAAGCCACAGGGGTCTCTCTACATATGTTCTCAACTGCAAGCTATTGTCACCTATTCTGAATACCTCAAAAGGCCCAGAGAAAAAAGAATCCCACCTCAACAAAGGCTAACTGTAGCAATTGTTAAGTCTTAGTTTCAATATGACAAAAATCATTAACCTTCAGTTTTCTTGGAAGAACAAGTTTCACTACAACTGTAACAGTTAAAACAATCCCCCAAATTCTTATGCACTGCCAGTTTTAGGGGACAAGGTAACATATTTGCAGCTAATTGATTATTGATTATATTGAGGAAAATAAGCTAAATTCAAAGTGGCATTTAAAAAAACAAACTATTTGATGAATTGAGGAATTTTCATATTCAGAGTTAAGCATTTAGAATTTGCTTACTCCAAGGCTAAGTAATTAGTTTCTAGTTTCTAACTATCAATTTCCAAAATGTCTTTTTAAAATCTCCTTTAGAAAACACAATAATTTTAAAGAAATAAGTCCACATATATAGAAATTCAGCTACTGAAAATGTTGTTTATATTATTAACCCCCTCTTCTATTGGTTGATGATTGTGCCTGGCTCTCAGACTAAGAAATCTAGTGAAGATCGAAGAAAGAATCTGTTGGAAATGTATGCGCTTTTGCTGGAAAGTACCCAATGGCAAAAAAAAAAAAAAAAAAAAAAAAAAAAAAAAAATCTTAGGGAAATCCTAGGGAAGTATACTCCTTTCACAAACACATGGAGATTATGATATCATAAAAGTAAGCCTGCCATTACAACTGTTTTTATTTGACTTCACCGATAGTTAAAGAAAGAAACAGCAAGAAATAATACCCAGGCTAACAGTTTATTCATAACCATGAAAAACTCCTCCATGGCAAGAAGTCCTTAGTGTGCTCAATTAGGCTCTCAGGCACCTCCACTTACCACCTTCAAGAGCTCCCCTAGTTGTGCTGCAAAGAATATATTTGATCATGGAATGAAAACAGGAAGTGCTCACACACAAAGACACCACTTGCTCATACCAGTCGCTGACTAAAGGTTTTCTTATTTGAAAACATAGGGATAAAAGCTTACACTTAGGGGATGTAGGACTTCTTTCAAGAATATGTATACAGAATCAGAAGCAAATTTACTTTAAAGTGACACAATTTTACGCAGTTGCCTTGAAACTGCAGATTCTAAACACTGCCTTTTGTTCATGGCATAAGGCTTTGTCCTGTCCCCATATCTCTGGTGGTGAGGGAGAAACCTGCCTCTCAGGTGTTCATTCCTTTCACTCCTGGCCTAATAAAGCTTGCTTTATGGGATTTTGTAAAGGTCTCTTTTTGGCAATAAAAATGTGTTTTAAAGTATATTGTCCTACAGAGACAATGAACCCACGTTATGAGTAAATAGAGCCCCTTTTACATTAGAGAAACATCTCTCTTCTCCAGTGATTATCATAATGTATGTATATATAGACTATTTTGCCTTTTAACTAGTTCTGTTTATCTTGTATAGATCCAGATAGCTTTTTTTCTTAAATGAGGTGATACAATGTTACAATTAGGTACACATGGCCTGGAATCTGCTTCACAGCAGATTTTTAATCTTGAGCAGTTATCCTCTCTAAATTTCATTTTCCATGTCTGTAGAATGGGGATAATTCTAGAACCAACCTAGTAGGGTTGTTGCCGGGATTAAATGAGATAATGTAAAACATTTCAGCCCATGCCTGGCTCTTATAGTAAGTACATAATATAAAGTAACTATAATATTTTAATCTAGTTGAGTGGCCAATGGGAGGCTTTGGCCAATGAAACTGGCCAACTGAAGTTACCACTCACTTTCCTGGGACAATATGAGATGTGGAGACCAGGTTTCGCCAAACAAGTCCCAAATGCCCCTCAGCAGGAGAGAGTGTAGTCTAAACTCTGCCTTCTAGAGCCTTATACATATTTGATGGCTGCTCAGTGATGCTCAGTAATAGCATCACAGAATCCTGGTGGCAATGGAAAGCCAGAGCATCTCGGCCTTCTGGGTTGGGGTAGAAGGTCAAGAAGCAGTTGATTACAGAATAATTCAGGATGCCTCTGCCGAGCCTACTTTTTGACGGGAATGCTCCATTTCACCTTAAAGGGTGTGAGCAATGTCTAGAGTTCACAGCTGCCTCATAGAGTTAGAGTCTAGGCTCTTTGAGAAACTGTGCAGTGTGTTTTATTTGTTTTTTGTTTTGTTTTGTAAAAAAAAGGGGGGGTCACTGGACTTGGATTTGAGCTCTGTGATCTGGGGGTAAATAATTCAACCCTGAGCCTATTTCCTTACCTGACAAATGAAGATAGTATGTATATGCCCTTCTTGGCTGGTTGGGTTGCTGTGTGATTTCAGCGATGTAGTCTATTTGTGAATTGTAATGTGTTGCACAAGTGTCGAATATTTTGGTCTTTTGGTTGTGTGCTTCGATTTTCCGGTGCCTGCGGCCTCTAGTTCCTCATGAAATCACCAAGGGTGAGAGAGTACTGCCTGCCTTGTTCATCTCTACCCCAATTTCTCCATTTGTCCATTTCCACAAGGGTATCTGCGGAGACACTGATCATTTCTGTCATTAGAGGTCTTTTTAAGGGCCTTAAATGGTTAATCATATCAGCATTTCATGGACATTAGTTTACTTCTACTTGGAAATGAATGCTTTCATTGGGCTACCTAATTGCTCTAGGCCAAATTAATACCAAATATAAAATGTTGGTCTTACTGATAATGAGAGAAGGCTGTTCTCACATTCAGAAATACAGATGTGCACTGTGGGGCTCAATGGCTGAGAAATACTTATGTGGAGACGCACATGCAGAACACCCAGCTGAAAAACACCAGCAGAGAGCTTCCCGCAAGCAGCAGAGGGAGGCCACCCCTAGCTTTAGCCTTTGCATTGTTTTTCTGCTTGCCAGGAGAAAACATCTGTGAATTATTTGAATGGAACCTTATACTGGAGATCCTCTGAATTGGTGTCATCTCTGTTTAATTTCAGGAAATGATGTCACAATGCATTAAATAACAGTGCTTGGTAATTTATTTTCCTGTGGACATGCTGTCTTAAGCATTCCTCTTCCCTTGCAATGTTTCCAATTAACTGTAAGCTTGAGTATCCTTCCTATTTCATAATGATTTTGAGTGGTGAAGGCGGGAGATTGGGTGGGAAGAGTGATAATTTTAGAGGTTGCCAAGGTTCAGAGCTAAGGGCCCATCCATCAGGCTCTGTTTGGGACAAGAGGGAACTGAATGTTGGGGATATGATCACCAGTGGCAACTTAACAACAGTGTTGGTTGGTTTTAAAGAATGTCAAAAAAAAAAAAAAAAAAAAAAAAAAGCCTGACCGTTCTGATCCTTAGTGTCCAAAGAGCCAGTGGATAATTTTTATAGCGACCTGCATACTGTAGCTTCTGCTTTTGTCAAAGTTTCTATGCACTCCCTCCTTCAGTAAAGAATAGAGGACATAAGTCAATTCCATGTGCCATCTGTCGTCGTTTTTACAATTTCTCAAATTAAAGAGACAGGCCAAAAATTTAATGTTGTGTTGAATCCTAGAAACGCCTCTAGAAGAAATAAAATTGCAACTAAATTTACTTTGTTTCTCTTGAGAGAGAAAAAAAGATCGCATGCTGCTGTGTCATAGCCTTTTGCTTGTAGTCCCAATTTGGTGTTTAGAATTGGATTATAAAGGTTTCTACATGTGAAAGACCGATGTGTTTGGGATTCAGCAGCCTTTGTCCACATTCTGAATGACTTTGAGGTAAAGTCCCCAGTACAGTGGTGGTGGCCTTTCATGGGGGTGATGAGATGTGTGGTCTCCTTAATGCAAAAACATCTGGTCAAGACATTTCGAAAGTACATCAGACAATCCTGTTTAAAAAGAAGTTCAGCTGAGATAGACTAAAAAATTAAGCCTCAGATTATGAGCTACAAACTGACAGACACATTTTAAAAATCAGTAACAGTGAGAAGGCGGAAGAATTAAATTCTTATTAAATTACCATCAAAAAGAAACTAAAATAATTAAAGTTTAGCACCCAATTTCATAAAATATCATTCTAAGTATAATTGTTTAAAAAATACGTTAAAGAATTCAAGGAGATGGAAAATTGAGGACCCTTGAATAAAAGAAAATAGAAGGCATGTGCATATCTGAATATTCAGCTATTTTAAAACTCTAAGAATAGAATGCCATTAAATGCTGTTTAGTGAAATCCCTGAATATTCATTCAGATCATAGTGAAAATTTCCATTTCTTCATTCCACATGACCATAGTTTGCAAGTGTATTCTGTGGGGAAGTGAAGTTTTTGGGAATTAAAGGCCAGGTTGACTGGGTTAAGAGACCAGCCACTGTCCCTCATATTTGCTGCCTGCTAGGGTCATAAAGTAACCTTAACATTCAGGATTAATTTTTATTTTAGAGATTGTTACTGCACAGATTTCAGAGGACTCCTGGAAATGCCCTGACTTCTCTGTGCTATAGCCTGTTTTTGCAATTTGGAACAGATTATGAAGTGTAAAGATGGTATCCAGTCCCATCACTCCTGTTAAGAAATAGTGATTTGGGTAGGAAGCATTAGGTGGGTTGAATGGAATTTGTCTTATTACATTTATATGCAGTGTACCCCTTTCTAAATTGATTGGCAGCCGTTGTTTACAGTATGCAAAGTAATCACTAGCACCCTTTAAAGGTGTATTATCCTCTTAAAATATAATAGTAATGCCACTTTCAGGCTTTTACATTTGCTATTCATATTTTGAACTGCCAAGTCCCAAATCTGCCAGAACTAATTTAAGTTGTTTTTATCT
The DNA here is from genome assembly GCA_003508835.1 of Eonycteris spelaea. Classification (NCBI taxonomy): domain Eukaryota; kingdom Metazoa; phylum Chordata; class Mammalia; order Chiroptera; family Pteropodidae; genus Eonycteris; species Eonycteris spelaea. Next base: position 5,124,837 of record PUFA01000054.1, on the reverse strand, counting down.
GATAGTGGATAAGTTGTCAAGTCACAATATAATGGCAGATAATTTTTCTTAAACTATAGTTTTACTTCTGGGTTATTATAGATAACACGAATATTTGTTGACTCTGACTTGATTGTCCATAAAAAGAAAAATTACAACTCAAGAGATTATTATTGTGGGATTCTGGGATGACAAGAAATAAAGAGAATATTATGTAGTTATTCTGAGCATTATGGAAAATTAACATGAGCCACTAAATCAGCCCTCTTTCAGTAACCCTGCCCACCCCCCACCTCCCACCCTCCAGTTTGCGATCTGCTTTGCTGTTAATATAGCCAGATAATGAAGATCCACCCTGGATAATCCCAACACCAGATCTTGTTGCTGCTCTTAATCATAATACCTCAGTTATCACATTATAATATAACTATCCAGACATATTTACTTCTTGCATCATTCCCCTATATTCATAAATATTTCAGAATTAATTTTGACTTGGAATATCTGCAATTTCATAACTAATAATTTAGAAAAGAATAATCCCGTGATATCAATCATGCTACAGTTGTCAAATGGCTTATTTCTTACCCTGGACACATGGTGTGACCCTGTCATAAGCTGACAGTAAACAACCCAAGTGTAATAGGGGTGGTGCTACCCGAGTCTTTCAAAGAGAAAAGGGCTTTTATCAATAGAAGAGATGAATGCTGGATTATTCCCTGTAGGTTCGGTGACATGTTGGAACTCTCTGTAAAGGCAGTCTTATTTTTCTTTTTTCCCATGGTGAAATGGTATAGATTCCAGTTAAGCGTTTCAGGATACTACAGGAAGCTCATGAGTTGTTACACTTGTTTTAAACCCCGCCTCACAGTGAATTAAAAAAAAAAAAAGTGATTGGAAGGCATGGGCAATATGAAGTCATTATTAGTCAATTATAGGCTCAGTTCAGGTTTTTGCATTAATTTCTAGGAAAACATAAATTTAGACCTGTGTGGCAAAATCCCACTGATTACTTGGATGTTGATAAAGACCCCTCTTATTGCTTAATCCTGAAGCTTTTAGGTTTGCTGGTAAACCACTTAAGTGATAATCAAATATGGTCATGTGGAAAGGCATTGGTGTTTAATGTGACTTTTGTTACCAGCTTGAGAATCCTTTCAAAACAGTTTGAAATTTATTTATTGATCTATTTATTTTTTGCAGAGCAAGTTTAACGAAAAGTGTGATTTTAGTTCTCTTTGGTTCTTATTTGCTTGTACTTTCTCATCACTGTCTATCCCAAACACCCCCCCCCCAACTCCTGTTCATTAAAACGAATATGGAACAAGTTAAACAGAAAGGGGTGCTTAAATTTTCCTGAATCTCTGATTGGAGAAGGTAATGGAAAAGTAATTCACAAAAAGAATCAGCGCTTTTCCTACCTTTAGATAGGAAAATCTGTAAATTCTTTGTGCTTTATTAAAATAAATATTTCAGAGCAGGGAGAAAGAAATTCCCACTGTTTATAAGGTGATATGTACACCAGAGGCAGCAGAGTTAGGACCAATTTGAAGGTACTTGACTAGGACCCGAGTTTCAATTCAGCCTTTTGCACTCTGAGTTATTTTGGGCAAGTTATTTCCTTTTCTGAGCTCTGGTTTTCTTACCTTGTTGTTTTGAGGATTAGCTGAGCTTTCAAAATAGTCCTTTGAATAGGGCAGAATACTGTGCAAGTATAAAATGGTATTCATTGATATTTTCTTATAATCAACTGAAATAATTAATTTGCTCTGTCTTAGCTCCATGAAACCTGAACATGGATATGGATAAAACACCCTTCAAAGAAAAATTTGTACTTGTTTCCTTTGACCTAAGCCTGTTTGGCATGAGGAACAAATCCTACAGTTAGCATGATATATATCAAGAAAAGGGCAAAAGACCCTATGGATTGTTCATATTATGGCACAGTTTTGTGGCATCATTAATCAAAGGAATTTTTGAAATTTTATAAGCTCAAACCTAACAGGAAGAACTGGATGGTAACAGACTAACCTTACAATAAACTTATTCCCACTTAATATAATTATAACTTTGGACCAAACTCATTGGGGATTTGGACATCTTTGTTCCTTGTCCATAAACTCTTCATCCTGAGAATCACCAACCTGCCAGTTTTTATCTGGCCAAACTGGTGGAGAAGAGCAGTTTTACATCTTTAAAATGGCAGTCTCACAGGCCCACTCAAGAAGGTGAAAGGCTTTGAGAGACAGAATTATCTTATTGCAGCAGATTTTTTTTTCCCCTAAAGATTGTTTCCATCTGGATATGACAGAATCCTCTTTGGCTGAAGCACAGAATATGTATGGGAGAATAGTGTGGAAAGCTTGGAAAGGTATATCGAGGCCCAAGGCTTAGATACATAAGCCAGATATCTGGTTGGGGACCTCCGTGGAAGTTAGAAATGGTGAGACTGTGGTTTTAGAGCTGATGCTGATCTTTATAGAAGTAATGCTTGATACAATGACAATGGATCAAGGTAGGGAAGAGTATGCAGAGAGGTGGGTTAAAGGACAGAATCTTTTTAAAGACTACATTTAAAGGGAGGAAGAGAGAAAGTAATGAGCAGAGATAAATCAGAATAGTAGGAGCATTATCAGATTGTGTGAAGAGAGAAGGAGTTTCAAAGTGGAGGAAGTAGATTCTGTAGAAAGATCAAGGACAGTGATGACTGAAAATAAGCCTTTGGAATTGGCACTTGGGGGTCATGGCCTGCGTTTGAATTCTACAGACCGAGGAGTGAGCAGGCAAAGTTGGAAGGGAACAGAGGAGGAACAGAGGACATTGTGTGGGAGTGGCAGGATTTATTAGCAGAGATCTATCAGGTGAATCAGGTGTGGGAAGGGATCCAGGAGAAAGAGACTGAGGTGTGGGTGGACAGATGGGTGATGTGTGTGTGAGTGTGTGTGCGCGTGTGTGTATAGAATGACAATGGATAATGCAGGGTTCAAGAAAAGGAGGCCAGTGAAAATGGGGGCCAAAGTACAGATAGAAACATGGGTAGGAGACAGACACATTTCGTAAAGAATAAGAGGAAAGCTGAGGGAATTCAGAAGTAAAAGCTTCTCTAACTGGAAAAACCTAAGCCTAGAATTGATGACCTGGGTGAAAGGAAGGGTTTTAGTTAGAGAATTCTTGAACTGGTTGACTATTAAGTCAAATACTAATGAAATAGTTTTTCCTTGGATCATGACTGAAAAATTGATTCTATAGTTCATCTGACTAACGAAACAATTAAGAAAAGTCAAGATATTTTTCAAAAAGAAAATGAGGGAGGTCTTGCACTGAGTATTATTAAAATAGATTATAAAACTACCAGGTGGCTGCCACAGTAGGCAGAATAATCACATGAACAAAATAAGAATATACGAATAGATCCTAATGTATGGAGAAATTTATTAATTTTATAGACATCACTTCAAATCGCTTGAAGAAAAAAGTATAATTCAATGAATAGTTTTTGGTTAATGGTTTATTTTTGAAAAAACAATCAGTACTCTTCATCAAAGTAAATTCCACACATTTAGGATTTCTTTGAAGTAAGTGTAACCATTTTTCTTTATTTAGGGATATCCTTTCAGGGCATAAAAGCAAAGGAGTCATTTTAAAAATTACGATAGACTTAATTTAAAATAAAAATAAGAGCTTTCGATTGTTAAGAAAACACATAAGGGTGAACATTGAAGTGGCAAAAAATTTGTAATATATATAATAAGCAAAGGATTAGTGTCCTTAATAAATAAAATGTACAAATTAATATAAAAAAGTACAGTAGATAAAAGGCACAGGAATAGCTTCATTATCAAAAGAATACAAATGGCCAATAGGTAACTGAAAAATGTTCAAGGTAATTAATTAGTAATCAAATCAATTTAAAATTGGCAACAAAATATTTTTCTATCAAATTAAGAAAAACTAAAAAAAAAAATAGTGTTCAGCACTGTCCAAGGTGGAAGAAAATATCTACTTTAATGACAATAAAAATTGACTTAATCTTTCTGAAATTTAAACTGGTAACATGTATAACTAATTAGGTCCTTTGATCCAATAATTCAGTTTCTAAGAGTTTATTATAAAGAAATAATAAGAAACATACATAAAAATTATGTGAAATTGTGTATAATTATTTATGTTAATAAAACATGGGAAATTATCTACTTTTTTAATTATAAGAGAGCATAAGGAAATTTATAGACTACTGTGTAATCATTACAAATTATATTCTCAAAAATATTTTGAGATGTGGGAAAATCTCTCAATATATTACCAAAGTAAAATAGAAAAGGCAGTATGATATGATGGCAGTTTTGCAAAAGTAAGTATATGGGTTTATGCATAAAAGAACAAATGAAAATGTTAACAGCGATAATCTTTGGGTAGTGAGATCTGGGTGACGTTTTTACTTTATCCTATTCATATGCTCTAAATTTTCTATAAAATGTGTGCTGTATTTATAATACAAGATGATACAATTTATTTTAATAAAGGACCATGCTGAGTAAGGAGGCTTATAAAGTGTGTCATGCTTTGGGAACAGAGGGAGCCTGTGGAGGGGCTGTAAATCCAGATGTAGAATAAGATGGAGAACAGAGAAGCCAGGAAGGAATATTTTAAGGTCTGTGATCCCGGAAATACAGCATCTCTGCTTGATGAAATCCAGGGCTGGTAAAGTAGAGATGGATGACATTGGAATTTAGAGGAGAAAAAGTATTAGAAAGCTCTTTGTCATGTAAATATTGAAGCCTTTAAGAGTAAAGGCAAGTAGTGGGATGGAGAGAAATGTTCTTGTGTGTACAGAAACCAGTGGGGAAAGTGAAGGTAGCTTAGAGGTCAACATTCTTTTGACAACAGTAGTGGAGAGAAATGAGAGTAAATGCTGTGGACTTCATGAGAAAAGTGGGTGGAAAGCCTTGGTCGGGCTAAGAGCAGGGAGTAAGGGAGAAAAGGGAAAGAAAAGTATGGGGTCCTTTCCCTGATTCCGGAGGGACTCTTCCGGAGGAAAAATTGGGTGACTTCGATGGGAGAGTGTCATAGTTCAGGCTGCCATAACAAGTCCCACACAGTGGGGCGCTCAAATAACAGAAATTTATTATCTCACAGCTCTGGAGGCTGGGAAGTCCAAGATCAAGGTCCTGGCCACATGGGTGTTTGGGGAAAGCTCTCTCCTTGGGTTGCACATGGCCACCTTATTACTGTGTCCTCACATGGCCTTTCTGCCGTGAGTGTGTGTGTGTGTGTGTGTGTGTGTGTGTGTGTGTAGAGATGCCTTTTTCTCTTTTTAGAAGAACACCAATCCTATGAAATTTGGATCCCACTCTCCCTTATGACCTCACTTTATCTCAGTTGCCTCCTAAAAGCTCTATGTTCGAATATAGTCACAATGGGGTTAGGGTTTCAACATGTGAATTTTGCGGGAACACGATTCAGTCCACTGCAGAGAATTTTTAGGGAAACTATTTCAGGACAAACTCAAATTTCAGAAAGTCAAGGATATGTAAGTTATGCTTGTGGAAAAGATCAAAGTTATTTTTATTTCATGACACAGCAGGTGAGGGTGATGGCAAAGAGGCAAGTTAACTTAAGAAGTGATGAGATAGAACAAAAGACCAGAATGTCAAGAGTAACACCTTGAGGATTGCAGGCCTTTGCTAATAAAGCTCCCTAAGATACTGTTGAAGATTGAAGTAGAGAAACCAAAATAAAGATCCCCAAAATGTTTCTTTGGAGCACCTGGATGGAGGAGAGAAAGAAGAGCAAAGAAGGCGTGAGGATGATTACTCAGTTGGCTAAAATAAACCACAAATTGAGTTCTTATTTTGATCATGCTTAAGGTTTGTTTGATCTAGCTGTTTTTCCTTAGAGTTCAGTTTTACATATGTTTCAGCACCCCAACCAGCTTGTGTATTTTCAAGATTTTTTTTTTCTCTCTCTTTCTTTTCCTTCTTCGGTGTTTGGATCAGGGAGGGGAAGGACTGAGGGACTGAGGTCGGCAAACAGGCTCATTCCCCGGTTTGTCAGGCTGTGCTCTTGACCCTTCCTCAGGACCTGCGATTAATACATGCTTTGTAGAGGAGACTTGGCAAACCCTGCTCTCCACAGGACTCGATTCATAATTCACAGTGAGCAGGAGGAACAGGGGCTTTGTGGTGGCTTGTTTGCTCTTTGCCGCACAAAAAGCAATGCTTTCTGACCTTCACTGTTATCTAATCAGGAAGTAGACAGTCCTGGCGTGTAGTTGAGTCCTCCTAGGGCTCTCTACAACTGTAAATTATGTTCCAGCTCCCCGGATCTGGGGCACGCCACACTTTACATTACTATTGTGTATCTTAAAATAAACAGCATCGCAAGCTGTTTATTTTGGTGTTACTATGTATGCAATTTTAAAACAGTGGTTACTTAAACAAATGTCTCTGTTCCCAGAGCACTTGAAAGCCAGTGTTTGCTCCTGTGGTTTTGGGTTTTGTCACTTCTGTTTGGTTTATATCTGAGATCCACACTGTGAGCAGTTGGAATGAACCTGGCAGCATATAAGACACGACCTGTTGTTGGGCCCTGCCTTTCACCATGTACAGCTGTCTTTCCCCTCTCCCCAACCCTCTTACCCTCTTCAGTGCCATATGCAAATGGACAAACCTGAGATTTTGTTTTCCCCTTGGGGTGCTCAGTTTATTCCCATTAGTCATCTAGAGCCGCGGTCCCTACCTTTTTGGCACCTGGGACCAATGCTCCTATGAGAATCTAATGCCTGATGAACTGAGGTGGAGCTGAGGTGGTGATGCTAGTGCAGGGGAGCTGCCGCAATTGCAGATGATGCTTCTCACCCTTACCTGCCACTCACCTCCTGCTGTGTGGCCTGGCTCCTAACAGGCCACAGATCAGTACTGGTCCACTACCTGGGGGATGGGACCCTTGATTTAGAGGGTCCATTAAGTTCCTGGATGCTGTACAGTTTAATTGAATACATGGTATTGTGATGATTCTATAACAACTAGTCCCAATATTTATTTAAAATTCACATTTGTACAGTAAATATAGGGCATATTCCATTGATAGAGATGGGGCAAGATGAATGAGAACAGGGGCAGTGGACAAAATGGTTGTAAAGATATTAAAGTTTTGACAGTGACTTGCCTTGTGACCTTGAGGCCTTATATCTCCACTGCATACAGGGATACAATGGGGACGTAGAGAGCCTTAGTAACATATAAGACTTATGTGCAGGACTTTGGTATGACTCACAAGAAGCCACTTACTCATGCTGTTTCCTTGGGCAAGGTATTTAACATCTGTCAGTCTTCATCTGTGAAATGGGTAGTATTGTCTGAGTGGGAGGAGGAACCAAATGAAATAGAATATGTAAAACATCCTATCGCAGTGCCTTGAACAAAGCTGGTACTCAATAATTAAAATTTTCCCTTCTTTCTCCACCCCTCACATGATGACATGGATGTAGCTGTGGACAGTCTGGGCATAGTCCCATGGCTTAAAGCTGCAGGTAATGAAATGCAGGACCCTCAGTTCCTGACCTGATCTGCTGGGTGATGTTTGGGATAGTCATTACCCAGAATCTGTTAAACCATTAGAGATGGGCCACAGTACGCCAGACTTTCTTCTCCATTCCCTGGCCAGTTTTCCAGGAAAGAAGTATCGGATGATTTGAAGTTCTGTAGTAAGTGTGCCTTATTTCCTGTTGTTATTGGAGATATCTACAAGCAAGTTACAATCATCTTTCCATCTCGATGACATAAATTTCTTCTGTTATGCTGATATATTATGAGGGAACTTTTTGGATAGATTTACTGGTTAATGAAGCAATAGATGAAAATCCTGCTTGGATTCTTGAGTATTTCAAGAAATCGAAATTCTAGTGTATAATTTATTGCCTTTTATACTCAGAATAAATATTAGTCTATACAAATATAATTTTATTATCATAAATCAGTTGTGTTAATGAAACAAGGATTTTTGCATATATAGTTATTTATGTTTTCTGTAAAAATCAACACTACTTTGAAAAATTTAGATTATAAGCCTATTAGATTAAAATTGTATAATATAATAAATCTAAAATACTAATGAGATGATGTGGATCTGATTGGTTTGGTAGACATATATTTCCTTCTAAAACACATATACGAGGTACTAGAAGAGAAAAAACATTCTTTGCATTATTTAGATACAGACTAGATCTAATCATTTTTTGTCGCACTCTATGATTTCATAAAGGTTACCATGCAAGATATTTTTAGTGTGTGGATTTTTGATTCCAGATATAAAGGAAAGATTCAATGATCATTGAGTGATTGAAAGCTTGGATGAGGCTTTAGTGTCTCTTACTGGCTGAGTTGCCTTGGGCAAGTCAACCTTTTAAAAGCCTCAGTTTCTTCCTTTGTCAAATGGGAATAATAATAATGCCTCTTCCTTGTATGATCAGGATGTAGAAAGGAGATAATACAGGGCCAAAGCCTGTACCACATTTTCCATATTAAATACTGGAGAAGGTTAGCTCATCATTTTGTTAGTCCTTTAATAGGGAAACACATTTTTAAATTTTTTTATTATTTTGAAGGTGGAATAACTTCAAAATTTTTGGTGTTCTCTGACTTAAACACCATAGGAATCCCATTTCCCCTGAAGGAACTAAGCCACAAACACATAAGAGGGGTATGAGATGAAAATAAATGGGGAATAAAAAGAAGACCTGGATTGCAACTAGGTAATCTCCATTCTTCATTGTTCCAAGCTAAGAGTACATCCTTTCTTTTATCCTTTCTGTGACTGGCCAACCTTATGACGTATTCTATCTAGTTAGTGGTGTTTTTCTTTTTTTAGTCTGCTTATTACTTTCCTAATAATTAAACGTAATTTGGCAAGCTTTCTGTATATATTTATTCTTTCTTCCCAGTTTCAGCCACCTCCAGCTCTTGTGCCTTGCCCTCTTTGATTGTCTGGTTTGACGACATTTCCATCCTTCCTCATTGCTTTAATCTCCTATATGCCACTTGCATCTGGAGTTAAAATAATTGTATTATTTTCTATTGGTTTGCCTCATGGAAAACAACTCAAAAATTTTATTATGATGAGAGTGAAGGAGAATGTACTTTTTTGCCCCAATAACATTAGATGGCATAGTGACAACTGTGTGTTTGTTAAAAAGCAGTTAGCACAAATTAGAAATACTTCACAGCAGATGTGTTTTGTGAAAGGATATGCTAAAAAATTAAACAGAGAATACTTTCCGGTTATAATTTTAGAAAAATATTGTGCAATGAAGCAAATTTACAATTCATTTAAAATCAACCTTTTTATAGAGTGTGTGCCTTCATGATAAAATTTTGACAATTCTGCAATTTGTTTCAGTGTTTCATTGAGGGGGTGGAAATCCATCTGCTAGTTATTTTGGGGGACACCATTACATCAATAAAATGATTCCAAAGTTGTACACAGACTTCATTTTAAATGTGTGGTTGTTTTAAGTATAAGTGACTTAGTTAAAGGTAAAAGTTTCTATTATATGCATAATAGTAGGAATTTCTTTTTTCTTCAAACACAATCCCAGTGTGCCATACTATCCGTCCAAGAACATTTTTGGGCCCTGGGTTCTTACAGACGTTTCTTATTTTTACTTCACTGACCCCTTTTCAGCTACGAGAGGGGCACATTTTTTTTTGAGTTGCTACCGTAGATACAGTTGCTATTAATCACTGTCTGCCATGTTGTGACGTAGGTTCTAATAACATCCCATTGAGTGGCTTTTGCAAGCTGGAGGCTTACCAGCAACACTGGCCTTTGATATTCGACTCACACCAGGAAAAAGAAAATGTAGAGTGAAAAAAAAAAAACCCTACAAATAGAAAAGAAAAAAGAACAAAAACTGGAGAAAATGGAGTGAAATCAAAAACAGATAGCTTTCTGTGAGCCGCTTAGTTTGCCATGGGAGCAGTGAAGCTATAAATCTCAGCGGCGTTGTTTGAAAACTGAACATGAGGCTGCTAAATTTATCATTCATTCTTTGTTGTTTCAGGGAGGGTAGTAGCTGGCTGACCTGGCTAACTTTAGTTCCTGTCCCCTATTAATAACATTTCATTTTTCTCAAAATCAAAATTTGGCTTTTGCTGGATCAAAGGATACCAGGGGATTTGATCCATTGTAGGGAAAAGAAGGGAGAAAGGAGGACTGAGTTGGAATCATCCATGTGTCGTGTAACTCTGGGATTTCTTCCAAGTCATGACTGTGGGGCTGGGATGCTTTTCTTCCATGATAAGAGGAAAAAGGGTATACATATCTCCTATCTACTTTTAAAAATTTAATTCCATACGTAGAATTTAAAAAGCATAGAGGAAGAAAGTTCACCGCCATGAGCAAATCTGGAGCCTGATGAAGCTGCAGAATCCCCTCCTTTTGTTTGCACTGGTGTTCTATGTTGCAGTGCACAGGGGGGAAATAAGGTAGAAAGCAAGCCTGCTACAGATGTGACTAGCTATGAATATTCATGAGTGCCAATGCTCCTCCTTTCCCACAGCATCCAGGCCTTTCTGATCTCCCTCTTGCACAGCTCACAGATGCTCCCTCCCCTGTGTCCCCTCCACTTCCCCCACCTCAGATCTGCCCTCCCTGACCAACCTTTGAACAAGACTGCAGTTTATTTCGATCACAGCCTGGCATGATACAGTGATCAGTGGCCTTAGAAGTGTGTGTGTGTGTGTGTGTGTGTGTGTGTGTGTGTGTGTGAGAGAGAGAGAGAGAGAGAGAGAGAGAGAGAGAGAGAGAGAGAGAATATAATTTTGCATCAAAACAAAGGGAGAAAAAGAAAAAAATGTAATTATCCACAGTTTTATGAATTCAACTCCCCTTAATGTTCATTATTTAAACCAGCAGCAATTACAAGTTCAAAGGGGTTTAGAGGGCCAGCAACCCGCATAATCACTGCCAAATTAAGCGGGACTCATTCGTCACAGGAGAGTACACCCTGAGCAGTGAATCATGCATGCCGTGACAGGCTCTGATTTACATAAAGCAGAAATCTGTGCCCTCTAGGGCTGTGAGTTACTTCATCTGGGTAGCCCCATGATATGTGAATTTTCTTTTGGTGTTAGGAAGCTGACACGACTTCATATGTGGCATAGCTAAATGTTAACAAGAGTTACTCACGTTAGTGTAGACTTGTGTTCAAATAACATGTTGGGCCATGATGCAAATGAAATTCTCATTCTTGAAAAGAAAAGAATGTGTTTCCCTAAAGTTTTTAAATCTGTACTTTCCTGGCTAAAAACAATGAGTTTCTGAGCAGTTGTGTTTCCTTTTATGCCAGTCTGTTTGGGTCTGTAGTTAAAATCAGTGATACTGGTGAGGAAGCAAAATCCCTTAGGCCTGAGACCTAAGCAGGCCTAGACCCATTTCCCATCCCGAAGGCATTGTGGAATGAACGCCCCCTAAGGCCCTTTCCTGTATGGCACGGCGCAGTTACCTAGTGACAGCTGGGGCCAGTTCTGGAAGGAACCTGTGCTCTGAAGCAGAGTATGCTGCCAAACTTTAGAGGGCTTCCTAGAGGGCTGTCATCAGGGATTGAAATCTCTTAGGTCTAAATGATAAAGTTCCAGGACTGAGTTCAAGTGGAAATGTATTAGGTTCAGGATAATGATGGCAGGCACCAACACAATATTTGTAGCTTTTTATCTCTCACTGTTAGGTGTTCTTGGATATTCTCTTTCATCCTTAAGGCAAAGCATTGTATTGAGTTGTCATTTGTTTTCTTTCTTTTGGAGAGAACTCATCTTTCCATTTGCGGCTAAATCATCTTGGTATTATGTCATTCCCCCTCCCCATCATTATCTCTGCCTCTTTTCTTAAATACAGACCTGCATTCACACTTAAGATTTGAAGTGTTTGGAATTTAAGAATTAAGTTGGTAATTTTTGGAGATTACCTACACTTACATTTTTGGGGGGGGGGCTGACTTTGAAGTGCAGATAAAGATCTTGTGGTTTTGTCTCTTGTAACCCAGTCTACACCGCACATATATCAAAGCAATGTGGTTTAAAAAGTTCTTTGAAGCAGATCACAGTAGTTTTTGAGGTGATGGACCCAAGGCACCCCCAGGCAAGCTTCCTGGTGTTCTCCTGTTGCTAACTTTCTAGTATGACCATGCAAAGACCTTCAGGATTTCGCCTTGCATTTCAGCCTCTGGAAAGTTTTTTTTCCCCTAAGCTCTTTTCTGTATCCTACTCCCTAAAAGTCTTCATAAAGTAGAGATTTGGGGTACCCAAATGATGTTATAAGCATGTTGTCTCTACTGTTACAGGTATACTGTAAGGTGGCATTTTTATCCTGGAAAGAGGAGTAAGTGAGGCGTCTCAGTTCTACTTAGTCTAGTTAAGCAACCCATTTTCAGTCAGGTCAAATGGGCTTGTCCTTTAATGCCTCTGAGATCCAGTTCCCTCATCTGTAAAACAGTGATACTGGTTTTTCTTGTAACACATAAATATTCTGAGGAGTGATAGTTCTTGTAATTTTTATTCCACTGCCAAAGCTCTGAACTCATCAAGCTGTTTGAGTTCCTCCTAAAATCATCTTTATTCTCTCCTCTTTTCTGCTCATCTTTGTTCCACAGAAGTAAGATCCTTTCACCCTCATTTCTTTAGGCCTTATTCTCACATTCTTGCTGAGCTTTGCCATAAGGTGCCATCTGGCATTATGAGTGGAAGGATTCTTCTGAACTCAGTGAAATCTCCCAAACAGTTTTCTTTCTCCCACCTGCACTCTAGTGCCCTTGTGAAGACTCATCAATATTTTGAGCCATGTCTTCTCGTGCTCATGCAGAACAAATCTTTCTTTTTTCTGCTTATGTACCTTCATGCCTTTTAGAACCCAAATACTGCCAGATTTTTAGGGTCATGGAGACTGAAATGCACATTTACAGAAGAAAAAAGATTGGTGCACAGGTTTAGGCACTGTAATGTGCCCCTGAAGTACTCAAAAAGTTGGGCTGAAGAAAGATCATTCTGCTTTCCTGCATACATCTGTAAAGTGTAGTTGGTGAGTCCACATAAGATTTATAAATTACTTAAAGGCATTCTAACAAAGAATGTAATGTAATTGAATTTGTGTGCGCTATGGCAATGTTAGTTAGCAGGCTGACAGAAATAGCCATGGGATAGTAACTTGGGCAGTGTATTGATACACAAATATATGTAGAACAGACAGCATATAGATGTACACACATGCATGCATGCACACACACAAATTGTGGTATAAAGTAAGTAAAGGTTTATGGCATTTTTCTCAGTGAAATTCATGGGACATTTCAGTGAGCACACTTTCATTTGTGGGGCACTTTATATCTGGCCTGTGAAGAGGTTATATAATTAGACTCTGAAGTTCAGTTCGGGATAAAAATATGTGTGCTTTCTTTGCAAACGAATTGTGCTTCTCTCCATTCATATCTTCTACCATGGCCGTACCATTGGGAGAGGACTGAGGAACAGGGAATGTTTTAATGATCAAATTCCACCTTTCTTTGGTCCAGCCTCTATAAAATCTTGCTGCTATATTGAGCCAAAGTACCCATCAATGTTCCTTTTATTGGACATGCTTCATATATTGTGATGAGATTATATGCTTCCGTAGAGGTTGTTAGGAAAAACTTAACATGCCACTGATGTGCAATGAAGGAAAGTTAATTGTGTAGATGCCACAAAACTGCATCAATGAGTGGAGCCCTCTGTCAGGAGTATTAATCTGCTTGAATAAAAACTGCTAAACAGGCTTGTAACCAATAGCCTCAGGTAAAACCTGGTATTAATAAAACCCATGGCAATGAATCAAACCACAACTATCTTTATTCACATAAGGATCTATAGACTGTAAAACCACTGGTAGATGCTGGTCTGTACACGTATTCTTCTTTCATATTGCTCAAAGAATTTAAGTCAAATACAGTTATTGAAAGTGCACGTTCCTTTTCAACCTCTGTCATGTCATCAGTAACGAATACTCTCATTAATCAAGAAAATTAACGCTTTTGGACTTTGTGTTTATATAAATTTGTATTTTAATAGAAAATTTTCTTTTTCTATTTGAAATGTCCCATGGATAATTTCCAGGATAATTCTAGCCTGGAAAAGTTTAGGTATAATGGTCTTATGTCTAAGTACTTCCTGTACAATTCAACTTCTTCTGAAATTGGTCATTTGTTAAAGGTGACAAACTTAGAAACTTATGAGATTTCCATGACTGAATTATGTGTAGAGATGAGAGGTAATGACTTGTAAAAGTTATGTCTCTATATTTAATAAGTTAATTATTATTATCTGTGCGGTACAACAAATACCTCCATCTCCAAAATTACATACATAGATATAATTTATACATGCAGGGTTATTTATATGTATTTTCATCTGAAGAAAGGTCTATAGGCTGGATGACATTTCAGGTACATTTCAGACCAATAAACCTGTTTCCCTGTCATGTCTTCATGAGGAGCAATAGACTATTTTTGTGTTTCATTTGCGGGACAGTGACTAAACCTAAAGTTAAATAGAGAGGTTGGCAGAGAGAGTTATGATAAGAATGATGGTATTTGTGAACTCAGAGCAAGTTTATTTTGTGTTATTATTTTGGATGCAATATAGTATTATGAACTGGATGTGTTATAGAATGATGGAAGTAGAGATGTGAGTGTGAGTTTAGAAGGAGCAAGAGATAAAGCCAGACCAACTATAAATCCCCCTGTTCAATTAGGAAGTTCTTTTGTTCATTTTAAGTAACTGACCTAAGGAGCCTTAGAGATTCACCTAGAACAGTGCTGTCCAGGATTTCCCAGGCCATGAACAAACATGGATTAAGAAACACCAAATGTGGCCTGTACATCTCCCTTACCCCCATTTCTGTTAGATCATTAATTCAACGTCTATTTGTTCTGCTTTTACTGAGCAGCTACTAAGTATGGGAAGAGCTAGTGTAACTGATTCAATTATTTATCCATGTTCATATTTACTCTATATCTGTGCATATGTATACATACATTAAGGTAGTATATATTAGTACATGTTTTTATAGCCAAATCAGTATTTTTCAGACTCTCATTTTCAGTTTGGGACCCTTATTAATAGAATGCTAAGGAAAGTGAGGAATTTTTTTTTTTTTTTGGCTTTCCAAAGATAACTTTGTGAAGCATCAAAATAATTAGAAAGTAACTTTCTAGAATATTTTTTTCCCCAAATTGCAAATCTTAAAATAGTTTAGGGTGTCATAAACCCACCCTAAAGGATATATTCTTTAAAACACTTTCATTGTCTTAATAGACACAAACTTTTGTGTAAATGTTTCTCCAGCCAGTATTTTCCCATTTACACAACACTTAGGCATCCTAGCAGTGCTAAAATAAACATTAGTTTCAGCTTAACAGGACAAATGTTTGCCCTCTAGAATTGTTTGTTGATGAAATAAATATTTTCAACCCAAAACAAAACAAACCTGAACTCTAAATTTATTAACGTGAAGGTGAGGCCAAATTTATGTTGAGCTTATGTTTGAGTTGACATTTCATTTTAAATTTAAATTTATGGTCACAGGTGTTCTACCTACATGGGTTATCTTAAGAAATCCAATCAAAAGGAAAAAAGTAATAATTTAAGAGGTAAGGGAATATGTTTACTGATTTAGGGTTCCATTCTCTTATTTTCAGCTTGAAAATTCTCCTTCGCACCTAAATGCGTGTGGCACAGAATGTAATTTCTTACGTTCATTCCTATAATGCGTTCTGGCACTTATGTGATGCTTCACTTAAAAATCCTTTAGCTCTCCCTTTCCCCCCAAATCAATAACTTTAATGCCTGCTCCAAATAAGCTAAAATAATTTTGATAATTTTCTAGCAAATAGCAAACTTTTGCCTTTTAGTAGTTAAAAACTTTCTGAAATATTTAAAAATCATTTTTGACAGTATATTAAAGTGAGTGAAAGTCTTTATCTGAAGATCCCACTCATCTTTTCATGTACTTAAAATATTACAGAAAAATTGAAGAGGTGACTTATTATAGAAATAAGTAGCCTTAAATGAATAAATTTCTGAAAGAAAAATGATTCTTTGTGAAAGAATTCAATAGCATGCTTCATTTTGTGTTTTATCTTGCAGGCTTTTACTCACCTACATACTTTTGCAAACCCATGTAAATGGGTTAAAGGTCACTGTGAAACTTGAGAGGGAATGCAAACCTCCCCGCTGTGGGAAATAGGTAGAAGTAAATTTCAGAACTATTTAGTTTATTGAATTTACATTGATTTTATTTTATTAGTAATTTATAAAACCATAAAAAAATAAATTGTCCTAGAGATTATGCACTATTAAATATAAAGAAATTATGTAAATATAGAGAGAGTGGTTATGTAAATTACATATATAATTTCTAGGGAGTTGGTGATAAAACCAAAAAATAATCTAGCGGGGGGAAAACGGAATACTTTTATTTTAAGCATTCTTTAACGGACTTGCTGTATTCAGGACAAATAATGGTAGCACATAAGTGAATACTTTTCTATTGTTTAATTTGCTGTATTCAACTACACATTTCAAAAACAATATATTTATTGCTAACAGATGTTTCAGTCCACCCACGTACTTCTATGAAGAAGAGAATCTTAGACTGTAGCATCATTAAGGTTTGCTACATAATAAAAAGTAGTTTTCTAGGGTCTGCATGGCCTCTTGGAGACAACATGATGCTTGGGGTTAGCATGTTGATGAAACATCAAGGGCGTTTATCAAAAATACTAGCTGGATCTTTAGTAACAACCCAGAGGTTCGTGGACATTAATCTTAGACGGTTTTCTAATAAATTGAAATTTTTAAGAATTAGAATGAAAAACAGATCATTTTCTAAATCAGTGGTTTCCAAGTATGTACTCACAAAGAGATACTCAGAAACTGTATGAGAATTTTTTCGCCAGCAAATAACAGAAAGCCCGTCACAAACTGGCTTAAAAGATAATGAGGAAGTTTCAAGGTATGTGGTATGGGTGAACGTCAGAGGAGATAGATTTGGGCTCAGTGGTGTCTTCAAGGGACCCAGGGTGTCTTTGTTCCCCCATCCACATGTTAGTTTCACCCTCAGACTGTTTTTCTTCACAGCAGCAAGGTGGCTGCCAGGGCTGTGGGCAGCCTCACTCAGGTCGCTGGCTGAAAGTGGCTCCTTGTGGTTCTCTCATAGGACTCCAGCTCACCAGAAGCCTCTAGCTAACCTCTTTTCGTGTGGGCGAGAAATTAATCACACTGGCAAGGAAATAGGATTGCCCTTAGACCCATCAACCAGTCCTTAAAGTTGAAAGGACTCTCAAGAGAGGTTCCATTTCTTGCCTTCAGACTCATACATTATTATTACTCCCATTTCACACATGAAGCAAGAAAATAATGCCCAGAGAGGTTAAATATAGTTGTTTGGACTTATTCAGCTAGGAAAAGGTGGCAGAGTCCTGAAACCTCAGTTATCAATTAAAGATAGAATGATTATTTAGTCTTTTCATGTATACCAAGCAATCTCTAACCTCTTCCTTTCAGAAAAATGTACGTTCCGAAATATTGTCCAGACTGGACACAGTGCATGAAAAGCTGTACGTGTTTTTGCAAAGCTACATCAGAATGGCTTTAGAAACTTCCAGCCGGCAGGGGTTTGTGTTCACTGTTATTCAGGCATTCAGCAATCTGTGGTCATTGGCTTATCTATGAGAAGTGGACGTAAGTTTTTCTCAGGTGAACAGTTAACGGCTCTCTGTCTTTAGTGAGCTATGTCAGTTGTATGAGGGAGAATTTTTGAGAGGGAAAAAAAAATCCCATTGGTATTGGTTTGAGTGATCACTGGTTTTCTATCCACGTGATAGAAAAAAGGGACAAGAAGAGTAATGATGGAAAGGTGATTCAAGATAGATTTGCATAAATTGAAAGTTAGCAGCATAGTTTATAAACCATAGATCAGACTGTGATGGAGAAGATATAAGGTTACACCACTGAAAGTGTTAGATAAGCTGGCATTTCAAATTTCTCTAGATAGTAGAAACTATATCCATTTGCATAAAGTGAAATTCATTTATATGGTTATCGTACCCAAATATTTTGTGTCCTTCAGAAAAAAAAAAAAAAAAAGAGACTGCCAGGCCATGGCTCAATTTGAGACATTTATTTATAAGTATCTTTATTTCTATCAAAATTTTAATAGCATAATTGAGTTGTTTGGCATGAAAATCAGTAGTGATGCCGAATCACTTTTGAAAGTTGATATTCAAAAAAATTAAATAAATGGAAACAGAGGCGCAGAGGTGTGGACACATAAAAAGAACAAGTAACTCAATACAAAGCATGTGGGACACCTAGGACATGCCAGGATCTCCAAGGGAATCAACCGTTGAGGCTACTTCCAACTCTATTATTCTATAAATCTATAAGGTTTCCTGACACCATAGCAGATTATTTTCATTTTCCTATAGAATTGTCTGATACTGCCCAGAGCAGTGAAGGCCCTAACCTGCTCAGACTGAGTTTTACACTTGAATATCATGGCTGTTGTTGCTAGAATTCTAATCATAAGCACAGAGTTCAAGATGGAAGCACTTATTAGTTGAGAATGACCAAGTTCACATGCTCTGTGAGTAAGGAGAGCCCCTAGTTACCCTAAAGCATTGATCCCAATAATTGTTTCTCTTAAGTAGAGAAAGGGGCACTTTATATATTTGTTTAAAAGCATTTTTCTGCAATTTTTGCTTTGAAATGGTAGGTAGAAACTGCTAGGCATGACCGACAATTGAAGTCATACAGTGGTTGTGGAGGCACAAAGGTCAATTTGAGAATTGCTCATTTACATTTTATTATAGGAAGCAATATTCTAGAAAGGAATTCAAAGGGAGGAGAAGACTCCAAAAGTCTGGACCACTTCATAGTACCTAAAAGGCCTGTTGATGTTAGTGGGAAACACTGATTGTTTATAGCAGGCATCTTATAGAGTCCAAGAAGTAATGATGTTCATGTCTCTTGGTGACATAACTCTTGCCTTTACATCTGCCTTCCTTCCTTCATAAATTTAAAAGAGAAAAGAATAATAGAATCTAAAATTATTAACAATTACAAGATAGATAATTTAAAGTGTTTTTTTTCACCCTGAAAGAATTGCTGCTATTATATTTGAGCAAAAGTGAGGGTTCTGATAAAGGCAAAGCTTTTGGCTTCCTGCAAGGTATTTTCTGGAGTGTTGCACAGTCGCTGGCACAGTGAGATAATACTCAGAGTACACTTGAGGCTGGGGTGAGAGAGTCTGCAGAGGGGGCAGAATAATCAGAGGCCTTGCTATTCTACTTCTCAACGTCTTGGATTGCTCCAGGCTCCCTCCGGGGGGTGTCAAACTGAACTTGAGGAGTTCAAGGCTCCTCCTCCAGCTGTGGTCAGCCATTCAAGGAAACAGCTTTCCTGAGGTGAAGGAGCCCTCTAGGAGGCATGGTATCATACAGTTTTTGTATTAATTAAGTACCTGGAGGAAGGCTCTGAAGAAACCCAACACAATTAAAGAAAATTAATTTTCTTTAATTGTGTTGGGTTTCTTCAGAGCCTTCTTCTATCACTCTGCTCTCAAAAATATGTCTATTAAAACAAAACAAAATGAATAAAAATTTCAATATCACCAAAATAGCCCCTCTTCCACGGCATCTATACAATGACAGTACTTATTACTTGATTGTTTTGTTTAAATGAAAGTACTTGTAAGCAAAAGCAGGCCAAGATGTGACATATAAGACATCCCTTCATCGACCTTCGTTAATCCCTGTGCCAAAACTCAGCAGCATTTTTGAGAAAAAAAAAAAAAATTCCACTCGATGAGAAAACTACTTGAATCAAAATTTACTTATGGTAAAATGTTACCTGACTCATATATTCATTTATTCAACCAAGATTTAGTGGTCCGTTTTTTTTTCTCTCCTGTGAGCAAATACTTCACTAAATAATAGGAGAATAAAAAGATGTTTCTGAACCAGAGCCTGCCCTCAAGGGATTTAAACACATGTAGGAGAGATAAAATGTGATTATATAACCAAAATTAAAAGTAGAAAGTGGAAAGTATCCAAAGAAAAGTGTGGTATGGGTAAAAGTGTCTAGAGGAAAGTGTGGGGGTTGGAGGAAGGAAAGATTACTTCCAGCTGAAGGAATTAGTAGATGCTTTGAGGAGGCTGCTGATGGGAGGAGGGGAAGAAGAACTTTGAAGGCAGGTGATGGGTGGAGAGGGGGAGGGAGAGCATCAGGGACAGTGCAGGGAAAGTAGGGCCAGCAGTGATTGGTTCCATAAAGCCTGAGATAAGGCTGCCCCAGCGACAGGAAATGATGTTGGGAAGGCAGGTCGTTCAGACTAGAAACAACACTCATTAACAATTGTAGACCCAACTGGATGGAAAAATTTGTTTTTAAGCAAAAAACTGACAAGATATAGTTATAATTCTGGACAATTAGTTTGCAAAAATCAAGTCAAATGGATTGAAATGCCGAAAGACAAGCTGGGAGATACTGATGACAAGGCTTTTGTATAATCAAAATGAATGTTTCCCAAAGTATGATAGTGTGTGATTTGTGGTACATAAGATGAATTTAAGTGGTATTCAAATTTTAATAATAACATAACTTAAATATGTATTAGAAGAATATAACTTGCATATCAAACTTCTGATTCCACAGGCTACTGCCATGGATGAGTCTAAGGAGGGAAAAAAACAGAGCTCTATTAAATTAAACATGTTAAATAACTACTATAATGAAAATGATCTGCCCATATTGCCCAAATCCCGATAGTCTTAGGGGAAAGAACAAAATTTGGGAAAGCCTAATCTAGGTAAAAGTTCATGAGTCTTTACATTAGAGTAATGGAAATGGAAACGAAGAGATACATATGAAAAATTATCTGAGGAATAATCTGCAGATTTAGGCAATTTAGGTGTGGTGAGCAAGGAGAAGGGGGGAGTCATCCAAGATGTTGCTAAGATTTTTGAGCCTAACTCTATTAAAATACCAATAACCATTAAAAGACACAGAGGAAAAGTAGGTTTATGAGAAAATAAAGTCCAGTATATGAACATAAAGAGTTTGAGAATCTTTCATCAAGCATTTGAAATGCAGAACTGAAGAGCTGGAATAAGAAGAGATGTAGAATCAGCCTAAGAGGTAATAGCTGAAGTTCTGAGACTGTGACTGAGGAATGTAGAAGAGAGAAGAGGGCCAAGGAAAGATCCTTGTGGAAGCATATATTTAGAAGCGATAGGAGTTGGAGAGGCTCAAGAAGATATCAGAGAGCTAAGAGGAGAAATGAGAAAACACAGGCTCTTGAAACATCATTCCAAGCTTGAGTCCCTAGTGCAGCCCTGTGGTTGGCATAAGATAGTTGCTAAATAAATACTAATGAAAAAGAAATGCATAATCAACAGAATTGAGAACCTACAGAGAGGTTGAGGGGCAAAAGGGAGAAAATACCATTGAATTTTGCCCTAAGGAAGTCATTGGTGACCTTTGGGTCTGTAGAGTCTCAGTGGAATGACAAGGGCAGAAGCCAGATTGCAAGGCGAGAAAGACAGAGTGGGGGGTCCGGAAGTGGACCCTTCATTCAAGAGTGTGAAAATAGAATGCTAGTTTGAGGGGTATCAGGGTTGAGGGAAAAAAATTCTTTTTTAAAGAAAAAGGTATGCTCCAACATATTTATAAACAAAGAAAAATAATCTAGTAGCAGGGAGGAGATTAGAAGTTCAAGGGGTGGAGTTGGGGGCAGGGAGAACAAATTAGTGGGAAAAAGAAACAACCAAAAAAGGAAGAAGTGAAGAAGTCAAAGGCACACATGAAGAGATTGGCATTGGTGATGTGGAGGAACAGTTCTTTCTCTGGGCGAGAAGACATACAATTAGTGATATGAAGAGGAGAGAAAAAGAGGAAGCTGCTTGTATTAGGTGGAGGTAGTTATTCTGTATAAGTAGTGAGGTCATCTTCCACCAGTGAAGGGGCAGGACAGGATTTGTTTCTTCACAGATGTGGCAATTCTCAGTGCAAAGAATGTGGAGGAAACTGAGGGACGTGTGCAAAGACTCAACTTCTTCAATAGCTCTTAGCCATTAAAAGCTGAAGGGTAGGTAAGTTTTCTGCACAGAGGTTGAGATTGACAGGTTCCTCTGTCCTAATAAAGATCTGAAGAACTTATTTTATATTTAATTTAGTTCAAGTGTCATCAAGCAGGTAGTGGAGGAGGTAGCCCTAGGTTTCTGTTTCTCCGAGTACCCTACGTAGTTATTTTTCAATGACTGTAAGTGGGTTCTATTAATTGAGTGCATCCAATTGAGAGACTGAGGCACGAAGACACTATTGGTTCTGAAAATGAGGTGGCTGCCTTAGGTGCCATACAAAATTTGCTCCTTTTTTATTTCTTCTGACATTTAAGGATCTTTCTTGCTAGACTACTTGAAGACAAAAAGCCAGGGATTCACCTTGTTTCCATGTGGGAGATAGGAAGGACACTGCGTATGGAGTCTGACAGTCCTGGGTCTGATGACTCTGACTTACCAAACGTGTGACACAATCTCTGTATTCTCATCTGTATAAAAGGGCTTATAGAAATTTAAACATGGGGTTTAAAACTTAACATTCACAGTAATGTTACTATGAAGACTAAATTAAATAAAAGTGCTCACTATAGTGCCAAGCACATAGTAGTTGTTCAATAAATGGAAGCTAAATTATTTTCCACAGTTATTACTCCAGTTCTACAGTTATTCTGTGATAGATTTTCACAGAATAGCTTCTGAATGAATTCTGCATGTATTTGACTTTGGAAAAGTATTTTAATGGTAAATTAATGGTTACAAGGAAAGAAAAGTACTTGTCACATGGTTAGATGAATGAAAACCTTGGCCCTGTTTTCTTAAAAATGAAAACTGCCACAGGTTAGTTAAGTTGCCTACCATAGGCTGGGATTGCTATTCGGAGAGCGTCAGCATCCTTATTCAGTGTTCCTCTTCTGAGTGCCCTTTACTTTGCCCATCTTGCTGGGCTCGGTACTAATCTCCTTCCCCCAATCAGGCAAACTAAGTGTCACTGTTACGTTTTCCTTCTATTAGAAGAGGAAGCCATTGATGCCTAAGAGTCTGCAAGACTCTGATGAAGTTGTCGTGGTGCCCATGGCTGTTGTTCATCTCTGTGCCCCGTGGCTATTCATCTCTGTGTCCCCAGTGCCTGACACAGACCATGGCACATGCTAGACACTCTGTATATATTAGATAAATGAATCAATGTGGTCCTCGTGAACATGATGAAAAGTCATGGACTGGTCAGAGTTCAGTCAGATGGTTTTGTTAAAGTCATTACCAATAGATTACAACACAATATCCAGAGTGATAGAAGTCATGTATAATGTGGTCCACACTGGCTTTGGACTGTGGTACCAGTTATGGGCTCCACCTTTTAAGGGGGACATTGACAACCTGTCAAATGCCAAAGCCCATCTTGATGAAATTGGCTGTTATGGTGATTTGCTTCAAAGGCCTGTGATATGAGGAATGGCCTAAAGAAACAGGGGATGTTTGAAATTGGAGATGAGAACATTTAGGGGGACAGTACAGCTGCCTTTAAGTGTTGGAAGGATTGTCATGTGGAAGAAGGAAACTAGGCTTGCTCTGTGACATGACTGAGGACAAGATAGGGCTCAGTGACGGTGCAGGGCTGTAGGTTTCAGCTTAACATCAGTCAGCACTGTCTAAGTACCAGGATAAGCTACCTGCGAGGTGGCAGGGTTCACCTTCCTAAATACACTGAAGCCGGGTATGTTTTGTTCCTGGGCATGTGTGTTAGAAAGGAATCAACAATTGACTGAGACACTGGACTCCCCCGTGACACCTGGACTCCCTATACCTTTCCTAACTCAGAGCGAATATATAGCAAAATACGATGTATGCCTCAAAAAAGGTGGAATATAGTTGTTTGCAGACAAACAATAAAAATTAACCTAGAAAGATAAAGAGCTTTTCAGCCCAGTATGTTTGTTTTATAATGTTTTAAAAGAATCATTAGCTAAATTTCATTCTTAGCCTTAATCAGATTCTCTGATTAAGAATTCTTCAAGCACTCCACAAAGTAAGCAGTCTTTCCTCTCACATCTGGCAATTTTCGTCAAGAGAGCAACATGCTCAAGGCATAGCTCAAAATAGAACCTAAATTTCCCCGACTTCTAAATCCCTGGGCTATCTCTCTACAACACTTCTTATCCTGAACTTTCCAGAGGCTGTTCGAATTCACCCTTCCAGCCCTGGAGGGCGTCTTTTTTTTTCAGTGATTCACAACTCTATTTGACTGTCCAGTTTCTGGAGGGTTAGAGAACTTGACAAGTAAAACCTCTGTGACTAAATAGCAAGGGGAAGGCTGGATGCAAAGATATATTAGGTAGGATTACTCCCATTTCTGGATTGATTCTTAGTTTTAGCTCAGAAGACAAAGGGATGAAATCATGCAGTTTGGAGGTCTTGGTCATTAATCATAAGAAACCAGTCAGCTCTCAGCTCCCAAGCTGGTATAAAAGTCAGGTCATCCACAGAGCTTCCATTCCTTTTCCATCTCGCCCATGCCTTTTATTTAGTGATTCCATTTTGTGTCACAATACTTGGCTTGCTAATAAGAATCAAACAGTGTCTGCATTCTTGGAGGAAATCTTGGTAAAGTTTTGCAGGTTCTCTTCAATTCCCTGACTTCACCTTGAAGGAACATATAATGAGACTGAGAATCCACTATTGCCAAATGGTATACAACAGCAAAAATTCAAGCAGTATTTACATTCAAGTTTTCCTCTAAGAACTCATTTACATTATTAATTATTAATTATCCAAATTTTGGATAAAAAGGAGGGATATAGTTCAATCAGTGGTAGTTCTGCAAATTGTCACCAAGAACCATTGGTTCCCCGAGGCCGATGACTGCTCTGCATTCTTCCAGTGTAGACACCCAGAGCTGCTGAAAAGAATTGAGACGCTTGTCAACAGAATGGAAAGCTGGCCTTCATCAAAACAATTTTAGTCTGTGAGACTAATGACCTTTACTTGCTGTTTGTTTTAGTTTGGAACTAAATGAGAAAATTTGTTTTAGATAACAGTAGCTTGGTCTTCCTTTCCCAAGTATTTTATTGGAAAAAGCCAAGTAGCACAATTGTTAACCAGTATTTTAAAAATATATATGTAACAGACTAGCGGAAGTGGTTAACTAGCCCAGAAATCTAACTTCGGAATGGATAAAGAAAAATAATAATAATAAAAAGCATCAGGTCTAAGGAGAAAAATGCCCATTGTTTGCTCACATTAACACAATAATTATAGTCCCACATGATAAAATACATTTCTAAGTGCTGCTTGCTTCAGCTTCTTTCTTTCTTCTTTCTTCTCTTCTTTTTTTTTTTTTTTTTAAATAGCTGTAAACTGAGCTAGCTTATGAAAGTCTCTAGGGGACAGGATAGGGTCACCCTTGTTTCCTGTTCAGCTTTGCTGAAGGAAAGAAAAAAAATCTAATGAAAGAAAAGAACGTAATGGTTTTGCAATTCAGGTAAAAGGTTTAGAGGAGTTCAAAGATCAATTAATTTTTAAATCTTGATCATTGAATTTCTTTTCTGAAGAGCAAACAAATTCTTGGTTTAGAAGACTTAGAAATCCACAACTCAACATGTAAATATAAACAAGAGATGTTCAATAGAGAACATTAAAACTCTATTGGAGAAAATAAAAGTTAGGTGGTTTTTCATTTATCTAAAGCACTTTAGTAGTCCATTTGAAGTGGCATATAATTTTTTAAAATATGCATGGCTATGAGCTTCTTGGTTAATGTCCATGGATGGGAATGTATGGAAATGTTTAAAGTGTTTAAGTAAAAATATCAAATAGGCTTTACATAAACCACCAGATAATTTACAGACATTTGCAGCACTGACCACTTGCCTGCAGCTCCACATCAGGGTGGAGAACAGAGACGTTCATTGCATCCTTGTGAAGCAGTGAAATTTCTGTAAGTCGTGATCTGCTGGCATGTAATAACTCGATCTGCTTCATGCAGACAAAATATATTAAAAGTATGGACGAGTGAAGTTTGCGCCCAGGGAAAAGGCGAGATAATGCATTGAAATTGTTCAGAGGTAGTTAGATGCCTAATGGTCTAATATGTGAGCTATGTGAGGTCTGGGGTCTGGTTCTCATAAATTCTGGCTAGACTGATCCTGTAATTTCAAGCAAAGGATAAAAGCGTTAGCCAGAATCATCAGTGTTCAAGGTCCATGATGCTGGATATTATTCATGTAAAGATTTTAAAAAAAAAAAAACACTTTAAAAGGGATGCCATAGAGTATAATTTATGGTTCTGTGTGTTTGTGTTTGAAAATATGCACACCTACATGCATGCTATAAGCCATTTAATGAAATAAATTAACTTGGAATTTATAGAAAACTTCCACACTTTTTCATGATGGGATATGATTTTTGATATAATATAATAATGTGCTACATGAACAACCATGTAGTATCTAATTATTTCAACTTCAAACTGACATATCTATGTTTAAATTGGAGTAAAAAACATGTTTGTAATAAAAATTTACCATTACGAATGGAATAATTTAAAACCAATTTGGTCGGATTCAGGAGTGATTAGAGGAAAAAGTTCCCAAGACATTTGGGTACCTTATAAATGATTTCACAAAATATGCTAAGACTATCCTACCAATTATGTCAGCAGAATACAGAATCCTCAGCTTTGAAAAGAAAATTCTCTAAGACCTGAGCTGTTGAAATTAGGTAGATGGTGGTTATGAAAACCCTTGATAACTTCTTCCTTTACATAATTTATTTCATCATGGGGGTAGAAGTTTTGAACTTTTCATTTGCAGTCTCTTTTCTTTTTTTAACTAGTTCGCTTATGTTTGAGTCTACAGTATATTTATACAGTCTTTCCTGCCAGAATCGTTGACAGTATTTTTAAATGCTTTCCCTCATTGCCTAGTTATACCAAGTACCACTCTCCTTAAGTTCTCAAAACTATACCACCCACACATATCATGAATAGAGATGTGCATACTTTTTTTTCTTTTGTAAAACAAAGTGTTCAGTCTAAAATTACTTTGGCTTTAATGTGACCCTGAAATCATCTCGGCTTCATACCTATGGAAGCAGCTAGTGTAAGCTTCTATTTGATCCTGGTGACAAGGCTATCATTCTAAAAATTTGTTAATAAAAATGCCTGCATTTACATCTATCATCTATCTCTCTATAATTATATAATCTTTCTCTGTTAGTACCATACTTTAAAGCTTTCTGATATTCTATAAGCTCAGTAGAAAATCCCTTTGGGCAGAAAAATTGTTGAACTAGTCTTCTGAGTTTACTTGAAGACATTTGTAGATTCAGTTACATTTGATTACTTGAGTTTGACTTTTCAAATTGCTGAAAATGCTTAGCCCCAAATTATCCTGCTTGGCAGTGTAGCACCCATAAACAACTATACAAATACTTTCTGTTAGATATTACGAGGTGATATTTGTTATGTACAAATGAGGAAACCAGTCTCAAATATTTAGATGATCTTTAAAATAGTGTTTTAAACCATCATATTACAAAATTTGCATCACTCTGCTGACTTTTACTCTTTTGTTTTTTATAACCACGTGCTTACATTTCACTTATTTTTTAATTTAAGGAAATATACTCAGAGTTCCATCTAAGTCAGTTTATAAGGAGAATTGTAAGGAATCACATTGCTATTTATCCTTACATCTTGATGCCCATTAGACTTTGGACAAATGGGTTGTTACTTTAAATAGAAATATATGAATTATTTAAATCTGGAATAATTGAACTCTTTCGTGAGTTTCTTCCTATACTATTTGGAAGAAAATCTGAGCAACAACTTAGCTAATTCTCATTTTGAATAATTTTTATTGGTGTGTCTATCCTTTCATAACCCTGCCTACCAGTGGCATTTTGCTGCCAGTTTATGAATATAAGATGATTCTATGGCAATCTTCAGCTATAGATAATTTGCAAGAATTAGTGGTAGAGTCAGGTTAGTTAACTTTCCCTTATATGTTCTGTCCATTAGGGAGACTCATAGTTTTAACAGGAAGGGTAGGTACTAGAAATTTGGAATTAGTTTACATTTTTTATCTAAAGTTAGGTAATATGATTACCTTTTGATTATTCCAATTCTAACATCTCAAGGCAAAATTCAAAATCCGTGCTAGAAAACCTGAGTAGATTTCTCTCACCATCCCCTTCACTCCCCCTTGTTCTCATTCTCCAAATCTTTTCCAGATTGTTTGCAAAATGAAATTATCTAATTTCACGAGTATTTGTTCTGAGAAAGTACTACGCTCTGGCAGAAAGAAATCAGAGAGTTGTTTTCAAGGCCTAGAGTTTTAAGACAAGACCTTTTTGTCCATGAAATACCACCTTGGACTTGATGAGAACACTGAGAGTACCATCTGGGCCAAACATCCCCAAATGTATCTATGAACCAGCACACTGATAATATCATTTGTGGTAAATGACAAATGTCGGCAAGTCAAGTTCTCTATTTTGCTCCACATCTCTGAGAAACACACAAAATATTGTGAATATTTTTTTTAATTAAGTTGGTTTGCAGTCTTTCAGAAAACACTATATGCTTATAACCGACTTACTTCATTATTTTTTCCAAAATTTATATCACTAAATCAAACTGTAGCAAGAATTTATTCAGGACATTTAATATCCACTGAGGCACTGTTTCAAAATGTACATCTGCTTGCTTAATTATAATATTTCTGAATTTGTAACTCTTGCCACTATTAAATTTAGTTTTTTAAAAGACTTCAGACTAGGAACCAATGCTGAATTATTAATTTGAACATTATGAACTTTTTAAATTCTAAGTATAGAGAAAGAAATACTGAGCTAATTTGACTAATCTAGTTGATTACAGTATATTTATACAAGCAGAGCTATCTAGCAGACATGAAAGTTTAAGGAGTCTCTAGTAAAACTATAAATGAAGCACATTAGTAATTCAGTGACTAAACAAGTTATTAGATTGAAAATGGACACTTTAATATATACTTTTAATCATCTCATAAAATATATATCTTGATAACCATAAAATTTTGTGTTTTGTACTTACATTATATTTCTAAAACCCACAAAGTCTCTTACACTATTGCATAATTAAAATTTTTTACTTCTGTTATTACCTTGCAAAAGCATGCCCAGACTGAAGCATATTTATTATCTTCAGACTTTCTCACTACACTGTGCTGTCAGCCTTATTTGCTTAGTACATACAATGAGGGTAATAGTAAAAAGCTTCTTGTTTGTTTAAATGTCCCACCTACTATAATGTAGGCGATTACAGAGTTAATGAAAATGGAATCTCTTTTTGCTTTGTGACAAGAACCACATTTAATAGGTCTAATTTTAGGTCTAGTCACTGAGTCTGTCCCATGATAAAAGAATAAGACATGGAATGTGCCCAAACAGAACTTCTAAAGGTATATGTTAAATCAAAGAATGTTCCTTTGAGTTTATATAAAAAAGAGAAAAATCTCATTGATTTTATGAAAAGAATTAAGAGAAACTGTCACTCTGTGGAGTGCTTGATGTGAGGGAATACTATAGCATTTTGCTTTAGTCAGATACTTAGTAGACAAGTCTCCTGAGTAGGAAGCATGGCTAATTCTGTTTTTAAAGTGCCTAATGTGGTGTTGACACACTCAAATGTTAAATAATATAGTTTAACATAAAGGGAAAGCTCAAAGCTTTCATGAGGTAAGGCTGAAAAATAGTTATACATGCCCTTGATTTAGGGAAATTATAGAGGCAAAGAACTCACATTAATTTATTCATTTAAAGAAAAAATCCTTACAATCTTGTGTTTAGCACATGTTGGATTTACATTTTCCAGTTTTTCAGGGCTTCAAATCCTTTCTTTAAAAAAAGACTGGGTGGTGAACACACACTGCAAAATATATATATCTTACTGTTGACTTATAAACTTGAAACTTTCGTTAACCAATGTCATATAATAAAAATAAATGAATAATAAATAAATAGATAAATAAATAAATGTTACATTAAAATATTACAATAAAAACCACTCAAAATATCATCTAATAGCTCTGAATATAAAAAAAATTTTTTTTCCCCTAAGAAGCATACCTCTTTCTCTGGCACTCACACTTAAGAGTATTGTACTGAAACTTCTTTTAAAAATCTACAATATATTTAAAAACAAAATTATATACCTTAAATGAGCTCTTTGTATTATATGTGAATTGTATATCAAAGCTGTAAGAAAAAGCACTAACAAACTTGTTCATTAATTTGGCTGTACATTAAACTTAATGACTTCTTTCATTCTTCTTTGCTAGTCCCTTTGATAGGTAAAATTTGAACCAGAACCATAATGTCATCCAAAAAATTTTAGCCATGCCAAAAAGATACTTTGAAAATGACAGGTGAACAAGAGGTTGTATTTACATCTCAGGCACTAAAAATTGCTATTTTATTTTAACATTAACACATTTACAACTTCTACATTGGCTCTATTAACTGATTTGGTATTAGACAAAATTAATTTTTATTTACAGGTTTGACAAAATGTGAATGCATATTTATTTACTTAGCCAATAGATTTAAAATTTAAATCTAACTGTGGTCTTTTGGAAGTATGTAAAAAAGGTAAGAGCTCCACTTAAAGATGAGGACACAATGCCTCAACTTTAAGTACCTACAACCTAGTGGGGGACATCAGCAAGTAAGCAGGCATGGGACTACACTATACTTTCACTACAGAAACAATTACCAGATAATATTCAAAAACTATCTGGCGACCATCAAATAACTGCAGATAAACCTGCAATTAAACTATTCCATTATGTGAAATATGGTATATAAATTTCTTAGTACAGTGACTGTAGCCCTTCAAATATGAGTAGTAATAGCAGAAGTATAGAAACACCAGTAGAGTTGTAATAGTAGTTACATATGTGAGATTAGACCAATGTTGACGTTCATTTTCACTCAGCAGATATCAGGGAAGAGTTTTGATGGCTTGAGGAAAGTAAAAGAATCTTGGAAAGAGAATATGTCTGGGCCCTTAGGGAATTGCCAATCAGAGCTGCCTCTGGTTGGCTGGAAGGCCACAAGAGCAGCCAAGGGAATAGAAACTGAAAGGAGAAGTCCTGGAGGCAAACATAACTCCCCTCTCCATCCGAACCTAGGCCAAGTGCACTCTTATATTTTCAAAGGTAAATAGTATAATGAGCATATAGATGGTAGAGTTGAGTCACTTGGACAATAATAGTGTAGGTGGGTAGTGACAGTGCTGGCAGAAATCATATTGGACTGAAAATTAATTGGAAAACCATGAGTTCTAGTTTGGTTCTGTCCCCAATAGTCTCTAACTCGTCACTTGATCTTTCTGGTACTCATTTTTCACACATGTTAGTATAAAGTGAACTGACTTGCTTAACTCTCTGATAGCATGATCCTTTTAAGTGTTTAAGCATGTTTTCAGATGGTCAGTGAGTGAGTAGACAGAGGGAACAACAGGTGTTTTGAAGTTTGACAGTGAAAGAATTAATTAAAGATATCTTTATAGGAGCTATCTGTCTTTGCATTAACTGGGAGGTCTAAAGTTACACAGAAAGGGGCCTGTTTTTTTTTTTTTTCCTGGTCTTTTTAAATTTCTTAGAACAAGGTTTTCCTTGTATTACTTTGGTATCTTCTATGAAGAAGGGATAGGAAGGGATAGGAAATACATAAGTTAATATTATATTATGGAAGTTAAGGAATTAACCTTAAAATGCTTTGGAATCCCTTAGATGAATACAAAATGGTTTTTTGGGGACATGCTAAATCTTGAACACCTCATTGAAGAGACAGAAAAGAGGTGTCTTCATTTGAGGAAATAGTTGGTCGTTATTGTTTAAGATATTTCTATAGTGAATGGTTATTTATTGTACATTTCTCCTTTAATAAGTCTTCTGCATTTCCACAAATCCATTATCTAATGGCCTATGCAGTATGCCTTGGAGTATTCAGTCCTGGGCCAAGATGAGCTGTTTCCCTCAACAGTTATCTATTATAACAAATAGAGTCATGGCAGTTGTCTAGAAAGGACACTTGTTAGAAATGACAATATTTTTGCTGTTTCTGAAAGGTTTCCTAAGCTAAATGATAGGGATGTCAGCTAATGTCCGTTGTCACTGAACTCATATTTACCATTCAGTTGGAGATGGATGAATAAACAAAATGTACAATGCTTTGAAGTCCCCAAAGGATAAAATTCCTTTCCTTCAAAAAGAATCTAATGTGACCTATTTGGGTGATAATAAATATCTGACACCTTTAAGAATCTAAAATGATATTTCAGTGAGATGAATGAGCATCTCTAAAGCACGATATTCTATCCATCAAAAAGTATAAAATGGCTGATCTGATGTTTAGTACAAAAAGTGTTCTCAACAGAGAAGGTGAGTGTTATGTATTCTTTGATCTAATCTCAATGGTGATTTTGGTGAGTGAATCAAGTGTTTTAAAAAAATTGTACATAACCAAGATTCATTTTCTATCAGATGAAGATCCCTAAGAATAGAGAGGAAGATAAGGGACTGTCAATTCTTCAGTTGACATGCTGTCCTTTGCCACCAATGTTTTACCATGTTAATAAGTGGCATGTGACAGAGTTGGTCTCATTTTTAATGAGTTTAGTTAGCTAGTTAGCTTTACCTTAACTTCACCCTAGCCCTGAGAGACACCGCTTTTCTTAAGATCCATAACCTGGTTGTGCCTTCCCTTCAGAAAGTTCACAATCAATGTGAACTTGCTCCAAGTAGAATTTTCTAAGTTTTAGAAATTTAGAACTTTTACTCTACAACCTTTTTTTCTCTTCCCTTTCCCACTTCCTTGTATGCACACTCTCCCTCACACACCCCACACTCAATGATCTGCCAGTACTCTAGTATAGAAAGTTTTGTTTTCTCATCTAACTATTTTGGGGTGCACACTTCATCATCACCAGGCTTAGCTTCCTGAAATGTGTACATTCACAAACATTTTGTGAAAGCACCCTGTGTATCAGTTAAGGCCCACTCAAGAAAACAAGAATCGTACTAGTTATTTTAACATAAAAATTTAATATAGGGATTTGGTTAAATAGGTGTTAGTAATCTGAAAAAGCAAAAGAGGACACAACAGAAACACCGAGGTAAAACTTTAGAAAGTTAGTACTGTCTCTTGGGCTAGGGGGACAAAAGGAAAAGGCCAGGGTCAGCAAATCTTAGGTCAGAGGAGGAACCCTGTGGAGTTGGGACTCAGTCCTCTGAGAAAGAGCATCACCTGCTAGTGCTGGTATTGATACCTCAGGACTGGGTCTCGATCTCTGAGGAGGGGCACTGCCAAACCAATCCTGACACCTCCGAGTGGGCATAATGAAGTTGATTCTGGGAGTGCCGCAGAAACCTGGATACCGGAACTAAATATAGCCAGCAGAGTGAAGCGCCCTTGCAAGGGCAATGTAGGTGGGACATTAAGAGCCCCCGAAGGAGCTTGTTTCTGTCCCTTCTCCCACCTTCTAGGCTTCCTCCAGCGCGCCCCCTCATGGCAGTGCCTAACAGGGAGCATGGGCGCAAAGGGGAAATGCAGTTTGTAATGTCCCAGCCGAGCACCCTAAAACAGACTAGAGAAGAGAGAGTTAGCAACTGAGAGGCTTGGCTTAGTAAACCCTACCCTGGAAGCTATAGCTGATACAGAAGGCAGGATTATGTTTAACTAGGGAGAGGTGTAAAACCTAAGAATACATAAAAAGGTTAAATTTTGCTAATGAGGAGCTAGTCTAGACCACAATAAAATGATGGAAATCTGAGGCAGCAGAGACCATACCCAAATGGATCTAACCAGCAGTTTCCAGTATGATTTCTCCCAATCTCTCTCTCAATAGCCATGAAAACACAAGGAATAATTAAAATTATGATAGCATCAGAAACTAAAGCTGATAGAATCTGGGAAGAATAGGCCGTATTTGTAAGGCATATGGAGCGTCAACTCATAACATATCCCCTCTTTACTGCATAAAAGAATTAGTGTGGCAAGAGGTGAGAATATGCTTCACAGCTCTGTCACCATCTGTCTGCTGACCCGGTGAGCCAGGAATTGTGCCAAACCAGGAAATTACTAGGCAGAAACCCCTGTCCAGCCCTTGGAGCTGCTCTGAAAAGTATTGTTTCCCCTACACTGCAACTGCCACCTTTTTACAACAAATAGATATTGAAATTCTCAGGAAGCAAATGAATAGAAAGTTAGGGGGATGTTAGCAGTGGTGCAAGGTATTCTGGTAGGTGTCCTCATGAGGAGGCTATGGTGAGAAGCGAACATCAATGGAAAAAATATTAGCCTGGGAGGCTGTGAATTTCAAATTTCCAAGTGCTATATCCACTCAAAATAAAGCAGATTATATACCGAAAGTTGCTCTAATTCAAGATCAGAAGAAATAATCAGAGTATATATTATAAGAAAATAAGGCCTCAGTAAAAAGGCAAAAGTATGGACTGGAAAGGAAAATGATGATATGAAGAATAAAAGCAAGTGGGAGAAGATAAAAGGAGATTAAAAGGAGGCTAAGAGCACAAGAGCAAAATTAAAACACATTGAGAACAATCAAGAACAGGTTTCATCCTGCATAAAAAATGATAGTATGATGGAGGAGGGCAAATTGGAACAAATCTCCCATGATGGAGCAGAGAAGGACAAAAAGATGAAAAAAAATGAGACAAATTGATAATAGGAGAATAGAGAATGGAGGATCAACATGTGGACAGTTGTTCTTCCTTTAAAAAGGCAAATACAAATAAAACAAAAGTGATAATCAAGAATATGACAGAAAAAATCACTACTTTTCTGAATTGAGGAAAGTACTACGTATGTAGGTTGAAAGAACTCACTGACTCACAGTCAATGAGTTACAAAGATGTAGGGGGAAATATACAGGTGGATAAAAAATTATGCCTACTTACCAAAGGAATGCATAGATGATGATGATGGCAGATAGATGATAGATGATAGATGGATGGATGGATGGATAGATAGATAGATAGATAGATAGATGATCGATAGGTCAATAGGTAAATGTCAAACTGGCTTCACATGGCCTGCCAAAAATACCAAAAGAAAATAGAAAAACTATAGAATTTAATGAAAAAATACTGTGACTCAAGTTTGTTAAACCAAGCCCTTGATAATTTTCAAATATATAGGTGATTTTTTAAAACCTATATATATATATTCTTGAAAAAGGTAAAAAGTGCTTATAGATCTGTTTCAACTAACTGATAGAAAAAGCCAATTTAAGAACTTAAGAATGGGAGAGTCATGGTCTAAAATTAGATTGAGTTTTAAAAGAATTTAAAATAAAAGTGCCTAAATAATTGTCACAAAATATGGTATAAAATTAGATGCAAAAGAGAAATTTTTGAAAAGCAGATCACTATTTAGGAAATAATAAAGCAAAAATGTTTCTGACTTAAAAACCAAAATTATACTGGCAAAGATTGAGAAGTAGGGAATGTATTATGAAGTATCAAGCTCCTTGTTTCATATATGATAATGTGAAGGATAATTTACTCAGTTACTTTGTTCAAAAATAAAGAAATATAGGCTATGGAAGGATACTGAAAATATAATGATAACTGTAGCATAATTATTTATATTCCAAAACACCAGAGCAAAATTTAACTTAATTGATAGATTTCTTATTGAATTTTGATATTCTTCTAAGAATATATCTTTTTTAAATATCCACAAAATATTTTTCATAAAATATTTTTAATAATTGAATAATTATTAGGCCTCAGAGAGAATGTCAGTTAATTGCAAACTGCAAAGGTTAACTAGGCCATATCCTTTGACCTCTAAAACAAAATGAAAAATTAATAATAAAAAATTAAAAGCAAATATCAAAAAGTTAGTTTTTAGATTAATAACAATAATCTTTCCCTCAAAGATGATTAAAACCAGAATTACAATTTAAAAATAAATGCAGTGAAAAACCGCAAATAAAACCACAAGAGATGCAGTCAAAGCGATAGAATATTAAAACCATTAGATAACTAATTATTAAGCTAGAATGAATGAAAATAGTAAATCCTCCAAGGAAAGGAGAAAAACAAATAGAGATAAAAATAGAGATTAATAATTATGAAAAATGTTCCAATAAGTACATTCAAGTCTTTGAAAATCAAAATCTCAACTAGAGTTAGGAAGTAGACATACTGATAAATCAAGAATTAAAAGGTGGCTCCAAACATATAACCTTAGGAATGAGAAAGAGGAAATATCTACAGATAAATAGGAGGTAATAAGATTAATAAATAAAAAATTTTGTCAATAGTTTTGAAAATCTTGAACTGAATTTTAAAAAATTATATATACTTCACAGCCACCATTCTGTCTATAATGAAAAGAGAAGATTGTAAATTGGTGAGGATGTGGAGAAGTTAAATTCTCATATACTGCTGATGAGAATTAAAATGGTACAGCACTTTGGAAAATAGTCTGGCAGTTCTTTAAAAGGATAAACAGAGTTACCATATGATCCAGCAGTCCCACTCCTAGGTATATACCCAACAGAATTGAAAACATATGTTTACTCAAAAATGTTTACACAAATGTTCATAACAGTGTTATTCATAATAGCCAAAAAGTGGAAACAACCCAAATGTCCATTAATTGATGAGTGGATAAACTAAATGTAATATATCCATATAGTGGAATATTATTGAGCCATAAAAATGAACGATGCACTAATTTATGCTGCAGCATGGATGAACCTTGAAAACATTAAGTTAAGTATGCCAGACACAGAATATCACATATTATTTGATTTTATTTGTATGAAATGTCTAAAATAGGCAAATTCATAGAGACAGAAAGTAAATTAGTGGTTGCCAGGGGCTGGAAGAAGGAGAGAATAGGAAGTGACTGCTTATGGGTATGGGTTTCTTTTTGAGGTAGTGAAAATGTTTTGGAATTAGGTAGTTATGATGGTTGTACTACTTTGTAAATATACTAAAAAACCCCATTGCATTTTATACTTTTAAAGGTGAATTTTATTATATCTAGATTTTATCTCAATTTTTTAAATGAAAAAATGCAAATACCTATGTTACCAAAAAAATGATTTTAAGAAGTAGCAAACCTTAATATACCAATAACCATGAAAAACAAAAATGAAAAAGTTGTTTAAAACCAAGCCCTTGTCTTTCCCCAAAAGATGGTAGGTGTAGGATGTCTTATGGTGACATTTATTCGGTTTCTTATAATAATTCCTCTACTATTTAAATAATCACAAAACATAGAAAAAGATGAACATTTTATTTTATAAAGCCTGATATCAAACAAAAGAGAAGACATGAAAGAAAAAAATGTGTATGATTTCTTATAAATATAAATTAAATGCTAAGTAGAATATTAATAAGCCAAATTCAAAATATATTTTCAGAATGCAGTAGAATCTAGTGGGATTTCTTACCAAAATACAAAAATCTTTCAACATCAGAAAATGCATTAATTAATTATGTCAATAGATCAAGAGAAACCCCATATGATAATTATGTTAAAGGCTAAAAAGTTAGTAAAAGTTGATATCTATTTCTGATTTTTACATTCCTAATAAATAAGGAATAAAAGGATATTATCAACACAAGAAAGAATATCTATCAGCAAATAATACCTAGTATCTATCAGATAAACAACCCCTACAGATAGTGTCACTATGAATAACAAACACTTTCTCAGCTTGTCTCAAAGTTCCTCTGGATAGTCTGTCAATGCATTTAAGAGGGAAAAGGAAATTGGAAATGTAAATATCAGAAATAATTTGAAAATAGTGTAATTGCCCACCTGAAAAAAAAATCAAATGAAAAATTATTCAAAACAATGTGAGTCCATTAGGTTACAAAATTAGTTTACAAATATCAATAGCTTTTTATTTATCAGCAATAAGAGAATATAAGGAAAAAGAATCACAACAAAAATATATACTATCATAACAACTTTAAATGTTTTATTTCAATTTGAAAAAAATGACAATTGAGGGACATAAAAGAAAACAAATAAATGGAG
This sequence comes from Eonycteris spelaea, assembly GCA_003508835.1. Classification (NCBI taxonomy): domain Eukaryota; kingdom Metazoa; phylum Chordata; class Mammalia; order Chiroptera; family Pteropodidae; genus Eonycteris; species Eonycteris spelaea. The sequence continues at coordinate 5,086,649 of PUFA01000054.1, read as the reverse complement.
AGATATATTGTAGGGATATCAGTTTTCCCCAATTTACATATCAAAATCTTAAAATTTTGAGGATTCTGACAGATATTATTCTGTTTTATTTTGAAGAATAAATATAGCCTAGGATTTTTTTTAAGACCAGTAAAAGTATGGTATTGCCCTACTTTGAATAATAGCATTATAAAGCTATAGTAATTAAATCGGCTTTGAACTGGCACAGAAATGAACATGCCTGTCAGTAGAGCAGAAAGTATAGTTAACATAAGAATTATTTAAAATAAAGATGGTATCTCATATGAGAGAAAACAGAATAGATTGTGTCATTTGATTCCTAATGAATTTAAAATATCAATGCAAGAAATAAACAAAATTGGTGGAATGAAATATAGTTATGTAATTTTTAAGTTAAGCCTTTCTGAGCCTAATCTCAGGGGCTCATGGTGAATATTCTTGAAAACACTGTTAGATATGACTATTAAAACATTCAACTTTCTATATGGCAAGAAGCACCATAAACAAAGTTAAAAGACAAATGACAAGGCAAAAGACAAGTGACAAAGTTCATCAAAAACGTAACAGGCTATAAGAAAGAGGGTGTATGAAAAACAATTTTATAGTAATTTTAATTACATCTAAATTATTATGTTGCTGAGTGAAGACAGTTGAATTAAACATGCATCTGATGAAACTCCACTCGAAGTAATTTGTTAGTGAAAAATGCAAATGATGAGTAACAACAGAAAAAAAGGTTTCTCCTTGCTAGTACTCACAGAAATAAAAATTAAAATATGGTGCCAATTTTCATTTATCAGATTGGCATATATCAAAGAGAATGATAGCACTGGTGTAGCCAAAGATGTGGGGGCGGGGAACTTTCACATTAGTCAGTGTCAACATTGATATAATCTTTCTGAAGAATTAAACCTTAAAATGCATACTTTTGACTTTGATTTTCCACCTCTAACAATTTTCTAAATAAGTTTATGATTTAATGAGTAAAGATGTAAGTAGATACGGATTATGGTTGTTAGTTTAGTCACAACATTGGAAGCAATCTATGTGGTAATTGAAAACAAATTAGACAAATGGTTGTGCACCCATATTGTGGAATGTTTGCAGCCATAAAAAATAGTGAGTGGACCAAAGGGTTTTACTTATATGAATATTTGTCATGATCCACTGCTCAGATCCGGACTTCAGCTCAAGTAGTTCTAGTTGTCATATGGAGGACAATTAAATGACCTAAAATTTAAAAAATGATAATAGGGATGTATATTTATTGGTGTGAGAAGACATACCTCATGAACCCATTTTTTTGTAAAATAATATAAACTCTAATATAACGTACGGACAATGTTTTGGGGAGGAATTACACAAAATATTTGCTGTGCCAGTTCTGGGTGGGGAAATATTTGGAGCTTAATTTATTTTCTTTTTGCATTTTCTGTCTTTCCTAAATTATCTATGATGGGCACGTACTAGTTGGGTAATAATTAGTACTTTTTTTTAAAAAACATTTTAAAATAAAATGATCTGTGTCATAAGCAAGAATGTAATAAAAAGCACTCCTCAGTACCTGAAATGGGAATGCCAGTGGCACAGCAGTAAGAGCACAGATTCTGGAGCCAGACTGCCTGGATTCATCTAGATTCTGCTCCTCCCAAACAGTGTTACCTCAGGCATGTCGTTTACCATCTCAGACTCTGCATCTGTAAAATGCACAGTTGCTCTGAGGAATTAGCAAAAATGTATGTAAATCACCCAACACAGTCTCTGGCACATATCATGCCTTTAATCAAAGGTTAATCTTTGTTGCTGTTGTTGCTGCAAATGCAAAAGAAATTGGCCTGAAGACCAGAAACAGATTTGTACCGCTGAGGAGCAGCATGGATTAATTGTTAAGAAGTTTTTGTGTGTAATGAATTATCTTGTGAAATAGAGATGTCCATGGTTTCACCACTTATTAAAATTTGACACGTGTTACAATTTGTACTTGTAGAGTATGTGGCATCGTGATGGGCTAGAAAGTTAATGCTTTCAATTTGGGTAATTTCAGGACCTAAGCAAGGAATTTTGTACAGAGTGAATGGAGTGGAATGAGGTTGCTTGCTTAGACTCCTTCCTGGTTAGACTTTTGATTCTGAATGCACGTCATTGTGTGGCCTGTGTTCACCAAAGCCCTGATTGCCAGAAATCATTCAAGAAAGTAAAGATAGATCAGGTTCTTCTAAATTTTATGAATTAAAGATAGGGAGTTCCACTAACAAAAGTGTTCTTTATTCATTTTTACAACACATCAGGCCTTTTGAGGATATTAATATTATGAGCTGTTATTTATTAATATTAGTTGACTATGTGCCGGGCATGGTGCTACTAAGCAAAGCAGTTAAGTATCAGGATTACTTTCTTTAATATGACAACTCTATGATGTAGGAATTATCATTCCTCTATGACATGAAGAGCCTAAGACTTAACCAAGGTAACATGCAGAGTAAATTCAATTGCAAGCTTGAACTTGATTCTATTTGATGTCAAAATCTATGCTCTTAAAAACCTTGCTATCCTACTTCCCCATTCCTTCCAATCAACAAGATATTTTTAAACATTGTGTATGTCTCATTTGTTGCTGTCTATTTCATGGATTTCATTTAAATCCTTTAAAAAATATTGATACCAGGCAAAGCCTGGTTTTAAGTAACTATATAAAACATTCTTGAAAAATCTGTTTTTCCTCAACTGATTTTTGGTCCTAAAACAGTACATTGAATTATTTTTATACTTACTTCCCCTCCTCTACTTGAGTTTTTAAATTATTAAGGGGTTTTACTCCTTTTTATACTAAATGCAAGCACAATGCTTGCCCGTAATAGGTGGTCAACAAACACTGAGTTAAATTGCATGGTCTTGTTCGTCATACTAAAACACGAATGAATAAAAATGATAATTTTCTCCTAATCTGTTAATTACTTCTAGCAAATTTAAAAATGGTTCAGTCTCAACCCTTAGGTCTACTGCTATATGTCTAGATTTTTAGGCACCCTCAGTCTCTATCAGGTATGGTATGTCACTGTATTTAAGAACTGATATTTCCAAATGGCATATCATATATGTATTAATATTACACATGCATATAGTTATGCCCAGAACAAACCAATGTCACTCACTTATGTTCATTTTTGCTTTCCTAATGTCCTATCACCTTGGATTCACACAGGGAGTGACCGTGCATGTCAACATCATCTCTATTGTGTGCTAGCCAACACAATAAACAAATAGTTGGAAGGAAAAAATGAATTTCTAGTTCTACTGCTCACCAGTTTTGTGACATTACGCACTTAACTTACCCTCCCAGAAGCTCGGTTTCTGAAGATGAGGCTGGTAATATTTATCTCACAGCATTATCAAGAAGGGAAGATGAATGTGTGTATATGCAGAGCCTGTAGCACATGGTAGGCATACAGTAAATTTATGGGACACTGAAAAAAGCCTCATTTTTTTTTTTTTTTGTTGAATCCACTGCCTTGCCTTCAAAAATTTCATGATTCAACTTTGACTAAATTTGAAAACACTGAAACACAGACCTGTAATTGAAAAAACAAGAAGGGGCAAAAAGCAATCGCAGGCTTTTGAGGAAATATCTGCACCTCAACAATATCGGGGAAAAGCTTCAGTTTACTGAAATTCAGACAGCATTCTACAGGCAGTTCAAACTACACTGATTTGAGGAGCATTTCTGTTTGCATAAATAAAACAATAAAAATGTTATTGAGCTATTCCATGGAAGAGATGCATACCTGGTAACGTAAGCCTGTGTTTTCATGCAGTTTTTATTCAAGGCAAAACATAAACCGGTGAAAGAAAAACAGAAAGTGATAAGTAACGTGACTATATTTTCCACAAACATATGGTAGATGTTTAAAATGAGGTATGTCAGCTATTAATTCCCCAGGTGCTTGCCTCAGTCTCAAAAATAAGGTTGTTCTACGGAGGGATTTCCCAGCTTTTTATATTTCGATCTTTGGGAAAATATGAGACTGACTCTTCTCTCATGGGCACGTGTTCCCAGGAATATTACAAAAGCATTTTGTCCTGATTGACACACAAAAGGTGCCAAGAGCACTCTGGTGGGTTTGTCTGTCCTATATGCTATTATTCTCTCACTCCCAAAACCCAGGAAAGCAAGAAACAGGGGAAAGACTGTTCCGTTTAGACCAAAAGTGGCTTGGAGATTTAATAGGAGGACCTGGTTCCTCATGGCCTCTGCATCTGATCCTGGATTTATGTTAACCCTTGTAAGCCAAGGCCACACACATAAGAATCCAGGATGTATGAGGTGGGGTGAGGGTCGCCTGGAAAGAACAAGATCTTATTTCAACATGATTAAATGCCTTCCATTTGGGAAACTGACTTTTTCATTTCTATTTTTCATATTTTTAAATGTTAACATGTCATGTCATAGCTCTGAAATGATTTAGGAATTCAGGAGAATGTAGAGAATTGTTGAAATATGGTATACATAAAATGACTTAATTTTCACAGTGTAAACAATTTTATTTTGGGAGTGTAAAAATGTTGCAAATGAAGTAGCTGGACTTACTGACCTTCTTGAGGTCAATGTCTGCAGCTTGATGGAAAAGAAAAATACAGCAAGCTAAAATAGGTAGGTGCTTGAAATATGAACACTTAGAGTTCTGAAATCTTTTCTAATTTCAAATGATGTTTGTGTCTTAAACGTAACATGTAAACTCAATATTCGTCCTGATGTAGAATTTTCTAAATCACGAAGAGCATGCATTTCATAAGATGAAGGTTCACCTTTTACCAGAAATTTTGGTGACACTCTCCAACTTTCTAGGAAATGGAAATGTGACTGATTTGTATTAAGATGGTTTCAAAAGCAAGGATAGAGGATGCTCTTGATTGAAAACAGTATTTGGAAAATGAGAGAACTGATGTGAAAATATTACTAAATTAGATGTTTAGAAATGTGTAATTATCTATTCTAGTAGGTATCTATGGACAAGGTACATCATATTTAAGCAGCAGAATGTCAATTTTAGAAATCAGTGGATGTATATATCTCACAAATATCTCAAATGGAATGTCATTGTTGTTAATATGATAAACAATGTCATTAGTTATTAGATTTTTTAAACTCAAAGTATAGTTAGAATTTTTAGCTTTAATGTTTTAACTTCTTATTCAATCATCTCTAGTCACCCTCCCAATTCTCCCATGACCTGTGAAGTATTATTATCCTATTTCATAGATATGCAAACTGAGGTTCAGCGAGTAGGTGAAAACTAAAGCTCAGTATTTTTCTACAGCTGTCAAGTACAAGACACATGTAAATACAGACTAGTTCTAATGGATACTTAGCAGATTTAAAATATAGTTCTTAATCCCGTGCAAAGAAACCTTTTCTTGGTGCTAAGCAATAGAGGCAGTTTCAACCGATTCATAAATAACACAAATTGGTTTCAAACTCAGGAGTCAGGGAATTTTTCATTGCTTCTGATGCACAGAAAAAAGTAGTTCTATGAATCTTCTCAATTGAACCCTCTAAATTCTGCTTTAGGAAAAAAAAACAAACAAAGAGAGTGTTATGCACTCGAGTCTTCAACCTCAGTACAATTAAGGTTATTAGGAAACCAGGAAAATGGTGGTGGTGAGTAGTGTCCCTGGGGCTCCTTAGAACCATATGGCAATACATCATTGAAAGAAAAAAGGAACAGGAAGAATAAATCTTTTAAAAGGCACAGGACTAATAAGTGGATTTTTAAAAATAAGTATCACAAAAGCACATACAGATGAAGAGAGAAATTATAGAGGTTCTTTGTGGATGACCACTATTGGGTTACTTATTCCAAAAGTGGAGAAAAATTAATAAGCCACTGTATTAAAAAACCCAGTAAGTGGATAATTCATCCTTCTAAGAGGTTTAACTTCTGAGACAAAGGAAGACAGTGACACATGCACAAAAGATCTAGATGTGCTCCCGTGCCACATTTTAAGGATCCGCTGAGTAGCAGAAGGGCAATTTGATGATCTTTTCCCACTTCTTCAGCTAGGCCACAATTGAATCATTTGGCCCTATCCATTGAGCAGTGCCTGTTTTAGTATAGATGGAATTATTATTTAATTTCAAGCTCCTTACAAGCAGCTTGAGGTTGCTTTTGTGGGCTCTTCTTGGAATCTTAATTCTGCCTTGATACTCATTTACTGACTCATTCATTCCACAGATATTCATCAAGTACTTCTTTTATGAACCACCCTCTGTGCTAAGCACTGAAGATGGTGGTGGATAAAAAGAGTAGGTGCAGCCGATGCCCTTGTGGTGCTTATAGCCTGGTGAAGGGACAGGTGGAGTAGAAATCTGAAGGAGAAATCTAAAGAACTTGAGTGTATCCTCAGAGGAAATTGAGGTGATCAGAAAGGTCAGCATTGATTTACTTCAGATCTGAAGGAGAAAGATGCAGGCATTGTAGGGGCAACGGGTAGGGCATAAAGGAAGAAGCTGGAAACAGCATGCGTAAAGGTCCTGTCACAGGAGGAAGCATAGTAGAGTTGTGGAAATGGAAGGGTAGTGTGGACTGAGGGGAAATAGCAATAGTAGAGCAACATGATTCTAGAGGCGACCATCCAGGTTATCTGGTGCCTTGAAAGCCATAATAAACATTTTGATCTTTAGTCTGAAAGCAGTAGAAAGCCATTGAAGCATGTCAGGCAGTAGAGTGACAAGATCAGATCGGTCCTTTGCAATGATCATTCTGACTCTAGTATGGAGAAGAGATTGCAGGAGGGCCAAAGTTAATGCTAAGAAACTAGTTAGGACATATCATTTTATAAAACTCAGTCCTTTCAAGTATACTTTATTTTTTTAAGGTCTGTTGTCTACCTACTGTATTTTACCATAACGTTTTTTATGCTACTGAAATCAACGGAGGTTTTTCTTTTTAAAAGCTTTTCATTGACAACAAAATGAATATTATGAAAAATTTTTGCACCTGCAACAGAAAGCCTTATTCTCATTATCTCAATACAATTAGTTTTATATTCAGATTTTCTTTCCTGTTTCTGCATGGTCTTCATATTCATATTGCAATGTCTTTATCCTATTCCATTGAGATGTATTAAAATTTAATTACCTATTGCTCTGCACTTAGAACATTTAGGCAAAAAATTTCAACCAAGGATGACAGGATCAGTGAGTGAAATGCTGTCCAAATATATTCTTTTTCATTTCTCAGCAATCGAAACTAAGTTCGAAGAGCATATTCTGCCACTTTCAACCCCAATTATATGAAAATCCCCCTTTATGAAGAATGTAAAGTCTCCTAAGTATTTGTATTGAGAAAAGGCGTTGCTTATGCTGTTAAAGAAATATTGATTTCTGACCCTTAACTGGAATACTTAGCTTTCATTTTTCTTCTTTTTACATAAATTGTGTATATTGTGTTCCCCCCAGGGAGAACTTAAAAGCATTTTGTGTTATGGAAGCTTCATTCTAGAATCCTATTGCCTTTGAGGTGAATAAATGGAAGTCTTGCTATCACTGAAACGGACCTATTTTTTTCTATGTAATAAGGCGTACAATACAGGGCTGAATTTGGCCCCAGAATTTCTGAAGTTCCAAGCCAGTTTCTTACGACCAAATTTAGCTTCCAGCTTTCAGCTGATGAGAAGCTTTGGCATATAAGCCTTCTAATTTTTGTTCAGCAGAGATCTCCTTGGCTGTTTTTAATATAGTTTTAAAATTTGTATTACCAAGTGGTGCTTAAGTATTTCTTAAGGATTGACTGCTAATACTTGCTCAGAAAACAGTGTACCTTAAAGGTACTTTATACCACCCTTTGAGGTATTAGAATGAAATGGGTTGGCACCCAAACATTTCAATATGCTATAGCAAATGAAATATGGCCAAAGAGGTTTTTATGTTCTCTGACTATTCCTTTGTTTCATTACTAGCCAGAGGCAAGTAAATCAACTTCATGTCTCCTCCACGATTTATTTTTATCAACTTCTTAGGAAGTTGAGGGCTTTTGGCCTATTCCTTGAACACATAAAATGGGAAAATTAAAAATTTTTAAATGTTTCTTATCTATTTATCTGTTGATGAGATGTCATTTAAACACATTTAATATTACTAATTAATTTAATTACACATACTGCAGTTGCATTAACACGTTTTCTATTATCTGCTGTAACGTGAGGCAGTGCCCTCCCACAGCCACCTTAACTTAAAGCTTTAATTGCTTTCCCTTAAGCCTCAGCTTATGTTTGATTTATCTGATTTCTTTGTATAAAGATTCTCTAGTTTATGATGTGTACACAAGTCATTAAGTTGGTGTTGATGTTTATGCAGTGAACTTGCCAACTGGTTACAGCAGACATCCCTTTATGAATTTATGACAGGGCAATAAAGACAAGTGTCAGAAGCCCCTTGTCTGGGCAAGGAATCACTTTCCTTGTGCTATGTTGGGGACAATAATGTGGACAATTCCATTAATTTGCATAGCGAAGGGCAATGGTGAAATCCAAATTTGTCAAATTGTGAGCATCTCTGATTTACTGCAGTGAGAATGTGTTGTGCATGACAGGGGCGGAGGGAGAGAAAGAAAAAGGGAGAGACACTCCTTTAAGTGTTTGCACTTCGAAACAAAACTATAATGTATTCAAGGTTTTTGACCAGGAGCTCATTCTTTGTAAACCTGACTGGGTAGATATGTTGGTTATTATTATAGAGTCTGTGTCAATAATCCAAAATTTCATCAGCTGTGACAAGTAAAACGAATAGTTGAAGAGGGCTATCATTTTTTTATTTTAATTTTTTTTTTTGCAAAAACTAGACCAAAATAGACAAATATTCTTCTCAAGTATTATGTAATAAGAAGCTGAAATTTAGTTTTTTTTCATTATGAGAAGATCTTCAAAAATTATAGGTGTGGTTTAATTCAATAATTCTTTTGCAGACACAAGTCTTCCTGACTGAGAGTACAAACCTGCTAATTTAAAAATTGTTGTATATGTGTTGTATCGGTACTAGTTTGATTGTCTTCACCTTTTTACTTAATAATATTTTAAATTAAAACTCATAAAAGTTTATTCTTAATTTTTTAACATGTGCCACAGAGGATTTATCTCAAAGTATTATTTATTTCAAACTCTCCTGTGCATGTTTGTCTTCATATAAGTGGTAACCGCAAATAACCAAAGAATTAAGATAAAATGTAAGAGCTCCAAAACATAAGAAGGGCAAGCCAAATAAGGGAAAAAACACTTTCATATTTGAAGAAAAGGATGGATGATCAGGGAGGTGGAGAGAAGGAAGGAAGGAAGGTGTTCCAGATGGTTCTAAAATTTGCGCAGTAGAGGAGAAGATTCTCAAATGTCATGTGGTTTTCTGAAGAGACAAAAACAGGACTTTAATGTTGATGACAGAGAAGATAAACTGGAAGTGAGATAGTGAAATTCATTTTTATCTACATTTCCTCCCAATTCTCACCCTTTGTGGAATCTCTTTCTCTTCATACTGAGAAAATTCAAATAATTAAATGCAGTTAAAGAGTGCAGACTAAGAGAAGAAATGCAACAGTATCTAATTAGCAAGATTGTGCTGATGAGGACTTGAAATATTTGCTACTGTTTACAAATTAAAACAACTAAAATAGTATAGAATATTTTTAAATGCCTCTAGCAAATAATTAAAAGAAAAGACTCAGTTAGGGACAGTTTGCATTTCAGTATAAGCAAACAAAATGAAGAGGACTGGTTTTGATCTGTAGCAGTCCTCTATTTAATGGATACATTTTGACCAGGATCCTCCTTATAAAGTTCTGAGTTAAGCACATGCAAAAGAAAGAGCTAGATGGCTCCTTTCATTGACAACCTTACTCTCTTGTTGGAGAGGCAAGGCACTCAGAATCTATAATGCAAGGAGGTATATGATCTCTCCTCCTTGAGTAATTTGAAAGAAAGTGTGACCCCAATATCAGCTGATTTCTATGATGATACAAGTGAATCTTTTTTAAACCTACACAAACTTGATGAAAAATCCAGCCACTTCATCAGCTTCCTCAAAAAATTCAACCATATAAGGGTTTTTTTTTTTTTAATTCTCTAGTTTTACTGAAGATTTGTAGTGACACAGGGAGGTGTCACATCACACAGCACATGTCACTTGAAAAGTTCCCTTTATACTCATCTCATCCCAAGTATCCCCTCTTAACCTTGCTTATTTCTCCATCTCTTCTCCTAGGCAGCTCTCAACACAGCCTGTCAGCCCTTCATTAGGCAGTGTAGCTGCTGGCTTTGACAAGAAACTTGGCTGCCACTGGACGCCAGGCCTGGGAGATTTATTTCACCCACCATTACCCGACCCTCAAGCTTATCAAAGATACTTTTCAATAGAGCTGATTCTTCCCAGAAAGCAATTATTTATCAGCATCTAAATAAAATATTCTCCATATGATTTCTTTTTAGGAAAAGAGAGAAAGAGTCACTTCAAAGTTGAGATCAAAGAAGATCTTGAAGAAAGGTATATCAGTCAGAATAGGCTATATTATGCCGCTTTGACAAATAGTACAAAAGTCTTAGTTGCTTAACGTAATAAGAATTTATTTCTTGGGTACACAAAGTCAATGATGAGTTCACGCTACTCTCTGAGGCAGCTGTCCTCCATATGCAAGCTCAGCATGTAAGGTTTCTTCCATCTTGTGGCACCTCTATTTTAACAAGTAGCCCCACAACTGTAGCAGTAAGAGAGAGGGCCTGGAAAGTTCACAGTGGCAATTGATTTCTTCAGCCCAAACAACACATGTCCCCTCAGTCACAGTCATTTGTCTAGAACTCGTCACATGGCCCTGCCCAATTCATGAGGAAGAGAGGTACAAAGGAGCTGGGAAACACAGGTTTTTGTGTCCATAAAAATGGGAGGAGAGCCCCCCAAAATGGAGAACATTTGAAATGTCCACAAGATAGGAAGTGTCTTGATGGCAATGATAAAGAAATAAAGGGGAAAAGAAGCCAGTGTGGTTTGGCTGAGATTTTACATATATGTTATAGAATAGTGGGACGTATGTCTGGAAAGATAGGTTTGGACCAGATTGTGAAAAGCCTTTGAATTCAGGCTAAGAATTGGTTTTATTGGTGACATGGAGCCATGCAAGGTTTGAGAAAGAGATGAATGATCCATGCAATATCTTGTGTGGATGCTGGTGATGCTTGTTGGGGCTGAATTATAGTCAAATTTAGAGACTCAAAGACCAATGAAAGATTTTCTTTCAAATTGGCTAACTATGAGGTATCACCCAAATTGAGATATTCCTGGGGAAAACATAAAAGATGTTGTACAAATTCATCTCCCCACTACACATGCCCCAGTGGAAGATTTTATTTGTACCCTCTCTCACTTTATTCAACCAATGCCTTTAAAGAACCCTCCTTTTTTAGGACCCATTAACAGACAAATAAGATACTGAAAACATTCCAGAGGATATTTGTATTTAGAAACACTGGTGATATTATGAGTATTTAAAATGCGTTAAGGTATCAGGAATCAGCTGTGTTAGGATAACAGGATTTATGTGGAAAGCTCCAACTATGTGGCAGAGAAATGATTTGTGACCCTATCACCCAATATGAATGAATAAATAGCTACTATGTGTTATATGTTTCATTATTATGTGCCCGACACCATGTTAGTACTTTAGCCCTTTAAGATGACCTGCAAGACACAGGATGGTCTGACATGGGCTGCTTCTCTAGCCCTGCCTTACACTCAACCCCTCTCATTCTGCTGTGGGACTATGGCACCCATGCTCTGACTTTACTCAAGTCTCTGCTCAAATACCACTTTCTCACCTTCTCAAAATGCCCTCCCTGACCACTATATAAAAGATCAGCATTCTCAGTCATTCTGTTAGTATAGAAGTGACCTTAATGAAGTTTCTTTTCATAAAATTTATCACCTCCAGGGAGATTATGTATTTTCCTCTATTGCCTATGTCACCAATCAGAATATAAGTTTCATGAGGGCAAGGATTTGTCTCTTCTGTTTACTGCTGTATTCCAGTGCCTGTGACAGTTCCTGGCACTCAATAATTATTTTTTCCATTAATTAGTGACTTATTTAAACCTCATAAGACCCCTTTGAGGTAGCACCGTTAATTTACCCATTTTATGATTGAAGAACCTTAGTCCTAGGGTGATTCAGTAGCCTCTTCGAAGTCTCAATTACTAATCTGTGGAGCCAAGATGAAAAGCCAGGATTGTCTGTTTCCAGAGCTCGTATGTTTTGCCACAGTACTCTTCCGATGATCCTACACTCACATCATGGTAATTAAAAATTGCTGTAAAAATTATTCTTTAAGAATCCAAACATTCAGTGTATATTCTTGAACCATTTTCCCCCAAAATAGATGTCTCGTGGAGCTAATAGAGGGTGATCTTGAAGAACAAATTTGCTCACATGGGGCAAATGTTTCCTCCTGCAAAGTGGGCTGCTTCCCAAAAATTAGCCTCACTCAGAATGAATTATTAACCCCAGCATCCTGGCCAAGTTCCCACTTGGATAGTCTAGGAACTGTTCAAAACTTGGAGTCTATTGAAATTAGCCTGGCTTGATTGCAATCTCTGCATTAATTGTGATATAATAGAGTTTCTCCAGAGATTTGTGCATATATTATTCTAATTTGTATAGACTGGCTTTGTCTCTTAAATATTTTTAGTTTCTTTTTCTTCTTGTAAAATATGACCCGAATTTCTTTATAATTTTTTTAAGTTGGCTGCATGAATATGTGAGTTCCTTTTTCCTTGGATTTGCCAAACTTTTCTCACTTGAATGACTAGTTAGTCTCTTGGTCATCATCGTAGTATGCTGCAGACATTAGCCACCAGAAGCTTACAGGTTTCTAACTCTCCTGCACAAGTGCAAGTATAGCCTGGGTAGAGATAATAGTTACTCAATGAATTTTTTCTAATTGTTTCTTTCAAGTTCCCTGCCCTCAAGGAGCTTATGTTTTAATGGGCACATGTCTGTTAAAATTTAAAATAACTGATCTGTTGGTAAGACTCTTTAGGACTGTCAGACTCATAAAATTATGGCTATTAATTTCTTCAGACAGTTTTGTTAAATGATGTAAACCATTTATTTTTCTTGGCCATGAGCAAGCACTGTAATGCCACATTCTGGAGAGACAGAAACATATTAATTTAGTTAAAATATCATTTTGCTTAGGTGAAACTAAAACAAATACCTTAAAAATCCATTGTGTTTTGTGGTTTTGATGGCAACTGTAGACCTCATATAATTAATCAAACTTTGCCAACATCATGTGATTATTTCTTTTTATAAGTTAGCCTTCCTTGTCTTTAATTCTGCCTGGATCACAAACAAGCGATAAGTCACTTATGCTTCCTGCATTCAGTTCTTTACCTTTATCAAGTGAGATGAGACAACGGATATGAGCCATGTGCACTTAGAACTTTAGCAGCTAATATTAGAAAAATGCTTTGAAAAGGACAGATGGAAAGAGCTATAAATGCAATTGCTAATGGATTTATGTGCTCTCTCTCTCTCTCCTTCCAACCTATTTCTACTAGTATTTTCCAAAAAATTTCCCAGGGCTCCACCTGAAGTGTGACCTGATGGCACTGTAGCACATGTGTTTCCTGAGTCAGTTGAGTGTTTCCAAAATGTATCTGCACTTTAAATTCAAATGTTTATCCACTAGGGTATGAAATCATGGAAAGTGTTACTGCCTTAGTGTGACAGTCAAATACTTCTGCTTAGATTATTGTTGTAAGTTCTGTGGGGCTTTCTACAGGTTTTCCCCCACCTATATCTTAGTCAGTAATGGGCCTAGAACTATATAATTCTTTGTGGGGAAAAAAACAATTCAGATTTTTAGTAGAGTATGCCTTTAAATTTATGACATGCAGAAACTTTCCATCCCCTTGTCATTAGCCTCCTCCCAACTAGGTGTTTCTAACTACTAAATGTGAGAGGTGAAAGCCTGAATAGCTGTACACTGATGTACACTGATGTTTCTCCTGCTTCCCCTGTGCACTTGAATGAGACACTCCATGCTTCAGTAAAAGTAAAAATTTGCATTTAGTCTACGGCCATGCCACCCTGAACACACCTGATCTCGTCTGATCTCGGAAGCTAAGCAGGGTCGGGCCTAGTCAGTACTTCAATGGGAGACCACCTAAGAATAACAGGTGCTGTAGGCTTAAAAAAAAAAAATATATATATATATATATATATATATATGTGCATGTGTGTGTATATATATATGTATGTATGTATGCATTCATTATTTTTTCATTTACCAAATATTTATTGACATTATTAAGCACTTTTCTAGAAGCTGAACATAACACAGAAGTGAAAATCCAAGTGCTTATTAATAAATCTATTAGAATGTTTTATTTGGCATTTCTTGTAAACATCTAAATTTCTTCATAAAAAATTAGAAGAGCATTAGTCCATCGGGGCTATTAATTGCTTTGTGAGAACATTATTTATCACAGAACTCACTTTAGCAAATAACAAACTCCCTTAGTAATTCAATTCATACTTACTATGAATTGTATTCCCAAATGCCCAAGAAGTTAAAGGAAGTACTGTCTCCAGAGAGTGGTTTTAGTTCTGTAATGTCTTTAGCATTCCTATCACTTAAGATGAAAAGGGAGAATGTGTTTAGGAGTTTAAAGAAGAGAAAAGAGAGCATAACAAGTCAAATGCCAAAATACCAATCTCGTTGTCCATTGCTCCCAGATACCTGGTTTGTTAAATATCTAACCCAGGACTTGGCAGCTGTTCATTAGAGTTTGTAGAATTATACAGATAGCACTATGACAAAAATGCACATAGGTTTATTTATTCCTTATAACAGTATATTCCCAGATGATTTCAAAATTGTCTCGTTATGTTCTGAAAAAAGATTAAGACCTTATAAAGTAGTGGTTTATACATTTCTTTCTGAATTTTCTTCTTGTACTGTACACTGAATGAAAACTTTAAGTATTCAAATACCTGAATTGAAAAAAATCTTCCCTTTAGTTCCACCGGATCAGACCTGATACTAAATGACAGATACTGATTGTCAGCTGGGATTGTCCGAAGTGGGAGACTTGTCAGTCTACTTTCCTCCAATATCCAGATGAAATCTAAATCATGGTCTTGTGTGGGGAATCAAAGTCATGAGTAGGATGGTGATTTTTATACACACTTTTGACCTCTTTGAGATATTGTTCAGTTCCTTCTATTTACCTTTTGCTAAAAATTGCTCTCTCTTACCTTTCCTAAGAAAATGTCCTTATTTCGATAAAGCATGATCAATACTTTTATATATATATATATATACACGTGTGTGTGTGTGTGTGTGTGTGTGTGTGTGTGTGTAAAATACCTTGGATTTACTTAATGATTTTCTGCTAGACTCTAAAGGCCGTTTGTGGCTTATTGCTTGCCATGTGGCAATCTTTAAGTGTTTTGCTAACTTCTTAGAGAACTAAACCTACTCGGTTTATGTTGTATGAAGGTATATTTCCAATTACTCAAAGAGTATTTAAATTACTTAAATATTTAAATAATGCATATGATTCAGTCATGAGTAACTCATAAGTAGTGAAGGTACTGTCAGACTTTACTTTAAATTACATTGCTTCCAATGAAAAGATATATTAGTAATTTCTAATACTAGGAGGAACAAAAGGTTGCTTTCTATAAAGTCTTACCACTTAAAGGATTGACAATATGGCCAGGGCAGTAATTCACATAGTCATATTTTTAATTCGTTCCTCATTATTTCTCTTTCTTTCATCAAAGCTGATAAGCAAAATTGATGCAAACATAGTGGAGAGGTAATTAGAATACTTTCTGCTGAGGTCATCTTGGCTACCCAAGCTAAGAAGAGCCTTTTCTCAATATATTCTGATTTGTTGTCCAAATTAGGAAGAAAAGAGCCACATACTAATATTTAAGTAAGCTATATTAGCATATATCCTTATTGTTTTGTCATTAAAACTTTTAATTTTTGTGTCTATTTTCTTTTAGTACATATATTTTTAACTTATTTGGATTAACTCAACATAGCATTTAATTATGGTGGCAAAATGTTAAATACTCTCAAATGATTTGATATTTCAATATTAAATCACTTTTGTCTTGAATGAGTGAATGTTTAATTAATAGATCTCCAGAGTCATGAATGCATATATTTTTACATACATATACATTTTTATTTTGTTTGGTTATGACATGGATTAGATAGTTTGTGACCTTATATACTTAATTCTCAGAAGAAACATATCCATAAGAATGTTGAAAAGACATTTTAAAGATGTTCTACTTACTGATGAGTTAATTTGCTTTAAATACAATTGAAACTCACAAATCGATTTCTTTTCATCTGCTTAGAAACACCGCATATTTAAAGTATTTGTGTGTTCTAACACTGAAGTAAAATAGTAACAGGGCCAGTACATGCACACAGATAGATAAATGTGGCAGTACCTTGTTCTGCCTCCATCTTGATGTAGTTAATTTTCACTAAACAGCCTGCTCTAAAAAAGGGAAGGAAAAACAAGTTGATAAGATAAAACTGTGGGGAATTCCAAAATAAATACTGCTAACTGACCTTTTTTGATGGCCCAGTTAAGAGAGTTTTTTTTTTCTTTTATTTAATAGTATATATTGGTTGCTTTATTTACTAGTACTGAGCATAACTAACGTAAACACTTGGGTAATATCTTTGTCTTACTTTTCGTATTTTGTGAACAGATGGTTATTGCTTTTTCTCCCACGTTTTAAAAAATCATAAATTTCAAAACATTTTAGGAATGTGGGACTATAATTAAACAGGAAAAAGTCAAGGTTTTCCAGCACAACTCACTTTTTTAGAGTATACATCCAAGTATATAATTGTATCTAATGCTCACTTATATACAAAAAGAAGCTCTGCATTAGGAAAAATGAAGCCAATTTGTAGGCTCTAAACCAAGTTCCTAATGCTAGTGTGTTGCACCTTAGATTTTTTCTCTTGGTAAACTGTAAAATGAAAGAATTAACCCTTATTTAGGAGTTCTGTTTCATTATAGCCACTCTGACTGAAACCTTCAGAATATGGCACACACACAAAAAAATGTCGCTATCAAGGTTCTCTTTTTAACCACTACTGTCCATCACAAGAAGTCATTAGTTTACAGCTACTTCCTTCTTATTTTTATGACTTTTTAACTTATCATTAACCCCATGCTCTTATCCTGTACTCTGAGATGAGCAATGAAGATAATATCCACAACATTTCCATTGCTTACTCTAGAGATAATAACCTTTTCGAAAAAAAGATAACCTTCAGTTTCTTTAAACAACCCCTTCCTCTTTAAATCCATGTTAGCTTTCTCTTGTCAAATTGGATTTTCAGTGTTTTCTTAAAGTAAATTAGACAAAATTATTAATAGCATAGTCCATGCAAATAAAATCAGTCTAAACATACTGGAATTGTTTAATATAGCTTATAAGCTTGCTTAATAATTTCTTAATAATTACCTCACTTTTTTATCCAGACTTATTTTCATGCTATTAAAGAAATGTTGTGGACTAATTGCTAACCCTCATTTCCTTCTAACTCAGTCTCACATGGTCCTGTGTCTGAGCCTGTTAAGTAGGATTGTTGTCAGAAGATTAGATACAAGTATCTTAGTTGTCTAGACATTATATAACTCTCTACCACATACTTCAGATCCTTGTTTTAAAGCAACCCCTTAGCCTTTTTAACAAGGAGAAAATAAATGTTAATAAAAAGTCTCACGCAGTTCTTTTCTACAGCCCAGTGTTACAATTTGAATTTGCCAACTTCTACTCAGTTCTGTACCTATATAAAGTTTAACTCTTGTTTTAAATAAGAGCTGATTTTCACTGTTTCATATTTGATGCGGGATAGAGGTTGGTGTTATCAGTCTCTTTGAGTGTCTCCTTCCTTTATATCTCCCTTCTCATTCACTATCTAACTTTTACCTCAACCAACTTCCTCTTCTCTCGTTTCAAAACAGTATTTTTAGGATACAAAAAATTCACTTGTTTGCATTCTCAGACTTGATTAATGCAACATGCATTTATTGATACCTCTTGCACACCTGACTGACCTAAATTCTAGAAGTAAAATGTGGATAGCCAGTCCCTGCTCTCAAGGAGCACGGAATCTGAGGAGAGGCAATGCAAAAGGGGAACCTATAGTGTGACATAGGAACATACAGGATATAGGTGTTCAGTAAATTACAGGATAAAACCTGGCTATTGGTATCTCTAATTCTTAGGTAGAAATAAAATATTACATAAGAAATGTTCTTTGAGATTATATGTGTGAAATTTCTTCTTGCTGGGAAAATCAGGAACATCTTATAAAAAGAGAGGTCTCGTTAAGTTTGAGCAAGCCACTTTGTCTTATTGACCTCGGTTCCGTGAGACATAAAATGAGAAAGTTTGAATTAGATGACCTCTGATGTCCTTTCTAGTTCTAAAATTCTGAGTCTGTGAGTTTTTCTTTTGCGGCTCACTGAAAAATCTAAATAGCTTAAACCTGTTTTGAAATATATTTCAACAAATGATCCATAAAATAAATAAGCACAAAATTCAATTTTTTGGAAAAGTGGTCCGGCTGTAGAACTGAGTGGCCCCATAAAATATTAATTTGGTCATAGTGTGGAAATGTGAAATGACTGTTCAATGAGTCAAGGCCTTATTTGTGGCCTTTGGCTCATTTGGTAAGATTACGCATTAGCCACGTAGGCAGCATAACACGCATGGCTAAGCAGCTCATGGGAGCATCTTAACAAATATTAAATAAAAATTATCTTTCTCCAGCCTTAGGAATATATTTCTGTTATTTTCAAAATAGGACTTCGTTCAGCTTTAAAGCCTCAGTCAGCGGGAAAATAATTATAGTCGTCCCTCCTTATCTGTAGGGGATCTGTTCCAAGACCCCAGTGGATGCCTGAAACTACAGATAGTACTGAATCCTATATGCACTGTTTTCTCCTGTACCTACATCCCTGTGATCAAGTTTAATTTATAAGTTAAGCACAGTAAGAGATTAACAATAATAACTAGTAATAAAATACGCTGTAATAAAAGTTATGTGAATGTGGTTTCTCTTTCTCCAAATAGTTTATTATACTCTACGCACCCTTCTTGTGATGTGAGATGATGCAATGCCTATGTGATGAGATGAAGTGAGGTACTCAGAATGGTGTGCAATTTAAATTTATGAGTTGTTTATTATTGGAATTTTCCATTTACTATTTTTATTCTGTGCTTGACCATGAGTAACTAAAAATGTAGAAAGTGAAACCAGGGGTAATGAGGAGCTACTGTATATTCATTATACGTTATATTCAAAATTGACTCTTCTGGAAGTATTTTCTATTGTGTTTTTCTAATATATATATTTTTTTGTCTTTTTGGAAGTTTAGAAGTAGAATGAGTGTTGATAAATCTGACCACTTAATTTCATTACTTCTGCCTCCATGAACTCCCTCTGTACATTTAGAATATGTATATGTGTAACATTACTCTTTGCAGATGCAAAAAGTATTCCTCCTCAGTCCTAAGACACTTAGTTTTTCCTTTTCAGTCATTAAGCATGGTTTCATTAAAAAAATTCCTTCCCCATTCTTCTGTTTTATCTATATCTTGATAATAATAAATTTAATAACTATTCTTAAAATTTCTTTATGGTAATCCATCAGGCTCATTTGATATTCTTTTAGCTTATCTAGAGAAGAGTGTGTGTTTCTCTTTACTCTTTTTAATGAAGCCTTCCTACTGTGGCTCTAAATATCAACCAAACATATTAATCTCTTAGGATCTGGCTATTATTAAAATCTCTCAAACCTTTTCTGAATTTTTAAAAGATGTGATTATTATAATTTAATCTATTTACTTCCATGTGAACTCAAATGGAAATGGATTTCCTGAAATAGCCACATTTTCTTTCTCCCAAATATACATCTGGCATTTAAAAAAAAAAAAAAAAAGCTAACTAATTTGAATCTGAAGTCTGGGTTTCCATGACACCAAACATCTGGATGAAAAGTAAAAAATTCAGTAGATGTTTTCAAATATCCAAATATTGTGTCAGTAAAACAGTTAAATGGCGGTCTGAATTTTTCCATTTTTATCTGGGTGTTTATGCATCATATACATGTCACCATCATTCCTTTCTAAGAGAAAACAATATCAATTTCGGAGATAATGTGTTCAAAACAAAGTACTATTGAGCACTATTATATAGGGAACACTGTGCTAAGTGCTGTAGAGTTCGAAGTTAAAGTCTTAAACTTTGTCCTCAAATGATTTATAGTCCAGTGAGGGTCATAGCACAATGTACACATATACATAGAAGACTGGGTGAAGGGAATAGCGACACCAGAGGGGAAGAGTGAAAACACTGTGGAACTGTTGAATTGTTGGGGCGGAGATGAGCGGGGAGCGGGGCGGAGGGACCACTTCCGGCTGGGGAGGATTTTCCCCGGATCCAGTGTTTGCACTGGTCTTGATGGACATGCCAGGATCGTGGAAATGTAAAGGAATGTTGTGATCGCACAACGTTCGACATACACTTTCCTTCAGCAGCTGGGAATTTTACTGAAATCAAATAACCCTAAATTAGCCAGATGATTGCAACAATTTTTGTGTCATTTTGCATTATCATAGTCTTTGGTTTCTGTAAGGTTTTTGAGTCTAAGTGTGTTTCTCAGGTATTTTGATTAATTTATATTCATCTCCCTTAAGAGTGTTAACTTTACACAAGAAACATACTGAAATTTACTCTCTGTATGGTCATTTTAAGAAACATTATAAAAATTCTACCTTATACTTTACTTTTCCAGTTTAGATATAAATTTCCATAGTCCATATACATTGCATGCTTAAACTTCTATCTTCTAATCTAAAATTTTGGGAGTCAAACGACCCCCCCTTTGATAAGCTCTTTAAAATTCCAAATTCTCAAGATTTTTGCCATATTTGATCACAGTCTGTAGGTATAGATTATAGTAAAGTGGTTCACTTTGTACCTCTTTTTCCTCCTCCTTTCCTCCTTCTTTCTTTCTTTCTTTTTTTTTCCTTAAAGTTTAACACTAAGCAATCATTTTTAGCTGGAAGGGGAAAGACGGTAAACAGAGAAAATTCCAGATAATCTAAATTGTGCCATGTGCGTGAGGGCTAATTTATTGGCGTAAGTAACTGAAAAGTAAAGGGTGGCTGATTTTAGGTGAAGCTGATTCCAAGTGCAGAAATGACATCAGAGATCTATTTTTTATGTCTGTTGTCTCTGCCTTTGTCTGCCTGGGCTTCATTCTCAGTCAGGCTCTCCTCATTTGGTAGCATCAGTGGCTATCAGCAACTCCAGGCATGTGTTCTAACTTAGTCACCCTTGGGCTGATGGTCCTACTGATTGCCATTTGGGTTCCATCTTCAATGTAGCCAGAGTGATTAACTGTGTTGATGGACTGAGCCTGGGTCACCTGGCCACCCCTGAACACATCCCTAAAGTAAAACCAGGGTACTATTACCAAAAGAAAGGTGAAATGGTACTTAAGTGAAAAACTTAATGTTAGAGTGGTTTTCCCAGCTATCACCACTGCTTGTTTCTATGACCTGGGATATGATACTTAAGCCTTGTGAATCTTGGTTTCCTCATCTGTATAAATTAAGTCTCAGGCCAAGGTTCTGTCTAAAGACCTTTTGACTCTAATATTTTGTGATTCTGATCTCAAGAGCTAGAGACAAGAATAAGACACCCAGAGAATGCATAGATTTACAAATAGTAACACAAAGCAAGAGGTACATCATAATTCATGTAGAAGTGCTTTAGTCATAAAAAGGAAGTTAGCTTGGCAGTAGAAGAACAAAGGGTTTACTGCATCCTGAGGAGTGATTAGCTCAGACAACTTGAAGGCGTGTGTGTGTGTCTGTGTGTGTCTGTATCTGGGTCAGAGTCAGTGAGATTCAGAAATAACCATCACAACCCTTATTATTATAACCTCTATAAATATTTTATAACCCCTGTATAGCTTCGTTAATCTCTTAATTTTACTATTATAGAGACTGGGTCTCAGGCGCAGTCTCGTTCAAGGCGACAGAATTACTGACAAAGCTTAAATGAGAACTTAAATCTGTTCCCCCTGTCCCTCCACTCTTTCTACAGATATTTAGCGACATTGAGACAGTGGGAGAAATGCAAGTTTAAAAAACTCAAGGTTTTACCTTCAGGAAATTACACTTAATCAAGACAAGATATAGAAATAGGACATGACAATGAAAGGCTAAAAATTAGAAATACCAAGTAAATTGCTATAGGAATTTAGTGAAAAGGAGATTACCTCCAACCGTGAGGACATGAAGGGTTTAAAATATCTTAATAGTTTCTTGTTTTATCGTCAGATTTTATTAGTAGTACACATCCTAGTCATAGCATAGGAATTCTTATTTACATAAGAAAAAGGTGTTAAATTAATGACCATTGAACACATTTGACATTTTAGGAAGATGCACTTGTTTATTCAGTGTCCTTAGCACATCTACCTGTACCCCAGTTCAGTAAGCGTGGTCCTAGGGCAATAAGTGACATTTGCCCAATGCACTTTAATTGTCCTTAGGAAATTGCTTAGAGGGTTTCAAACACAAGTGGCATCATCAAAATCAAGGCCACCTGGATTTAACTCTATAAAATGTGTGGTATCTCGGAGGGAAGTAAAGAAAAACAAGTGATAATCATAATGCTCAGTTTCTGAGTATTCACTCAAACTAAGATCCTGCCCAACAAGTTACTTGATTATTTGTCTTAATGACTGTAGTACCTCACCGCAGAAGTAATTTGACAAATTGCGCCTTGTTCTTCAGAGAGCTTATCTAGTAAACTTTATAGGCCAGTAGGTGAGTCAAGCTCATAGGATAGGAAAGTAACTTAAGAGGCAGGACTGATCCTAAGAGATGTGTCCCACTTTTAAAACTATCCAGTGATCAAGTTACCATAGCATAAGAGAATACATAATCGTATGAAAGAGTTAAATTGGTATTTTAAAAAATGCAAAATATCTGAGTTATCGTTACAATAAATTAATTATAATTTTTAAATTGATATTGGATTTTAAAAATATTGTTAAAAGCACTACACATGCAGACAATATAGAGTATATAAACAAAAGTAAAAGCCTCCACCCCTGTGCCCTATACAACACAAACTATTATTTACTGTGTATTTATCCAGATTTTTTCTTGTACTACAGACACAGATATGTGTATGTTAAAATTTATTTATTTGTTTGTTTATGTTACAAATTGATAATACATATAGTTCTACAACTTGCTTTTCTTTCTTTCTTTCTTTCTTTTTTTTTTTTTACTTAACAATGCATGGGGACACCTTTTCATGAGCACCTCATGTTTTTTGTCCTTCCAAACACTTCCTCTAAAATTTTTTTCCTTCTAATTTATGAGATATTAGAAATATCACTAGAAGTATTTTAAAATATCAGTATAAATTCTTTCAACATAGAATAAAGTTTATGACAAATTGGTTTCACTTTGGACATCATCGGAGAACAGTTAATCACAAAAGAAGATTATCATTAAATGGTTTCTTCCCCCAAACTGTTCTCCTGATAATATTCTCAGAATACTGTACATCCAATTCCACATACCTGATAAATCCAGTTAACCCCAAAAGGGGTGTCGTTGGTGGGGAGAACAAGAAGTCCTAACAAAGGTCAGTATCTTATTTTAATTGAAATAACACTGTTTATAACATTACATAAATTTCAGGTGTACTGCATTATAATTCGGTATCTGTATACACTATAACATGCTCTCCTAACAGTCTAGTTTCTGTCACCTTATATTTGACCCCCTTTACCAATTTCGTCCTCTCCTCCACCCAAGGTCAGTATCCGAAATGAAGATAATATCTTACTTTCAAATGAGTCTTTTAAAAAGGCAATTAAAAATATTTTCTATCTACATTGAATCATGAACCATACATGTCAGTTATTCAAAATAAGAGGATCTTTGTGATCCACTTTTTCAGTTCAACAGTGGCCTTAGAATTATGTCAGGATTTGAAAAACTTTTACCTATGCTGGTTCTTTCTTGATGAAGGGAATTATCATCATCGCTATTATGTTACAGTGTGTGTTCTTATGAGTAAGTTGAGACACCTCTGAGCCACTGGACCAGAGTGGGTTGGCCCCCAACAGTGAATAGACTAAACTATAGCTTTAGTCCAAGAATATGGAAACTGACAACAAATTATTGCTTGTGGTCTACTTCCAGTTTTCAAGTGCAAACATACCAAAGTTTATTTTAAATTTGAACCAGTCAGACATTTAGTAATATACATCAAAGGAGAAGTGAAGGCTTCCCATGTTTATTATTTCAATATGATGTCTGTTCTAATAAAGTAGAAGAATGCATATGATAGACTATGTAGTAGAAATTCTCTATAGTTCCATAGTTTGGCCTCAAATATATACATATATTTGTAAATTAATCCAAAACACATTGCCATGGTTCCAGTTCCTCTGAAAGCTGATTGTTTCCCATCCCTTTTTTAATTTTAGAAATAGAGTGGCTGTCTGCCAGAACACTTTCAGATAAACAGTCCACTTCATATATAAAAGGGGCATAGAATCATGAATGTTCAAAAACCACAGAATGTTATTTAAATAAGTCAAAGTTATTATGGTCTTCTCTATTAATTAAAAAAAAAAAGCCATCTGTGCAAGGTGAATTTTGGTAAGGTCCCAATTTTCTTAATGATTGTGGATGGAATTTACAACTGCTTTCATAGTGAAAGTACAGCTCAGGGATTCCCAAGATAAAATGCACTGTTTATGTAATTTTGTGGTCATTTGACTGAATTTCTAATAAAACACTGGAAAGAATTATTTTTATTCAATCAGAGTTTAGAGTCATACTTGAATGAATGGGCTCTCCAGTAACGTCACCTTTCTACTCTTCTACTTCCTTAACATCTTAAATCTTTATGTCATCTAACACAACTCTGTGTATGTGTGTATATGTGTGTGTTTCTGCTGCTCTCTCTTTCTTACACACACATATACGCACACATATGCATGCACACACACACCGCACAACCCACGACCCACATTTTGTTGGAACTGTCTTGGGGAAATGTATCACAACAGGGAGTTAGACTAAACACACAGGAAAGAAAATGAAGAAGAAGCACATTGGACAATATTACCAATAAAGAGCTACATGCTCATGTGATTGAGTCCTTATTTTCATTTTTGCTATTTACAAAAGTTATTTCAATTGAGCAAATAAACTATAAGCCTAGGCTTTCAAAAGTTTAAAAGGACAAAAAGTCAAAAGGTGCTCCTCCTTTGAATCTGGCAGGAAAATACCATCACAAGAAGGATTTGGGGATTTTTTTTGTTGGTAGTGGTGTCATTTTTTGCCCCAACCTGTGTTTTCAGTCAATTAAAATTTGTACCCTAGGCCTTTTCCAGTTTGAAGCCACCCGGCGTCTGTGATGAGCAATCCCTCTTGTTTGTGCAGTCATTCATTATCTCCATTACCAAAAGGAGAATAGAGGACAATTACATTGTTTGGACGAATCAGAGTGTTAGGAGGAGTATTTGTCATGGTGGCAGAGTGCAGCACCTGACAGGCAACGATTGATGGCCGGGAATGAGTGTGAGTGGCCAGAGCGGCCTCATAGGATGCAAATTACTGACTGTGGATTCCAATTTATCCTGTTCATTTTTCTTGCCCGTGCTGAAGACCATTAGTGGTTTTTGAAGCAGGGAAGGGGTCATTACTAATGTGGGCAGGCTTGAAGCAGGAGGGGGAAGGAGGGGAAAAGCCTTCTGTAATTACACAGCTTTCAGGAACAGGCTAGAGGCCCTAGCCAAAAAAGTGTCAACACCTCACAATCAGAAAAATTTATTTTCATTTTATGCTTAACCCATATTAACTCAACATTATCATCTTTCTTTGTTAACATTTGCAGAATATTAAAAGCCTGGCTTCTATATTAATACAAATCTAGTTAACCCCTTTTGCTATAGTGGGGATTTTGTTTAACCTAATGGCATTTGGGTTTGCTAATAAGTAATTGTGCACATTTTGGATAATGTATGCTATTATAGAAGATGGAATACCTGAAGAATGAAATCTTAGATGACTGAAAAACATTCTCTCAAACACTGGAATGATTAGAATGCTCTAAATGGAATACTTTGTTGTCCTGAATGTCACCTTTTCATAATGTTGATGGGAAATATTTATTACTAAAGTCTTTCTCGTTTATGAATGACTTTGACATGCTGGATAAAAGTTTACTTTTCTGTTTTAGAAAACCAGTAAATTTATAGCAGGAACCTTTTTAACAGGCATGTTTCATAATTATGTACATGCGAGGAGTCCAGTATATCAGAGTAAATGCATGATTCTAAAATAACAGTCCTTGATTTCAGAATGATAGTGGTTTGATGATGGGAAGATGGTTCATTACAAATGTTGATGAATTGTATTGAGAAGTAAAGACTTAAAAAATACTGAAACCTATGGCTTCATTCTCTTATCGCCATACTTTAAGGTAAAATGTAAGAGTTCAATGTGAAAAA